>CM032426.1:0-2400000 GCA_019049465.1 Dryas iulia moderata
AAAATGAATAAAGAAAAATAAAAATCTAGTATTATTCAACACCCTATTGCTTACAAATCTAAGTTTTGCTCACATATTATTCACCTCGAAAACCTAATAAAATCCTCGCTAATTTGTCCACTCACACACAAACCCACAATTAACACCAACCTTCTTAGTCTTGAGATCCGACCAGAACAGCATATTCCGCCGGTAGTGGTAGTCGAGGCCGGCGGCGGAGGAGGCGTTGGCGAGCGGCGCGGGCGCGCGGCCTTGCAGGTCGAGGCGCAGCACGCTGCGCTCGTGCGCGAGCGCCAGCCACGCGCCCGCCGCGCGCGCCGAGCAGCGCCCGCCCGCCGTCAGCGTGTAGCCGGGGGCGCACGCGCACGTGTATGCTGGCAAATTCACATTCAGATTCAAAATATCTTTATTCAAATAGAGTTTTGTAAGCACTTTTGAATTGTCGAATGTATATAAAGCTACCATCGACTCGGAAGGCAGTTTAATAACAAGTATATTATATATGATAAAATATTGTCTTGATTGATTCAGGATGACTTTAGTTTGGATTAATGTTGTATTTAATTATAATACATTGAATTAATTTAATTTAAGTGTATTGTATATTCTGTAATTCCCTATATTTACCAAAGTCAAAGTCAAATTAAGAAGCAGCTTCGTTTTTTAACGTCAAACTATTTACCACTGAACATACGTACATTAAAATTAATGCCTTAAACCTGAGAAGAACCGGCGCAAGAAACTCAGCGGGACATTTCTTTTAAATTCAACAATTTGCGGGTGCGATTATATCAATTTATCTCTTATAAATTATTTATATATGTTTACATTGATACAAAACAAATGTTTTTAACATTTTAAAGTGTTATTGACACACGTAGAAAATAAAAACAGATTTTTTTTGAAAATGTATATATTTTTTTAAATTGTATTTTCTTGTTAAACCATTTTCGTATAACAATCTTTGAGTAGAAGGAATCCGAATAATCTCACAACAAAAGTGAGTTATAATCACGAATAAGAATTTCTACGCAGCTGGTAATAGAACGCATGGCTCAACCGTTGGAGTACTTTGACAGTTTCAAAGAAGAGGCACAGGTTCGAATTCCGCTCCGCTACAATGTTTTACATATTAATACGAAAAATGTAATTTAAATACAAAGATTAAAAACAAACCTACTTAAGCATACCTATGAAAATTCAACTTTAAACACTATATACTCGTTCATTAAGTTATTAGTAAATGATCAACAACTCACATCCAGGTGTATTGATGCAGAGCTGCGAGCAGGGCCCCCACTCGCGGCACTCGTCGCGGTCCGTGCACGTGCGGTTGTCGGCCGCCAGCGCCAGCCCGCCGGCGCACGCGCACGCGCCGCCGCCCGGAGACGCCACGCACTTGTACTCGCACTCCAGCGCGGGACATGATGATGTAGCTGGGGGGGTGTGGAAAATTTAGATTTATTAATAAATCGGTCAAAATGAAAACAGTCAAATATTTCGTGAAACAACTACTACAGCTCTTTGTATCATTCAACACCATTATCATCATCATCATCATGAGATATAACTGGAAAATCGAATGCAAGAATTTGAATAAAAATAATTTTAATTCACTATAGAAAAATTGTAAAATGTTATTTGTCTCTTTATTTGTTGCATTACATACATTACATTGTTACAATTTAAGTTCCTCGTGACGCAATAGGACATCTGACTGTAAACACAACTAGTTACGAGTTCGATTCCCACTCGAAAGAATGATTATATTTAAATTATATTCTTTTATCAGCTCTGGTTCCTTATACGAAACGCAGCGTTACGTCATTCAACACAATTGTGTGTCTCCATTTCCAGCAAAAGTATAGAACAGAATATCTTAACACACCAATCTCTAACTACGCTGGTAAAATTAAAACCTTGGAAAAAACAAAGCTACTAACAGCAAGCAGTTTCTTCATCGGCATTATCTTCACAATCCCGTTTCCCATCGCACAGCTGTGATCTAGATATACACTTGTGCAAGCCCCCGGGCCCCCCGCGTGGGCAGAGATACTTGTGGTCGGGGCACGCGATGGCGGTGCAGTTGGCCTCGTCGGAACCATCCGCGCAGTCCTTGTAGCCATCGCAGTGGTATGTAGCTGGTATGCATAGAGCGTTGCTGCAGCGGAATTGCCCTACGTGGCAGGCGGGGAAACCTGGAAAATAAGTATCGTTGGTGTTAATGTATTGGAATTATTTTTGTTGATATTAATGAGATTTGCTTTGGAAAAGGGAGTTTGATCTGCAGGTTATTTATTTACTTGAAGCTAACATTTTTTATGTTTCACAGCCGTTTCTAGTATATTCGTAACTTTTTATTTGAATTTTATTCATCTATTTAGCTTTTTGTCTGAAAATTGCTAATGATAATGACTATTAAAAGATATGTCTTCTCGAAAGACTTGAGAGAGTTTTAAATACTTTCTACTACTACTCCTTATACATTTATTTCTGTCTCTTGTTTCACAGTTTGAAACTATAAAACTCGCACATGGAAAATTTATTACATATTTACGTAACGTATACGTCAAATAAATTTATTCATCTTGGAAGTTTTCTTGAACCCCATTGTCAAATTATACACACTTTCTCATGAACGAAAGATCGGCGCATAGGCGCATTGAGCTTATGCTTATATATAGTATACCGATAGCGAAAGAAGAGATAACATTTTAATATCACAAATTTGTTTATACATATTTCATTAATAAACAAAAAATAGGAGATAAAAATTAGAAAAGGTAATACCGTTATATTCGTACAACGCGGTGGATCTGACACATGACAGTTAAACAGAACTTTAGTAAAAACTTCTTTTAGCAGCTTTCAAATTCATATTTTTTTGTAATATAATAATTCATAAACAAAAAAAGCCTTTTTGTATTTTTTTATAAATGAAAATTTACTTTGTGCTCTTTAGTTTGCGAATTTTAATTAGCTTATTTTTATTTTATGATTGTGTTGGTTTTTCTTAAAGGAATATTTTTTATAAGTTATAATACAGAAACAAGACCCCATACAGAAACACAATATGGGGTCTCGATACAGCCCATATACAGTTATAATTTTAAGTAAGTTTTAGAGGGCACAGTTGTTGGTTACTAAAAAAAATAAACCCTTTTTTCTTTAAGAGTCTAAGATCTTAAGGACTTAAGAGGTAAAAAAACACCGGAATTAATAAATGCGATAGTCTGTCTGTTTGTTACGCTTTCACGGCTAATCTACCCTATTTGGATGAAATACAGTATGATATAATAATAGAAGGGTCTCACACTTAGGTTCCTTTTTTTTCAATAATCAGTCCCTAAAGGAAATTAAGCCGGGTGAAGCCGCAATCAGTCGCTAGTAATTGATAATAATACACCAGAATAATAATACACAACAGAGGACAGTCGTGGCTCGAGTAAAGTCACATATGTGACTTTAAATACCGACTGGTTGTGGATCACTACTCGAGTAGTCGAATATTTATTATTTCCATTTTCTTAAAACTAGTTTCCGTCTGCCTACCCTACGGTGCGGGATACAGCGTGAAGCTAAACATAAACTTACTACAATTGGCCTCATCGCTGTTATCTCCACAATCATCCTTGTGGTCACACTTGGCGCTCGCGTCCACGCACTTGTCGCCAGACGCACACCGGAACTGGTCGAGACGGCACGCGAGAATCTGCCCCGGACAGTCTTGTTCATCCTTGCCCGTTCTACAGTCTAGATACCTGGAATTGATAATTATTATATGCATATTAGTGTGTGTAATGCGACTGGTTGTGGATTGAGTTCCCACTCGTGGAGTATATATATTTAATATTTTCATTTTCTTCGTTCTGGTGTCGAGGTAAAGCGCGGCATTCAGTTTCGCCACTTAACACGCAATACATCCGGAATTCCGCAGAAAATGGGGTAAAGAGTGTCTTTAAAATAGTTTCCCTTTGCGTAACTTGCTGTGTGCGGGATACAGCGTGAAGCTAAAAAAACTGAAGAGCCTCTCGGATGAGCTTTAAAAAAATTATGGCATTAGAACATATACATATATGACTTTTTTAAAATTTTTTAAAGTGTTATTACACACTTAGGAAAGTGGAAGTTCTTTAAATGTCTTTTTCACATATATGATATTTGATTTATATATGACAGTTGATGAGGCGAAATAAATATGATGGGACTATACTGCGCTATCTGCTAAATAAGCTATTATTAATATAAAGAAAGATAACATCAAAGTAAATTGAATTTATTCTAAATTATATTTAAACGCCCAGACAACAATATTCGTTTTGTTTTTCCAATCATACTATTTTAATGAAAAGTCTAAGTAATTATGTTTTGTTCTTTGAACTCTATTTCAATTAATGCTTAAATTTTCATAGTTTTTTCTTAGCCTTGTTTGGAAATATGTATTTACAAAAATTGTGTTTTCCCCACAATGCCGAAATAATATCTATTCCTAATATTCATGCTTTTCCCGCAAAGCGTAGTCGGGGAGGACCTAATGTAAAAAACACTCCGCCCTCCACTTTCCACTAAAAATTGAGTCATTGGATGTTGAGTGGTGGAACTCAACATCGTATTTTGACTTAGGCACCAGAGCGAAGAGACATTTAAATATAATTATTCCTCGAGTGAGAATCGAACTCACGATCATCGCCTTTCAGTCAGACGTGTTTAACTTGACTGTTTCACTACCCCACGACGTTCTCAATAACATTTTTAAATTCAAATAAATAAATTTTAAACCCACAATTGTATCTCACAGTTAGTTAACATCCTGACTTTCCCTATATATGCCTGTATATATTTACCCGTCACATTTCTTCTCCTTGCGTATACAAGGCCCCTGAGTGGACACCTTGCCCGCGTTCGCGCCCTCCATGCCGCACTGGAAGTCGTCCACCTGGCACTTGCGGTATGCTGGAAACAAATAAGTAGGGATTTATATATATTATACAAAGGAGTTTCTAGCTTAAACTTATCGCTCACATTTTCCACTTAATTTCAACTTGTCATCTTGTCGTGACAAGAATTATCAGTTAATTTCTAGCACATATTTTAAAGAAGATATTAGTAGGATCTTTTCGTTTTTAGGAAGAGGGAAAAGCTCAGACAATGGAGATAATGCATTTTAAACGGGTTCCTAAGGCATTCATTTATATTACAAGTCCCAGGTATTGCTTCTTCCCTTTCCCCTCTCGAGCAACGTGATATTTGCAATGCTGGATGGTATGGAGGTTTTTCTCAATTCAAGGCGTTAGAGACATTGCAATATAAGAGAAACCCGCCAAGGAACATGAAAACATTTAAGTATAAACATTCCTTTAATATTATTATTGGAACGGTCTCAAAAAACCTTTGCGTTCATTCACGCTAAAAAATATTTTTGTAAATGCACAGCTGATGTATTACTACCAGATCTTTAATTTCTATATGTCAACAAGAAGTGATCACCTATTTTTTGATAAGGCGCAATTTCCTTATTTCTCATAGCTTAGGTGGATTGTTATGATTCTTTATCAGGTGTTCCATTCTTCAAAATAAATAAATGCCTATGTCCTGCCTAAGCGTAAAAGCTATACAATTAAGAATGGTTTCATTCAAATCAGTTCAGTGGAAGAAATCCGTATAAACATGTACAAAAATTCAAAATATCACATAGATATATTATATGAAGATTTTATACAATTTCATATAAAATTTTACAAAGTACATTTAAACAAAAAACATACTTAAGTTCTTACAAGAATATTTAAGGGACATTATTATAATGTAACAACTCCGCTCAACTAGACGCCAAAGCGTTAGTTCCCGAGGCCGACAGCGACGGCGACGGCGACGCGCCGGTCATTAGATAATACAATTTTCACACAAAGTTATGTAAAACGTTCAATAGCCTTTGAAGAGTGCACTGGAATAGCTTTTAGTTTAGTAAAAAGTTTTTATACTTAATATTAAAGTCTACATTTTGAAGTTTTTTTAATGCAAATTTTTAGTAAGTTCTAGTCTTAGGGATGTTTGAAGGTTTATTTCAGATCGAGCATTGTACTACCTTCTCCGTTCTCTACTTTCCACCGAATTCTAGAGGCATAGCTTGTTAAGTGGCGGAACTCAACGCCACGCTTTATCTAGGTACCACAGAGGTGGAATAATTAAATGATGGTCACTCCACTACACATTTGCACTGCGTGGGAATTGAACAAATAACCAGTTCCAATTACAGTCAAACACTGTCCCACTACGCCACGATGATTTCAAAATTTAAAGATCTTTTTTTGTTTAGATAATATAAAATTAATATATATTTTTTGACGAATTAGTCACGTATCATTTGAAAAACATTATAGGGAATGTTTTTTGATTGTGGTCACGATTAGACTTATGAACTTCTTAAATTGTTTGAAACTTCGAAATCAAAAGCTTTCTTTTACAACTAAGTTAGTCAATAAAATATTTTAATATAATCTTAAAGTAATCGTAAAGCTGTTTAATGTAATCGTAAAGCTTCAGGCTTTTACTGTATAGCACGGTAGCCACAGTTCCTGGTGACATAATACTCTGCTCTCCACTTGCCGCCGCATTTCAAGACATTGTTTAGTTTTATTTTATTCCCCTTTTTTCTTTTCAGCTTTACCTTTTTCTGAAAATCGATGGATTTCAACGTCGCGGTTTGTCTAATATTAAATAATAATCATTCCCTCGAGTGGGAATCGAAGTAGCTACCATCGTGTGCTTACGTCAATCGCTATCACACTGTCCTGCGACGGTTTCTCGTCTTATTAAGAAGTACAAAATTTTTGGATTCGAATCCGTAATCGTGTTAAACAGTTAAAGTTACAAAAATGTTTAAATCCCAGTACATTCGACAAATATTTGCAAACATACTCGAGTCGTATTCTTCAAACATTGGCTTTGCCTGCGCGTGGATTTATAGCGTAAATAAGTAAAGCTGGTTTTAGCCCTAAGTTAATCTTGATTTAGTCGTTCTACTAATAATATTAGAATCACTTTATTTATACGTAATTTGGCGGCACAGTAAAAATATGTTGAGGTGCAGGGATTCGAACATTCGAATCCCGCTGCCTTCAAATTTTTATATATTATTTAAAAATGTCTTTTTCAATTTCCTAAATGTGTAAACACTTAAAAACTTAAAACTATTTAAAAAATAGCATTCTCTCTTACCCTACATGATCGTAGAATAATCTTTATGATGCAGAAATTTGTATAAATCTCTCTTCAAAAATGCTAACAACAAAAATAAGTTGTAATAATAGTATAAGAATTTCGACGCAGCTGGTAGTAGAACACATAGCTTAGCGGTCAGAGCGCCAGGGCAGATTTCAAGAGGCGCCAGTTCGAATCCCGAAGTGTTCAAATTTTTATACATTTTCTAAAAATGTCTTTTTCAATTTCCTAAATCTGTGAATAACAATTAAAAACGTTTTAATTAAAAATGTAATTTCTGCTTATAGTATATTATAGGTCCAGGATTATAATAGGATGCAAGCAGGATAGTCTAACAAACGTTCATCTCTGGTTACGGTTCATTTCCGGCGCACAGCTACGTAGTTACGTAGTGTTACACAGCGCAGGTCGCTCAGGCGCGATGTTCCGCGCCACTGACAGCCGATGTAATGTCACATATGTATATTATACTATAAGTATACCGATTCTGATTGATGATATAATAAAAAAGACATTTAGAAAACGTATAAAAATTTGAACGCGCGCCTCCTGAATACCGTTCAGGCGCTCTCACCACTGAGCCATGCGTTCATGGCCTAACCATGGTTCATAGGCAATTCAGGCTGAATTTTGGTATAGTTTAAGTTTGTGGAAGAAATGCGGAAAGTAACTATTTTTTTTTAAATAATGTGTCAAAGTTAATTGGACAAATAAAATAATTTTTACATGATTGATCTCTTTAAGTGCGATATACACGTAGTTAAGGCAACCTATATTTTATTTGCGGACGGTCCTACTACAAAAAAGTTTATATTGTGCTAAGGAGAAACTATAGGCATAGAAAACTTAAGGTTCATTCTTGATTTAGTAGCACTACTTGTGACTAATATACTATTAAAAAATATAATAAATAATTTATTTTTTATATGAATTTACCAGAACTTAACGTCAAGCTTTCTCCTATCCTTTCCTATAGAGGAGGAAATTGTATATAAATGTTCGTTAAATGGTCGTTCCCCGGATGGAGATCAAACCCGCAACCATCGCCAAGCCATGATGAATATCATGACTTCATTATATACTGTAAACTTTATAAAGAATAGTAATACATCTACTTTGACCAACTACACTTTACTAAATAGATTGTAATACACGCGTCACAGCGTACGAGATGCGTCGCTTCCGTTCCACTAATGTATTTATTGTTCTATAATTATTACATACACACATAATTACATGGTTACATAAAGAAAGGACAGTGGAGGTGAGTTTTAATGGGCATTTTAAATGGGACCTTAAACCTATATTTAGGTCACGAGACTCAGGTAGTGCCCGAGCTCATCTTTTCATAACGAGATGGGTTCCCGCACGATGTATATATGTTTCTCTTTTCCAACATTCTACAAAGAAAATTAATCGCTAAAGCTATTTAAGTGTATTTTCACATTTATAAAACTAAGTTTGGGTGATATATTTAAATGTTCATTTCTTTGTTCTGGTAACTGAGACAAATTGCGGCGTTGAGTTACACTACTAAACACATAATATCTTGATTCCGGGATGAAGGTGGAGGACGGAGTGTTTTGATTGACACTTGTCTCTGACTACCTTGTTGTGCTAGAAAAAGCATGAAGCGTAAAGTCGACACAAAGAGTTATTCATCCACGTAAAATGCAAAATACAGATTAAAACATTTAAAAGTATCTATACAATAAAGGATATGATGGTGCAAATATTATTATTGCCTGACAGAAATTAATAGCAATTAATCGATCAAGCCCCATTGTAAATGTAAATCAAAATTTCTTGAATACCATATAGCTGTGGGGAACGGAGTGTATTGACACTAGGTTCCCTCTTCCTACCCTGCTGTGTGCGGGATACAGCGTGAAGCTAAAGAAAATCAAATACCTACATGAAAAGATTGATTTAGTTGTAAATATCTAAAGTACAATATGATCTCCTCACTTATAAGTATTCCGGAGGAACTTAATACATCTTAAAGTTTATATCAGAAAATTGTTTATCTAGAAATGTAGGAAATTCGAAAGCCGTAAGCTTACTTAGAATTAGTATATTTACATAATATATTATATATATGAAATAAAACTATATTCTAGTGGTTTTTTTTTATTTTTCAGATTTTTATGTAAAAACAGCTCCACGCTTTGTCCCTTCATAGCTTTGTTTTCAGGGAATAACCGGTATCTAGACCCTTTGATCCTAAATTTTCCTGAAATTGAGACATTTCGTATTAAGTGGCGGAAATCATCTTTGTCTTCGGAGAAATAAAAATTATATATAAACGCTTTCGAGTGATAATCGAATCTACAACCCTCGCCTTCAAAGTCAGACGATACCTCACTTAGCCACTACTGCCTCTATATATTTTTATAGCTTCACGCTGTATCCCGCACACAGCAGGGCAGGCAGAAGGAACCTAGTGTTAACACACTCTGTTCCTCACTTTCCGGCGAATTCGGAGGCATTGCGTGTTAAGTTGGCGTTTATGGAAATATCAAATATTAAACATTTCCACTCCTCGAGTGGAAATCGAACCCACAACCAGTCGCTTCAAAGTCACACCTTGTGCAACTGGCCCCAACATATAAAAGCATAAAAAATTTATACATAAAATTTACATTTGAAAATTTTAATAAAATATGAATCCGAAATATGTATATGGGAAATAAAAGTGAGCCAATGAAGCATTAAATGTAACTCTATTAGTCGCCGGTAGAGGGAGTCGCTGCCGGGGCGACGCGTCGACGATTTAAAATTAATAAAATATCATTCGAATACATGTCATTTTATCAATATTTGACTTTTGAATGTAATTTTAATATTTAATATTTAACTATTAATATAAATGTGTACGATTATATAAGTCGACGGCATAGCGTGACAGCGAGGCGGTTGTTGGTTCGATCCGCACTTGGGGGAAGGATAGAAGATACTTAAAGCTATTTTAGTTCTTTATCCTAATGATATGAAACATGTTAATTATTTATATTATATTCTTATATTTATATATAATTTCTTATATTCTCTCTTCTTGGGGCCAGTCGTGGCGCAGTGGCACAAGCGAACGTTACGTGACTGTGAACGACTGGTTGTGGGCTCGATTCTCACTCGAGAAGTGAAAATATTCAATGTTTCCATTGTCTTCGCTCTGGTGTCGAGGCAAAGTGCGGCGTTAAGTTCCGCCACTTAACACGCAATGCCTCCGAATTCGGCGGTGCGTGGAGAACGGAGTGTCTTAACACTAGGTTCCCTCTGCCTACCCTGTGGTGTGCGGGATACAACGTGAAGCTATATTTTACATTATATATACTCTCTCTTATCCCACTAAATACGATATATTCTGCAAGATACATATAAAAAGAACGATTCTCGCTTACAATCGAGTCAGATCTCCTGTCACTTAATACTACCACTAGTATGCGGTATCTATAAGGCGTGAAGGAACAAGGGATGCTGTTTACATAGAGATGTATGTAACAATCTGATGGAGAAGATACAACACGACCGTCCGTACATCGAGTGTCCGTAATATATATACATTTGCATGATTTTATATCGACTCAGCCCGTAATGTATACGAATCCAAAGACAAAAGGACGAGTTAGACCTTTGTGGTATAGTGGGATTGTGTGTGATTGCAGATGTGGTGGTTGTGGGTTTGATTCCAGTTTATAGTTTATATTAAAAAAATCCATTAAACAATTTAGAGTTGTAGAAAACGAAAGCGCGGCGTTAAATTTCGCTATTTGACAAGCAATGCCTTTGTTTTGAGCATTAGAGAACATAATGTCTTGACCCAATGTTCTCTCTGACTATCCTGCTATACGGGGAGCTACAAACAAACTCTCTAAGTAAACGAAGCGCTGCGTTAGGTCCCAACAATCGAAACGCACAGTTGATTTTCAGGCGGAAAGTGAGGAGAGGAGAATCATGACACTAGGTTCCAACTTCATTGCGGGAAAAAGCATGAAGTTGCAAACATAATATAATATTAATATAATATTACGCGGTCTATTGTTCTACTAATTGCCCGGTTGGGCCGGTGCGGGTTCAATGCCGGCAAGTTTCGGCGAAAGTTATAACGACTGCTAATTATATTATTGTTTCTCCTTTGCCTTCGCGCTCATTGTATACGAGGACGTGAAAGAAAGCGTCTTGAATATCTTTATTATTTAGTACAAGAGTAGAATATCTAAGATATATTCCACGAATAGCTGTATGTGGACATTTTGAAAGGTAGTTCTTGAAAAAAGGAAAATAAACAGTTATATTTACTATGTTATAAATGTCAACACAGTTGTGGGTTCGATTTTTATTTAGGGTTTTTTTTCACTTTCACGTTTTTTTCTTAGGGGGGGTAGTCAAAGAGAACGGAGCGTTAAACGCTGCGGTCCCTGTATACTTGTTTCATTTCGTATACTGTCATGAACCTTTTCAAAGACATCCTCCTCGCTCCGTGGGGTCCTAAAGCCTTTTATGTTTTATGTGACTTTCTTCTAGTTTAAGGTTCAAATAAAATAAATTTAGTTTCTTAACATTGAATTTTCTCTGTCAGAGAATTGCAGCGTTCAATTCCGCCTACAATACGTAATGTATCTTAAAATGGGCGGAAGGTAAGAAACGGATGGACGCATCATTACCTTATCTCTGCCCACCCTGATGTGTGGAGATAAAAATAAAAATTGAAGACTTTATCCTATATTACTTGAACAGGACAAACTAAAGACTATTTTTTTCTTATATATTATTATTATGAATCCTTTGTAAAAAATACATTGCATTTAAAATGTATTGTGCTTAAATGATCGGTAAGAAATATTCATAATTGAAAACATTAAAACATAAGATTCACAGATTTAATTTGGGCGGGAAATTGACAGAGTGAGTTTAGGCACTCTCTCTCCAAGCTGCTGTGAGAAAGGGCTTGAAGCTAAAAAATATAGATTATAAGACATTTTTAGAAAACGTATAAAAATTTCAACGCAGAGAGATTCTTAGACGATTTATTGCAACTTATTTTTGTTGTTACATTAGTTACAGTAGTATGAAATATATTAATTTGAACTGCAATCTATATATTCAGCCCAGGTCTTGTTACAGAAACGCATCATCTATTTTGAAATAGATCAAAATTAATTTATTTCTGCAACAACACATCAAAGATACCTACATACATAGAAATATATAGAATTAAAATAATATATCCCACTTCTGATGTAAGATTATCTAAAGAATGATGATATAAATCACTTATGATATATGTAACACATAACGAATACGTATGTAGATTGATAAACGTCAGGAATGGTTCTTGGGCGTAGGCAACGGGCCAGGAGCGTATTATAACATTACACACTACACGAACGCATATTGATACGTAATAGAGACTACGGGGCACCGAACCCCTCGCGACTATAGGGAGAGGAACTCTAAAGCAGTGCCTGGGGCTTGTGACCCAAGTGCAGGCTTAAGGACGTCCTTTAAAATGCATAAACACTCACCTCCACTGCCCGAGTTCCTCTCACCACCGAACTAACACTTAATCACGTTATATTAGAAACACACAGGGACAGGGCCTCCCGCCTAGTAACTAACACTACCGCGGCTCAACGTCAACTATCCAACAGCCAGTCCAACGACTGCTTTTATAACCTTTTCTTACTAACAAGTTTCTGCCACTACGCATTAGTCATAGGCCATCTGACACCTGACAAGTCGAGTCATAGACACGACTATACAACTATAACAGATGGCGCTACGCCTTGCGCCGACACGGCCATGCTGACGTACGCTCGTCCTCGAGCGTCTTCCGAGCATCAAGGAACAAGGTAACAACCCGTTCGATCATCCTGATACTCATAAATCTATAACTCGTGTTTTTAGGTCACAATGATCCGCTGGTCCGGCTAAACCTTCAGCATATCACAATCGTTTGCAGGTCCGGCAAAACCCTTCAGCATATCACAATCATCTGCTGGCCCGGCAAAGCCCTTCTGCACATCACAATAATTTGCTGGTCCAGTAAACCCTTCAGCGTAACACAATAGTTAACTGGCCCGGTAAACCCTTCAGCGTGACACAACAATTTACTGGTCCGGTAAACCCTTCAGCGTAACACAACAATTCACTGGTCCGGTAAACCCTTCAGCTAGACTGGAAATCCCTTGGACCGGATTCCCTTCAATGACTGTTTCCTACATTTTTTATAGTACTTCGCTTTTTTAATCTTTTTGTTTTTTTTTCTCTTTTTGCTTTTTTTTTCTTTTTTTTTTTTTTTTTTTTCTTTTATTTTTTTCTTTTGCTCTCTATATCCCACTGTAGCTGTATCAAAGATACCCGCCGACACGGTCAGCCACTAACCACTACATAATTTGAAGTAATCTCGAGATAAGATCCCATCCTTACTAAAACAAACGTCGCATCAAGCATTAACTCTGCAAAAGAACTATTGTACGCAACATGGGTAAAATAAAGAACTCGAGAGTACATCAAATCTTGTTGAACTTCTAACTTTAACAAATCATAAAACTGTTAATTACTAAACAGTGGCAGTAAATTCATAAAAATGAAGGTATCAATGATTCTTACGTTTAAACCTTTTACGATACGTTTACTGTTCATACTTTTTTTTCTCTACGATTTAATCATTAAAATTGACATTACCTATTACATCAAACCATTTATTTGAGCATTTCTTTTTTACCTATCCTTTCAACGGGCTTACATTAACAGAACTTATTTTTCTATTTTCTTGCTATTAGGACACTTTTTCTTACACTTACGGCACTTATACACGGCACTTATATCATTGCACATTTATTTATTTCAACAATTATCACTGCATTACATTTATTTCAACACTACCCTTTTTTTTACTTTTACAATTTTATAAAACCAAAGCACATAAAACTTCCTACTTTCTTACAATCATACTATCTTACACTTAATAGCATCTACTTTTTCATTATACGCTTTTATACCGCTACACAACTGTCTATTTTGCACAATTATCGCCACGTTAGGCTTATTTCAACGTTACCCTCTTTATTACAATCCTATAAAACAATACCTTTTTCTACATGACTAATAATGATCTTACGAGGCAAAATATCTCATATGTATAACACTATTAACCGCCGTGTGCACGTTGCACATTTAATATCAAACAAAAAATAGAACGAGCTCACCCGATGATGATTATACTTCCCGCAGTATTGGCATCGGTCGAGCGCCAAACGTGATGTGGATCATCACTTCAGCTTCTTTAAACCTTCTACTGATTACAACACTTAGCACTCCGCGATATTTTGAACATTACACGATATATTACGCAACTTTTAGGCCCTTCGATCCCACTTCTGATGTAGAATTAAAATAATATATCCCACTTCTGATGTAAGATTATCTAAAGAATGATGATATAAATCACTTATGATATATGTAACACATAACGAATACGTATGTAGATTGATAAACGT
The DNA here is from genome assembly GCA_019049465.1 of Dryas iulia moderata. NCBI lineage: Eukaryota > Metazoa > Arthropoda > Insecta > Lepidoptera > Nymphalidae > Dryas > Dryas iulia. Next base: position 14,724 of record CM032426.1, read on the forward strand.
CAGGAATGGTTCTTGGGCGTAGGCAACGGGCCAGGAGCGTATTATAACATTACACACTACACGAACGCATATTGACACGTAATAGAGACTACGGGGCACCGAACCCCTCACGACTATAGGGAGAGGAACTCTAAAGCAGTGCCTGGGGCTTGTGACCCAAGTGCAGGCTTAAGGACGTCCTTTATAATGCATAAACACTCACCTCCACTGCCCGAGTTCCTCTCACCACCGAACTAACACTTAATCACGTTATATTAGAAACACACAGGGACAGGGCGTCCCGCCTAGTAACTAACACTACCGCAGCTCAACGTCAACTATCCAACAGCCAGGCCGACGACTGCTTTTATAACCTTTTCTTACTAACAAGTTTCTGCCACTACGCATTAGTCATAGGCCATCTGACACCTGACAAGTCGAGTCATAGACACGACTATACAACTATAACAGACGGCGCAAGGCGTAGCGCCGACAAATATATAAAGAAAATACTTGATGACAAACTTAACTGGGACAAAGAGAAGAAAAATTAAACAAGTCAAGTTAAAAATCACAACCGCGTCGCGGCGGATCCTCGTCTAACTTCGCTATTCAATTTCCACTCCATTATAAGTTGTTCATGTTTTACAATTCAACGTACAAATTAATATTATTTCAACCGGATATGAAAAAAATGTAAGGTTTTTGTTCACTCTCTTATACTTGTGAGTGAGTTATATGAGTGAGTTAGTGTAGCTAATATATCTGTAAAAGATGGCCTGACGGAGAATAAAGTGAAGAAAGGAATGATTTAATTATATTTCTATTTTTACTTCACGCATAGGAGGGAAAAGCAGAGAAAGTCTAGGTTAAACCACTTTCGTATAGTTGTGAATCACTATTTTTTTTTGATCAAGAACGGAGGCGGCCGAAAATATGAAATATTTTATTTTAGTATAACTTACACAAGAGAAGCCACGAGCGGGTCACTGGTTTAAATACATATAGTACTAGTTTCTAGAGAGAAGAAGAGAGAATTTAATCGGGATAAAAAATATCCTATAACCCAAACCAGCTAATACCCTGTCTGTACACCAAATGTCTCCAAAATCCGTTCAGTACTTTCAGTGTGATAAACGGACAAACATAAAAACATCCAAACAAACAAACCTTCACATTTATAATATTATACACACATGCCGTTCTCCACTCCAACCGTTCCCACTTCCCGATCACTCGATACGTTCAAGCACAAATCAACATCTAATCTCTGAGGGGTTGAGCTTAGCAACTACATCGAAGTTTTAATATGCTCCCATACACGACGCTCGCGGAGCCTCGAACGTCGACAACCACTTAATAACTTGGAACGGATTCTTTGGATTACTTTCAGGTTTAAGGTTGCTTAAGTTTGTAGTGAGTATTTTTTGAGTGGTACGATAAGGATGAAATTATTAACTTGTTTTCAATGAAAATGGTTATATTTAAAGATTTTTTTAAATATACAAAAGTTTGACTCATCAGATGTGATTTTTAATGGGTGAACTCAATATCTAAGACATAGAGTGAAAGAGAGAGAGAGAGAGAGAGAGAGAGAGAAAGAGAGAGAGAGAGAGATAGACTGTGTTTAAGAAGTCAAGTTTTTGTTGTTTACTTTTCAGTTTGGGCAGGACACGTGAGAAGCTGTGAACATAATCCTGTAATAGCCTAAGTATCTTTTTTACACACCAGAGATTTTTTATCCGTGTTCATTTCTGCCATTTTCTTTGTTTATTGTGATTTTTTTTTGTTCTTTCAACAAGTGATAGTATAAGTACTTACTGCAATCAGCCTCATCGGTGCCGTCCACGCAGTCGACGTGCATGTCGCAGCGGTAGTGCGGCGGTATGCAGTACGTCTTGTTCCACACGTACTGCCCGCACGTCAGCTGGCCGGCGTCGCATTCTGGGGGTGCTGTAAACGAAAATGTTACTAATAAGTATTGTCAAAAAATATTTTCCTTTATTTGATTATCGTGGTGAAAGATTTAAAAAGTAAAAATTATAGCAACTGCACACTTTTTTTCCGAATAGGGTATTTGGAGAGAACATAGTGTCAGGATACTCCAGTTGTATGAGGAGTGACATAGCTCAAGATTGTTTGTCAACTAAAAGTAGTTCGTTTTAGGTACGAGGGCGGTACAGTTATAAAAATGATAGAGGTATAATCATTACACCGAGTGGGAATCGAACCCGAAGCCATCGTGTTTACAATAAGATGCTGTCATACTGCGCCACTACAGCTTCTATATAAAGTAAAAGTTGCCATATAAAAATAATTTCAATGTCAGTTAAAAAATTGTGCATTATTAGTATCTGGTATTAAATTTTAAAATTAACTTAACTCTATTCGTTACTTGTTTAAGTCGGGTAAATTTTGACGGTTGTGTCAATACCACAAGCTGACTGAGTTAAGCAGGAAAGTATAAGAATAAGATGTAGGGGCGCTGGTTCAAATCCTGTTTCTTTAAAAAACTTTTAAACGTTTTCTTTTTTGCTTTAGAAGTAAATATATTTACATTTAGACGTACATATATTAGTTCTTCTACAGCAATAAATTCATATTTCTTATTATTTTATTTTATTCTATTTGTCATTCACATAGCATATTAGCAAGATCGTATTGTTATAACACAAGAAATATAATAAGAATACAAATAGGGGAGTCCCCGTCTAATCCTTAAGACAGTCTTTTGAGCGGAAAATTAACAAGACCTCTTATGAGAGGAATAACAATGCTTGGTGTGATCATATTACATTAACTATGTACGCTTTCTTTTTTAGCTTCACTTAGGGTAGGCAGAGGGAACCTAGTGTTAGGACACTCCGTTCCTCACATTCCGCCGAATTCGGAGACATTGCGTGTTGAGTGGCGGAACTTAACGCCGCGCTTTACCTCGGCACCAGAGCGAAGAAAATGGAAATATAAAATATTTCCACTCCTCGAGTGGGAATCGAACCCACAACCAGTCGTTTACAGTCACACGTTTGTGCCACTGGGCCACGACTGGTCACTGGCCAATTTATTGTAATAATTATATATATTTTTTCATTTCCACAAGGCGCACCGTTAAGTTGCCACCATTTAGTACGCAATGTTTATTAATTTGAGCGGGAAAAGAATCTATGATTACTCTAATGCGGGGAAAGGACCGAAGCTGTAATTCATTAGCTAAACGAGCATATTCAGGGGGCTAGCTCCAAATTTTACAATATATAAAATAATTTATATATCGTAAATTATTTCACGCTTAATGGGTGCCACGTTTTGTCTTAAGAGAAGATAAAAATCAAAATAAATCTTTGTAAAAAAAAAATCAATATTCATCAGTTTAGGAATCGAAGTCAAAAACAACGTTTACAATCAGCTACTCTACTACTTTACCAAAACGGGTTGTTATGCAAATGTTAGCAAGAAGACAAAAGCTTTTTTCTATCAATCATAAGCACAGTGGAAGTGGAGCTTTCGCGGACCTGACCGGATTTTTAATTCGAATGTTCCCAAGAATACTAAACAGCTTCCTCATCGAGATGCAGAGTTCGCGATTAAACAATAAATTACGTTTGAATTGTTCCAGCACGTAAATTGAATCGGGGTCCCAACTGATAACAGCCTATAGGCTGTACTGTACTGGTTGATTGATTGATGGTGTAGTGATTACAGGGAATGTTCTCGTTGAAAGCCCTGTGTTGAGACGTTGAGGAATGTAAAAAGTTGTGTAATCTGTGATATGTTTTATTTCTTTTGATTAATTTGTAAAAGGAAATTAGGAGGTTTTTTTATTTAGGCACAACGAATTTAGTAAATGTATACTATTTAGTAATTGAGTTAAACTGTTTATTTTTTATAATTCGGATCGAATCACAGGCATTAGTTTGCGAGTGATTTGCATCTGACATTAATGAATGATTATTATATGCTTTTATATATGCGTACCAGATTTATATAAGTTGACGAATTGAAAATATTTAACCCTTTGCACTCGAGGGCTCCGGAGCCAAGGAATGAGAAATGAGGAATTTAAAATGTTGACTTTGGAAGATTTGAAAATGTGATAATTTTATATATTTTTTATATATCCTGACATTTGTATCCATAAACAATTTAAAAAATAATAACATACAACGGACACTTTACTTTTAATGCGTATATCATGAACTTACATGTGACTATGATTTTTTCACTAAAATGGCTTCGAGTTGCTGGTAATATGACCCGAAAAAAACTTTCGAGTGCAAAGGGTTAATATTCAAGGCAGCCATTTTTTAGCTTAATCTTTATTTGTAAATTCTGTTTTTTATTAAAATACTTTTTTACATGAATTTGTTTGATTTGCTTGTAAATAATTTAATAAGGTAATTTATTCGCTTTATTATAAGAGTAAATCCTTTTGTCTAATAATATTTTAAAAAAATGTATATACGATTTGACTTATTCACGCCTTTTACGGCGTATATCTTGCAATCAGTTTAATTTGACCACCTGCTCTATGCTATTTTTTACTACCAATACTTAAAACTAAGAATACAAAAATCATTTAAAATTATTTTCCTTAAGACACTACATTTTTCATAAACATTGATATATTATATTATATTTACGTTTACGTGACACGAGGCAAGGCTATTTATTACAGTCGGCCATTTTGGAGGAGAGCTGTAAAAATGACACGTCAAAACAACAATGGTGTATAAAGCCGGACATTCAGCGGGAGCTCTACAATTGCTCACGTACTTCTGAGTTGCTTTTGAATTTACTTTGACTATATTTTTGTATGTGTAAACGTTTTACACAGAAAACGTTGAAAAATTAGACGGAAAGTGGAGTGACTTAACGCTAAGTTCTATATACCCAGCCATGTGAGATGCAAATACCTAAAAAAATACATTTTTGAATTATTTTCTGCTGTGCCACTTAGTGTCTCTCCATAAATGACAAATATGACCGCTCAAACTTACTGATACAAATATAACGAAGTAAGGTTTGTGTCATTAGCTTTAACTGCCAAAAGTAAAAAGATATAGATAATGTATTTAGAAAGAAAAAAATACAGTTCGAAGATTTTTAAACATTTTAAAGAGCTATTTAAATCATTTCATATTAGGGTATGAATAACACCATAAATCTAGCTTTAAAATTTTCTAACCGCTCTGACCGCTAGACCATGCCTTAATCGCATGGTTTTATATATATATATATATATATATATATATAGATATATATATATATATATAGATATATATATATATATATATATATATATATATATATATATATATATATTATTCTACAGTTTCTGCCAGAAATGGAGACCTTGTGGCGCACCTCAACGCCGCGCTTAATCTTAAGTACCAAACCGGACAAATAATCAAATTATTTAAAAACTAATCATTCCTCCGAATTATTATATCTATATTTACATATACAACGTTTATATCTGATTTATCAGAACAATCTCTCTATAAGCGTCTACAATACCAATACACATTACAATGCATCACAAAATGCATTAATAGTCCTTGAAATTACAAGCAATAAGGTACACTATGGTATACAGGTTCGATGCTTACGTGGGGTAAGCCCCAGTGGACACGTAATTCAGCTTTATCGTTCCCAAATTACCAGCGTGATGTATCGAAGGCGTAGAGAGGTGAATGTAGATGCGATGCTTTGATTTCGTTTATAATGTGATTTATTTTTGTTTTGGTTTGGTTCACGCTTCACGCTTTTTCTCGCTTAGCGGGGTAGTTAGAGAAAATTTTATTTATTATTATTTTTTTAGCTTCACGCTGTATCCCGCACACAGCAGGGTAGGCAGAGGGAACCTAGTGTTAAGACACTCCGTTCCCCACTTTCCGCCGAATTCGGAGGCTTGCGTGTTAAGTGGCGGAACTTAACGCCGCGCTTTACTAGAGAAAACTTGATGTCAAAATACTTCGTTATCCACTTTCCGCCCACAAATTGAGACATTACGTGTTGTGTGACGGAACTCAACACCGCGCTTTGTCATTTTACTAGAGGGGAGATATGAAAATAATTTAAATACTATTATTCCCTCTATTTGGAGTCAAATTCATAACCAAAAGTGTTACACAACGTCTTAAAGGGCCATTTTTGTCGTTAATAATCATATTTTCGTTGTGTAGTATATTATTTTAAGGTTTCGACATTTATTTCTATGTAATATTTTAAAATATGTGGAGAGTTATTTTTTTAATTTCAGTACGCAGAGAGTTTAAAACATTGTGATTTATCACTACCGTTAAAAATATGGAATGTATAAAATAGAAAAAAAGAAAAATAAAGAATTATCACTTGATTATCAAAAACAATATTCTGCACTAACTCAAAACAAACACGTTTACAAGTCTACATATAATAATCTCTTAAGCTATTTAATCAGATTGTAATCGCTTCTCTATAACCAATAGTCTCTATTGAATTACAGTACATTATTAACACATGTATAGAAGGCTTCATATTCATAATGCATAATACCTGTTCGATGTTAATTCTGATTAATTCACTTAATTCCATGAAGTGAATTAAATGTTTAATAATTAAAAAAATAGTAATTAAATAAGTGGGGCCAGTCGTGGCGCAGTGGCACAAGCGTGTGACTGTAAAACGACTGGTTGTGGGTTCGATTCCCACTCGAGGAATGGAAATATTTAATATTTCCATTTTCTTCGCTCTGGTATCAGAGGCAAAAGTGGCGGAACCTAACCACTTAACACGCAATGCCTCCGAATTCAACGGTAAGTGAGGAACGGAGTGTCTTAACACTAGGTTCTCTCTGCTTACCCTGCTGTGTGCGGGATACAGTGTGAAGCTAACAAAAAACTCATTTTATACATTTTATGTTAAATAGCAATTACTGAGAGTCTGGTGACAAGACACTACGTTTCCCAATAATAGATCACCATAAAAAATAAAACACCAATCTTTCAAGTCACTAATCTTCAAAGAAACAATTAATAATAAGAGCGCATTAAAAGTCGCAAAGTGTTGCGAATGGCCAGCGAACTATAAAACGCGGAAGAAAGCGGGTCTTTAACGTAAGAAGAGATTTACTTAAAGTTTTGCTGCCGTTTCAAATTAAATTACAATGTTATTATAAAGGTTTTGATGTTACTTTGTTATGAAATTAGTAAATATATATAATCCTAAGATTGAAATATCTCGTAAACTCGTTTTATTTTTGAAAGATAGTGTCAGGACACTCCGATATCTTTTTAAACATTTCTCAAGTGTTATTTCACACTTAGGAAAATTGACAAAGACAAAATTTTTATACGTTTATAAAAAATTTGAACGCTGCGGGATTCGAACCCGCGCCTCCTGAATACCGCCCAGGCGCTCTCACCACTGAATGGCGGAATTTAACACCGTGTTTTGCCTTACGCTTACAAGCGGTTTACCGCTATGGAAAAGTGATAAAAATTTTAATATAATATCTTCTTCACGTAGGAATCGAACCTACAACCTGCAGCATCCACAGTGAGAAACTGTTCCAGTGCACACTCATGGCCCAATGAAATATTTATAAATTCCTCTTCAAAACTTAAGAGGTCAGTTATGGTTTGGGGGCACAGTGTGATTATAAACGCGACGCGTAGGTTCGATTTCCACTTGAGGTGTGCAAATATTTAATATTTCCATTTTCTTCGCTTTGGTATAGAAGGCATAGTGCGGCGTTAAGTTTCGCCACTTAACAAGCAATGCGTAAAGACTTCAGTGGAAAGTGGGGAACAGAATGGCTTAACACTAGGTTTCCTCTGCCTTCCCTGCTGTGTGCGGAAAACAGCGTGGAGCTAAAAATAAACTTATCACTTAAACGTAGAAAAAAATACAAAAACAAAACAATTATAAAGAAGTCCTGCGTCTCATGCCTGAGGCGTTCCTCCTTAATCTGATAGAATCTTGACACAAAGTCAAGACTTTTATAATTAGTTAATTAAAATAAAAAAAACAAGCTTTGATATCGACTGACCGAAGTAAACTTTTAGCCTCGAGTTGTTTGTTATGTACTGAATATTATTAAAACGATTTATAAAAATTGTATTCAGTTTCATACTTAGTATACTTTAGCTTTTTCTAGTTTTATAATTTAACGTTTTCCCTTTTTTCCCAATAGGAACATAATATCAAGACACTTCGTTCTCCACTTTCCGTATGGTTTTTTAGTGCATAAATGAAAATAATTAAAACGCCATCATTCCACCGTGTGGGAATCGAACTGCAGCCAATCGAAATTACAATCAGACGCTCCCACTATTCCATAAAAGCTATAAAATTTTCCATAACAATTTGATATAATTATTATATTGCCTTATAAGGTCGTCGTGGCGCAGTGGACAACGTCTTATTGATACGCGATGATTACGGGTTTGATACTCGTTAGAGAAATGATTATATTTCAACCAGTCGTGGCCCAGTGGTCAGTCGTGGCCCAGTGGTACAAGCGTGTGACTGTAAACGAATGGTTGTGGGTTCGATTCCCACTCGAGGAGTGGAAATCATATTTCCATTTTCTTCGCTCTGGTGTCGAGGTAAAGCGCGGCGTTAAGTTCCACCATTTAACACGCAAGCCTCCGAATTCGGCGGCAAGTGGGGGCACGGAGTATCTTAACACTAGGTTCCCTCTGCCTAACCTGCTGTCTGCGGGATACAGCGTGAAGCAAAAAAAAAAATATATATTTCAATATTCATTTTCTTCGCTGGTACTTAAGACTAAGCTCAGCCTATAGTTCGATTTCGGGTGGAAAGGACGGAGTGAATTGACACTAGGTCCTTTCTAACTCTCTTGGTGTACAGGAAAAAAGCTGTTGACTGAAAGCTGTTTTTTTAATAATATATCTACAGAAACCAAGAAAAGATAAAAAATATGAACCAAATTTTCTAAAGATACCTCGACTTATTATGTTAGTGCAAAACAAACTTTTAAAATAATCTACCCACTTAATGCATTTCCCTTCTTTATAGCTAACTCAGTAACATAATGTATAGAAGTTGAATGGAGCTTGCGAGCTTTACAAAGTTCACAATGTGCGACGTCGCGTCGCGTCAGTTAGAGCGATCGACTTCTAACTTTGATGTAACTTTAAAATAAGTGTTCATATTTTTAAATAGGTAAAGAAAATGTCAAAGTTTATTTAAATATAAATAGAATTGTCATTTTAAAATGTATAATGGAATTATAAGCTTAGCTATTTTTTTTTTATTGCTTCACGCTGTATCCCGCACACAGCAGGGTAGGCAGAGAGAACCTAGTGTTAAGACACTCCATTCCCCACTTTCCGCCAAATTTGGAGGCATTGCGTTTTAAGTGGCGGAACTTAACGCCGCTTAGCTAACTTAATTAAGTCAGTCGAGATCGGCTATTAATATTTTTTTTAGTAACTTATATTTTATTTGGGAAGAATTAAGAAAATAGGAAGAATAAATCAAATAAATTATTGCATTGTTTCTCTGACCATTTGGTTACAGTGGGACAACGCGTGACTGTAAACACCATTGGTAACCATAAATTAAAACATTAAAATTCACATGCTAACTCCACATTTCTTTAGAAATTATTTAACCTACAACTTGATTTTGAATAATTAAAATATTTCAAAATTCGTTATCCCATTGATGATGATGCATGAACCAACCAATAAACACCCCTACCAATATCATTATATTTATTTTGTTTTATTTATTAGCTGATCCATAGTAATATTATAAATGCGAAAATCTTTCTGACTGTCTGTTAGTTACATTCTCACGGCTAATCTACTGGTCCTCTTTGGATGAAATTCGGAATAAAAATAGTTGAAAATTTAGGGTCATAAAAATATGCATTTTCAAACATTTTCAAAAATAAACTCTTAAATGGTTGCAATATAACAAAACAGCTGAAGTAATTTCTGTTTCTTATATCTCTAATTTATTTTATTCTTGCTTTATAATTATTAATAATATATTTTCTTAAGTAATAACAAAATATACTTACGGCAAGACTGAAACTCGTCTTCACCCTTCTCGCAGTCGCGCTGGTAGTTGCACACCCACAGCGACGGGATGCACTTGCCTTCCGGACAGCGGAACATGCCGGTCGGGCATAGTATGTCCCCTGGAATAACGGAAATAAATTATATTAATAATAATATATTGTATGTAAATAACGTTCTGAAAGTGTTATTTACTAACACACTTAGTAAATTGGAAAATACATTGTTAGAAGACGTATACAAAATTTTAAAGCAGTGGGATTCAAACTCCCGTCTCTTGGAAACCGTCCAAGCGCTTTGACCACTTAGCCATGCGTAACACTTAGCGTCTTTAATGTAATTGAGTTGAAAACGCTTAACTGATAGTGGTGATGATGAACTGATGGTGGTGCGTTTTGTGAAAATTCCAAATGTTTAAAATAAAGGAAATCGTCTTACGGGAATCATATTTTTTGCCTACTTTGGTAACACAAAGCTTGGCGTTAAGTTCTGACACTGAAAATGTTATGTCTACAATTCAGGCGGGAAGCGAAGAAGGGAGTGTCTCAAAATTAGCTCACTTTGACGTGAGACAAAAGTTATTATGTCATATAAATATTGGTATTCTCTTGGGTGCTGTTAAAGAAACCAAGCGGTCTAACCAATTAAGTTTTACTTCTGTTCGAGTAGTTACACGAAATAGTATACATATTTGCTTATGAAGATAAAAACATCCTCAAAAACATTCATTTTGGGTTTTGATATTGGGTTAAACATTATTTGTATGTATTGCTTGTATTTCCTATTACATATATATAATCTTCACCGTCTGAGCCTTCACTCCTTTCCTTTAGATTAAGTTTACCGCTGACTTGACAAAAGTTAATTAAATAAATTTAAAACGGTGCTTAAAACTTTGTAATAATAAACAATCTCCTGTGAGAGAGGTATAACACAACAAAATAAATTTATTTAATTTAGTAGGTAAAAATGTGTTTAGAATTGTAAAGTTCCGCCACTTAATAAGCGATGTTTAGAATTTTGCTAAAAATTGAGAACGGCATACTTTAGACCTTCGACAACACAATGTCGACCATACCGGAGGAAGGTTAAATGCATGAGGATCCCCCGGAGGGCGTGTATGAAGAGGTTGATGACAGTGGACAAGGTAAAAGTTGTATGCAGGGACCGTAGCGTTTGGCGCTCCGTTCTCTCTGACTACCGCGCAAGGGATACAGCGTGAAGCTAAGTAAGTAAGTAAGCATACTTTAGATGCCCAGTGTTTAACTCACACATGTTTACCAAAATGAAAAGTAATTACCAAGGTAATACGTCGTTGTAAGATTAAGTGTTAAGTAACTCGTTATATGTCTTGTGATTTTATAGCATAAAAGAGTTTTAAATATCTTTTTAAACACTTTTTTCTTTTTTTTTAGATTCAAATTTCATTAAAAAATAACAATTATCCCGCTGGTGTTAGCGTTTTTTGTGCCAAGTTCCAAGTTCTAAGGCAAAATTTCCGTAAATTTAATTTCAAATACTACTAAACAGGTGGTTAATTCAAATAAAATAGTTAAATAAACATTAAAAGACATTTACGTATTTTTAACATTTTAAACTGTTATTCACCTACTTTGGAAATTGAAACATAACTACCAATTGCAAATTTTTATACTTTTTCTTAATATGTCTCAAGAAATATTATCTGCATTTTTTGCAAAGTGACAATTGTAAACTTACACCCCTTTTGTTCACTGACAGAGAATTTTCAATGTAAACTTTGCTTCCGTGTTATTGCATTGTATTCCAACTTTGGCTTTCCGCTTGCGACATTTAAATGACAGTAATCACTGTAATTGATTTGAAAATGTAAACACAAGGCTTGGAAAATACTTTTCTTTACCTTCTTTTGCGTTCTATAGAAATATCGAAGCTTGTTCCGCTGTACCATGATGGTTGTGGGTTCGATTTCCAATTGAGCCATTTTTTTCCTTAAGGAAATACGTTTTTCTCCTATAATCTATACGCATATTAAAACTGTAAGTTATCTCTGTGTGTAAATGGAAGATACGTGACGAAAATATTTATTTACCAAAGGAACAGAACCCGAAACAATTATTTTTATTATTTTCTGTTTGTTTTTGCAAGTTAATTTCAGAAATAGCTTAACCGATTTAAATGTACTTTTGACGATTGATCTTTAAACTATAACGATTCTCATTGCCTATTTATGACAAAAAGGAACTCAATTGAATGCAAGATGTTAAACGATAATCAATTTCAAATTTCAATTGTAATCATTCAGATTTTCAATTACGCTGATTGTAATAATTAAATTATATGAAATCACGTAACTTTTGAACAATATATAGTAACTAACAGATGTATAACTGAACTATATTATAGTACCCGGCAATAAATAATGCACATCGTGCTTAGAATGAAACAGTCGGTCAGTTTCGGTTTCGTAGAGCACTGTCTTTGTCACTCAGTTGATATGTGACGTTCCTCATTGTTATTATTTTACGCGACCGAGACAACGCTCTACGAAGTCGAAGCTAACCGACTGTTTCATTCTAAGCATCGATGTGCATTATTTGTTGCCGGGTACTATAACTATATTGAAAAAAAATGAAATGTAGGCACTGACGAGTTGGTTGTGGGTAAGATAACCACTGGGAGTGTTATATTCAAACTATTTATTTTTTTTTACTTTAGTAAGACAAAACCGGGGGCCAGTCGTGGCGCAGTGGTACATGTGGCTGTAAACTAGTTGTGGTTGTGGTTGTGGGTTCGATTCCCACTCGAGGAGAGAAAATATTTACTGTTTCCATTTTCTTCGCTCTGGTGTCGAGCCAAAGCACGGCGTTAAGTTCCGGCGCTAACTTCCACTTCACATGCAATGCCTCTGAATTCGGCGGAAAAATGGGGAACGGAGTATCTTAACACTAGGTTCTCTCTGCCTACCCTGCTGTGTGCGGAATAAAGCGTGAATCTATAAAAAAAAAAGACAAAACTGAGCGTCGATTTTATGTATTCAATTCATAGAGTCGAATTGCAAGTAGAGAACGGAATATTAAGACACTAAGTTCTCTTGGCTAAACGTAAAAAAGAGTGAAGCTGAAAAAGCAATATAGCTTAAAGCAGTTATTCAGATCAAAACAAATATAAACTTCAGATTTAAGTAAGCCTTTAAGAAGGAATAACGCGAAATGAATCCGAGAAACATTTAAACGTCAGCGGCGAGCTGAATTATATGAAGATGCTGGCGTAAGAGAAACTGAATTACTGGACTGTACTATGAAATTAATATTTATTGTAGAGATATTTCAATACTCTGCTTTAAAAGGAGCAAGGAAAGAAGGCTTGTTAAACATTTTTAAAGTGTTATTCCACACTTAGGAAAATTGAAAAAGACATTTAAAGAAAACGTATAAAAATTTGAACGCAGTGGGATTCGAACCTGCGCCTCCTGAACTGCACTTCCTGAAGGAAGGCTTGTTAGCGTAAATGAGAGAGACAGAGAGGAAAAGGACGAAAGTAAAAAGTTTTTGGTGCACAGGATTCGAACCCGTGTAATATGATGGTAACTTTTTACATTATTTCATATCCCAAGCATATCTTTATTATATTTTTTTATAGGGATTACATTATAAAAAAAATTAGGAAAGCTTAGACAGTTTCCAAGTTTTATGTTTTCCAAAAATACTTTTTTTTAAATTCAAATAAAATAAGAGCTCTTTCAATCCTTCAAATACATAATTTAATGGTTTTTGCTAGAAATCAATTATATTCAATAAAAAAAATCACAAAAAAAAAAAAAAGATAACAGCAAAATAGGACATGGACGCTACCCCAGTTTATTTAGAAAGTAATGAATTGAAACAGAAAAAATAATAATACTACAAAAATATTAAAATAAATATTTACACCATTATTACAATTATCAAACCCAAAACAACCATAAGCAAAATTACACCCACTTACCATCCACTCAGCTATAACCGTCCAGTTAAAACATCAGTTAACTTTAACCACTGGAAAGCAGTAAAGAAGCCGAGAGCAATGCGATACGATATTAAAAACGTTCTTAGATGCTCTATCTGCAGCGCAGGGCACTCCAGGGACGGACGGTTTAATTATGTTTTATTAGCTTTTGTTTAAACTATTATTGTTTTAAGTTTAAATTTCATTTGAGAGTGTGAAATGGTTTATGAAAGGTCATTGTAACTTTGACAGTTGTTTATTTTTTTTTTGAAAAATGGTGTAGGATTTTAGTTAGTGTTAAGTGGATAAAAATTAAAATACATGTGTTTGATGCTGTTATTATTATAAAGTTTTTATTGAAAAAGACATTTAGAAAACGTATAAAAATTTGAACGCAGCGGGATTCTAACCCGCACCTCCTGATACCATCCAGGCGCTGTCGCCACTGAGCCATGCGTTTTACTATCCGCTGCGTCGAAATTCTTATACGCTTTATTATAACTTATTTTTGTTGTTAGAATAACAAATAGGTAAGTTGTAATAAAGCGTATAAGAGCGTGTGGGGTAAGTAAGCACGTAACTAATAAAAAACACTATTTTAATTTGTATTGGCGTTTTGCGTGGACATACGAAGAAAATATTGCTTTCCTGGTACACTGTGATAGTTAGAAAAAAAGAAAGATTAAACACTCTTTTTTCTGTTGAAATTGAGACAAGGAAAATAGTTATAATCATTACCCCGAGATGGAATCGATTGCGCTTTTTCCCATATATAAGGTTTGTCAGACACAAACTAAAGTTAAGATACTCCGTTCTGCCCAAAATCGATTCATTGCGTTGTAAGTGGCGGAACTTAACGCCGCACTTATTTTTTTATTAGCTTCACGCTGTATCCCGCATGTAGCAGGGTAGGCAGACGGAACCTAGTGTTAAGACACTCCGTTCCCCATTTTCCGCCGAATTCGGAGGCACTGGCTGGAGGCAACACACTTAAGACTAGGTATCAGAATATTTTACATTATGAGAATTGATCATATGTTATTTTAAAAACATAGCATGAATAACGGAAAATTGAAGGGCCACATCATGGAAAGTTATGTTCATACTGCCACTACACCATGAGGGTGTTAAAACATTAAAGTATACGAAAAATGTTATGCAACTAGAGCCCGTCTCTCGCGCTGTGGAATATCTTTGTTGCACCTCGCAAGGAGGCTGTAATTAAAATGTTAATGTTTGAAATTAAGAAAACAACATAATAGTAAAAATTTAGACGCAAACTTTTAAATTTCAATCTTATAATATTCGTGTAATTGTAAAAATAAATAAATAAATAGCTTCACGCTATATCCCGCACACAGCAGGGTAGGCAGAGGGAACCTAGTGTTAAGACACTCCGTTCCCCACTTTCCGCCGAATTCGGAGGCATTGCGTGTTAAGTGGCGGAACTTAACGCCGCGCTTTACCTCGACACCAGAGCGAAGAAAATGGAAATATTAAATATTTCCACTCCTCGAGTGGGAATCGAACCCACAACCAGTCGTTTACAGTCACACGCTTGTGCCACTGGGCCACGACTGGCCACAATTGTTATTTTTAAAATGATACTAGGTATGGAAAGCGGAGAATAGAGAGTTACAAATAATTAATAATTAATAATGGTAGGGGCCACACATTGTGTGACTGTAAACGAGTGGTTGTGGGTTCGATTCCCACTCGAGGGGTGAAGATATTTAATATTTCCATTTCTTGGTCTTGCTCTGGTATCAGAGGTAAAGCGCGGCGTTAAGTTTCACCACTTAGCACGCAATGCCTCCGAATCCGGCGGTAAGTGGGGAACGGAGTGTCTTAACACGGAGTGTCTCGCCTACCCTGCTGTGTGCGGGATACAGCGTGAAGCTAAAAAAAATATATTACTTCTTCTACAGTAGTAAATTTATATCGCTTATTATTTTATTCTATTTGCCATTCATACAGCAGGGTGCTGTGTGCGGGATGCAGCGTGAAACTAAAAACAAAATTGTCAAATATAGTAGATAGATAGACAGATTACAAGAAAAGCCACCGTGGTGCAATGGGATAGCGCTGACTGTATATTGGTCTTCACTCATGGGAATGATTTGTATTGCAATTATTTTTACTGCGATTTTCGCAGAGCGGACTCTGCGAAAATTGCGTCGCCGTTAAGTTCCGCCACTCAACACGCAATGTATCAGATCCAGACCGAAAATGGAGAGCTGAGTATCTTAACACTAGGTTCTACACATACCTGCTTTGTTAAGTGATAAAAAGTATGAAGCTAAAAGTATTATAAAACTTAACAAAGATTACGTAGAGCGTAGTGTCTCAACACTATATTTTCTCTACTAACCTAAATCCAGAAATACATAAAGTTGAAAAAAAAAAAAAAACATACCATCCACGTTTAAACGTCATTGCAATAAATATCAAAAACTAACAATAGAGCTAAATGCATTATATTACAGCCTGAAAAGGAAAAAGTGGATACTTAGAAAGCTTACAGTTAGCGAGCTGGGTAATAACCCATTAAGATAACATTGTTAACTTTAAACTATACTTCTTTATTTATAACTATTAAAGAGATATTTTCTACGTCAGGCAAGATTAAGGCACTTAAAAGAGTGGAAAGTGTAACGGTGAATTTTTTCTCTGTTTTTGGTAAAATATGCAAAGAAAAGTATGATTGTGTCAATTTCTTTTTATTAACTTCGAAAGACAGTGACAAGACACTTCGTTTTTCACCTTACGCTGTGAACTTAAGTTCAGGACGTAATTTTTTAATTAAACACAAGACCACGTAATGAAATTAATTAAAATGTTATTATTTACAGATGATCGAATATTTATAGATATGTAAAGGAAAATATATATATATTCTATATATTGCAAGTAAAAAGTAACAGAGGAAACAAAAAAAATTGCGTTTTTCGTAACAATTTACGAGTACACTCTCAATTTGACAAAATCTTACAAATTTCTTTTGAACAGACAAACATAACTAACATTAAAATTTTGTTTAAGCAAATAAAATCAAAAGCAGTACAAAGAAATATATACATCAAAGAATATGGTTTTTTCTTCGTTCTACTACAGAAGTGGCGATGAATAAAATATGTGTTGTAGTTTGAGATAACGATATACTTTAGTTCTGGTGCAAGCTGCATGAATACTGCCAAAACATTGACATTATTAAAAGCAGCTGTCTGTATGTTTGTATATCTATGACGGTTGATCTACCAGTTCCACTTGGATGGATTTCAAAATGAAAGGAACCAATAGGGTATTTTTTTCCGAAAACTAACTCCTAACAGATTGAAATAGGGGATGAAGTTATACATGAAAAATGTAGGCCGGTTTCGATGAAATTTCTCAGAAAAATTGATGATGGCACAAGGTCAAACTTAGGCTACCTGTTTATTTAAAAACTAACCCCTAAAAGACTCTAGGGGATGAAAATTTGTATAAAAAATATAAATAGCTCTACTTAAGTAAAAACGCGGGCAGTCAAAAGTACGAAGCAGCTTAAAAATACTTAGGTAGTTCACGCAGACAAAGTCGCGAGCGGGGAACTAGTGCTACCATAAAGTTGAACATTTCTTTACAAATATCTTAGAAACTATGCAGACTTACAAGGACTAAATCTTTTGTGGAACGAAGTCCCATCTGCTGAAACGAACATAGAAAACATTTTAGAGTACTATCGGAAAACATCGAATATATCAAGATGTACTTAAAATGTTGAGACCGTCATAGCGCAGTAGGAACGCGTCTGACAGCTGATTCAGATTAATTCGTCAAGAAGCGATGATTGTGGGTTCGATTCTTACTCGGGGGAATATTTCAATTTTAATTTATTCGCCTTGGTACTAAAGCAAAGCGCGGCGTTGAATTCCTCAGCACGGACTGTCTGTAGGATATTACATAAGACTTGTACGAGGAATAAATAAATAGTTGTTTCCTTTTTAATATTAATATTAAATAATTTCCGTAAATTTAATAAATTGCTAAAATTTTATAGTCTTTATAAAGTCTCAAATTTCTTTGTAAAGCAAAAAGAACAGTGAGCTATTCCTCCATCTTTCATTTATCACATGCGTATGTACATGTGATAGTGCCCGTTACAATACAAAAACTAAGGAACTGTTGACTTTCCATAGTTTAAATCACATCTGAGAAAAATATATGGAAATAACAAAAGAAAACATCACTAAGTTTTAGGATAAACATTTGTGGGATATCGTAATAGTATGCAAACTGTCAACTGTAGGTAAGGGAGGCTTAAAGAATTGCGTAAAATGGTTGGGTTATTTATGTTCAAGAATATTCTGCCATATTTCTCTAGATAGACGGAGGAAATCTATGTAAGAGTAAAGACTCTCCACTCTACGCCCATTTTGATTTTTTATTAATATATTTACTACTGGCTTCAGGCTTTTTCCTCAGCAGATTAAGCAGAAGAAACCTAGTTTTCTTTCCTTTGTTCTTCATTCGCTCGAATTAGAGAATGCGTGTTGGGCGGCGGAACTCAACACTACACTTTGTCACCTTCTTGTTACCCAGAACAGTAAAATGAAGTAATTTAATATAATTATTTTCACGATGGGGAATCTTAGATGCTGTCCTATTGTGCCATTGCCCCACTGTACCGTTGCCCCATTAATGGCTTTAAAGAGTGTCTTGCTAGTAAAAATAAACGGTTATACCACTTCACTTGGAGAATGGAGTTATTCTCTCTGACTGCCCTTCTTTGAGGGACAAAACTGTGACTTACAACATTCATTATGAACACTCACAAATGGGTGCTAAATTCTGAACAATATAAATGATTACTTTAATAGCCAAAAGAACTTATGACTTCAATTAAAATTTACCAAACGTTGAAATTGTAATAGTAGCCAAATGGAATTTTAGACGGTGTAATTTTAGTGCCACGACGAAATCAACAGGAGATGCATTAGAAAATGAACACGAGTGCGGAAGGTATTTCCCCCGAGTGATCCGACTCAGACGTGTTTATGTTTGAAATGCTCGAAAACACTATGTATTTTGCGCTATATAGTGATTATTTTGAAATTTGTACATATTTGTGGCCAGTCGTGGCCCAGTGGGACAAGCGTGTGACTGTAAACGACTGGTTGTGGGTTCGATTCCCACTCGAGGAGTGAAAATATTATATTAACACGCAATGCCTCCGAATTCGGCGGAAAGTGGGGAACGGAGTGCCTACCCTGCTGTGTGCGGGATATAGCGTGAAGCTAAAAAAAAAAAAGTTTTGTTTATAGACATCGTGGCGCATTGGGACAACGTCCGACGGTAAATTGATGAAAACTAAAGTCGGAGGTTATAGATTTATATTATTATTCTATTATAGATTTGATTCCCCAGAAATATGATTATATTTAATTTATTTTAATTTCTTAGCTCTAGTCCCTCTCTCCCTATTCCCACCATTCCCATCCTTCCTCCCTCCTTCAGTCCTACATCCCCGAGGCTAGCAACGCATCCATCACTTGAATGTTGTGGATGTCTATGGGCGAAGGTAACCACTTAACACCAGGTGGGCCTTCAGCTCGTTTGCCTCCTTTATTCCATAAAAAAAAAAAATAGTACGATAAAATAGGGGGTTAAGTTTCGTCACTCAGCACGCAATGCCTCGAATTCGGATGGAGGAATTGTGGAAAACGAAATGTCTTCACAAATCTTTTTTTGCGTTCTCGCTATATAAAAAGTCGTGTTTATACGTAATCGTGGTTAAGTTCTGCCATCCAATAGTATATAAGAATTAAGTGAAATACGAAAAATGGTAAGTTATAACTCTTAATCTCTCCTTGTCCAGCCTGTTTTATGCTTAATATACGTATATGAAACCTACATTAAACCTACATTAACAAAAATAAATAACAAGCCAATAAAATAAGTCAACAAAAAATAGTCCAGTCCAGGGCCAGTCGTGGCGCAGAGGCACAAAGTGCGACGGTTTAGCGACTGGTTGTGGGTTCGATTCCCACTTGAAGGGTGGAAATATTTAATAGTTCCATTTGCTTCGCCTGGTGTCAAGGTAAAGCGCGGCGTTAAGTTCCGCCACGTAACACGCAGTGCCTCCAAAAATTCGGTGGAAAGTGGGGGACGGAGTGTCTTAACACTAGGTTCCCTTCTGCCTACCCTGCTGTGTGCGGGATACAGTATGAAGCTAAAATACAGCATGAAGAAAAAATAGTAAACTAGCCAATTTCTCACTACATTTAAATGATTTTAATTTTTCAACTCTATTAGAATAAAATGCAGTATTGAGTTACTTCACTCACAATTCTTGACAATTACCTTTATCAGTTCTCTCTGCCTACTGAAGCTGAAGCTGGATGTGTTTATGTGTTACTGTGAAGATAACGTTCTGCCAATCAAAATTATGTAATAAAAATATTTTTTACAAATAATGAAAAGCGACTTCGTAAAAAAAAACCACACATACAGTTCACCTCAATAAACATTGTCAATTTTGGAGGCGATGTGGTGTTGGCCCAATGAGTGGATACTGTGTAAAAAGTTCAGCGGTAACACAAAAAATACAGCCGAATTGATAACTTCCTCCTTTTGGAAGTCGCTTAAAAATTAAATGGATTGCAAAGAAAAGAGAGTTCCAACTCTTAGACTCCTTGTCCTTAACTGCTTTATGTGTTTTATATGTATAATAACAAGTCAATACATAAGATACAATAGCAAGCAGCAAGCTAGCTCCAAACTCTCACGTAGAGCATTATAATAGAGCTTCCACGAGTAGCCCGTACGTGTATCGTGAACACATTAGTTTTAGTTAACCCCTCGTTAGGAAGAGTAATGGCCTGATAAGCTTCTTAAGGGAATCGTTTAATTGCTTTTTTGGACTTTCTTTATAATATAGAGAGAATATTTAGTGAATAAACTCTCTGTTTTTATAGTTTTGTTTCTTTGAGCCAGTAGTAGAGCTTCCTCATATTTCGTAAACAATTAAATGTAATTTAGAAATTATATTATAATAAATATGGAAAACGGTATTAGTAGCTACAGTCTTTGCTTAGTTAGTAAAAGGTTTTTTACTAACTATGCTAAGACTGTAGCTACTAATACTTAGATTTAATTTATTTTTTTGTATTCTTGTTTAAATTTTATATAATGTTATTTTGTATGTGTATATTTGTATGCTAAAGTGAACATATTTATGCATGTGGTACTCACCTTAAAAGGTAATACATTTAGCTATAAGAATAAAAAAATGTATTGTATAAAAAGTGTATTGTCCGATGTAATTGCCAATGGCGAGTCTAATAAATAAAAAATGTAAAATAAATAAACATATTAAAATGTTAGTAGTCGTTTAAACTAAACATAATGGTTATAGATTCTTTTTTGTAAAACTTCACGATTTTCCCGTAAAGTGGGATAATCAAAGAGAACCTGGTTCTCCTTCCTTAAGACACTCTGCTCTAGGCTATCACCCGAAATAGAGACATGGTTCGTTAAGTGGTGGAATTCAACGCTACGCTTTGCCTGATAACCAGAGCAGAAAAATGAAAATAATTTAAATATATCATTAACTCGAGTGGGAATCGAACCCACAACCAGCCACGTTTACAGTTACACTACGCCACGATGGTCATAACCTAGGACCATATATTTTTTAACTAGTAATCATCATCAAAGTTGTAATTATCCGTTAAAAGAACAAAAATATCTATAAAAAGCAAATTATAAAATTAACTATTTTAACGTTGAATTCAAAACGTAGACGACTAGCAACTGTGATTAAACTACAGTTTAAACGTCTCTTAATAGTCCCTCTGAGCTTGTAAGCTCTCGAACTACGCGGTAAGTACTGGTTCGAATCGTAAACAGTTATTATAATATTAAAAAATCATTTAACCGGTTTGAATAAGAAAAAGTACGGTATTTGATTAAGTCGTCCACAGTGGTCGAATTCTTAGTAAATAATATGCTTAGACAGTCAATTACTCATTAACTACTGTTTATTTACAAAAAGTTACTGTATTTGTACTTAAAGTTACTGTTATGTATATTTTTTACACCATCATAGCACATATAATTGACATAGTATATAATTGACTACTAACGTACGTATAGGTTTGGTTTGGAACCAAAATAATACTTTTATGTAAAATTATTATTACTATTTAATTATTTTTATTACAGTTTAAGGGTACCATGATCCAGTATGCCAGAGTGTTGTAAAAGCGAAGGTTGTTGTGGTTCGATCCTGAAGAGGGGGTACGATTAAAATTAAATTGAAAAAAGCTTAGCATTGAATTAGGATAGGCATTGATGACCAGAGTTTTTTGAAAGTTGGTTTTTTGTCGTTGGTTGGTTTGTTGGCGAAAAAGAATAATTTCCTAAGAAACGAAAAAACGGAGAGAAGAGTGACGTAATATAATGTTAATCCTTCTTCTATATTTATTTCCCTAAACACATAACATATCAAATTTTCTTATTATATACGAATAAAAGAAAAATCTTTATAGATTACTAATATATAGCTTCACTCTGTATCCCGCACACAGCAGTGCTAATACACTCCGTTCCCCACTTTCCGCTGAATTCGGAGGCATTCCATGTTAAGTGGCGGAACTTAACGCCGCACTTTACCTCGACACCAGAGCGAAGAAATTGGAAATATTAAATATTTCCACTCCTCGAGTGGGAATCGAACAACCAGTCGTTTACAGTCACACGCTTGTGCCACTGGGCCACGACTGGCCCCAATTACTAATATATAACTAGGCATATTCCAAAAACTAACACAAGTGAAGTTAAGGCCAAAAGCTACTTATAACATAATATATAGGACACACACAACTAGACCAGAGTTAGGGCAAACGTTGTAGAATACAAGATTTAGCTATTAATAATCTAGTGCTTAAGATGTCTCTTTCAAGTGACCTGGCGAGACTCCAAGGCTTCATTGTAGTGGAAAGAATAACGTTTTTTCTTAAAGCCATTCTATTTGTCTTAATTTCCTTTATTTAAAATAATTCTTATTTTAATACATTTATATTTATATAAAAAATACATTTCTACAAATATAAATATAAAAAAATAGTTCCCCCCCGACGGAGGCTTTACAGCCAAGCCACCGGTGGTCAGGGTGACAAACTGAGGAACCTCCGCACAATACGTGCCGTTCCCAAAATAGCTGCTGCCTTTTGAATCCGCCCCTTAATCCAGGCATGTAGTGAAAGCCTCGTAAGATGTTGATTGAGGCTCTTCGCTACAAGACCGTTCACACTGACGACTATCGGGACAACTATTGTTGAATCCACATCCCACATGTCGGTAATCTCGTGAGCTATGTCTTAATTATTATTATTAGTGTAAACAATTAAAAAGACAAAGCTCGGCGTTTAGTTCCGCCATTTAATACGGTAAGGTAAGGTCAGGTCTCCATTTTGGGTGGAAAGTGGAGTGAAGTGTCTTGACACTATATCCTGTCTTACCCCGCAATGCGGGAAAAAGACAATAGCTGTTTTTTTTTTAAATAGAAAATCAAGGCCATCGAGGCATAGTGAGACAATGTCTTACAGTAAATGCAATTAGTATAGGTTTGATTCTATTTAGGTATTTCTCTCTGGTAACAGAAAGCGTGACGTAATTTCTTTTGGTAATTTCTCTAGTTTTGGAGAGAGTCTAGACACTAGATTCTCTTTAACTACACTCTATTCTGACCATCAAAAGTGTGGAATTGTAATTTTTTAATTTTACGCTATATCCCGCTGGGGTAGGCAGAGGAAACCAGTATTAAGACACTCCGTTCCCCACTTTCCACTGAATTCTAGAGGCATTACGTGTTAAGTGGCGGCTTTGCCTTGATCCCAAAACGAAGAAAATCAAATATGAAATATATCAATTTCTCGAGTGGGAATCGAACCCACTACCAGTCCCGTTTACAGTCACACTTTTTGCTACGACTGATCTCTGAGATTAATCATCACCCATAATTAACAATTAAAATTAAACATAATTAAAATTGATTACAAATAGGTTTCATGACATAAAAAGTTATCGAGGTGAGATCATCCCTTACAGACGATAAAAGTTTTCATCGAAGACTTTTGAAGTTAATTAAAGTTAAAAGCATGACGTTTCATTATCAAATGTTCTTACGCATTTTAGAATTCACTTTGGGGATTTCTCAAATATTTGTTACTTGAATGAAATCCCATCTGATTGTACAAATATTGAAAATATCGATGTTATCCAGGGAACGTAAAGTACTTTTCAACTATTAAACATTTTTTTAAAGTGTTTTCCATACTTAAGAAATTGAAAAAGACATTTAAAGAAAACGTGTAAAAATTTGCACGCAGCGGGATTCGAACCCACGCCCCCTGGACGGTTTCAGGTTTCTACTTTTCAACTATTTTACGCATTACGCTTTACGCATAGTAGAGTTGATAAAGAAAATCTAAATTTCACGACACTCCGTTCTCTTCTTTTTTTGATAGCCCTCTCTATTGATCACACTACAACCATCGCATTTACAGCCATCAGTTTAAATAATGGTTTTAATATATTTTACTGAATTGCTTTCATGGCCTCAGCGCAATGGAATTGGTTGTGGGTTCGATTTCCAGTCGACGATTTTTTTAATTTCCACTCACTCAAGTCTTGGAGTGTCTTGACACTAGGTTTTACATAGCAGTAGTCAGAGACTATTGTGCAATGTAGAATGTAAATTAAACTTTTTCCTGCATAACGAGGGGATAGCCAGAAACCTTGCTATTCGGAACTGCATATTAAATATAATTTCAAATTCTGCAATTGTACATCAAGCCCACGACAGTACAATGGTGCCTACAATATGTTCAGTAAGAAATATTGGAAATGTAATATGTGAATGCAATTTTCTTTCCATATAAACGGACGAATGTATGTATGTACGTACGCGTGTAAGTATGTATGTATGTAGCGGGGTCGAATTTACAAACTCGTCGCTGTACCGACTTATGATTCGTTGTTCAATGAGAGACGATTAGGTAGAAATTGTGTTATAAGCGGAGCGGAAAATATAAGTACGAAATAAATACATAGAAAAATATATCACATATAATAATATTAATCTTGTAACTTAATTAAATTTCTTATTTTACAATTTTCTGAATATTAATGGTACATAATACTATGACTATATTTTTAATTCAATATATTTTGCAGTAACCATTTTAGGATTTACTATTTAGCACTATTTAATTTTAAACGGAAAGTGAACACAATGCTACTACTCTCTGTGCACAATGCATACATTACACAATGCACTACTATCTCTCTCTCTCTCTCCCTCTGTCAATTGAAACTTAAGATAAAAATATTGATTTAATATAATAATAATTAATGATGATGAAAATATTTTAAATATAATAATTCCCTCAAGTAACAAACGAACCCACAACCACTACTTTTACAGTCAGACGGTATTCCTCTGAGCCACGATGACCTCAATTTCTAACATAATAATTCCAACGCCATACACTCCAACATAACTACAGCCCTACAAAAGTGAATCGTGAAACAATCTCGTAGTCGACAAAATAAATTGCGCCCTTCTCGTGGGGATTGTTTTTAAATTTCGTTACTTGCTGAATCCAGCGGATGTGAGATAGATATATATGGCCTAATAGAGAAAAGAGATGGAAAATTACAACTCTGATGACGGTCTAATTCGAGTTATAGAAGTTGCAACTTCTTTGAAAGCTACTTGAATTGAGATGAAGTGTTAATGGTTGGCGATTGGGGAAAAGAAGATATGCTCAGTGGTGAGAGCGCCTGAACGGTATTCAGAAGGCGAGGGTTCAAAAAAATTTGAACGTTCAAATTTTTATACGTTTTCTTTAAATGTCTTTTTCAATTTTCCTAAGCGTGGGATAAAACTTTAAAACTGTTTATAAGAAAAGAAGATATTGTTACGAATAAGAAAAAAATCGTATATTTTGAAAGTAAAGGATACTATGATAAAAAATATCAAATCAAAATGGTAGGAATATTTATTATTACATTACTATGCGTTAGAAGCCGTAATTGTATAACTAAAAGAGATTTTTTTGATTTTAATTGGACTTTAATTTAGACAAAGTACAGTGTTAGCTTTTAAAGTCACAGGCAATGTATCTGAAATAAGCAAATAACATAGAGAGAAGGAACTTTTCCTGTATTCTTTCTTTTACAGTCTCTCGCATAGCAGCCCTGCTGGGCGGAGAGAACCAAGTGTAAAGACACTCCGTTATCCATTTTATACCCGAAATATAAATTTCACTCAATAAGTAAAATTAGAAGGAGAAATACAGTATTTTTTTGTAGGTCAAGTACTATTTCATTGAATACATTAATTTGTCTCAAACGTAAGAGTCAAGAGTCACGAATCACGATGTTTGACATCAGATATAATTAATAAATAATTAATTAGAACTTTGTTAAATAGAAGATACTAATTAGTAGAAAGCTCATTTGTAATTCAGTATAAAGCTTTCCATCATTATAAGTGCTTAATGAAACAAGCTTAAGTAGTGACTTTTGATATTTAATGGTATTATATTACGTGTTAAATAAATGTAATGTTTAACATTCATATTAATATTATAAATGTACAAGTCTGCCTGTCTGTCTGTCTATAACGTTTTTACAACTAATCATTCCTAGGGTCTATGTATTTTTTAAATATGGTCTTTTTTTCAAAACTGAACTTTTACAGGGTTATAATATGGGATAAAAGCTTATATGAAAAGTTATGTATTTACGCAAACAAAGCCGCTAGTGGTCTCTAGTGTTAAAATACTACGTAAATAGCATTCTCTCTTGCCAAACAATCGTTTGTAAAATAATCTTTGTTGAATGGCATAACTAAACTAACTGCATTTTTTTCAGCACATAAATAAAACGAAATATATAATATACATAGTATAATTATTTTATTTTACTAATGTTACTACGATAAGTAACTAAATCAATCGCTTAAGAATGAAAACACTACAATAATAAATGCGCAAATTTTTGTATGTTTTGTATTATAAGCAATTTTTTTTTAGCTGCACTCTGTATACCTTAAGGGGTAGTCAGAGAGAATAGAGCGCCAAACGCTACGGTCCCTGCGTACTTCTTTTGCCTCGTCCACAGTCATCAACCTCTCATACACGTCCACGAGGAGGACCTCATGCTTTTTACGTGACCTTCCTCCAGTATCGTCGATACTGTGTTTTCGAAGGTCAACCCACGTCTCCCCCTGCCTCTCTTACCACTCACAATTTAAGCAATTTATATAATCTAAAACCTATTTTTATTTTTTTTTCCACACTTACGTCTATTATTGGTGAAAAACAATTTTCAAATTCTACTTAGGGCCGTCGATCTAAAAAAATCCTTCCCCCAAGTAGGAATCGAAGCACAACCATACCATTTACAGTCAAACGCTGTCCCACTACACTACACCAACCTCTTATAATATTCTTTTAATAACAGAAAATAAAAGAAACGCAAGTAAGTATGTTTCAGAAGTGCTTGTACTCGTATGTCAATTGTACTCGACTGGCACTCGTCACGCTCGACGCCGCTCGACGCCGCTCGGACTCCGGAGAGCGTTTGTAAATCGTCACGTCGACACCGGAAAGTAAATATAGCACTCGAGAGGTCTTAATCTGTTACGAAAGTTACTTTTACTTGATATATATTGAGATACGAGTATATTTGTATTGTGCTGTGGGTTCGATCCCACTCGAGAAGTGGAAATATTTAATATTTCCATTTTCTTCTCTCTGGTGCCGAGGTAAAGCGCGGCGTTAAGTTCCGCCACTTAACACGCAATGCCTCCGAATTCGGCGGAAAGTGGGGAACGGATTGTCTTAACACTAGGTTCTATCTGCCTACCCTGCTGTGTGCGTGATACAGCGTGAAGCTAAAAAAAAAATCATTCCTCGGAGGGGGAATTACAAAGGCCTTCTTTCTTCTCTTCTTGTTTTCACGCTTGTGATAAGCGTCATGCGGTCTAGTGTTATGACACTCCGGTCTCACTAAACAGAGCAGATTTTGATAAAAATTAATTATTCTTTTAGTGGCCCCTTTATATATTTCGTTCATATTATGTAATTCTAACAGCATTTTGTATTAATTAATATAATTCACTTGATCTATTGTAGAACAATATGAATTGCCTTGCGAAAAGTAACATAAGCAAATTGCGATTTTTTTAAATATTGAAACAAAAATGCGTCATCTTAACAACGATAAAACGATAAACGTTTGAAACTTATAATATTTTTTATATATTACGACAAAAATTTTCAAAGTTACAAAGATTTAAAACAAGAAGTGACCATAAAGCCCATAACACTCTATTACAGTAGGGATGGATGGCATGTATTCTCATCGAATGCCATGTAAAATTGATAATGGGCCATCATTCGCAGGTCCCGCTATAACACGATCCGGCCCATATTTAAGGGGTGCGCCTCAAAACGTCCCATAAAAAGTATTTAAATCACCCCTATACATCTTAACTATGGTCTGTGTAAGGCTGAGTGCAGACTAACTTGTTGGGAATATTGAGTACTTTTCTATCTCCTTAAAAATATCCGTGTTGAAAGAAAAACAGAAAACCGAAGTAAAATTTCTCCGTTTTCTTAGTGAAAAATGCTATTTATTAACATAATAATTTGTTTTAGAAATGGTTTAAATAATTAAAAGCCAATGAAAAAGCAAATTGATTACCATTGCAAGTTTGTCTACAATTCTAAACGTGAATAAAATAAAAGATACATATATGAATATATGTGAATATCTATACTAATGAAACAAAGAGGTAAAGCTTGTAACTTTGCTTGTAAGGGCTAATTTTAGGAAATACTAAACCTATCACGAAAATTCTTTTATAATTATAAAGCTACACTTTTCAGGAGTGCGATAGGTTATATTTTATTTTGATTGAACAGGAAGTTTAAAGAATCTTAAAAGGGCACAAATAGGAGATTCGCAAGCGGTTCGCTGGTCACTTCATATTTAGGATTACACTATTACTTCAAAGAGAAGATATTCCTAAATATTCGATCCATTCACCATGAGAATGCCCAATGCGTTGCAGAAACAATTACTCGGAGCGTAGGTTTTAGGATACAAGCATAATCTCGCTTTATATGTCCAAACTCCTCTCTCTCCCTAACAAAATTTGAAACATTCTATTTCAAAATACATGCAAGAAATAAGCTGATGATAGCTCTAAACAGGCCACGATCATACAATAGTATAGTCTGTGTAAAACGCCCCTCCCAGTGTGCACACAGCCTTAAGAGTCCTGTGAACGGCAGTATGGTGAAATATAACCGAATCTCCTTCCGTATTGTAATGCAAAGCTGCGAATAAAATTTTTATTATATATTCATTTTTGTATGGAATTTCCATGTTTATTTTCGGTACAAATGTAGAAAGGGCGCTTTCCGTCCCCAGCTGAGAGACTGCTTGCTAAGACGAAATTACTTGTGTGAGATTACACGATCTCTTCATTCGTGGTTGTTTATGTTTTATATGGTTGAATATTATTATACTATTCCTGACTTTTGCCCGCAAACAAATAGGCTAATTTATGAACGAAATTAGGGTTTTACTACAGCGAAACTATTGGTATGTATGTATATTGTATATAATATATGCAATAGAGAAGCGAGTAATTAAGAATTTTATGACTGGCTTTATTGCTAGGCTAGTCGTCAATTTGATTTTCATCTTACATAAGTAGATGAGGCCATAGTGCAGTGGGCGTCTGACTGTAAAGTGATGGTAGTGGGTTCGATCCCTATTCCATAAATTTTAAATTTAATACTAAAATTTCCATTTCTTCACTCTGACATCTAAGACTAAGCGCGGCGTTGAGTTCCGCCACTCAAAATGCAATATCTCTATTTCGGGCGGAAAGTGAAGAACGGAGTGTCTTTACACTAGCTTCTTTTCTGTTAGTGTAATAAAATGTATGGTATAATATGTTCATAGCAATTTCTTTATTTATAACAAATTATTTTCCGTGTTGACGCGTAATATACATTGCCTTAGATATATGAATAGTACATTATTGAAAAGTATATACATCAAACATATGGGAGTGTGTGTAGCATTTAGTTAATTAATATATTTTTAATATAATTCTCCCTAAATTACTTAAGAATGTGAAATAAAATGTTCTGACCATAACATTTTTCAAAGAAAAGAGGTCTAAATCTTTTCCATTACATATTAATATAAAATTTGAATTGGGGCCAGTTATGGCACAGTGGCACAAACGTGTGACTGTAAACGATTGGTTGTGCGTTCGCTTTCCACTCGAGGCCACTCCTTGAAATATTTATTATTTCCATTTTTTCGCTCTGGTGTAGAGGCAAAGCGTGGCGTTAAGTTTCGAAACTTAACACGCAATGCTTCCAAAATTTAGTGGAAAGTGGGGAACGGGGTATCATAACTAGGTTCCCTCTGCCTACTCTGCTGCGGGATACAGCGTAAAGCTAAAAAAAATTATAGAGAAATAAAAAAAATAAAAGCACGATACCCATCAGTATCTCCTCCTTATATCCCCACATAAAAAACCACTCTCATTAAACAGCATCAATACGAGTATATTTTCGTCAACTATTTAAAGCCCATATTTGCTATACAAGTGTTTTTCGAGCGGAAAATGTTTGGGTCAACAAACAACGCAATTTCTCGGTCAAACGATTTAAGGACCGATTTAAACAAATAGTAATTATGTGGGTGTTCAGCGACCTTTAGGCATTAGTGATACGATACGCACTTGGTTTTTATAATATTTGTAATTAATTCTAGGGTCCAGTCAAGAGGGGCGCAGGGGCACGTAAGTGTGACTGTAATAGCGACTGGTTGTTGGTTCGATTCTCAGGAATGAGAATGTCTAATATTTCCATTTTCTTCGCTCTGGTGTCGAGGTAAAGCGCGGCGTCAAGTTCCGCCACTTAACACGCAATGCCTCGGAATTCGTCGGTCCGTGGGGAACGGAGTGTCTTACCACTAGGTTCCCTCTGCCTACCCTGCAGTATGCGGGATACAGCGTGAAGCTAAAAAAACAATTCAGAATTTAGAAGTATTCTAGATTTGATCCTAAGTTATGAAAATGTTGTATGTTAATTATTTTTGGTTTTCCAGGTTGCTTATATTGTAAATGCAATAAGTTAGCATTATGCCTTCACGAACAGCATACTAATTGGTGGAACTCAACGCCGCGATATGTCTTAAGAGAGCAGGTGAATGAATATATTTTAAACACATACAAGTCATCATTCTCATGAGTGGGAATCGAACTTATATCCGTTATGTTTACATATAGACATTGTCTGTCTCTTTGATGGCTTCACAAGTTTACATGTTTGTACATGTACGTAATAAAGTCAAGAATCAAACCTACTTCGATATTCAATTAAATGTGTTGCGATATCTAAGTGTGTTTTACTAAATAATACTAACAAGAAAAAGAATTAGAATAATGGGCCTTATCGTTGACTTAATCGACCGGGAGTAATTAAGTCTTTTTCTGTTGAAATTCACAGGCCAACCCATATTCTTGAAATATTAGAAAGGCGCAAAACGAAGACATTTCACTTGACGGTTTTTTTTTTCAGCTTTAATTTAATATTTCAATTTTCTTCGCTCTGGTGTCGAGACAAAGCATGGCGTTAAGTTCCGCCACTTAGCACGCAATGCCTCCGAATTCGGCGGAAAGTGGGGAACGGAGTGTTTTTACACTAGGTTCCCTCTGCCTATCCTGCTGTGAGCGGGATACAGCGTGAAGCTAAAAAAAGAGTTCAATATTGTATCTTGGCTCAGCCTAAACTACTCAATCTGAAAGCGTAGATTTCGATCTTACTTAGAATAATGTCTTTTTCAAATATCTGCTGTATAATATATTATATGCTGAGACAAAGCCCTGCATTGTTGCTTGTTATCCAACACGCTATACTCATATGCATACACTATGTATTGGGAAAAGAACGCCTTACCACTATGTAATGCAGTGGGATGACGTATGACTGTAAATGTAATTGGTTGAGGTTGCGATTCCCATTCGGAGAATCGACTA
Organism: Dryas iulia moderata; assembly: GCA_019049465.1. NCBI lineage: Eukaryota > Metazoa > Arthropoda > Insecta > Lepidoptera > Nymphalidae > Dryas > Dryas iulia. The sequence continues at coordinate 46,827 of CM032426.1, forward strand.
TATATATATTTTTTTTTTTAGCTTCGCGGTGTATCCCGCACACATTCGCTCTCTGTTCCCCGCTCTCCGCCGAATTCGAAGGCATTGCGTGTCAAGTGGTGGAACTTAACGCCGCGCTTTACCTCGACACCAAAGCGAAGAAAATTAAAATATTAAATATTTCCACTCCTCGGGTGGGAATCGAGCCCACAACCAGTAGTTTACAGTCACACGCTTGTGCCACTGGGTCACGACCGGCCCCAATCTACTAATAACTATCTATATTCTATGCCATTTAAAATTTGGCAAAACCGTGAAAATTTAACTTTATTTATTTGAAAACTCAATGGGCAACAGAATGAGGTGTATCAGCGAGTCGCAATTTACATTAAGCGTGGTGTGGGAATACCTAATGTCGGGGAAGCTGTCGATAATGGACTGTTTTGGGAGACCTTTGTATTGTTGATTTATAATTTTCTTCCCAATTTCGTTAGCTTTTTACTGCTATTTTATATATTTCTTAAAGTATGAAATATCCTTTTATTATGCGATGTAAATTTTCAGTTTTTGGTCGAATTCTTCCTGTCTTTGTGTTTTTTTATTACTTTAACTACTTTATTTTCTGCCAATTGCTTATATAATGATAGAAGTTAAAACAAGTGTGCAATAAAAGTTTTATTTCCTGTGAACTTTGAACCTATTTATTACTATAGTCTTAAAATTATTGCTATGTTACGAGATGATGGAATGCAGTGAATCTAGTACATTATTTATAAGTTAATATTAAGCTACTATATATATATAATAGAATGGGTCTTAACGTCAAATATCGTTTTTTTTAGCTTCAAGCTGTATCCCGCACACAGCAAGGTAGGCAGAGGGAACCTAGTGTTAAGACACTCCGTTCCCCACGCACCGTCAAATTCGGAGGCATTGCGTGTTAAGTCAAATATCTTCATTTTACTTTAGTAGTGACAAAGTTTAAATGTTTTTCAAAAAAATAACTTAGACAATATATTACACAGCGGCTATAAACATAAGCGCAATGGCTGTAGGTTCGATTTCCACTCAGGAAAATTTTATTAAAATTATTTTCTTCTATCCGTTATCGTACCTAAGATGAAACGCGTTTCGAAATGAGTTCCGTTATAAGACACTAAATGTCTCCATTTCTGGTGGAAAATGGAGAACAGAGTGTCTTAACTCTTCGTTCTATATAATCTTATGAGTGAAAAGGGTGAAACTGTTTTTTAAAATTTATATTTTACGTACGATAACGTATAAAAGAAAATAATTTTCATATAAATATAACAATTATATTAACCCGCAAACCTCCGAATTCGGCGGAAAATGAGAAACGGAGTGTCTCAACACTAGATTCCCTCTGCCTACCCTGCTGTGTGCGGGATACAGCGTGAAGCTAATCATATTAAAATTATTTTTAATTCTAAGATATTATATTAAAGATATTATATAACTTAATATAATTATATAATTAATAAGCTTAAACAACAAAATTTCACCTTACACTACAAAGTACGTTCCACTACTTTACTTCAAGTATGTTTGTTTCATACCATCTCTAGAGCGCTATCTACTAAAGTGTACTGTAAAATGCAAATATTCTGCGGATAATCAAGAAACGGTTGACAAAGGAGACTGCAAGCCAAGATCAGGGTTTCTCTAAGCTTCTATGCACAAGTATTTAATATCCGTTCTAATACCTGCGATACAAGGTATTATGTGTAGTATTAAAGGATGCTTATTTATGATTTTCAAAGGCAACGTGGTTAAGTTAAAAGTTTTCTTGTAAAATGTGGTTATTATGGACTGCAAGCAATGATGTGAGGCCAGTCATGGCGTAGGGGCCCAATAGTATACGCGACTGGTTGTAGGTTCGATCCCAAGTCAAGGAATGGAGATATTTAATATTTTCCTTTTTTCCGCCCTGGTGTCGAGGTAAAGCGTGGCGTTAACTTCACTTGACATGCAATGCTTCCAAAATTCGGCGTACAATGGGTAATGGAGCGTCTTAATACTAGTTTCTTCTAGCGTGCAGCTAATAAAATGATGTAAATGTTTATATTTATAATACAGCATGGTCCTTTCTAGTTATATGGTTATAGTTCACTTGAAGCTTTACGGTTTTCCTAAATAGCAGGGTAGGTAGAGAGAACCTAGTGTCGAATCACTCCGGTCTTCACTTTTGCTGGAAATTGACATTGCGTGCTGATTGACGTCAATTAACACCAACGACAAAACGAAAAAAAATTAAATGTAAACATTACCCCGTCGGAAAAGAATGATGTCGTTGTGGCACAGTTGAACAGCGTCTAGCAGTAAGCGCGATAGTTGTGAATTCGATTCCCACTCAGAGTAATGATTATTTTAATTTAAATTTAATTTCTTCGCTCTGATACTTAAAAGAGCGCGTTGAGACGTTGTCACTCATCACGCAATATTAGATTTCGGACAGATTTAGGAAAGTAGAGAACGTAGTCTCAACACTAGGTCTTCCCTGACTACTTCGCTATGCGCAGAGTAGCATTAACATATTTTTTTTCCAAATAACATGGCAAGCAGAGAGAAGTCAGTGCCAAGACACTTGATTCTCCTGACCTTCCACGTGAATGAAGACATACGCGCAGATGGCACATGGCTGTAACAACAATGATCTGGCTAACCAGAGCGGTGAAATGAAAATAATTTAAATATAAACATTACAACGTCGTATAAGAATAAGGCCGTCAGGGCGTAGCTGTAAAATGGCTAACTTAATAAAACAAAAGAAATGCTTGTGGATTCGATTCTCGCTCGGGGGAACGGTACCCAAAAAAGCGCAGCAAGGAGTTCTGCGACATAACAAGCCATATCTTGATTTCGGAAAGAAAGAGACGGACAGAGTGTCTTAACACTAGGTCATATCTAACTACGCTATACAAGAAAAAGCTTTAAGCTATAAAAATTCAATAACCTGATTGAAAATCGAACCGTCAACCATATTCTTTAAACAAACGCTACACACTTTACCCCCACGTCTTACAGGATATATGCATACATTATCACCCTACCTTGGCTTTTCATTAAGGCAATACATAAATTACCCCCAAGTTGGTGCAATTAACGGTGGCCCTTTAAGCGTTATCAATCAAACCCGTCTATCTCGATGACGTCGCAAATATTTGCGCGCTCATCTACTCGCCTGTCGCCTGTCGTATGTCGTGCGTTTACGTTTTAATCGTATAAACTAATTGATTGATTAATTAATAACTTTTTATTTATTATTTTAAAGGTCAATGCGTAGGGATAGGGCATTGACCTAGTAAACGCGATTGGTAGTGGGTTCGATTTCCACTTGGGGGAATATATTCACACTGGTACATAACACAAAGCGCGGCGTTAAGTTCCACCACTTCACACGCAATGACTTAATTTTAGGCGGAATATGAAGAATGGAGTTACAATCCTGCTACGCGGAAAAAAATGTGAAGCTTTAAGTATTATTGTAGTCGATATTTATATAATAGTTAAATAAAATTTATTCACCTTTTTGTCGGTTTGTTTTCTCTACTACTCTCTCGTCGACATAGACGCCTATAGAGCCAAGGAAGCTTAAAACTAGATAATGTTGTCACACTTTGAAAAACAAAAGTTTGAAAAGAAAATAATTAGAAAAAGAAACCAAACACGCAAACAAAAGAGCAATAATATAAAACAATAAACTAAAAAAAAGACGATAGTTGAAACTGTACTTTGCTACAGCACTATAAGTGCTTCAAAAAAATATATATGTATAACTATGATATAATAGAAAGAATACTCAAATTACTAATTACCAAGAAATAAATATCATATAAATATGTAAAAATAATACTAAATTAGATGAAACTAGAAAAATAGATGAAACAAGAAAATATCGAAAATAAAACACTCGAAACACACAAACAAGCAAATCATAACTTGCCATACTAAAAATAACCCACTACATACTATAATATAAAAAAATATATATATTATATAATATAAATTTTTAATACACGAAGAACACACGAACTAAGTTTCTCTACGACATACCTTTGAAACGTATCTTTTTTAGAAATTGCTTCGAAAGCCGAGGCTTCATGCGCCCGGTTCTCCCTGCAAACACAACTTTACTGTAGACATTGTATTAGACGTTGGAACCTTTTAAAATAATTCGTTTCCGGTACATTGTCCATCTATTCTATTCTAGATTTCAAGAAATATTGGAAAAAGGTATTGTTTTATCAATTTAAAGTGGTTACACACTTAGGGAATAAGAAAATGTTCAATTTAAGAAACGCAATAGAACTCTGAGAACTCTTGAGAATTTGAACGCAGGGTTTAGCGGTTGGAAGGTTTCCAAGGCGCGCGGGTTCAAGTCCCGCTGCGTTAATTCTTTTATATGTTTTCTAAAAATATTTTTTAAGCTATTGTATAGATAACATTGATTGGATCTATTTTTCTAGATATCGTAAAATGTTAAAGTAAATATGAACACAGACTACTGTAAAGTGCTTGAAACATATGTGATATCAAACAGTAATAGCAAACAGCGATTTTTTTCAGGAAAGATACAGGAAGATATATTGAAAGTTTAATTTAATTTATAATTGAACGAATAATTATATAATTATTATTATTAAGATACTGTCCGTCGTTAATATCTGATTCTGTAGCGGTGATTTTTTTCATTATTACAATAATCGCTTTTATGATGCAACAGAAATTATAATTCTTAAATTTTCATATATTTTATGTTATACACGTAAAAGCGAAATTAAGAGATTCTTATGATTAACTACTAAACTCCGTCTTCCGCTGCAAAATGAAAGATATGGAAAAAATATATATATTTTTCCTCACAATTATTAAAACCTTTCATATAATTCTCCAAGTTATCGTATTTAGTATTTGTGTACTCATTGAGATGTATTTATACAATCAGAGGCAGTCTCTAGTGCCTCTGCATATTCATCTACCTACACTTTTAATGAAATCTCTCGTTTACGTTGTTTTATCATAGAGCGTTGCCCCGCGCTGCTCGCCAATTTGTGATAACGATTTCGTTCTTATAAATTAAATATTATCTAATAATATGAGGGTTTGATTTTAAAGGTGATAGTTGTGGGTTCGATGCCTATTTGGAATGATTATATTTAAATTATCTTAATTTTGAAATTAAACTTTTTTAAGAGGGTTTCCCGTATATTTTTCGTATTCGAAAATAAATGAATCGGTATATGAAAGACGCATTAATCACCATTAATATTAATTACCTACTGTCTGTACGGTACGATTTGAGGCTTTCATGGAACAGTTGGTCTTGCTGCAAGTGTTCATTGTAAATTTGGTTATAATTTATTATTTAAATACAATATGCTTTATTTATTTTTTCCTTTATTCGTTCAAAGTATATTAAATTACATACATAAAAGGCACAACAAGAACTGAAGGAAAGAGATTTTTACGGTTCTAGATTACCCTCGTTTATAATGTAGAGAGATAATACAGAAATATGTATTTTTACCTAAACTACGCTAAAAAAATTTAAAGAAAACATGTAAAATTTGAATGCAGCGGGATTTGAACCCGCGCCTCCTGAATACCGTCCAGACGCTCTCTGAGCCATGCGTTCTACTACCAACTGCGTCGAAAGTCGTGTACGCTTTATTGCTTTATGCTAACAACAAAAATAAGTTGGAATGCGCTGCGTTCTAATTTTTATACATTTTCTTGAAATGTATTTTTCAATTTTCTTAAGTGAGGAATAACACTTTAAAAATGTTTAAAAGTAAGCTAAGCTAGTTAAGATTTTTTTTAAGCACACCTTTTCCCGTATATCAGAGTGCTCAGAGCGACCCCAGAGTCAAAACACTCCGTTCTCCACCTTCCACCCGAATTTGAAACACTTCGTAAAACAAAACGTCGCAATTTGTCTTATTCAATAGGGTAAAGATTTATTTTTATGGAATAAAGAGGCAAATGAGCAGAAGGCCCACCTGGTGTTAAGTGGTTACCTTCGCCTATAGACATCCACAACATTAGAGTTATGGATGCGTTGCCAGCCTTGGGAATGTAGGATAGAAGGAGGGAGGAAGGATGGGATTGGTGAAAATAAGAAGAACTGGCTTACATACCATCGACCCGGAACATATTATTAGATGTTTGGTGGTTTGTCTTTGACACGATATTGGCCGCGAGCCAGTCGGAGATCGAATCTCTTATATCCAAGCAAAATGAAAATAAATTAACCATAGTCATTCCCTCGCGTGGGAATCAAACCCACTACCATCATCTATACCATCGCCAGAATGATTATGCCCCACGACAACTTCAATTATTATAATACCTAAATATATTATATTTTAAATTAACTTCTCCAATATTAACTTGTTTCCATTCAAGCAAAGCGAACATCGCTTAGCATTTACAAGCAAATAAGGCATTATTCGCTTAAACTAAGCCCTAGAATTTTCTTTGAATATTTAAACGAGCCCGAGGCAAGCCTTTGATGCAATCTTCTTCTTGCGTCGGATAAGACCTTTCATTTACTTATTAAGAGATCTGATTAGAATAAATACAAATATGTAGATGTACTAGTAGTATAAGTGGCTTTAGGGTAAGTTCTTTGCTATAGTATAAACGCGATGGTTACAGGTTTGATTTTTGATGGAGAAAAAATGATTATTTTCCTATATGTAAACAAATGATAATTTAAAGAATATTCTCTTTAATATGGTGAAAGCTTGAATTTTAATTATTATTATTATTGCAACTTAATAATGTCATCCATGTCAGTGGTCATCGACCACTTTATAACGTAGCTTTAATGTAAAAGTCATTAGTTCGATTCCTATTTAGGGTATTTTATTTTAACTTTTTCATTTTCTCTATTCTGGTACCTAAGACAAAATGAGGCGTTGAGTTTAGCCACTCAACACAAAATGTGAAGAATTGAGTTGGATTGGGAGAGCAGAGAGTGATGACTCTAGATTCTGTCTGTCTCGTCGTACTTTGCGAGATGAAGCGCGAAATTGTGATAAAAGGCAATATGAAGACACTGCTTTACTTAAAAATACATTTTTTATATATATATTTTTGTCATTTTTCACACATGACACATTCCATAATTTAAAATGGTTTTACTCTACATTACCATGCTTCAGAATACATTATTACATACAATATTGTATTTACGTCCGTCCCTCGGTCTAAAATTATAAACCTCAATATATAGGGGAGTATACTTGTAAAAGTAAAAATGTAAAAAGTCAGTTTTCACGTGCCCCGAGGCGAGTGAAGGAGGAAATGTTCATTTAAATTATTATATAACAAAAGAAAAGTACTTTGATTAAATATAATGTTACAAATGTTTGAGTTTTATTTGACGATTCAACTTAATTTTGCTTTGAAGTGCTTAGGTCTGATTTTTTTTCAGATTTATGCTAAGTAATATAATCAGAGACAACTTAGTGTCAAGTCACTCCGTTCTCTAACTTTCTGAAATCTATTTTCGATTTAACTTTCAAGTTTTTGATATTTTACGTACTAAACGTTTGTTAGATTTTTTTAAATGTCCTTCGCTCGTAAATATATGCAATACTAGCGGCCCGCTCGCGGCGTAGCCGCGTGAACTACATGACTGCTTCGTTATATTGCAACCCTCAGGGGTGGGTTTTTGAAAAATAAAGTAGCTTATGTTTAAGCTTAGATTATCAACTATATTTATGCCAAAATTCATTATAATTGGTCAAGCGGTTTAGATTTTTCATACAAACTTTCATCCCCTATTTCGACAATTTGAGGTTGATTTTTAAAAAAATAAGTAGCCTATGTTAGACCCAACTATTACTACTTTCATTTTAAATTTCATCCAAATCGGACCAGTAGATTATTCGTGAAAGCATGACAGACAAACACACAGACTTTCGCATTTATAATATAAGTATGGATATATGAAACATATTTTTCTCATTTAAGAGTTCAAATGTTACTCAACTTTCAAATATTTACAAGGAATTCCTATTTAATAATTATTTAGCAAAGAAAAACATAGTTGTTTCTCCAAAGTTTGATCATAAATACATGCGCCGGCGCATACTTTTAAACAATCATTTAAAATAATGAACCCAACACTACCAATATACAAAATTCTTCCTTCTACATTACCACTAGACTCAGATTATGCGTTTTAACATCCAAAAAGCTTAATATTTATGAAAATTTTGTTCAAAATTAATAATTCTCATTGTGCCCTACATTGAAGCGTCATCCGGGCATTAAAGGAGTGTAGCATAACAAACCCCGCGAGACTTCTGATTGCCTTCTACATTATCAGCTCATTAAAGTATAAAATATACGCAGAATATAAGCGATACATTATTTATGGGATAAAAACACATTAATATACTAAAAGGTTTCTTTGCCAGTCGTGGCAAGTGGCACGAAGTGTGACTGTAAAGCGACTGGTTGTGGGTTCGATTCCCACTAGAGGTGTGGATATATTTAATATTTCCATTTTCTTCGCTCTGGTGTCGAGGCAAAGCGTTAAGTTCCGCCACTTAACACGCAATGACTCCGAATTCGGCGGAAAGTGGGGGATGGAGTGTCTTAACACTAGGTTCCCTCTGCCTACCCTGCTGTGTGCGGGATACAGAGTGAAGCTAAAAAAAAAGGTTTCTTTGGCTTAGAGAAATTTTGACTGCATACGCAATTCATTGTAGGTTCGATTTCCATTTGGGAGCGTGATATCTGGTGCCTAAGACAAAGAGCGACGTTGAATTCCGCTGCTCGATGTAATGTCTCAATTTTAGACGGAAAGTGGAGAACGGAGTGTCTTAACACTGGGTTCTTATTTCTACAGTGCTATATGGGAAAAAGATGAAAGCTTAAATAATATACTATGATGCTATTGACACTTAGCAGTCACACTTCCTGTATAACGGTGTACGCGACGATTGTAAGTTCGATTATCGGTCAATGAAGTTATTGTAATTATGTGTTGTCGTTTCAAATAATCATTTTCACCAATAGTTCTACACTATTGAGCTGAGCGAAGTGAATCTCTTACTGGTCCAAAGTGTGTTTCGTTGTGGTTTAACTCTTCCTGGGCTATTTGTAGTAGACCTCTGAAATTTGGCACAGTGAAGGATATCGAGCACAGTGTCTCGTGTGATTTTTTGGTGACAATTGTAATCGTAGGTTTTGAATAAATGGTAATCAAATGGTCAAAAAGTGCCCATAGACTTACACTGTGGAACTTTAAGTGTTATGTTATGTTAGTGTTAAGTGTTTGCTTTTCAAACTTTTTTAACATGTAATAACATTAATTATGTACTTCACTCAGCTCTTCCCGCCATGCAGAGCTAAAAGGCGGTTCCTAGTACATATATTTTAAGATATTAAAACCGTTTTCCTCTCTTGACTCTGTAGATGAAGGAAGTGGCAAGGTTACCTGAAACAAATGAAAATTACATAAGTTTCTACATTTATTTGATAGGTTTTGTTCGAAGACGCTTAAAAACTTAGGTCGGGATCTCCTAATATTAATTCTACTTACCTTTCTAAGTCATTCTTCAGAGGCAATGTAGGAATGTTTGAGTTTATACGAGATGGCTGTGGGTTCAATTCCCAATCGGGGAATGATTATGTTTCAATTATTTTCATATTTCCTCTCTCACGATTACTAACAGAGAGGAAAAATGTTGGAACATTGGTTATTATAAACAAAGCGTGGTGTTCAATTTTGACACTTTACCCGGTTTTACACGGTTTTAAGTTAAAAATAGAAAACGGAGTGTTTTATCACTAGATTCTCTCTGACTACCCTGCTATGCGGAAAAAGCGTAAAGTTATATCTTTCTAAGTGGGGCAAAAAAAGAGACTTTGTAAGTAAATTAAGTCATTCAATATAAAATTATTCTATGAACTTTTAAAACTCTACCTACAATTATAGCTAGCTTTATCCTCAGTAGAGTAAGTCTAGAGAATACAATAATCCCCGCTGCCTTTACTTCATTATATTGCTACTAAAATGCATACGTAGAAGTCTCGAATACAGGTAACGTTACGTTATGTACGACACATTTCAAACATGAGGTACAGTCTGCAAAATAATATTGTTTTTAATCAATATATTAATTTTAACAAGGTAATGGAGCCATTCTTGTATATATCTAAATATATAATATGAATCTTAAAAATGGCACTAACGATTTTTCGAAATTTAGTTACCATAAATTATTTTAATTTGGTTACGTTTTCAAGAAATGTCGATTTATCCGTGTTTTCAGTGATCAGTAAATTAAGCACAGGTACGAAAGCAGGCGGTCCTGAAGAAAGAAGACCCCAGTCCAGGTTCAGTTGCCTCGAGTCTGATTTCTTTTTTTTTATAATGATTATATTTTTTGGATAATTCCTTCCTTATTAGGTTTATATTATAATCATAAATTTTCAAAAATATACTATTTAACAAAAAACATTGTGACCAGTTCGGGTAACCAGGAATTTATCAAGTAAGCACATTAGAGAATGTAATTTAAGGAGTGGCAAAAACCCTCTTTTAAAAATTCCTCCTCAATTTTCGATACTTTATGTTATTTAGTAGATTTCAACGTATCTTTTTATTTGGCTGTACTGGAGCAAACATACTTATATTATTAAAAATTATTAATTTATTCATACGGGATTCAAACCCACAACACACTAACTAACTTTCATATACTACACCTAAGGGGTGCTAATTTTATTTCCCCATCCTTTATCCTTTTGCGGACAGTACTCTACTAAGTATAAAATAAAATTCGAGTAAGAGAATCTACCTAAAGCCAGCGGCAAGGCGAGTGCATGCTATTTGAGATGTCAGTTGTTTGTTCTAGCAGACGTCCATTTTGTGCTCTTTTAAAATTTACTTCGTATTTTGTTAATATTAAAATATCCTTATACGTTTAAAAGTTATAATAAGATATTTAATTTAAATATGTAAAGATAGTTAAAGCTTTTTTTTCTATATAGCATGTTATTGCTAGAAAGTATCTAGTGTCAAAACTCTCCATATTTCATTATTCATTATTATATTATTTCTCCGTCTTCCATACAGTTTAGTGGTTAATTATAACTATTTATAATATTCTAAGGCGTTATTTATGCAATTAGTATTAGAAAAATAATTTAATTAGATTTTTTTTTTGCACTATTCTTAGCAAAGCTTTTCTATTAGAAACTAATTATGTAGGAGTGTATTAAAAATAACTAGTCCGCCATTTTGGATGTTCTGCCATGTTGGATTTAGAATAACATCACGCTACTAAGCATGAATTGTCAATCAAACTAAACATACATACAAAATTTCAGCTTAATCGGTTCAGGACATATACCTCAAAATTGACTTACAAAATGCCACTCGAACAAACATACATACAAACATTACAAGTTAATAAAAACTTTACAGAAACTTACACTATGTATTTACAAGCTTATTCCAAGTTAATTTCAGTACTTCCCTACACTCCCCAAGGAACCTAAGCACTAATTTCTTTCACCAATACATTGTCAGTCAGTCACTCAATACCGGAAACGGTTTACATATACATACATATATATTTGGCTAGCCGTACACTTTACCTACATAGTTATACCGCGGGTCGACATACCTCTGCATAATGTAATTAGATATTCCGAATAAACTTTCTGATCCACTGGAAACCAATAAGGTGACCTTTTAACTAATTTGATAGGGTTTCTACTCTCTCTGTCACAACATATATTAGGCTACGGTTTTTCTGGTGAAATTGCCTTTCATATGTTTTATTATAGATTAAAAGATTGTGGCCAGTCGTGGCCCAGTGGCACAAGCATGCGACTGTAAACGACTGGTTGTGGGTTCGATTCCCACTCGAGGAGTGGAAATTATATTTCCTTAACTTAACACATAATGCCTCGGCGGCATTTGACGGAAAGTAGGGAACAGAGTGTCTTAACACTAGGTTCCCTCTGCCTCACACACAGCCGGGTGGCTGTGTGTGATACAGCGTGAAGCTAAAGAAAACCATTTACGATTGCAGGCGAAGGTATTCATAACAAGTTACATTATTAGCTTCACGCTGTATCCAGCAAACAGCAGGGCTTGTGGAGGAAAAGTAGTGTGAAGACACTTCGTTCCTCATTTTCCGCAGAATTTTGATGGCATTGTGGGTTAAGTGGCGGAACGCAAGGTCGCACTATGCCTCGATACCAGGTCAGGTTAGAGAGACAGGAGAGTTATTCACTATGGCCATACTTATCTCAGATTCACAATTAATAAAAATGAAAAAATCTAAATGGATTAAAAGTTGTTATAAGTATTGAAAATACTAGTATTTTTTATTATTTACAGCGTGACGTTAATTTTTTTTATATATTTTAAACAATTTAATGCTATAAACTAATTTCTTAATAACATAAGTAAGTACTCAATTAATAATCTTAACGTTAATTTAACAGTAATTCCAATTAAATTATCATTTAATTACAATAAAGCAACGCTTCAGTTAGATTCATCGCGCGCGACGCCGAGACGGCAGCCAGACGTTTAGTACACTATCATTGTATAGCCAGCTAAGCTTTGCAACAATGGAATCTTGCTTTGTAATTAACTGTTAATATACATATGTATGTATGTATTTTGCTAACTTTCATATATTATGTTTTATCTTAGCTTCACGATGTATCCTAAACATAGCAGGATAGGCAGATGGAACTTAATATTAAGACACTCTGTTCCCGAATTTTGGAGGCATTGCCTGTTAAGTGGCGGAACTTAACGCCGCGCACCGTCACATTTTGTATCCCTACGCCAGGACTGGCCACTACTTTGTTGTCTTTCTTATACTAAACGCTCAATTAATTTCGGGAAAAAGTGAAAAGCCAGAAAGATTTTTTTTTCCAAACTTCGTGCATAACTCTTTAGAATTGTTAATATTATTATGACTTATAAATAAAAAACACCATATAATAACTTAATAAAAATGAAATGAAATAAGTGGCCAGTCGTGGCCCAGTGGCACAAGAGTGTGACTGTAAACGACTGGTTGATTCCCACTCGAGGACTGGAAATTATATTTCCATTTTCTTCGCTCTGGTGTCGAGGTAAATCGCGGCGTTAAGTTCCGCCACTTAACACGCAAACCTCCGAATTCGGCGGAAAGTGGGGAACGGAGTGTCTTAACACTAGGTTCCCTCTGCCTACCCTGCTGTGTGCGGGATATAGCGTGAAGCTATTTATTTATTTTTATTTATTTTTATGAAATAAAATAATATTTACGATATATTATTAAAACAGCTATTCTCAACTAAAAGGTTCAACAACAAATGCAAAATAAACAGACAAACATAAACAACTATATGCAGTTATAGAAGAGACTAAGCTCCGCTCACTCTCGAGTACAAAATCACACTTTGCACTTGCCAAAAACTTGATAGCTAAAATAAATAAAATATTGGGGCCAGTAGTGGCGCAGAGGCACAAAGTGTGACTGTAAAGCGACTGGTTGTGGGTTCGATTTCCATTCGAGGGGTGGAAATTATTAAAACTTCGCTTCGCTGTGATGTCGAAGCAAAGTGCAGAGTTAAGTCCCACCACTTAACACGCAATGCCTGCAAATTCGGCGGAAAGTGGTGAACGGAGCATGTTCACACTAGCTACCCTCTGCCTACCCTGGTGTGTGCGGGATACAGCGTGAAGCTTAAAAAAACGAGATAATCCATACTTATATTATAAATGCGAAAGTCTGTGTGTTTGTCTGCCACGCTTTCACGGCTAATCTACCGGTCCGATTTTGATGAAATTTAAGATGAAAGTAGAAAATAACTAAGGTCTAAAATAGGCTACTTATTTTTTCGAAAATTTACCGCTAAAGAGTTGAAATAGAGGATGAAAGTTTATATGAAAAAACTAGACCGCTTGACCGATTGTAATGAATTTTGGAATAAATATAGTTAATAATCGGAGGTCAAAGATAGGCTACTTTATTTTTCAAAAATCCACCCCCGAGGGTTACAACATAACGAAACTATCAGGCAGTCCATGCGTCGAAGCCGCGAGCAGGCCGCTAGTATTTCAACTAAAAGGTTCAACAACAAATTCAAAATAAACAGACAAACATAAACAACTATATGCAGTTATAGAAGAGAATAAGCCCCGCTCACTCTCGAGTACAACATCACACTTTGCACTTGCCAAAAACTTGATGAACTCGTAAAATGTACTCTAACTTTAATTAGTCTCGGTGTTGCGAGACTTATTAGCATTTTTATGACGAAATCCTAAAGCAGTAACGGTATTTGATATACTCGTATGTATGTACATATGTACACGAATGTATGTGCATGTATGTACATAGGTTTCTTTAGCTTCACGCTGTATCCCGCACACAGCAGGGTAGGCAGAGGGAACCTAGTGTTAAGACACTCCGTTCTCCAATTTCTGCCAAATTTTGAAGGCATTACGTGTTAAACGGTGGAATCGAACCCACAACCAGTTGCGTTTACAGTCACACTTATTATATGCTCCTATGTGTTTATTTATCAATTTGAAAATGCGTAAAATAGTCTATATGAATAATAGATATTATCGTAAGTTTAATCAAAGAATTGAAATTGAAGTATTATTATATTATTGTATAATTCTGTGTGGGGCCAGTCGTGGCCCAGTGGCATAAGCGTGTGACTGTAAACGACTGGTTGTGGATTCGATTCCCACTCAAGGAGTGGAAATATTTAATATTTCCATTTTCTTCGCTCTGGTGTCGAGGCAGAGCGCGTTGTTAAGTTCGGCCACTTAACACGCAATGCCTCCGAATTCGGCAGAAAGTGGGGAACGGAGTGTCTTAACACTAGGCTCCCTCTGCCTACCCTGCTGTGTGCGGGATACAGCGTGAAGCTAAAAAAATAATTCTGAGTAGTTTCATGGCTTTTTCCGAGAAAAATAAAATATATACTTTCTAAAAACACGAATTCTATGACTGTAGTACTTTGAGAACATTTTTAATATCATATTCTGATTTTACTTTTGAGTAATAACAAGATTATTTATAGCAACATTTTTTTTTATGATTTACTTAATAAAACGCGATGTTAGATTTCTCTTATTAGGTTTTTTTTTTGCCTACTCACAAAATTAAGGGAAAAGAAGGGTTAAGAATCTTAAATGGAAAAAACTTGGTAAATATAAAACGAAACTAATATGGAATATAGACTTAAAACTAAAAATCTCAATAATCAGTCAACTCACATTCAAAAGCGTATACAGTGAGGTGCAGTGGAACAGCGTGTGACTAAAAACGCGATTGGTTCTAGATTCTATGCCCACTGAGAGTAATACTTATATTTGAATTATTTTATATTTATTTACTGCTGACAAGATACAGCGTGGCATTGAGTTCTGACACTGAATTTCGGACGGAGAGTAAAGACATTACGTAGTTGTTGAAAACACTACGTTGTTTTGACAAAAGCTTCTGTCTGACACCCTTCTATGCAGTAAAAAGCTTTAAGCTGAAGGAAAAACTCAATTTTAGTTAAAGGGCATTTACTATTACTCAATTAACTATCTTTCTAGAACCCATTTAAAAAGTAAAAAAAAGTAATAAAAAAATATTACTCAACGAAAAAGCTTTTGCGACATGAAAAAGTGAAAACTCTTAGCAAATTAAAGAAAAAATTGCAGAATCCCCGCGAGACTTGAAAGCGATCAGTTAATTATTGATAATGGGATTAGAATACTAATTGTGACTAGATCTCTTTCAGGATGAGCGGAATTGCCTTCTGAAAGAGTACAATGGTAATAAATATCTTCCTATATTATTAGCGGCTCCCTCCTCTTCGCTAGCCGTCTTCGCCACGTAAACTACCTAACTGTTTCGTTATATTGCAACCATCGGGGGTGGATTTTTGAAAAATAAAGTAGCTAATGTATAACTTTGGACTATCAACTACATTTATGCTAAAATTCATTACAATCAGTCAAGCCGCTTAGATATTTCATATAAACTTTCATCCCCTATTTCAATCCTGTAGAGGGTGATTTATGAAAAAATAAATAGCCTATGTTTGATTCAGGATTATTTACTACTTTCATTCTAAATTTAATCTAAATCGAACCGGTAAAAGCGTGACAGACAAACAGACAGACTTACGCTTTTATAATATAAGTATGGATAAGAGAGCGTGTTGAATTCCGCCACTCAACATGTTATGTGTCGATTTTGGGTAGGAATTGTGGAACGGAGTGTCTTGACACTACATAGAGAGATAGAGAGAATTTAGAGTGTAAACGCTCCGTTCTCCACCTCCTAATCGATAAAATACATGTAAAGTGACGACATTGGATCGCAACACAAAACAGTAATTCGATATTTACTTACTGTAAAAGCTCTAAATGCTGTATACACGCAATACCTTGAATTCAAGCGGAGAGTAGAGTGTCTTTACAATAAGCTCTCTCTGACTACGTCTTAAAGCTAAGAAAGCGTGAGGCTGAAACTAAAGTTACTGTAAAAATTTGAACCGTAAATTTCCAGATATATCGACTTTAATCGTTAAATTCCGATTTTTTTGTCTTATTTACGTGGTAAATGGTGATTCGGTTAGGTTAAAAAAAGTATGGATATTTCCCAATAATTTGGTAAATCATAAGTTTTACCGGATAAATTTTAGGATTTACCGTAATTCAGGTTTTTACAGTAACATATACACAGAAACTAAATTTTGTGTGCCTACCAAAAGAAAATAAATGGAAGAACATACGAATTTCGTTTTAATCATTCGACAGTTCATCTAGTTTCATCCAATTATACAAGTTTAAACTTTAGTCTTCGAAATTCAGTATTCATCAATTGTCTTGTTCCGTTAGCTTTAGGAGAGTCGATGTTAGTGATCTCCATATCATGATGTGATTAGTTAAATTTCGACTAAAGTCAAAACTTTGACTAGTACTAAATTACACCAGTACACTAAGACTACATTTCTGATAATTTTAAGTTTTTTTTTATTTTTATTTTATTTTATCCCTCTACGGACATAAGGTCTGTACCTTTTTAACATTAATCTTGTTTTATGATATGCAATACATTTTTTTTTTGTTTACGATTTCAGTACTTAAATCTAAGACTTAAAGAATATACTCTAAGAGAGTAGAGTTATTACAAATCTAAATTGCCCGTTTTCATTTTATACAATTTATGATATGAAAATTAAATGTAACCTAACTTAATTTATTACAAGTGTATAACTTATTTATTTCTTACATCTATTACATATATTTCTTACTACTACAAACATATTTTTTAATTAAGGACGGGGTGTGGATGGCATTAACGCTATAGTAGTGTATATATGATTTTAAGTTAAAAATCATGTTATAATTGAATAATGTCAGGTCTGAGGCGCTTACTTTAGTGAACCTGGTATTGGTAAATTATTTATTTTTTAAAAAATGGACCATATATAACTTTTTATTTTGAATAAATTTATTTAACTTTGAATGTCTGTGAGCAAATTTTAATTCAACTCTTCAGTATTTTCATTAGATGTTGAAAATCATTAAAAGAATTAAATATTTTAATTATATATAGGAAAGATCGCAAGATATAGTTTTAACATGTCCAATTTACTGATTACTGTTTAATATCAAAACAACATAGACACAAACATAATTACAATTTTAACACAACTCTAACATTTTTAAGCCTTAGAATATACCAAGAACATTTCGCTTTAATTTCACTTAAGCCGTAATTGACGTCTGTGCGTAGGCAAGGCAAGGAACGCTGTCATTTGTTAAATAATGTAAGTAGACTTCAGTATTCCCACCATGTAGCATATATTTCAAAAGGACGTACCGCTGGCAATAACACGAAAAATGCTCTGAACATTAGCTGGAGCGACGTGATTCCTGTCTTTATGTGTGGTACAGACATACCTACGTACATATGTATATATTTTATGATTTGCTTTATTAAAATTTATTGTATATACTAAGTTATTAAAGTAAAAGAATTGTTGGCGCAATTGTTTAGATTTTAGCATTGATTATAAGTTTAAATTATGCTTTTTCGCCAAATTCGGAGGCGTTGCGTTTCAAGTGGCGGAACTTAACGTTGCGTTTTGCCTCGATACCAGGAATGGAATCGAATCCACAATTAATTATATTATATATATATATATATATATATATATATATATATATATATATATATATATATATATATATATATATATATATATATATATATATATATATATATATATATATATATATATATATATATATATATATATATATATATATATACTTGACGTCGCACTTTGCCTCGACACCAGAGCGAAGAAAATGGAAATATTAAATATTTCCACTCCTCGAGTGGGAATCGAACCCACAACCAGTCGTTTTAAGTCACGTCTGTGCCACTGCGCCACGACTGGCCCCAATAATTTAATTATATATAGGATTTAGTTTTAAAATGTCCAATTTACTGATTACTGTTTAATCACAAAACAATATAAACACAAACATAATAACAATTTTAACACAACTCTAACATTTTTAAGCTTCAGAATATACCAAAACCATTTCGCTTTAATATCACTTAAGCCGTAATTGACGTCTGTGCGTAGGTAAGGCAAGGAACGCTGTCATTTGTTAAATAATGTAAGTAGACTTCAGTATTCCCACCATGTAGCATATATTTCAAAAGGACGTACTGCTGGCAATAACACGAAAAATGCTCTGAACATTAGCTGGAGCGACGTGATTCCTGTCTTTATGTGTGGTACAGACATACCTACGTACATATGTGTATATTTTATGATTTGCTTTATTAAAATTTATTGTATATACTAAGTTATTAAAGTAAAAGAATTGTTGGCGCAATTGTTTAGATTTTAGCATTGATTATAAGTTTAAATTATGCTTTTTTTCCCCCACTTTCCGCCAAATTCGGACGCGTTGCGTGTTAAGTGGCGGAACTTAACGCCGCACTTTACCTCGACACCAGAGTGAAGAAAATGGAAATAATAAATATTTCCATTCCTCGAGTGGGAATCGAATCCACAACCATACGTTTACAGCTACACGTTTGTGCTACTTAACCACGACTGTCCCTAAATTCAAATTCTATTATAAAGTATATTTAGTTACAGTAATGCTTATTTAGAACTATCATCATTTTATTCCTAGCAAATATTTATAGCTAGCTCGTGATTTCAAAGGCGTCCTTAATACGATATTTTTACATTTGGTTAGGTACAGAGAGGAAGTTGGTCAGGAGGCAAGCGTTAATACGCATTTTTAAGTTCAAAGAGTATCCTTGAGTCCTCACTTGTGCTCTGGGCTTCTATATCCACAACGTGAAGGGTACAGTGAATCCATGATATTCGAAAAAGATAATTCTCTTTCTTACACAAATTATAGATATGATTAATTAAAAGAGAGTTCACGACGTTTTCTCTATAATTACAGTCAATTAGGTAGTATGAAGGAAAACCCACCAGTGCATTTGTCTAACCAGACTAAGAAACATTTAATAAAAAAATCAGCTTCATATTTTTCACAGTAGTCTGAGAGAGAACCTATTATCAAATACGCCATTCTCTAATGTCCGTTTGAAATGAAGACTTTCCATTATGCATTTCGGAACTCATCGCAGTACTTTTTTTAGGTACCAGAGGGAATCGATGGAAATTCAAATAATCATTCTCTCGAGTGGGAATTGAACCTACAAACATCACGTTTACAGTGAGACACTGTGCCACTACGCAACGACGGACTCCTTTTTCATTTCCATTTTCTGTTTTCTATATAATAAATGCCAGTCGTGGCGCAGTGGCACAAGCGTGTGACTGTAAACGACGGGTTGTGGGTTCGATTCTCACTCGAGGAGTAGAAATATTTAATATTTCCATTTTCTTCGCTCTGGTGTCGAGGTAAAGTGCGGCGTTAAATTCCGCCACTTAATACGCAATGCCTCCGGATTCGGCGGAAAGTGGGGAACGGAGTGTCTTAACACTAGGTTCCCTCTGTCTACCCTGCTGTGTGCGGGATAGAGCGTGAAGCTAAAAAAATATATATAATAAATAGCAATAACCTACGTCTCCAATCATATACTTCAAAACGTGTGGTCTTCATAATTGAAAATTTCAGCAACATTGAAAACTAATTAACTACAAAGATAATTAAAACCTAACCTTTAGGAATGCTTCAGTGTTCATTAAAATCTATATATCTAGTATATTTCTAGATGCGTGTTTGTATGTATGTGTATATTAATATGTAAAGGTCAGACGAGGTCAACATACGTCGCGACTTTCGTCAACTGGACGTTTAAAACAATATTATATGTAATTTTGAACTGGAATATAACTTGTTTTGTATAAGACTTTGAAATTAGTTTTATTTTAATATGATCTTTTGTTTTCGCGATTACTACAAATTTTGAAATGAAACTATTTTCAACCGGGTTAAACACATTTATTATTGGTATTCGAAAATACATTTTTAGAAACCCGACGTTTCGAGCACTTTACAGTAGTCCGTGGTCACAGGTAGACTGAGGTGACATTCGTCTGTCAGTTGATACATTATTATATCAAACTACCGCCAACGATTTCTGAGTTGCCTATATTATTATGAATAACATAATGTCATGTGATATATTTGATATTATAAATGAGCTTAAATGTTCTTGAGATATTCTTAAATTTTAATAAAATTTTAGAAATGTTATGTACAACATAGAGCTTCGCCACTCAACACGCAATGTTTCGATTTCGAACGGAGTGTCTTTACACTAGGTTTTTTCTGACTGGAAGGAGGATCCTTCCTAAGGTAAGTCAATTAGTGAGCAATGGCAAAATTTATACTTCATATAATATCATCTTGCCTGATTTTTATTCAGCTTCACGCGTTTCCCCGGAGCTGTTTCATCAGACATTGCGTGTTGAGTGGCTGAACTCAACGCCCCGCTTCGTCATTTGTACCAGAGCAAAGAAATAAAAAGTTAAATATAATTGTTCCACGAGCAAGAATCGAACTTACAATCATCCCCTTACAGTTAGGTGCTGTCTTACAACGTCTCAAAATTATTTTAATAAAGCATCATAAACAAATAAGAACCTTTCAAAACTTAATAAATAATGGAGTGTAAAGTTTTAGCAGAACTGCCTCGGGACCAATAAATACTGAGTGTCTGGAATTAAATCTTAAAAATACGAATTACTGTAAAACAATGGTGAGTTTGAATTTATTTATTGCCCGCTAGACTTAGCGGTTTGCTTAAGCAGTCTTCTTAATGGTCGGGCCATTGGAAACGAGACTGCTATTGTTTAATTAATATTTTTTGACTAATGGCGGCCCGCTCGCGGCTTTGTCACGTGATCTACATGGCTGTTTCGGTATATTGCAACCCTCGGTGGTGAATTTTTGAAAAATAATGTAGCAAAAATTTATTACAATCGGTCAAGCAGTGTAGATTTTTTATATAAACTTTCATCCCCTATTTCAACCCTTTAGAGTTTGATTTTTGAAAAACTAAGTAGCCTATGTTAGATCCAGTCATTTTTTATACTTTCATTATAACTTTCATCCAAATCGGACCAGTAGATTATCCGTTAAAGCGTGACAGACAAACACACAGACATTTGCATTTATAATATAAGTATGGATGTGGGTAAACAATGAAAAAATAGTTAAAGCTTACTTAGTTTTAAGCTCTGATATTGTGAAAGAACAAAAATATTAATATAAAAAAAAAATATTTTCAAAAAGGTACAGACCTTATGTACGTAGTGATATAAATTAAATTATTAAAAAAAAACCAATGAACGAAAACGGGCATTGAGTATACCTGCTTTTTTCTATTTTATCTGATAAGCAACACTGATTTTATCTGTCAAAATCGAAAAGTGGGAAGTAATGGATATAATTTTCGGACTTCGCTGACGTTTGTATTGGTTGACACACGTGTTAGTGAGAGTATCTTATTTGAATGCGGTTTTTTTTAGTATTTTTTATATTTTTTTTAGTTTAAAAGCTTAAAAAAGATCTATATATTAATAAGGTGATTGGTTATAGTGAGTGTTGTGTTGTTGTGGTTTTTTTTTTGGTGGTGTTCGTTTAATTACATATTATTGTTAAGGGTACTTGGGTTTACCAGGGTTGTATTGAGAAATGGTGATGCAATCCCTCCGCCTGATCCGGGTCTGATCCTGTGTGTGAGTGGGGTGAGTAAGTAAAGACAGTGTGCAAGTGGTCCATCTAGAAAGGGCACGGTGAATCCTTCCCTTCTGGTAAGACACGGTCAAAAAACTATTAAAGATCCTTCCACTGCAACTCCTTCTATCCAAAGTGTTTATGTTCAATCCTTCCTTTACGAAAAGTCCTAAGTCATACATAGATGCCCGACAAAGGCCCCTTTCATATTGGATGTGTCGAGGGAAATTCCTGATCCTGCAGCAGGGACTTCTATTAGAGCAATTAAGTTTTGGGACGCATTTCTCCACATAAATAAATTACCATATTGTAGATGGTGGAAGTTAAAAACGTTTGGGTCGGAACAAGATCAGGCTAGGTGAATTCTCTACTGGCTGAAGCTGCTGAATAACAATTCTTAACTAACCGAGATTGTGTGCAGTTTTATTGTTTGTCTATGTATAGTTCAGTTTATTCCTACTTTCCACATAACTAGAATGGGTGTAGTTAATCAAGTTCACTTGATTTTTCATTAGAAGACAACTGTGTAATTCATGAAATTTCCCTTTGGATGTTGTTTGCACAGTGTATGAAAAGCGAGGCGTCTAAATAGAAAGAATGTAATGTGAGGGTGTAACACTTGGGTCCCAACTCACAGTAGTAGTTACCTTCCGAGGTCAAATGTTGCCAGAAAGGGGTTCTTTTCCTACGGCTTCCCTCCTCCTTAGTTGATCCTTATAAATATCCACTATTCCATGTTTAAATTGCTGTCGCTTTGGCCATATTCAAGCCAGTGCCGATCAAGCCAAGTGTTACAGGTGTGCCCAGTCTCAACCGGGGATTCCTTTGTAAAATTGACAAAGAAGTTTCTGAGTGTTTATATTGTGGTAGTAAACATTTTGCTACTGATAAGGATTGTCCTGAGTTTGCAAGACAGCAGTCCATTAAAATTACAATGTCATCAGAATGCATTTCATATATAGACGCATCCTCCCGTTACCCTCCTGTCAAACGTTCCTATGCAGACATTGCAAAGGAAATGTTCTCCCCTCGTAGTTACACAAGTCCTCAATCCCAAACAGTCAGATCATCTGTAACTCCCAGCACATCATATCGTAAGACTGTTTTTCAAGCTCCTCGTCCTCGCGTTCCTTTGGCAAAGGGATTTGATAGAAATGCTCATCAAGCCTTAGTTGGTAACTGTCCCTCCTCCCTTCCCAATGGTTGTGCTTTAAATCATAATGTTGATAATTCAATAGAGACTAGAAAGGATCTGTTAGTTGCCCTAACAGAAACCCTTATAAGCATAATTTCCACATGTGATGACCTTCCATTACCGTCCAACGTTGCCCAAAACTTACTCACAATCTTTAAAATTCTTAATAATGGCCCCACTGAATTTCCTACAGTGGAATAGTATGAGTATTCGGCCTAAAAAGCATGAATTACTTAATATTGTCATTGTATAATCCTGTCATTGTTGCCCTCTCGGAAACGTGGTTGGTGCCTGATTCCCCTTTTAGGGTGTCAGGCTTCGCCTGTTTAAGGGAGGACAGAAGTGACGGGTATGGAGGTAGTGCTGTCCTTATCCAGCACTCCTTTCCTTACTCTCTTATCCCTCTCCCTTCTCACAGCCAACAGATTAGTGTTGTTGCTGTGAGGGCCTTTGATATCTCCTTTCTTTCTGTTTATATTCCTCATCCTTCTTCTGCCCTTTTTCTTGAGCTTAAATCTATCATCTCTTCGCTTCCTAGTCCTGTAGTGGTTCTAGGCGATTTTAACACTCACCACACTTTGTGGGGGTGTTATTACTGTGATGGGTTTTCGTCCTCGTTGGTGGACATGATTGATGATGTGAATCTCTGCATTCTCAATGATGGATCGCCGACTCGTAGGGTTAATCCTAATCAGAATCCTAGGGCTGCTGTTGACCTTTCCTTATCTTCTCCATCTCTTGCCTCTCAGCTATCATGGTCTATCCTTCCTTCCACACATGGTAGTGATCATTTTCCTATCCTGTTATCTATGAATAATAGACTGTCCCCCTTATCTTTTCCTAATCCCTCTTCTAAATATAACTTTAAAAAAGCCAAATGGAATAAGTATGCTGACTCTGTGGATCGCATGGTGTGCAATCTTCCTGAGTCTGCTAATCATGAGAATATCATTAGTTGCTATGATCGGTTTGTCTCTGGCATTTTGTCTGCGGCTGACTTACATATTCCCAAAAAATGCTCCATTCAAAATCGGAAGCATTTCAATCCTTGGTGGGATCAGGAATGCTCTGATTTTGTCAATCGGCGCACATCTGCCGAGGCGTCATACGTGCGCCGATTGACGATGGAGAAGTACGTTGAGTACAAACGCAGTGATACAAAGTTTAGAAAATTGGTTTGGAAGAAAAAAAGACTTGGTTGGGTCAACTTTTGTGAAACCCTTAATCCCCGCTCTCCTCCTTCTTTTGTCTGGACAAATGTTAAGAGATTTCGCCGGTCCCTTAACAATGTCATCAGTCCTAATTCCAATAATCCTTCTATTTGGCTTAATGATTTTGCTAACAAGTTGGCTCCTCCCTCTGTACCATTCCATGATTTATTCCTTTCCCCACTGGTTGAATCTTCAGATGAAATGGATGCTTGTTTTTCATTTGAAGAGCTAGAAAACGTTTTAGTGGGTTTAAAAGACACTAGTCCAGGGGAGGACTCAGTGCCGTATTCCTTCATTACTAAGTTAAATGAAATATCTAAACGCCATTTTTTAAATTTAATAAATATTATATTTCAGTCAGCGAAGATCCCAGATTCATGGAAATCCCAAATTATTATTCCTATTCTCAAACCCGGAAAATGCCCTTCCATTCCTAATTCTTATGGACCAATTGCCTAAAGGTCAACCTTATCAAAAATTGTTGAACGGCTTTTGAAAAATCGTCTGGAGTGGATAGTGGAAAGCAGAAATATCTTAGCGCCCTCTCAGTTTGGCTTTAGAAAGGGGCTAAGTACCATAGACAGTCTCAGTGTCTTTACTACAGATATTCGACGAGCCTTTGCCAAAGGAGAGTATCTAGTTGGTGTTTTTCTAGATATTGCATCTGCGTATGATGATGTTCTTCTTCCGATACTCAGGCAGAAACTGCACCAGCTGAGTATTCCGCTGAGGATGACTCATTTCATATGTAATTTGCTAACCGGTAGAACGGTATCTGTTAAACATCCGCTCCATACTGTACCTTCTAGATTTGTCTGGAAAGGTCTTCCTCAGGGTTCAGCTCTCAGTCCTCTGCTGTATAATATATACACTCATGACCTCGAATTATCTGTTAATAGTTTTTGTAACATCCTTCAATACGCTGATGACGTCGTTCTCTATTACAGCTCAAAATCTGTGGAGGACATAACTTATCGTTTAGATAGTGCAAAGCAGTATTTAAACCAGTGGCTCTCTGATCATGGTCTGGTTTTATCAGTGGGTAAATGTCAAGCGGTAGTGTTTACAAAAAAGAGAGCAATTCCAAATTTTAATCTTTGGTGTGACAATGCTTCCATTCGTTTCTCGGAAAATGTTAAATTTTTAGGCATGATTCTTGATAAACGACTTAATGGAATTGCACATGTTGAGTATATTAGGAAAAAATGTGAAAAAGGTATAAATGCTCTAAGAGCTGTGTCTGGTGTGTGGTGGGGTGCACACCCCTACACTCAAAAACTGCTGTATCACGCCTTGATTCGCAGTCATATTGATTATGGCTTATTTATTTTAGACCCCTTCAATAAGGTAGCTATTGAAAAACTTAATCGCATACAGTATAAATGCCTGCGTATTATTTTGGGTGCAATGAGGTCTACCAATGCATTACAAGTAGAATGTGTTGATCCGCCTTTTCCCATTCGTCGACAGTTCCTTTCTGATCGATTTGTTGGCAAAATGTTACAGCTATCTTCCCATCCCTTGTGGTCTAGGCTATCTGAGTTAGCCGACTTAATCCCTCGTGATAAACCATTACCGTATCTTCTTAGTAGTTTCCTCAAATTCACTAAACTTCCTCATCCCTTGCTAAGTTATCCATCTAATCCTTTATACCGCACATTGTATAAAGCTTTAGTACATTCCCCTTCCATTATCACAGATCTTGGCTTGACCAAAGGTGAGCCTGGCACTAACACAAAATTTCAGAACATAGTTCATCAAAAATGGTATAATCAGATGATGAGGAGATCCTCATCTTCACTGATGCTTCAAAGCTTTCAAAAGAGAGTTGTGTTGGTGCAGCTTGTTGGATCCCAAAATTCAAAATTATACTACAGTTTAAATGTCCTCCCGAATCTTCCGTGTTTACAGGAGAGGCTGTTGCTTTGTTAGAAGCAATCCTGTTTACACACTCCCATAACTTTAAACAGACGGTTATTTGTACTGACTCATTAAGCTGCTTAATGGCATTAAAGGGAAATCCTTTTCATAGTAAACTTAGGTCTTCAATCATTTTAAGAATACGTGAAGAATTGTACTCATGCCATTTAAAGGGTTTGGATGTTTCTTTGGCGTGGATTCCAGGTCACTCTGGAATACGTGGGAATGAATCTGCAGACTCTTGCGCTAAGGCAGCCATCCAGTGTGGCTCTTTAGATCATTTCTCTATTTCGGCCCAGGACTTGTTGTCTCTTGCAAGTACTCATTTGGACGAATCCTGGAATAAATACTGGAATGTGTCAATTTGCAGTAAAGGTAAGTATTATGCTTCTGTCCAGCCTAATATCCCAAGACGACCCTGGTTCTTTAATCAGAAATATACTGAACGGAGGATTATATCCACTATTTGTCGCTTGCGCTTTGGGCATGCATGCACACCTGTTCATTTGGCAAAGATCAGGGTCAGGGACCATTCACTGTGTGAATGTGGTCTAGACGAAGGCTCGGCTTCTCACATCCTTTTTTCCTGTCCTAAATTAACTCGTCCCTTATATGATATCCTTCCTCATAAAGTCCCTCGTCCCCTTAATGTTCAATGTTTGTTGATGTTTGTGTTCAGTCCTCTATGTAAATTTCTATGTAAATATATTAAATTTAATAATATTAAATTATAATCTAACACCTTTGTAAAATATTATCTACTACTAACTTACTGTATTTATATAAATATTTGTTTGTTTTGTTATAGGTGAAGGTTGCTGTATTATTACTGGATCTCTTTTCAACTTATAATCTATAATAGTGTAATTTAATCTTTTTTTTACCGATCAATCTCCTTCGTGTATTTTCCATACAACGTGACATTGGCGAAGTGAAAAGTGCTCTACTTGCACGCTCGAAGCGCCATAAATAAAGAACTGAACTGAACTGAAAAAATTTAATACTTAAGTTTTTAGATTACACTGCAATATGCGCAAGATGCATTAAGATATGAAAATTGAATTGATTAACGTAAATATTTAAAAACTGTATAATTATGTTTCTCTCCTTGACTATATAAGGTAAGTGTAAGACTTAAAAACTTTTTAGGAAGACTTTAAGAATTTTGAAAATTCAATAATTAACAAAAATTTAAATGGCTAAAAACTACAATAATTTGGATTCAAGTTCCATATAAATAAATATATGCATGAAATTTGAACACTTTGAAATTAGAAAAAATAATAAATGACTAAACCTTGAACAAACGGACTAAATTATAACTACTTTTCTCGATTATGTGATATATAAAAAATATAAGAATACAAAACTCGACTTCTCTAGCCCAACGTACTTAAAACTTAATCAACCATGCTGAGAGCGGCACGAACAAAGAGCCACCTGAAAAATGTACCAAGTATGGATAATTACCTACTGCTTAACTACCTTGAGCAAACTCTGGCTTGTTTACTTCTGGACTTAAATACTTAGTTCTTGTAGGAAGTGTTGGAATTGCATAACTATGTGAGGCAGGTAAGTGGGAGTTCGAATTCTATATTGGGAAAAAAATAAAGTGTAGTTGAAGCTTTACGCTTTTAAGCATAGTGGGTTAGTTAGAGAGGACTTAGTGTCAAGACACTACTCTATCCGTCACTTACCGCTAGATGTCGAGACATTACGCGTTAAGTAGTGGAACTGCGGCGTTTTGTTTCTCAATTCCCGAATGGGAATTGAACCCACGACCATCGTTTACAGTCAGACTGTCCCAAACCGTCATGACGGCTTCCGATCCATCTAACGATGAAGGTAAGTGATAGTTCGATTCAAACCATTGAGTATTATCGTTTGTTCTTTTTCTTAAAGAAATATCTTAAAATATCTTCTGCATTAATATGTCTCTACGAACGGTCGCTTATTAATATAATTTGTAAAAAAAGTATAAATCGCGTAACTAAAGTAAACATAACCTGTCGTAACATGGTTATAACACTGTCTTAACAAGAAAAGAAACCACACCACCTTTTCTCCATTTTAAATAACAATACACGTAAAAACAAAAAAAAATCTATACATTTCCCTTCTAAAATAAACACAAGGCCCATTTTCAAGCTACTTTTATACCACCAGCCAAAACAAATGTACGCATAATAGCATTCCCAAATTATGGTCGAAGATATATTCAAATGTTCACCGGCCTCAAATGGACCCTCGTTATATTATATATAACATTTTATCGCAGTACGAATACGTAAAACTATGCTAATAAAATGTTTGATTTATAGAAATAAAAGAAGGGCGGACCTGTCCCGCGGCGGTACCCCTCTCTTGTACATGGATGGATATGTTTACAATAACTACTTATCGTTTCTGGGTATTATATATTTAACGTTTTTTTTTTTAGCTTCACGCTGTATCCCGCACACAGCAGGGTAGGCAGAGGGAACCTAGTGTTAAGACACTCCGTTCCCCACTTTCCGCCGAATTCGGAGGCATTGCGTGTTAAGTGGCGGAACTTTACTATATTTAACGTGCTTAATGGAAAACAGAGAGAATCTAGTTATATAGTGATATGACACTCCGTTCTATACTTTTTGACACATTTCAGACATTGTAATTATATCTGTTATTATTTTTATTTAAGTTGAATTTAAAAGTAATAATTATAGTCATCTTTGTAATATGCAAGGAAAATGTTTCCTTTTTTTCATTACTTGTCTTATATTAATGTCGTTTGGTAACACATGGCTCAACGGTCAGAACGCTTGGCTGGTTGCCAAGAAGCGCGGGTTCGTATACTGCTGCTTTCAAATTTTTAAACGTTTACTGTATGTATAACAAGTTAAAATATTAAAAAACTGATATGTTACCTTAAATCATTTTGAGTTTTAACTATAGTAGCAGAGAGAATCTATTGAAAAGGGGATCTTTCTTTTAATTTTCTGCACTTTCATTTAAACAGAACCAATTACTGCATGGCTAAATTCAACCCAATACTTTGTCTTACTATGAATACAATTTTAAATCTAAACATCTAATAAAGGCCGTCGTAGCGCAGTGTTATAGCGTCTGACTGTAAACGCGATGGTTGCAAGTTCGATCGCACTCGGGGGAAAAAATTATATATTTTTTTCCTTACACTGCTCTGGTACTAAGCGCGGCGTTAAGTTCTGCCACTTAGCAAGCAATGCCTCGATTTCTGTCTGGAAGCACAGAACGAAGTATTTTGACACCAGGACATCTCTTTGACTATTTTGCTATACGGGAAGGAGCGTGTAGCCGTAAATCCATACTTACATTATAAATGCGAAAGTCTGTGTGTTTGTCTGTCACGCTTTCACGGCTAATCTACCGGTCCGATTTGGATGAAATTTAGAATAAAAGTAGTAAAAGTGACTGGGTCTAACATAGGCTACTTATTATTTCAAAAATCAACCTCTAAAGGATTGAATTAGGGGATGAAAAATCTAAACCGCTTGACCAATTGTGATGAATTTTGGCATAAATATAGTTAATAATCTAAGCTCAAACTAACGAAACTCTAGTGCACGCGGCGAAACCACGAGCGGGCAGCTAGTATAACTATAAAGACAAGCACATCAATACAAAAATACATAGAATCCTTAATATTTATACGTTAGCTAAACCAGATCGATGATAGCCCGAGGCGTACTCGCATTATGTTAATGCCGGGCCCAGTGGCCACGAAATGTTTGGTTTAGTCGTGTCATTCACAATATCGCTGTTTGATCTCCCACTGTTATATCAATTTTATATTTATTTATCGTTGTTTATTACCATTTACTTTTAGGGGTTATTTGAGGGTGTATTTTTTTTTGTTTTCCTTTATATATGTACATTGAAGTATATATTTATTTGTATTTTTTATATATTGAACAGAGAAAATCAAATTTACTATGAATGTTACTATCTGAGTAGAAGTGGGACGTATATATAATATATATGTATCTAACAAGACTTATATTTTGATGACATTTATAATTGTTTTTGGGTATGTCTTCTAAATCTGGTGTATTACTGGCATTTAATAGAAATGAAGAAGAAATATGCTTACATAATGACTAAAAGTTCTAATATGTGAGTTCTAATCTCCACACAACTTAAAAAGTGCCGGGAAAACAAATTATAATATATAAGACAGATTTTCTTAGTTTTGATCTAATGTGTTTTAAGATATAAACGGGAATGAGTTTATAATTTACACTTTTTCCGCATAACAGAGAGAATCTAGTGTCAATACTTGTTTCTCTACGTTACATCAGAATTCAAGATATTGCGTATTCAGTGATACAACTCAAAGCCGAACTTTGTCAACAAGAAGTAACTATAATTTTTTTTAGCTTCACGCTGTACCTCACGCACAGAATGGTGGGCAGATGGAACCTAGTGTTAAGACACTCCGTTCCCCACGCACCGCCGAATTCGGAGGCTTTGCGTGTTAAGTGGCGGAACTTAACTCTAAAATTGTAAAAGAAAATTCGTCCAGCTGATCGTCCGAGCATTGCTATTGCTTATATTTAGTAATTTATTACATTCTTTATGAAATATTTTTATTAAAACTTGCAGTTTAGAATATTTTGGCCTTAAAATGTGGTAGTTTAGGCCACCTGCGTTTAGTATACGAGGTACGAGATGAGTTACAGCTCTTCGATTTAAAAAGCAACAATAAAGTTACTTAGCAATATGTCTTCATGGTAAAGCTATGACAAATTGCTGCGTTGAGTTAAAATATAAAATATCTGTTAATTAAGGTCGTTGTGGGACAATTGGATAGCGTCTGATTGTAATCGCAATGGTTTTCGGTACTCGAGGAAATAATTATATGTTTATTATTTTCATTTCAACTCTGCTAACAAAGACAAAGCGTGGTGTTGAGTTCCGCCACTTAACACAAAACTGGAGAGCGGAGTGTTTTGGCACCAGACCCTCTCTCTCTCTCTCTCTCTCTGTAAATGGACGAAAAACAGGGACTGAATCGTCATCACTGTATTCAATAATAGAATTTCGTTGTTTGCGGAACCTAACGCCGCCATACACATATACAAAAAAAGGCTAAAACCATCACTTACATACCTACAATACAAATTCCACTTTCACGAGCGCATATAATGACACAATTTTAATGACGAAGTCAAAAATGATATTTCCTACAGTAAGGTTCAAACGTAACGGGCGTCTCGCACCTAGCGGCGACCGCGTAATTGTCGCCCGACGTACTGCCAGCTACTATTACTTGCAATTAGCATTTATATTACATGTCAATTTTAAAATTTTATAATATATTTTCGTTATAATGAAGGAAATTGTGTATTTTTAAAAATTTATGTTACTAAATTAAAGAGAAGCTAGTGTTAAGACTTTAGTTCCCTTCTCTAGTTTTCGCTGGTAGTAGAGGCATTCCCTTAAACTGTTCCGAATGGGAATCGAACACATAACCATGGGGGTTTATAATCAGACTTTGTTACACTGCGCCACGATGGCCTCTATGTTTAAAGTACTAATTTAAACTTTTCATTTTTTTTTAGCTTCACGCTGTATCCCGCATAGGGTAGGCAGAGGGAACCTAGTGTTAAGACACTCCGTTCCCCACTATGTACTTTTCAATATATTTTCGTTAAAATTAAATGAAGAAAATAATTCATCTATTGAGTGCATTTACATTTTTATGACTTTGGCATTAAAGAAAGCATATAATTAAGACACTCCGTTCAGTTGTTTCCGGCCGAATTCCAAATATTGCGTGTTGAGAAGCAACGTTTCTTTTTTTTATTGAATAAAGGAGGCAAACGAGAGAAGGACCACCTAATGGTAAGTGGTTACCTTCGCCCATAGACATCCACAACCTCAATAGACTTATGGATGCGTTGCCGACCCCGGAGGTGAAGGAAGGAAGGAGGGTGATAGGATGGGAATGGTGGGAATAGGAAGAGAGTTGGCTTACGTGCCATCGTTCGTCTTTGGCATGATAGTGGTCGCGAGCCAGTCGGAGAACAAATCTCCTACCACCAAGCTACTGGATTTTAAGCGGAGGGGAATTGTACTCACTTTGTTTAGGAAAAATCGAACCCATAATCACCGCATTTACAGTCACACACTGTACTACTGAGATACTATGGTGTTTTTGGACACCAGTAATTAGCATTTATATTACATGTCAATTTTAACTTTTAAACACATTTTCGTTAAAATGAAGAAAATAGTTTATATACTGAGTGCGGGACATTTGCATATTTTTAATTTTACGTCACTTAATTAACGTTTTTTAATGGCGCGGTTATTTTTCTCTATTATAAAATATATTTAAAAGAGTTATTCTCGCTGTCTTTATATTATATGGAATAATTAACGCATATAATTAAATGTCTGTCCTTTTTTTCATTATATATGTACATAGTAGCATAATCGTTGTGTTATTATTAAACAAAGTTAAATATAACTTAAAATTTATTAGAAAAATATACACGCAATAAGTCAATACATCCTACACTTACTTACTATTCAAAGATGACGTAAGATACGAAAATAGTTAAATTATAAATTTGCCCCAAAATGGATTTGAACTCGCACTACATTTAATCATCGACATGCTATTGCTATTGCTATTTCATTAATGAATATTCGTCTAGCAAATGCCTGATGGCCTAAAGACCATCGTGGCACAATAGGACATTTTTAAATATTTTTAAAGTGTTCTTCCATACTTTAGGAAAATTAAAAAAGTCGTTTAAAGAAAACGTACAAAAATTTGAACGCATCGGGATTCGAACCCGCGCCTCCTGAATACCGTCCAGGCGCTCTCACCACTGAGCCATGCGTTCTACTATCCGCTGCGTCGATATTATTATACACTTTATTACAACTTATTTTTGTTGTTAGCATCTCTGTTGAGAGTTTTTATAAATTTCTGCTACCCAAAGATTATTCTGCGAACAATCATTTGGCAAGAGAGAATGCTATTTATTAAACACTTTTAAACATTTTTAAAGTGTTATTCCACACTTAGAAAAATTGAAAAAGACACGAACGAAGACACGAATGCTGCGATCAAATTTTTATACGTTTTCTTTAAATGTCTTTTACAATAGAACATTGTCTGAATGTAATCGCGGTCGATTGTGGGTTCAATTCCCATTCAGAAGAATTATCATAATTTAATAATGTGTATTTCTTCGTTTTGTTTAAAAATACAAAATGCGGCGTTAACTTCAGCAACCTGACTGAAATGTCATAAATTCGGGCATTGCGTGAAGAACGAAATGTCTTAACACAAGATTCTCTCTGACACTATGCGGGTTTAAGCGTGAAGCTGTGTTAAGAAATTCACGTAAATAGTCTAATAAATAATTAGAAACTAATCTTTAATATCTATGTTGTTCATAAATAAGTTAGTTTCGTTCTATTATCTCGTATACCTGTTTCATTGTATTTATGCGTTCTGTATCATATTTACATATTAATATTATTTACATATTAATATTACATTAATATATTAATATTATTCGTATATTCATATTCATTGAAATCATCGTTGTGCAATGGGACATACTCTAACTGTGGCCACGATTGGTTGTAGGTTCGATTCCCAGTCAGAAGAATCATAATAAATTAATTATTTCCACTCTTCCACTCTGGTGAAAAATACAAAATGTGGTATTGACTTCATTTATCTTCATCTACCTAACACACAATCTCTCAAACTCGGGTGTTACGTGAGGAACGAAATGTTTTAATCCTAGGTTCTTTCTAACTACCCTCAAAACTGAAAAAATCAAGAAATTCACGTAAATAGTCAATTAAACAATCAGAAACTAATCTTTAATATCCATGTTGTTCATAAATAAGTTAGTTTCGTTCAATTACCTGCTCTGCCTGGTTGATTGTGTTCACGTGTACTGCGCAAGTTAGACTGCCTCAACTCCTACTCCTATGTACAACTTTGGGGAACGCTTTGCTAAGCCAATGTATTAGAATCAATTATCTATTGTAATTTGTTTTATTTATATCTACATATATTATGTATATATTTAATGATTTCGATAGAGAGTAAACAAGATATTTTTTAATAGAGTTACATTTAAAGGAAAAAATGAAATATTTTTATGTTTGAAATTAAAAATTCAAGCTTTTTCTGGCATAGCAAGGTAGTCAAGAAGAATCTAGTGTCAAAATATTCCGTTCTCCACCTTTCGCCCGAAGTCAAGATTTAGTGTTTTGAGTGGCGAAAGTCGACGAAAGCGAAAGAATTTAAATTACTATTTTTTTTTAGCTTCATGATGTATCCCGCAGACAGCAGGGTAGGAAAATCAGTAAAGTTTTTAAAATAGACAAACATGAGAGACAGTAGTGATTGGTCACTAATAAAATACAAAGAATGTGTAAAGCAAAAACGTATAAGAATATCAACCAAGAATGCCTATATAAAAACGAAATTTGGAAAACTCCAAAAACACAATCCATTACCAGCTTCAAACATTAACCTAAGCACTACAGTAGGCAATACAGCAGTGAGCTGCAAAACTTATAATTGCAAAACAAACGTTTATTACTTTAAACAATGGTTGTTAACAAACGACGTGAACGCCCAAAATATTAACTGCGTGTTTCTACTCACTAACAAGTGTTCAAAATTATTTTAACAACTTCATACTGGCCAGTCAGTCAATTCATACAGGACAGTGGCCAGTCGTGGGGCAGTGGCACAAGCGTGTGACTGTAAACTGGTTGTGGGTTCGATACCCACGCGAGGAGTGGAGATACTAATATTTCCATTTTCTTCGCTCTGGTATCGAGGCAAAGCGCAGCGTTAAGTTCCACCACTTACAGCGTGAAACTAAAAAAAAACTTCATAGTTTTTTCCGCATAGCAAGATAGATTCATCAAACCTATAATTTTTACTTTTAAAATGATATTCATTGTAAGAATATAAAAGGTTCATTTTATATTCTGCCTTTGAAGTATATCTAATAGTATAAGGATTCAAAGGAGTTCATACTGTGGAAGTATATATTTGTAAACGTATTGGTAGGGGGTTCTATCCCCATTTAGATAAGATAAAACGTAGCTTTTGAGTCGTGCCAAGCGCCATGTCTTGAAAATGGGTGGAAATGGGGAATTTTAAGTTCTCCCTATCTACCCTTGGTACTCTTTTCTATGAAGTTGAAAAATAACGAAAAAATGTATAAAGTGTAGTACAGAAGTTGAAAAATAAAAAAAAGATGTATTTCTGACGTTACATAGAGACGGGAGAGTTCGTCCACTACTTTACACTTATTTAAAACAACCCTGGACACGGTACCAAGCTCCATACTTTATATAACCAGATACGAACTGTAAACCATCGATATTAATTAACATATGCGGTGAGATTGGACCGATTTGTGCATATTATACTTAGTCTAGAATTTCATAGTATTACAACTCTGGGTTTCCCCTCCATACAATATGCAGAACGTAAATTCCTTGAATCGATTAAAGTTGAAAGCGCTTAATAACTTTCAATCATAATTACTTGCAGACAGGAATTATGTTTAAATATTAATTAAATTTGGCATATTCGATAGCTTCACTTAGGCGGAGTTGAGAAATTCATGCGATAGACCCAACTTTGAGCCCTATTAGGGGGAAAAGTCTTTTTTTAGCTTCACGCTGTATCCCGCACCCAGTACGGTAGGCAGAGGGAACCCAGTGTTAAGATACTCCGTTCTCTACTTTCCGCCGGATTCGGAGGATGTTTAGTTCCGCCACTTATCACACTGTCTCGATTGTGAAAGGAACGCGGGAAACAGGGTGTCTTGACAAAGTTACTAAGCTACAACTAACCTAAATATCTATACAAATAAATAAAATTGGCGTGTCTATTTAAAGTATTAAATAACAGCATTTTGCTTAGAGCATATGTATGTATGTATACACGATACATATACTATTCTATATTGTAAATAAATTTATTTACAATTTTTGTGTTTCTAGCTGGACAGATTCTGATAGGACTTTAACTGGCAGATAGCTGATATAATAAGGAGTAACTTAGAAATACATTTTCTTTCTTAAATACTACGCGGACGAAATCGCAGGCACAGCTAGTAGCCCATATAGTATAATTTCAGTGTATTACTGTACACAGTATGCATACAGCAAGTGTTCGGATCACTCGGACTTCATAACATGAATAAATTAAGTTAAGCTTGGACTTGGCAGCAAATATGTTATTTAAATACAAACACAATCGTGGGTGAGCCGGGACGTGTCTTACTGCATGCGATGAATGTGACTCAAAATTGTAATAGGAAATGTATCTGTATATCTATCGTGGCACAGTGATTCTGGTAGATTGGATACTCAAGATTACTTATACGGGTTCCCACGGGGGAATAATATAATTTGTTATATATTTAAAATATTTAATATATAAATTTCATAATTTTATTTAAAATATTTCGATTTACCAGTGGCGTAACTATACCGTTTGAGGCCCGTGGCAAATTCGCCGGATGGGGCCCTCCCTTCTTTCTCTCCTCCTCCAATATAAAGAATTAGGATCCTTCTGTGTTCGCGGCCCTCTCTGACCAAGGGGCCCCTTTTGGCTCGGGGCCCGTGGCATTTTGCCGATTTGCCACCCTATTGTTACGCCGCTGCGATTTACCCATTATAGTAATGCAAAAAGCGATGTCACCGTCAACCGCAAACTGCTCGAATTCGCGAAAACAGAAGCCTCTTAACACTATGCCTTTTTGATATGTGGGAAAAAATCTGAACAATTTGCACTCACAATGATCAATACTAGACTAAAGGAAAGGGTCACTAGTATAACATTAAATTGTTATAAATCTACTTCAAAAATAAGAAAATATAAAATAACAGAAAAAATATATTAAATTTCAAAATTTAAATTGCGATCAAAGTTTCTGTTCAAAATTTTACCCACCTCTAATATACACAAACTGACAGCAATTTCTAACTAAATTTCAGTTGAAAAATTCCCTTTAAAAGTGTCTACGTCGCGTCACTTCAATTCCCATCCCTCACTTGTAAAGTGTTCGATTCGGAATGATTGGGGCTAAAGACCTCCTCGCAAATTACTCAAAGTGCGAACAATCAGTGGCTTTTTGTGCTTTTTCCAACAACTTTCCTATTTCAGGCTGTTTTTTTGCCTATTTTTAGGTGTTTTTAAGCTTCGAAGAGTGTATAGTATACTTGAAATGTTGAAAATGGTGAAATATTATGGAAAAATATATATTTGTGATGTTTTATTGACGTTTCTCTAATATAATTATACATAATAATAAAACTTGGTTTCACGATAATGTTGTGGGTTTTAATTTCACACAAGGCAATATATACTAAAATAAAAGATATATAAAAGTGCGTCTGTACATTCAATATATTTATGATAAATAATAATATTCATTTAAGATTATGAACAAATAGTATTAGCCAGCATATGATTTTTTTTGTATGTTTGTAAACGCTTATCTCCACAATTACCAGAGAACGGAGTGTCACGACACTCCTGCTTACTCCACTATATGGGATATAGCATAAAACTGTTAAAAAAACCACAACCAAAACAGGAAAATGCACCAAAGCAAAAGTTGTTAGTTATTTCCATTACTTATATAAATGGTTTAACATTTTGTCCCACACAAGGAAAGTCACAGGCAACAACTTATAAAGTTAATATAAGAACGATCACGATCTAGAAATCTAATACAATAATAAAAGTAGTTTGAAAGTGAACTCGCTAAGGCGATTGTGTCGGAACTTCCACGCCGTTATTAGGTGACGGTCGTCGCATCGCAACTTTGTTGTTACAATAATATCTATAATAGGTACCTATTATAGGTACCTATATGGGGGCTTTAAAAATAAAATTAAATAGACTAATTACCGATTACGACTTCACCTGTACTTTCATTAATTATTTTTAGGTTCACATTATATCCCGCCCACAGCGCAGGGAACCTAGGGAGAAATCTGGAGGCATTGCGTTTTAAGCGGAATTTAACGCCGCGCTTTGCCTCGACACCAGAGCGAAGAAAATGGAAATATTGAATATGAAATACTAAATATTACTCCTTGAGTGAGAATTGAACTTACAGCCAGTTGTTTTATGGTCACACTTTGTACTTCTGTATTACGACTGACCCCTTTCATTTCCTATTTTGATTTAAGGGTTGATTTTTAAATAGAAAAGTAGCCCATGTTTGACCTGACCATTGTTGAGTCTTCAACAGTATTAAGGAAAATATAATTACCATTAACAAGTAAATAATACCAATTCACAATTTTTTGTGGGGAAATGACATAAAAATCGCAAGCAGGCAAAAATTAATTAGCTTCACGCTATATCCCGCACACAGCAGGGTAGGCAGAGGGAACCTAGTGTTAAGACACTCCGTTCCCCACTTTCCGCCGAATTCGGAGGCATTGCGTGTTAAGTGGCGGAACTTAACGCCGCGCTTTACCTCGACACCAGAGCGAAGAAAATGGAAATATTAAATATTTCCACTCCTCGAGTGGGAATCGAACCCACAACCAGTCGTTTACAGTCACACGCTTGTGCCACTGGGCCACGACTGACCACTACACTACTAAAATTAATTAGGTGTGGTTTTAACTCTTCTAATTATTAGGTATTAACTTTTACAGTACAATTAACAATAAAATAATTGTTAAATATTATTTTAGCACAAACAAACATCTATTTTTAATATTTAATTGTTAATTGCAATTAAATTTTTACTCCTGTGGTCATCAATTATTTTCATATTAAATTTCATCCCAATCGGGCCAGTAGATTCACCGTGGAAGTGAAGAACGAAGTGTCTAAACACTAGGGGTCTCTTTGAGTTTGCTGCGCGGGTAAAACGTATAAAAATTTAAACGCAGAGGGATTCGAACCCATACCTCTTAAAAACCGTCCAAGCCATATTTCACTTTTTTATGCTCTTTCTAAAAACAGTTGTCATATCCACAAATACTATGTATATTTATATACACAAAAAATAGACAAAATAAAAACATTAACTTCGACCCAATTATCGGTAGTTTTCAAATTCCAGCAATTTCGTATACAATTTGGGTTTTGCAAAGTTCCTCGAAGTTTGCTTGCATGGAAGTTAGGCTACGTCGCTTATATCTACGTAGATCTAGGTATAGCTAGCTAGATCTAGATATAGCTAGGTAGAGCTATGGTACAGTTAGATCGTTGAAGACCTAACGATAGCTAGCACCTGACGTTACGAGCGGGAAGTTTCATTTGCATTCCAAACTCTAGATTAGTTTCTAATAGTTCTTGATCGGTAATATTATTATATATATTTGTTTTAAGCTAATATTATTACTGTAATGATTATTATTAATATATGATTATTAATTAATGTTGTCTTGGTGTATTGGGATAGCGTTAGACTGTAAGCTGTAGTTGTGGGTTCGATTTCCACTCGGGGAAATGAATATATTTTATTTTTTTTAGTTCCAGTACCTAACACAAAGATCAGAGTTGAGTTGCGCTACACTGCATGCAATGTCTCGATTTCTTGTGGAAAATGAAGAACGGAGTATTATGTCACTAGGTTCTCTTTGACTAAACCGCTTTGCGGAAAAAAATGTCAAGCTAACAAAAAATATATACGGTGGTCGTTTGAAAATAATACGAGATTATATTTAAAGAATAATGATTTTATCTCATTACTAGTAGCTGCCCGCAATTTCGTTTGCATTGACTCTATGACTTAACTCACCAAAACTTTCATAACGCAAAATAATCTTTGCTGCGCAAAATAATCTGCATTAATTTATTCCTATAGATTACCTGGTCACCTGTTATATCTATTATATTTCTATATCAGGTGTTTCACTCTTCGATATTAATAACATCTTCAGTTCAGTTCTGGTTTCAATGGTCCACACCAAAAAAACACAATATTTATAAGAAACTCGGTTCCCCACATTCCACCGAATTCTGAAGGCATTGCGTGATAAGTTACGGAACTCAACGCCGCGGTTTATCTCGACACCAGAGCGAAGAAAACGCAAACATTAAACTTTGCCCCTGCGGCACGACTGAAACGTCACAACAAAAAATATTTTATTTAAATAGGTATATCCGATAATTTAGAAGATGCATTTTAATTTTACTAATTCATTATAGATAATGCATTAGTCAATAAATAAAAATAAAAGAAAGAAGTAAATAAAAAAAAAAGAAAAGTAAATAAAATTAAATGAAAAAAAAAGAACAAAATACCAAAATAAATAATTAAAAAAATGTTAAAATCCAAAAAAAAAAAAAAAAACATCTTTAAACAAAATAAGAAAAAAATAAATAAATAAATTTAAAAAAAAAAATACAAGCATCAAATTAATAAATATTGTAAAATATTGAGTGTGATGTCTAGTTTTTAAGGCTTTTATTATTATTATTATTATTAATTCATTATAGTATAAATAGATAGATAGATATATTTAATTTATTCATTACTTTAACGTAGGTGTCACTTTATAAGTATAGTAGGCAGAGAATACTTTCCGCCCGGAATCATGAAGTTGCGTAGTAAGTGAATACAACGCTGTGCTTTGTCAGAAAGAGTCTTAAAATATGATTATAAAAAAATATTTCTACTTCTAGTTTTTTATTTCTCCGCTCTAGCATAACACAAGAAAAAAAATAAAATATATATAGCTTCACGCTGTATCCCGCACACAGGAGGGTAGGCAGAGGGAACCTAGTGTTAAGACACTCCGTTCCCCACTTTCCTCCTAATTCAGAGGCTTTGCGTGTTAAGTGGCGGAACTTAACGCCGCGCTTTACCTCGACGAAGAAAATGGAAATATTAAATATTTCCACTCCTCGAGTGGGAATTGAACCCACAACCAGTCGTTTACACTCACACGCTTGTGCCACTGGGCCACGACTGGCCACTATCAAATATTTTAAATATAATCATTCCCACCAGTGAGAATCAAACCCACAGTCAGTCGTTATCCCACTGAACCCCAAAAGCCTTAAAACCAATAAAAATAATTATAATAAAACTTTAAAGTACACACACAAAATGTTCGTAATGTTGCTCTGCACAAGACTTGCAAGGCGCTGAAATCCAATAAGTGCAGTTTACAAACACTCCAGTGGGATTAGGGTTTTGGTTGCCGCAATCCGGGATTATCGCAATGGATTCGAACCCGGGATTCAATCGGTAACGCTAAGCCTTTGAAAACTACTTTCAAGTTGGCGGAAATATATTTAAGAAAGAGGTATTTTTATTCGTAGTTTTATTTTTTTAGCCTCACGCTGTATCCCGCACATAACAGGGTAGGCAGAGGGAACCTAGTGTTAAGACACTCCGTTCTCCACTTTTCACCGAATTCGGATTGCGTGTTACCTAAGTGGCGGAACTTAACGCCGCGCTTTGAATCGACACCAGAACGAAGTCTAGTGGGAATCGAAACCACAACCAGTCGCTTTACAGTCACACTTTGTGCCACTGTGCCACGACTGGAATCTCATTTTTTTTATTTTATTATTGTTTTAATATGGTTAAGAATAGTGTCAGTTTAATGATATTTATATGGTAGTATAGCAGGGCAGTCAGAGAGAATCTAGTGTCAAGAGATTCCGTTCTCTGTATTCCGTCTGAAGTATATCTTATTCACCAGAGCAGAGAAATGACAATTATTCATTTATGACCATTCCTCTCACTGGGAATCGATTCTATAAGCAATCGCGACTAAATCAGACATTTTTCCACTATGCCACGGTGGTCTCAAATGGTAATAAAATTCCATTTATAAATTGTATGTTTCTATTAAGGAAGGTCAAAAGTGTTAGTCACTAATCCTATCCGCGTAATTCATCAAGTAGAAAAATCAAATCAATGAAAGTAAATAAAAAGTCTTTTTTTTTTAGCTTCACGCTGTATCCCGCACACAGCAGGGTAGGCAGAGGGAACCTAGTGTTAAGATACTCCGTTCCCCACTTTCCGCCCAATTCGGAGGCATTGCATGTTAAGTGGCGGAACTTAACGCCGCGCTTTACCTCGACGCCAGAGCGAAGAAAATGGGAATATTAAATATTTCCACTCCTCGAGTGGGAATCGAACCCACAACCAGTCGTGTACAGTCACACGCTTGTGCCACTGGGCCACGACTGGCAACCTAGCAATAAACTTAACGTTTTAGGTAACATAGTATGAGTTGTTACGACTTTTTAAAATTACAATATTGCTTCAATTAAACTTATTTATTTCTAAATCGAACCTAGAACCATAGTGAGCGTCTTAACACCCAGAATCTACCCACTAAGTGAAATAGACGTCTCCAATAAATATAGTAGTTTAATGAAACCGCCTTGTAACTCCGCTCCTCTGCAGTGAGATGCAAATGCAAGGCAATATTGCCATCCGTCACTGCGGTGCATTTTCTTATTCTTAGACGAAATACGTTGAATTAGCTTTTTTTATTTTTTTCTCTCTTTTTTAGCTTTTGTTTTGGTTATCTTTTATTTTTTGATATCTTTCTTTTATTTTTAGTTCTTATTTACTTTTCGTTATCTTTCTTTTATTTTTAGTTATCTTTTGTCTTTTTATTAAGATTTTTTAACTTTCATACAGATTTGGTTTATAAGAATTTAAATATTATTCGTCTTTACACTGTTCCAACAAAGCATAGTAAGTAGTGAGAACCTAGTGTTAAGTCACTCCGTTTTCTACTTCTCAACCAAATTCAAGACAGCGTGGCATTAACGCCGTGTTTTATTACCATGAAAAAAAAACAAATATAATCCGTACTCCGAATGGGAATCGACCCCATAATCAACAACCACCAAATGTGATTTATATTTTCTTTCTAACTAGAACATAGATTCTTAGCCGAGTTTAGAAAACGACAATCTATTTAAAATGGGCCAAAATAGAGTATGGAGAGATTTCTCCTCAGATTTATTCTTTCGCTTTTGTCTAGCTCATGAAAATCTAAATATCAGTTTATATTTATAATAGTAGATATAGGGTTTGGGTCCAGTCGTGGCGCAGAGCCACAAAGTGTGACTGTAAAGCCACTGGTTGTGGGTTCGATTCCCATTCGAGGAGTGGAAATATATTTCAATATTTCCATTTGCTTCGATCTGGTTTCGAGGCAAAACGCTGCGTTAAGCTCAACCACTTAACACGCAATGCCTCCGAATTTGGTGGTGCGTGGGGAACGGAGTGTCTTAGCACTAGGTTCCCTCTGCTAACCCTCCAGTGTGCGGGTTACAGCGTGAAGCTAAAAAAACAAAAAAAACATCCTTGCCTATCTCATTGAAATACTCATATCAGTTAATATTTGTAATAGTACAGTAGATAGAGGGTAGTCTTATAAAATTTTATGACAGTCCAACCCTCGTTAGAGCTGGACGTCGGCAGTTGGGAGCTATATTGTATTTATTACGTCTTTAATAGATATTGCTATAATAAAACTATTAATATTGAAAATATAATAATATCAATATGTGACGTTTGTGTATTATTTATAGTGAAATGTTTTGCT
Organism: Dryas iulia moderata; assembly: GCA_019049465.1. Lineage (NCBI taxonomy): Eukaryota > Metazoa > Arthropoda > Insecta > Lepidoptera > Nymphalidae > Dryas > Dryas iulia. The sequence goes on from CM032426.1 coordinate 90,979, forward strand.
GTATACGTAATGAGGTAGGTAGGTTGAGTTGAATGGTTTTCTTTTTTTTTTGTTAGCTTCACGCTGTATCCCGCAAACAGCAGGGTAGGCAGAGGGAACCTAGTGCTAAGACACTCCGTTCTCCATGCACCACCGAATTCGGAGGCGTTGCGTGTTAAGTGGCGGAACTTAACACCGCGCTTTGCCTCGACTCCAGAGCGAAGAAAATAGAAATATTAAATTCCACTCCTCGAGTGGAAATTGAACCCACAACCAATCGCTTTACAGTCACACTTTGTACCTCTGCGCCACGACTGGCAACTGGTTTTCTTTTTAAATTATTCGAGAAGTTCTAAATTTCTTTGTTAAATATTACTTTGATGTACTGTAAGCGCAGTGGTCTTAGGTTCGATTCTCACTCGAGTGAGTGATTTTATTATTTTCTTTCTACGTTCTGGTATTTAAGGCAAAAAGTGGCATTGAGTTTTGCAAAATAACGCGCAAGGTTTCTTGATCGATTTCAGGTGCAAAGTGGAAAATAATGTGAAGCTGCTTGCTTGTAAGAAAATGAGTATAAGCAATTTAGAACAAAATGTACCAACAAACCAACTCAAAAAGCATTAAAACATTCAAAATCTTCTAAGAATTTAACATTTAAAAATGTCTAAATTGAATTACAATAAAATTATCACAGAGAACAGAGTGTTATGACACTAAAAAACATAAACCATGAAGCTGAAACTGAAATAGTAAACTAAGGTAACTAAGGTAAGCTTTGAATACTGTTTTCTTGTTACACTTACATACATAAGCTTTTATAAATACATCACAAAGAGATTATGTACGTGATATGTACGTAACATATTTAGAACTTATAAATATGCTGCCTGTACAAAGGAAACTTTTCAAAGCTACTTGTATCTTGAATAGGAAGATTAGCAAAGACATTTTCTATTACTATTTTTGTATTATTTGTAGAGTATCATTTAGTAGTGTTTTTAAAAAAAGTTATTAGGTAAATAATGCATTTAAAGAGGGCTCATTAACTCTATCATCGGTTCACAAGTCCCAGGCACTGACCTGAGTTCCTGTTTCGGTGAATACATGGAATGCTAAGAATTTTTTTCTCAAATAAGCTTGAAATATTTTTTATTAACACTTCGTAGCAATCTGGGTTCTGCTGGACGAAGGGGTTAGTCACCAGGTACTCCGATCTCTTCTTCTTTACGAGACATTTGCGAGACAAAAAAAAGAATTTCGAGACAAATGTGGAAGTTAAAACAGTACAAGCAAAAAACTAAAAATATTAATATTATTTTTTTTTATTTTATCATGTTATGCTCTTAACTGATAAAGTAGAAAAAAAATAATCATAATAATAGGACAACAATGGCCTCAATCAATAAAATGTGAAGCTAAAACATAAATTGTGGCCAGTCGTGGCGCAGTGGCACAAGAGTGTGACTGTTAACGACTGGTTGTGGGTTCGATTCCCACTCGAGGAGTGGAAATTATATTTCCATTTTTTTCGCTCTGGTGTCGAGGTAAAGCGCGGCGTTAAGTTCCGCCGAACGGAGTGTCTTAACACTAGGTTCCCTCTGCCTACCCTGCTGTGTGCGGGATACAGAGTGAAGATAAAAAACAAAATAAAATAAAACAAATATTTAAACATCACACATATTCAACGCTTTTAATAATAAAAATGAAAATAATACACGTTCTAACAAATAAAAGATGATTGTAAACAAAAAGTCGATTAATAGGAAAACTAGTAAACAATGAAACATTGAACTTCTAGGAAGTGTTTATCAGATCGAGTCGTGTGGGAGAAGACGACATGTTATAAGTATTGATTACTTTCTACGTCTCCATATTTTGATACTATTTTCTTGATTATTTCATGATTTTTCTATATATTTCTAAATTTGTATAAAGAACTTATACTTTTTTTAACTTCACACTGTATCCCGCATACAGCAGGGTATACAGAGGGAACCTAGTGTTAAGACACTTCGTTCCCCACTTTCCACCGAAATTGGAGGCATTGCGTGTTAAGTGGCGGAACTGAACGCCGCGCTTTGCTTAAACACCAGAGCGAAGAAAATGGAAATATTAAATATTTCCACTCCTGAAGTGGGAATCGAACCCACAACCAGTCGCTTTACAGTCACACCTTGTGCCTCTGCGCCCCGACTGGCCCTAACAGACAGTACAAAAGCTTGAAAAAGACATTTAAAGAAAACGTATAAAAATTTGAACGCAGCGGGATTCGAACCCGCGCCTCCTGAACCGTTCAGGCGCTCTCACCACTGAGCCATGCGTTCTAGAGCTCAGTGCTTCAGCTTCAAATTTTTATACGTTTTCTTTAAATGTATTTTTCAATTTTCCTAAGTGTGGAATAACACTTTAAAAATTGTTTAAAAAGTATAAAAGCTTTTTAAAAAGTAGGTACTTACATAATATAACTTGTATTCAATACCACCAAAATTTTGAAAGAATTTCCTTACCTGTAACAAAAAAATAATTATTAATATATTTATACTTTAAGTAATAATAATAACAGTTTTATATTAAACTAAGTAACGATTGTACCACAACATACAAAACTACATTAAAAAAATAAAACCTCTATAGCTATATGTTAGCAGAACAAAGAAGTCTAAAGCATTCGTACCTCGACGTCGGATTGAGCCCTGTCGCTTATAAAATTTAATATTCATGAAATTATACTACTTGCCTGAAAGATATCTACATTGCGAACTTAAATATCTAAAATATACTTTATTTTAAAAGAAATAGGGCTTAAAATAGCAGAATTTGAAGCTTTATATGTAATAATTTGAGTTGCAAGGGTTTTCGTGCCACTGCGAGGTACAGAAATGTTGTAAATATGACAATGTGTTTATTTTCTAAATTACATTTGATATATTAAGATGCATTTGTGAAGTTTTATATATAAAGATAAAGTTAGTTGCAATAGAGTGATAGGTAGAGACAATTTAGTGTTAAGACACTCCGTTTTCTCTCCGTTGGGTAGCGAAAGTCTTAGAGAAATAACAATAATTTAAATATAGGCATTCTTCGAAGTAGGAATTGAACCCACAACTCAATGTCTTTATAGACAAACGATGACCCACTGTACCACGATGGCTTCTAGTTATGAAGATCTGATGTTTTCTATAGTAATTGAGATACGAGTATGTTTAACTTTGAATTCAGCCTAAGAAGTAATACAGATTTAAGGATTAAATATAACGATATCGAGTAACTTCCTTAAGAGAATTAACAAAAATGCCATTGTGACGCAGTGTGACAACGTTGTTTGTGGAGTCGATTCCCGCTTAGAGAAAGTGGTTTATATTTAAATCTTATATATTTCTTCGCTCTGGTGCCGATGCAAAGCGCGGCGTTAAGTTCCTTCACTCAACACCCAACATCTTAGATTCAGGCGAAAAGAGAACCGCGCAGTGTCTTGACACTACGCTCTCTCTGACGCGGGATGTTATGCGGGATAAAGCGTGAAACAGAAGCTATACTTCCCTCCACTAAACACGCAATATAAGAGACATTGAGTGTTAGGTGTAGGCGCTTAAAGCTAATAACGTATTATTATAATTTGTCATTCAAATTGCCTTATATCATGTACTCGTATTAAAAGGGGCAAGTCGTGGCGCGGAGGCACAGAGTGTGCCTGTAAAGCGACTGGTTGTGGGTTCGATTCTTACTCGAGGAGGGGAAATATTTAATATTTCCATTTTCTCCGCTCTGGTGTTAAGGCAAAGCGCGGCGTTAAGTTCCGCCACTTATTATGCAATGCCTCCGAATTCGCCGGAAAGTGGGGAACGGAGTGTCTTAACATTAGGTTCTCTCTGCCTACCCTGCTGTGTGCGGGGTACAGCGTGAAGCTAAAAAAAATGTATTAAAGGTATTACTATAATACACATATAACACGGTCAAAGAATCATTGTAGAACGTAGAACAACCTGAATACTTAACTTTATTGAAATTGAATGTTACTTTCTAAAGTATTCTACGAAACTTCTTTTGAATCGTCAGTACGTGGTTTCGATATCTTTTAGAGTACACTTGAACTTTCTTACCATTACATATGTTGTTTGAAGAAATTTAAAGTATTATAAAGTGTATATACTTTCTCTCTCTCTCTCTTAATATTTATTACTAAGATGTAGTTAGTGGCCAGTCGTGGCCCAGTGGCACAAGCGTGTGACTGTGAACGACTGGTTGTGGGTTCGATTCCCACTCGAGGACTGGAAATTATATTTCCATTTTATTCGCTCTGGTGAAGAAGAGGTAAAGCACGGCGTTAAGTTCCGCCACTTAACACGCAAGCCTCCGAATTCGGCGGAAAGTGGGGAACGGAGTGTCTTATCACTAGGTTCCCTCTGCCTACCCTGCTGTGTGCGGGATACAGCGTGAAGCTAAAAAAAAAAAAAGGAAAAAAAAGAAGTAGTTATTTTGTAGTGATGAATATCAAAATTTCGTGTGAAATATATAAACGTAGAAGGACTTAATTTTATACCACTGAATCCTAGGTTCCTGCTCAAATGAACAGCTTAAACAATTTCTAGAATATATTTAACATTTTAAACTTTGCACACGCTTGGGAACTGAAAAACGTTTTATTAAACCCAAAAATAATTGTAAACAACGAAAATAAGTTGTAAAAGGCATATAATAATGTCGACGTAGCGGGAAGTAGCATGGCTTAGCAGTTAAAGCATTTGGACGATTAACAAGAGGCGCGGGTTTAAATCTCGCTGCATTTAAACATTTATACGTTTTCTAAAAATAAAAATGTAGCTAGTTTTAATTTTTTTTTATGTAATAAAGGAGGCAAACGAGCCCTTGTGGTGTTGAGTGGTTACCTTCGGCCATAGACATCCACAACATGCGTTGCCAGCCTTGGGGATGAAGGATAGAAGGAGGGAGGAAGGATGGGAATGGTGGGAATAGAGAGAGCTGGCTTACATGTCATCGAACCAGAACACATTATCAGATGTTTGGCGGTTCCTCTTTGACACGATAGTGGTCGCGAGCCAGTCGGAGAACAAATATCCTACCATTAATATACATACATAATATAATATAATTCTAAGTGTGTAAAGAACACTAAATATTTCACTCTAACATTATAAAATCTTTTCCCCTTCCAGCCATCTCGAAGCGTTGCATGTTATATGACGGTACACAATGCACAGCTTCCACTGCGACATTTTTACATTCAATATAAATTATGTGTGCAATACATTTTTATTCTACGTACAAATAAATTAGATTTTACAATTTTCTTTAAAACAATATTAAAAAGAATGAATTTGCGCTTTTAATTGTAGCTTATTCTATTCTAGATTTGTCTATAGTATCATTTTAACTTCTTGTAGTTTTATTTGTGACGTTGGTATAAAAAAGACCTACTATATAGCGGCACGCTCGCGACTTCGCCGCTTTAAATACATAACTGTTTCGTTATATTGCAACTCCTGGCGGTGGATTTTTGAAAAATAAAGTAGCCTATGTTTAACTCTGAACTACATAAATATTCCAAAATTCATTACAATCGGTTAAGCGGTGTAGATTTTTCATTCAACCCTTTAGAGGTTGATTTTTCTAAAACTAAGTACTACTTTCATTCTAAATTTCATCCAAATCGGACCAGTAGATTAGTCGTCAAAGCGTGACAGACAAACACACAGACATTCACATTTATAATATAAGTATATGAGTATGGATATAGATAGACGCTGAAAGTGACATTACTTTATACTATGTAAAGATAAGTAAATTACAGGGTAAAAATCTTTTTTTTCCTTTCAGTGTCCACTTTTATTGCGTGTAGAACAGAGCGCGTCCTCAGTCCGGCGCAGCCAAAGCTAATCCATTAAACCGCCACTGTACGTACGTAATTAAATCATTAACATTTATATGAACCTCACTGTGTGGAAGGCATGGGATAATTTAAATATCTCTCTTTCTATGGGATTCTAACATCTTGAAAAAGACATTTAGAAAATGTATAAAAATTTGAATTCTAACCCGGGCCTCAGTGGTGAGAGCGCCTGGACAGTATTCAGGAAGCGCGGGTTCAAATCCCGCTGTGTTTTCTAAATGCCTTTTTCAATTTTCCTAAGTGTGGAATAACACTTTAAAAATGTTTAAAGGTATTCTAACGGCTTACCTATGGGGAATTTACCTGTAGGGGGAAAGTGATAAACGTAGTGTTTGGATATATGTACCTGTTCTAGTGAGAATTCTCTCCGTTATATAAAAGATATAACTATGAACGATTTAAAAAAGTGTCTCTCCGTTCTTCATTTTCTATCTGAAATAGAGACATTATAGAATGAGTGGCAGAATCCAACGCTACGTTTTCTAATCTATAGCCAATTGCGATAACAGTAAGATAAGAAGATAAAGTTATAAAAAAAATATATGTGACCAATTCAAAATAAATGGGTAGGATTCAAATCCACAATTCTTCTACAAAAGGTACCCTATCAAACCAAAGGGGTATTCATATAACATCAAAAAGTAAATAAAATGTATGGCTCAGCGTTCAGTGCAAGGCGTATGGCATGGCACAGCGGTTTCCAAGAGCCACAGGTTCGAATCCCGCTGCGTTCACATTTTTAAACGTTTTCTAAAAATATCTTGTTTAATTTCCTAAGTGTAAATAACACTTTAAATTGTTGAAAGTACTAAAACGAATTCATTCTTTTTATACGTACTGTTATATATTGCTCTAGTATGAAAAACTGTATATCTCCACATTATTCCCTTTACCCCTCTATACCTCACATTGTTTGATATTCTACTATAAATATAAGTGTATGGTTCCTAAGCTTTAGTCTTATTGAAGCTACAGTTGAAATAATTTAATTATAAATTGTAACAGTGTTTATTTTAAGGTTTAAATAAATAGTTTTCTTGTAAAAACAAGTTTTAATAACATCTGATAACAGTACGTATATATTTTAGTAAAATAAATAACTTTTCCATGCAAGTGGTCACCCCACTCGACCTCACGCAGCCAGTGGGGAATTAAGAGCTTAGAGCGAGCGTTTTGTATAATAACACGTTACACAGCAAAACCGAAATGTAACACGCAATTGAATCAAATTAGATTTTACCTTTCGCTAGCTTACAATCGCGTGTTTGCTTTATTTTTTTTATTTTCTAGCTTCACGCTTTTGCGTGAATGGCAGAGAGAGAGAACCTGGTTTCAAGAGAATCTGTTCACTACTTAAGTCGGAATTTGAGATATTAGGTGGAAATGTGTTAAGGGCGGAATTCAACACCGCTATCTTACCAAAATGATGCTATATATATATGTTTATTATATGCTTATTTCTCCACACAATGTAAATTTAAATGTTACAATTATATATGGGCACATATTATATAATTTACAAAAGTGTGAGACTGATGCGTCATATTAATTTCTTCGCGTTGGTAAGATAATGTGCGTAGTTGTGTTACGCTATTTAACACACAATGTCTCGTATAAGGTTGTAAAGTGAAGAACGATTTTTTTACACACAATATTTTCTCTGCCTTTCCTACTTAGGAAAGACATGAATCTCCAAGAAGCTTTGTTACCATTTAAAATAGAATACGTACGAACATATACATATGTATATTTTTTGTTGTATATATTTATTCTACATGTATATATACATAAAATATACAATACTAAAATAAATTCTAAGTAACATAAAGTACAACAATCTGTACTTTCAGCAAAGTTGGCACTTTTGTTGTATTTCCTCATAAATAAGAAATGTTGAACGAACCTTCAAATTTACGACCATATATTGATGTAGGCCTTTAGAATATAAAAACTTATATGGCCTTCATACTATCAGTTTTAATTAAATTCCTTTTTGCTTATAGCAGTATATCCCATTTATATATTTGACAAAGCAAAATGTCAAATGTCAATAAAAGCCTTTATTTTCCATTGCCTGTTTAATTTAGAAATATCTGTATCGAAACTAAACATGTACTTCAATGTATATTTTTCATATTAAAAATAAAAGCTCTTTCTCAAAAAAAATTGAAATAACTATATTTTTTTTATTATTATTTATTTAAGGTCAATAAAAAAGGCATGTTTAGAATAGGTATGTTCCAATTGCTCTTTTAGATTATTACTCTTTATTTTACATTTTTCTTATTTAATTACATTTATATTTATATAAAAAAATACATTTGTACAAATATAAATATAAAAAAATAGTTCCCCCTCGACGGGGGCTTTACAGCCAAGCCACCGGTGGTCAGGGTGACAGACTGAGGAACCTCCGCACATTACGTGCCGTTCCCAAAATAGCTGCCTTTTGAATCCGCCCCTTAATCCAGGCATGTAGCGAAAGCCTCGTAAGATGTTGATTGTTACTCTTTACTATTTTTATGATTACTTAGTTTAGACTACTCAGTAATAAGGCTTTCTTCCCTCCACTTTTCACCAATTTTGAGTCATTTTTGAGTCATTTAAGTCACTTTATATTACTGTGGTATTTACATTAATAATTTTTATTCCATTTTAACTGATTTACTAAGCCATTTATTTTGACTGATTTACCAAATCAGACAAAATGAATGGCCTTACAATTTCAATATAAAACTCCTACTGCATGTATATTGCATCATGACTTTTGTAACTCTAAATAAAGAATTAATTTTATGAACTTTATATTGTTTTATATATAATAGTAATAAATATATTTCTTGTAATTATAAATAAGTATATATTTAAGTCTAGTCTAGACTATCTAGTGTTAAAAATATTATTTCTATATATTTTTTTCAAACAAAATCTTTATCATACAGAATTCTCACACACCACTGAAGCGATGCTATGAATCGAAAATCATGTAATTCACACTCCTCCAGCAAACAGCTATTTGATAGCGTTGTTACTTTTTGTGTTTTCGGTTATCGCGTTTGTCAAGTCTTACGCATTCATGGGCATAAAAATATAGGGGAAATTTTAACCAAGAGAATACATGACAATAGGGATGGGAACATAAAATGAAAAATCGATTGTCGATTGTGTTTCGGTTATTATAAATTTTGATTTTCTAAATCGATTAATTAATCTCTTTAACCGATTCTCGTAAACGAAATCGATCCTTTCATTACATATACTAGGTAAAAATATTTTTTTAACAGAATCAAAATTTCAGAACTAATTTGATATTTAAAAAAAAGGAAAACTAAAGTATTTACATAATTACATGAATAATTACAATAAGCGGTATATTATATTAAAATAAATTATACTCTCTAGGATAGGGAATACTCAGAGTTGATTGGTCTATTCTAATAATAATCATTCAACTGAGTTCTTTGAAGTTTTTTGACCTCAAAATCAAATCTCGGATACAAATGAAATCCATTTTACCATCCCTACTTGACAAGGACATGTAAAAATACATCTTAAATAGATAGAATCTATAAATAGAAACCTTCAGACCACAAAATTAAGCTCAATTCATCATTATAACCTAACTTACACCTACTAAAATAACATTAACATCACCTCAAACGGTCACTCCAAAAGCTCTTAAAAAGCACAAAAGTTGAAATCTAAAGCACATAAAGTATATATAATACAAAGGCTGTCAACATCAGCTTAACGTAAACCTAATGCAGACAGATCAACCTGTTGTAAGAGACAAAGGGCCGGATTATCCCCAATATTAAAAATTCGCCGAAACAAAGACGAGGAACACCATAATTTCCTCATAAGCTCCACGTCGCTTAATAAATGCATTAACTCGCTTATGTTTTATGGAATTCTTTTAGTGGTCATATTATAATTTTTGGGGCTCTCTCCCAGATAGAAGGGTAGTCAGAGAAAATCTAGTGGTCAGATACTCCGTTCTCTCCTTTCAGTTTGAAATAGAGATATTGCGTGGTGAACGATACTACTTATTAGTTTGCTAATATTATAAAGAGTAAACGATGTGATATGCTAATTTGTAAACGACGAATAAAGAATTAATTTATTTAGATTTTAGCAGATAAAGCAATACAAGGTTTTTGCAATGGGCAAAAGTAGGTAGTCAAACAATATAAAATGAAAATGCTATTTTGAACACAACAATATCTACAGAACTAAACGCCACGCTTCGTCTTAGGTGATATGTACTATATTACGTAAGTTATCTTTATATATTTGTTTTAGCTTCACGTTGTACGCCGCACACAGCAGGGTAGGCAGAGGGAACATAGTGTTAAGACACTTCGTTCACCACTTTCCGCCGAATTCTGGATGCATTGTGTGTTGAGTGGCGGAACTTAACGCCGCTTTGCCTTGGTACCGGAGCGAAGAAAATGGAAATACTAAATATTTCCACTCCTCGACTGGAAATCGAACCAACAACCAGTCGTTTGAAGTCACACGTCTGTGCCACTGCGCCACGACTGGCCCCTACCTCTATAATATTTTTTAGCTTTTTGTAAAAATTTTGCTCTTTACCAATGAATGTAAATCGAACCTAATATGACTGGTATATTAAAATTTAGAATATTAATAATTTATATTCAAGTTATTACCAAATCTGCTTTCTTAATTTAATTGACTTTTTACATTTAAAGGAAATTTACAAATAAACCAAAAAGGACGTCTCTACTATATGTAGGTATGTAGAGTCAATCAGGCGCTCAACAGCGAGGTGTTGGTTCCGCGAGAAGATTACTTCCTATCCACATTCATTAAATACTGTGTTTGTCGGTAAATACTAAATGTTGGATAAATGGTCATATAATTTATGTTATTTGTTTTATATGTTTTTTTTTGTCAGTTCATAATTATATATGTATATCAGTAAATTTAGTGAAAAATTTGCTATTTTTCATTTAAACCAAGAAATAAATAAATAATTTATAATAATTTTCTTACAAAACGCCAATTTGCTTAAGAAAATGGAGAAAATCATATACTTTGTTATAATATAAAGAGTTGTTCAACTTTTAATTTTATTTTATTAAAATCAGTATTCGATATGGGAAAACAACTACTATGATTTAAATCTATTATTTGATTTATCAATACTAGACCAAAATACTTTACAATAAATATTAATGCTTTTTTAACTTTTTTAAAGTGTTATTCTACTTAGGAAAATTGATAAAGACATTTAGAAAACATATAAAAATTTGAACCCGCGCCTCCTGAATACCGTCCAGGCGCTCTCACCGCTGAGCCATGCGTTCTACTACCAGTTGCCTCGAAATTCTTATACGACAACTATTTTTATTGTTAGCATTTTTATTTTTAATATTAATTATTTTTACTCCGTAATATTGAAGATCTCAGTTAGATCTATCGTAATCTCAGTTAAATACAAGAAAAATAATGGAACCATTTTTTTTTAGCTTCACGCTGTATCCCGCACACAGCAGGGTAGGCAGAGGGAACCTAGTGTTAAGACACTCCGTTCCCCACTTTCCGCCGAATTCGGAGCCTTGCGTGTTAAGTGGCGGAATTTAACACCGCGCTTTACCTCGACACCAGAGCGAAGGAAATGGAAATATAATTTCCACTCCTCGAGTGGGAATCGAACCCACAACCAGTCGATTACAGTCACACGCTTATGCCACTGGGCCACGACTGGCCATTTTTTACCCCAAATATAATATAAACGACCGTCATATAAAGTAATAATTTCATATTATATTGATGTGTTTTCACGGTAATGAAGGTTCCATGCGCTCTGATAGCGGAGATTTTCCATAAGCAGTGATAAACGCTTCCGGTCACGAAGATCATGTAAATCGCCTAATTACGGTTGTTATATAGTGTTGGTATAATTTTCGAAAAAAATATTGTATTTGAGTATTTCAAGGTATTTTCAGTACTTGTTATGTTGATGTTATCAAAATGATAACTGAATTAATTGAATTTGAAAAAAAATGAACTTTAAAATACTACGACATTGGGCCAGTCGTGGCTCAGTAGCACAAGCGTGTGACTGTAACCGACTAGTTGTGGGTTCGATTCCCACTCGAGAAGTGGAAATATTTAATATTTCTATTTTCTTCGCTCTAGTGTCGAGGAAAAGCGCGACGTTAAGTTCCGCCACTTAACACACAATGCCACGGAATATGGCGGAAAGTGGGGAACGGAGTGTCTTAACACTAGGTTCCCTCTGCCTATCCTGCTATGTGCGGGATACAGCGTGAAGCTAAAAAAAAAAATACAACGATAGCCAAGTTGGTTAAAGTACTTGAACGTAATAAAAGAACTAAAGTTTGAATTTGTACTGTTGTTTAATCAGGAAGCTGTTTATATTACTTCGTTCTCCACTTTTCTTTCACTTAAAAATGCTTATTATGTGATAAAAAAGTTACAAAGCAGAGAAATTCTATATAGACCATAAAAGTCCTTCTGTCACGTATGCTACACATTAGACGCGTTTAATAGTGCGTTTGATTCCCGGGGGAATGGTTATTTTATTTTCTCCACTCTGGCACTGTAAACAAGGGCGTTGAGTTCTACAATTTAATACGTAATAGTAGAAAGCGTAGATCGGAATATTATGACACTACATTCTCACTGACTAGCCTGCTTTGCGTGAAAAAACGTGAAGATATAAACCTATCCCTAAAGTTTATTTGAACCTATAACCACTATCAGTTACATTTCCAATTGTACTTAAATATACATAATAAGAATAACTTGAAGCTGAAATAAGCCAGAAGAAATCCTTCGCAACAGAATATTATTTAAAACTCCTAAAGTTAGTACAATGAAAGTTTATTCAGAAAAGAAATAAATCTTCGTGGAGACTTGACGGTGACTACTTTAGACTGGAGTGAACGTGCCTTGTGTACGACGGATTAATGTTGAAAATATTGTTTTATATATAAAATTGTTTGGTGGAAAATGGAAAACGGAATGTTTTAACACTAGATTTCCTTTGCCTACCCTGCTGTGTGCGAGATAGTGGGGAAAAAATGAAATATATATGGAGGTCTTCGTGGTGATAACGTGTGACTGTAAAAAAAGGTGTGGGTTCGATTTCTACTCGAGGAAATGATTATATTTAAATTATGGTTGATTTCTTCGTTCTAATACCTGCGTGGCGTTGAGTTCCACCATTCAATACGCAGGTTGTCAATTTCCGCTATGCAGTAAAACTTATGAAGCTTTTTATAAAACTTTTGTATACTGCAATAGAAAAAGAATAAGACTCTTCTATTAACTTCTTTGAATTTTAAGCACATATGTTATATGGAATAGAGTTACACTAAGATATTGGTACTAATCGACTCTGTTGTTCACTTGCCCTGTATTCCCTTGCCCATTTTGCTCTTTATGCCCTTTATAGAGCATCTATATTAGCAAACTATTAAAATAAAAATACTTTTCAGACAATAATAAAATATTCTCTCACGTCGACTTTAAACCTAAAACCATTTCACAGAATCATAATACATGAACTACTTACTTTTAAATGTAAAAAAAATCCTGAATTAAATAAATAACGTTATAATTTACACAGTAATAATAAATAACAATAGACGGCGTTAGAACAACGCACGACGCATCTAATGGCACAGATGCTGCAAAATAAATCTCCCGCAGATGTAGCCAATGATGCGACGCTGATTTATCTTATCTTGAAGTGACTTCCTTTTAGCTTCACGCTGTATCCCGCACACAGCAGGGTAGGCAGAGGTAACCTAGTGTTAAGACACTCTGTTCCCCATTTTCCGAATTTTGGAAGCGTTACGTGTTATGTGGCGGAACTTAACGCCGCGCTTTGCTTTGACAGCAGAGCGAAGAATATGGAAATGTTAAATATTTCCAATCTCCGAGTGGGTATCGAATCGACAACTATTGCATTTACGGTCAGACGTTGACACACTGAGCAAGGGTAGCCTCATTTACCTTACTTATAATATAGTCACGAAATTAAACTTGTGTCCGTTGTAATATATTTTTAATATTAAGCAAGACTGTTAAACTACGAGTATATTACTTACACTAACTAAATATTAACTATAACTGTTCTATAGCTGAAGGATGGCAAACAAATAAGAACCTTGGAAGTTACGCATTTCCTCTATTTCGTAGTTTAATTAAAGAATATTTATATTTAACCGGATCTCTATATCTTAGTAATGGCCAATCGGATAAAATTTAATACATGATAAAAAATATATAGCAATAATCAATAATCAAAGATAAGAATAAAAAAGCAAAACAAAAATGCACACATTAGTCATGAATTACAGATGGGAGTGACTTACTCTTATATATTTTTTAGCTTCACGCTGTATCCCGCACACAGCAGGGTAGACGGAGAAATCCTAGTGTTAAGACACTCCGTTCCCCCCTTAGCTTATATTATATCTTCCTAAATATGGAAAAATAAAGATTTTTATAAGAATTAATTTTCATTTCTTATATGCCATGTGCTTTTCCAGTACTTTATATCTACTGTTGAGGTCCTGAGGAGCCAGTGTATTTCCCGGCTATTGTCATCTTCTACACAATCGATCCGGTAACATATTGTACGATAGTTATTTGTTGTAAAATGGTAAAATATTACCTTTTAAAAAAGAATGTAAAAAACTGTTTCACGCTTGTTTTTAGTGTCAAATTACTGTGTTCTCCACTTTTTGCCTCATAATTGTGGCATTGCGTGTTAAGTGGCGGAACTCAACGCCGTACATTGTCTATGTATCAAAGTAAAAATATGAAAGAATATAATATGAATAAATGGATTGTTTTGTGGTTAAATCACAGAGCATTTACATATATGAGTGCATTCAGCACTTAGTGTTCCGACGCTCCGTTCTCTCTGACTACCCTTCTAGGGATTATTGTGAAATTGTTTTGCATATCCACTGACGATTTTTATGTTAGAAAAATAAAAAGGCCATTGTAAGCCAGCCGTGGCCCAGTGGCGCCACGCTTGTGCGTGTGATTGTAAACGATTGGTTGTGGGTTCGATTCCCACTCGAGGAGTGGAAATTATATTTCCATTTTCTTCGCTCTGATGTCGAAGTAAAGCGCGGCGTTAAGTTCCGTCACTTAACACGCAAGCCTCCGATTTCGGCGGAAAGTGGGGAACAGAGTGTCTTAACACTAGGTTCCCTCTGCCTGCCCTGCTGTGTGCGGGATACAGCGTGAAGCTAAAAAAAATAAAAAATTAAATTAAAAACATAAACTAAACAAAGAATCAAGCTCAGCTATTTTGATTTTGATTACTTTCACATATTTCTCAGGAAACAAAGACTTTAAATGGAAAAATATAAAAGGTATTCCTTTATAAAACAAATATAAAATAGAAATCTTTTCTTGGCTTTATCTCTTGAGAAGTTATCTTTATCTTTTATAAAGTAAAGTTACATTTATCAAATTTTACTTCGCTTCATGCTGTATCTAGCACATAGTATGCTGAATACACCGTGAAGCTAGAAAAGGACTACTATTTATCAATTTTACGTCATTCAATTTTTCTTTGTGATAACTTACAATAATACTAAAAGTAACGGACACGTTACCGCTTAATACATAAGTGTATTTCAACACTTCAATGACTCTTCACAACACTTCCCCACTTACACCTTAAGTGTGTTGCAATATTCCATATTTTTCTTTTTTCCTTATACTTTGCCTATTTACATAATATATTTTCTTTTTTTTTTTAGCTTCACGCTGTATCCCTTGCGGGGTAGTCAGAGAGAACGGAGCGCCAAACGCTACGGTCCCTGCATACTTCTTTCGCCTCGTCCACTGTCATCAACCTCTTCATACACGCCCTCCGAGGGGTCCTCATGCTTTTTACGTGACCTTCCTCCAGTATCGTCGATACTGTGTTTTCGAAGGTCAACCGAGGTCTCCCCCTGCCTCTCTTACCTCACCTTTGCTTCATAAATCTTTCTTACCATAACATATATTATTATAAAAATAATTTAAATTGACATAAACCTTTCCAGGTTTTGTATTTCTATCTCTTAGACGTTGTCTAGCAATATAGAGACGGTAGCGTTACTAAGTGATTGTTATTCTACACAAGAGTCAAAGTAGTTTTCTTGAAACAGCTTTCAGAACACACTCTATTGAGTGTATTTTACAAAATATTACAAATTTTATTATATTTTACTTTGTCGTGCTGAGTTCAGGTTAGAAATATAGATAAGACATGTTAGGAATTTCAAATAAGACTTTTTTTCTACGCGAAGACAATAGGAGAGGCCAGTTATGACGCAGGGACACATAAGTGTGACTAAGTGCGACTGGGTGTGGATACGATTCCCACTCCATGAGTAGAAATATTTCATTTTTCCACTTTCTTCCCTCTGATATCGTCAAGTTCCGCCACTTAACTTGCAATGCATCCATAGTTCGGCGAAAAGTAGGGAACGGAGTGTCTTAACACTAGGTTCCCTCTGCTTACCCTACGGGACACAGCAAGAAGCACTTTTTTTGTAGAGAGAATAGTTAAACATATAAATAGTTTACATTCAAAGATTAATTGCAGCGTTGAGTGTTACCACTAACTCGTTACCTCACGATTTCGAGCGGAAAGTGGAGATTGAAGAGTATTATTGACACTAGGTTCTGTCTCACTACCCGGAAATTAACACTTTTTCACACTATAGTAAAGCGGATATAAATACTTTTAAAACATTATTAAAGTGTTATTCCACACTTATAAAAATTGAAAAAGGCATTTAGGTAACGTATAAAAATTTGAACACAGGATTCGAACCCGCGCCTTCTGAATACCGTTTAGGCACTCAGTGGTGAGAGCGGCTTAACGGTATTCTATAACGGTATTCGGGTTCGAATCCCACTGGGTTCAAAATTTTCCTACATTTTCTAAATGCCTTTTTTCGGATAAAAATAATTATAATATAATAATACCTTCGAGTAGGGATAGAACCTAAAACAATCGCGTTTACAATTAAACATACCTCACCTAATTAACATAACATTCTTCTTAAAAAACAGCAAATAAGTTTTAAAATAAATATAAAACAAAGCCAATTCAGCACTACACAATCCTGAAAGGAAGCTGTCGAGATAACTTATATAGCGGTGTGTTCCAAGTAATTGTCCCTCTATAAGCAATCGACGTTACATCCTCAGGCGATGCTGTATTGGAGACTCGGAGAGAAAATCTCAGAACTATTCGTATTTATATCATGTACTATATAAGTGTATATTAAAATATGTGTTTATATATTTTATATACTGTAAACGACTGGTTGTGGGTTCGATTCTCACTCGAGGAGTGGAAATATTTAATATTTCCATTTTCTTCGCTCTGTTGTCGAGGCAAAACGCGGCGTTAAGTTCTGCCACTTAACACACAATTTGGAGGAAAGTAAGGAACGGAGTATTTTAACACCAGGTTTCCTCTGCCTACCCTGCTGTGTGCGGGATACAGCGTGAAGCTAAAAAAAAAAAATATTTTTTTATATACTTTTAGTAGTGTTTTATATTATCTTATTTTTATAGCTCCTCCCATTTTCTTGCATAGCGGGGTGTTTTTTAATAGATTCCCTTTTGGAAATCTAGTGTTCAGATATTCGGTTTTCCACATTTACCAGAATTTGAAACATTGCATGTTGATTGATTGAAAATCTTTTTTTTTTATGGAATAAAGGAGGCAAACGAGCAGAAGGCCCACCTGGTGTTAAGTGGTTACTTTCGCCCATAGACATCCACAACATTAGAGTTATGGATGCGTTGCCAGCCTTGGGAATGTAGGACAGAAGGAGGGAGGAAGGATGGGAATGGTGGGAATAGGGAGAGCTGGCTTACATGCCATCGAACCGGAACACATCATAAGATATTTGGCGGTTCGTCTTTGACATGATAGTGGTCGCGAGCCAGTCGGAGAACAAATCTCCTACCACCAAACTACTGGGTTACCCGCCTTTTACGGGACGCTACCCAGCGGCGGGGGGGAATTGTATTCTTAACCCGTCCCCCCACGGGAAAAAAATCATTTATTATTAAAAATATTATAAAAAAATTGAACGCAACGAGATTTGAATCTGTGCCTCTTATGTACTGTCGAAGCGCCCTAACCGCTAAGACATACGTCGTACATAAATAAGTTGTAATAAGGCATACGTATAAAAGATGTTTTCACAAAAGTTTAGGCATTTTTAAATATTAACTTAATTTTCTATTTGAATCTAGAAAGTAATTTAAGTCTAGTAAGGGCTAGTGGTGGCGCAGTGGCACAAGCGTGTGACTGTAAATGACAGGTTGTGGGTTCGATTCCCATTCGAGGAGTGGAAATATTTAATATCTCCATTTTCTTCGCTCTGGTATCGAGACAAAAGCGCGGCGTTAAGTTCCGCCACTTAACACGCAATGCCTCCGAATTCGGCCGAAAGTGGGGAACGGAGTGTATTAACACTAGGTTCCCTCAGATCCTGCTGTATGCGGGATACAGCGTGAAGTTATAAAAAAAGTAATAAGATACGTATTAACTTTTTCACACGTTTTCGTCCATAATATAGTATTAAATTGTGAATAACTTGAAAAATCCAAAATAGCTGTCAGAAAGTTGTTAAACTGAAAATAATCATATTTTTCGTTCACGCTCAAACTGTGCAGAGGTGAATGCGACAGACGAGACGTCAGGGGCTTGTTAAAAGTTGATACAACAGAGCCGATATATACGAACGAATTTTTGACAATAATATTTATATTTAGAAAATATTACGCCAGTCGTGGCGCAGTGGCACGAACGTATGACTGTAAACGACTGGTTGTGGGTTCGATTCCCACTCGAGGATTGGAAATATTTATTATTTCCATATTCTTTGGTCTGGTATCGAGGCAAAGCGCGACGGTAAGTTCTGCTACTTGACACACAATGCCTCCGAATTTTGCGGAAAGTATGGAACGTAGTGTCTTAACACTAGGTTCCCTATGCCTACCCTGCTGTGTTCGGGATACAGCGTGAACTAAAAAAACGGGAAAAGAGCTGGCTTACATGCCATCGAACCGGAACACATCATCAGATGTTTGGCGGTTCGTCTTTGACATGATAGTGGTCGCGAGCCAGTCGGAAAATGAATCTCCTACCACCAAGCTGCTGGGTTACCCGCCTTTTACGGTACGCTGCCCAGCGACGGAGGGGAATTGTATTCTAACCCGTCTCTCCACGGGTAAAAAGTATAAAATTGAAAATATTGAACATTAGTTCTAACTGGTCCCTAAGACAAAGCACGCTGTTAAGATCCGCCACTTGACACATCATGTCTTGAATTGGGGTGGAAAGTGAAGAACAGAGTGTCTCAACACTAGATCCTCTTTCCATAACCTACTATACAAAATATAATAATTAAATAATCCAATATAAGCAGTATATTAAATATTACTAATAAATCTTCTCTTACGCAAACGCCCACAGGATCTGTTACGAAAACGGCGATAATGCGAACGTAACATTGCGTTTGCGGACGCACCGCACCGCGTACGGTACATACTTGTTAATAGACCTTCCTGTTAGAACTGGGATTTCTACTTTAATTTCATATATTACGTAATATAATTAACTTCATGTTAACTAATACTAATGTGTGCAAATATATAAATATATTGCAAATGCATTAACTAACGTTTTTTGGTCAAAATTTAAACTTAGTAAAAAAATACATATTATATGCAATAAAATATATTATAAGTATATGTGTGTAATGAGTTTTTAAGTTGAACTGCAACAATGGTCAAAAAGGCGTTTTTATTTTATTTCATTATATTTGATTTATTGAGGTAGGTCCGTTGACGCGTAAAATTTTCGTTGTCATAGCAACTTCTAAGACAATTTTAGTTTTTCCTTTCTTAGTCAACCTGGCTTTTTTATAGTTATAGCTCAATAATTTCAGCCTAATTTTGCAAATGCTGCACTCTAGAATTTTAGTCTGGGTAATCGCGAATTTATATAACTAATTTTTAATTTAATTTTAATATCTTCACGCTATATCCCGCACACAGCAGGGTAGGCAGAGGGAACCTAGTGTTAAGACACTCCGTTCCCCACTTTCCGCCGAATTCGGAGGCATTGCGTGTTAAGTGGCGGAACTTAACGCCGCGCTTTACCTCGACACCAGAGCGAAGAAAATGGAAATATTAAATATTTCCACTCCTCGAGTGGGAATCGAACCCACAACCAGTCGTTTACAGTCACACGCTTGTGCCACTGGGCCACGACTGGCCACATCTATATAACTAATGGCTGGATAATCGAGTTTCTATTGTATAGTCATTACTCCAAATGAGGCATAACATATATTTTTTCAGTTTCACGCTGTATATCGCATACAGCAGGATACACAGAGGGAACTTAGTGTTATGACACCCCGTTCCCCATTTTCCGCCGATTTTCTGGAGGTATTGTGTGTTAAGAAGCAAAACTTAACGCCGCGCTTTGCCTCGACAGCAGAGCGACGAAACTGGAAATATTAAATATTCCACTTCTCGAGTGGAAATCAAATCCACAACCAGTCGCTTTACAGTCACACCTTATGCCTCTGCGTCACGACTGGCCCTTAGTATAATATTTAATACTAGTGTTCCTGTTGACGCGTAAAGACGAGCTATTTTTAAGTTGCTTAGTTCACAATTTTCACAGTCCAATTTACAATTTACAGGCCGCGTCGCGTGCCACAGCTAGTATATCATAATTTTAACTGCGGCTATCGAATAGCGCTAACATTCACCCGTCGAAGCAACCTTTCAATTGAGGGTTAGATTAATGCCCGTAAAGCCAAGGTCGACCTCTGTCTTTGATATATTGCCACGTAAATGTTCCCGGCTTAATATAAATTGATTGATATTTGTATTAATTTATGCTTTTTTTCGAATAGTAGGGTAGTTATAGAGAACCTAGTGTTAAGACACTCCGTTATCCATTTGTCGTCTTAAATTGAAACTTTGTTGTTCTGAGCGACGGAATACAACGCCGCGCTTTAAATATAACCATTGTCCAAAGTGGGAATCGAACCCAGAACCATCGTGTTTACGGTCAAGCGCCGTTGCAGATAGTCTGATCGATAGTATTGTTATTAAATAATATCCATATTTTTACCTATATAAGTAAGTAAAAAAAAACAAAAACAAAAGACAAAGCGCAGCGTTGAGTTTCGCAACTCAACACAATGTCTCGATTTTGGGAGGAAAGTAGACAACGGAATGTCTTGACACTAAGACTGAAAAAAAAACGTAAGTTTTCTTGACCAATTTTTTCTCTCCTTTCGTTAAAATTATGAATATCTTA
This sequence comes from Dryas iulia moderata, assembly GCA_019049465.1. NCBI lineage: Eukaryota > Metazoa > Arthropoda > Insecta > Lepidoptera > Nymphalidae > Dryas > Dryas iulia. Next base: position 112,245 of record CM032426.1, read on the forward strand.
GTCAATAATAATAACTGTAATAAAAATAATATAAATATATTACTAATCTCTATAGCGATTTGTTCAAAGCAAAATATATAACAGCCTTGAACTATGTATAATGTTGTTTACAACGAAATGGCCATATAAGTGTATCCTGTTAGACCACAGGTGTTTATGTTAATTGTGTTTTCATATCAAATGGGAAAGGTCGTAGGTTCATATAGTTATGAATTTTGTTATATTTTTGTTATTATATTAGCAATATTTAGCCAAATCTTGTTTTTTTTTTGCTAGATTTACTGTAGTATTTGAAATTTAATGATAAAATTTATCTTTTGAATGCGATTAAGTGACAGACGAGTATCCTTTTTTTTTCTTAACCAAAGTAAATATTGCAAACGACACGTTAAATATTCGTGTAGTTTTTTTTTATTTCATATTTAAAAAAATACTCATTAGTATTTTTAATTCCATAATATAATTTTCTCATTTTTCGTAACACACAGAGAAATTTTACTAAATATGACAGCATTGAGATCTAAGTTCCAACTGTTCTTCGCTTTTCTTCGACTTTAATCATTACTTATTCAATTCAAATATAATTGTAATTATAAAAAAATATGTTTTAAACGGGCTTGAATCCACAAACATTAAATTTAAAGTGAAAATAATATTTTTGTATGCGATGATTGAAGCCATGGGACAACGTCTGATTGGGCTCTATTGTCACTCAGGTTCTTTCACTCAACAAGTAGTCTCGATTTTGGACAGAAAGGAGAAAATGGAGTGTTATGACACTAGTTTTTTCTTAAAAAATATCCTGAAAAAGTGTTAAGTTACAAAAATATGATCAAAAAATAGACAAAATTAATTAGTTCCTTAGAATAAAAATAGATGGCGTTAGTACCATATGGTATAAGTTTACACTTCACATGCGACACGGTCATTAGTTCCGCCTCACCATTGTCAAGAGCAAGGACGTTCAGACACATCGCTGTAAACGAATGCAAAGTGTTTTTTTTTAATTTTAGTATATTGGTGTTGGAAAGCGTTATTGACGTAACTTTAGAATTTTCATATAAGTTATTTGAGACAAAATCTAAGATAAGCAAATGATATCTTAACTTTAAATAGTTTTATATATACAAAAATGACATTTCTAAATTAAGCTAATATAAAATTATATATGTTTTTCTAATATTAATTTTTTTATGGCTCAGAATGACTATTTTTTAAATGGGAAAAATATTTACTTATATTTAATATTTTTTTTATTTTGGCCTCTAAAAGTTGTAACGTAGGAAAGTTTAAGTAACAAGTTAGAGAAGAGCGTACACAGTTCTAGTTTTTAAATACATCCATACTTATATTATAAATGCGAAAGTCTGTGTGTTTGTCTGTCACGCTTTCACGGTTAATCTACCGGTCCGATTTCGATGACATTTAGAATGAAAGTAGTAAAAGTTCCTGGGTCTAGCGTAGGATACTTATTTTTTCAAAAATCAACCTCTAAAGGGTTGAAATAGGGGATGAAAGTTTATATGAAAAATCTAAACCGCTTGATCGATTGTAATAAATTTTGGCATAAATATAGTTGATAATCTAAGCTTAAACATAGGCTACTTTATGTTGTAAAAATCCACCCCCGGGGGTTGCAATATAACGAAATAGTTATGGAGAAAACAACAAGTAATATTAATTACAACATTAGTTGCAAAAAAAAACGGTCTTTTTATATATAAATATCTTATGCTATCTCCCAAATATTGGAGTCGAATAGACATCGAATTCATGACTTTTGACCTAAACGGAGGATATAAACCTTAGGCTGAATTATTGAAATTATTATATTATATACATATATTTTAATATGGCACTTTGCACGTGCAAAATGAGCACCAATTGCCAATGTTTTATGGAAAATATAAGGTGATTTATTCGGCGGTGCGTGGGGACCGGAGTGTCTTAACACTAGGTTCCCTCTTCCTACCCTGCTGTGTGCGGGATACAGCGTGAAGCTAAATAAAAGAAGAAATAAAATAATAGATTAATTCGTGAAACAAAGATAAGTTATATTATTTTAAATAACTTTTGAGGACAAAAAGACAAAAATGAAGACATTTCCAACATTCTACATATACATATGTTTAGTCAAAACATAAATACTAAATCACGGGCATGTATGCAATATTAGAAAATGATTTCCGCTCCGCCATTGTCAAGAGCTCGGACGCGAGTGCACAATAGCTATAATGCCGATAGCGGCGCTTTTCACGCTGGAATGACTCGAAATTGCTTTCGTGATTACGGAATGAAAATTTTAGTTACTAGAGTTTCAATTTTATATGTAAATATTGATTTTTTTTTACTTCTACTACTAGTTCTACTACTACTAGGAATACTGTAGTAGGAAATATAGGTAAAGGAAGAGTGACACGCTATTAAAATTATATTCTCAACTAGCTGTGATCGTGACTTTTTCCGCGTGAAATTTGACCAAAAAGAAAATAATCTAAAGTCTAATCTACATTCTATTTTATAAGTTATCTGATAGTGATAATCTCGTTAAAATCTGTCCAGCCGTTCCAGGTATTAGCCGTAACAAAGAGACAGGCGAAATCTGTTTATAAATATATTTTGGCATATATACCGTATACATATATATGCATTTAGCAAAAAGTATTTTAATATTACAAACATACACTTCGATTTTATTTATTAGTATAGATTTAATACTGCTTATAGAATTCACAGAGATTGCCGTTGTGGCATAATGGAACACATTTGACTGTATTTTTGATGAGTGTAGGTTCGATATCTACCCGTTGTTATGATTATATAATATTTTATTAATATGCTTATGTAATATTTTATATAAATATTGCACCCACAATGTTTCGATTTCCGGAAGAAAATATAAAACAGGGTGATTGACACTACACCTGACACTTTGCCTCAGGTGCATTCATTAATCATTCCCCCAGTCGAAAATCAAACCAAAAACCAATCGCTTATACTGTCAGACGCTGACCCACTGCACTATAATGACCTTTTCAATTTTATAATTATTTTAATGAGCTAAAATCTAATCACCTACCTAACTAAACTAAGGAAGCATACTATGCTTCCTTCTACTAAGTACTACAAAAATCTTTTGGTAAAAATGACTGACGCCTTGGCCTTGAGACGATGGGAAGTGAGGTGAGACGTTTTAATGAGTCACTTATGGGGTAGAAGGTAGAGGGTGGGCCACCCCCTGGTAGCGATGCGAATGTTGTTTGAGATTTTGAATTTTGAAACAATTTTGGTCTGTCTGTCTGTTTGGTCTGGCTTATCTCTGGAATGGCTAGACAGATTTTGATGAGACTTGCACTGGAGGATAACCGATGTAATAGGGTGTAACTTAGGTAATTTTTATTTTTGTTTCAGCTCAGTTCCACGCGAGTACAGCTAGTATATAATAAGTAAACTAAGAAAATTCCAGTTTTTTATATTCTATTACGCTTTGCCACCCTTCCTTAAGCAGGGTCTAAATTTGACGGGGGTTCTTTTAAGTCGCGTTGGTCGAGAACGCCTTAATTGTTGTTTTGCCACTTTACCGGTGGAATGTTGTTTACTTTGTACACTTGACGAGTTTCAAATTAAATGTTGTGTTTTTAATATTTTGTTGTTTAGAAAATGTGTGATGACTTTTGGATTGTATTTATGAAGGTATATTCTAAACTTTATTATTGGAGAGAGTTAGTGAAAAAGAGAATGTTTAGTGACCGTTCACTCATTTTTGCATTTGTAGAGTTACGGTTTTCTAACTGTTCAATTTCCTAAGTGTCTAAACTTAAAAATATAAAAACTATCAATATGACATTGTCTTGACCTTGGAATTCAATTTTAATTATTTTTATCTTCACGCTGTATCCCGCACACGTTCGGGTAGGCAGAGGGATCCTAGTGTTAAGACACTCCGTTCCCCACTTTCCGCCGAATGCCGCCGAGGCATTATGTGTTAAGTGGCGGAACTTAACGCCGATCTTTGCCTCGACACCAGAGCGAAGAAAATGGAAATATTAAATATTTCCACTCCTGGAGTGGGAATCGAACCCACAACCGTTTATTGTCACACGTTTGTGCCACTGCGCCACGACTAGCCCCCTATTTTGAATATAATGTATCAATTTCTGTATATATTACACACATTTACAAGACAATTGCTACTATTTGAAATTCAGTATAAATTTTCAGGTCTCGTGGGAAAGCGTTTTATATTACATATGAATTCTAAACGAGAGATCTACCTGAAAAATTTTACTATAAAATATGAATATAAGAGAAAATTTTGTATAAAAATGTATGTACGTGCATACGTATTTATGAAGTGGTGGAATTTCCAGCCATATTTTTATATAAATTTTAAGACTTTATGTAAAAATAAAAGCTTTCAGGTAGCTTTTCGCGTAAACATTTGTACTAAAAAACTTCAAATTTCAGTATGTGTATATATAGTTAATATTCAAACTAATCATAAGGCAAACTAAAGTATATACTATACAAGTTTATTAACGTTCCCGAAAGCGTGATTGTATGCTTTTCGTGATGGTAGAATTTGACGCCTTTTTCCCGCATAACAGGATAGTTATTAGTTTAGACACTGGGTTCTATATTTTCTGAATTACGTAACAAGTGGCGGAACTTAACGCTGCTCTTTGTCTAATCAGAGCGGAAAAATGAAAACAATTTAAATACAATCAATCTCCCTAGTGACAATTAAAATCAAAACCTTTCAACTTTTCACCTTTACAAAACACTGTTCTACACCACCACGATTGCTTTACATATGATTAACTCATCAAATCAATGCGACTAAAGCGAGAATCGAACCTAGGTACACTAAAACATTAAATTATAATAAGCACCAAGCCTATTGTATGAAGGTCTAAGGTTTTCCACATACATATAGACATAATAATATATAATTAAGGTAGACGTCGGCGGTAAGCACGTGTAATTGCATTCCCCGCCGCTAATGAAAATATCTGGGACCCCTCACCTACGCGTACGTCACGATTCGCAGAATGTTGTATTAATTTTTTCACGACCCAAGTTCAAGTTATTTTAATAATCTACATTTTTTATTTTCTACCTTTTTATGCTATTTTTATAGATTCACGCTTTATTTTTAGCGGGGTAGTCAGAGAAAACGGAGCGCCAATCGCTACGGTCCCTCTATAGTTTTTTCGCCTTGTCCACTGGGATCAACCTCTTCTTACATGCCCTCTAGGATGTACTTATGCTTTTTATGTGACCTCCAGTATCGTTGATACTGTGCTATTGAAGGTCAACGAAGGTCTCCCCATGCCTCACTTACGGGTCACCTTTGCTTCATATATCTTTCTTACCATTCTTCCATCACTCATCCTCTCGACGTGCCCAAACCACCTGAGCACGCCCTTCTTCATTCTTACTATGACGTTCTCACTAACACCTGCCATTCTGTGTATCTCTTTGTTAGGGATTCGATCAGCTAAGCTGACTTCGCATATCCTACGAGGAGATCGCACTGTATACCATTCATATTTTTTTAGCTTCACGCTGTATCCAGCACACAGCAAGGTAGGCAGAGGGAACCTAGTATTAAGATACTCCGTTCCCCTCTTTCCGTCGAATTCGGAGGCATTGCGTGTTAAGTGGCGGAACTTAACGCCGCGCTTTACCTCAACACCAGAGCGAAGAAAATGGAAATATTAAATATTTCCACTCCTCGAGTGGGAATCGAACCCACAACCAGTCGTTTACAGTCACACGCTTGTGCCACTGGGCCACGACTGGCCATATTTTTATTAATAATGTTATAGTTAATTATTGCATAAGATTTTCAATTATCAATTTTACTTATTATTTATCGACGACGGATGATGTAATGTATTTATAATAACATTAAGCGCATGAGTGTGTCTTTCTAAAAGAAAGTAAGATGTACAACATTTTGTGATTCTGTTTTTCTTATTTTTATATATTGTGATTGTTATTTGTTTTATGGAATAGTAGACCGAAGAAAATTAATTTTATAATTTTAAAGATACTGGAATCCATACCTATATTTACACTTTGGCGGCCAGTTTACCGGCCCGATTTGGATGGAATTCGGAATGAAATTAGTTCAAGATCCAGGGTCACATATAGGCTAATTATTTTTTCTCAATTTCTAAAGAGACGAAATAAGGAATGAAAGTTTAAAATATCTAAACCACTTGACCAATTTCGATAGGGCTAACAACTTCTAAGAAAGGCCTAAATTAAAAAAAAGAAAATTTGTACGAATAAAATAAGCTTAATTTAAGCAAGAATAGCAGCTATAATTGTGTAGGTAACATTTAGTACACCACAATACAAATGTTCAAAACATTTTTCAAGTAAACATTACATACAGCCAATGCCAGTATAAATTACACGCTGGTTACCGAACACCTGAGCAAATGACGTAAACCGTAATTGCCGCGAAAGGTCGAATACTTTGTATATTGATATTATAGTGACAAAAGAAAGCTTTGTGTGATCACTTATTAATAATTCTTATTTGTTTTTAAAGAATTGGCTAGAGCAGTTTACAAAAGCCGCAAGTTTGGATATTTTTTTAGCTTCACGCTGTATCCCGCACACAGCAGCGTAGGCAGAATGAACCTAGTATTACCACTGTGTACCACATGTTCTGATGAATTATGGAATTCGTTTAATTTTCAAAATTTCTAAAGTATTTATTATTTTGAAAATACGTATAATGATTTACTCAATGTATTAAGGAAGAGAAAGTGGGGAACGGAATGTCTTAATCCTAAGTTGCCTCTGCCTACCGAATGTGTGCGGGATACAGCGTGAAGCTAAAAAAAAATAAAGAAAAGAAAAATGGAGGACAGAGTAAATTAACTTTAGATTTTCTGTGACTATTCTTCTAAGCGGGAAAAAGCGTAAAGCTGCTATATATAAATACACAAAGCAAAACCTTGCAACCCTTTTGGCTAAAACTATACGGAGAGAGTAGAAAATGCTGAACATTTTTTATCCAAACGATGATTTTCTTTTATAATTACAATTGTTTTAAAATTAAAATATATTGACTTATTCATACTTTTTGTAAAGTGACAGTTGCTAAGGCAACGGATAATCAGACACAACTTAGTGTCAAGACACTCTGTTCTTTGCTTTTCGTTCAAAATAGAGACAGTCTTTTAAATTGTGAAAGAAGTGAAGAATAAAGTGTTTTATAACTAGGCTCTCTGCCTACAAAGCATTGTGATTATTAAAAATAAATTGTAAAATATATAGGTATATGTATTTTAAAAAGGCCGTCGTGTCTTAATGGGACTAATTCTGACTGTAAAGCGATGGTTATGGACTCGACTCCCGATCAGAAAATGATTATATTTAGTTTTTCATTCCTTCGACCTAAGACAAAGCGCGACGTTAAGTTTCGCCACTTAAAACGCAATATCTCCAGAATATGACGGAAAATGTGGAACGTGAAAAGTGTCTTATCACTAGGTTTCCTCTGTCAACCTTGCTGTGTGCCGGGATGCTGTATCACGCATAAAATCCCATGAAGCTAAAAAAAATATTTTTTAATAAATATAATTTTGCATACATTTTGACGAAATCATTATATTATCATTAACCGTATCTCATTTCAGTGGAGCTATTTTCATTATGCGATTGCATCTAAAAGTGGATACTGCTTCATTGCTGAGGTCAGAGATCGCTCAATTTGATTTTAAAATGTCAATCTGCAGTAAAATTTCGTAAATTAAACTCAAAAATACTATATTGCTCAGTGGTGAAGATTAAAATAAAAATTGAAGGTAACAGGTTTATTTTTCAGATGAAATTTCTTCTTTTGGCTAATTTCACACTATATTAAGTATAGCAGGGTAGGCAGAGAGAGCATATAGTGTTAAGATACTCCGTTCTACTCTTCATGCAGCTTTAAAAGGGACAAACAATTACAATCTACATATACATTAATTATAATATATTGCGTATTGAGGGGCGGAACTGAACGCCGCGCAATTGAATTCAAATTGAATTCGAAATAATGCGTGTTGTGTGACGGAACTCAACGCCGTGAATAGTCTTACCAGAGTATACATATTTGCTTGGCATTAAAGATTTCCTTCCAAAACAAAAAGATCAAGCATAAATACAAAGTAATATACCTAATATCATAACCAATTTCAATCTAGGTATGTATTAATTTTAGAATGTTAGATATTGAGAATTTAAGATTTTGCACGTTGAGTGGCGGAACTTAACGCTGCGCATTTAAATTCAAATTGAATTCCTGATGTAACGTCTTGCATGGCGCAACTTAACGCCGTGCGCTGTCTTAACAGAGTACCCATATTTGCTTGGCATTAAAAATTTACTTTCAAACAATAAACACAAAAATCAAATAGAAACTAATATTATAATATATAATAGAAACATTATAATTTAATATTCGCGCTTGTCGAACCGGAATCGAACCCCACACCTCATTTACATAGTAAATAGAATCAACACCTCAATTCGCTGTATCCTAATGAAGGGCATAACTTTGTCTAAGACAATTGTGTCGTATGTCCGTGTGGGACGCATAATGAACTAGATCTATGGTTGTCACCTCACACTTAACACTTATATTAAATGGATATTATTCTTAAAGTAAGTGGAAAGTGGAGAACGGAGTGTCTTAACACTGTATTCTCTCTCGCTACTTTGTATCTGGCTATCAAGAAGTTTTTTTTTTATATTTCTTCCAATATTTTTTTTGTTTATAGTTAATTTATTTTTAAGCATTACTTTTGTGTTTAGCTCTATGAGACACGAGCTATATTTTTAACTTAATCATTTAATACTTCAAACATAAAATGAGAAGAAATTGCCCTGGAGTTACTGACAGTATAGCCGTAAACATTTTTTTTAGCTTCACGCTGTAATCCGCAATAGATTAGGTAGAGGGAACCTAGCGTTAAGACACTCTGTTCCCCATTTTCTGTTGAATTCTTGTCCACAAACTTTCAGCTTTTGGTGTAACAGGCAACTTCCTGGAATGGTTTTCTTCGTACCTAAGCAATCGAACTTCAAGGGTAGTCGTTAGTGGGTACTCGTCGCAACCATTTTTAGCTCGGTCAGGTGTTCCCCAAGGGTCAGTACTGGGGCCAATATTATTTAATATCTACATTAATGATATTGTACCACTAATAAAAAATAGTAAATGTTTTCTTTACGCTGACGACCTAAAGATTGCGAAGCAAATAAAATGCGAGCACGACGCTGTTCTTCTACAAGAAGACTTAAACAGCCTGGTTGACTGGTGCGGGAGAAACAACTTGGCACTTAACACGGGCAAATGTAAATATATACGATTCACACGTAAAACGCACGCGAACTCACAGTCTTATGTCATAAACAATAACACGCTGGAAGAAGTGTCTGTTATAAGTGATTTGGGCGTCACTTTCGATAATAGGATCAGATTCAACACTCATATAAATAAGATAACAAATAAGGCATTTCAAATGTTGGGATTTGTCATAAGGAACACAAGATACTTTAAAAAACCACAGACTAAAGTTAGACTCTATTCGGCATTGGTTCGACCAGTTCTTGAATATTGTGCTCAAGTCTGGTCACCACATTACGAGGTGCACATTAAACATATCGAGAGGGCCCAGAAGCGTTTTTTATGGCATCTCTCTTACCAATGCAATAAAATTAAATTGTTGCCAAATTATCAGAGTCGACTACAACATTTTGGTCTGCAAAGTTTGTCAGACAGGAGTCATTTATTGGATCTGATCCTATTATATCGATTGGTTAATGGATGGTTGGATTCCCCTTTCCTTCTTGATAAGCTTCAGATAAATGCCCCCTCACGGTTACCCCGGGCATGTAAATACGCCCCTTTCGCGGTTAAAGCAACCAGAACTAAATTAGGGCAAAACGCTACCTTAAAGAGATTACAGATCGAATATAACAAAATTTTAAATAATCGTGCAGTCGATATCGATATATTCTCTGACAGTCTCCCTAAGTTTAAATACAAAGTTAAAACTTGCTTAAACTCTTTGTTACTCTGAGCCTAAAGTATACTATATAAAGTGCACCGATCATGTTCTCTTATGTACCGATCATAATATATATTGTATTTTTTTTTTGATATATTAAAATTTTATTTTCTATTTTCTGTTTACAAATAAAATCTCTAATGTGATTGCGTATGATTTTGTATGTGACTATGTGTATTTTTGTTATTTTGAATGTGATTATTTCTAACTATTTTTTTTTTATTTTTATAATTACCTTGTATATTGTAGTTTAGAAAATTGTATTTAGTAGTACTAGTAGAGTCATAGATTTATTCAAAATTTGTATGTAGTATTAATATTAGCGTATTTAGATTTTTATTTTTCACCGTCCCTATGCATGCCGTGGCGACTTATAATTAAGCCAACACTTAGCATATAAGTTATTATTATTATATTTGTATCTTGTATTAGTGTTTGTCTTGTTAGTTGTCCATAATAAATAAATAAATAAATAATTCGGCATTGCGTGTAAAGTGGCGGAACTTACTTTTGCCTCAACATCAGAGCGAAGAAAATGGAAATATTGAATATTTACACTCCTCAAGTGGGAATCGAACCCACAACCATTGGCATTTTCAGTCACTCTTTGTGCTCCCAAGCCACGACTGTCCTACAGAACATGCTACTGGCCGTAGAAAACTGATATTTGCTTTAGATGTAGCAGTGTAGGGAAGCAGTTATAGGATCTTCCTAATATCCCACAAAAAGGCAAAAGTTTTATAAGATATTTAACATTTAACAGCGTAACCTACGGAAAATAGACATGGAAGTAATTTATCATGTGTCTTACAAAATTCACGCGAACAATGTTAGCAATTAGTACAATATATTAACAAGTTAATATTAAATTTTCTAGTGAAAACTAAAATAGACTGATTAAGGTAACATCAATATCACAAACAATTTAGTTAAAAGCTTCTCATATTCTATATACGTACATACATTTAGCTTTAAGCACCTGATTCCTTTATAAAAGGTTACGTAGGCGATAATTGATATTCTAGCTATAGGTAATTGCCATTGAACTGATGGTACAATGAAGTAATTATTTTACTATTGATCTAAATTTGTGTGTTTGTTTGTGTGTTAAGGTATACAAAACCACGATCAAATCCTCTTTGAGAAAATACGTGTAATATTAATAGCTTTGTTCATGCGTATAATAGGGGTTGCCATGGTAACCGAAGTCATTTTATATGAAAGTGTATATCAAATACATGGTATTTTGACTATAAATTTACTTAGTTATGTCCATTCGTACAGTTTTAAGGAGTACAAGGATTTCTTTCATAGTACTGATCCTCTGATCCATCTCCTTTATTTTAGTGACCAGATCTCTATATCTTTTATTTTAAAACATAATTTTTCTCAATTAAATTTAAACCTACAACTTTCATTTAACACTAACTTTACAAACGAACTATTTTTTTTCATTTACCACTTACTACAGAATAAATAACCTCTCATAGAGTTAATACACTCCGTTTTATACAATAACATAATATCCTAGATTTTTTTAAATACTAAAATTCCCACTAATTAAATTTGTAACAACTACCACCGTCTCCCACATAAACTTCTCAACTCCACCCCAATGGCGTTAGACTGAAATAATTTAACAAGAAGCACTATAGCAGCCCTGTAGCAAGTGTTTATGAAGACAAAGCGGGTAGGATTTAATTAAAGCGGTTAACTTATGCGGTTCGGTGGAGGTCACCATACCTCGCCACTTGCGTGGCCGAGTGGCGTGAGGGTGTCATGTCAGCCCTCGAAGGGAAATCCTTATCTATTTCAAGGGGAGGACATTTTGTGAGATATATATATTTTTTATTTTTATAGCTTCACACTATATACCGCACACAGCAGGGTAGGCAGAGGGAACCTAGTGTTAAGACACTCCGTTCCCCACTTTCCGCCGAATTCGGAGGCTTGCGTGTTAAGTGGCGGAACTTAACGCCGCGCTTTACCTCGACACCAGAGCGAAGAAAATGGAAATATAATTTCCACTCCTCGAGTGGGAATCGAACCCACAACCAGTCGTTTACAGTCACACGCTTGTGCCACTGGGCCACGACTGGCCACGAATATAGATATTTTAAATTTTTCTTAATTCTCACATTTTTTGTAAAGACTTATTAGGGTTTCTCCTCTATCTTCCTCCAGTATCATCAATACTGTCTTCTCGAAGGTCAACCGAAGTCTCTCCCTGCTTCTCTTAATACTCACTTTTCTCTCACCTTTGGTTCCCGATGGTAGCGCACCCACCATACAATTTCTGTATTTTAGAGACATTGCGTGTTGGGTGATGAAAACGGTACAGAAAAAAGATTCAAATAGAATTTCTCTATTCTATAACGTAAATCAGCAGGAGCGTACCTGTAAAGAAGAAAAAAATCATTATGATATGACAAAGATTGAATATATTAATCGTTATATTATGTGGTCAGTCGTGGCGCAGTGGCATAAGCGTGTGACTGTAAACGACTGGTTGTGGGTTCGATTCCCACTTGAGGAGTGGAAATATTTAGTATTTCCATTTTCTTCGCTCTGGTGCCGAGGTAAAGCGCGGCGTTAAGTTCTGCCACTTAACACGCAATGCCTCCGAATTCGGCGGAAAGTGGGGAGCGGAGTGTCTTAACACTAGGCTCCCGCTGCCTGCTGTGTGCGGGATACAGCGTGAAGCTAAAAAATATTATTTATTAGAGACATGTGCTTATTTATTTATATATACTCAGCATATTATGGCCACTCAACAAAGGCGGAACTTAACGCCGCGCCACGTCTTATGTCACTTTAAAACACAAAAACCGGATTAAAAGAGTAACCAGTTTAACGCCAAAAGTAGAATTGACACTTAACAGATTGTTTCCGGTGTAACACAATACCGTTATTCACACTATAATACTGTTGATCTCTTTTATACAATGTGAAGAAATAAAAATAACCTTTTTAAGTATTTTTAGATGCAGTTATCGGTTTCTGTGAAGATTAGAGAGATAATTTGCATTTGCGGAACTTAACGCTGTACTTTGTCGAAGTATTTGGATGTTGAAAACGAAAATGATTTTTACTATAAATATATATTCCAGAAAGTGAAAATCGAACCTAAAATCAACGCGTGTCTTATAAGGTACTCCTAAACTATGCCACGATGATGATGCGATTTATGGCACTATGTTCTTTATTCATTCTAATTAGCAAGAAAAAAATGAAAACGAAATATTAAATATCTATATAAATAAATAAAATGTGTGCATCTGTTTGTAATATAAATAACTGATTTTTACTAAATTTCTATGTTCCTATTTATACATAGTACATATACGAATATAATATATTTTTTAAATATTTATATATATCTAGCTAATATCTGATGCGGCTAGACCGATTTTGACAAAACTTTCCCTAGCAGACAGCTAGTTCAATACGAATCCTTTATTTCTAAATAATAAGTTTTCTGTTAAATTCCACGCAAACTTGCAATAGTTAGTAAAACAATAGATTATTAACTAGCTAACACAAAAAAGTTTAAGCACTAAAGTAAAATTCTTTAAATGTCTTTTTCAATTTTCCTAAGTGTGGAATAACACATTAAAAATGTTTAAAAGTATTTAATAAATAGCATTCTCTCTTGCCAAATGATTGTTCGTAGAATAATCTTTGGGTAGCAGAAATTTGTAAAAATCTCTCTACAGAGATGATAACAACAAAAATAAGCTGTAATAAAGCGTATAAGAATTTCGACGCAGCGGATAGTAGAACGTATGGCTCAGTGGTGAGAGCGCCTGAACGGTATTCAGGAGGCGCAGGTTCGAATCCCGCTGCGTCAAATTTTATACGTTTACTTAAATGTCTTTTTCACTAAAGTAACATTCATAATAATGTAAAACTACAATATTTATCTATCGATCTATCTGACTGTTTATTCCAGCTTATATCTGAAACGGCTAGACCGATTTTAACAGAACTTTCACTGGCAAATAGATAATTTAATACGGAGTAACTTAAACTATTTTTAATTTAGAACAATAACTTTTCTGTAGAATTCCACGCAAAACAATAAATGATTAACTAACACAAAAAACTTTAACCACTAAAGTAACATTCATAATAATGTAAAACTACACACATACAACAATCTATACACAAAAGCTATTTGTAAATTGTAACTGTAGTCGACTCCTGCGCAGCGCCTGGCACGGACCGGTACCATAAAGAAACAAGGAAAAACCAACCATAATTATATAGAAATAGAGTTCAAAATAAAAATTACTATAAAAAACCTTATAAAAGTGAGAATCTTTAAGAAAAATCCAATTTAAACCTTATTTCTATGAATATTGAATTGAAATTTCGATACTTTTTGCTACTTTAAGAGATACTATGGAGACATCGCGTGAAGGGTTCAAGGGAATATGTATTTTAGTTATATAAGTTTAGAGTATAAATTGTTTTGAGTATAAGTAACAAGAAGTATTAGCGGAGATGTGTGAAATAACGGCATTCTACGATTGACCCTTTGAATGTAATTTTCTAATTTTCTTAATTTTTTAGTATAAATATTAATTTTTCGCTTTTTTCGTAGATAGATAATACGTAGTGATTAATTATTCCGTTCCCCATTTCTCAGCATTTTGGAAAAGAGCACAGAATGGGAAACGAACCTGTTAACATTGCTTTAATATACAAAGAATGCCACATTGGGGCCAGTTGCGGCGCAGTGGCACGAATCTGTAACTGTAAACGACTGGATGTGGGTTCGATTCCCACTCGACAAGTGGAAATATTTAATATTTCCATTTCGTTCTCTCTGGTATCAGGGACAAAGCGCGGTGTTAAAATAGGGCACGGAGTGTTAACTGTTAACACTAGGTTCCCTCTACCTATCCTGCTGTATGCGGGATACAGCGTGAAGCCAAAAAAAAAGGACTGCCACATTACGGCCCCAAGTTATGGCAGATAATATATTCATATAAAGATAAGGATAAACAAATTTAAAATATATCATAAAAAAACTTAACTTACATTGACATACAAGCTTAAATATAAATTAAGTGAAAATCCAGTAGAAATATCTAGTAAAAAGAAACCACGATTAATACGCGGACCGGTTTACATCGCGACAGGTTTTGCGAAACGTCCGATATATCCGAGGTGAGCTATTAGACGAGATGGATTTTAAAAATATCTATAAATTATAATTAAAAATCATTTAATTAATTGCTAGAATACATCAAAATTTTAAATAGGCTTCGGATATGTCTACTAATTCCTTGTGAAGTTAATCTGCATTTGGGTCAAGGAATTAATATGTTCAAATTGTTTTAAAGGAATAATTAAATACATATATAATGAATAAATATATGCCCCGATTTCTTATCACGCTTTATCCCGCACACCGCAGGGTAGGCAGAGGGAAGCTAGTTTTAAGACACTTTGTTACCCACTTTCACCGAATTCCGAATGCATTGCTTGTTAAGTGGCGGAACTTAACGCCGCGCCTTGCCTCTACACGAGAGCGAATAAAATGGAAATAATAAACATTTCCACTCCTCGAGTGGGAATCGAACCCACAATCAGTCGCGTTTACAGTCACACTTATGTGTCCCCGTGCCACGACTGGCCTCCTATTGTATTCTTAAATTTAAGAAGTTCCGTGCCGTGTAGTAGAATACACGAAATTTAAACTCACAACCATTACATGTAGTCAAACCGACGATCAATCGATCAATCGTAGAAAAATCATGATGACATGAGTGGCCAGTCGTGGCCCAGTGGCACAAGCGTGTGTCTGTACACGACTGGTTGTGGGTTCGATTCCCACTCGAGGAGTGGAAATATTTAATATTTCCATTTTCTTCGCTCTGGTGCCGAGGTAAAGCGCGGCGTTAAGTTCCGCCCCTTAACACGCATTGCCTCCGATTTCAGCGGAAAGTGGGGAACGAAGTGTCTTAACACTAGATTCCCTCTGCCTACCCTGCTAATTGCGGGATACAGCGTGAAGCTAAAAAAATAAAGACATTAATACTAAAGGTCCAGTTAAATTGTGACTTGTGTCTGACACATAGTAATATGTGTAACTTATTAATTTAATGTATTTTTAATCCGTTATTATAACAAATATTAAGTTTTATGTAAATGTTGTATATAGATAAAATATAAACCTTAGCTATGCAAAAGCTCATATTTTTCAGTATACAAAATTAGTAAAAAAACAAAACTATACAAAGTTTTCCTTTGACAGTTTTTATAAAGATATAATAAAGAGAGAAGTTAAAGAATAAGTGACCCTTAATACTATTTCATAATTCACATCTTTATTGACAATATCTATAACATTGCATTTTAAAAGCTAACTTCAAACTTTAAACAAGCTTGTGAATCATGTTTTTAACTAGCTTTTAAGCTTTTCTTTCTATCTTTGATTGCAATAAAATCAAAAACTACAAAAAATAGAAACTTTAAAGCCTTTCCGGATATTTTTAAATATATATATATTTGACTGCCGTTAGTAATCAGATTATGATGTGAATATTCAAGAGAACACTGATTGGGCAATAAATAAAGGAGCCCAATGTAGAAACGTCTAAAATGTACAAGGTAGACTCTATGCATGAATTGCAAAAATCGAGCCGAAATATAAACTTTCAAAAAGATTTTAAATTCTTTCCAAAGCGACGTATACTTTACATAATGGACTCTTCATCTGCATCTGTCATAAGTTAGGTAAAATATAATAGTTGTTAACTTTGTTAATAGATCAAATATAACTAGAGTTACTTGAAACTCGCTTTTAGTGTCTTTTTTAGATTGATATAAAGAATAGAGAGAAAGAGAGAGCCGGAGAGATTATAGAAGTTGTATAGAATCTTGTTTTTCACAAGAATAACAAATTATGGTGATGTCTATTTCACATCTTTTCATAATTCAATTATTTCCATTTTTTCATTCCAGCGAATAAGGCAATGTGTGGCGTCGATTTGCCTTACTATAGACACATTGTCTCATATTGTGGTGAAAAATGAAGAACGGAGTGTCTCGTCACTATGTTCACTCTTTTTTTCTTTTTAAATAAATAAGTAATATTTATTTTTATTTATTTATTGCAGGTTAATTAGCAGTTTTACAATATTATATATATATATACATAGATACAGACATTGTCGACTTAAGTTAAATTATTATAAAACTATATTAAGAGTAATATCACATGTTATATAATACTATTGAAAGAAATCATTAAAAAGACATTTAGAAGACGTATAAACGCAGCGGGATAAATTTTTATACATTTTCTGAATGTCTTTTTCAATTTTCCTATGTGTGGAACAACACTTTAAAAATGTTTAAGGGTAAGAAATCATTAATTACCAAATTAGACCAAATTTTAAACCAAAAACAGCCAGCTAACTCAAATATCATGTAAAACTCTACAATTTCAGTGATTTCACTAAATCAAGTATTAACATTACAGCTGAACCCATTGTTTACAAAGCCTAGAGCCGTCACAGGGAACCGGCAAGTGTTCGGGCTTCAGCTAACTTGGACAAAGTTAGCGAAAACTTTTGTTTGAAAGAAAAACTACTTATAATGTGTTCGTAATTGGTTTTTTACTCGTAAATATTATATGAGCCAATTTGTGGACTTGATGTGTGAGTTTGGCTTTTGTTTGGTAGCTTTTTTTTAGCTTCACGCTGTATCCCGCACACGGCACGGTAGGCAGAGAGAACTTAGTGTTAAGACACTCCGTTCCTCACTTTTCACCGAATTAAGTTGCATTGCGTGTTAAGTGGCGGCACATATTCCCGCGCTTTGTCTCGACACCAGAGCGAAGAAATTTATATTATATAAATATATTATTTCCACTCCTCGAGTGGAAATCAAACCAACAATCAGACGCTTTACAGTCACACTTTGTGCCTCAACGCCACGACTGACCCCAAATTGAAAACTTACAATATATAACAAGTTGAATAGAATAACATTTAATATTATTAAAGTGTTTTTAACTACATACATAAGATATTTAAAAAATTAGAAAACGTATAAAATTTAACCGCAATGGGTTTCCAACCTGAGACTATTGGAATTGGTCCTATCGGTTTGACGACTGAACCGTGTGTTCATATTTTTTATACGTTTTCTAGAAACATTTTTAAATAGAAGCACTTCATTGAATGAAAGGAATTTAAATTAAAATGAATTAAGATACCCGTAGAATCTACACTGAGGAACTGTCTGTCTACTCCTGTCATTTTGTAGGAAAGCGTATTTATTACACACTAGCGGCCCGCTCGCGGCTTCGCCACGTGAACTACTAAACTGCTTTGTTATATTGTAACCCTCGGGGGTAGGTTTTTGAAAAAATAAGTACCCAGTACTTTTACTACTTTCATTCTAAATTTCATACAAATCGGACCTTATCTATATAAGCCGTGAAAGCGTGACAGACAAACACACAGACTGTCGCATTTATAATATAAGTATGGATTTCAGTTTAGCTTTTATTTTAGTATGTGTAATATTTACTTTATTAATTTAAATTATTTCTAATGTATATTAGCTTCCTGTGTCTAAACTTTAAGTAAATCGAACAAAATAATAGACATTGTTAAATATAAGTTATTCTTTGAATGTTAAAATATAAGTTACAGTAACGTGACGTAATGGGATAATATCTGTAATCACAATTATGGTTGTGGGTTTAATTCCCGCGATGGAGTCATCAAAATTTAATTATTTTTATTCCTTCCTTCTGGCGAACAAGACAAATGGCAGGATGGAATTCCACCACTCAATAAACAATGTTTCGAAATCGTGCAGAAAGTAGAGAGGAGTGTTTTGACACTAGGTTCTCACTGACTATTCAGCTCATGTACGAAAATTGTAAGTAGCTTAATATATCATTGATCCATACTTATATTATAAATGTGACTGTCTGTGTGTTTGTCTGTCACGCTTTCACATCTAATGCGATAATGTACCAATCCGATATAAATAAAAATTTAGAAGGAAAGTTGTAAAAGTTACTGGGTCAAATAGAGGCTAGTTATATTTTTCAAAAATCAACCCCTAAGGCGTTGAAATAGGGGATGAAAGTTTATACGCAAAATCTACACCGCTTAGTATGGCATAAGCATAGTTGATAATCTAAGGTTAAATATAGGCTATTTCGTTTTTCAAAAAAAACACTCCCGAGAGAGGCAATATGACGAAACAGTGAACTACTCACTAGCGGTGCGCTAGTAATTAATAAATATAATACATTTTTACAAATTTATTTCAATTTACAAAAAAAAATCTTTATAAATATAAAAACAAGAATCATAAAAAGCTAAAACAAAATTTACACATCACAAAAAATAAAGTCGCCATTATAATATAAGAATTAGGCTGTAAATAAGTCGCGTGGGAAAGTGATCTCAGCGGTGGATCCACAAAAGGTCGCGTCTCGCCACGTGACACAATTAGAGAGAAAGTCGCTCTGATAAATTATTAAGATTCGAAAACTTGTTTTTTTTATTTATGTATAATTTATTATGTATAATATTTTTTTATATTATATAGACGGAGGATAAGCGCATATAACACTTAGTTTTTGAATTTGTAATATTTTTAAAGTTATTTTTTTTAGCTTCACGCTGTATCCCACACACAGCAGGGTAGGCAGAGGTAACATAGTGTTAAGACACTCCGTTCCTCACTTTTCACGGGATTCGGGAGGCATTGCGTGTTAAGTGGCGGAACTTTACGCCGTACTTTGCCTCTGATACCAGAGCGAAGGAAAAGGAAATATTAAATATAACCAATTGTTTACAATTCCACGTTCGTGTCACTGCGCTACGACTGGCCCCTTTCAGTTAATTGTCTTAACTCTAAATAATTCCACGTTCTTTCCAAGTTGCATATTATGGTAACCAAAACGACATTTATTGCAGCCCCTGCTAAAATTGAGACTAAAACGAGACTAAAGTTGCTAATTAAGTAGTGTAACTTAACGCCACGTTTTGTCTTATGTACCAGAGCTTAAAAATGAAAATAATAATTATTATTATGTAATATTATTATTATATAACTATTTCTTCGATTGAGAATTGTTTTTACAAACTTACGCTATCTCTTATATCTTATATTTTTCTAGAATTTCTAATGTCTAGATTTCAGGTAAAAAATATAAGGAGAATTATCTTGACACTCGATTCTCTCTTACTGTGCACAACTGCATTATTTACTCCTGTAAAGCAGATATAAATAATATAACAAATAAAATAATAGTATGATCACATAGTAATATAAATGTTTCTTAAGCTGATTTAGAACTAACAGTTAATGATGTATTTTAAAGAAGAAAAAAAAGGAACCAAGAAGGATCGATATGAACATGTAACATTAACAATATTTAGCTTATTTTGCGAATAAAAAGATATTCTTATAAAAATTAAAATTCACAACCTCCTTTAAAGCAAATGTTCCAAAAACAATTTCCGGTATTTAACATAAAAAAAAGAAAATAATATTGTGCACAACATCTGAGCCACGCCAAGAGTCGAGGAGAAAGTTCTTAAATTGTAAGTAAACCACTGATTATAACAGTTTGCTCCACTTTTTACTTTACTTCACTTTACTTTAAAAATTAAATTAAATAGCTTCACGCTATATTCCGCACACAGCAGGGTAGGCAGAGGGAACCTAGTGTTAAGACACTCCGTTCCCCACTTTCCGCCGAATTCGGAGGCATTGCGTGTTAAGTGGCGGAACTTAATGCCGCGCTTTACCTCGACACCAGAGCGAAGAAAATGGAAATATTAAATATTTCCACTCCTCGAGTGGGAATCGAACCCACAACCAGTAGTTTACAGTCACACGCTTGTGCCACTGGGCCACGACTGTCCACCACTTTACTTTAAACCCATCTTAATATCGTTTCGTTACATTAACATTGCTAAGGAAGTGTTTTAAATTCTTTAAATATTCTTTGTAAATGTCATTTGTAGGTTGTTCTTTTTATTAACTATATGACTAATTACAAACACTTTAATGTATGATCTTAATTTCTTTTTAGCTTCACGCTGTATCCCGCACACAGCAGGGTAGGCAGAGGGAACCTAGTGTTAAGACACACCGTTCCCCACGCACCGCCGAATTTGGAGGCATTACGTGGCGGAACTTAACACCGTGCTTTGCGTCGGTACCAAACTTTGACTTATTGAAAATATGAAACATAGTTATAAAAAAGCAGCTTCACGTTTTTTCCCTCATGGCGGGGTAATCAGAATCAGCCTAGTATCAAGATTCCATTCCCCACTTTCGAACAGTAATTAAGAATTGAATCATTACATATTAAAAAAAACTCAACGCCGCTCTTTTAAGTAGGTACCAGAGTGAAGAAAAAAATTGTTTAAATATTATCATTTCCCCGAGAAGGAATCGAATCCACAACCATCTGGTTTGTAGTCAGACACTGTACCACCAAAAGCCTCATATAATCCTAAGTTATTAAAAATATAATATAAAAGTATCAAAAAACCTAATACCAATATACTTCAGAGGCAAATGAAAGCAGTCGCTAACGAGCGCATTAAGCCCGGTTCACGGTCATAGCACAGATAGCGGTCAACGACCTTATGATAATGTCAAATTTTACTCAGGTTCAAAATGATAAGCGTGTACTAACACTTAGAAAGATTAACAAAGTGGAAGATTTTTAAATATTTTCAATTTACGGAGTAACTTTTCTATGAAAAAGACATATGGGTGGAGTGTGAAAGAAAATTCTTATAATAAATTTCACATTGAAAGTGGGTTCGGTGCCCAAGAGATGCACACATTAGTCTATGTAAAGCAGATAGCAGTGGGGAACGTAGTGTCTTAACACTAGGTTCCCTCTGCCTACCCGAATGTGTGCGGGATACAGCGTGAAGCTTAAAAAAATGTAGATACTGATTCTTTTACTATTATTAAGAATTTTGATAAGGGTACGGGGGTTCAGTGAAACAAAACAATGTAAGCTTAATAATTTCAATTTATGTGTCAGCTGTTCCTTTGACATACTATTTTAAGGCACGTAAAATAAAAAAAAAATACCTGCGAAATCCTACTATCAGTAAGTCTAGTGAGAATACTGGGAATACGCCCAAATATGAAATAATAATCTTCACGATAGCTTACATAAAGTGTGTCGTTTAAATTTGATTGAGCGAGCGGGAAATTAAGGAACAGTTAATATACTTATTACGACAGATATTAAAAAAAATGTGCGACGTAAATTCTAATATTGCAAATGTATACTTAATTGTTGATTTAATTATTGTTATTTCCCGCTCTGGTAAGGGAAATAGCGGTGCTGAGTTCCGCCAATCATCATAGATGTTAATGTCTTAAATTTTGATGGGAACCGGAAGGACTCTGCCTACCATGACATGTGGGAAAAAGTTTAAAACTGCTCTTTTGTCCTGTATGTCTTAATTTGCCAGTCCGAGGTCATAATTATCGCTTGTCATAAATATCGTCAAATAAACGCATGCTTTTTGTAATAATTTTAAACGTATTCTAAATATAACATTATATTAAGTTAGTAAGCATTATTAGTTTTAAGTTTATCTTAATATAAGTATGGATGTGAAAGTTTGTACGGATGTGTGTGAGTTTGTTACTCTTTCACGCAAAAACTACTGAACGGATTTCCATGAAACTTTGTAGTAATATAGGTTTGATATCAGAACAACATAATAAGTTAAAATTTATACGGTTTTTTATTGACATAAAAAAGGAGGTTCTCTTATGTGTTCCCCGATTATTCGAAGATGGGTGGACCGATTTTCAAAATTCTTTTTTTTTGTTCGAGAGAGAGAGGTACATTTCACAATTGGTCCCATGGTCACGAGATCAGGATCTGATGATGGAATCCTGAAGAAATCGAGGGCAACCCTCAAATTTGAAAGGCAAGGCAAAATTCACGCGGACGAAGTTGCGGGTAACAGCTAGTATCAAATATATACTCGGAATTTTGTTTTGTCTTTTCTACAACACAGTTTTTAACTAATGTTGCCATTATCGTACTGTATTATGTAATGTGTAAGATTTTTATTTATTATTATTTATTTATAATTTAGCGCAAAGCCAATGTTACCTGCTTCTTTGACTAAAGCCAAGTAAAAAACATATTATGCGACATTCTTATCACCTTTCTTACTTGTTTTAAGCTAAATCCTTAAAGACATTCATAATATAAATACAATTCCCAATTCTAAAAAGAAATTGCTGCTTAAATATCTTCTAAACTAAAAGAAAAAAGGAAAAGATAACTAAAAAGTACCGTCAAAGATAAAAAAATAAACACAGAAGTGGCAAATTGAATTCGCATTCGTTAAAGCTTGCGACTTCAACTCTTGAATGTATTACCGCAGTCTGTAGCTGAAGTCCTCTCGGAGGAAGCGAAAAATAAATTACGCTGAGCACCTTGTTAGCCATATCTGCCTTGCGAGTGTTTCGTTGTCACGAATAAACCAACTGGTGTTTTTAGTTTTTTTGAAGAATTAAATGTTGGGACTACTCTAATGTTTATATAATAATATATAATATATATTATCTAATGTATATATTATAAAATATATTATAAGTGTATAAGTCAGCATCCATTATAATGTAGTGTTTGAAGTAAGCAAAAAGAAATTAAAATGTTTACTTTTGCTTTTTTAAATGACTATATCATTTCGTTTATTTGTTTTTTTAAAGAGTCAATTTAAAACACTATAAATAAACTTATTTCCAATTTCCAGCTTCACGTGTTTTCCCGTGTCAAGACCTAAGAACCGAATGTTATTTTCAAATATAACGATTTTATATTTTCTCGTGCCATCTAAAGAGATTATATGAGCCATTATTTCCTTTTATTTTTTTTATAAAAAAAAGTATGAATTATTTATTTATAATAGCCGACAGATATTAGTAAGTATTCATTTTTTTTATTTGAAATTTAAAAGAACGATATATCGCAATATTTATATACAATAATTACAATTAATTAGCATCTACTACTATCTACTCATTGATTAATGTTTTTTTTAATAAAAACAACCCTTAATAAGTCCGTAAAAATTAATCATATCCATACTTATATTATAAATGCGAATGTCTGTGTGTTTGTCTGTCACGCTTTCACGGCTAATCTACTGGACCGATTGGGATGAAATTTAGAATGAAAGTAGTAAAAATGACTGGGTCTAATATAGGCTACTTAGTTTTTCAAAAATCAACCTCTAAAGGGTTGAAATAGGGCATGAAAGTTTATATGAAAAATCTGCACCGCTTGACCGATTGTAATGAATTTTAGCGCATATATAGTTGATAATCCAAGGATAAACATAGGCTACTTTATTTTTCAAAAATTCACCCCCGAAGGTTGCAATATAACGAAACAGTTAGGCAGTCCACGCGGCGAAGCCGCGAGCGGGCCGCTAGTGCTTAATAAAGCAAGTACTTTAATGCAAGGCGTTCTATCAGAACTAATGAGGTTACCAGTGTGATTGTTACATGAAACCAAAATAGCATATAACATGGAACAGTTCAATAGCTTCATAGTAAGATATATAGTATATGTACCTAAGTGATAATAAACCATTGGAGTGGAGCTTATATTGAAGATCAGGCATGTCATTATCAAATACCTTTTGACGCATCTCCCGTTATGTATAAAGACAATAACACCCTATTTCTAACAAGATTGTTGGGGACAGTTGTGGCGCAGTGGCACAAACATGTGACTGTAGACGACTGGTTGTGGGTTCCATTCCCACTCGAGGAGTGGAAATATTTAATATTTCCATTTTCTTTCCATTTTCTTCGCTCTAGTATCAAGGCACGGCGTTAAGTTCCGCCACATAACACACAACGCCTCCAAATTCAGTGGAAAGTGGGAAACGGAGTGTCTTAAATCTAGGCTCTCTCTCCCTAATCTGCTGTGTGCAGGATACAGCGTGAAAGTAAAAAAAAATGTTAAAATGAAAATATGTTTTAAAATGACCATAATATCATAATTATATGAACGTCTGTAGCATTGTTTTTACAGTTAAATACTAACCAAACCACAGTAGAATTATTATTAACTTTTTTAGCCAAATTGTTATATTAAATTTGTCAACTATTCTACCTCCACTAGTAAAGTACTTCTTGTTTTTGTCATTTTCGACTGAGTCACGATGTTATCATAATTTCTTTTAAAAATGTAGAGCAAATAAAATTTCTCTATAAAATAAACTTTTTGTATTGCATTGTGCCTACTGTCATACTAATAACTAACAAAGAGTTCATTTTTTTGAAAATACAGCTACTTTTGTAAAAATGAATCAATTGAAAGTTTTTATCTCACGCATTTCCTAAATTTAATAGAAGATAAAAATAAAGAGTTTATATAAAAACCATGGAACCCATTGCCCCGATTTATTTATACCAGGGGTACGCAATCTGTGGCCCGCTTAATGATTTTATGCCTCCCACAAACGTTTCTTTTAATATTACAACTTGTAGATATTCTTACGTTACTTATAATAAGCTATTAAGAAATGTTTAAGCTCGCCAAAAAGTTAAAAAATAGACATGTTGACATGTTTGTTGTTAAAAAATGTTTTCTGTTCCCATAGCCTAGATTCATCAGATCAGATTAGAAAAACTGATGGACGTTTTTATTATACGAGATTAGTATGATCTA
Organism: Dryas iulia moderata; assembly: GCA_019049465.1. Taxonomy (NCBI): domain Eukaryota; kingdom Metazoa; phylum Arthropoda; class Insecta; order Lepidoptera; family Nymphalidae; genus Dryas; species Dryas iulia. The sequence continues at coordinate 138,048 of CM032426.1, forward strand.
TAAAGTATATATATCCTGAACCTTTATAGAATTTTTCGTATAAAAGAATAATTTACTCATATAGACATTTTATTTCCACGTGCGATAAAACCTGACTGTGTATGTGATGATATTGGGTTCGATTTCAAATGATGAAATTTAAATGGGGGCCAGTCGTGGCACAGTGGCACAAGTGTGTGACTGTAAACGACTGTTTGTTGAAACAGTGGAGTGTAAATACTTAATATTTCCATTTTCTTCGCTCTAATGGTAGAGGCAAAGCGCGGCGTTCGGCGGTACGTGAAGAACGGAGTATCTTAACACTAGGTTCCCTCTGCCTACCCTTCTGTGTGCGGGATACAGCGTGAAGCTACATTCTTCATCATCTTTCGCGATAAGACGAAACTTAGCGTTATGATCCACCATTTAACACATAATATCTTTAACTCTGGTAGAAAATGGAGAACGGACGAACACTATATACTACTTACCTACGCGGCTATGCAAGTAAACGTGAAAAGCTGCATTAAAGAATTTAAATGCATATTTATACTTAAAAGCGGTCACGAGATAAATCCAAAGCAGACCATTTCAGACGATCTTCTACGAGCATATTTATCATATCGCATCGAGATGTAGATATTTTAAATTGCTAATGAAATTATTTCACCATTCACCGCAGTTTTAATTAGCGTCTGTGTACAGTGGATCTTTTGCATATTAATGCTCAGTTTGCTCTCGATATAGCGACTCAATACGCTCTACTGTTATTTTAGTGTAATAGAAATTATAATGTATATGTTTATATGTATGTATATTTGACAAGATTTTTTTTAAGTGTGTTTAATTAGTGATATAAATCTTTCATAAAAATTTAGTATAAATATTGTACTTTTTTAACCTTCCTTTTCTTCATATAACAGGGGTCTTTTTTTTTTTGTTAGCTTCACGCTGTATCCCGCACACAGCAGGGTAAGCAGAGGGAACCTAGGGTTAAAACATTCGGTTTCCCACTTTCCGCCGAATTCGGAGGGGTTGCGTGTTAAGTGGCGGAACTTAACGCAGCGCTTTGCCTCGACACCAGAGCGAAGAAAATGGAAATATTAAATATTTCCATCCAGGGTAATCAAAAGCAAAATAGTGTCAAGACACTCTGTTTTCCACTTTTGCCTAAATTGGAGATATTGTGTAATTAATGGCGAAAGTAAATTACAATTTTTCATTTAATGACCCAAATAAGAAGCCAGTCGTGGCGCAGACACACTAAGTGCAACTATAAAGCGACTGGTTGCGGGTTCAATTCCCACTCGGGATGTGGATATATTTAATATTTCCTTTTTCTTGACTCTGACGTCGACGCCAAGCGCGGCGTTAAGTTCCACCACCTAGCACGCAATACCTCCAGAGTTCGGCGGTGCGTGGGGAACGGAGTGTCTTAACACCAGGTTTCCTATGCCTTCCCTACTATGTGCGGGATACAGCATGAAGCTAAAAAAAATAACTCAAATAAACACTAAACAAGAGACATTGAACAAATCTTGAACAAAAATTTGACTCACTTCCATATACATATGTATTAAAAATAATATATTTTTTTATTACTTACAATTGTCACTCATTAATATCGACTAAACTTAAACCAACACTTCTTTAGACCAACTTAACCACATTTCCCATTCAAAACTTAACTTAACTTTGGCGAACTCTTACAAAATCTGCAAGTAAGGAAGGTGACGAACTGCTCAAATTGATTACTCGGTAGCTGTCAGTGACAGGTAGAGTAATGCGGCGCTCAACAGGTGCGGTGTATGGCGCTATTTGTCTACGTCTTACACCCTGCTAATTGATGAGGTAGAGTTGGCAGAGATATTATGAAAATGTGGGAAAAATAGGTTGTTTTCTTAAGTATAACAGTATTGTATTGTGGCCAGTCGTGGCCCAGTGGCACAAGAGTGTGACTGTAAACGACTGGTTGTGGGTTCGATTCCCACTCGAGGAGTGGAAATCATATTTCCATTTTCTTCGCTCTGGTGTCGAGGTAAAGCGCGGCGTTAAGTTCCGCCACTTAACACGCAAGCCTCCGAATTCAGCGGAAAGTGGGGAACGGAGTGTCTTAACACTAGGTTCCCTCTGCCTACCCTGCTGTGTGCGGGATATAGCGTGAAGCTATTTATTTATTTATTTAACATTTAGACTATCGCTATTTCGTTATATTGCAACCCTTTGGGGCCATTTTTTGAAAAATAAAGCAGCCTGTGCGTAACTCCGTGTTATTAACTATCTTTATGCCAATATTAATTACAATCGATCAATCGATCAAAATTTTTCATACAAACTTTCATCCCCTATTTAAACCTTTTATGGGTTGTTTTTTTTTTCAAAAAAACGTAGCCTATGTTTGGTTCTGGATCTTCAATTACATTCATTCCGATGATTTTATTAGCATTGGATCGGTAGATTAGCCGTGAAAACCTGACAGACAAACAGACAGACCTTCGCATGCATTTATTTGGAGAAATGGTTCTTTGGAGTTGTAGAATATATGTCTATTTAATTATTTAAAACTTACTTGTATGAGAGAGAATTCGTCGTGTTTTATAAGCCAATTTCTTATTAAAATATTGAGTAAATTTAAAATCAATGGATTTTATGGGGAATAACAAGTTATATGCTTCATTTTCTAATTACCAAATAATTTACTACCGGACACAGGTACACTAGAAATAATCCCTTAGACATGAGAACAATTATTGCAAGACACTCAGCAGGTATATTTTTAAACTAGTAATTTACGATTGATTAGTGACAATGGCTAACGTGGCGTAGTGGGACATCGTTAGGGCCGTCTGTTGATACGATTGGTTCTGAGTTTGAATTCGATCAGGTAAATGCCTATAGTTAAATTATTTGCATTATTCCTGTACACTACAGGACCTATTACAAAGGGGGCCCTAAATTCTACTAGGCAACACGCAGCAGGAGGGTGAAAAACGGAGTCTTATGACTAGAATCTCTTTGCATACCCTGTTATGCAAAAAAAAAATGTAAATCTGATTTTAAATAATAACTGAAAATAAATACACTGTATTTCCTTCTACATTATTAATAAAATCTATCGTATCAGTAGGCACATATTTGACGTACTCGTATGTTTGACGTTCATATACTCATACAAACCCGTATATTGCTTATAAAAACTAATAGAAATCACCCTCTCCGATCAAGAATTCGCTATTATATACGTTTCTATTCACATATATTATAATAGTTTACGTTTGGTACGGTCAGAATAAAAAATATAACAAAAAATACAAATATAAAGATAAAAATATTATGTTAATAAACTTATTTGAAAGAACAGAGGCAGAGGGAGAGATAGAAAGAACAGAAAAAGAGAGAAAGTTCACTTTATTTAATTTAAAAATAAAATGAAGCATTGTGTATGTTAATATATACTATATGAATAAAATATATATTTGTTATTTCTCCCAAATTATGACAAAATGAACAAGTAAAAAACTTAGTGTCTTAACACTAAGTCTTTCTGACTATCCTGCTATACAGGAAAGAAAAAGTATAAAGAAAATTCCACTAAATATATTTTTGCTGCTCCTACACGAACTGATTGCAAAAACTGAAGCGTAAAATTACGAAAAGAAAGCTTAGACATTGTCGTTTTTTATATGGAACTTGTATTATATTATATATGAGAGTGTATATAGGATGAGTCAGTGATGTATTATTATTGTCAACTTATGGGGATCACATTTTAGGGAATAGTTTCCCATATTTTATATAATTATGAATACAGACTATTGGGGCCACCCATGGCGCGGTGTCACAAGCGTGTGACTGTAAACGACTGGTTGTGTGTTCGATTCCCACTCGAGGAGTGGAAATATTTAATATCTCCATTTTCTTCGCTCTGGTGTCGTGGCAAAGCGTGGTGTTAAGTTCCGCCACTTAACACGTAATGCCTTCAAAATTCAGTGGAAAGTGGAGAACGGAGTATCTTGACACTAGATCAATCTCTCTACCCTGCTGTATGCGGGATACAGCGTGAATCTATATAAAAAATACTATCCAGGGAAGCACTAATTTATATCACTAGTTGTTAATAACTAATATGGCAACCCCAGAATCAAAGTGGCTAACACAAAAAAATCATGTAAATTTAACAGAATCTTAGAATAATAATCTTTTTATGGTCGTTTTTAGCAAAAGAGTTAGGTCAGTTTAATTCTAACTCTTAAGATATTCAAAGCACTTTTGATCTATAGAACAGGAAAACATATTCGAAAACTAATTTCCACTCAGTTACAATACAGTCCTAATTATAATAACAATTTCAACAGTATCGATAAAAACACATCGCTTCGAAATAAAAACCTGTATACTGGTATAAGAAAAAAGCATATAAATAATTCATTCTTAGAACTAAGCAACTTAAATGAGGTAACGAAATAGACAAAAAAGCAGCTATACCTCAGAGAGAACCTAGTGTCAAGACACTACGTCATCCATTTTTCGTCCAAAATCAAGACATTATTTGTTAGTTGGCAGTACTTAACGCCGCGCTTTGGCTAGTGACCAGAGGAGAAAAAGGAATATTATTTAAATAGGCGTTTACAATCAGTTATAATTAGTTTAATGCATTAAAAATACTAATTATTTAAAGGTCTTCTTAGGTACCATAGCAGGCGTGGCGCAGAGGCGCAAAGTGTGACTGTTAAGCGACTGGTTGTGGGTTCGATTCCCACTCGAGGAAATATTTAGTATTTCCTTTTTATTCTCTCTGGTGTCGACGTAAAGCGTAGCGTTAAGTTTCGCCACTTAACACGCAATGCCTGCGAATTCAGGAGTATGATAACGCTATACGCCGTATGAATTCCTCATTCATACAGCGTGAAGGTAAATAAAATCTTTTCACGAGTGTGTATCGAACCCACAACGATCTCGTTTATAGTCAAGCTCTGTACCACTGCGCCATAACGGTCTAAGCACTCATACAAAATAGACGAGCAAAAAAATTCCAACAATACTTTTGAAATAAAAAAGTAAGTAATTACTAATTACCTAATAGTCTGAGGTCGAAGGAAAGACAATTGATAAATGAATCTTTTTTGTTCTCGTGTCTTTAGATTTTTTAGACGTTCAGTATTTAAAATATTATTTCAAAACTTTGTATAATGAATATTTTTTTTTTTTTAGCTTCACGCTGTATCCCGCACACAGCAGGGTAGGCAGAGGGAACCTAGTGCTAAGATACTCCGTTCCCCACTTTCCGCCGAATTCGGAGACTTCCAAGACCGGACTTGAGAATGAAATGCTTGCTCCAGACTATTTCAAAAGTATCACTGTCTGCAATAAATCTGTATATAACAATTACTTTAAAAAATTAAAATACAAGAAGTCCCTTCTCAGGTCTGAGGCATTAAATTTAGTGAACCGGTGGTAAAGTAATTGAGGCTTTTAAATGAAGCTTGTAACTTCTAAATTTTGAATAAAATAATTTGACTTTGACATTGTAATTGCTCTGCTATGTTGACCACATAAAGCGCGGCGTTGAATTCCGCCACTCAATACACAATGTCTTAATTTAGGACAGAAAACGTACAACGAAATGTCTTAACATTATGACTATTTTTCATAATAATAATGATTGTTCATTTAATTTTCCTCCTTCCATTCATTATTGATTTTGAAAATTTCCATACATAATACTAAGGTTTTACCGTCGAATAAAAACAAAATTTTTAGCACTTACGTCTAAAACTAGTCAGTAATAACAGGAAAACACACCGTACCTGGAACAGAATACATAATTTTAAATTATTATCCTCAAAAAACATAGGGATATACAAAATATATTTTCTTAAAATTTAATTTCTATATTTAAGATGTATTAAAAGTATAAGGTTGTTGGCGAGTCGTGGCCCAGTGGCACAAGAGTGTGACTGTAAACGACTGGTTGTGGGTTCGATTCCCACTCGAGGAGTGGAAATTATATTTCCATTTTCTTCGCTCTGGTGTCGAGGTAAAGCGCGGCGTTAAGTTCCGCCACTTAACACGCAAGCCTCCAAATTCGGCGGAAAGTGGGGAACGGAATGTCTTAACACTAGGTTCCCTCTGCCTACCCTGCTGTGTGCGGGATATAGCGTGAAGCTATTTTTTTTTTTTTTAGGTTGTTATATTTAAAATCATGACTTCGTATAAGTACATCTCCTTTCACTTATCATTAACTTAAGAAGTCTGCAAAAACATTTTTAGGAAAGCAACCCAAATTGCGGAAAACAATTAATTATACCTATTTTAATGTAATACCAAAAAATGTTTAATAACAAAAAATAAGAAGTGGCGCAGGGATGCAAAGTGCTATGGTAAATACTAGTGGTTGTGGGTTCGATTCCCATTCGAGGAGCGGAAATATATAAAATTTCCGTTTTTTTCTCTCTGGTGTCGAGGAAAACGCGCCGTTAAGTCCCGCCACTTAACACGCAAGCCTCCAAATTCGGCGGAAAGTGGGGAACGGAGTATCTTAACACTAGGTTCCCTCTGCCTACCCTGCTGTGTGCGGGATATAGCGTGAAGCTAAAAAAAAAAACAAATAATTCGACCAATTTCAACTAAAAAAGAACTCTACAATAATTTCAATGATAACTTGCAACTACAATAGGTACCCTAGCACCGGACACTTCCACCTAATAGAATATTTATTGGACAAGTCACAGCTGCTTTCGTTATTTAATATTCGACGGCGTTATAGGAAACGGCCGTGAATAATCACGTTTGTGCTCTATCTAGAGCTGGCAGAGATTGATAACAATTACTGGGCTTATTGCTTTATTATTTTTATTTTTGTACGAAAATTACGTTGAAATAGAAATAATTAAAGCTTTTAGTAGTTTTTGGCTAGTTAGCCAAATACTACCATAATAAATGTGGCCAGTCGTGGCCCAGTGGCACAAGCGTGTGACTGTAAACGACTGGTTGTGGGTTCGATTCCCACTCGAGGAGTGGAAATATTTAATATTTCCCATGTAGTTCAAGCGGTGAAGCCGCGAATAGACCTCTAGTTGATCATAATTTATTTCTCTGCTCTGATATCTTCGACAAATCACGGTGTTGAATTCCGCCAATCGCCATGCAATGTCTTGAATTTAGATGGAAAGTGGAGAATGGAATATTTTGACACTGGGCTCTCTCTACCTTGCTATACAAACTAAAGCTTGTTAAATATAATCATATAAATATATATGATTATACTTCACTTTATATTTATCTTATAATAACCTATACATTGCTACGCTATCGTGAACCAATCGGGATATATCAAAAGCTTCTATTAATATTGATGTAAATCTTGTTCCTATAAATAATATATAGAGAGATCGATATTATCATATCAATATTAATATTTATAATATAATTCCGTTTTAGTTTCACACTTTTTTGCTTAGCAAGGTAGGCAGGGAGAAAAGAATAGAAGAAGAAGAAAAGAAGTAGTGTCTTGGAACTAAACTCCGTAATTATGTTCCGCATGAAATATCTTTCTAAGTTAACGGAAAGTCATTTATCATTAGTCACTTGATTAATCTTATATAATTAGGCCAGTAGTGGCGCAGTGGATTTAATGTGTGACTGTAAACCACTGGTTGTGGGTTCGATTCCCACTCGAGTAGTGGAAATATTTAATATTTTTATTTCCTTCGTTCTAGTAACAGAGGCAAAGTGCGGCGCTAAGTTTCGCCACTCAATACTCATTGCCTCCGAATTCGGCGGAAAATGGGGAATGGAGTGTCTTAACACTAGGTTCCCTCTGCCTACGCTGTTGTACGCGGGATACAGGGAGAAACAAAAGAAAATATAACATTTACTAAAAAATACGATTTTATAGGATTTTTTTTCACCAATTTTAAATTGAAGTAGAATTTCTATTACTTATAATGACATTAAGAGGATTGCTTAAGTATTTCCAGCAATTACTCCAGTAGTTTGTCTTAACTTTTCTAAAGTGAAGTGCTTCTTTGTTTTTGATGTATACTCTTTAGTATTTTCTTCTACTTGTTCAAGAAATTGAGAAAATTCTGTTTTTGTTTTACGTTTTGATTTCAAATTAAAGAAAATGTTTATATAGAAAGTTTGGAGTTTCTTATAAAATAATATTACAAATGTTAGGCGTTGTTTAAACAGCCAACAATATATGGTAATTATGAATTAGAGTATGAATTAATTAATATAACCTAATTATATAAGATTTTTTAGTTTACCAGAATTGGCAAAAAAATCTAGTCAAAAGACAAGCCAAGAAGAGAGCGGAGACCGAAGTCCCTAGTTTTCGCCGGAATCCAAAAGATTATGAAAATTTAAAGAAACTACTATATTGACTGTTGCTTCTCAATACATATTTGCTAATGTTATGTATGTTTAGAAAAATGTAAAGGATTTTATAAAAATCGGTGACACACGTAATATTAATACTAGAAATAAGCATAAACTGATTACACCTATGATTCGATTGCATCGAGTCAATAATTCATTCACGGGACAGTGTATACGATTTTACAATAGGATCCCAGAAAACGTCCAAGATTTTTCTATATCACACTTTACCTTTACTTTAACATGTTGAGCCAGAGCGAAATATTGAAAATATATTAAATATTTCGAATTTCTGATTGTACAAAAACATAACTGATATATTATTTTCAAAATGATATTCACACACTAAAGTTATCGGTACAAATCCCGCTTCTTACAAGTTTTATATACTAAACATTTCCTAAAAATCGATTCCCAATAACAATCCAAGGATAAGTAAAACTAAAAACACGTCAAGAACTCTTCCATACTAAGTTAGATCGAGCGTGAAATTTAACAAATTCTATAACATTGTATGTAGAGTACACGTTCAGATATGCCCATTCTGAAGGCATTGTTAACGCTGTACTAACAATAGGTGTTCGGCGTCTACGTTACTGACAGCCCATTTTTTCCCCATCGTGTACATATTTTTTTCTTTTTTGCTATAAGATTAGCGTGAAATTTTTATATTTATGTATGGATTTGAGATATTACTTTATTATATTAAATAATGAATTTGGGGATATCTAAGAAATATTTGTTAGTTAAATTAACCACGTAAATCTTTATTTTTAGCTTTACGAATCCTGTCACTGTATCCTGAATACAACAGGGTAGGCAGAGGGAACCTAGTGTTAAGACACTCCCCACTTTCCGTCGAATTTTGGAGGCATTGTGTGTTAAGTGGCGGAACTTAACGCCGCGCTTTGACTCTGTGCCAGAGCGAAGAAAATGTAAATATTAAATACTTCCACTCCTCGAGTACGAATCGAACCCACAACCAGTCGTTTGAAGTCACACGTCTGTGCCATTGCGCCACGACTGGCCCCATCTTTAATTAATATTAATTTTAATTGTTTTTATTAATTATTTTTATTCTGCATTCTGCTAATAGTAATACATATTAACAGCAATAAACACTAAATTGAAATAATAATTTCAAGATAACATGAAAGATCATAAAATAAGACAATTTTAAAATAACATTTTCAAATTATTCACTTCTGCCATCCTCCATTACCCCTTTAATACAAAGCGTGTTGGAACGGAGTACTTAACGAGATAAGGCGAGGCAACTAACAAAATCTTATTAAATATATTATATATTAGAATATTAAAAAAAAATCATGTTTTTAAAATAAATGTTAGTTTAGATCAAATTTTAATAACACTATCGTGTATTTTTAGTCTTTAAAAGTTTTATACTTTTACGAAGTCATTGTGGCACAGTGGGATAGCGTCTAACTGTAAACGCGATAAGTTTCGGATTCGACTCCGACTCGCTAAAATGATTATATTCACAATATTATCATTTTTTCACTCTTGTACCTAAAGCAAAGCGCGGCGTTGTGTTCCGCCATCCAACACGCAATATCTTAATTTCTGTGAAATCCAATACCAACATTAGTAATATAACATTGGGGCCAGTCGTGGCCCAGTGGCACAAGCGTGTGACTGTAAACGACTGGTTGTGGGTTCGATTCCCGCTCGAGGAGTGAAAATATTTAATATTTCCAATTACTTCGCTCTGGTGTCGAGGCAAAGCGCGGCGTTAAGTTCCGCCACTTAACACTCAATGCCTACGAATTCGGCGGAAAGTGGGGAACGGAGTGTCTTAACACTAGGTTCCCTCTGCCTACCCTGCTGTGTGCGGGATACAGCGTGAAGCTAAAAAAAGTAATATAATATAAAAATAAACATATTTTTTATATAAAAACAGTAAACATTATAAGAACACCAATCCTAACTCCTTACAACGACACGTCAAATGTATGTAGATTGGCTAAATAAGCTTTTATTATAGTTTTTAACTAGCTTCCTGAATTGTCCCTTAAAATAATGATAGTCATGATTGAGAGGATGCGATGATACAATTGATCAATCTGATTTCATATCCGCCTACATAAGGGGCGTCTTGCACATACATTGTTGACGAATCGATCGAGGATCGGGAATTATCCAGATGACGTCTGGAGATTAGGGATACTGTACTTATACTTTTGATCTTATGTATATTTATTAGTAAAGTATGAAATGAAATGTAATATTATTATAGCAATGTTTTATGTTACTTAAGAAACACATATACTTAGGAAATTGCAAAGGCAAAGACTTTTTTAGAAAACCTATAAAAATTTAAGCAGGATTTGAACCTGTGCCTCTTGAAAATGTCTAACCGCGTGCGCTATGCGTTTTACTACGGCATAATCTGTCTAGAGATATGTTCATAATAAAATATAATATGTTGTAATTAGCATGAGGGAGTTTCTATGCAGCCGGATGTAGAGCGTATGGCTTAGCGGATGATTTTTAAAGGAAACGGGTTCAAACTCCGCTGTGTTAAAATTTTCATATGTTTATTGAAAAGAAGTATTTAAAATGTAATTTTAATTTATATAATGAAATGGGGTATTTAATATTTAACTTTTTATTTTTAAAAATAATACACTTTTGAATGTATATGACAAACCAACAAACACACGAATTTTATAACACCTAATTCCAAAGAATATACTTATTATACCCATAAAAATTCTCTTGAAAAATATTCTAAGAAAGAAACATATACAGACGAAAATAAAGTAAACCATACTAATTTCTCCACACACTTGCTCATAGCACTAACTGTCAGTAAAACCAAGTGTAGTAGTTAACTAGGATTGCTTCCAAAATCGTCACTATCTCGAGCCGCAAGCCGCCCGCTACAACAAGTATCTAGTAGTAATACTATAAACCTGGCGTTTTATTACTTGCTATGCTGTAGATTGAAGGTTTTCATTTAACACTAACTTTTGTTAATTAGAAATTTATTGAATAATAGCTGTGCCCGTAATTTCGTCTATAGTGAATTTGGAAAACAGTTATTGTTATAAAATAAAATCAACCTAATTTGCTGGTAGCATCATCTATTTGTAGTGAAAGTTCGGTTAAAAATAGTCCAGCCGTTCCAAAGATTATCCAGAATTTTTAAATTAAATTTTATTAACAGACTTTAATTTTGTGTGTGTATATAGATTTTACATATATTTTATTCATTATTCGTTAAGTGTAGTGTTTGCTATAAACGCAAAGGTTGTGGGTTCAATTCTCTCTTAGAAAATTATTATATAATATATTAATTATATAATTTTCGCAAATATACCGTAGCTTTTTAATTTTAGACAGCGATTTGAAGGTCCAGACGGTCATACGGTGTAATTTCAAAATCATTCAATGTAAACAATTATTTTTTTTATAACTATAGCAAATACTGAAATTTCAATAATTTCATCGCTCTGATACCATAGACAGAACACAGTACTGAGTTACCACACTTAACACTCAATTTCAGACAGAAAGTAAAGAACGGAGTGTCTTAACACTATATTCTTCCTGTCTGCTATATAAAAAACAGTATTAAGCCACATCTTACCAGTAAAGGACAAGATTTATCCCCTATAGCTGTACCTTCCCTTTAACTGCAAACACATAATCGTTGGTTGTGATGCATTTAATTAAGACATTGCGCGGGCCCCGCTGCCCGTTCCCTGAGCTCATCTCTCTATTAACACGCGCCATACGAAAATATACTTTATTTACTGAGATATAAGTTTTTATTTTGCGTAATTTAGTATATATTTGCATAGAGTCCAGTAGATCTTTGATGTTTAAATACTGGGTATTAAATAATGTTAGACGTCGTATCGTTGTAGTGTAGTATGGGGATATTAAACTATATCTATACGATATGATATGGTTTTTTATCTTCACGCTGTATCCCGCACATAGCAGGGTAGGCAGAGTGAATCTAGTGTTAAGACACTCCGTTCCCCACTTTCCGCTGAATTTGAAGGCATTGCGTGTTAAGTGGCGGAACTTAAATTATGAATGGGGGAATGTTTTTTTTATCAGCTTCATGGTGTTTGCCGTATAACAAGGCAGTCAGATAGAAGCTAATCTCAAAACACTCCTTTTTCCAGTTTCAGACCAAAATCGTGACATCGTGTTACGTACCAGAGAGGAGAATCGAAAATAGTATACAATTATTACCCCGAATGGAAATCGAATTCACAACCTTTGCGGTTACAGAAGCTGTCACATGACGATCTCCAAACGTTTCTTTTAGTTCGTCTTTTTCTATATTTTAAAAAATTAATATACATATATGGGGAGGTAAAACATCGTTTAAAATATACATTAAATATGTACATATATATATATTGAACTCCTTTAAATATATGTATTAAATAAAGGGCTTTTGTATTTTATTTTTATTTGGGAAACAAACAATGGAATGGACAAATTAATGAAATAATACATGTACCAATAAAGCCTCTAACAAAATGTGTGCTACAACTGGCTCACATATTTTACAATTACAAATAAAAAACAAAAAGTAGTTAAAAAAGACAATTATTTTATATTAATTAATGAAAATCAAATTACAATATTTATAAGCATTTTTCAGAAGCCATTGTTTCGTATTATGTCACTGTTGAGACTATAAAGACGAATGTTAGCCGGTTCGATTCCCGCTCGGGGGAATGTTTACATTAAAATTATATTTATTTCTTTACTCCAATAACCAAATACAAAGCGCGATATTCAGTTTTGACAATCAAAACGCAATATCTAAATTTTGGATGTATAAGTGGAATGCAAAGTGTCTTCGCTTTCCACTTTGCACCTGAAATTGAGACATTACGTCTGAGTAGTGTCTCTGTCACTAAGTTCTTTCTAAATATCTAGCTAGCTATGAATCTACTAAAAAAGTATTAAGAATCGAATTTAAAAAAAAAACACAAGTATTATTTTTTTTGCAGCAGAGTATGCAGGTTGCCTCAACCTAGTGTTAAGACACTCCATTCCCCACTTTCCGCCGAATTCGGAGGCGTTTAAGTGGCGGAGCTTAACGCCGCGCTTTGCCTGGACACCAGAGCGAAGAAAATGGAAATATTAAATATTTCCACTCCTCGAGTGGGAATCGAACCCACAACCAGTCGTTTACAGTCACACGCTTGTGCCACTCGGCCACGACTGGCCCCACACAAATAATAACTATAAAATTGTAACCCAATCCCAAAAAATATCCACATTCTTTACCCAATAACAAAAAGAACTAAATTAAAAAGATATCGTCAATACAATGCTCCCTACAATCTACCCAGTAGTTACTAATTAGCCTATAGACGTACTTGCTGCCCTAATCAAAGGTAGTCTGCCTTCACCTCTATCCATATGGAGTGCTGAAGGCTTAAGTAGTCTGGCTATAAATACATGCCTTTATTGGGAGATCTAAATATTTCTTATTTAATGTGTACGTAGACTACAAGACAAGTGTGTTTGAAGTGTCTTTTTTGGTTATTAATTAAATAATAGATACTTTTTTTTTGCTTGACGCTGTATCCCGCACACAGCAGGGTAGGCAGAGGGAACCTAGTGTTATAACACACCGTTCCCCACGCACCGCCGAATTCGGGGGCATTGCGTGTTAAGTGGCGGAACTTAACGCCGCAATACTTAGTATGTTAAAGTGCATATTATTTTAAAGTAGAGAACGGAATGTCTCAGTACTTAGTACTCTCTGCTTATCCTACTTGCTATGCGGAGAAAAGCGTGAAGCTTATAAAGTTTATTTTTTCAACACATTTTTCTTTTGATTGTTGTGAAATAACAAAACGAACTCACATTAATAAATATATGTATATTCTTGTTTATTACACATATTTAACTTCAAATAACAATGAAAAAAATTGAAAAAAAAAATTAAAATTAGGTATTTCTCGTACTTAGCACACTAGTTTTGTCCACTTTAGATATATTTTAGAGATCTTATATACTAGAAGACAGAGTTTAACGCCAAATTATATTACAATATAAATAAGTGGCCAGTGGTGGCCAGTTGTGGCCCAGTGGCATAAGAGTGTGACTGTAAACGACTGGTTGTGGGCTCAATTCCCACTCGAGGAGTGGAAATTATATTTCCGTTTTCTTCGCTCTGGTGTCGAGGTAAAGTGCGGCGTTAAGTTCCGCCACTTAACACGCTAGCCTCCGAATTTGGCGGAAAGTGGGGAACGGAGTGTCTTAACACTAGGTTCCCTCTGCCTACCCTGCTGTGTGCGTACAGCGTGAAGCTATTTAACTATATAAATAAACACAAAATACGTCTTCATTACAAAAAACTTATTTTGAAACGAAACCGCTTAAATTCCACAATTTCACAGTTATCCAAAAAAGAGATAATAAAGCAACAACAGAAAACCCTTAACAAAATTGTAATTAAATTTCAAGTAAATTAGCATTTATATAATTAATTGTGGGCAAGTAGAAGCAAAGACGCTCTTTTGGCGAGAGTTAGACGCCGCGTGTAAATATTTACGGGTCCTGTTGGTATTTGCAACTCAAATACCCTCGTTTCAGAGCTGTGAGCCATGTGTAGGACGATTGTACGTCTGTTTTGTAAAAAATATGCAATTTTATACTAAATTTGAAGGTATGGACAGAGTTTTTGTATTTTTCGCGGCGTTAAGTTCCGCCATTTAAGACGCAATGTCTTGATTGGGGCGGAAAGTGGAAAACGGAGTAAAGACACTAAACTAGAGACTAGATCCAAAAATATAAGTATCAGTAGTGTGAGTAAATATAATTAGTATAACATATATATAAATAAAAATAAGTAGACAAAAATAACTAATTAGGCAAAGTGACAGATTCAAAATACGATATTATTCCATAGATTATAATATAGCAGCTTAAAATATTGTTACCTTCTAATTAGTAAAAGAACTTTAGATAGGATATTTTTAACAGTTTTTTATCTTATTATTCTTTGGTGAGATATTTTAATTTCAATAGCGGAACTTAACGCCGTGCTTTGTCTCTTTCTTTTTGGGATATAAATTAAATATAACTACAGTAGATTTGTTATATTTAATTTGGAAATGTTTATATTGAAAATCTCCATGTTCTTGACTACCGGGCATTACCTAATAATTATTAAATAATACCTACTAGAAAAACCTATGGAAGGAACTTAAATACATCCAAGCGGATAGAAGAAATAAACAAATGGATAAAGATATTGGGGCCAGTCGTGGCCCAGTGGCACAAGCGTGCGACTGTAAACGACTGACTGTGGGTTCGATTTGCATTCGTGAGGTGTAAATATTTAAAATTTCCATTTTATTCGCTCTAGTGTCGAGGTAAAGCGTGGCGTTAAGTACCGCCACTTAACACGCAATTCCTCCAAAATCAGCGAACAATGGGGAACGGAGTGTCTCAACACTAAGTTCCCTCTTCCTACCCTGCTGTGTGCGGGATAAAGAGAAGTTAAAAAAAAAGATATTTCACGATAAACCACAGCTAGCTCCATCTTATAACACTATTTAATCTGACCAGAACATTTAACTTTTGCATTTGCAACTATCACATTTAATTCGACGCCTGGATTTCAATTACTAACTATTAAAATACTATTTAAAACTAACCAAAGAGTAAAAGCTCAAAGAAAAAAGTAGTAAAAGCTTTATATTTTATAAAACATCACCGTATCTATGGCTCTTAGTAGTAGAGTCAGTATAATATTTATATAGAGTCCACTCCGCAGCGGGCTTCAAAGGCGTAGTGCGGAAATTAAATAAATTTGCGTTCAGACATCCGATACTGTAGCTACCCTTATATTTTCACTTCTCGAATATCTATTGAATATTTATATAATATGAATCTATAAATAAGTTGTAAGTATTGTGTGTATACATATGTATATGTACATACTAGAGGCCCGCTCGCGGTTTCGCCCCTTTCACTACATAACTGTTTCGTTATATTGCAACCTTCGGGGATGGATTTTTGAAAAATAAAGTAGTCTATGTTTAACCTTGGATTATCAACTATATTTATGACAAAATTCATTACAATCGGTCAAGCGGTTTAGATTTTTCATATAAAATGTAATTTCCTATATCAACCCTTTAAAGGTAGATTTTTAAAAAAATAAGTAGCCTATGTTAGACTTTGGATATTGTACTATTTTACAAGCAGACAGATTTTCTTACTTATAATATAAATATGGATGTCAATGTAAGTTAACGGTTAGAAATCTGTCTATAGTGCTTAAATATTGAAATAATACAACATTATATGAATTTAAGTAAATAAAGGGCAAAGTGGAACAGCGTCTAATTGTAAAACAATGGTTGTGTGTTCGACCCTGCTTTATTAAAAAAAATAGTTCTACCGCTACATACAAAAATAACCGTAACGATGTATAAAAGGTAAGGCCATTTAAAAAAAAACATTCATACAATTTCATACCGACAAAGTGCTAGTTACGAACAACAAGTGTCGAATCGCTAACGTCTGTTTACGATCGGCTGCTGCGTGGTATTTTAATTGAGATATAGTATATGGTATAAAGCATAGAATATACATATATGTACATACGTCATATATAGTTATATTATAAACGCGAAAGTCTGTATGTCTGTTACACTTTCATAAGCTAATCTACCGATTTTGATAAAATTCGGAATAAAAATAATTAAAGACCTAGGGACAAACATAGGCTGTTTTTTAAATAAAAATAACCCCTAAAGGGATGATATGATGAAATAGGGATGAAAGCTATAAAACATTATAATATTTCGCGTATGCAAAGCCTCGAGCAGGTAGCTAGATTTACTATATTTTCTTATAGCTTCATGTAGCAAAGCAGACAGAGAGAAAATAGTGTCAAGACACTTTCGTTCCTAAATAAGTAAGAAATAATCTTCCTGGGAATCGAACTTATACTCATTGCCTACTATAAGATACTTCTGAGGTTAGCTAAATAGACATCAAATGTCATTTGATACTTCAATTTTTGTTATCAGTTGCAAAAAATATTAACACGAATAAAGCAACAATTATCTCTTAAACGTTGATCAATTATAAATTGGCCAAACTGAGAATTAAATCTTCTGTCAATTAACAAAATATTAAACTTACTTGGGCAGAATATTAAACTTTTAGCATGAAGCGTACCACTGGGACATTCATGAAAGTTAGGACAGTTTTTTTTGTAAAATTAACTACAGTCTTAAGAGTCTTAACAGATTATAATCTTTAAAAAGCTTTGAAAAATTGTGATGCAAACGTTGTGGGGCATTTTTAAAGTATCTATGTATATACTCCCAGTATATCTCAAAAATATAAAAGTAAACAACAAAACCCCATAACACGCAAAGATAATACTGAAAGAGTAACTCCATACATCTATTTAGAAACAATAATAAATTATCCATATTATTACTTCCATTCTAATATAATATGTTCATATTGTTCGTTATATCAGTATACAGTACAAATGAACCGCACAATACCTAAGACGGTACTAAAACACGATCTGCAGATTGTGGATGAACAAAGACCGTTAAATTATAACGTATAACGTGTCTGCCTTTCTTATCTAAATTAAACGTAGCGGACAAAATATGGATGTCTTTTATAAGTGTATTCTGTTTGTGGATAGAGAGAGGGAGAGATTGTGGGAATTATAATGTATAATTTGTGATTTCAACAGACAGTCTTTTTAACAGAAGAAAAAATTGAAGAGGATTGAAGGGAACGTTTATGTTTTTGTCTCATGTTTGACCATGTATAAGTTACTATAAAGTAGACCAATTTTGATAATACTTTGTTTAATGAATAGGATATACTCAGAAGTTAATAAATACCTTCACGCTGTATTCCGCACACAGTAGGGTAGGGAACTTAGTGTTAAGACACTCCGTTTTCCATTATCCGCCGAATTCGGAGGCATTGCGTGTTAAGTGGTGGAACTCAACGCCGCGCTTTGCCTCTGTTACCAGAGCGAAGGAAAAGAAATAATAAATATTTCCACTCCCCGAGTGAGAATCGAACCAACAACCAGTCGTTTCTCATTCGTGCCACTGCGCCACGACCGGCCAAGTTAATTATATTAATATTTTTATCCAAAACTCTACTCCTAAGTGTAAAAATATATAAAAAACAAAAATTCTTATCGTATAGGTAGAAAAATAAAGAATGATTGCATATTTACTTACTGATTTGCTAAGTTATGTGTACACCTCTCATACTTTCTAGTTGATCTCACATTAATAATTATTCAAAAAGTTGATCTCATTATTAATAATTAAAAAATCAATATTTTTTAGCATTTTCTAAAGAACTGAGGCCAGTTCAGTACAGTTCAGGCATCATGGCCCAATTTCCAAACAGAAATCATAAACGTTTAATAGCAAAATGAACAATTTAGCTTTTGAAGCAAATCCTTAAGTCAAAATAATGCATAAAGACGCTGACTCGACTCGAAATTTAATGGAAACGTCACGAGCATTCGCAACTTGGCGCGCGGAAGTCTATAGAAACGCCCATTAACAGACAATCCCTCTTATAGAATGGATGATTAAATTTGTATACGCAAATTATGTTCTCCAATGTTCTGGTTCTCTATGTTGTGTGTGTGTGTTTTTTTGCTTTTTAATGTGTTTGTTCTGATTTAGATTGTTGATATTGTATTTTTTTTGGTATTTTTTGTAAAATACCTGTTGGGTTTTAGTATTTATTACAGTAAATAAGATTAGGAAACAGTTTTGTTGAAAAAGCTGGAAAAGCTCTAAGATATATTTTTTTTCAGCTTCATGCTTTTTTCTATATAGACAGGTAGGCAGAAAGAGTTTTATGTCAACGCACTTCGTTCTATACTTTCCAAATCGATTAAATTCAACAAGTGTTAAGTGGTGGAAATAAATGCGTTTTGTCTTAAGTGCCCGAGTGGTGAAAATGAATCCCCCGTGGGAGAATTGAACCCCAAATTATCGAGAATATACACGCAGTCAAACTGCGGGTTATTGTCATGTTTTTGTATACGGATTTTTTTTATAACTTCACGCTGTATCCCGCACACAGCAGGGTAGGCACAGGGAACCTAGTATTAAGATACTCCGTTCCCCACTTTCCAACGAATTCGGAGACATTGAGTGTTAAGTGGCGGAATTACCTCGACACCAGAGCGAAGAAAATGGAAATATTAAATATTTCCACTCCTCGAGTGAGAATCGAACCCGCAACCAGTCGTTTACAGTCACACGCTTGTGCCACTGGACCACGACTGGCCACAATTTTTTCAAGCAAAAAAGCTACTACAATATTTTCCATTTCTTGACAATACTGATGTTATTTTGAATGATTTTACAACTAACCTTTGTCTCATAATAGAATCATTATAATAGAATAAGACGCATTCCTATTGTGTTACGATGTCATAATTGTACACGTACTATTGAATAATATTAACAATCGATTCAACAAACAGTTATTGTAAGCAATCCCAAGAATATTTATATATTACTAGCGGCCCGCTCGCGGCTTCGCCACGTGAACTATTTCGTTGTATTGCGATCGTTGGGGGTGGATTTTTTAAAATAAAGTAGCCTATGTTGAAGCTTGAATTATCAACTATATTTATGCCAAATATTATTACAATCGGTATAGCGGTTTAGATTTTTCATATAAACTTTCATCTCCTATTTTAACTCTGTAGTGGTGAATATTTGAAAAAATAAGTAGCCTATGTTAAACCCATAGTTATTTACTACTTTCATGCTAAATTTCATCCAAATCGGACTGGTAGATTAGCCGTGAAAGCGTGACAGACAAACACACAGACATTCGCATTTATAATATAAGTATGGATTAGCGTCCCGCTGGTCGCTTCGCCGCGTGAGCTACATATCTGTTTTATAGCTTCACGCTGTATCTCGCACACAGCAGGGAAGGCAGAGGGGACCTAGTGTTAAGACACTCCGTTCCCCACGCACCGTCGAGTTCGAAGGCACCTCGACACCAGAGCGAAGAAAATGGAAATATAATTTCCACTCCTCGAGGGGGAATCGAACCCACAACCAGTCGTTTACAGTCACACGCTTGTGCCACGACTGGTCACAACTACATATCTGTTTCTTTTTATTGAAATCCTCGGGGGTAGACTTTTATAAAAAATAATATAGCCTATGTTTAATTGGAATATCAACTATATTTATACCAAAATTCATAACAATCGGTCAAGCGGTTTTGATTTTCATCCTCCATTTCAATGCTTTAGAGCGTGATATTAAAAAAAATAAGTAGCCTATGTTTGGCCCTGGATTATTTACTACTTTCATTCTAAATTACATCCAAATCGGACCGGTAGATTAGCCGTGAAAGTGTGACAGACAAAAAGACTTTCGCATTTATGATATAAGTATGGATTATTACTTGTAATATACTCGTATACTAGTAAGCTACTTTAAAACGTAATGAAGCGGAACCTAACAACACGTTTTGTCAGGAAAGGATGACAATTTTAAATTTTTTTACCCCTCTTTCCGAATCATATCCATTACAATCTCATATAACCAACACTTAACAACTCAGTTAACAAATATAGATATCTATATAAATAAATAAAATTATATTGTATTTTTGTTATATTAAATAATTGCTTTTAAATTAATGTATGTACATGTATTTATACAGTACATTTACCAAAATGACATTTTTTACAATTTCTGTCTGTCTCTTTGTTTCGTCTAATCTCTAGAACGGCTGAATCAATTATGGTTGAACTTTCACGGGCAGTGAACTGATGCAATAAAGAGTAACTAAGGCTACTTTTATTTTATAAATCCCTCGCAAACGCATTCGCGGGAACAGCCGCTCATCATAATGATCAAAGAAAGCAATTTTACTAAAAGCTAAATTAACGTCTTATTCCAGACACGAATAAACTTAGGTAGTTTTTGAAATCTTTTGAAAATAACGCAAGAAAGTCGTTTTAAAGATAGCAATAAACTTTCAAGATATCTAAGGTCGAAACATGAAGAGATAAGCGTTGTATGGGTCCTCAAACTCGCAAGTTGCGAGTAAATTCATTTCGATAAGACACAAAGTTGGCAGTGTCCACGTCTAGTGAAAATTAAGGACTTTGTAAAGTTTGATGTACGAGTGGATTTTAGAATTATGTTATTCGTTACTTTGCTGTGGGAACATTTTAGCGGAATTTCTGTGATTTTTTGTTTTTATTAGTGATAAGTCTTCCGGTTTCTATTTTTTACTTTACTTTTTTTTTATTTTAGCTTCACGCTGTATTCCTTGCGGGGTAGTCAGAAATTTATTTATTTGTCTAACAAAATTAGAAATAACCGAAGAATAGATGAAATATAAGCATTCTCCATCAGGCGTATTGCGAACATGATGGTAATGTGTAACCGAGTCTGCCTATATACGCGACAGTTGTGGATTCGGTTTCCATTTGGGAAAATATATTTTTTTATATTATTTACATTTCTCCGTTATTATGCCTAAGATGTAGAGCGGCGTTGAGTTCCGTCATTTAACACGAGATGTCTCGTGAAAGGGATTATGGGAGAGCGGAGAACTTAGTGTCTTGACACCAGGTTCTATCAATTCTATTGATCAGGAAAGAATGTAAAGGCTTAAATAAACAGTAATAAAACATAATTAATATGGTAATTCATATTAGAAAATAGCAATTATTAAGAGCTGCTGTGACGAGGCGGTGGTACTTTCGTTCCCTTTAGAGCTGGTACCTTTATGTATATTCGACGATTCAAAGTCTAACGTTTACAAAGTCTATTTCAATAAAGAATATTTTAAATTTAAATTTTACACATTTTCTGAGAGAGGCCGATATTGTACACAATTCTGGTGACTTACATTTCTGGTAACATAAACATAACATGAATATCCGCATACTCGTATTCCTAGCTCTCGCTGCAACTGCTCTGTGACATATTGGTATTGTATTTCAACATTGTATATCTTATATAGACATTGTATCTGTGAATACATATGCCAATCTAAGGCTCTTAAGGATCCAAGCTAAGGCTCTTAAGCTAAGAGAAGATGATAGATATAAATTTAGGCTTTCTGTCTAGATGCTAACAACAAATCTAATTTACAATAAGTATATAAGTGTAAAAAACGTAGCTGGATGTAGAACACATGGTTTAGCGGTCAAAGTGTTTTGACGAATTACAAAAGTTGCGGGTTCGAAAGCCACCAGCCAAAAATCTTTTTTCACTTTTTATTTATAGAAATTTTCTAAAAATATTTTACATTTCCCAAGGTGTGAAATATACTTTAAAATGTTAGATAAAAGTTATAGGGGATTTTTAAAGACGAACCGAAAGCTACCACCGACTCGGAAGGCAGTTCTGCTGAGAAGAGCCCGTCATAAAAAATGTGAACGGCCATATCGCTCAGGACATAACGTTACGTAAACTTGAGCCACAACTACGATTAAATATTAAATATATAATAATAATAAGCTAATTTACAAACCATCCTTACCAAAACCA
Organism: Dryas iulia moderata; assembly: GCA_019049465.1. Lineage (NCBI taxonomy): Eukaryota > Metazoa > Arthropoda > Insecta > Lepidoptera > Nymphalidae > Dryas > Dryas iulia. The sequence continues at coordinate 160,973 of CM032426.1, forward strand.
AAAAAAAACATCGTTCACCATAAAATCAAACTTAACAACAATTCTACAACTAGAAAACTTCATCAAAACCTGAACTACTATCAAACCTGAACTACTATATCTACTAACTTCAAGCCATGGGCACATATTGCAAAATCTCTCTAGAACCGGTTTCCCAATCCCCGCAGATGCGTCCGTTGAACTCCGCAGTGAATGTTATGTCAACTTGCGAACAGTACATATTGAGTGAATCCGTCTCAGTGATGCAAGATGTTGGTAAATAGTGGGAACAAGGTACGTTTGAGTTGTTACGAAGGTTTAATTGTAGGGTTATATTAATTACAATTTTTAACTATTTGTTTGGGGAGAGTGGGGAGTTGGGGGGTGATGACCTTTTAAATTATTAGTTATTTTAATCAAATTGTTAAGATAGACATTCCTTTTTGAGTTGTTGTACAGGTGGATAATTAGTCATTAGACCCATCGAATCGACCTAGACCTCTAACAATCTACAGTCATACGCTGTCTCACAGCTACTACTGCTGCTGGCCTTAATATAATGTGAAAGAAACACCATTCCACGTTCTATTAATTTTAAGAAATTTTCATCGGTGTCACAAAACCTAAAATAAGTTTAATTTTTTATGCCAAAAATTTCACAAATTTTTCTCCGTAACAAAAACAAAACGTTATTTTTTTTAGCTTCCCGCTGTATCCCGCACACAGCAGGGTAGGCAGAGGGAGCCTAGTGCAAAAACATTTCGTTCCCCATTTTCCGCCAAATTCGGAAGCATTGCGTGTTAAGTGGCGGAACTTAACGCCGCGCTTTGCCTCGACACCAGAACGAAAAAAGGGAAATATTAAATATTTCCACTCCTCGAGTGTGAATCGAACCCACAAGCAGTCGTTTACAGTCACATGCTTATACCACTGCGCCACGACTGGCCCCTCCACAAAAACAATATCCACTTACTAAAATCAACAGTTAATTAAAATAATATGACTTTCTATACAAAATTTAAATGAAAACCGTGACATTATTACATAATACATACATACATACATACATACATACATACATATATCAAGTGAACTGTATGAAATAATTTTAATTAGCGATGTGAATCAAAACGCGACTGCTTAATGGGGCGTCCCTTTATGCGAATTCAATGGGATTTGTAAATACCTCGCTATTAGCGTTTGGTGATAAATTATTATACTTTTACATTAAACAATAATATCTTTATTATATATTGTCTTGTCTATATTTTTTTTCTCTTCACGTTTTCTCTCGCATTGATATGCGAGAGAAAACGGTAGTCAGAGAAAGCTTAGTGTCAAGACACTTCGTCGAATTTCTTTTTTTTTATTTATGGGATAAAGGAGGCAAACGAACAGAAGACCCACCTGGTGTTAAGTTTACCTTCGCCCATAGACATCCACAACATCAGAGTTGTGGATGCGTTGCCAGCCTTGGAGATGTAGGACAGAAGAAGGGAGGAAGGATGGAAATGGTGGGAATGCTGGCTTACATGTCATCGAACCGGAACACATGAACAGATGTTTGGTAGTTCGGTTTTGACACGATAGTGGTCGCGAGCCAGTCGGGAGATCGAATCTCCTACCACCAAACTAAACTACTGGGTTACCCGCCTTTTACGGGACGCTACCCAGCGGCGGAGAGGAATTATGTTCTTAATCCGTCCCCAAAAATTGCCTGAATTTGTATATACTTATTCTACCATATATTGGGAACTAAGTAATGCTGATAGACAAGGGCCCTCGTGGCGCAGTGTGACAGCGTCTGACTGCAAACGCGATGGTTGTGAATTCGATTCCCACTCGGGGGAAATAATGATTACAATTTTTTTTTTTTCGGTTACCTAAGACAAAACAAGGTGTGTTCCGCCACTCAATACACAATGTTTCGATTATAGATGAAAGAAGTCTTGACACTAAATTCTCTCTAGAAAGTAGATTCGCTTGAAATAAAAGTGCATACATATATCTTCAATGTTTTTTTACGTAAAAAAAAAAAAAATAGCTTCACGCTATATCCCGCACACAGCAGGGTAGGCAGAGGGAACCAAGTGTTAAGACACTCCGTTCCCCACTTTCCGCCGAATTCGGAGGCATTGCGTGTTAAGTGGCGGAACTTAACGCCGCGCTTTACCTCGACACCAGAGCGAAGAAAATGGAAATATTAAATATTTCCACTCCTCGAGTGGGAATCGAACCCACAACCAGTCGTTTACAGTCACACGCTTGTGCCACTGGGCCACGACTGGCCCCAGCCTGGCTGGTTTTTTTATGTTATACAGTAATTATCATTTAGTAACGAACGTGGTAGTTACAAGTTTGACTCCCTTTCAATTAAATGTTCAATATTTTAAATAATTTTATATCCTAACATTAAAAAAAATGCTTCTTAATATTTCACTGCACTGTGTCAAACCATATAATAACTTATATTCTTTAACTTCACCACCTATTAAACTTAATCTCAATTAAAACTAATCGCAATCAACTATAATTCTAATTAAAACTAACAAAAAGAAACGTTTAACACACAAGTCCATAGATAAAGCTGCTCGCTATAATTTTTCTAAGTCAAACTGCACTCTACATTACGTTAATGTATTTAGCGGGTGTGTGTTAAAGCGTAGCAGATGGCAAAGTAGCGGACATAATGTAGGTAGGAAAAACGAATTTTGAATTAAAATGATATTTTTAATGTTTAAATAAGTAACCATCGTAAGAAGCTATCTCGGTTTAGTGTATTTGACTGTAAGTATGATTGTTGAGGATTCGGTTCCCGGTCGGGGGAAAAATACTATTGCACTGAGTTCCGTCCCGCGACACGCAATGTGTCGATGTTAGGGGGTACGTGGAGCATGTAGTGTTTTATATATATATGTCTATATATGTTTTAAGATATGTCTTTTTCGATATAGATTACTTATACGCGGAATAAGCGTTAAGCTGCATAATATAATGTAAAATTTTATCTGTTAAGCAAATAGAATGATTTAATTTAATCAAATAACCTTTAATTCTAAATGTAAGAATAACATTTCTAAATAATCTGACATCTTTTATATATTATATATTTAAAAAAAATGAAAGTCATCGAAAATCAGAAACCACCAAGTTTTTTTTTAACATGCATTATTCCTCGCTTAAATTTTCAAAGACCTGTATATAAATACCTATATACTTAATATCTCCATTTCTCAAGGTTTTTTACATTTTCGTACCCGCTCATGGCTGTATCTCTTATCCCTTATTTGAGTCCTTTTAGGATTCTCTGAACTTTCTACGTAATCATAATAAAATATAGCCTATAGCACTCCTGAATAGTGTAGCTTTCTAATTGTGAAAGAATTTTCATGATCAGTTCAGTATTTCCGAAAATTAGCCCTTACAAAGAAAGTTACAAGCTCTTTATTATGTTCATTAATTAAACAACATAAGATTTAAGAAAAAATTAATATAAATAAGTAAATTTCAAGTTTAGTATGAAAAGATCTTTATCAGAGTTGATAAATTCCCTCTCGTGTGCAGATACAAAGTGCAGCTGGTATATTAGCCGCGATATTTCAACTTTTTGTCAGGAAACGCCGTTTATTATACTTTCTAAGTTATATTTTAAATAATGTTCATATGTTTATTGTACTGAATGGTAGATACTAGATAATTACTATTTTTAGAGCTTCAAGCTTTATCCCTCATAGTACCCTCATATATATTTATCCCTCATAGTCAGAGAGAAACTAGTGTCAAGACACTCTGTGATATGATCTTTTGAACACTTCCCGCCGAATTCGGAGGCATTGCGTGTTAAGTGGCAGAACTTAACGCCGCGCTTTACCTCTGATACCAGAGCGAAGAAATGGAAATACTAAATATTTCCACTCCTCGAGTGGAATCGAACCCACAACCAGTCGTTTACAGTCACACGTTCGTGCCACTGCGCCACGACTTATATAATTATTTTAATCTTATTATTCAAACCCACAACCACTTCGTGTTAAATCAAACGCCTGCCAAAAGCTCCACGAGAGTGACATTATGTACCTACATACATACGTACATAATATATAATATTAATCAATTCAGTTATCTCTAACTGAAACCGCAAATGTTTAATTAGTACTGTAATTTGGCTTTAATTACTTATAATATGTTTAATGTGTACTGTTAGCATTTATATCTGTATGTTTTCTGGTATTATCTTCAAACTTGTTAAGGGAAAGGAGTGATGAGTCACTCCGTCTTTATCTATATGCTTTCAAGTATTATCTTCAAGCCTGTTAAGGTTAAATACTGATGAGTCACTTCGTTTTCCCCTTCCAATCCATTTTGTGTTCTCAAGTGACTGAGCTGATTGTACTTTACTTAATAATACAAATAAATATATTTTTAATTATACGAGTAGACCTAATTAATTTTGGTATAGTGTTTGTTATGTGGCCAGTCGTGGCGCAGTGGCACAAGCGTGTGATTGTAAACGACTGGTTGTGGGTTCGATTCCTGCTCGAGAAGTGAAAATATTTAATATTTCCATTTTCTTCGCTCTGGTGTCGAGGTAAAGCGCAGCGTGAAGTTCCGCCACTTAACACGCAATGCTTTCGAATTTGGCGGAAAGTGGGGAACGGAGTGTCTTAATACTAGGTTCCCTCTGCCTACCCTGCTGTGTGCGGGATACAGCGTAAGCTGATATTTTATAAATTAAAACATTATTCTTTCAAGTATGTTTTTTTGTCACTTGGTTCGTGCTTTTTGTTCTCATTGTCCTTAGTTTTTTAATTTACATTAATTTAACGTTACAATATCATATAGCTTTTTAACATTGAGATTTGTCTCTAAGTTATAATAATAACTATATTATGTCCCTAAGATTTCATAAGAAAGCTGAAGATGTCCGAAAAATATAAGAGACAAATACATTCTAATTATTATGACAAAATGATAGTTTTTATTTCTAAATATACCTCATTGCCAAACTGATAATAGAATTTAGTAAGAAGCCACCTTATTCACCATTTTTCTATTTTATCGTGTATATATTACAATTTAGGAGGCAAAACCCAATATGTCAAAAGTGACAATATTTTTTTTAAATATCACAATTCCCCCACACAGAACCTACACCCATCGCACCCAATTAGAACAACTAAACCACTATGCCATCTCTTACAAAGTCAGATGAATATCAAATGATAAACTAATTATCTCTACAAAGCCACACATCTACGGCTTGCAATGCGTTACGCGATGCATTAGTGAATAGCTGTGGTAAAGCGCGTCGTTAAGTTCCGCCACTTAAAACGCAATGCCTCCAAAATTCATCGGAAAATAGAGATCAGATTAGAGATTTTATTAAAATAAGATGTTACATACTTCATTTTTGATAGTCAAATAATTTACCACCGGACACAGGTTCACTAAAGCTAATGCCTCAGACCTGAGAAGAACCGGCGCAAGAACTTCAACGGGACTTCTTTTTTTAAGTCAATTATGATATATAGATTTATTGCTGAGAGTGATACTTTTGAAATAGACTGGAGCAAGTATTTCATTCCCAAGGCATGTTATCTTTCAAAAACTGATTAATTACCTTTAACAAACAAATAAGTCTTTTTACAATTTTTCTACATTGTGAGACATTAGGTTCCTTCTGCCTACCCTGCTTGAAAAAGAAATTTATTTCATTTAACTTTGTTTCAGCTTCGTATATTTCCCCGAACAGTAGGGCGTCAGGGAGAATTTAGGGTTAAGACAGGCCATTTCCCATTTTCAGCCCAAAATCTTTACTTTACTATCTTTGGCGGAAAGTGGGGAACGAAGTCTCCTAACAATAGGTTCCCTCTGCCTACCCTGCTGTGCGCGGGATACAGCGTGAAACTTGAAAAAAAGATACTTTACGTGTTAAACGCAACTCAACGCCGCCTTCTCTTAGGTAGGAGAGTGGAGAAATGAATGATAAACTAAATATCTCCACAAAGCCCACACACACATATATGCCATGCAATACGTTAGGCGATGCATTAGTGAGTAGCTGTCAAAGCTAAATGGTACGCCCTCGGGATGTTGTCATGACTTAAGACCGTTCATAAAGTCTAAGCGTTCGTGCCTGCTTTATGAATTTATAATTATTATCTACTAGTGGCCCGCTCGCGGCTTCGTCTGCGTGAATTACACAACTATTTCACTATAGGCACATAGACATCTCATTAGAAACCTCCAAAATGATTTATTTTATAATTTATTTATTTATTTATTTATTTATTGGTTTATCACAATAGTATAGTTACAGTATTACAGGTAGGATTAAAACATAAAAGATACATTTGTAGTAAAATACAGCAACCATTCTAAAGTATGTTATGATAAACACCACATGCATAATATATATGTGAGAAAAAGAAAAAATAAAGTCACAATTATTCCTTAAAAAATATACAATACGTTAAAGTGAAACATATAAAGCAAAGAAATAAAATACATACAATGTGGTAGAGTTTTCAGATTCCATTAATGAGCTTACTCCTGATTTTATGAAGTGATTCCCAAAAAATGTCGATTGTAGAAGAGTGTTTATTAGCTATACGACTCAAACGAGGCACTGGTGAATTAGACCCCAGGACTGTTTTACGCATGGGAGGCTGAAAAAGTTTTACACAATTTCTAGGGCACTTATAGGGAATTTTGAAAGTAAAATGCGCCAATAGATTGGGACAGTTAATCTGATTGTTTAATAATTTGTGTAAAAAGGATAGGTCCAGTATGTCCCTTCTGTCATCTAACGATTGCATTCTAAAATGAAGCAATCTGTTTTTATAGGCAAGTATGCTTTCGGAAACTCCTTCGGATCTTGCTAGATGCCATAGAAATCTTTTCTGAATACGTTCAATTCGCAGAGAATTTGTAGAAAAGTGAGGCCTCCAAACAGTGCTACAGTATTCGAGAATGCTGCGTACATGGCTATTATAAAGCATTATTTTTGTTCTTGCTCGTGTAAACATTTTACAATTTCTTAATATAAATCCAAGCAGACGAGAAGCTTTCTTGATAGCTTCGGATATATGGTGCTCAAATGTCAATTTTGTGTCAAAGAAAACACCTAGATCTTTAATTGTATCAACTTTTGTTAGAGGCACTTCGTTGACATAAAATTTGCAATTAATAGTCTTTAACTTTCTAGTAAATGTCATGTGGAAGCATTTATTAACGTTCAGAGACATTCCGTTTGCTTTGCACCATTTTACTAACTTATTCAGATCACTTTGCAGTAGCATAATATCATTGGGACTATGAACAACTTTTATAAATTTTAAATCGTCTGCGAACATGAACGGGGTACAATGAGAAAATATAGCGGGTAAACCATTGATAAAGACGTTAAACAAAAAAGGTCCTAGATGGGAGCCCTGTGGAACACCAGATGAGATATCCCGTAACGATGATTGATAGCCCGAAATTACAACATAGAATTTTCGATTTTCAATGTATGATTTAAGCCACTGCAGAAGTTGACCGGTATAACCATATCCATAAATCTTTTGACTCAATATATGGTGGGGTACTAAGTCAAATGCCTTACTGAAGTCACTATAGATTACCTCAGTCTGATAGCCAGCATCTATAGATTTATACAATGTCTCCGTAAACTCAACCAAATTCGTACATGTAGATCTTGATTTAGTAAATCCGTGTTGAGCATCACTCATAAAAGGCTTGAAGTGTGTGATAATATGAGGCAATATAAGACTTTCAAAAACCTTAGCAAAAGTAGGAAGCAACGATGTTGGACGGTAATTTGAAACATTTTTTTTATCATCACTTTTATAAACTGAACTATTTTAGCTATTTTCCACTGAGTTGGAAATATTCCATCTAATAAAGATTTTTTGTAAATAATTAGCAGTGGAGTTGATAGACTCTCCGCACACTTACTAATAAATTGTGGAGGAATATCATCCGATCCTGATCCTTTGCATCTGTTTAGATTTTTCAGTTTTTTAATTATTTCCTCCTTAGTGAAATTTACGTTGGACATAGTATTTAACGCGTTGATTTGTGCATTTTGGAAATTTTGGGCAGATACATTTTGAGCAGAACTGTAAATATTAGAAAAATAGCTCGCAAATAAGTTACTTATGGCTTTGCCACCAGTTACATTAGTTGCTCCATCGGTCATTTCATTAGGATATGCACTGTCGGTTTGACGCTTAGTCTTCATAAAGGACCAAAAGCATTTGGGCTCTAGAGCAATATTATTTTCTACTTTCGTAATATAACTAATATAGTTTTCGCTCGCCAATGTTTCACAACGTTCATTTAATATATCTAAGGCAATCTTATCCATAGGATTATTATATATTTTATAGCAACGATCAAATTTGTTACGCTCTCGTATTAAACACTTAAGGTTGTGACTGAACCAGATAGGATATTTCCGATTTAAAGGTTTATTTTTTGGTACAAACTCTGATATACTAGAATTCAAAACTTCATAAAACTTTTCAACAGTTTCGTTAATTGTTAGATTTTTACACAAGATGATTTCCCATTTTATATTCAAAAGATGTTGATTAATAAGGTCATAATTACATTTGTAAAAATTGTATCTAAATCTTGTTGCTGTTGTTTTTTAATGTTTTTATTTTAAAATCATTAAATGTAGCTATTATGGGAGGATGAAATTTATCAATATTAACAAGGGGAGATACAGCTGGCGAAACAAAACAGTTCTGTGCATTAGTGAAAAAGAGATCTAAAGTTCGATTCAACGTATTTTTTACATTATTATATTGTTTAAGTTCGTTCAAAGTTACAAAATCCATGAGCATACTAGTCAACGGTGAAGTGTAGTTACCTAGGTTAGTATAATTTTGGGAACCACTATCAAAAGACCACTCGATACATCCAAGATTAAAATCACCCACAATGCATGTGCTAAAACTATGCATTTCAGAAACATGATTACAATTACTTAAAAAATGTTTTAATAAATTTATATTGACTGGAGGTGGCAAGTAAACCCCACAAAGAGCTATATTATGTATTTTGTTTTGAATATTTAACTGTATTGTGATCCATAAATCTTCGCATTCACTCTCCCAAGTGTATTTACGACTACATTCAAGTTTTTTAGAAACAGCTATAAGTACACCTCCTCCTTTCTGTTTATGTTGAAAGCTGGTTAATTTCCTATCTCTTCTAAATATAAGATATCTGTCATCGATTAATTCGGAATTGAGTACGTTGTCATCGAGCCATGTTTCAGTAAGAATAATGATATCGTAGTTATTACAGCATATATTAGTGTATAAAGTATGGGTTTTGCTGCGTAGTCCACGTACATTCTGGTAATATATATTTAGGTAGGAGAATTTTATTTTTTTTATAATATTGAAACATGCTTTGAGAGATGGGCAACGACTAAGCTAGACTTTTAAGAAAATCAATATCTTTGACCAGCTTACATTCGGAGAAATCAGTTTTCCGTATAAAAATTCGGCCATTTTTAACCCAGACATGCTTATATCCTTTTTCCCTTGCTATGGTCCTTGCAGTAGCATGAAGGCGCTTGTTTACAGCTGATAAGTGCTCGCATACAAAAATAGGTCTTTTATCTCCAGCAATTCCAACATGATGTGTGTTAAGTTTATTATCAGGGTTAGCTTTGTTATAATTTATGACTGAAGATAGAATAATATCCCTAGTTTTCGGAGAATTAAGTTGTAGAACAATAGAACGCGGTCTTGCACTGTGTGAGTCTAGTTTAGCTATTATAGTACAGTGTAAAATATTATCAGGATTAACGTTACAGTTTACGGCACTAGTCAATTTTTGAATGATATTATTGAGATTTTCACTTCTGCTTTCCGGAACGCATTGTATTTCTAAATTATTTGCTCTATTTTGTTGCTCAATATTGTTAATCCTGTTAGTCAGAGTCTGGAGACTTAAGGTTAAGTTAATGTTTGCATCTTGTAACTTCTTGACAGACTCTGAGCTATTATCAACTTTTTTCCGGATGTCTTCGTACTGACTATTCAAGAATTCCATTGATTCCCTCATTTCTGTAATTTCATCTTTAATGGACTTTAACTCTTTTGAAATCATATTTCCCAAATTTTTATTTAATTCAAATGACAAACTATGCAATTCTGACTTAACTACTTCGCTAATGGTGTCTTTGATATAAGAGAGTGAAACGATATCGGTGGAGGTCTGTGGAGGAGACGATATTGCCTGTCTTTTTGTCGAACGTTTGACAACTACATTTTGCTTAATATTTGAACTTTTATTGCGTGTGCTGATTCGGACCGGTGTGTCATCACTTTGCCCGCTTCTAGGTTTAATGGCCGCGCATGATGGACATTTCCAAAGTTGGTCGACGTCGTTACCAATATTTATGTTTAAACAGTTGTGGTGATAGCCTGCTTTGCAAATGCAACATTGTAGATACGTCTCGCCCTCTATTGGTGTGTTACAGCAACCCCACGTAAGAATTTCGTTAACACTTTGTGTTATACTAATCATAGTTGAAATAAATGGCTTATTTTAAAAAAATATTTAGTTTTTTAAATTTCAATTCTAAGGTGGATTTGATCTCAGGTTTGTCGACTTCTCAGTCCGAGTTCCGACCTCTGAGCCAGGACAAGTTTAAGTAACTTATTCAAAATGTAGTATGTACTCCACCGAAATGTTTTGTCGGCGGGTTATTATATACGCTGTACTTTATGCAAAGATTTCAAAAGGTCGCAATCTTCACTTTTAGCACACTTTTTGATCATAACGAGAGATATGGAATAATACTATGATCAATATTAACACTTTCACTTATTGTTCATTTTGACGGTAGATTCAAATACTCGATAAAAGTTTTTTTGATATGTTTTCTGTTTTTTCCTTGTTTTTATTAACACATAAGATGACACTGAAGTTATTTGCAGTTAAAGTAATTATATGAACTTATTTTGATAGAAATTTATGCAGTTTTAAGGATTATTTCGAATTGTTTCTGAGACGAACTCTGAGCACTTCTTCCTCTCACTAGTACCGTCGGTAGAATGTGATGAAGAAATTATCAGTGTTTCTCTACTATATTATACATATAAATCTTCCTTTTGAATCATTCTATCTATTAAAAGAAACATCACAAACCAATACGTAGTTTTGAAGATCATAGCATAGATGTATATATAAAGAGACACAGGAAGTTACTTTGCTTTATACTTGTTATGTAAAGATTCAATAAATTGATGTATTATGAGTCTTTTTTAGCTTCAACGAAAATGGAAATATTAAATATTTCCACTCCTCGAGTGGGAATCGAACCCACGACCAGTCGTTCACAGTCACACGTTCGTGCCACTATGCCATACCTGGCCCCATGAGTCCTTTTTATTTTGTTTAATTTCACGTGTGAAATATAAAAATAATATATACAAAAGTATTAACGTAATGTATATATTTATTCTATACATATTCAAATCCAAATACAAATTCAAAATACAAATTATCTTTATTCAAATAGACTTTTTCAACACACACGAGTTAAAAATAAAAATATTATTATAAAAATGTATTAACGTACCTTTATATATTTTTTTCTATATATAGACGTGTCAAATGTGTAAAACCCTTCATTTTTCCTGCGTACCAGAGAAAGCAGAGAGTATGAGTGTCAAGACACTTAGTCTCCCACTTTTCACTCGAAATGGAGATATTACATTTTAAATAACTAAATTCAACGCAAGTTCTTATTTAACACAGAACAGAATGTCCGTGCAGAGTGAAGGCTTACTTTTCTTCACGCTTTTTACCGAGCCTATACATAGAAGACACTCAATTCTTTAATAATTACTTAATACTTTCCGTTCGACATCCAGACATTAAGAGGCATATTGCGGAACTCAACGTCACAATTTGTCTAAGGTGCCAAAGCGAAGAAAAGGAAACTAATTTAAACTGTTCTAAGTGTGAATTAAGCCCACGGCCAATCGCATCTATTATCAATCGGTGTCAATCTTTTTATTTTTTCACAATGTTATCGTAGTTCAGTGGGATAGCTTCACGCTATATCCCGCACACAGCAGGGTAGGCAGAGAGAAGCTAGTGTTAAGACACTCCGTTCCCCACTTTCCACCGAATTCGGAGGCATTGCGTTTTAAGTGGCGGAACTTAACACCGCGCTTTGCCTCGACACCAGAGCGAAGAAAATGGAAATATTAATATTTCCACTCTTCGAGTGGGAATCGAACCCACAACTAGTCGTTTACAGTCACACGCATGTGCCACTGCACCACGACTGGCCCCTAAAAAATTAAAAAAATGTGGTAACAATTTTTTCCCCGACTGGATTTGAACCTTTAACCATCGCGTTTAATATAAAATTATATTTCAATACACCACGATTTCTTCAATAGTATAATTCCATTAATATGAAGTTTATCCCTCCTTCTGTCACAACCGATATTACCTGAAACAAATAAGTACATAAATTAACCCAATATTCAATTAGCTGACAATTAGCATTGATCACTTTGACAGAGGTAGCCGCTTCAAATCTCTCGGGACAAATGTAAATCCACTATGGATTATGATAAACTATAAATAAAGGAGATTATTGAATGAAATTATATTTTAATATATGTATATATTTTAGGCTTCATGTTCTTTTCTGCTTACAGAGTGGAAACAAAGAATACTCTATTTTCCATTATAAATTTTTGAACGTAGCAGGATTCGAACCCATGTCTCTTGGAAACCACAATCACATGTTCTACATACGTTTATTACGACTTATTTTTCATGTAGTATACAGTATGTACATTTTTACTCTATATATATATTTAATTTCTTTTCATCTCTTTCTGTCAATCTATTTATTAATTAACTAGCTGACCTGGCTAACGTTGTTTTTCCATATAAATTATTTCTAAGTGTTTAAGGGTGTGATATATCCGTGAAATGGGCATGAAGCTCTGTGAACGATGGGGAAATATAAAAATAACAAAGGCCAAACAACATTTTTAAGTTATGATATTCCTTAAAATTATATACTATTAATTAATTAATGACGACAGTAACTGGTGGGGATAACTCATTAAGTGATAAGTAAGATTGATCAGTTAACAAAATAAATTACTGAAATAGCTATTAAAAAATAGGGGTTGGTGATAAAAGAGTTAAAATTTAGCGTTATATGTATTTTTTAATGCTACATAATAAAAAAAATAAAAAAGAAATAAATTGTCGAAAAATAAAAAAAATGTTAAGGGTGGACAACCCTTATCACTAAGAGGTATGAAAAATAGATGTTGGCCGATTCTCAGACCTATTCAACATTTCCATTTCTCGAGTGGGAATCGAATCCACAATCACTCACCCTCATGGTCACACTTTGTGCCCCCAAAGCCACGACTGACCTCAAACAGGTGTTAGATATAAATATAAACCTAAAAAAACATGGTCAAATATTATACTAAAATAGCTATGTAAAATATCCTATTTCAAAGAATTTTAATTATTAAGATCTATTGTTATCACGATTATTACACATTTCTACACATGTCTACCTGTGACCATGGAATACTGTAAAGTGCTCGAAACGTCAGCTTTTCGTTGGTTTCCAAGTACCAAAAATTTACTATACATACATATAATAAAACTAAAACATTAAATGATTTCGAAGTAAATCATTATATTACATCTTATAAAAAATATATCTTTGATATTTATATAAAGCGTAATATAAATATATATGATTTCTCCTTCGAACCGTCGCTGTGTCAGCGTATCGGAAAGACGCGATCGTAAGCAGACCTCAATAAAATTACTTATACTAAGTAAGACGACCGCGACGTTGACTATTTTAATATTTATATATTTTAACTGATTTCTTAGGAGATTTTTTTTTATTATTACTGATAGATATGGTAAAATTGTAATTTTGGTATTATTCTATTAATAGTGGCCAGTCGTGGCCCAGTGGCACAAGCGTGTGACTGTAAACGACTGGTTGTGGGTTCGATTCCCACTCGAGGAGTGGAAATTATATTTCCATTTTCTTCGCTCTGGTGTCGAGGTAAAGCGCGGCGTTAAGTTCCGCCACTTAACACGCAATGCCTCCGAATTCGGCGGAAAGTGGGGAACGGAGGGTTGGTTGAGGCACTAGGTTCCCTCTGCCTACCCTGCTGTGTGCGGGATACAGCGTGAAGCAAAAAAGCTATTACTTTATTTCAAATAGCAATATGTGATTTTTAAAATTTCAGATTTTTTTGGCATAGCAGGGTAGTCAGAGTAAAGTTAATGTCAGAACACTCCGTTTTCCACTTTCCGTCCTAAATCGAGGCAATGCGTGTAAATTGACCGAGCTTTACGTTGCCTTCGTCTAGGAAGAAATGAAAACAATATAAGTACTATATTATCATTCCCCCGAGTGGGAATCGAATCCACAACCGTTGCGTTTACAGTCAGACACTGTCACACCACAGCATGCCGGCCACAAATACGCGATTAATCAGGTTAGTACAATAAAATATAATTTTTGTAAATTGAAAAACATGTTTAAAATATGCAGTAATATTATTATTGAATAAAATATTTTAATTTTAATTTTGGGGCTATCGTGAAGTAGTATGATAGCGTCTGACTATGTACAGAATGGATGTCGGTTCGATTCCAACTCAAGAATTATCCAATTATTTTTATACTTTTGCTGTAGTGACAAAAAATATGGCGTTGAGTTCTCTCTTTTTATTTTTTAAGTTTAATTAGTATAATCATAATATCTTATGTATAGAAATCGAATCCGCTACGATCACGCCTAAACTCGGATACAACATCATCAAAAATTATCAAAGTAATAAAGTAAAATAATGTAAAAATGTAATTTCAGTACGATTCGTACGAACACAAAGCGAGTCGAGTCAAATGAAGCAAACAATATTTAATGGCGGCGCAATTTGCAAATACTCGAATAGAATGCAACCTATTTTATTGTCATTATTGTTAAAATGTTCCGAATACGAAAGCGGTGTTCAGATTTGACACTTAGTAGTGCCTTTAGTAGTGAAGGAATAACGAATGTAATAATGATACTTAGAACAGTTAGAAGAGCTTTCAGCAGGGCAGAGAGAACCAAGTTGCAAAACACTCTGTTGTCCGCTTAGTTATGTCAGCTTATTTATATATAACTTTTTTCTTAGCTTACGTTGTCCACTTTCCATCCGAATTCGAAGCATTGTGTGTGGCAAAGCCCAACATTACGATTTTTCCTACCATAATCTATTCTGCAAGTAGGAATCAAACTTATAAGGATCGCGTCAGTCTGACACTGTTACACTACGTCATAATGGCCTCAACAATAAAATCTTACAATAAATAAACTTTGTAATGAAGAAAATATAAAAACTAATTTGTCCAAATATTGATAGAAAAAAAAATCTGATTTCTCCATATTCAAAGACTACTTATTACATGACAAAGTCTAACACCAATGTTTTCCACACCTTACTTAGCTATTATATATATTAATAACTAACTACTCCAGCAATACCTAAAGCACTCGATCCCAAAGCTACCTCAAATCAATACACGAACTCAAAAATTTCACCTCGACAATAAACCTACCGATAACCTTACACATACACATATACATACAATATACATACATAGATTTATACATTCAAAAAGGATTCGTATCCGTCACCCATAGCGGAAGCAATCAGTCTGCTCGTTGGACGCAAAAGAAAAATAGTATGGGAGAAAAAAAATTCTATATCACCCGGCGAGTTTTCCGAGCGCCGCTCAATTCTTCACAACTGGCCGCACACGATATATTAATTTTCAATTGAAGTTCAGTTTTGTCGGCAAACATTTTGCGAAATACAAACTGGGGCATGGCAGACGCTGATGGTATGGTTGAGGAGATTAGATCTGGTAGTTATAGGTTCGATTCGGAGAAAAGGTTATATTTAAATTATTGTAATAATAAAAGTAAAATATTGTTATAAAACGCAATGATGGTGGTGAATGGAGTGTCTTAACACTAGGTTCCCTCTATCTACTCTGCTGTGTGCGGGATACAGCGTGAAGCTGTATCGAACCCACAACCAGTCGCTTTACAGTCACACCTTGTGCCACTGCACCACGAATGTTCGTAGTTTTATATAAAGACAATTTTAGTTTAGGAGTTGAGAACAACTGAACTTTTTTCATTATGCGCTGAAATATCAAAATTTCAGTTGCAATACTAGTTTTTCAGTTGTCCAAAATAATAAGCGCTACATACGCCTGACAATCAGTAATGAAGCAGGAATTTCATGTTAATATGTATTTTTTTTATTTTTGCCCTCAGATTTCTGAACTTTATCTAAAGACAAAGAAATGTTTAGGTATTTTAATATTCTTAATGTTAATCAGGCACATAGAATACGAAACAATATTTAGAAAATAATTAAAATCTTTTTTTTACCTTCACTCTGTATCCCGCACATAGCAGGATAGGCAGAGGGAACCTGGTTATAAGACTTTCTGTTCCTCATTTTCTGCCGAATTCTGAAGGTATTGTCTGTTAAGCGCGACATTTTCCCATAATACAGAGCGAAGAAAAAGTAAGTAATACTAATAATATATTTCCACTTTGTTTAAATTTGTATATTTAAAAAAATCTTCCAGCTGAAGATTTCAATCTAGAGCACGTTAAGCTTTATTAGACACATACAATATACACTATAACTATAACTACTAATATAAACTAAAAAATATTGTAAATATATAATGCAATCAATATCCTAAGTAAAATTTAACTTTAACCTTTTTTTTTAAGTTTAACTTCTTCCACAAAAGAAAAATCACAGTATGATGAAATCCCTTGAAACTCAGCAGGAGTATAAATTCTTGATGAATAAAAGAAATTTCATTAAACAATTATTACGTATAAAGGCGATTTTATGTCAATTTTTTGAGCTTCGTAGTATTTCACGTATTTAGTAGTCGAAATCCTACAGCCTAATTCAAGACGTTATGTGGCGTAACTTAACGTCACCCTTATTCTTGTTTAACATAGCGGAAAATGTAAATACTTTTTTTTTAGCTGCACGCTGTATCCAGCACACAGCAGGATAGACAGAGGGAATCTAGTGTTAAGACACTCCGTTCCCCACTTTCCGCTGAATTCGGAAGCATTGCGTGTTAAGTGGCGGAAATTAACGCCGCGCTTTACCTCGGCACCAGAGCTGGAAATCTCTATATATAATAAAAGAGTAGAAAAGTCAATTCTGTACATGAAAAATTTCAGAAAAATTTTAATTGGATGCGTTAATATATCGATAACAGAGGCCAAAAATCTACTCAGTAGAATTTTTGTCTGTCTGTCTGTCTGTCTGTCTGTCTGTCTGTCTGTTAATTTGTTCGTCAATCACGCAAAAACTACTGGATAGAAATGAATGAATTTTGGTATGGTGATAGCTTATAGTCCAAAGGTACATATAGGATAGTTTTTATCCCGGTTTTCTATGTAGTTTTTTTGGAAAAAATAAAAAACCGATATAAGTAAATCATTTGTATATCGGTATCTACCGGGTAGAAATTAATGAATTTTTGTATGGAGTTAGCTTAGAGGTTAGAGCAACATATAGGATAGTTTTCATCCCGGTATTCAACATAACTCCCACAGAAAAATAAAATTAAAAAAAAACATTCAAATTATGTCGATCGTCACGAGGGAAGCTAAATTTGTTTCAATATCACTAATTAAAATAATTATAAAATAAAATAAGCATAACATTTATTAAATATACATTTGACCGGTCTATAAAACTTTATATAATCTATATATTTATATAATCTATATGACAACAGATGTCACTACGTTTTCTGCAACGGGTAGCGCCATTTGTTATTATATAGTTGACATTGTATTAGACATATCCGCACTCATTAAAATTATTATTATAAAAATGCAAAAATCTGTATCTCTTCTATTTGTTATGTTTTGACGGGAATTCGTAAAGAATATTGTTGAAGATGCAGGGTCATATAGGCTACTTATAAAAAATCAAACCCTAGGAGGTTGAAACAGTGGATGAAACTTATGTATGTTTAGTATATAGTGAGAATGAAAGATCTAAACTCCTTGACTGAAATGAATGAATTTTCTCAGGAAAATAGTTAATGAGGCAAGGTCAAACATAGGCTATCTCTCTTTTTTTAAAATTACCCTGGTATTCTAAACAGTTCCCGCAGAAAAGTAAAAAACTGGCAAAGTCAAATTGCATTGATTATTTGCAAGTAAAGCTATTTTTTAATATCAATAAGTAACACAATTGTAAAATAAAAAGCGTAAAGTTTATTTAAGATATTATAACCGGTTTATAATACTATATACCAGATGGTATATATGTACGAAATCTACTATCATATGATAGCAGATTTCGTACGTTTTCTTACTAGAACAGTTATCGCTATATGTTATCAAATAATATAGACATTGCACTAAATGTATCGATGATTTTCTCATGAACATAATTAGTGACGAAAGTCAAATATAGACTACCCTCCTTTTATAAAAAAAAGGCAATAGATAGGCAATAGAGGATGAAAGTGGTAGTTCACGTGGCGAAGCCGCGAGCGGGTCGCTAGTATTAAATATTTCCACTCCTCGAGTGGGAATCGAACCCACAACCAGTCGTTTACAGTCACACGCTTGTGCCACTGGGCCACCACTAGCCACGAATTTATTTAGAAAATCTAGACCCAAGTCAAACCAGGGGTCACAATTAGTATACAGTAAAAAATAATACAAGTAATTATGATACGTGTATGCGCCACAAACATCCAAATATCAGCTAAAGCCAATTAATCAATCACACTCTCGTCAAAATTCAATTTGAACGCTTTAAGTCAGAATATTCAATATTCATTTCGCAATTTTAAATTGGAGTCTAACGAGTTCAGGATTGATACTTAAAATTTGAACGTGTAAAATGTGGCCAGTCGTGGCCCAGTGGCACAAGCGTGTGACTGTAAACGACTGGTTGTGGGTTCGATTCCCACTCGAGGAGTGGAAATATTTAATATTTCCATTTTCTTCGCTCTGGTGTCGAGGTAAAGCGCGGCGTTAAGTTCCGCCACTTAACACGCAATGCCTCCGAATTCGGCGGAAAGTGGGGAATGGAGTGTCTCAACACTAGGTTCCCTCTGCCTACCCTGCTGTGTGCGGGATATAGCGTGAAGCTATTTATTTATTCCTTAGAGCAAGGTAGTCCTGGAGGGAGAGCCTAGTGTCTAGACACTCCTCACCTTTCCACCTAAATTAAGACATTTCGTGTTAAGTGGAAGTCAATGTTGTGCTTTTTCTTAGTTAAAAGAACGAAAAAATGAAAATAATATATAATTATTGTCCCGAGTGGGAACCGAACCTCCAACTATTGCAGTTTTACAGTGAGACGATGACTACGTTAAGACGGCTTCAAAGGGCTCTTTTTGCCATCTTTTATTGTAATATTATAGATTTTCTTCCTCTTACATTATTAACATGGTCATATATCTATTAGCAAGAGTCTTGCTAGTAAAATAAAAAAACAGCTTTAAGCTTTTTCCGCATAACAGAGAAGTCAGAGAGAACCTATTCTCAAGACACTCCATTCTGCACTTTCCACCTAAATTTGAAAATCAATACCGCGCTTTAGCTTAAAAGCACAACGGGGAAATGAAAGTTAAAGTTGAAATATTATTATTTTTTTCGTTTAATCATTATATGTTGTGGCGCAGTGGGTCAGCATGCGACTCTTAACGCGATGGTTGCAAATTCGATTCTCACTCGAATTATATTTAAATTATAACACTTCGCCGTTCTGATAAAACAAAAAGCAGCGTTGACTACCACCGCTTTTACCCGTGGGGGGACGGGTTAAGAATACAATTCCCCTCCGCCGCTGGGTAGCGTCCCGTAAAAGGCGGGTAACCCAGTAGCTTGGTGGTAGGAGATTCGTTCTCCGACTGGCTCGCGACCACTATCATGTCAAAGACAAATCGCCAAATATCTGATGATGTGTTCCGGTTCGATGGCATGTAAGCCAGGTCTCCCTATTCCCACCATTCCCATCCTTCCTCTCTCCTTCTGTCCTACATTCCCAAGGCTGGCAACGCATCCATAACTTGAGTGTTGTGGATGTCTATGGGCGAAGGTACCACTTAACACCAGGTGGGCCTTCAGCTCGTTTGCCTCCTTCATTCCATAAAAAAAAAAAAAAAAATCTTCCCTATTCAGAAAAAATCCTGAAACTACTTTCTTTTAAAAATATAAACCCATTTCTAACAATTTACATTAAAATTTTACACCCACTCATTTCCTTAGCAGATTGATGACATTTAAGTCAATAATCGATATCAATATTCAATTAATTGAAGACGTCCATTGGCTTGCTAATACCCTTATCAAGGAGCGAGTCTTAAAGTCCGCCTTCGAAACTATAGAGTTACTTAATGACCTGTGATTTACGATAAATGTACGCAGATATTGATATAATGTTAGTATAAATTGAATGTATAGGGTTCTAGATACAAATCCTATTTGAGGTATAATTAGTTGTTATTGTTAGAGGTATAGTTAGTATAATAAATAGATGGTCAAGTTTTATGATGAAAAGATCAAACGTTACTGGAACTGTAAACCCGACGTTTCGAACACTTTACAGTAGTCCGTGGTCACAGGTAGACTGAGGTGGTTTCTAAAAATGTCTTTTCAAATACCAAAAATATACGCGTTAATCCGGTTAAAAAACGGTTTAATTTCAAAATGTGTTGTTATCGCGAAAACGAAATATCATATATATTTTTTTTATTATTTTTTTTTTAGCTTCACGCTGTATCCCGCACACAGCAGAGTAGGCAGAGGGAACCTAGTGTTAAGACACTCCGTTCCCCACTTTCCGCCTAATTCTGGAGGCATTGCTAGTTAAGTGGCGGAATTTAACGCCGCACTTCTGTATTGCTGTGGGTAC
The DNA here is from genome assembly GCA_019049465.1 of Dryas iulia moderata. Taxonomy (NCBI): domain Eukaryota; kingdom Metazoa; phylum Arthropoda; class Insecta; order Lepidoptera; family Nymphalidae; genus Dryas; species Dryas iulia. Next base: position 181,978 of record CM032426.1, read on the forward strand.
TATAGGATAGTTACTCTCTATAAAATACCTAACGGATTTCCACAATACAATACAAAAAAAAAATTCTATCTCCAAATAATAGTTATAAAGAAAAAGAATAAAAATTGCAATCGAGATTACACAGCCGGGCGGCAATCAACGGCAGGCCTGTTAGCCGGATTGCCCTATTTGAATAGTTGTGGGGCAAAGGCAGCCTCAGCGGCATTGTTTTCAGTTTAATTCTATTAAATCATTGATTGGAGACTAGAAACTTTATATTATACTAGCGACATGCTTGTGGCTTTGTTTGTGCAAACTGAAGTTTCAGTTTGTAAAACAGTATAAAATGCTGGAAAAAATATATTATAACTGTTTATTAATGATTTAGAATGTAAGACCGACTGTAAATGTGTAAATAGATACTACACGTTAAGGGAAGATAGTGTTATTCTACACTTAGGAAAATTAAAAAAGACATTTAGAAAACGTATAAAAATTTGAAAGCTGCGTCGAAATTCTTATACGCTTTATTAAAGCTTATTTTTGTAGTTAGCACGAAACTGGTAGTAGAACGCATGGCTCAATGGTGAAAGCGCCTGGACGGTATTCAGGAGGCGCGGGTTCGAATCCCTTTAGTAAAAAGGTCAAACTGCATTTATTTCAGTTAAGCCATTTCAAAGCTCAGTGTACACAAACAATCACACAAGCATATAAACAGACACAAAGAAAAAAATTGAAAATAATTATTTTGTACTTTATTACATTTATAGGCCCCTTTATTTTAATTACGTATGTTGTGGGTTCGATTTCCACTCCGTGATTATATATACATTATTTTCATTACTTCGATCTACCATCTAAAGCAAAGCGTTGAATGAATGAAGAAAATGAAATAATAAATATTTCAATTCCTCGAGTAGGAATCGAACTCACAACCAATCGCGTTTACTGTTACACTTTGTGCCCCTAAGCCACGTCTGGCCACTAAACATTACGTTCTTTGTTAAAAAGGCGTTTTTACTATAGAAAAAAATATAATATAATAGTACATTGTAATACCATCAATAAATACATTAAGTTCCACCTCTCTAACTGGAGTTCGCGCTACCAAAGTTTTTCGACGTTTTAATATTTATGGCAGACATTAACAAAGGGGTTGTCTGAAATTTTAAACGCAAGAGTTGGACAGTTTGGAAATATTGAATCGTTAAATACGATTTTTTTAACGAAATTTAATTTACCTTCGCGGTATAGTTGAAAAATATATGTACGCGATAAGTGCAGGTTCGATTCTGTTTGGTATAGAATCGTGTGTCTATGACAAAGACTTTTTTATTTTTTACGTATATATGATTGTTATATAGATCGTCGTGACGCAGTGGGACAGTATGACTGTAAGCCCGATTGGTTGTGGGCTCGAAGCTTACTTAGAGTGTTTACTATATTTGTCGTAGAAGAATGCGCGAACGAGCCTACGACATCTCGCGATGATGGAGAGGGTTTCCGCTGGGTTTTAGTAGGTAGTATCGAGCTCATTGGTGAGTCCCACAGTATCATCTGTTCGCAGGGCAGTTCTGCCTGTCGTGCGAACGGTTGGTCTGCGTAAGAGCATTTCCCAGCGAAAAAAAAGAAAAATTACTATTTTTAAAACTAAGTCATAGTACAGCGTTGAGTTTCGTCACTCAACAAGCAATGTTTCGATTTCAAACGAAGTGATTGGACACAAGGTTCTCTGAGACTATCCTACTAGAGAGCGTGAGGCTGTTTTTTATACGACAGCTATTTGACTTTCCACCTTCAAGCATATGTAGTGACACAATATTCCTATCTCTCTGTTTATCTCCCTATTAACTATCTAAACATATTATAAATCGTACACACAACACAGTAAATAATCAACTAAACAAATATATTAACTTCTACCGTCAACGTGAACAAAATCCAATTAAACAGGTAAATACAAGTACAGCGATTAATAGAGAGCTCGCTTAATGTTTGCTAACTAAATTACAACAGTATCATGGTCTATTAGAGGACTTTAAGGGGGTGGATCATACAATTACGATAGGCTTTCCTTTTGTTTAAATATAATTATGTTATTTGTCGCGTTTGTAAACAAGTTGGAAGCGTCACACTTCCGGTGTAGGAGGAAAAAAGAATGAATCTAGTGTCGAATCACTCCACTCTCCACTATTCGTCCTAAATTGAGACATTCCGTCCCCCAAAGACTCAACACTAAAATGGGGAAATAAAAAATAAACATTTATGAGGTCACTTTGTGTTAGGTACCAGAAACACGAAAGGAATATAATGTAAACACAATCCTTCCCCGAATGGGAATCGAATTCACGACTAATCGTTTTAACAGCGAGATTCTGACCCACTGAGCTGATATATGTATATGCGGATGCTGATATATATGCGGATGCGGATATATATCTCATATAGGTATGTCCTATTGCTTTTTTTGTATAAGAAAACGCTTGTCGAAAATGTATTATAACGAAACTTACACGTTTAATTATTCATTTATGAATAGCAGTATACGAGACTGACAGGTGAAGTCGGTTCAGTTAGAAGACGCAAAAATATTGCAAAAATATATTTATTATATTATTTTATATAACTCCAGGCATATTTAACAATACATGGATAAAAATTAAATTTATTATCAGTTATTCCTTATTGTGTAAATATCCATTTAGCAATAACCTGACATTACTTAATAAAGAATATTTTGTTCACAATTTTAAAATTAAAAACCCTTTCGTGTTGAGTACCAGGAACCAGAGTCACCCTTCCTAATTAGACAAAGGCAAAAACTCAATTTCAACTTAATTTCCTTGACTTATAGTCAGCTGTAAAGTATATTTCAATTTTCATTTCTTCTTTGTGGTACCTAAGATGGTACGCCGCTAGACACGCATTGTCTAAATTTTGTGCTGAAAGTATGTATATAGAAGGAAAAGCTTGTCACTATGTCCTTTCTGGCTACCCCACTACGCGAAAAAGACACAAATTAAAAAAAAGAATATTTAAAACTATCATCCATTCCAAACAGACTTTCCATTACCCCACAATCAATAAGCCTAGAATAATAAATAGAACTCAACCCAAAAGCCAATTCAACTTAACAATTTATACCATTAAATGCAGATTTCCTAAAATCAGTTTTAAACTATCAAAACATCGTCAACCCAAAAGCCACTGAACAATCGGATTTATCTCTAAATAACATCTGGAGTCTGCTCTGGACCAACAAAAAACATGCGATGCGCAAGTTTGGAACAACTAAAAACTAATTTGGGATACCTAAGTGGGGTTGTTTGGAACTACAAGGTCAGGCGGTCAAATGTTCGGTGGAGCTGAATTATCCGCACGGTTGTTAGATTTGTTGTCCGTTTTGATTATCCTCTTGAATTTTATAGTATTTACTTATATATTTCGGATGGAGAGTGGGGAATGGAGAGTAGGGAATGGTTTTCTCTGACTAATGTGGAGTCGAAATTTATTAGGTATATTTTTATGTTTTTTGTGTTTACTTATAATTTACTATATATGGATAATTTAATTCATTCCTTTAGTGATTTTTAAAACTGTGAACTTATCGCCTAACTTAGATTTATTTTGATTATATCATTCAAAAAGGAACCAAGGGACGTTAATATATAAGGAGAAGAGACAATCTCATTTATAAGAAGTCTAAAAAAGAGAAGTCTACTCAGCAGTGGATGAATAAGGGTAAAAAGTTGAGAGAAAGACAAAGATAAGAGTAAGTAATAATCCGTATAAACATTATTGAAATTGACATATACTATAACCAAATTTTACTATTATCAAACACATATCTGTCCTAATTAGAAAATGAACTCACAACCTCTACTTCAGTATTCATAAGAAAATTTACCTAAGAACACTTGAGCAAGGAGCAATTGCCATTTAAATAGTAACCTTATTAGGGTCAAACTCCGAAACACCTGGTGTCACTAATGTCATTTTGAACGAAGTTTCTCGGTTAAGGAACCTAAAACGCAACTCCTAAAGACGTCCGAACTTAGCAAGATTAATTTAGTTCACCTTTTGCGGTCACAAAAAATGTTAACTTTTCTTGTAAGAATAGAGGTTTAAAAGCAGCTTTTCGCTTTTTATGGTATAGCAGGGTACTTCGGGGAGAACCTAGTGTCAAGACACTTATTTCTCCACTTTTTGTCCGAATTCGAGATATTGCGGAGAAATGATAATGATTAATTAATTAAAATGACACGATGGCCTCTTGTCAGAAGTTTACATTATGTTAACCTTTATAAATACTTCACATCATGTACGGAAGTTAGAGTTTTTAGTTTCAAATGGCTTCGTACTTTTATTTTTGCTTTTTTCTGCGTAATTTAGAACTAATGACTAACTCTTCTTAGAGAGAAGATTTCATTTAACTTTCTAAATAAAAAAAATAAAGTAATACATAAAAATATTTTCTTCAATTAGGTATCGAACCTACAAACACCGTGGCAAAAGTCGTATTTCTAAATCACACGGCAGCGAGTCCTCTCAACGTGAACTATAAAAAGAGAACCATGCTTTGAAATTGTACAATTTTGTTTGAAAAACTTCGCTTTATGAAGAAATGTGGATGCCCTTTTAGTGCAGAGTTTATTTGAGATATGAGAGAAGCATTAAGTCTACAGACAAATATCACAAGCGCAGGTCTTTATGTCTGACACTTAATTACAGTTGATACTATAAAAAGTGGAGACACAAAGTGTGACTGTAAAGCGACTGGTTGTGGGTTCGAATCCCATTTAAATTTTTGAGTTTAGCCACTCGACTACCGACGGAAAGTGGAGGCTAGAGTGTCTTAACAATAGATTCTCTTTGACTACCTCGTTAAGGGGCAAAAAGGGTGAGGCTGTAAACATATAAGTAAAGAAATTAAATAGAACAGTATTGTATGTTAATACTATTGTTACAACATACCGCGTTGTTCACAAAAACTCTAAGTCAGACACGCTACGTAACTTACACTCACGTAATGTAATTTCAGTATTAAGGCTCAGGTTAATTGTGAGTATAAAAAATCAGGCCAATTATAAACGAATTGTAAACACACGATCGTTTAAATTGTTATAATATTTTATTACGTTTTCTAGGTAGTGTTAAGTAGTATTTTCTGTAAAGTAGTTAGAGAGAACCTCATAGTAAGGCTGAATGTCTTGACTTTCCTCCCAAAACTAATACATTGCTAGTGAAGTGATCGAACTCAACGACATGTTTTGAAATGAAACTATTTTTAACCGGATTAATCGCGTATATTTTTGGTATTCGAAAATACATTTTTAGAAAACCCGACGTTTCGAACACTTTACAGTAGTCCGTAGTCACAGGTAGACTGAGGTGGCATTCGTCTGTCAGTTGATACATTATTATATCAAACTACCAATGACATGCTTTGCTACTATTACATACTCGTACCAGAGGGAAAAAGAAAGGAGTAACGGAGAAAGGAATGAAACTCACAATCATCGCCACTATTACATATACATATTACACTATTACATAAGGTCATCAATAATAAACATAAAAATATCATAATATTAAAAAGAATTAAATACTATAATTATTCTTGTATATTACTCAAATATTGCATTTTAAATATTTAATATAGAACATGTTAAGAATTGTGTACTTCTGTAATCTATAATATTTTTGTTAAAAAAAAGACTAAATTGTATGTTTTATTAAATGATGTAACCTAACGCAGTACATTAAATAAGAAAAACATTAAAATATAATCATTCCCCCTAAAAATGGATTGAACCCATTTCCAGCGTCGCATATAACCACCTACCCACCACTGCACCACGATGGCGTAAATTATTAATGCCCGCAATAATTCACCAAATTATTTAAATCCGATAGATTAGGCATAATTTATGTTAAGCTTTGATATTGTTGATCAGAAATTGCCTGTTTGTATTTGGTAATGCAAATTACATGAAAACAACAGTACTAAATTACGAATATTACTTAAAATTGAAAAAGACATTAGTATTGAGCGCATGGCATAGCGGTAAAGCGCTTGGATAGTCTCCAAGAGAAGCGGGTTCGAATCCCGCTGCGTTCAAATTTTTATATTTTGTTTTTTTTAAATGTTTTATTCAGTTCCCTAAGTGAATGTATAACGTTAAAATGTTAAAAGTATTATATCATGTTGATGCAATAAAAACCGAGTTCGAGCTTCAGTTTAAGAATATTTTTAATTAAAAAGCCTATAATTGAATCTACCTGTGACCACGGAAATCTGCAAAGTGTTCAAGCGTTGGATTTCGTAAAAATGTTTTTTCGAATATCAGAAATATACGTCCATTGGGCCATATGGTGCTAGTCCTGACGCAGAGGCACAAAGTGTCTGTAAGGCGACTGGTTGTGAGTTCGATTTTCTTCGCTTTCGTGTCGAGACAAAGCGCGGTGTAAGACCCGCCACTTAACACGCAATGCCTCCCAATTCGGCGGAACTCCGTTCCTTAGAAACGGAGTGTCTTAGCACTATCCCTCTGTCTACCCTGCTATGTGCGGGAAAAAGCGTGAAGAAAAAAAAAGATATATACGTGATGAATTATCTCGCAAATTTATATACCTGTTCGTGCAATAAAATCCTGTTTATTGTTATTTGTCTTAGAAATTTCAGAAAACACTTTTTTGTTACCTTATAATTACTAAACACAATTAAAATCAAAATAATGGTTTTAAAATTAAGGTACCTTCGTGTCTATTCTATAATGCTTAAAATTTGCTACCCTATCGTGATTCAGTAACGGAAATTTAATATATATCAAATTTTTCTACAGATAATGATCGAAAAATATATTTTATTGCCTTGTTTTTTTTAGCTTCACGCTGTATCCCACACAAGAGGGTAGGCAGAGGGAACCTAGTGTTAAGACACTCCGTTCCCCACTTTCCACCAAATTCAGAAACATTGCGTGTTAAGTGGCGGAACTTAACGCCACCCTTTACCTCGACACAAGAGCGAAGGAAATGGAAATATTAAAGATTTCCACTTCTCGAGTGGGAATCGAACCCACAACCACACGTTTACAGTCACATTTATATGCCCCTACACCACCACTGGCCCCATCGGCTGATTTATTACCTTTTAAAACGTCTAAATCTTTAATAATAATAACATTAACTTTATAACCACACTTTATCAACTACCTAGGTCTTATTAAGGTTTACATTGCGATAACAGTAACTGAAATTGGCACAACGTCTCTACAGGCAACTTTCATCTCTATTATAACGGTAGAGAAGGAGATATTCCTTGCAAAAGCTGCTGTTTAGTAAATAAGGCCAGTCGTAAAAGACTTATTTCAAACAAATGCATATTAACGTCCTTTTGATAAAGTTTTTGCATTATTAGTTAGTTTGGTCAGATTTTGCAAGTTTTTAATTTATATTTATTTGTTCTGATTTATATATTATGTAGAAAATCATTTTTTTAGCTTCACGCTGTATCCCGCACAGCAGGGTAGGCAGAGGGAACCTAGTGTTAAGACACTCTATTCTCCAATTTTCACCGAATTCTGGATGTATTGCGTGTTAAGTTGCGGAACTCAATGCCGCGCTTTGCCTCGATACTAGAGCGAAAATGGAAATAATAAATATGTCGAATGGGAATCGAACCCACAACCAGTCACGTTTACAGTCACACTTATGTGCCCACAGGCCACGACTGGCCCCATCAATTATAAGAAACTTTTCTTAATTACAAAGCAATACTTTGAGTTACATATTATAACATTTTAAATAATATTTCTTCTAATTGTCCTATCTTCTATATATTTGAGCTATTGGTTATATTTTTTTACAGCTCTACGTTTTGCCACATAGAAGTGTAAGTGTCAAGACACTCCGCTCACTACTTTTCACCTGAATTCAGAGACATTCAACATGAAGAATGTGACTGTACGAGGAGAGTACTAACACTTTTAAGGTGGGCCGTGGCCGCCATGGGCCGTGAATGGTTTTTTCTTTAAAATTAAATTTTTGAAAAAATCTCTATAAACGTTATTTATCCCTTTCCATAACTATACTTAACAAGCTAACAAGCAACAAGGAACGTGATGTATCTCATTAAATCTATTCTGATTTTTCTTTATTAAATAAAACTACTCGGGGCCAGTCATGGCGTAGAGGCACGAAGAGTGACTGTAAAGCGACTGGTTGCGGGTTCGATTCACACTCGAAGAGAGGAAATATTTAATATTTCCATTTTTTTCGCTCTAGTGTCGAGGCAACGCGGGGCGTTAAGTGACGCCACTTAACACGCAATATCTTCAGAATTCAGCGATGCGTGGAGAACGGAGTGTCTTAACACTAGGTTCAGTCTGCCTACCCAGCTGTGTGCGGGATACAGCGTGAAGCTAAAAAAAATAAAACATACAAAATACAACTTGAGCCCATAACTATTAACCAGTCCAGTCCAGTCCAGTCCATAACTTAGTTATATAGGACAGTATTACAGTAACGTATTCATCGGTGGACATAACATTATATCGGAATCATGCACTAGCACTAATTGCAAAGCTTAGAGTGTTATGCTTCTCGCACTTCTGACTAAGGATTTTGCATATAATTATTATTTATCGGCGACATGGCCGAATGTGCTAACGTTTTTATAAGAAAGGACTTATCTAGATATTAATTAACACGTTATAACTTCACGTTTTTTCCATATGGCAGTTTGGTCAAAGAGAGCGTAGTGTCAAAATATTCCGCCCTCCACTTTCCGACCAAAATCGTAAAGCCTATGAACTTTTCTCTTTTTTAAGGATCCATACAAGATGACAATAGCAAGTCAGAAATATTCAATTTTGGACGTTAGCAACGACTTAACTCAAGAACTCAAATGAATTGAAAAAATAACACACGTTGCTATTCAACGAATATTATAACTAAGCCACTATTATCCAATTACTATTATAGCTGCGATAAAAACTACTAAATAGATTTTAATAAAACTTTACAATAATATAGCTTATTCATAGATCATAATAAAACATAGGCTACAATTTATAAAAATATTTTGTGAATTATACAAAATATCAAGATACGCTCCTTTGATTTGATAGTTATATCTTCGTTATTAAATCGACGAAGTCGCGGGCACAGTTAGTTAGTATATAAGTATTTGCTATATATGCGGTTGATATTCTTTTTTTAACTAAATCATTCATAAAAAAAGACATTTAAAAAAGACATTTAAAGAAGATTTTTTTATACGTTTTCTTTAAATGTCTTTTTCAATTTTCCTAAGTGTGGAATAACACATGTTTTTATCTATATCATTCATGTTCATAGATAAAGAAAACAATAACTTCATTCAGCTTACGCCAAAATAACGGAAAAATGTGTGGAAATAATAAAAAAAATAACTTTATTTTTGCACATGTTATTCGACCCCGCACAAACGACAGCCACAGGACTGCCAACATAAATATACAAAAAAAAGTTTTGTTTAAAAAAAAGTTCGCTTCGTATCTAAATGGATGTGAATTTTGTAAGCTTTTTCAACTGTTCTGTACTTTTTGTAGTATCTGTGATGTTGTGGTGCAGTGACTGTAAACGTGGTTGATAGTAACAAGTTCGATTCCCACTCGGAGATTTATTTAAATTGTGTCTGGTAAAGACATTTAGAAAACATATAAAAATTTAAACACAGCGGGATTCGAACCCGCGCCTCCTGAATACCGTTCAGGCGCTCTCACCCCTGAGCCATGCGTTCTACTATCCGCTGCGTCGAAATTCTTATACGCTTTATTACAACTTATTTTTGTTGTTAGCACGAAATTTTTATACGTTTTCTAAATGTCTTTCAATTTTCCTAAGTGTGGAATAACACTTTAAAAATGTTAAAAGTTGTTTCTGGTATTTATATAAATGGCGGCATTGAGTTCCACCACTTAACTAACACGCAATGTCTCCATTTTATGCAAAACATAGAGAACAGAGTGTCTTAACACTAAATTAAAAATAGAAAACGCGTTTCTTCTTATGTCTTTATTCATAAATCTTTTTTATATGTCAACGGAAATAGGAAAATTCTCATCACGAAAAATTGATTTTCTTAAACGATACCTTATAAGAAATTGAAGGCCAGTCATGCCTTGGGGGCACAAAGTGTGACTGTAAAGGCTGCAACTGGTTGCCAGTTCGATTCCCACTCGAGAAGTATATATCGATATAGGAGGAAATATTTTCTTTGCTCTGATAGCGAAGCAAAGTGCGGCGTTAAGTTCAACCACTTAATGTCAATGTCTCAATTTTAATAAACTTAGTTTTAATCTCTGATATTGTAATCAAATAAGGAGTTTATATATAAAAAGAAAAAGATTATTTTAAAAAAAGGTACACGACCTTATGTCCGTAGTGGTGTAAATTAAATTGTAAAAGAAAAAAAGAAAAACACGCAATGTCTCCAGAATTCAGCAGAAATTGGGGGAACGGAGTGTCTTAACACTAAGTTCCCTTTACCTACCCTGCTGTGTGCGGGATAAAGCGTGAAACTAAAAAAATATGAACTTACACTCATCACAAAGTTAATTCCACTAAGCCCTTAAGGAGTTAAACTCAAATGTTACCTAAAGCCTGTCTGTCACAGGATATTAAAAAATATTAATATCATCTTTCCATATTACGTGCTTAGGAAGAGTTAAGTGAAAAATGTCGGCGAACACGCTAAGTAGGGTTTAATGGGCGTTTAAAATATAATTTTGTCTTATAATCGCTTGGGCGGGAGCCAGGAGGCGTAATTAACATATATTACATGTGATACAAGTGAAAAGTGTACTGACATGTGCATGTTTCTCGTTGAAGATGGTCGTAGGTTCAACATGTGCATGTTTTTAGAGGATAACATTGACATTTGTTTCAGTAAAAAAGGTATTTTTAAGGTCAGATACAAATTTGAAAATGTCTTAGCAGGGTATTAAGGATGCAATTGACTGTGGGTTTGATTGCTTTATTATTTGTTATTTTTCATATTGAAATAATATGGAATATATCTTTACAATTCTTAGAATTTTAACGTATTTTAACTTAAATTAATAAAATTGAAGTCAGTAATTGAAATATAAATGAAGGCAACATCTCACCTTTAAAACTGATGTCTTTTCCCAATTTTAAATCATTTTTTTTTAATTCGTAATACTTACATAACAGTAGTGCACAGTGCAGTAAAGAATCATTAGAAGCCCATATATATGTGTATTACTCGCCAGCATACTCTTAAGATAAGTTATTTTACCTGTAACAAAAAATTATATAATTAATTTCTTGCTTTTTTACCATTTTTGGGGTCATCATCTAATTAAAATACAAAAGCTCTTAAATAAAAGTAAAGTAAGTAAAAAGTGAAGTTTACCAAACCGCAGAATCATCAAAAACATAAAAATATAACATTCTTTATTCAAATAAGCTCTCATAACTTACTGCTAGGTTATTGTTAGTAATCATAAACTTGTCAGTATTATCAGTCCTATAGGTATCACCAACTGGGAAGAAAGCTTTACTAAAAGCCCTTATCCCAGCTTCACGCCTAAGTATCATTTAATAGGACAATTAACTTTACAGTACACCTTTCGTGACCAGATGAAATAAAAAATAAAAAGAATATTATTCAGGATAATTTTTAAAAATTTCGTTGATATATTACATAATAAGACCCTTAAATGTCATTATTAATTTAACATTTTTTTTAAAATCCTTTCTTTTCTATTTTTGTTGTAATACAGGGGAGTAATGTTGATTTTCACACAAAAACTATCTTTCCAAGGACAGTAACTCAAAGAATCACGATAAAGATTTTTCCAAATATCACTAAAATTATAATAATAACGTAGCAGCTAGTAACAACAACGTCGTCAAGAGATAATACACTGTATCCCGCACACAGCAGGGTACGCAGAGGGAACCTAGTGTTATGACGTACGTTCGACCGTTCCCCATTTTCTGCCGCCTTTCGGCGGAGGAGCCGGAGCCGGAGGCTTTGCTTGATAAGTGGCGGAACTTAACGCCGCGCTTTGTCTCCACACAAGAGCGAAGAAAATGGAAATATTAAAAATTTCCACTCCTGAAGTGAGAATCAAACACACAACCAGTCCTTTAGTCACACGTTAGTGCCACTGCGCCACGACTGGCCCCAGACTAAAAATAACATATTAAAATATACCAAAAATACAAATCTACAGTAAAACTTAAATTTGAACCTAAAACCACCTTACAATCTCGAGGCAGACACCAAAAGCACCACGTACCACAAGCAGCAATGTGTTCAACACAATGAACTAACACGTAAGTTAACCAATTAATTATCAAAGACAAATTAATCAAAAGCAAGCGTACTGGAAGCGTGAAAGCTTAACTATTTCATCTAGTTATCGGATTATTATTGTGTATCAATAGGGGATTACTAACATTACTGAGTATTACATACCATGTTAATATCCATTCAATAGGAATTACAAAAGCAAGTATATGTTTGTTTCTGGGGCTGGTTGTGGCTTGTGGGAGACAGGTTGTGGATTCGATTCCCGCTCAAGATATTTGGCGTCGAGGAAAAGCAAGACGTTGAGTTTCACCACTTAACACGTGATGCTTCCAGAATTTGGCGGAAAATGGGGAACGGAGTGTCAACACAAGGTTCTCTATCCGGCTGTGTGAGCAACAGAGATCAGCTGTGACTTATGGGCACCAAGTTGACTGTATGGGCACCAAGTTGTGGGTTCTATTCCCACTTGAGAAATAGAAATATTTAATATTTCCATTTTCTTCAGTCTGGTGCTGAGGGAAAGCGCGGCGTTAAGTTCCCCACGCAATACCTTTAGACTTCCCTCGCTATTAAGTTCCCTCTGTTTACCCTGTTATGTGCGGGATACAGCGTGAAGCAAAAAAAATCTTCAACATTTGTACACTTTATAATGACATTGGTATCAAGGTGTCATATACTTAAGTCACGTTAGTCACGTTTCAAAATCATTTCAAATTTAGCAGAGCTCGTAACATCAGCGATATTAACACGTAGAGTCAAATAATAAGCGTACATCTGGTCTTGCTTTCAAATGGCCATATTAAGTCCGTTGACGGGTAAAATATTTGTTACCATAGCAACGAATACGGTTATATGAGTGTAAACGACATGGTTTAGTGAAAAAGACATTTTTAGAAAAGTTGAACGGAGCGGGATTTGAACCCGCGCGCTTTGGAAACCGTCTAAGCGCTCTGACCACTAAGCCATGTACTCTACTACCGGCTGTGTCTAAATTTATATACGCTTTTTATTACAACTTATTTTTATTGATAGCATCCCTGTAGAGGTGCAGGTTCGAATACCGTTGCGTTCAATCTTTTATACACTTTCTAAAAATGTCTTTTCAATTTCCTAAGTGTATGAATAACACTAGAAAAAGTAAAAACACATGGATTTATTTTTATTCTTTTTTTTTATTTAGTTTCACGCTGTATCCCGCACACAGCACGGTAGGCAGAGGGAACCTAGTGTTAAGACACTCCGTTCCCCACTTTCCGCCGAATTCGGAGGCATTGCGTGTTAAGTGGAGGAACTTAACGCGCTTTACCTCGACACCAGAGCGAAGAAAATGGAAATATTAAATATTTCCACTCCTCGAGTGGGAATCGAACCCACAACCAGTCGTTAACAGTCATACGCTTGTGCCACTGGGCCACGACTGGCCACAAGTTTTTATTCTTTGGTAAATAAATATATTTAAATAATCTTCATTGCCATGTTCTGTTGAGAAGGGTTCGTTAATACTAAGTTCATAGTCACAATACTCTAGAAACTAAGTTCTTACTTAAACAGTAAAAATGACGAGCAAACCCGAATGTCTAACTTATATTATTGAAAGAAGATAAAGTAAGCAGGTCGTAAACATATCAACCTTGCGACTCAAACAAAAGGCTTTATCGTTGTTTATATAAATATCACGTCCGTCGCACCTCGCTACTACGAGACGTGCTAAATGTGTAGTTTTAGATAAATAATCATAATAAATATTCTTCCTGAATATTGTTAAGTATAGTGGCCTAATAATAGTGGTCATTCGTGGCCCAGTGGCACAAGCGTGTGACTGTAAACGACTGGCTGTGGGTTCGATTCCCACTCGAGGAGTGGAAATTATATTTCCATTTTCTTCGCTCTGGTATCAGAGGTAAAGCGCGGCGTTAAGTTTCTGGCATTGCGTGTTAAGTGGCGAAACTTAATTCGGCGGAAATTGGGGAACAAAGTGTCTTAACACTAGGTTCCCTCTGCTTATCCTGCTGTGTGCGGGATATAGCTTGAAGCTAAAATAAAAATAATTAAATAATAATTATCAACCATAGTAGTGCTTAAGAAGTGGTTTATCTAAAAAATAAAACATTTGAAGTAAAGTATACAAGTTTATAAGCAGGGGCACTCGAAACCGTGCCATTTGCAATTGTAGCAGGAATTTGTAAAAATATCACCTTACCCGGATCTAAAATTCATGAGGCGGGGGATTTAAATTCAATATTTTTATACGTTTCCTAAAAATTTTTGTCATATCCTAAACGATGATTAGCACTTTATAAATGTTTAAAGTGTTTCATCTACTAAGAATTAATATGGACCGATTACAATGAATTTTGGCATAAATATAGTCGATAATCTAAGTTTAAACATAAGCTACTTTATTTTTCAAAAACCCACCCCCGAGGGTTGCAATATAAAGAAGGAGTTAAGTAGTTCACGCAGCGAAGCCGCGAGCGGGCCGCTAGTACTTTAATAAACTAGGTTTTACTGATAACATTAATATATCTATTGTATCTATTGTAGTATTAATTTTACTATAAATTTATTTTATATACACGTGTTGCGTAAATCACATTGATTTATAAATTCGTCACGTTCAAATTACAAAGCTTATTAGATTCGCATTTTTTTTTCTATAAAAAGAAGGTTTTTTTTTGTGTTTTAGGTAATTTCGACATTTTTATTCATTTTAAGTAGATTTTAGATACTTGCCAACTTGAACCCAACCTGCTCAAGTCTGATTAATATGTTTTTTATGGAAAGGAATAATGAATATGTAGGCTTGTTTTTTTTTTCAAGCAATATAATTTAACATAATGATTAAATAGTAATGTAAGGCGTGTTAAAATACATAAAAAAATAGAATTGTCAAATTCTTTTTCAAATTCGATATTTTTTTTAAATTCGAGTTTTATTTAAGTTAAGCAATAAAAATTGACATTAGACAAAACACGTTTTCCATTCCGAGACAAAGCGTTATGTGGCGGAACTTAACACCACGTTTTATCTTACCAGAGAAGGAAAATTAAAAAAAATGAAATATAAAAAAATAATTCCTCTAAACAAGGATCGAACCCGCGACTACATTCACAGTCAGACGTACCTTTCTCATATTTATACCATTATTACCACCGAGCCGGTAGTAGCTTTATGTTCATTCGACGATTCAAAATTGCAAAAGTCTATTTGAATACAGATATTTTGAATTTTAATTAGAATATTTCTCTTACCTTCCTATCCAAAGGATATCTACCAAATAATTAAACTGGGCCGCATGTATCACAGTCGTACACTATGACCTAATTGTAATTAAGCTTTGTCAGCGTCAATTAGCTGTACAATCACACTGTTGATGAAACTCTGTACAGAGATGTTTTGATTGTCATTTTGTCACTTGACAACGTACCTACTGGTATTGGCGTATGAATGAATGGACATATCATTTGTACTCGAAAATAGTTTCTGTTGCATTATATGAATAACTTTTTGTTTAGCTTCACGCTGTTTCCCGCACATAGCAGGGTAGGCAGAGAGAGCCTAGTGTTAAGACACTCCGTTCCCCACGCACCGCCGAATTCGGAGGCATTGCAAGTTAAGTGGCGAAACTTAACGCCGCGTTTTGCCTCAGATATTTAATATTTCCACTCCTCGAGTGGGAATCGAAACCACAACCAGTCGTTTAGTCTCACGTTCGTGCCACTGCGCCACGACTGGCCCCAATTGTGAGTAACTTTGCTGTGTAAAAACACTTTAGAACTCAGTTCTTTTTTTCAGTTTCACACTGTCCACCTAGCGAGGTAGTCCACTTTCCATAGTCCACTTTCCAGTTTCCGTCTAAATCGAGACATTGCGTGCTAAGTGACGAAAATCACTTAACTTATTGCTTATAATGGAAAAAGGAGTGTTTAAACACAAGTAAATAGGACAGAATTAGAGAAAAATGTAAGCGCAGTGTGAATCAATACGCGATGTTTAAGAGTTTGATTTCACATTCGGAGAGCCGATTATTTTAAAATTATTCTGATTTCTCCGTTAGTACATAAAACATGATTTCCGCCATTCAACATATAATATATAGGATTTCGGACAGAAATCCCAGAATGGAGTGTCTTGGCACTAAGTTTATTTCTCTATGCCTACATTATTACTCGGGAAAAAATTAAATGAAAAGCAAAAAAACAATAAAAACAAAGGAATCCTCATAAATCTAAACTTTCCCAGACATATTTCAAGTGAACAAATCATAAAAAACATATAATGACAATATCCAAAGTACTTTGTCTCAATACGCGCGACAACTGCGGAAGTGTAACGACTTGTAAAACAACAGCTGGCTTGCTGTGAAAGGGTTCCAAGTGTGATTATTAGGGCGTGATTGTCATGGATGTCTGTTTCTATTGTTAGTTTTAATATAATTGTAATTAAAATAGTTTTTTTTTTTTTTATATTATGGACTGAGGTATTTGTATTGTTTCACTATAAATAAGGTTGAGGTTGAGTATGGGTTCGATTCCCATATGATATTGAGGTATTATTATATGCATTTGTATACTGGTATGTATTTTGAAGGAGATTTTAGTAAAATCTTTACAAATTTGGTTAGGCAGAGAGGGGAAGTCGAATAGAGAAGGCAAGAGTTAATTTCATTTTAAAAGATTCATAAGCTTACACTTCAGTCACAAGTCTTAGGCTTCTATCTGCAACGTAATATACATTGCAAAGAGAGCGTGCTTGAACAGACAATCAATTCTAAACAAGAAGTAAAAACGGAAATCGGAGGCTGGGTAATCTGTTTTTAATGAAGCGAAAGTCTACAGACCTTTACAGAATCCAAGACATTGAATGTTGAGTGGCGGAACTTAACACCGCACATAAATAAATAAAAACAATTAAAATCTGATCAATCCTTCGAGAGATTGTATTGTAAATTCTAATTGTAAACATGGATTACTGTAAAGTTATCAAAATCTCAAGTTTTCTAAAATATATATTTGAATACCTAAGTATAAGGAATTAATTCAAATAAAAAATTATTTTAAAACATATCAATAACTAGCGGCCCGCTCGCGGTTTCGTCGCGTGAACTACATAACTATTTCGTTATATTGCAACCTTCGGTGGTGGATTTTTCAAAAATAAAGTGGCTTATGTTTAACTTAGGATTACCAACTATATTTGTACCAAAATTCGTTCCAATCGGTCATGTGGTTTAGATGTCTCATATAAATTTTCATCCCCTATTTCAACCCTTTAGAGGTTGGTTTTTGAAAAATAAGTATCCTATGTTTGACGCTGGATTTTTACTATTTTCATTCTAAATTTCATCCAAATAGTATCGGTAGATTAGCCGTGAATGCGTGATAGACAAACAAACAGACTTTTGCATTTATAATATAAGTATGAATTGTTTTCAAAAATATTATTTAAACAAAAAAAAAATGTATTGCATATCATAAGAGTAAAAAAAAATGTATTGCATATCGTAGAGTGATAAAATAGAATAATATAAAAAATATATATATTTTAGAAATTTGTAAAAATTCTGTGCCAAAATGAATAGCACAATAAAACAGATAAAACAATAATCACCAAACGTTTACTTTTATTACTAAAAAGCCGCATTCGAATCGCATTAGAAAGTAACGACACCAACTAAATTGTTTTAACGTCCATAGATCCTACTTTTAATGGAATCAATTTATCACGGCTCTTGTGAACCTTGCTGTTCTTGAAAACCTTCGTTTTGCTTCTAGTTTAGTATTATTTGTTTTTTTTTTTTTTAGCTTCACGCTGTATCCCGCACACAGCAGGGTAGACAGAGGGAACCTAGTGTTAAGACACTCCGTTCCCCACTTACTTTATTTAGGTTCATTTTGATATAGAAATCGCATAAACATTATGTTTTTCTAATTTAAGTAATGTATTTATCTTATTTTCATGTAGACCTAGAGTCTCCCTGTGACCACGGATTTTTAGAAAATCCGACGTTTACAGTAGGTAAACGTCGGATTTTCTAAAAATGTATTTTTGAATACCTAAAATACACGCGATTAATCTGGTTAAAAATAGTTTCATTTCAAAATAAGTAATAATCGTGAAAAGAAAAGGTTTCTCAAATACTATATTAAAAAAATACATGTCTTATTTTTAACATTACGTAATTTACCAGCGTATCGCTAAATTTCCTAATTCAGGCCCAATGTTCAATATCTAACTTCTAAATAATATAAAAAGTATTACTTTAATAAAATGAAATTCCATAATAATCGAACTTAATATCGATAAAAGAATTTCAATAACACAGCTACTTTACAATAGTTTAATAAATAATAATAAAAAGCGAAAATTCAGTTTTCTCTCAACCTACATCAGCTAGTTTACTCCACAAATAAATATAAACTAAGTAGAACTAACTTGCTAACGGTGTATTGAACCGCAGCCCAAAGTGTTAGAGAAAGCGGGGCTGGACTTATTTCTTTTAGCTTCACGCTGTTACCCGCACACAGCAGGGTAGGCAGAGGGAACCTAGTGTTAAGACACTCCGTTTCCCAATCTCCGCTGTATTCTGGAGGCATTGCGTCTTAACTTGCGGAACTCATCGCCGCGCTTTGCCTTGATACCAGCACGAAGAAAATAAAAATATTTCAGTTTTTCAAGTCAGAATCGAGTTTACGGTCATTCTTTGTTCCGCCACGCCACGACTGGCCTCTTACGGCTAGAGACCTATAAAATATACTTTTTACTGTAAAATATTACTCGTACATTTAGATAATGTTAAAAATAATACATATTTATGTGAGAAATTTAAAGGAAGAAATCGAAAGATAATCTAAGTTTGTGGGAGTTTAAGATCAACCATTATGAAACTGAACATATGTGCGTAAGCAATTTTTAGTTTAACTTTTATTTGAATGTTGATCAAAGTGTACAAAACTATACAAATTGAGTATGATCTATTTTTAAGTCTTGAAAACACACAAATAACATAAAAATTAATAACAGTTAATATATAAGACTAAATAATGATATTAAAAGTATTTACATTGAAATACATAAAACACTTAACATATTATCAAAAACCACTTTAAAAAAATCCAAATTATAAAAAAAAAACAAGCACGCTATCTCTCATAAATTAGACATTACAACCAGGTAACGGTTCGACGCACGCGCAGCGATGTCAGCCATTCGCACTGTCTCCTTCACTCTTACTAACATTCGCTGACGAGTGAAAGGGAGAGGTGAACAATTGCCATTGAAGTCTGGGAAGACGGAGATTACATTATAATTAGGTGTATGGTATGTGATAAACGAAACGATATGGCAAAATGTATTGGTAATGCCATGACATTGAAATTGTATGGTGACAAAGGTATTTTATGTGTTCGTGGCTCAGTGGGTAGTGACTGTAGAAGGTGGGTGTAGGTTGTATGCCTGTTTGAATGTTATAAGATATTTATATTATTATATTTTTAATTTATTTATATAAAAAGGCGTTGTAGCCTATAAAAAGGAAATAATTTTATGTGCACGTATTATAGTGTAATATATGTAATTCTACAATATGTACTTTATAATCCAATATAGATCTTTTAATTCAATTTGTTTTTATTAATTTCCTTTAAATATTTCTATTACTTGATTTTATTTTTATTTGTCTATTATAAAAGTCACATTCTTTGTTATTTTTGATTGCTCCATTGTAAGGTTTCATATGAATTTCCAAAACTATTTTCTGATAGTTTAAGTAAATACTTATATGCTCAGTATGATCTGTCACTAAGGGGTTGTAGATGCGGTCGTGGCGCAGTTGGATATCGTATCTGTAAACATATTTGGTCGTAGGTGCAATTCCCATGCGAAAGAATTGAGCTCCCTCACTTAACCGCAACGTCTCCATTTTGAATGACAATTATAGAACGAAGTGTCTTAACACTATATTCTCTCTGACTACCATATACTGACTTGCAGTCACCATTTTGTTTACCATTACATTTAATTGTATAATTCAAACACTATTTTTTTATTTTTTGCAATAACTTTTTAATCTTCTTTTAGGTACCTAAAACTAAAAATAAGATATATATATATCTATACACCAATGACGTCACATACATACAAACAAACATACTTATATATCAAGTATATATTATCTCGACGTTGATCCTATCGGGCTCATTCAGATAATGCACAAGCCACGCTGGCGCGCTGCCAGTGGGCGCCTACTGTGTCCTCAGTTTAATCGTATGGAAACCCATGTTTAGTTCTACATTCATAGATGTAATACTATTTTTATTTAGATTGTTTTGTAGAGAGTGGAGTCACTAAGTTCTCTGATTGCAGTATATTTTTGGTAGACACCCAGATGTTTGGTGACGAATTGAATAAATGAACTAAATGTTTCCTTTGTGCCTTACCCAATGCTTTAAATATTTAAGTTAATAGGCAGAAAAATTATGCCTCCGAATTCGGCGGAAAGTGGGAAACGGAGTATTTTAATACTATGTTCCCTCTGCCTACCCTGCTGTGAGAGGTACAGCGTGAAGCTGAAAAAAATTACAATATCTGTACTTTTTTGATAAATATGATAGAGAGAAAGACAGCGGTGTATAAAATGTGTCTAAGTTAAAATGATGTACAGAATAAATACATAAACCCGTTTTTGTCTATTAACAAATTTTTAGGTTTAACATAAATATAATTACTAAAATAAATATTACATACACTATTATGGGTTTGATATAATATATTATTTTGTTTATATTCTCATACATAAAATATTAAATAAGCAAAAACGAAACGACGAAGAACTTTATCCTTATTTTATAAATACATATATAAAAAAATCTAAAATTCAAGGGTACCTTAAAAATTAATCAATTTACAGATCTATTTGCGTACATAGTGAGGTTATCCATCGTTTGAGGCTCTCGGCCTGTATAATTGTAACAGCTGGTCTAACCGTAAGGTCAGATGACAGTTACTATGCGTTAATAATTAGTATTAGCTAACTAGCATAGTATAGAAATAAGCATTTTTTTATCTTAATTGTAAATTTGTACAAAATTTAATAACTTGTTTAATTTTATTATTTTAATAATATTATTATATTTCTTTTACATAACTCTTATGGGAATTCTTTGACATTTAGAATATATGTTATTTCTGCTTCACGTTTTTTCCACTTTAGCAGGATAGACAGAGAGGACTTAATGTCAGTACATAGGACGGAAGAATATTATATAATTATATATTTAACCATGTGTATATATCATGAGTAGATCGCATAGTGTAGCGGTTAGAGGGCTAGGACGGTTTCCAACTGTCACGAGTTCGAATCCCGCTGCGTTCAAATTTTTATACGTTTTCTAAAAATATTGTTTTTAATTTTATAAGTGCGTGAATAAACACTTTTAAATAATAAGATCTTTTATTATCGAGATTATTACATGATATTCGCGATAATGAGTGTACCTGCCACCATGAACTGTACTGTAAAGTGCTCGAAACGTCAGAATTCCTAAAAATGTGTATTCGAATACCAAAAATATACGCGATTAATCCGGTTAAAAATAGTTTCATTTAAAAACACTTTTAAATGTTAAAGAAGTACTATACAATGATTCTATATACTTATCGCTTCCACGCCTAACAAAAAATATGCTAGCACATCTACTAAAAACATTAACTTAATGAAAATAACATTCTAAACTAAAAAAGTAAAATTTTTCAACACTTTGCGTTCCATCTCGTTGAATTTATATAAGTATAATATATAATATGAATATTTTGTATTTTTCCGTAAAATTGCAAGCTTTTTCTGTTAGAGCGGAAAAAATTAATTAAATTTAGACCTCTAGTGCAGTCGGAAGTTTTAAATGCGCTGTTATTATTTTATATAACAACCTCTTTTGTGTCCGCTTCTTGGTACATTTAGTCTACGTTATGCCTTTAGCTTTGTATAGGAATGTTCCATACATTACACGTTCCTACGTGTAATATGACGATAGATAGAAATTATATTAAATAATAATAATATTACGATATTATATATGTAAGTTCTTCATATGAGTTCGATTTTTTTTAGCTTCACGCTGTATCCCGCACACGGCAGGGTAGGCAGAGGGAAACTAGTGTTAAGACTCAACGCCGCGCTTTACCTCGACACCAGAGCGAAGAAAAAAGAAATAATTAATATTTTCACTCCTCGAATGGGAATCGAACCCACAACCAGTCGTTTACGGTCACACGCTTGTGCCACTGGGCCACGACTGGCCACAATAATATACTTAATCTGGCACAGGATAATGAAAATCTATATTAAATAGTTAAACAGTATGGTCAAGATATCAAAATACAACAAAAATCGTGGTATTCGTGTCACTCGTCTTGTTTACATCGAGTTAATTGCAAAAGTATGGGCAAATGTGTTACACATGATTAGATTTGCCGCAACTATCAGTTTTATTACCGCAAATACTTTAATTTATATTAAAACTAGCGGCCCGCTCGCGGCTTCGCCGCGTTATCTGCGTCGCTGTTTCGGTAAATTGCAACACTCGGTAGTGGATTTTTGAAAAATAAAGTAGCCTATGTTTAACCTTGGATTATCAACTATATATATGCCAAAATTCATTACAATCGGTCAAGCGGTGTAGATTTTTCATATAAACTTTCATCCCCTATTTCAACCCTTTAGAGGTTGATTTTTGAAAAAATAAGTAACCTATGTTAGACTTGGTCACTTTTACTACTTTAATTCTAAATTTCATCCAAATCAGACCAGTAGATTAGCCGTGAAAGCGTGACAGACAAACACACAGACATTCGCATTTATAATATAAGTATGGATATAACTTAACACTATTTTTAAAAGGTTAGAAATCTTCTAAAACGTTTCTTTTTTTTTTGATTTCGTATAGGCATGGAGATAATTAGTAGAATCTAGATCTTTTGTAAAATGATCGTTTGTATAAAAAATCTTTAGGTGGCAGAAATTTGAAAAACACATTTCATTACATGCTTTCTAAAAATATCCTTTTTTGTTTACTAATTGTAAAAAAAATCTTTAAAATGTAAAAAAATGTTTATCAAATAGCAGTCTGTCTCTTACCAAGCGACTGTTGATAGAATCATCATCTCTAGGTAGCGGAAATTTGTAAAAATCTCTTTAACATGCTAACAACAAAAATATGTTGTAATAAACATGAAAGAACGAAGTAGGAACCATGGTTTAGTTATTCAGAACGCTTGTACCGTTTCCAGAAGCCGCGGGTTCGAATCCTGCTGCGTCAAAATGTTTATATTTGTTCTAAATGTACCATTTCTTATACGTTTTTTCTAAAAATATTATTTTCTTAATTTGCTTCTTTTTCTTTCATACAAAAATAACCTACAAATTACTATTCAGGCTTCATTCTCATACACATATTAAAGACTAAAAACTTATACATAAGTAAAGTAAGATTTACGTAATAAAACGAGTGAAGGGCTAATTGCGTCTTGAAAGCGTTATACATACATACATACATATATATATAATGTAGTGAGCACTGTCTAGATTCTAGACGGCCGTGACTTCAAAATAATAATTATGTCACGTCTTTTAACATATAAATAATATGAGACAGTGTTTGATTTTAAACAAGATTGATTGTATGTTCGATTAACACTTCTTTGTTTTTTGAGCTTCACGCTGTATCCCGCACACAGCAGGGTAAGCAGAGGGAATGGTGTTATGACACTCCGTTTCCCATTTTCCGCCGATTTTTTGGTTGCATTGCGTGTTAAGTGGTGGAACTTAACGCCGCGCGATTTGCCTCGATGCCAGAGCTCGAGACTCCTCGAGTGGGCATCGAACCCACAACCAGTCGTTTACAGTCACACGTGTGCCACTGCGCCACGACTGACCCCAGTTTTGCCGATTAACACTCGGTACTAAGTATAATATTTAAATTTGTTACTTTTCCACATGTCAAGTTCCGCCACTCAAAACAAAATATCTCAAATTTAAACGGGAAGTGGAAAATGAAGTGTCTTAATATTAGGTTTTCTCGGCCAAATTTTATCAAAAAATAAAAAAAATCTTAATAAAGAACTATATCCAGTCTATGTTTAATCCTGGGTCTATGTTTAAGATTAGCCGTGAAAGTTAAACACACAGACAGACTTTCACATTAATAACATTAGTATGGAATAGTATGGATTCAAATATAAAAGCTTATAGACAAACTTCCCAAATGGAAATTATAGTACTATTGACAAAGACATTTAGGAAACGTATAAATTTTTTTTTATTCCACACTAAGGAAAATTGAAAAATACATTTAGAAAGCGTATAAAAATTTTAACGCAGCGGGATTCGAACCCGCGCGAGCTGCGTTCACATGAACGCATGGCTCAGTGGTGAGAGCGCCTGAACGGTATTCAGAAGGCGCGGGTTCGAATCCCGTTGCGTTCAAATTTTTATACACTGTCTAAATGTCTTTTTCAATTTTTATAAGTGTGGAATAATACTTTAAAAATGTTTAAAAATTATAGTACTAATTGTATTCATTACGTTGGGACAGTGGAACAGTGTCTGACTGTAATGGTTGTGAGTTCGAAACCCACTTGGGCATTATTTTTAATATTCATTTCTTCGCTCTGGTACCTAAGACGTGTACCTAAGCGTGGCGTTGTGCTCCGCCACTCAACACACAATGTCTCGACTTAAGGTGAAAAGTGGAGGACGGATTGTCTTAATGTTAATCTAATTTTGCTAAAAAAATGGGAAATTATATGATTTTTTAAGGAAATCTTTCAAGATATCATACCATTACAAATATATTAAAAGTTGAAGTGAAAATTAGTAGGAAGTGGTGCAAGTCGAATCCGAACGAAAGGAGCATAATTCTGTGAAAATTTATTGGAAGATTTCGTTCGCTCCTTCAAAGCTTTTCAAATATTTTAATAAGTTTTCAAGCTAAATTTAAAATGGAATTTTTACTGCATGATTTTGTGACAAAGTATCTTTAATTCGGGTATCTTTATTTTTTGTGCATTTATGATGGTAGTTCGAAAAGGAAAAATATGAATAAATCCTTTTTACATTTTCTTTTATCTAATAACCTTATTAACTGTATCTCTTTTCAACTTACCTTAACTCTTTTTACTGATCAAACATTCGACAAGTGTTTAAATTGCCTGTACGAAACATCATAACTAAAGAACTGAACCGAACATAATTTTATAATTATTTATTCCACACCAAACAAAAGTACGTTTTCGGCAACACACAACATCCGCACTAATTTTCACGTAAAAATTAATTCCTCAAAGACTTTATCCTCCAAAATTAGGATCGACACTAAAAATTTCCACGGAAATAGCTGTGAAAAGGAAAGCCAAGTCAAATACCAAATTTTCCATCTACCCACATTTTTTCATCGGACCCGGTCTCCATAATGCCTCCTCGCAGGCTGCTGTTTATGGGTGCCCTCGATAAACCGGCGAAGACCGTCGGTTTATATCCCATGCTATTAAACGACACTCTGGCCATTATTAGTTCCGGACGTCTTGCAAATCATTGCCTTTTGAGAACACTTACACTTAGGGGTCAGAATGTCTTAACTTTGTAACTTACTAAATCTATGTGGTTTAGAGCTGATTTTAAAACGGAAAACGGGTCATCTCGTCATGTTAAAGGTAACAGGTACAAATAAAGACGCCCTTGATGCTTTTAGATTATTGGGTTCGACCATTCTTTAATGGATAAACCAATTTGTATGTACGGTACGTATTTACAGAATTATTTATTTATTTAATTATTTATTTAGTTATTCATAGATTCAGGGAAATTTATAAAAAATATGAACGAAGCTACAATTATACCTTTAAAAATTATGGAATACTTTCAAGTGAATTATTTACAAGTAGATGTATAACGAAAGATATATAATGAAATGAAAAAAGATGTGCTATCCAGTAATTGAGATATACTATTTAGTAAGATTTGTATAATATAGACGTGATAATATAAAATGTATGTAGCGTTGACTTCCCAATAATTAAAATAAACGATTATTGTAAATACTACATTATGTATAGTTGTGTTTTTACGAGGACTCCTGATTTAAGAAGGGATTTGTAAAAAAATACATTTTTAGTAGAATATTCATTAGCTAGGCGATTCAAACAGAGTACTTGAGAGTTAGACCTCAATCATTCTACAAATGGGAGGCTGAAAAGTTTTACAGGATTAATTGTATATCTTAAAGTTTTCTAATGACATTTTAATAATTATAAGTAACTTCCCCTAAAGTGCTAGTAAAACCCTTGTGATGGTCCCGAGTTCAAACCTCAACCTCTCTTAAACAAATAAACATACGTCCAAAATATCGAACCTGTGACCTGCGTTAAGCCAAGCTATTACCATCTAATTAAGCCAGCCAAACTAATGAATGTCCTAGGTTTAGTATTTGACGTATGCAAGCCATCAATCTGAAGCGGATCGTCTAATAAATTGCTTCGGTATTAATTTATTTCGTGCCATGAATAACATATGTGTTAATAAATTATTTAAGCCCAATTTACGCTTAGATTTATACGCCCTGAGGACTTGATATAGGTGACGGAAGTAACAGGTTTGATATTTTTATTTATTAGATAAAGATAGAGAGAAATTGTTTTTCTTGGTGTCTTTAATATGCTATAAGTAAGTTCTTCATACAAAAAATATTACAGAATTCGAAAGAAATTTTACATTCATACATGTTCATATAAAGCAATAAAAATAATAAAATTATAACTTTTCTTTTTTTGTAGCTTCACGCTGTATTTCGCCACACAGCAGGGTAGGCTAAAGGAAACTAGTGTTAAGACACTCCGTTCTTTACTTTCCACCCAAATTGAAGAGACTCAACGTCGAGCTTTATTTTGTTTACGCGAGCGACGAAATAAAAATGATAAATTTAGGATCATTCCACCGTGGCTATCGAACCCACAACCAATTTAGGTTACTGCTAGTCACTGTCCCTCTTACTACTACTCCATAATGGCTCTTTAAAAATTGCTATTAACATTACAACAACAAAAAGTACCTAGATTTAATGAATATTCAGGATAAAAGACAATCCATACTTATATTATAAATGCAAACGTCTGTCTGTTTGTCTGTCACGCTTTCACGGCTAATCTACTAGTCCGATTTAAATGAAGCTTAGAATGAAGGTAGTCAAACTTACTGGGTCAAACATAGGCTACTTATTTTTTCAAAAATCAGCCACCAAAGGGTTGAAATTCGGGATGAAAGTTTATATGACAAATCTACACCGCTTGACCGATTGTAATGAATTTTGGCATAAATATAGTTGACAATCTAAGATTAAACATAGGATACTTTGTTTTTCAAAAATCCACCCCCGAGGGTTGTCATATAACCATACGATAACAGCTATGTATTAAACGCTGCAGCGCCGCGAGCGGGCCGGAAATATAAAAAACTAACAAAAACACTAACGAATTCGAACCCAAAACTAACGAATGCAATTCACTTCTTACCATTATATAAACTGCTTAAATGCAAGTTCCGTTTACTTATCCTTAACCCAATTACCCGCTAGTATGCGGAAATCCGCCGACTACAACTTACTACAAAGTTTGTGATAGACGATAGTTCACCCTCGAACCCCGCAAGTGCTAATCCTAAACTGTTGATGGAATATCAATTTTGTTTGGTATTCTTAATATAATGGAAGGAAGTTATTATTATATTATCTTAAACGTTATTTTTTTACGTTTTCTTTACCTCTTTTTATATATCCCATGTGTGTAAATAACTTTATGATAGTTAAAAATTGTAATAAATAGCAAAGTTTCTTACCAAACGTTTGTTCTTTGAACAATCTTTAGGTAGTAGAAATTTGTGAAAATCTCTCTAAAGATATAGAGATGGCGCATTCGGATAGCGTCTGATTGTAAACGGGATGGTTGTGGATTCGATTCCCACTCGAGGAATGATTACATTTAAATTTTCATTTCTTCGCCCTGATACCTAAAAAAAATCGGGCTAATAGTGGGGTGACCAGAGTGTCTTGACACTACATCCTCTCCGACTACTCCGCTATGCGAGAAAAAGCGTGAAGGTGCAAAAAAAATATAAGAATATATTTATACATTTCGCGGCGTTAAGTTCCGCCACTTAACACGCAAGCCTCCGAATTCGGCGGAAAGTGGGGAACGGAGTGTCTTAACACTAGGTTCCCTCTGCCTACCCTGCTGTGTGCGGGATATAGCGTGAAGCTATATATATTTTATTACAATTTATTTATACATTTCTTATATTAAAGTATTATTTGTTTACTGTGGTAGAGAAAAAAACATCAAAAGGGTGCAATGGACCTTTTGGTCAATAAATACCTATTCACTCTCATCATTAGGTGGTATATAAAAACTACTGAAATATTGTTTTTTCGTATCGTAAAGTATATTCTATATTTAAGCTATCGTGGCGCAATGGAAAAAAGTCTGGCTGTATACGTAATTAGTTATGGGTTCGATTTCCACTAGAGAATGATTATATTCGAGTTATTTTCATTACTTTGTCCTACTTAGATACAAAGGTAAAGCGCGGTGTTGATTTTCACCAATCAACAGGCAGTCTCGATATCGAGCTATACATACATATAACAATAATACAAAATAAATAACTATAAATAAACATATATAATGCAATTAATATTAAAAAATTATAAATTAAAAATAAAGAAAAACATAACAAAAAACAAACAAACAAACAAACACTTGCTAAGAAATATGCCCAATTCCAACTTATTAGCATATCATTAAGTTTGATTCGCTTTCTGCATAATTTATATAATCTCGCCTCCTTTCTGTCCTAGAGATTAATGGATATTCATATTATAAATTAACATTTCAAATTCAGGATGAGGACTCGTCGATAACGCAAATGGACCTGCCAATTGGGTTTTACCGTTATTTCCTCTAACTCCCACCCTGAACACTTTCTGATAAATGAAGATTGCTGATAGTCATTGGCTTGTGATCATGACAAAAGAATTTTGGTCTGAACAAATCAAGTTATTTGTTTGGTATATCTTTGTCTTAAGCCATTTAAAATGTTAAATTTCTCATTGTATTTTATTTGATTAGATCAAATGGTGCCTGTATTTTAATATTAGATTTGTAAAATTCTTTGGTGCGAAATTTAAAGCCATCTACAGTAAAACATGCCTCAATTGTGTCCTAATTATTTTAATTTTAAAATCTTGCTTTTTCTCGCACAACAGGGTAGTTAGATACTAGCGACCCGCTCGCGGCTTCGCCGCGTGAACTACATGACTGCTTCGTCATATTGCTACCCTCGGGGGTGGGTTTTTAAAAAATAAAGTAGCTTTTTTTTAAGATTAGATTATCAACTATATTTATGCCAAAATTCATTATAATCGGTCAAGCGGTTTAGATTTTTCATATAAACTTTCATCCCCTATTTCAACCCTTAGAGGTTGATTTTTAAAAAAATAAGTAGCCTATGTTAGACTCAGTCACTTTTACTACTTTCATTCTAAATTTCATCCAAATCGGACCGGTAGATTAGCCGTGAAAGCGTGACAGACAAACACACAGACTTTCGCATTTATAATATAAGTATGGATGGATAACATAGTGTCAAGACACTGTTTTCCCCACTCTCTGACTGAAATCTAGACATTGCATGTTGAGTGACGGAACTCAATGCCTCACTTCTAATAAAAAACATATATAATCTTAAAAAAGGACTTTCAGAAAATGTATATAAAATTTGAACGCAGCGGAATACGAACCCGCGCGTTCTGAATTGAATTGAACACATTGTCTTAGATACCAGGGTGGAAAGATGAAAATAATTTAAACATAATCAGTTCCCAAATGGTAATCGAATCTACAGCCATTGCGTACACAGTCCGACGCTGCCCCACTGCTTAATCCATACTTATATTATAAATGCGAATAAGACATTTAAAGAAAACGTATAAAAATTTGAACGCAGCGGGATTCGAACCCGCGCCTCCTGAATACCGTTCAGGCGCTCTCACCACTGAGCCATGCGTTCTACTATCCGCTGCGTCGAAATTCTTATACGCTTTATTACAACTTATTTATGTTGTTAGCATATCTGTAGAAAGATTTTTACGAATTTCCGCTACCCAAAGATTATTCAGCGCCTGAACGCCTTCAGGAGGCGCGGGTTCGAATCCCGCTGCGTTCAAATTTTTATACGTTTTCTTTAAATGTCTTTTTCAATTTTCCTAAGCGTGGAATAACACTTTAAAAATATTTAAAAGTATAAATGCGAATGTCTGTGTGTTTGTCTGTCACGCTTTCACGGCTAATCTAGTTACATATACTTATAAAATATTGTTTTTATATCCATCTTTGTATATATATTTTTTTTCTTTGTTTGTGTCCATGTCAATAAATGTTTTTTCTTTCTTTCTTTCTTCTTCTTCTTTATAAAATTGAACCTGTGACCTCTACAGCACAGTAAAAGCCGCCAACGATTTCAACTATGGGTATAGCAAAATTTTTATTAAGGGGATCGCGGATAACATGCAAACAATGTCCGCTTCACACGCGTTATTGGGCAATTTTATTGGATGTTTAAGATATTTGCGAACCTTTTGTCGACAAAAACTTGGAATTTACCAAACTATGCCTTTCGTAGTATGTGTGTAATATATATATATATACTAGGTTTTATACTATTTCTGCGTGTAGAATTGTAGGAAATACGTTCTATTACTATTCTATAGGGGCTAGTGGTATAAGCGTGTGACCGTAAACGACTGGTTGTGGGTTCGATACCCACTCGAGGAGTGGAAATATTTAATTTCCATTTCCTTTACTCTAATATTGAGGCAAAGCGCGTTAAGTTCCGCCACTTAACACACAATGCCTCCGAATTCGACGGTGTGTGTGGAACGGAGTGTTTTAACACTAGCTTCCCTCTGCCTACCCTGCTGTATGCGGGATACAGCGTGAAACTAATATAAGAAAGTCAACATATTTTTAACTCTTCTATTATTACTATGAAACTTTTCAATTATGCCTCCAAAATACATACTCGAGTGTACTGCGGCCGGTCGACAACCTCGCCTATACAAACACATGTACCGCATTGTTTTGTGTCACTCACTTCGCGGGGGAATGTTAATCAAATGTGCAGACGTGCCTAATGTCGCTTTTATATATGAAATATATTCTAAAATTGAAGATTTTTATGTATTTTTTGCGATTTTCGAAATTATTTTAGACTGGTTATTTATTAAGATTTAATAACATAAATACAAATATAGGAAAAAAGGAATAGCGCTTTTAAATACGGTCTTAAAACCACGTGTTTTCATATAACCTGTGCATTTGCCCTAAAAAAAAGATCTGCAGAAGATAAGATAGCATTTTTTTATTTTAATTTTATAAGTCTAGAACATTTTGTATATAAATATACACAATAGAGTTCAACGATACTTAATTAATTAGCAATACTTATTACTGTGATATTTTGTAGCGTTAGGTTACGCTGAATATCTAAAATATTAAATAAAGTGGGAAAATAGAAATCGGATTAATCTCTCTCTCTCTCTCCCTTAGAAATATTTAAAAAAAGCTAAATTTTTCCATAAACGTACAGTGAGACATCCGGAGATGAGTGACGTCAGCGGGTATTCACCTCACATTGTATGATAATCACCGTAGAGCCTCTCTACAATGTTAACAAATTATTGAGTTTATAAATAAGATTAAACGACTTGGCGTTACAACTAAGTTAAATACATTTAAATGCTTTAAAGGATCTTTAGAACATGGGGCCAGTCGTGGCGCAGTGGCACAAGCGTGTGACTGTAAACGACTGGTTGTGGGTTCAATTCCCAGTCGAGGAGTGGAAATATTTAATATTTCCATTTTCTTCGCTCTGGTATCGAGGCAAAACGGCGTTAAGTTCCGCCACTTAACATGCAATGCCTCCGAATCCGGCGGAAAGTGGGGAACGGAGTGTCTTAACACTACGTTCGCTCTGCCTACCCTGCAGTGTGCGGGATATAGCGTGAAAATAAAAATAAAAATATGTATATATAAGCTGTCATTATTCTATAGAGATGTTAAGTGTTTCTAGCAAACAATGTCACTTTGAAGAGAAGTAAAAAACAGAGCTAGTAGGAGAAAATCGAGATATCTACATTATAATGTAACAACTCTATACAGATGCTAATAATATAAAAAAATTGTAACAAGCGTATAAAAATTTCGACGTAGTCAGATTTAGAACGCATGACTTAACAATCAGAGCGCTTGGTCAGTATCGAGAGGTGTGAGTTCAAATCCGCGCATTCAATTTTTTAATCGCTTTATGAATACGTCTATTTTATAAGTAACTTTCGAGAATAAGTGGGACATACGAAAACTTTACTGTGACTTTGACAATTATAATTGTAAATTTAAAAACGAATACTTTTACCCTGCTAGTGCCCCGCTCGCGACTTCGCCTGCACGAACTACACAACCATTTCACTATAGGCACATAGACATCACATTAGAAACCTCTAAAATTATCAGTGTTTCTCTACTATATTATGCATGTATTATACATATAAACATTCCTTTTGAATCATACTATCTATTAAAAGCAACCGCATCCAAATCCGTTGCGTAGTTTTGAACATACAGACAGACACGCGAAGCTACTTTGCTTTATACTATGTAATAAAGGTACGCTCTTTACCTCATTTTTCAATAATTCCACACTCAACGAACACTTTTGTATGAAGGTATCGGTACACAAGTAGAAAGTCAGTAATGTACCACAATAAGCCCTAAACGCCGTTCACTCTTGACCTCAATCGCGTGACTTAGAAAATATATAAGTGTACAGCAATTTCGTTGCGAAGAAGTTCTTACTGTCATTTCTGATTTCTGATTCTCATGATTTGTGACTTGCTTCATGGTTTACCGATGCGTGATGGGAATATAACGTAAATATATATAGTTTTAGCTTCACGCTGTATCCCGCACACAGCAGGGTAGGCAGAGGGAACCTAGTGTTAAGACACTCCGTTTCCCACTTTCCGCCGAATTCGGAGGCTTGCGTGTTAAGTGGTGGAACTTAACGCCGCGCTTTACCTCGACACCAGAGCGAAGAAAATGGAAATATAATTTCCACTCCTCGAGTGGGAATCGAACCCACAACCAGTCGTTTACAGTCACACTCTTGTGCCACTGGGCCACGACGATATATATAGTTTTAACTTAATTTAGTCTAAAATAATAACAAGAAAAATAAAAAGAATAGTAATAACAACTAAAATAACAAGTAATTGGTAGTTGTAGTTGTATTTAACACGACATGTCTAAATTTCAGACAGAAAGTGTAGAACAGAGTTTCAGTACTGTAAAATCTCGCTGACTACCTTGATGTGTGGGAAAAAAATGTAAAGCTGTCAAAAAACCTGGCGTAGTTAATATATGTATACAAGCAATGGTTATGGGTTCGATTCCCATTCGGCGGAATAACTGAAAATATATGAAATGAATGTATTAAATGTATTTTTGTTATTCGCTCCATAAGACAAACTTACAATGGCATAGCGATTAGTTCCGCCTTTTAATCAATACTTTGAAGATTAGGAGAACAAAGACTAAAAAAACAACGCAACGCATCCATAACTTTAATGTTGTGGATGTCTATGGGCGAAGGTAACCACTTAACACCAGGTGGGCCTTCTGCTCGTTTGCCGCCTTTATACCATAAAAAATTAGGAGAACAAAGACTAAAAAAAACAACAGAAGCGCGTCAAGGGGCCAGTCATGGCGTGGCATGTCAGTGGCATGAACATGTGACTGTAAACGACTGGTTGTGGGTTCGATTCCCACTCGAGAAATGGAAATATTTAATATTTCCTTTTCCTTCGCTCTGGTATCAGAGGTAAAAGCGCGACGCTAAGTTCCGCCACTTAGCACGCAATGCCTCCGAATTCGGCGGAAAGTGAGGAACGGAGTGTCTTAACACTAGGTTCCCTCTGCCTACCCTGCTGTGTGCGGGATACATCGTGAAGTTAAAAAAAAAAGAAGCACGTCCGGATAACCATAAAATATGATATAGGAGATATTCATAAAGCAAATTTAATCAATGACTATAAGAAAGACGACAAGTGTAGTAAAGTAAGAGTGAAGTCGATAGAAAAACAATACATAATACCTTAAGTTCAAGAGCCTCATCAAGTTAAAACGGCTATTTCAACGTACCTGTAAAAATAAAACAATAATTAAAATAATGTCTAAAATCCATTAAAAAAACACGTAAAAAAATTTAACCGTCGAATTTGCGCGTAAGAAAGGCGCGGGTTTGAATCCGGCTGCGTTTACATTTTTATACATTTTCTTAAACCTTAAAATATTTTCTTTATCCTAAATGTTTAAATATTTTTTGCATATATTATATTATATATATATATATATGTTATTTAAAAAATCATGTATAGTCTTTTTTTCCTTTCATTATTTTTTTTTCTAACGGGACCAATGATATATTTATTAGGCTACTCGAAGGTAACATTTATATCGCCATACCTTCAAATAAGAAGATATAGATATCTTCTAATAATAGATTATTTAACCAGAAATAAACATATTATATTACAATAATTATTATTGAAACACTTTCGATAAAAACTCAATAAAATCATATAGCTTAATTGAATAGAAACTAGACTTGCCAAGAGATGCGGATTTGAATCTTGCTTATTCAAAATACTATCAGTTAACGTCAGTTAAATGCTAATTGACGTCTATGAGAGAGGCTGTAAGTCTAATATGGGCACTCACGATTACATCTCACCATGCTATTTATAAGAAAAGTGGTTAAGTTGAAACGAATACCTGCAATCTTATAATTAGTGACCTTACACGGTAACTAACTATACTATAATATATGGTTCTTTTAAATAACGAGATACATTAATTCTGAGAAATATTATATTGCTTATATATTTTTAAGGCTATTGGGGCGCAGTGAGACAACGTCTGTCTGTGCACGCAGTGCTTGTGGGTTCGATTCCTTACGGAAAAAAATTAAAACTAAATTAATTATTAACAACTAAATTCATTTCATTCATTCAGTTTAACAACGTTTTCTTGCTCTAGTGCAGGGGTTCCCAACCTTCTTTTTGATCAAGGACCACTTTTACATTACTCTGGCTAGCAGGGACCACTATGTATGTAATCCTTACAGTTTCTGTCATTTTGTTGTTCGATGAGTTGTATAACTTTGGGTAGAGCAGGGTACAACACCGGCTAAATTTAAAATCGTTCGTGGACCGTTTATCCCTAGTGCGGAACACTGGTGGTCCGCGGACCACTGGTTGGGAACCAGTGCTCTAGTGTGTGCAAAGTGCGGCGTTGAGTTCCGTTATTAGCATAGAATGCCTCGAATTGTGGATGGAGTGTTTCTCATCAATTTTCAAAGTTCAAGGTTCAAGTTTAAAAAAGTCTAAATTTCTCTCTAATCTGGTCTGATTATGCGGGGGAAAGTGTTAAAAAACATTTTTAATTTTCTTAAGTGTGTAAATAACACTTTAAAAGTTTAGAAAATAAAAACTGTTCATTTAGAAAAAAAAGGTTTTATAGAGTAAATATGCAGATACACTAATAGGTTTGAATGAAATATGTTGTTGAAATATTACTTTAAACTACCATTTAGATGCGCTTTGACTGCTCCGACTATGAGTGCTCTTAATTAAATAAATGTAACTGCGTATTTCTGTTATTTTAGTGGTATCATGTTTTTTTATTTTTAAACATTTTTAAAGTGTTATTTATTTATTTTTACCTTCACGCTGTATCCCGCACACAGCAGGGTAGGCAGAGGGAACCTAGTGTTAAGACACTCCGTTCCCCACTTTTCGCCGAATTCGGAGGCATTGCGTGTTAAATGGCGGAACTTAACGCCGCGCTTTACCTCGACACCAGAGCGAACAAAATGGAAATATTTAAATATTTCCACTCCTCGAGTGGAATCGAACCCACAACCAGTCGTTTACAGTCACACGCTTGTGCCACTGGGCCACTTATGGTGTTATTTAACACTTAGGAAAATTGAAAAAAACTTTTAGAAAACGTATATAAATTTGAATGAATTAAAGTTATAATATTATCACGATAACAGCAAAGTGAGGCAAAAGTCAAACGTCAAAATCAGATAGAGAAAATCCTAAGTTTCCTTTTTCGTGAATAGCGAGATAATCTGAGAGAACCTAATGTCACTTCGTTCTCTATTTTCTACGTAAAATCAGAATCGAACCCATAACAAATCCCTAAGGGGCCAGTAGTGGCGCTGAAACACAGTGTGACTATAAAGCGACTGGTTATGGGTTCAATCCCTACTCGAGGAGTGGAAATTTTAAATATTTTAATTTTCTTCGTTCTGGTGTCGAGGCAAAGCACGCAATTAACACGCAATTCTTCCGAATTCGGCTGAAAGTGGAGAATGGAGTGTCTTAACACTAGGTTCTCTCTGCCTACCCAGCTGTGTGCAGAATGGCTTGAAATAGAAATATTGCATGTTGACTGGCGGAACTCAACGCCGTACTTTGCCTAATGCAGCCAACGATAAAACAAATATATGTAGTTAAAATAGACAATTTAACATTTGCTCTAGCGGTTTCCAAATTTTAGGTACCAATGTAATTAACATGCGGACCGATGTCGTTTAGCAATTCAAAATAGAGGCAAAATTCAATTTGTTATATACAATGTGCGTTCCGAGTTGTCCTTTATTTGTATTGTTTTGATGGGAAGTATTTCGCTTTTGTTATTTTTGAAGTCTATTTTCTAATTTTATTCTTACTGGTTTTACTCTTACTGGTCAAAAGTGTGATCCTTTTTGGTGTAACTCCTTCTGGGCTATTAGTAGTAGATCTCTGAAATTTAGCAGGGATATCGAGCAGAGTGTCTTATGTGCTGTGAAGTTTTTTAGTGACAATTGTAATTGTAATTTTGGAATAAATGGTAATTAAATGGCCAAAAAGTGGCCATAGACTTAGGCTGTGGAACGTTAACTTAAATGTTATGTTAGTGTTATGTGTTTGGTATTCAAACTTTTTTAGCATATGATAACATTAAATATGTACTTTACTCAGCTCTTCCCTGCCATGCAGAGCAAAGAGGTGGTTCCTAGTTAGTATTGAAAAACTATTTCTGTGCTTCTAGTATCTAGAATCTAGTTAATACACCTCCGCCCTGTACATCCCGTCATTAATATTAGTATTATTAATGCATTATAAATAGAAATATTAAGTTTAAAGACAAAACGGAGTGTCAAATTTCGTCACTTATTACTCAAGGTCTCGAATTCTTCTTCTATAAGATAAAATATTATTTTCAAAATATTTATTATAAGATTTGTCAACACAAAGCGTATTC
The DNA here is from genome assembly GCA_019049465.1 of Dryas iulia moderata. Taxonomy (NCBI): domain Eukaryota; kingdom Metazoa; phylum Arthropoda; class Insecta; order Lepidoptera; family Nymphalidae; genus Dryas; species Dryas iulia. The sequence continues at coordinate 219,758 of CM032426.1, forward strand.
TAGTGTACAAGTAGTTGGTGATCAAGACACGTTTCCGGAAGTAGGGCTTCCGTGTGTTCGCGCCAATTGAATTTATACTACCTTCCTCATATCGCATAGAATTCTACTAAACTTATATATTGTACTATAAAACGAAATGATATTTAAAAAGGATATTTAAAATCTTCACGCTATTGCACGCATAGTGGGATAGTTAGAGAGGCGTTAGTGTCAAGACACTCTGTCCTCCATTTTCCGGCCTAAAGTTCAGTTCTTAAGTTCCGTTGCTTAACAGGCAATGTCTTAAACATTGCGTGTTAAGCAACGGAACTTAACTCCGCGCTTTGTCTAGGCACTAGAGCAAAGAAATTAAAATAATATAAACTCACTCCCCAGACTGGGCATCGCACCTACAACCATAGTTTTTACAGTCAGGTATTGTTCCACTGCGACATGACGTCGTCTATGTTTATGAGCATAATAATTTTTCATTATATAAGATAAGATTTGGTTAAAAAAGTCCATTTTCGCTAAAAATAATGGCTCTTTAACTAAAATTTGCATGTGTCTAAAGATAACACAATATTTTATAATATGAACCTGAATGACGTCTATGCCCAGAGAACAGGGACAGTAAAAGATATATTTTTAAGTTTTTTTTTAAGTTTTTAGTATCTAGCATGCTATATGTATAAATAAACAGTTGAAGAATTGAAAAAGATAGTTAGAAAAAATAAATTCTTATACACTTATTACAACTTATTTGTGTTGTTAGCATAAGTTGTAATAAACGTTCTCTAAATATCTTTTTTTTCAATTTTCTATGTGTGTGAATAACATTTTAAAATGTTAAAAGTATTTAATAAATAGCATTCTCTCTTGGCAAACGATTGTTCGTAGAATAATCTTTGGGTAGCAAAACTTTGCAAAAATCTCTCTACAGAGATGCTAACAACATAAATAAGGAACATTAATAGTAGAACGCATGGCTCAGTAGTGAGAGCGCCTGGACGGTATTCAGGAGGCGCGGGTTCGAATCCCACTGCGTTGAAATTTTTATATTTGTTTCATTTTCTAAAAGTCTGTTTCAATTTTCCTAAGTGTGGAATAACGCTAAAAGATTATTAAAGGAAAAAAGATTATATAATAAGATTAAGCGTATAAGAATTTCGACGAAGCTGGTAGTAGAACGCATGGCGTAGAGGTCAGATCGCTTGGGCGGGTACCGGGAGGCGCAGGTTCGAATCCCGCTGCGTTCAAATTTTTATACATTTTCTAAACGTCTTTTTCAATATCCTAGGTATGTGCATAACACTTCAAAATGTTAAAAGAGTCGAAGAATTATTACAAGTTTCTAACTTCTCAGAGAAATACATGACAATGCCTTTTATATTGCAACAAAGAATATTATAATATGTATATATTATACATAAGTAAATATGTATGTAAATAAACCTTGCAATGATAAAACAAGGGGAGTCATATGAGCAAACTATCTTTTATAACCTTTTATTTATTTTATTAATGTAAATAATACTTATCATTGTATTAACATAGCTGGTGTTTAGTATCTGAGTTGTGTATACATTTGTAGTTGAACTAGCTGTTACCCACAACTTTGTTTGTGTTAATAATAAAATGTAAAACTTATAAAATAAAATGTAAAATGGGTGGTTTGGGCACGTCGAGAGTATGACTGATGGAAGAATGGTAAGAAAGATTTATGAAGCAAAGGTGAGTGGTAAGAGAGGCAGGGGGAGACCTCGGTTGACCTTAAACACAGTATCGATGATACTGGAGGAAGGTCACGTAAAAAGCATGAGGACCCCCCGGAGGGCGTGTATGAAGAGGTTGATGACAGTGGATGAGGCGAGAGAAGTATGCAGGGACCGTAGCGGTTGGCGCTCCGTTCTCTCTGACTACCCCGCAAGGGAAACAGCAGCGTAAAGCTAAAAAAACAAACAAAACTAAAAAAATAGAGACAGTCGTAGCGCAGTGATATAGAATCTGATTAGAAAAGACGGGTGTGAGTTCGATTCCAATTCGAATGAAAAAATGATTGATTATATTAATTTTCTCTGCTCTTTTACCTACGATAAAGCAGCGTTGAATTCTACCACTCCACAGGTAATGTATAAAATTGAGGTGGAAAGTGGATAACGGAGTGTAGTGACACTAGGTTCTACCTGACTAATTTGCAATGCGGGAAAAGCCATGGAATTGTTTTTTTTTTTTTTTTTCATTACTTACCTTATTTATAATGCAATCAGTATTTTGCATACTGATTTTCAAAAAAGAACACTATGTTCCCAAGGATCTTAACGCAAGAAAATTGCAGAATTTAAAAAATATCTTTAAAATTATAATAAAACAGAGTAGATCTACTAAAATATTTACATATATTACGCATTTTTAATAATCATCTTCTTCTTTGACTGAGACCTATTTCTATATAAACATTGGTAATAAAAAATAAAAATATTTGTATACATTCAGCTTACATCCCGAAACCTTCTACATATAGGCATTCAATTACCACTGAACCACAACGGCTCATTAAATAAAACAACACGCAAATGTAATCTGCCATGTTAAAAGGTATTGAATTGCGTCATTTTACTATTACGATGTTATTATTGTAATTAATATTCCCAATAGCGCAGTAGCGTGGTTTGGATGACGTTACGAGTCTAGGCGATCGCTACCAGTTCGACTTTTTTTAGCTTCACGCTGTATCCCGCATACAGCAAGGTAGGCAGAGGGAACCTGGTGTTAAGGTACTCCGTTCCCCACTTTCCGCCAGGATTCCGCCATGATTGGAGGCATTGTGTATTTAGTGGCGGAACTTGACGCCACACAGAGCGAAGAAAATGGAAATATAAAATATTTCCACTGATCGAGTGGGAATGGAACCCACAACCAGTCATTTTACAGTCACCTCCATGCCCTTATGCCACGACTGGCTAGTAGTTTCACGGCTGGTAATTTAAATATCAATATTTCATTGAGTTCAATTTGGGTTCTATATTAACCTTAAATTAATTAATCGTGTAAGTACATACGGAATGCGCAAAACAACAAGTAGTAGTATCAATTGCATAGAATATGCATTATTCATGATTGACCTACAATTAATATAACACGTGTCGCTTTAAATCTGTTGAGGTACACAAATAAATGAAAACTTCCTGTTAATTATATATTGAGTGAACGTGAGTGGAGAACGGAGTGTCTTAACACTAGGTTCCCTCTGCCTACCCTGCTGTGTGTGGGATACAGCGTGAAGATAAAGAAAAAAAACTTTTTTTTAAGTCCACGGCGGAGAATATATAGTGCTTATTTACTTTTATCTCCGCTTTTCTTTAATTTCGAGAGAGAAAGAAAATCTTTTTCTTATTAGAGAGAAATGAAATAATAAAAATAAAATCATTCAATAGTAATAACTTTTACGTTTTCTTTTCAAAACGTAGAAATGACTGTGAGACGTCATATAATGTAGGTTGAATTCCCAGTCGGTGAACAATTGAGGGGTATAAAAGCAAAAACGCTTCAGTCCAAAAATGCATTTTTTTAACTGAGTATACGAAATTTTAGAGCTCACAAAGGGCTACACTATATGATGAGAGGCAACCTGATATTCCACCCCGATTCTATAAAAAAAGCACTTAGAAAATAACGTTTAGATGCAAAACAGCTTCGATCCAAAAAATGTTACGAGCAAATACGCCACAGTCACAATCAACCAATCAAAAGTCATAATTTCAAAATATCTAAGATGGCGAATATATCATTTTTCATAGTAAGTCGATTGTGGATAGTGGCTGTTAGCTGTCATTCAATGAATATTAGCGTGCAAACACGCTTTAGTCCAACGTTTAAATGCAAAGACACCTAAGTCCTCAGTATTTCTCAATTTTTATATGGTTATTGTAAAGTTATTTTATTTTAATTAATGTTATATTAATAACGTATTCCTATAAAAGAAGCAACATATAATTCGGGTAGAAATATTGATTAATTACGACAGGAGAAATTTGCAGTTTACTCGATTTAGGTATTTTGGACTGAAGCGGATTTGCTTTTATACCCCTCAATAATCCATACTTATATTATAAATGCGAATGTCTGTGTGTTTGTCTGTCACGCTTTCACGGCTAATCTACCAGTCCGATATAGATGAAATTTAGAATGAAAGTAGTAAAAACTACTGGGTCTAACATAGGCTACTTATTTTTTTAAAAAACCATCTTTCAAGGGTTGAAATAGGGGATGACAGTTAATATGAAAAATCTACACCGCTTGACCGATTGTAATGAATTTTGGCATAAGTATAGTTTATAATGTAAGGTTAAACATATGCTACTTTATTTCTCAAAAATCCACCCCCGAGGGTTGCAATATACCGAAACAGCTATGTAGTTCACGCGGCGAAGCCGCGAGCGGGCCGCTAGTATTTAAATAATTTTCAATCATTGTTTCGCTAAGACGAAACGTGGGCTTCAGTTTTGAAACTCAACACACGACGTCTCCATTTCAGAAAGAAATTGGAGAATGGACAGTCTACAGAGACAGGTTCTCTCCGACAAGTAAAGTTGACAAAAAGAATATTTTTAAAATAGAAATGAACCTTTAATAATAACATCCACAGATACTAACGATGAGTAGTGATGAAAATAACTATAGATACATACATAGTATACCTACAGCATCAACTAGTGTATCATTTCTATGTAACCAGCGTTTAAGACTGCATATCTTATCTTATTTACTTCTGCATACTGACTTGCTATTTAGTATTTACTATTTCTTTATTACACGAATTCATTATTCATATAGTTAAATAAATGTAAAAGATATGACAATTAGACCTGTTGAAGTGTAAAATGATAGTTGCTTATACGTCACTTTGTACAAAAGTGTTTGTGAAATATATATTTTATAAACTAAAATTAACACTAACTACCTTAGCGGCATAAAATGTGACAGTAAAGCGACTGGTTGTGCGTTCGATTCCCACTCGAGGAGTGGAAATATTAAATATTTCTATTTTCATAATTCTGGTGTCGAGGCAAAGTCACGCAGATTACACATAATGCCTCCAAAATTCTCAGAAAGTGGGGAACGGAGTGTCTTAACACTAGGTTCCCTCTGCCTGTGCTGTGTGCGGGATACAGCGTGAAGCCAAAAAAAAACTAAAACTAAATATAAAATTTCATTACAATTCACTATATCCCAGCCTCCGACCTGCCAGGGCGGGCGGGAGCGAGGGCGTTTAATTATATTGTCTAAACAGCGAACTTCCCGTCTGCGCCTTTAAGATAGCTTGCCCCAATTACTTCTGCATACGACGACAGTTGTCTCGTTAATTACGTTATAGGTATATTTGTATATATGTATTTTGTATATAAGTTTTATAATTAATTACTATCTTTTGTTATGCCCTAACCCAATCTCATGTTCTAGGCCCTAAGGCCTATGCCTGGCAGTGAGAGCTATATAAGGGATAAGGCCGCCTTTTAAACATATATATTTTGTGTTTTACTTCTGGTGTGCAATAAAAAGTTATTATTATTATGAATGTACCATAAAAATGAAAACTGATTGGTCTAAAGCAGTGTCAAATTGGTAGTTGCAGCTTCCTTCGGGCGTATTTATATTAATATTTAAAAAAAAAGTAAAAAATGAACGCAGCGGGATTTGAACCCGCGCTTTTTGGAAAATGTTCAAGCGCTTTGACCGCTAAGTCATGCGTTCTATTACCGGTTGTATCGAAATTCTTAAATGCTTATTACACCTTCTTTATGTTGAGTTCATTAGATTTTTACAATTTATCATTTAACTCAAATTCATATATTATAAAATTTAAAAATCTATAATAATTAAAATTATAACTTCAAAGTTAAACATATAATTTCTACTACGTAAAGTAAAATCGTAATTAATTTCAAACAATTAATAAACGTTAATAGAATATTGTCAAAACAAACATATTTCGAATGTATCGTAAACACAATAACAAAACGGAAGTGAGCGGTTTGTATCAAGTGTTTGTAGATATTAACGTAATTGGGTTAAGATCTAACAAATATTAATTTAAACTTATGTTTATAATTTTTTACTCAACACGGGAATCGAACTTTATATCGTCTAAATTGAGGATATTTTATGGATATAAATTATCACTAATATAATAATATATTGAGGCGTGATCGTCGCGCAGCAGAACAACGGTTATAGGCATCATTACCTGTATAGAGAATGATTTTAGCTTCACCCCACATACAGTAGGATAGGCAGAGGGAACCTAGTGTTAAGACACTTTGAAGCCCATTTTCTCTGAAACGCGACTTTAAGTTCCGCCCTTCACCACGTAATTACAAAATGTAGTACCTGGACACTAAGCTCTCTACGTCTTGGTATAGTACATAGGACAAAGCACGACATAAATTTCTACCACTCAATATAAGCAATGTCTCATTTCTGGGGCACAAACTCGGACTATTTCCGGATAAAGTTACTTTTTATTAATTATTATTATTAGAAACACATATTTAATCAAAACCTGAATATAGAAAAGATTCACCGGATATACATACAGGTAGGTAATTAACCTGTAGTTGCAATCATCACATTAAGCCTTACTACTGGTTACAGTCAGTGTTACTAACTCACAATCTTGTCAATAAAACCCATAATTTAAATAAATACATAGGAAAATATTTAAATTCGTAAATTCACTTGGAGGCGTTAAAGGAATTAGCCGTTTTAAGTTTGATCCGGCTTTTAAGGGCATTAAGCGAAGTGTCAGTCTCAGCGACTTGAATTCATTCCATTTGTTTTATTCTATCATAACATTTTGCTCTTCGAGCTTCTTCGACTGTGTACTTTATAGCTATTTAACATATTTATTTTTAATATATGTAAATCTAAATAAATAAATAAAAATAAAATAAATACCAAATAATTATATGTAAACAGATATAATACCTAAATATATATAGGGGCCAGTCGTGGCCCAGTGGCAAGCGTGTGACTGTAAACGACTAGTTGTGGGTTCGATTCCCACTCGAGGAGTGGAACTATTTAATATTTTCATTTTCTTCGCTCTAGTATCGTGGCAATGCGCGGCGTCAAGTTCCGCCACTTAACACGCAATGCCTCCGAATTCGGCGGTAAGTGGGGAACGAAGTGTTAACACTAGGCTCCCTCTGCCTAACCTGCTGTATGCGGGATACAGCGTGACGCTAAAACTTTAGATAAGCAAATACAAATTACATAACCATAAAAGCAGATAAAAGCTGATAGACATAATATAATAATATATTAATAGATTTTTTCACTTGTTACATCTTTCACAAGACTGTTACACATTATACAACCGCCCGATTGTTCTCACTTCCCACGTGCATAATGCAACGGTGTGATTTTTTAACAATACCTATTTATATTGTATGTATGTATTTATGTTCATGGCGACATGATACTTAACTAATGTATGGCGAAAATCCATACTTATATCATAAATACGAATGTCTGTGTGTTTGTCTGTCATACTACCGGACTGATTTGGATGAAATTTAGAACGAAAGTAGCAAAAGTTACTGGGTCTAACATAGGCTACTCATTTTTTCATAAACTTACTAGGTCTACTTATTTTTTCAAAAATCAACCTCTAAAGTGGCCAGTCGTGGCCCAGTGGTACAAGCGTGTGACTGTAAACGACTGGTTGTGGGTTCGATTCCCACTCGAGGAGTGGAAATTATATTTCCAATTTCTTAGCTGTGGTGTCGAGGTAAAGCGCGGCGTTAAGTTCCGCCACTTAACACGCAAGCCTCCGAATTCGGCGGAAAGTGGGGAACGGAGTGTCTTAACACTAGGTTCCCTCTGCCTACCCTGCTGTGTGCGGGATATAGCGTGAAGCTATTTTTTTTTTTTTTTTTAAAGCGTGGAAATATTGGATGAAAGTTTATATGAAAAATCTATTATAATCTATTTATTAGATTTTTTCATTATATTTTTAATTTATTTTATCATTCTTTTCATTATAATCATTATTTCAAAATAACGATTTCTGAAAAGGAACACCGAGTGGAGCTCGGTCACCAGATATTTTTTTGTATAAGACCATCGTGGTGTAGTGGGATAATGTCTGTAAATATAATTGGTTATGGATTCGATTCCCACTTAAGGAATGATTAGAAGTTACATGCTTCATTTTTTGAACGTCAAATAGTTTATCACCGGTTCACTAAATTTAATACCTCAGACCTGGGAAGAACCGGCGCAAGAAACTCAACTACAGATATTATATAATTATATATTGACAATGATACCTTTGTCTCTACTTTGCTAAGTTACATTAATAATTTAACAAAGCAAAATAAAAACAACCAAAAGTCATGACACTCCGGTCTCTTTCCCTTCGAACTCGAGACTTTTAGAGATAAAATTGTTAAACGGAACTTAACGCCGCACTTTGCCCTGCGTAGGTTATAGGTATATGTTTAACATTTTGTACTAGTATTTTTTGCTCCGATATTGAAAAAAAGCCTGTAATCGAATACCGTTCCTTTTCAGTGTCAGACAAGGCTACCCTTTTACTTATTACTGAAGGTCTCTGATTCATTTACTTTTTTGTCACTTAAAAAACTTTAAATGTAAGTAGAAATTGTAGAAATAATAATTTACAATTATATTATATAAAATAATTAAATAAAACAATATTTAATTAACCTCGACATTATTCTATTGTTTATTTTAAATTATTGTTTTATTATGTTTAGTAGATAAAAATGATTTTCAGCTTAACGACTTTCTCCGCATAGCAGGATAGTCGAAAAGAACCTAGTGTCAAGACATTCCGTTCTACGCTTCCTACTTGAATTTGAGTCATAGTGTGATGAGTGGTGTAACTCAACGCTTTCTTTAGCCTAACTTGAGTGGAGAATAAAAAAAAATGTTATTATAATATAACCATTGCTCTAATATTATTTGTTTAATAGCTTCACGATGTATCCCGCACACAGCAGGGTAGGCAGAGGGAACCTAGTATTAAGACACTCCGTTCCCCACTTTCGGCAGAATTCGGAGGCATTGCGTGTTAAGTGGCGGAACTTAACGTCGCGCTTTGCCTCGACACCAGAGCGAAGAAAATGAAAATATTAAATATTTCCACTTCTCGAGTGGGAATCGAACCCACAACCAGTCGCTTACAGTCACACGCTTGTGCCACTGGGCCACGACTGGCCTAATGCTCTAATATTGTGGCGTATTGAAGCTAACAACTGTCTCACTGCACAACGATGGCCTTAAAAATAATAATAAAGGAAAATAGAGAAAATCGCAGAATACATTAATAAATTGGTATATAACAGTATTCTAAATTCCTAACCCATTTGAGATATAAGGAGTAGAATTTGAAAACCTCATCCTACTTTTTTCTTTCCACGTAGAAATATCTACATTATGAAATTATTTTAAAGTGAAAGTTCTCCCGAATATATCAGAATAGAAAAAACAAACTTAATGTTAAGACACTGTATTCTCCACATCACACTTAATTTCCAGATAATTCGCTAATTGACGTAATAAAGAGCCGCGCTTTATATTACCAGGGCGAGAAAAAAATACCTTCTAATACCTTTTTATATATCATAATAGAACTTAAAGTTTAAAATGTCTTCTCCACTTCCAACCTAAATTTTAGACAACTGATTAACGTAACTTAACGCCGCGATCAAGGTAGAATGACTAGAAAACGAAAATACCTCCAGATAACCATTCCCCGTACGAGAATCGAACCCACGAACAACCATCTCATTAACTCACCAAGGACCATAGGGCTCAACCTAACCACAATTCCTTCAATACAAAACAAAACAGAATCATACAAAAAAGAACATAATATAATTTATCATATCATAATCTCACAAACGCACACATCGTCACTACACTGTATACGTATACATTCATACTTATATTATAAATGCGAAAGTCTGTCTGTTTGTTTGTCACGCTTTGACAGCTAATCTACTGGTCCGATTTGGGTGAAATTTATAACGAAAGTAGTAAAAAATCCAGGGTTAAACATAGTCTAGTTATTTTTTCAAAAATCAACCTCTAAAGTATTGAAATAAAGGATGAAAGTTTATATGAAAAATCGAAACCGCTTGAGCGATTTTAATGAATTTCGGCATAAATATAGTTGATAATCCAAGATTAAACATAGGCTAGTTTGATTTTCAAAAATCCACTATCAAAGGTTACAATATAACGAAACAATTACGTAGTTCAAGCTAGCAAGCCGCTAGTAGGTGTATATAGGTGTGTGCGTGTGGTGCGCGTGCGCAGTGCCTGGCCGTACCTATCACGACTGGGCTATTAAGTTCCGCTTACTGTGAGTGTATAGATCTTCGTACATTCCTTGTAATACGTTGTATTTATTGGTTTATTCTATTCAAGATTTTATATCAATATGTCTTGTAGTTGTGTAGTTTTAATAAGTACTGTGCAGTTTAATGATATTATGCTAGAACACTCGATGTTCTAAGTATAATAGGGACCACAATACTTATCAAAATTAGAATTTAATATTATAACCAATTTTTTTTTAAAAAGGGTCTGTTTTTTGTAAAGTGGGGAAAGGAGTGTCTTAACACTAGGCTCCTACTCTCTGACTATCTGGATATTCCGGAAAAATTTAAAGCGACTATAATAATAATTTATATTAAATAATCGAAACATTATTTGAAAAAAAAATATATAAATTTACTTACAATAATTTAGAACTATATATTTTATTATTATTATAAACATATGATTATTAATGTATTAATAATTAAAATATTAAGACCCAATGAAGTTTTCTAAGTGACTATTATGATTATAGAAATAATACTTTACTAACTATTTTTTTTATCTTCACGCTGTATCCCGCACACAGTAGGGTAGGCAGAGGGAACCTAGTGTTAAGACACTCCGTTCCCCACTTTCCGCCGAATTCGGAGGTGTTGCGAGTTAAAAAAATGGAAATATTAAATATTTCCACACCTAGAGTGAGAATCGAACCCACAACCAGTCGTTTACAGCCACACGTTCGTCTATACTATTACATAATATAATCTTGTCTAGCCAAAATAAGTAGTCAGCATAAATTTAAGAAAAACCACATATATATACCTACAAGGAGCATACGTGTATATAAACAGTCGATACCCTGCACATACGTAAACATGCAAGTTTAAACAATTACTGTTGATTTTCATAACATTTGGCTAACTATAGACTAAGTAAAGAATTTAATACTCCAAATGTAACTTATTATGGTGTACTCTCTAAGAAACTTATAGGAACTATTTGTGTAGTAATTATCCCTGCTACATCCGGGTAAAATATAAACAAAAAAATACATACAAAAATTATTTTAAGCATTTTTAAAGTGTTATTCCACACTTAGAAAATTGAAAAAGATTTTTGTTGTTAGCATCTCTGTAGAGAGATTTTTACAAATTTCTGCTACCCAAAGATTATTCTACGAACAATCGTTTCGCAAGAATCGTTTGCTATTTATTAAATACTTTTAAACATTTTCAAAGTGTTATTTCACACTAAGGAAAAATGAAGCTGAAAAAAATAAGTTATAATAAAGCGCGCGTATAAGAATTTCGACACAGCTGGTAGCAGAACGCATGGCTCAGTGGTGAGACCGTGGACAGTATTCAGGAGGCGCGGGTTCCAATCCCGCTGCGTTCAAATTTTCATACGTTTTCTAAATGTTTTTTTCATACGAAAATAACTTAACCTTTATTAGATTTAGGTTATTTTAAAATCGAATTCAAAACCACCACGTTAATATTCTTCGCGTTTACGTTCAAATTTTAACCACTGTACCACTACAGCTTATTACTATATTCATTATAACTTATCTCACTGCTTTACAGCACGTTTTTTTGTTTTATGTCTAGTTTATAGATCGGTTACAAGTAATTACCGAGCTCAATGACAAATTCGTGACTTCTCACAGCTAGGTACATTCGTATCGCACTTATTGACTGCCATTTGATTTATAACTACCTGTTGAAGATATAAGTAGGTATGGTTAGTATGAATATGTTGAAGGACACTAAGTACTTTATATTTTATTATTAAAATTTTTAAGATGTCTCGAGTTAATTATTAATTAGATATATGTTGAAATATAGCTTTGGAGCCAGTCGTAGCGCAGTGGCACGAAAGTGTGATTGTAAACGACAGGTTTTAAGTTTGATTTCCACTCGAGGGAGTGGAAATATTTAATATTTCCACTCCTCGAATAAAACATAAAGAAAAAAAGAAATATAGCTATATTTCACATAGCACGGTAGTCAGAAAGATTTTGTTCTATGTTCAGTAGTGGGATTTTAACAAAAACTAGGCAGGTTTTTTTTTTATTGAAGAAAGGGGGCAAACGAGCATAAGGACTGCCTGATGGTAAGTAGTTACCTTCGCTCATGGACATCCACAACATTCGAAAGGTTTGCCGACATTAAGGGGGGTGGAAGAAAGGAGGGAAGAAGGCTGAGGAGGGTGGGAATAGGGAGAGAGAGCTGGCTTACATGCCATCGAACCGGAACACATCATCAGATGTTTGGAGGTTCGTTTTTGACTTGATAGTAGTCGAGCCAGTCGGAGAACGAATCTCCTACCACCAAGCTACTGGGTTACCCCGGAGACGCAGCCCAGCGACGGAGGGAAACTGTATTCTAACCCGTCCCCCCACGGGTGAAAGGTAGGCGGTAATCAAACTTACAACCAATCGCCTTTACATTTAGGGGCCCTACTGTGCCTTAATGGTCTCAATGATTATTTTATCTCTATTGTTACTGGTAAGTTATGTTGAGGAGAGGTACTAGAGTCATTACAATCAACTTCACATTCAACCCTTGGTATTCATATTTTTTAAAAATGTTTTTTTCATATTTAATGGTAGAATTCGCTATATCTAACAGGTCAAATAAAAAAAACTATAAAAAGGTAACCATATTATACCACACATACATACCACTGGGTGTTTATCCAACATAAAGATTCATGTAGCTGAGTACACTGACCGAGCAACAGAAGTCGTGAAAGATAAAAAAAAATAAAAATATAACGGAAAAGGAAATACAATCAAGTTCAAGAACAACAAAGGTACGAAGCTGTGTCCGTGGAGAAGGAAAACTTATTTAATAAAAAAAATAAAAAAAGAAGTCAAGAAAGACAAAAACTTGTAGTAAAAATTTTATCATAAAAATTGAACCCACAACTTAGTCACAAAGTTATACGAGTAAGAACTGCGCCATTACAGTGATATAAAACTAAAAAAATGCTATTAAACTAATTACTAAGAAAGTTAAACTAAACAAGAATCTATAAAAATTCTTAAAAATTCTAAAAAACAACAAGCTTTAAGATTTTTGCCCAAATTGAAATCGAACCTGTACCAACTTACATACATAAATGGTTACTTTAAAGGAATGCTGTGTATATTTCAACATATTGAGTAATTCAAAGATTTTCCTTCTTTGCAGAAATATGACGATATATAATTTTAATATGACCGCAACAATTTCCTAGGAAATACCTATAGAGATGATTGGCAATTATATATACTAGTTATGACCTGGTACTTTGTTCGCATAGATAATATGACGTAAATTCTCGATCTTTCCATTTTTTGCAAAATTTTAGATAAAAAAAAGACATTTAGAAAAGCAATGCGTTCAACGCACGCTCAGTGTTGCGAGCACCTGGACGGTTTCAGGAGGCGCGGGTTCGAATCCCGCTGCGTTCAAAATTTTTATACGTTTTCTAAATGTATTTTTCAATTTTTCTAAGTGTGGAATAACACTTTAAAAATGTTTAAAAGTAAATTCTAGATATGTAGGTGCCTAATATGGCCATATGACTTAATGGCCAATAGAGTTTTAACTGTGCTTCGACTGTTAGTTTTAAAAGTAAGCTTTTCTTTACACTTTCTTTCTGAGAATGTGAGTGTCCTAGCTCACAAATAACTAGGAAGAAGTTACAATTATAATCTTAAAATAGGCTTTTCATAATCAGTAATCTGCATTACAAGAAATTATGGAAATTTTAAATTATATCTCTTACTTATGTATGAACATGTACATACATAAGTAAGAGATATGTAAGCATCTGTGCAGGTGGCAGGTATAGTGTAAGCCTATTGCTTATTACGATATTTATTATGCTGGATTTTTTGCTCTTATTAAAACATTCTTTCATACTATGCATAGCAAATGCAGTGGAATATACCTCCTTTTCAAAATACGTAGTGATCACTTCTACGTATTGCCCATTCGGTCTGTATTCAAAGTTATTGTTAAAATAGAGATATAATAATGATTTTCAATAATGATAGCTGGTGTTCAGCGAAACTTAACACAGTATTTGTTCTGTTCTCACGCAAGCCCACGTATACACCACAAGCGAGAGAAATAATGTTTTTTTTTCAACTTTACGCTCTTTCTACAGAAAGCTATACATAGCAAGTTAATCAGAAAGAAGCTAGTGTCTCCGTTCTCCACTTTTCACACGAATAGTATAAATGGCGACATTCAACGTCGCACTTTGTCTTACAAATCACAGCAAAAAAATGAAAAAAAAAATAAATACGTATGATCATTCCTCCAAAGTCAAAATCAACGTCAAATAATTTTATTCAAATTAAGAAGTTACAAGCTGCATTTTTTGAACGTCAAATAGTTTACCACCGGTTCACTAAAGTTAATGGGAATCGAACCCTGCTTATACTCAGACGATGTCTCATTGCGCCACTATAGCGTTTTTTTTAATAATATAAAAATTAAGAGTAAGATTTGAACCCACAACCACTTGTATATTGTTAAATTCAATTCAACCACGCTATACGATAGTGCCAATGTTAAACATTGTCCCACAAATGGAACAAGAGGAAAAAATAAAACTCTAGTCTAAACAGAATAAAGCATGACAAGTCATTAATTAAACTACCTTTTTTATATCACATTGCGGATTTAAAGGTCAAATGATATGACTCAATAAATATTAGCTTAGTTATTTAATTTAAGGAGAAAACGAAGTGTTTTAACACTATTTCCTCTGCCTGCCTTGATATACGCATAATATACATTTTTTTTTTTTTTTTAGCTTCACGCTGTATCCCTTGCGGGGTAGTCAGAGAGAACGGAGCGCCAAACGCTACGGTCCCTGCATACTTCTTTCGCCTCGTCCACAGTCATCAACCTCTTCATACACGCCCTCCGGGGGGTCCTCATGCTTTTTACGTGACCTTCCTCCAGTATCATCGATACTGTGTTTTCGAAGGTCAACCGAGGTCTCCCCCTGTCTCTCTTACCACTCGCATAATGTACATAAATACGCAAAATATATAAGTAAATGTATATATTAAGATTTTATCACAATATCTATAACAATCTTTTTCTGTAGGCTTATTTATATCATAGCTTACATATAAATGCGATGGTTGTAAGTTCGATTCCCGCTCCGGTGGTTTCTTGCATTTAAGCTACTTTCATTTCAACGCCACCTAAGTACGGGGTTGAGTTTCGTAATACGCAGCAGCTCAATTATCGCGTGGACAGTGGAGGACGGAGTGTCTTAACACTAAGTTCTCTTTCACTACCCTGTTATGTGATAAAATTGTAAAGCTGTTTTATATAAAGACTCAAATCTAGAACTAAGTCATTCTGTAGACCATTGCTTACACGCGATAATTATAGGTTCGATTCCCACTTAAGGAAATAATTATAATATTATCTTCATTTCTTCACTACCTAACCTCCTCTCTCTCTCTCTCTCCTCTAAGACTTTGTGTAACATTATATACTGCAATAAAGCCACAGTGGGAATGTTTACTTCGTTGTTTTAAAAGATGACTAAGAAATAAGGAAAATCCCACTTCATTCTTATTTAATGCATTGCCTAGTGCGTTAGACTTGTAAAGCGAAATTGTAATAAAATGTAGGTACGTATACTAGTTGCAGCCCGCAACTTCGTTTACATAGACTTTATATACCTTGTCATATTATTTACATTTATTTTTAACTTTAATTTTAATAGCTTCACGCTATATCCCGCACACAGCAGGGTAGGCAGAGGGAACCTAGTGTTAAGACACTCCGTTCCCCACTTTCCGCCGAATTCGGAGGCTTGCGTGTTAAGTGGCGGAACTTAACGCCGCGCTTTACCTCGACACCAGAGCGAAGAAAATGGAAATATAATTTTCACTCCTCGAGTGGGAATCGAACCCACAACCAGTCGTTTACAGTCACACTCTTGTGCCACTGGGCCACGACTGGCCACTTTTATTTTTAAGATATTGGAAATTTAGTGGCGGAACTTAACACCGCGCTTTATATTACAAGACTAGACAAATAGAAATGACAATAATAATATAATCAAGAGTAAGAATCGATCTTACAATCATCGCGATTACATTAACATGAGTTGACTGCGAGAAGATGGCTGACAGTAAATATTTCTTAGTAAATAAAAAAAACAGCAGGAATTTGAACCCACGACTAGTGTAGACGAACCTAGTGTAGAAAATAGCTATAACCCTTAAATACATGAATTAATGAATTTTATTTAAAAAATAGGGTTATAATATTTGAAATGAGTGGAAATCGGAAAAAATATTAAAAAAAAATATAAGTCATATCTTATAGGGTTTTTATCAGTAATCCACTTCCAACAGTACATAAATGAATACCCGCTATATAAAATGCGCGCCAATTGGTATAACGTCAGAAAGATACAAATATTGAAGTCAAATGTCATTATTATAGTTAATTTTTGACAAGTCAATGGACACAGGCATCTCTACCATACAGCCACATGTATCGACATCAAAACTGTTGTCGGATATCCGCGCATAAAGTTATTGATTCATTTTTGGGACTCTATGCATAAACATCTTTACAGTTTCACGCCTTTCCCCGTATAGTATGGTAGTAAGATATAACTTAGCTCAAGACAATTCGTTCTCTACTTTCCGTTTGAAAATTAGACATTACGTGTAAAGTGGTGGAACTCAACGCCATAGCTATAACAATACCGCCATAACAATAGATACAAACTAACCATAGAAATACGAATTATAACATAACAATGAAAATTTGCAATATCTATCTCGTCCATGCAGTCGACGTTAGAGGATAGCTAGCTAGTAAGGTCACATAGCGGTTGTATTCACGTTTGTACTCTATGCCAGGGGTACGCAACCCGTAGCCCGCTTATTAATTTAATGTTGCCCGCAAAGTTTTAATTTGTATTACAGACACTCTCCATAGTTTTTCGCTATTTCGAATAATAAGAAGTATAATTTTTAACGGCCAAAATATTTTCTAAATTAGATCGGGTTTGTTAATAAAAGGTTTCTTACTTCTGTTTTATACGAGTTACAATATAGGTAGTTTTACAATGGAATTTTATGAATAAATTATACTTTATATAGTTTTGTTTAGATCTATAGAGAGTTATAAATATATAGTGACGGATCATTATGCTCTCTCCGTCCGCTTTGTGACATGTAATTATTTTCATCACTTTTAAACTATTTTACCATTTAAAATGTATTTCAAAATTTGCTTCTACTCTATTCTATACCAGACTGACAAAGAGAAATTAGCAGGAGAAAAAATCGAAACAAACATACTAACGGAGAAACAAGTCACAAAAAATCCTGTAATCCACATATACCGTTAACAGTAAATCAATTAAAACTACAGAATAAACAATTACCGAGCTGTCAATACCAAAATCTAGTTGAAAACTAAAACTGAAGCCTGCATTCGTCTATCTCGTGCCCACCCACTAACGCTGGGGAACGTTTCATTACAACTTTCCTAACAATAATTGCTTTACAGCGAAAGTCTGTTCGTGTATTACTTTGTAATGTGATGAAATTGCAATTTTTGTAAGATTTTATGAAATAACTGAAAGTAAAAAGTTAGTAAGTAGGGGATAGTCGTGGCGCAGTGGCACGAACGTGTGACCGTAAACGACTGGTTGCGGATTCGATTTCCGCTTGAGGAGTGGAATCACTCTGGTATCAGAAGTAATAGCGCGGCATTAAGTTCAGCCACTTAACACGCAAAGCCTCCGAATTCGGCGGTGCGTGGGGAACGGAGTGCCTTAACACTTTGTTCCCTCTGCCTACTCTGTTGTGTGCTGGATACAGTATGAAACCAATAAGAAAAAATATATGATGAACGACGATTTTTTGCTTGTAACTTTGTTTGCGTAAACTTGAGTTAAGGTTTACTATTTTAATTTGTATAATTCGTAATTTTAGCTATAAGTACTAGCTTCAGTGAGAACTTACTGTCAGTAAGACACTCCGTTCTTTGATTACCATCTGAATCCAATATATAGCCTGATACGTGGCGCAACTCAACGCCGCGCTTTGTCTAAGGAACTAGAGGAGAAATCAGAATTATTTAAATATAATCGTTGCAATTTTAGAAAACAGTATAAAACTTAAAGTTAACATGTTAAAGATATTTAATTATTACTTCGATAGAGAAACAAACCCTCAACCGTAACCGTAATTGTACTTACAATCACATTCTTTCCCATTACGTCTCGATGACCTTTCATTTTTTTTTCCTAACCAAATTTGAACCCACGACCATCGCCTTTAAGATAATATTAACAACTACAAAAGCGACAAAGTTTTCAACAACAATTCTTTGCACAAGATGATATTCACCGCGAGGAGAGGCGTTGTCAAGACGCCTGGAACTACTGTAATTACATATACAAAGTTTTCCTTACACGAGAAAATTAACTTAGTTCAAAACAATGTGAAATATAATTTGGTTAATATGGAAGTTAATTTAAAAGTAAACATTGGGAACATTTTAATTGAATTTCATGGTATTTTGAGGGGTAAGTAAAGAGAATAAGGTATTGGGACACTACGTTTTCTGTTCTCCTCTAGTTTGAGACACTGATGTTCTAGGTGATGATAAGCAATGCTCTTTATTTTAAATAGTTTGGTAATCGAACCTATGACCGAGTGTACAATTAGGACATTTTTCCACTACGCTACTAGTTAGAGACAACCTAGTGTTAAGTGTCAAGATACTTCGTTTTCTGTTTTTTTTCGTCCACTATCGAGATATAGTGTGCTGAGTGACAGAATTCAATGCGGCGCTTGTTTTAGATACTAATGGAAAGAAATGAATTGAAATATAAGTCAGAATCGAACCCATATATATATAGGGGCCAGTCGTGGCGCAGTGGCACAAGCGTGTAAACGACTGGTCGTAGGTTGGATTCCCACTCGAGGGATGGAAATAATTAATATTTCCATTTTCTTCGCTCTGGTGTCGAGGTAAAGCGCGGCGTTAAGTTCCACCACTTAACACGCAATGCTTCCGAATTTGGCGGGAAGTGGGGAATGGAGTGTCTTAACACCAGGTTCCCTCTGCCTAACCTGCTGTGTGCGGGATACAGCGTGAAGCTAAAAAAAATGGAACCCATAACCCTCGCGCTCAAAGTGAGACGTAGGCCTACTGCACCACGACAACCTCATATCGGCATGTATCTATATAAATTGTAAAACATATAAATAATCTTTATAATCAAAATATAAGACTGAACACGCTTTACACGAATTTATAACTTAGTTGAGAAAGTCAATGACCGCGTTTATACAATTACCTTACGAGCGATCCATTGCTCTTTTTATAAGAAATACCCTCGTGGCACAGTTTTTAAGTGCCTTTCTATACTAACGAATATTGTAGGTTCAATATAAATGTTACCATTTGAAAATGTGTTTGTAATAAGTAAAGTAGTAAGTAAATAAATTATTTTTATTTTTCTGGCCTGGTAATAAATAAAGGCGGCAACACTTCTGACATTTTATACAGTATCTCTATGTTTTAGCTTCACGCTGATTTCCACAGGGTTTCAATACAAAGTAGTCAAAGAAAACAATAGAAAGTTGACAATAGGTCAAAATATTCCATTCTCTACTTTCTGAATTTAAAGCATTGCGTTATGAGTACTGAACTTAACGTCACGTTTTGTAAAATGGCAATAATTTAAAAGTCATCATTATTTCTAATAAAAATCGAACTCCAAACGATCGTTATTACACTCACACGCTGAACCACTAAGCCACAATGACCTTACAGTGTCTCTAACTTACAGAAAACGATAAAATCTTACTACTTCTCTCTCCCTCTCTCTTATAAACTCTCCGTCAATTCTACTAAAAAAATACTTGCAAACAAAATCAAATCATCACAGATCAATGTACACCAAATAAGACATAGTATAAAGAACAACGATATTCACATCATGTGCCAAGTTCACATACTTATGCTAATAACAATACTGTCATGACTGTGTGTCTGTCAATGGCTTTGGGCATTGTGTTATATGTATGTACAGTTATATTTAACTACCTTCTGTCGTCAAACGATAGTTAAATGTGTGGTGTGGAAAAGTGTATGGAAAAATGTTGAATTATTTATTATATACTATATATATATATATAATTGTTTTTTAATAAAACATCTGTTTCTTATGTAGGTAGTATACATATGTATAGGTATACAAATAAATAAAATTGGAATGTCTGTTTGTACATACTTTTTTTTACTATTTTTGCCTGTCTATATATCTGTTTATTCTGCCTCATCTCTGAAACGGCTAAACTGGAAGTGATTGTATTTAAATTATTTTCATTTTCTAACTGTGTTTAAGGCGCAGTATTTGATTCCGTCATTCAATATGCAATGCAATCTTTAAACATATTAAAAAAAAAAATAGCTTCACGCTATATCCCGCACACAGCAGGGTAGGCAGAGGGAACCTAGTGTTAAGACACTCCGTTCCCCACTTACCGCCGAATTCGGAGGCTTGCGTGTTAAGTGGCGGAACTTAACGCTGCGCTTTACTTCGACACCAGAGCGAAGAAAATGGAAATATAATTTCCACTCCTCGAGTGGGAATCGAACCCACAACCAGTCGTTTACAGTCACACTCTTGTGCCACTGGGCCACGACTGGCCACATCTTTAAACATATTCTACTTAATATTGCGTTAGAAATAAACAACTTTTAGCAGCTTCACGCTTTTACCCTCGTAGCGGGGTAGTCAGACAGGATCTAACGTCAAGACACTCCATCTTACACTTTGCGTGCGGAATCGAGATATTTTGCGTATTTAGACGGAGCTCAACGCCGCACTTTGCCTCGAGAAATCACAACGAAAAAAAATAAAAATATTAAATATTACTCCTCGCGAGAGAACCGAACCCACAACTAGTCGCGTTTATAGTCATACCTTGTGCCCTTACGCCACGGATGGCCTCAAAACTGGCATTATATGAACACAAAAATTTCTTATACCAGTACATTTTTTCAATTAAAGCAACTTATTTCACCACCTTGCTATATGATACGTACAGAAAACATAAATAAATACATAACAATGAAACAATTTGAACAAAGTGTCAAATAGACAAGTACTTCCTGTTAACGTGATATCGCCGAGTCGATAATTGAACCTGACTCCGGGGTTTATTTGGGACGAATTTAAGTTGATGGATTTAAAATTGATAGATTAAAATTAAGACTTTTACTTGTATAGATTTACGCGTTTTCCCCTATAATAGGTTAATCAAGGAGAAGCTAGAGTCAAGACACTCTGCTCTCCACTTTCCGACCCGAATTGAGATATTGCTTGTTAAGTGGCCGACCTCAATGCTGCGTTTTGACTTCCACAAATTGGATAGATCTATATAGTTGAAGTATAATTATATTAATATAATAATAAAAAATATAATTATATAACATTATAAATTATAATTATAATAATACCTATTGGGAATCAAACCCATAATCACAGTATAGAATCCGGTTCTAAAACTAACTTCTCCCTACCAACCTTGCAAACGGTAGAAAATAAGTCAACAAATACCCATGAAATAAAGTACCTATATTTTTCCGACACGTTTTTCCGCATTTCTAAGGACGAAGAAGAGAAAAACTTATCGTAAGGAGATGGTTAAAATGCTATAACGGAGAACAGAGTGAACATACTCAGTTTTCCATTTCAAATTGATATCACGTATTGAAAAGCCAGGATTTGAATTCACAACCACCGTACATACTCAGATGCATCCAAAAACATACTTTTATATACAAAAATTGTATTAAAGTAACAAAACATTTTACCAATTTCCTCAAATAAAAAAGTACTTTTTCTTTAACCAAGCAGCTAACGTAACTTCCTATAGTTTCACCGATCGCGTGCAGCTTGCAAGACGATCTGCTTCATTATAGATTGTTACCCAACGCGCCGCACAATTGCCTGTTGGGTAACTCTAATATAGCGGATGTGAAGTGACCCGAGTTAGGTTATTATACATTATCCACAGTTTTGTATGTATAGGTAATTAATTGTTATGTTACGAAAACGAGATGGAGGAAAATTTATTTAATTTGTGGTTTTAATGTTTCTATGTATGTATATATTTTGAGCTAGCGACTACTTACGGTTTCGCCTGGGTGACTATAGTAATTTTCGTAAAACCTGTCATCCCCTATTTCAAGCCTTTAGGGATTGATTTTTTAATAAAAAATAGCCTATGTTTGATCCTGGGTTTTTAACTATTTTCATTCCAAACTTCATCAAAATCAGACCAGCAAATAAAAGGTCAATCTTACTATGTTTAGACATTTTATAAAAAGAGAACCTAGTGTTGAGACACTCTGTTCTCGACTTTTGAAACATTGCGTCTTATATGAAAATGACCATTTATATAAAAAAATCGGCCAAGGGAAGATTATAAAATTCGGAATGCTTAAATTTTATATAGAAAAGAAGCGCAAAAAGTCAATATAATCCATTATAATACATTACAAATACATTAAATGAATACAACCAATACAACTTAAACTGTCAAAAGTGGCCAGTCTTGGCTCAGTGGCACAAGCGTGTGACTGTAAACGACTGGTTGTGGGTTCGATTCCCACTCGAGCAGTGGAAATAATTAATATTTCCATTTTCTTCGCTCTGGTATCGAGGTAAAGCGCGGCGTTAAGTTCTGCCACTTAAACGCAATGCGTCCAGAATTCGGCGGAAAGTGGGGAACATAGTGTCTTAACACTAGGTTCCCTCTGCCTAACCTGCCGTGTGCGAGATACAGTGTGAAGCGAAAAAAAAGCATTAATATAAATTAATAGAAAGAATTATTCAATGAAGCATCAAAACACTTAAATGTTATAACTCTTATTTAATAGTCCTTTTAATAAATAACATTTTTAATTATTTTACCTCATTAAATGTTTAAAGCTAAACAATTTAAATTTTAATGAGGCTTGGCACATTTTAATGTCACGTAAGGATGGATTGAGGTGAAAGTCCCAAATAGATGTTAGTAGTAAGTAATAAAAAGAAAAGCTTCACGCTTTTTTCCGAATAGCAATTTTCAGAGAGATTATAGTGTCAAAACACTCCGTTCTTCACATTCTGTCTTAAATTGAGACACTGCGGGTAGACATTTAAGTAATAATGTTGATTATAATTAACTACAAAATTACATTTAATGTTTTTTCATTTAAAAGAAGAAATTATTTCACAATAAATGGACTTTACCTAACATTTAACAAATTAATTTATAAAATGTATCGTTCTACCAAAATATTGTAATACTCAGATCCGGACACATGTGCAAATTTTGAACAGCGCACTATCTCGTTAACAAAATAAAGATATGAAAATAATTGAAATATAGCCATTTCTTCGAATAGGAATCTAACCCAGAACTATCACTATTTAAAATCACACTGCGCCATGATAACCTCAAGTAAAACTAGGAACCACCTCATTGCTCTGCATGGCGGGAAGAGCTGAGCGAAGTACATATTTAATGTTATTACATGTTAAAAAACGTTTGAAAAGCAAACACTTAACACTAACATAAGTCTATGGGCATTTTTGACCATTTAATTATATTTTTTTCAAAAACTACAATTACAATTGTCACCAAAAAGACTTCACAGCACACAAGACACTGTGCTCGATATCCCTCACTGTGCCAAATTTCAGGGGTCTACTACAAATAGCCCAGGAAGAGTTAAACCACAACGAAACACACTTTTGACCAAAAAAAGACATATAAAAAAGTAAAAACATATATAAATTATATCTTTCTAATAAAAAAAAATATAATATTAAAAATTTTGCAAAAATTACTGCTAAACTAACAACCCTACTCGAATAGCGGTTACAGAGTTCAAGGCGCCAAACCAGTTCGTCCGTCCTTGTCGCACATACCGCGTTAGAGGGAGACGGCAACACATTTATTACCAACCGGAGTGATTTTCTGGAAAATTTTTAATATGTACATAAATATTCTTGAGATATGTTTATTTTATATATTAAATATTATGATTATTGAATTGAATAAATTGATTTTTATGATAATTTCTAAGTTTTATAATAAATAAAGAGGATTAAAGGATTGTATTTTCTTGTATAGAATTGTCTGATATTATATGTTTATATAATTTTTTTTTATATCAAGGTATTTTCAAAATATCGAATATCTTTTTGATATTCGATATTAGTACGCGAATAATTTTATTATAAATATTTTTTTTAATAGTAATGTCGTTTTACTAAAGTAGTAACAAATTCATTATAATGAAGTAAACATACTAAATTCAATACTTAGCGAAAATACAAAATATTTTTTTTTTAGCTTCACGCTGTATCCCGCACACAGCAGGGTAGGCAGAGGGGACCTAGTGTTAAGACACTCCGTTCCCCACTTTCCGCCGAATTCGGAGGCATTGCGTGTTAAGTGGCGGAACTTAACGCCGCGCTTTACCTCGACACCAGAGCAAAGAAAATGGAAATATAAAATATTTCCACTCTTCGAGTGGGAATCGAACCCACAACCAGTCGTTTACAGTCACACGCTTGTGCCACTGCGCCGCGACAGGCCACAATACAAAATATAATCAGAATAAGGAAAAACTAGTGATGTTAACATTTTATAACACATTTAAAATTAGATATTCGATATTGTACGCCTTTGTGGCGTAACGGAAGACTAACTGTAAACGTGATTGGATGCGGGTTCAAAGTCTACTTGGGGAATGATTATATTTAAAATACTGTGATTTCTTTGCTCTGGTAGTTAAGATAAAGCGCGGTGTTCAGTCCTGCCACGCCAAGACGGAATGTCTTAATTTCGGGCAAAAATGCAAATGGAGTGTTTTGACACTAGGTTTTCCGTCTTATATTATCGCGCTTTGCGGAGAAACGAATGGAACTGAGTATTATTTCTTATATTTACAGCATAATATTTCAGATTTACCATTGATAGTGATGATTGATTATGAAGTACTTATAACAAATTAAACAAAAATATTATTTTGACTATATTAAAACGTAATCAATTACTTATTATACAAATATTAAAATACCTAAATTGAAACCTTCAGGGGCGCATTTTTAAAAAATAAAGTAGCCTATGTTTAAGCTTAGATTATCAACTATATTTATGCCAAAATTCATTACAATTGGTCAAGCGATTTAGATTTTTCATATAAACTTTCATCCCCTATTTCAACCCTTTAGAGGTTGATTTTTGAAAAAATAAGTAGCCTATGTTAGACCCAGTCCCTTTTACTACTTTCGTTCTAAACTTCATCCAAATCGGGCCGGAAGATTAGCCGCGAAAGCG
This sequence comes from Dryas iulia moderata, assembly GCA_019049465.1. Taxonomy (NCBI): domain Eukaryota; kingdom Metazoa; phylum Arthropoda; class Insecta; order Lepidoptera; family Nymphalidae; genus Dryas; species Dryas iulia. The sequence continues at coordinate 245,496 of CM032426.1, forward strand.
TGACAGACTTTCGCATTTATAATATAAGTATGGATAAAATAAGTTTTACTTCAATTCTTCGAGCGGGAATCGAACCAACAACTAGTCGCGTTTACAGTCACACTCAGTGCCTCTGCGCCATTACTGGCCTCAGAACTGAACATTTACTTAATTATTAATTTCCACGAAGTAGCTACGGACTCTAAAAAATATTTACAAAAAATGTGCGTGACGTATGAATGTTAAGGAGAAAAAAATATATAATGGTGACACGACGCTTCGTGCGACAACGTCTGTTCGCCTCTTTCGAAAAAATTGGATTAAGAAGTATTTATAATAGTATATAGTTATTTATAAAGTATGTATATTTATAAAGTAATTAGATAATAAGCATATTTATAAAATAGATTTACATAGTAAAAATATTGAGAAACAACCTCGTTTCATGAGATCAAAATAGTAAAGATTTACGCATTTTCCTTTATAATGACCTATTCAGACGACGACCTAGTGTCAAGATTCTCTGTCCTTCAATTTTCCACCCGAAATCGAGACACTACGTGTGGAGTAGCGGAACTCAACGCCGCGCTTTGTCTTAGGTAGCAGAGGGAAGAAATAAAAGTTTAATTATAACCATTCCCTGATTGGAATCGAATCCATAACCATCGCTTTACAGTCAAACACTTTCCCACTGCGCTACAACGGATCAAAATTTACATAAATTATTATTCAGTATTTTGTTTACTTAATTATTATTTAATGGTTCATATTTGGGGGTAAGGAATCAAGTTAGCTCACTTATTTTTTGGTTTATTATCATGTTGAGCTTCCCTATAATTGTGATGTATATTGTATTATTTTTGTTTCTATATGTCATATTTTTAAGCTATGTAGGTATTGTATGTTACGTTGCCTTGCCTGAGAAATAAATGAATAAGAAACTATGAAATTTCTGTTTTTGACCACACGACTAAAGTAAAACTGTAGCTCCATTTACATATATGTACGTATATATAAATGTGATATAAACAACAAGTTCGTGTATAGATATAATATGAAGCGTTACGAAAGAGAGAAAGACAGCAACTGTTCCACCTCACTCTCATGCCCTTAACAGTAATGTACAAATGTAATTCTTTCTCTTTCTGTCTTTACTGACTTATATCTCCGTATCAACTTCCGTTCGCTTTACCAGATCACACGTTTCGTAACGCTCTTATTATACCTTCACCAGCTTACTTACGTCAAAGCAATCATATGATACAAAAGATATAAACAAAAAATGAACAGATCACTCAATAAGTACCTTATTTTCTGCCTATCAAGTAAAATATCGAATATCGATAAAATATATCGAATCTGATTTAAAACGCAGGTCAATGACAAATAATATCTAGACGTAAGCGAAAATGTAACCCACATACAATTGATTGGGGTCAAATATTGATTGAACGAGATATGTTCCACCTTAAGTTATTAAAGAATAGAGTTCAAATTCCCTTATTTAACACACTTCTTAGTATTACTTAGTACGAGTCAAAAAAATTCAACCCAATTTAAACTTAAAGCTAAAGTTTGTAAGATTGATTTTATATTTTCAACACTAAGAAACAAAATCCAGTGACTTACTCCAAACTAAGCTGTAAGAAGCGAAATTTGAACTATCAAAAATAGTGAAATTAACAATTTTCTACAAAAATAACTTAAAAAATCAACTAAATCCATTTTTAAAGTAATTATAACCTAATTTTCTAAGATATAAAGTTCATTTTCATTTAACAACGGCGAAGAATTGTCACCGGAAGTCACTCATTGAGTGACACGTCGAGACGAATCGACTTCCGGCGGTCAATGTCGAATGGATGAACGATGATGGCTCGCTTTAAGAAAGTTAAATAAACTTTATAGTACGAATACTATTCAGAATATTATGAGATTGATAATAATATAAAATATATAAGACTTTTATAGTGTTAATAATTGTTTTGTATCGCTTAACATAGTTAGTGGACTCAAATCCATACTTATATTATAAATGCGAAAGTCTGTGTGTTTGTCTGTCACGCTTTCACGGCTAATCTACTGGTCCGATTTATATGAAATTTGGAATAAAAGTAGTAAAAGTGACTGGGTCTAACATAGGCTACTTATTTTTTCTAAAATCAACCTCTATAGGGTTGTAATAGGGGATGAAAGTTTATTTGAAAAATCTAAACCGCTTGACCAATTGTAATGAATTTTTGCACAAATATAGTTGATAATCTAAGCTTAAACATAGGCTACTTTATTTTTTAAAAACGCACCCCTGAGGGTACCAATATAACGAAATAGACCACGCGGCGAGGCCGCGAGCGGGCCGCTAGTAGTGTAAATAACTAGAGATTTATATGAAAAAATATATACTTACATAATTGAAAACAAATAATTTGTAAATAAACTCTCTTTATGTTTGGTTACATTTAGAAAAACTTTGAATTTAAGCAATTTCTTTCAAAATAAACATGATATAAACATGATATATTAATCGCATATATTTCAATGTTCAACATTTCGAACAATTAACAGTAGTCAGTAATCACAAGTAGTATTGAAACATCGGGTGTTCTAAAATGTTTACCAAAAATATACACGTAATATAAATAATGTAATAAAAATCTTATCAAAGTAATTATTCTCATCTTGAGAATGTGTAATTAGCAAAATAAATAATTACGGGTTATCAGAGTATCATGTATGTACATGTTTTTATAGTACTTAATAATATCTTAAAATAATTCACGCTGCAAGCATAAATATTTAATTATATAAAAAATACACTTTTAGAAAACGTATAAGAATTTGAACGCAGCGGGATTCGAACCTGCGCCTCTTGGGAACCAGCCGAGCTCTCTGACCGCTAAACCATGAGATTCCTTAAAATGTGTTTTTTTTATAAGTGTGTAAATAACACTTTAAAAAGATAAAAGTATTTATTTATAAATTTTAAGATGTTATTTTAAGCGAACAAGTACTTGATATGATGTAATTTGTCTACCATTGGCTGTATTTATTTCATTTTCCTCTAACTAGTAAAAAATAACTTGTTTTAGTCATTAATTATTTAGTTTTTAAATCTATAATTATCTTTTTTCACCTTCAACGTTGAAAAAGATATTATTAGAAAACGTATAAAAACTTAAAAGCCGCAGGATTCGAACCCACTTCCTTCTTAAATCGTTCAAATCCTCTGGGCTCTAGAACACATAGTTTAGAGATTAGAGACCTGGTAGGCGCAGATTCAAATCCTGCAGCGTTCAATTTTTTATACATTTACTCCTAACTTCTTTTTTCAATTTTCTAAGTGTGTGTTCCCTAAGTAATAACCCTTTAAAGAAAAAGTTAAACTTTCAAAGGTCTTTTTCCACAGCAGGTTAGGCAGGAGTGTCAAGACACTCTGTCCCCCACTTACTTACTCATACACGTATTTATTCATGAAATAAATAAAATAGAATTGATGACATACTTGCAAGCATTTCTATATACGTATAATGTATTTGTCAGAGAAACGATTAATAATATAATGCAGTAATATTTAACAAAAGACAAATAGCCTAAAATTTTAACATAAAAATTTCAAAGTTAATAATAATGATTTGAATGATATATGGTTTGTCGTCGTGGTCTTCCGAATTTATTTTTTTTAGCTTCACGCTGTATCCCACACACAGCAGGGTAGGCAGAGGGAACCTAGTATTAAGATACTCCGTTCCCCACTTTCCGCCGAATTCGGAGGCATTTCGTGTTAAGAGGCGAAACTTAACGCCGCGCATTGCCTGGACACCACAGCGAAGAAAATGGAAATATTAAATATTTCCACTCCTCGAGTGGGAATCGAACCCACAACCAGTCGTTTACAGTCACACGCTTGTGCCACTGGGCCACGACCGGCCACTTAACCACGTGAAAATTATTTCATCTATATTATTAGTATATCTTAATTTTAACTTAAAATATCTATATTTCCATTCGTCATAAATATTTTGTCTGATACTTAGTCCAAAACCAAACTAAAAGGAAGCAAAAATCGTATCAAAATTCGTTTAGTCTTTGAAAAGAGGAAAGTTGAGACCTCTCATAAAACGCATACACATATTGTACATTATATACATATACCTATTTATATACTAACTATAAAATATGATAAATAATGCTTCAGTCAGTTAAATTAGCATCACTTTCTAACGACACTCTTCCTTCAGAGGAACGAACTTAGTTTCCATACAGAATGAAGTAAAAACGAACGCGTTGAAGTCTTTTAAACGCCAACAACCGCTCGGGCGTGAAAGCAAAACTGGACTTGAGAATAAAAAAATATGAATTATAGCTGTAAATCGTAAAATGCTAATACATCATTACAATTTAATATTTATTCATGTAAGTACTGTGTTATCTTATGTATCGTGTGGCTCAGATATTTGAAATGTATAAAAGAAATGATTTATACGTATTTTTTTATATAACAACATACAAACATACTAAATGTATATGCATGTATGTATGTATGGAAGAGAAAATGTATTTATTATATAAATATATACAATGTTTCATATCCTTAATTAAAACTTCAATTCGTTAACTCGTTGCAATTATACTTTTAAATTGATATAACCTAGATAACATTGAAGAATAAGTAAAATCTTTTTAATGTACTAAGATCTATATGCATCGTGGTTAATATGGCATAAAGATTAACTGTATACAGTGATAATAAGTTTGATTCTCGCAACCTATTTAAACAAACCGGTATCTTCTGTCAACTATCACTAACTTTTCCTTCAATTGGAGCACTCTAAAAACGTAGAAAGTAATTATATGTCACTACCTCCATTCTCCATTTTAAAAAATCTTTGAAATTTTATAAACACGTGGATATAAAAAGCTAAAAAATTAATCTTTTTCATATAAAATTTCCGTACAATCTACACCGTGGTCATACAAAATCGCGCCTCACAATACCGGTTACACGTCACAACTATTCAAACTTACCTGTTTATTATTCTAGTGACATTATTGTTTTCAACCATCACTTTTAACTCATTAAAAAAACTAATTCCTAACTTTCAAATTGTTGAAAGAAAATATAACTACCCACATAATTTTCACGTTAAATTTAACTGTATATTTAACTCTTACCTGATAATCTCCTCGTGTCCTGAGCTAAGACGACTGTCAGGAACAGCGTCAGCAAGAACGCCACACCGGCGCCCTGCATCTTCTACACTGTTAGACACATCAACACACAAACACACACTGCACGAAGCCAAACTCCCACAAAAAGTGATCAAAAAAGTTATTTTTCACCTAAATCTCGTTATAATTGTTATATATTTAAGTTAACAGTTTAAATGTGAAACTTATTTCGTTTGGGAAAGTTGATGACGTGTCGCGTTTCAGCGGAGAGACAGTAAGCCTGCGTGTGGTTAGAGCGCGCGGGAGCGACTGCCGGCCGGCTCAGGTGGGGTGGCCAGCGTAGCGATGAATTATGCCTGACGCTGATTAATATATATACTTTTTAAGTGTATTTTGTATTTTAATTGTGTTTTAAAGTAGAGATAAGATTATTTTAAATGCGCAACCATTTTTAAACTAGTTTTTTAAATTATTAACTCATATAGGAACTTCAGATATTGTGTTTGTTTGATTTATGTGGTGACGTCATGTTAATGAAACGTTCATGACTGTTGGAAATATTGGCACATAAAATTGTAAAAAATACAATATTGTATACAATTTTTTTAATGCATTTATAGCATAACAAATAAAAATTTTTACACTTAGAGTATAATAATATGAATAATTGAAAATTTGATGACTTGTCTTTATATATAATATGTTTAGAACTCAATAAATAAAATGTATTTATATAAAAAAAAGCAATTAATATCGTCCATCTATTTGTACATTCGTATACTGTTGTTCGTAAATTCTACATGTTAACTCGTCTGACTGATAGCAGATTTTTGTTGCCAATTTATATTTTCTTAATTATTAATATATATACAACATATATGCGAAAGCAATAACTTTATAATAAGTAATAACTTTACAGATTAAATATATTTGTTAAGAACAATAAAAATATGTTTAATTATGTTATTTTCCAATGAGTAATAAAAAATTATACTATAAGTAACTATAAAAAAGTAATTATAAATTTTAAATTACTTACAATTTACCAACTACGTAATTACTCTTACGTATTGGTACTCCCAATTTGCACAGGTCACTTGGCGGCTCCGAAAGACAGTGATCCTCTTTCCCATCACCATCGACATCATTTTATTAGGTGCTTAGTCTATTATACATTTTTTTGATTACAAGTACATAATAAATACAAGGAAATCAGTAAACAAAGTAAACGCAAATAACATATCTGTTAAATTCAAAAGTTAGAAAAAAAAAAACTTTTTTATTAATTTCTATAACATAATTCATGTTATCTATACAGAACATAATGTAATAAAAAATATATTTTCCCATATAGTTTTATTAATTCGAAATATATATATATATATGTATATAATAATAAATATGCAAAGACCAATAAATGAAGTAAATATATTTATATTAAACATATTTTTTTCTATCTAATACATTGATAATAAACACGTCTGTCTATAGAATATACAACATAAGAAAATAGATATTATAACTAGACATAATTGTAATAAGCAACTTACACAGATAATAGAAAATATATATTTTCTAATAAAAAAATGAAACACTAGCCAACTCCCATAGAAACTACAATACTAATACAACACTCTATAATAAAAAAATAATAATTCATAAATAACACATTATATTTTCCCATATTTAGCCAAAAGCGCCTTTTAACTGGCATCCCCAACTCGCACAGGTGGTCGGTTTGCAGGTAGTTCTCCCCACTCGAGTCAGTCACCACTCCGCTTCAACTTTTAATGAATACTTCTGCACGAAATTTAACGAGTGACATTATTTTTTTTATAATATTATTTTTGGTTTTCTATTCTTTCGTTTTGTGCTTTTAGCTTCGGTCTAACTATTACTGGTTAATTGAATTTTAATAGTGTTTTTTTGTTAATAAATCGATTGTTGTGGAATATTGAGGTGTAGTGTAAAAAGCTTTGTTGTTTTAATGTATCGTATTAATTTAGGTCAGTAAAATATTATATTATACACTTTATATACAATATGCCGTTTTTTACGTTATGTAAGTGTCTTTCCGAAGACAAAACAAGACACTCCGTTCTCCACTTCCGGTCGAAATCAAGACACTGCGTGTTAATTGGCGGGCCGTGGGCATCGAACCCACGACAACCATGTTAACAGTCAAATACTTTCACACTGCGCTACGATAATTTCATATTTTGTATTTAAATAATACTGTGAATAGATGTATTTCCTGTTTAACAGTAAGATATAATTGAATCTTCAAACTTGAACGGAATGCTTATATTTGTAATATAGGGTTTCTCAGTATAGTTAATAGCAGCGTTAAGTTACGCTCAATGTGCACTTTTTTCAATCGAATGAAAATAATGACTTAATAATTAATATTGCCAAGTTCATCAAAAATACTCGTATGTTAGTCCAGGCAAATTAGGGGTTTCACCTCGGAATGAGAGAAAGTCGGCTATAAACTTGTATTAACCTTTACTTTGAAACCTTTACTTGAATTTATCTATAGTTAATTAGTTAAGTAATATATAGGTACATATGTATCATTCTATTGCAAATAAATAGTACCTATAGGTTTTGTTTAATTGTGATAATTGTCATGTTTATACCGTAAAGCAGCTTAGACCAAGAACTTAGTGCCAAGAACGTTTTTATAATCAAGCAAACACAAATTTTGAATTATCATTTACCTTAAAACTGTACATAGTTCAGGCAAATTAGTCAAGATTAGTCATATGAGGGCAAGAGTCTCGGAATGAGAGATAGTCGGCTATAAACATGTACAAACCTTTACTTCAACAGCCTAAAACTTGTCTCAAAACCTACTTACCGTAGGATGTCCACGACTTCAGATATTCCAATGGTCAAGATCAATTAATCTATTTTTTACACATTTATTGCAAATATCTCGTTTCCTATGAGTTTTATGATATTTAAACTTATTATGAATATTATAGAATATTAAATTCTATACAACTTTTGTTTAAGCATTTTTTTTATATCTTCATCCATTTTCGAGACAGAGGGCAGAGAGCGCGCAGTGTTTTATCTATGTGCAGTATCTTTCGAGGTCAACCTGTAGCCCCGATTAAAAACACGCCATTTAAAGTCAAGTTCAGTTCAAGTTCAGACTTGGTTTGGGCATGATTTAGAACCCCAGAATTGGGGTTGGATAATGCGTGAATGAATCCAGCAGCTACGGAGGAATTGCTTAACACTATATCCTGCAACTGCAAAAATGGTTGTGGTTCGCGATGTGGATGCAGGAAAGCAGGGTTGCAGTGGTCTTTAGCTTGCGACCAGTGTAATGGCGAACCTTGTCTTAATGCTTCATCATATCAAAGTGATTTGAATGAAGAAGACTTTTGATCCCGAAATCTTGGAAGAACTGGAGACAAATGTAGTTGAAGACGAGATTGCAAATTAGTTTGAAATATTACGGCCATTGGAAGACGATGATGATGATGAAGAAGAAAATTAAAATTAGAACTTGTAATTCCTATTATTATTCTATTTATTTAACTTTGATAAATGTATGAAACGGTATTTTCCAATAAAAACATTAATTAAAAATTTAATTCGTTTCTTTTTATTTAGTTGAGGAGTAATTAGTAAGAGAAGTAATTAGTAATAAGATTAGAATTAAGAAGTAATTAAAGCATTCCCTTAATAATTTTATAACTTCACGTGCAGGTAAGTGTTAAATGAATAAGTTTTTTTTCAATAATTAAGTAATTGAAAAAAAATGATTAATGATTGTGGCCAATCGTGGCGCAGAGGCACAAAGTGTATAAAGCGACTGATTGTGGGTTAGATTCGCACTCGAGGAGTGGAAATATTTAATATTTCCATTTTCTTCGCTCTGGTGCCGAGGTAAAACGCGGCGTTAAGTTCCGCCACATAACACGCAATGTCTCCGAATTCGGCGGAAAGTGGGGAACGGAGTATCTTAATACTAGGTTATCTCTGCCTACCCTGCTGTGTGCGAGATACAGCGTGAAGCTAAAAAAAATAAGATTAATGATAATGTAATAGTTACTAAAAATGCGAATCATTTATAATTATGTATTTATTAATAATTTAAAAACTTTAAATTGCATGTTTTTAATATTGTTCGAGATTACATTGTTCGAGACTACAAATTGACCTCGAAAGATACTGTATATAGATATAAACACTGCGCGCTCTCTGCCCTCTGTCTCGAAAATGGTTGAAGATATAAAAAAACGTTTAAACAAAAGCTGTAGAGAATTTAATCTTCTACAATATTTATAATAAATACAAATAGCATAAAACTCATAGGAAACGAGATATTTGCAATAAATGTGTAAAAGAATCGATTTTTTAACCTTTGACCTTGGAATATCTGAAGTCGCGGACACCCTACGGTAAGTAGGTTTTGAGACAAATTTTAGGCTGTTGAAGTAAAGGTTTATACAAGTTTATAGCCGACTATCTCTCATTACGAGATTCTTGCCCTCTTTAATTATATAATATCTGTAAATGCTTGACTTAAAAAAAAATAAAAAAATCGTCCCGCTGAGTTTCTTGCGCCGGTTCTTCCCAGGTCTGAGTGGTAAATTATTTGACGTTCAAAAGCTGAAGCATGTAACTTCTTACTTTGACTAAAATTATTTGACTTTGACTTTATGACTAATTTGCCTGGACTATGTGCAGTTTTAAGGTAAATGATAATTTAAAATGTGTATTTACTTGATTATAAAAACGTTCTTGGCACTAAGTTCTTGGTCTAAACTGCTTTACGGTATAAACATGACAATTATCACAATTAAATAAAATCTATACTATTTATTTGACATAGAATGATACATATCCATACTTATATTATAAATGTGAAAGTCTGTGTGCTTGTCTGTCACGCTTTCACGGCTAACCTACCGGTCCGATTTGGATGAAATTTAGAATGAAAGTAGTAATAAACCATGGGTCTAGCATAGGCTACTTATTTTTTCAAAAATTAACCGCTAAATGGTTGAAATAGGGGATGAAAGTTTATATGAAAAAACTAAACCGCTTAACCGATTGTAATGAATTTTGGAATAAATGTAGTTGATAATCGAAGGTCAAACATAGGCTACTTTATTTTTCAAAAATCCACCCCCGAGGGTTGCAATATAAATATTTATTATATAACAATTTGGCAGTCCACGTGGCGAAGCCGCTAGCGGCCCGCTAGTGTACTTACTAATTACTTTACTAATTAACTATTGATAAATTTAAACGTACTCTTTACAAAATAACTGTAAATACGTACCTAGATCCATTTTGAACGTTAAAGCTTTTTGAAAATGATTCATGCTCATCTATTTCCACCTGCCTCTCTGCCTCTTTCTCTTTTTCTCTTTAATTATTAAATATATTTAATACTACAATTGTTAGTAACATAATATTTAATCTGATCTGACAATTAAAAACAATGACGTAACTTTGGCGCGTAAACATGAATGTTTTACAGATTATAAAAATACAAAGTATTTAAAAAAATAATATGAACATGACATGTTTACATTAAGCCTTATCCAATCAATTACTATTCATAGATTTAATTTCAAATAATCTATGAATAAGTTAATTGATTAGATAAGACTAAACGTATATATTATCTACATGTATTGTGACGTGGTAAGACGGTGTCGGATTGTGTATGCCGTAGTTTTGGGTTCGATTCCCATTCGCAATTCCGGTTATATTAATTTTCTTGTAAACTTATTGTTTATTCAGCTTCACCGTTTGTCCACGTATAGCGGGGTAGTCAGAAGAAAATCTAGTGTCAAGACACTCTGTTCTCAACTTTCTGCACGTAATCAAGACACTGCATGTTGGTGCAAACAACGCTTCAATTTGTCTAAAGTATCAGAGCGAAGTAATGAAAATTGAACCCACAATTGGTCACGTTTCAGTCAGACGCTGTCCTACTGAGCTGCAATGGCTACGTATAGTTAATGTAATAACATCTGATAATCTTGTGTAACCCTATAATCTCTGATAGAACAAGCGCGGCGTTGATTTACATCACTATTAATAACAATAAATAACTTACAACGTCTTGAAATTGTGGGAGAATAAGAAAACGGAGTGTCTCAACACTAAGTTCCCTTTACCTACCTTGCTACTGCCAGGCAAAGAAAATATAAATAAACCCACATTTTCTAAGTAAAAATATCTAACAGATAGGTGTTAATAAGTAAATAAGGATGTAAGGAAAAAACGTAGCTCCTCAATTGCCCGGCACCGCCTTGCACGAGACGATCGCGGAAAAATCACTTAAATAATATGTTGTGTACAATTTGCATACGGCCAGTGTTTATACGTTTGATTAATGTTTTCGCTTTGTTTAATTAAAAAATATTAATTATTAAATAACGAGAATATATTTTTTTTTTTATCTTCACGCGGTATCCCGCACACAGCATGGTAGGCAGAGGGAACCTTGTGTTAAGACACTCCGTTCCCCACTTTCCATTTTCGACGGCGTGCGACTGCGACTTTCCATTGCGTGTTAAGTGGCGGAACTTAACGCCGCGCTTTGCCTCGACACCAGAGCGAAGAAAATGGAAATATTAAATATTTCCACCCCTCGAGTGGGAATCGAACCCACAACCAGTCGTTTACATCACACGCTTGTGCCACTGCGCCACCACTGGTCCCTGTAAGTGAAGTTAAAAAAATTTTTTTATATTTTTTTGGCGTGCTGAATTGGTATATATGGTATTTTTCTTGCAGCTGCTGTATTACCGATTTAGCAGTGTAGTCAGAAACTACTTAGTGTCATGACACTTCCTTCTCCACTTTCCACGAATGGGAATCAAACTTGCAACCATCACGTTTACGTAGTCACACTGTGCCACAATTACCTTAACACATAACTTATGCAGTATAGCCAACCAATTTTATTCGAATGATGTAGGTAAATACGTGTGAAAGAACTTTCATTAAATTACTACGTATTGACTAAAACCTGGATAACATAAGGTGTTCTTAGCCTATTAAAAGTTAAATATCTGTCTGTGATTTGCATTTTGTAATGTTTTCCTTAAGTCTATTACATTTAGACTTGAAAAAGTTAGCATGTACTTTCCGAATGACTTCGTGAGTTTGGGTTAACCCCCGAAATAGTTTCATTAAATGACGTCATCTTAGGAATATCATTTACTAGGGGCCCGCTGGCGGCTTCGCCGCGTGATCTACGTGGCTATTTCGTTATATTGCAACCCTCGGGGGTAGATTTTTGAAAAAAAAGTAGCCTATGTTTAACCTTGGATTATCAACTATATGAATTCCAAAATTCATTACAATCAGTCAAGTGGTGTAGGTTTTTCATTTAAACTTTCATCCCCTATTTCAACCCTTAAGATGTTGATTTTTGACAAACTAAGTAGTCTATGTTAGACTCAGTCATTATTACTACTTTTATTCTAAATTTCATCCAAACCGGACCAGTAGGTTAGCCGTGAAAGCGTGACAGACAAACACACAGACATTCGCATTTATTATATAAGTATGGATAGGTCAAAAATTACTCAAAGCATCAATTGCATTATACAAGTAATTTTGAAATATTTTCTTATTAATTAAAGCCATCAAGGTGCAGTGGGACAGCGTCTAACTGTAAATACCGTGGTTATGGGTTCTACAACCACTCGGTGGGATGCTTGTTTTAAAATTTACTTTGACCTCTCCGCGTCAGATTGACAGGGTGCAGTGTTTAGTTACGCCACTCAGCACCAAATAGCTAATTTTAGGCAGAAAGTGGATAATAGAATATCTTTACACGAGGATCTTATAAATGAATTTCAGTAGGTATGTATTCTCGTATTATAATAGCAAACATTTTGTCTATCAAGATCTAAGTTTTTTTTTATAGCTTCACGCTGTATCCGGCACACAGCAGGGTAGGCAGAGGGAACCTAGTGTTGAGACACTCCGTTCCCCACTTCCGCCGAATTCGGAGGCCCAGAGCGAAGGAAATGAATATATTAAATATTTCAACCAGTCATTCACAGTGACACGTTAGTGCCACATCGCCACGACTGGCTCCTAGATCTAAGTATAAGAAATATATTCTATTTTAATTATTCGGATAACTATTACTGCTTGTTAGTTCGCTTTCGTGAGTTATGTAGTTCACTAAAGCCGAATAGCGTTGAATAAGTCCATATCCTACACCACATATTTCCATTTTTATCTCCCATAGTTTAGAATGTGAAGAATATAAGCTTCCTTTTTTCATTCACGTGGATATTCTAGGAATCTTAATCAAGCTATACTTTTAATTTCAACTTTCTATGCGCAGTAGTTTTAGATGTGCATTGTCTGTCAGTCACCTATTGAGTGGAACGAAAGACTTTTATTTGGATATATACAGCTCCATTCTTTTTTCTGCATAGCAGGGTAATCAAAGGGAGAAACTAGTGTCAAGATACTACTATCTCCACTTTCTGTCCGAACTCGAGGCTTTTCGTGTCGAGTGACGGAGCTCGACGCAGACCAAAGGAATTAAAAAATATATAAATATGATCATTTCACTGAGAAAAAACCAAAACCACAACCAATTTAATTTACAGTCAGACGATCTCCTACTAGACTACAATAGCTTCATTGAAAGATTTATAAACAATTAAAATGTATACTCAAAGTCGCCACTAGACGTTACAACTGCCTTTCCACGATATCTAATCATCATAATTTACAAATAAACAGTATCTCGTAATATTATTTCCACAAGGAAACTCATTATTAATTATATCGTTTAAGATTTAACGACTATGAATAAGGAAGGATGAGAAGGCCCTTACCTTTGCTGCAAGTATGTAACTGCATACAAATATCACTTTAGAACAGGATTTCCTATAAGCTTCTTTACTTGAATGAAATATAATTAAATGCTTTATTTATTACTTACAGGCTTTCGTAGCGCAGTGGATAGTAACAGATATGATGTTTGTGTTCTTGAGTCTTAGTAAGATTATACACTCCACGCTTTTTGCCACGTAGTGTCTAAACACTCCGTCCTCCCATTTTCCTGAAATCGAGATATAGCGTGTTGAGTGGCGGAACTCAACGCCACGCTTCGTCTTAGATACTAAAGCGAAGAAATGATATATTATATTTAAATATAATCATTCCTCGAGTGGGATCGAACCCATAACCATCGTCTTACTGTCAGACGCTTATCCACTGCGCCACGAGGGAATTAATGATAGAATGATTACATTTAAATTATTTTCATTTCTCCGCAAGTTAGTCAAAATCTTGCCACTCAACATGCTATGTCTTGAATTCGAACAGAAAGTGAAGAAAAGAGAGCTTTAGTAAAAGCTTTTCTCTATCTACCCTACTATGCTAGAAAACCGTGAATAAATATTTTATACAGACACATAAGTAAATTGACGCTATGGTCCTACAAAAAACTACAAAAATGTTCACCACCTATCATGCATATTATTCTAAAAGTTAAAATGCTATTTTTATAAATAAATTTAAACAAAATCAACAAAATACACAAAATCTCTTTACTACATTTCTTTTACTTTCATTTCTTTTACAAGTGAACTATCCATACTTATATTATAAATGTGAATGTCTGTGTGTTTGTCTGTCACGCTTTCACGGCTAATCTACTGGTCCAATTTGGATGAAATTTAGAATGAAAGTAAAAAAATGACTGGGTCTAACATAGACTACTTATTTTTTTAAAAATGAACCGCTAAAGGGTTGAAATAGGGGATGAAAGTTTATATGAAAAAACTAAACCGCTTGACCGATTGTAATTAATTTTGGAATAAATATAGTTGATAATCGAAGGTCAAAGATAGGCTACTTTATTTTTCAAAAATCCATCCCTGAGGGTTGCAACATAACGAAACAATAAAGTATTTCACGCAGCGAAGCCGGGAGCGGGCCGCTAGTATCTATATAATAATATGTAACAAAAATATATGGCCCACTTGCCGTCCGATTTGCTTTCAAGCTGACAAAACAATATTTTCATGGTATGAACCTGATATCATTACATTGACAAGGAGGATAATGCAAAAATAAACTTAGGTGTATTACTTTCAGTTTCCTTACTAAATTGACTACTGTGATCTATTATAGAACCTACAACTTTTATTTTACTCATTCAAGTAAGAATTTGGCGAAATCCTCCATTAATAGGTACCTACTCCCTTATTATGATTATGCTTAAATTATGTTTATTTCTCCACCGTGATAGCTAAGACAAAGAGCGAAATTCTGTTTCATCACTTAACAAGCATTTTTTTTATTTAGTGCGGAAGGAGAACAAAGTGACTTGTAAACCTATCTCATTCCCCTTTTAGGCCAAAAAAAACGTGAAAGTGTAATAAAAGCATGAAGTTGCTTCCTTATGGGATACATCGAAGATATAGGTATACCAAATTATAGCTCCCTTAATTTTTGTTTTGGATTCACTCACATCCAACCCTATCATTTGGACACTAACAGAATAATTTTGTATTTTTACATATTATTTATCGTACCTACAGACAGTAATGTCTTACTAAAGATGTTTAAATTTATTCACAATAGAGTATTTATGTGCATATACATAAAGAAAGAGGAAAAGATATTTAAATGTTTACGACTAGCTACTCAGAAAAAATGTATATAATTATATAACCATGAAACTTGAAAAACTGTAAATCATGCATGATTTACCAATTTTTTTCTTGTATGGCTTTATGTGTGAAAAAATTTGTTATTACATCTAAAAAAAATAACCAATCAGTATTTAATGATATGTACATTTATATAATGTGTATGTATTATATAATGTGCTTTCTCAATTATTTTAAAATTCATATCAATATAAAAAAAACAAATTTGATTAATTTAAGTAACTAAAATAACATTATTTTATTATAACATTTGTATATAATATAAAGTCGACGACGATGCTTTATTTATCTATTATTTTTTGTTATATCTATCTGTTAATTTAAGTTCTCTTTGCTATACTATTGCAAATTTAATTGAATTTTAACTGTAGTAAATTAGTAATAAAATCAATAAGTAATATGATATAATCTGTTCATATTTGTTATCTGTAGCTGACCACCATTTGGTTTGGCATTTGGCAGCTATTAAAATAAAATGTCAAATACCGTGTAAACTTATTGTAAAAATTGACAATACTCAATTTTATAGCGTTATTTCCGCCGGAATAAGTATATTCTTTTAATTTAAGTATTAATTAATTTAAGTTATAATAAATAACAATGTGTAAACCTTAATTGTAATATTAATAAAAGTCATAAATATGGCTACCGAACAACCAGATCTCCTGTTTTTCGATACATTTTCACACGATACTAGTGAGGTAAGTCATAATTAAGCATTTATTTTCTTTTTGTTTTAAGTATATATATTTAAAATATAATTCTGACGTGGTATTAATTTATTAATATGACTACAAAACCTTTCTGCGGTAAAAATACCCAAAACCAAAAAAATCTTTTATACTTACACTTTATAATAATTAAAAAAAAACTTAACTGACACGACTGACAGGTTTCACACCTTAAAAACAATAATATTATTTTTCAGGAACTGAACCTAGATTTGGTGCAGTTTCCAAAATCAGTATATGTGCGAGAAATAAGAATCATTCCACTGGGTGCTCGTGTCGAGGGTGACTTTCCTGGGGGTGTACGACTAGGCGCTACAAACCCTACAAAGTTTCACATAGATTTCTTTGTTAATGATCTGAGTAAGCCTGGTGCATCTACTTTTGAGGCCCTCGGCAGCTTGGATTACTGCCAGAATGGACAAATTCATATGGAGTGTGGAGCTGATACTGAACAACCTAGGATTCCTACAGATGGACTTGTGCTTAGAGGTTAGTTTATTTTTAATATTTCTATATTCAAAGATATCGAGGTTATTGTGATGCAGTGAGCCAGTGCCTGATTGTAAATGTGGTGATTGTAATTGTTGTGTGTCCAATTTCCATTTAGGGATGATTATATTCAATTTATTTTCATTGCTCTGCTTTGATAAGCAGACAATGCTCTAAATTAAGTTCTTTAACTCTTATTCTCACTCAACACATAATGTTTTAATTTAAGGCCGAAAGTGGAGAATGGAGTGTCTTGACACTAGGTTCTCTCTGACTAACCTACAATGTGGCAAAAAACATGAAGCTGCTAATAAAGATTTGCTCTAAGAAGTAAAATTAGAGCTTATATCACTTTGGCAGCTGATGCATTTTATTCGCGGTAATGTTATGTTTATTTGACAAATCAAAAGTCTATTTAATTTTATTTCTATTTAATTATAAATGTATTGAAAAATTACGATATATTGAATTTAAACTCAAGATCAATATACATTTGTGTTTTTTTAATATTGCTTTAATACCATTTGACTGTTTTAGTAGTGTTTGTCAATTAAATGTCTAAATTTTACAAAAAACAGTGTCTATATGTAAGATAACTGTTTCAAATCTTTGCATTGTATAAACATTGATATATTTCCTTTAATTATATTTGTATTTGGTATACATTTATACTTGAGCCTTTAAAATTAAATTATACCATCTATTTATTACAATATATATCATTTTAACTATGTTCATAATTTTAAACATCATTTACTTATGCAGTAGTTAAAACCATTGTCAGTTTTTTATTCTTTAATTGAACTATAAGCTTCTAAAATGCTAGTACAACATTAATTTGTACATTTCTTTTGTATTATTCGATACATGTTTTGTGTATAAGTGGTAAAT
This sequence comes from Dryas iulia moderata, assembly GCA_019049465.1. Lineage (NCBI taxonomy): Eukaryota > Metazoa > Arthropoda > Insecta > Lepidoptera > Nymphalidae > Dryas > Dryas iulia. The sequence goes on from CM032426.1 coordinate 263,446, forward strand.
TAATTGGCCAATGTTATATTGTTATATTTTTTCTCAATTATAACAAAATAACATAAATAAATTATATTAAAAATTCTGCTTTAACTTTCCAGGTTGGTACACAACCATCACATTGGCAGTCTACGGCAATTTAACACAAGTATTGCCAGACACACCTGCTACTGCTAACCCCCCGCCAAACATCCCAAGGCCAGTGTCTCGTGAAGTCAGTGCTCTACCAGCAAACGTTCCCCAATCCACAGATTGGAATCCTGAACCATCAAACCCCATTCCAGCTTACACTACTAATGTAGTTCCTGCAAACCCTGAAAACTATGGAGCAGCTACTTACCCAGAAAATTATGATAATCAAATGTATAGAGGTGATTATTATGACAATGAAGCCCCCAAAGACCCAAGAGATCCGAGGTCCTACCATCATATGGAAGATAATGAGTGGGAAAAGGATAGACGTGACATAAGCTGTGAAAGAGATGCCGATAGAATGAGACATAGCCCAAGGTCTATGGAGTTAGAAAGAGATAGAGATAGGCGTGACAATAGAAGCCGTAGACGATCATTGGATAGGGCAAGGAGTCGCGAATCGTCTCGCCATCGAGATCGCAGCCGAGAACTCGATCGATTAGACCGTCTCCACTCGAGATCGAGAAGTCGCGATCGAGATTATATTGTGAAGGGCGAATATCGATTAAGCAGATCTCGGTCTCGTAGTATCGATCGCGATCGTGATTGGGATCGTGGGTCTTACAAGAAAGATGACTATCGACGTCATCGCGACGCGTCTTACGATAGATCACGTGGTGGTTCCTACGAACCTAGATCTCCTTATGATAAACGAGCACCTTCCTATGAACGGAAGCTTCCGTATGAGAAAGCACCTTACGAGAAGAGACTTTCTCCGTATGACAAGAGAAGCTCGTCATATGAACGCAGAGCGCCGTCTTATGATAAACAGACGCCTTATGATAGGAAGCGACATTCCCCATATAGTCGTATGCGTGGTTCTAGCTATGGAAGTAGGTCACCGAGTCGAGATGACCCTAGAAAGAGACCTAGGACTCCGCCAAGCGAAAGCAGGCGTCCTATGTCGCCCAGAGAGGGCGAAGCTAGTCCTATTAACTCTGTAAGATCAGAAGATCCGCCAGAATACGATAGAAGTGGTAAACAAATACCACGAATCGATTTCTACCATCAAAGCTACAGGCATAAAACTTCTATCCGTAGTCCTTCTCAAGAAGTTGATAATACGTATCAGGAAAATCAACATTCAAGTCTAGTTACGGTCCCTATAGTTGACACTACTCCGAAAGCTATAGAGTCGCCTAATCGGGTTTTAGAAGGAGACCAATCCATGGATGCTGAGCCTTTTGAACCGATTCTGTCAGATGAAGACATCTGCGATGATCTAGACACTAACTCTTATATGGAAGTGGAGTACGATGTCAACGAATACTGTGGTGTAGAAGACATTATTAAATATTATAATCCATTCAAAGCCGAATGGACGAAATATAAACATGTGAATAAAATAACTAAGCTAGCTGACGTCAAAAATGAAGATACTAAAGATGTAACGAATGCGACTTTCGATGAATTGTGTGATGCAAGCATAGATTTGTTCAAAATCTCGGAAATTACGACGAATGTCAAGAAAAGAGAGCAAAAGTTCTTCTCCAATACTTTCCTGGAGATTGATAACTCGTCACGAGAGGACTGGGTCCATCAGTGTGAACAACTATTTGTGTCTTTGACAAATCTATGCAGAAACACCGATATTATACTAAGAATATTTAGAACTTATGGAAGATCTGAAGCTTCCGATGAATTTACAGATATATATAATCTGCTCGTAACTTTCTGTAGAATTGGACTTAATTTTGAATTTGCTTTGGCTCAGCAACAGCCGACGTACAAAATACGGCATATGAAGTGTGGAATACGTCTCGCTGAAACTCTAATGTCCCACGAACATAATGGACAAGTGATGAAGATTTTGCTTAATAATGGTATAGATATACCGATGCAGTTAATAGAGGTGTATTCTAAGGAATACATGGCTCTGAGCATTCGATTGATGATACTAAAAGCTCTGAACGCGTGTTTATCCTCAAAAGAATCGATTGACCATTTCATGCAAGACACAATATATCCGAAATTTGATAAAAATGAAAGTGATAACGCGAGGAAACCCATGAACGGCTACCAAGCGTTAATTTGTATGATGCAAGCAAATCCACTGGGCAGAGTAAAGTTTTCACTGAGTGCTCTAATTAAAAAGTTAAATGTGTACGAAGTGTTGAAGAAATTGCACGATTTGGTGTTAAAGTTTAACAATTCGGCGGTAGAAAAGAATGATGACGCTGAGTTTTCGGAAAGTGATATCAGTTTTGTAGTGGATTCTTTCCAGGAAATACTCTACATGTACCGGTCTCAGTGCTTCCATCTTTCACAGCCCAAGCGATTCCTACCTGTTTCCGCTCAATTCGAGATCAGCAAAGAATGTTCAAATGAAATATTGTTACAATTCTTAGATATACATCAAACTTTGGAAGTGTGCTTGTATTTGCTAACTTGCCCTACAACAAGCAACAACTTGGTCATATGCAGCCCTATACACGATTTGGTTTTTGAATTAGTCAACTCGTATAATGGTCTCAAATTTTTATATAAAAATATGGAAATGAGTGAAATTTTATTTAAAGTATTGGAACAGCCTTATGGACAGCAAAATTCTGAAGAAACTCCTTACCCTCACGATAGTACACTAAGCAATTATAGTGATTTACAGATTGTAGGTCTCGAACTTGCATATAGATTGAAAGCATTGTATTATCTGCACTCCATAAGTGACTTACAAGCTGGGAAAATGGACGAAAACGAACTTATTGATAGATTACAATCTCTTTATTGTCTCAGTTTCGGCAGCGTTGGGAAAACGGCAGTGCCTAACGTTATAGTTATGGGAGAAAACTCAGAATGTCTTATGGAGGTGTTCGAAAATGATTTGAAAGGAAAAAGTAAGAATGATTCGCCATCCAAGCAGAAGTCTCCCGCCAAAGGTTATGCTATTGAATTGATCGTTTCAGCTGTACGATACGCTGCGAATGTGCCCTTCTTGAAGAAATACGGGCAGAGATTAATAAACGTTTCCAAAGAACACGACCGGTTCGAACCGAGCGTATCTAGTGTGCTGCAAGAAGTGATACCGTATTTGAAACCGGTTGAGAAGCCGAACGTCCTGTCCGGGGAAGATTTGGTAGAATGTGTGGAAATATTGAAGGGAAGCCTCGAGCATTCGGCAGACCTACCCGGCGAGCTCATGACGTGTTTACGAATCTTGCGACATTTCTGCATATCTGATTATGAACAAAATGTGTCTATAGTGTGTGAAACGCCTATTGAAGAGTATGTAGAACTCAAATACAAATATAATCTGCTACAACTGTTTTCCCTAGACGGTGTTGCTCACATTTCCGGTATTTTAGACAGATTAGCTACACATTTCGACCAACCGAGCATGCATACGTCATTCTTCGCATCAGTAAGAGGGTTACAACTAGCTCAAATGTTGTTACCTTGCTTAAGATTGTTAGACGAAATGTTGGCACGAGTCGTGCGCTGTCGAGGCCCAAGGTTCCGCGATTTGACGGCTGCCCCGATTATTTTAAAGACCTACGGCATAGCTAAAACGTTTCCAGTAGGTTGTATTGGGTATAGAACTGCAGCGAAAGCCGCAGAAGCCGCTGTCAGAGCATTACTAGCATACGCTCAACCTATAGCTGATGACGCTAACGATGGTGACTCCATTCGTCGTGGACCGTGGACTTCTCTTTGCTCCGAAGTAATTTCCTATATAATGACCGCTCCATATACTTTTGTTCCCGGATTGTTGATCTTCTCCGAATTATTACCACTACCTTTGCCGATGCAGACTAAAACTGCACCAACCGATCGTGAATTGGCGGACGCGGCGAATGAAAGACGTATGTGGTCAGCTCATTTACACGCTTTATCAAATGACTTGACTGACATGATACAAATAATTTGTATGTCGACTTATCGTCCAGTAGTGCATATGTTGAGGAGAGTATGCGTTCAAATAGCCGATTTAGCACCGAATACGGCGGCAACTGTTGCAAAAGCTGCCGTCGGCGCAGTGATGAGGGAAATGAAGGATGGTGAACCAGCTAATACAAGCGTAGCTAGAGTGCTTGGCTTTTTAGCTTGTCTAGTCTCCCATGCACCTGTGAAATGCGCAGTATTATACACAATGAGTAGCGGTACACCTAAATCTAATGACATACAGACAGCTTTATGCAGCATTTTGAGCATATCTAGTTCTTCCAACGAACATTCTGCAGCTCAGGAATACGCAGCGCACATTTTAGCCGCGTTTTGTGATGCCGAAGTCACGTTGATCCCTCTCAGTGGGTCTCCAGATATAGTAATGGCTAACTCTTTGCCGAATAAAGAGGCTTTAGCTTCGTTCTTGGATGCCACAGCCTGTTGTTTAGAATCTACAACAAAAACTTGTTCGGTTGCCTCATCAGTCTTGCGAGCTTATTTTGTTCTGACTGAACATGAATTTGGATTTCTGCAGTTTAGGAAATTTGTGACGAGGAAAAAGGAAGCTCTTGGGAAGTATTTTAAATGGGCTTTGGAAGCTTCGGGAGATGATAGAACTGAGTGTTTGAATTTGTATGTAGATTTGATAAAGATTTTGAAAGCTGAAGATGGGGAGGGTCCTGTGGGAAGAAATAGTAGTTTAACGCTAAGTGAAATGGCCGATATGGTTGGATATTCGCCTAATGATGAAGATCACCCTGTCATGACGCTGGAAAAAGTTCTAAAAGTAAGTGAAGCGACATTTTGGCCTACCATTATAATTTATACTTTTAAAATGTCAAGCATTTTATATTACGTTATTGCAGGGTAGTCAGAGAGAATGTAGAATTTAGACGTTCTGCTCTCCACTTTCTGCTCAAGTTAGAGATGTTGTGTTTAGTGGCGCATCTCAATGCCGCATTTGACTTATTTAACAGAGTGTAGAAATGAAAATAATTTAAATATATTCCTCCGAGCGGGGATCGAACCCACAACCAATCGTGTTTACAGTCAGACACTCATATTTCAATACGAATGGCCTCCACTCTTCTTTTAAAATAATAATTAATAAATAAATAATTTTAAATGTATGTAATAAGTATGTATGATAAACAGCTTATGTTAACAAGAAAACATTTTTTTCTATAGATTCATTTTCAATAAAAACTTTCTTCATAAAACAAATATGTTTGTAAAACAATTTCTGTAGCAAGCAACTTTTAAAGTCCATATAAACATACTAAAGTGGTCATTTTTAGAAAATATTTAAAAAATATCTTTCTATTTGCTATGTGTGTGAATGACACTTTAAAGTGTTAAAAATAATCTAATTCTAAAGTCCATATATATGTGTATTATAAACGGCAAGCTTATAATTTTTTCTACAGATTCATATTCAAATATTCTAACTATATTAATGTTGTCAGAAAACAATTTTATTTCTAAAATAATTTCTCAATAACATTTTCCTGAACAAATTCCAGGATCGAAACGCCGACGAAGACGCTCTCTCCCACGCCAATTTCCTCATCACCAATCTTCAGAAACTCAAAACTGTTGAGGAATTGGATCTCCCAGACCAGGTCCTACCGTCCCCAGAACCCCTGGTGGTTCAGTTTGGATCACGACACATATATACTATAGGGGAGTCAAACGATGAAAGACTTACTACTGGCTACTGGTTGAATGTGCCGTCTGCGAGTGGGGAGGATGACGTTAATGATACGGAATTGGTGAGTTTCATGGGATTTTTCATAGATTTTTGGTGGTCTTTTTTTTTTTTTTTTTAGCTTCACACTGTATCCCGCACACAGCAGGGTAGGCAGAGGAAACCTAGTGTTAAGACACTCCGTTCCCCACTTTCCGCCGAATTCGGAGGCTTGCGTGTTAAGTGGCGGAACTTAACGCCGCGCTTTACCTCGACACCAGAGCGAAGAAAATGGAAATATAATTTCCACTCCTCGAGTGGGAATCGAACCCACAACCAGTCGTTTACAGTCACGCGCTTGTGCCACTGCGCCACTAGTGGATTTTTGGGGTGTTTTTAAGTGTGGAATGGTGTGAAATGAATAATAATAAAAATATGAAGGGTAAATTTATACGTATGTAGGTATGGAGAAAGAATTAGTTAATATTTTTGACTGCCATTAAAAATAATATAATAATAAGAGTAAAGTTTTTTTTAAAATTTTAATTAGTATTAAATTTATTTCTGATGTAGAAATTGTTTACCCTCTTTTGAGACGGCTTCTTATTGGCGGAATGAATGTTACATTTTGTTTAACTGAACCATATAGGACAAGTACACAATATATTGTTACGTTTTTTTATGTCATTTTTCTATGAAAATTTTCACTTAATATGGCGTTTTAATATATAGTTTTTTATTTCCACACACTTTTATAGCGTATGAAAAATGAACCACAGGATATTTTTTACGATTTCATCCTTTTTGCCGCAGTTCTCTATTTTATATCTGTTTTATTTTCCTTATAAAATTAACATTGAATTCATACTTTCATTTATTTATTTTATTTTATTTATTAAATCAATAGGAAAAATACAAAAATTATACTACTTAAGGTGCTGTTTATTGGTGGTGGTTATCATAAACTCATTCGAGTTTTACCGTGCACCAGTCACCAGTCAGTCATACTTATATTATAAATGCGAATGTCTGTGTGTTTGTCTGTCACGCTTTCACGGCTAATCTACTGGTCTGATTTGGATGAAATTTAGAATAACAGCAGTAAAAATGACTGGGTCTAACATAGGCTACTTAGTTTTTCAAAAATCAACCTATAAAGGGTTGAAATAGGGGATAAAAGTTTACATGAAAAATCTACACCATTTGACCGATTGTAATGAATTTTGACATATATATAGTTGATAATACAATGTCAAACATAGGCTTCTTTATTTTTAAAAATCCACCCCCGAGGGTTGCAACATAACTAAACAATCAGGCAGTCCACGCGGCCAAACGGCGAGCGGCCCGCTAGTATTGAATTGAATTGAATTGAATTGAATAAAGCAATTCTACGCCGCCTGTTTTCTTGGAAAAAGCGAAGAAGTAAAAAAAATAAATATAATCATTCTTTCAATTGCAGATTGAACCCACAAACAAATCGCGGTTACAATTAATCTCAGTTCCGTTGTGCCATGATGGTCTTTTACGAGGATAATATAAGACAAATAATAATATTATGTTTTAAAATGTATCTTATCCGTTATCCCCAGATGTCCTGCGATATAATGGAGATAGCGACTTCCCACCTATCTGGAGGGGGGGAAGCGTTGTCCGCGGCGGTGCGGCGCCTCGCGGGCTGCCTCGACACCCGCCCTGAGGCGCTGCCCTGTGACGATAAACGACCTGCTGGTGAGAAAAAATACTTAGTAATTAATAAATGTGTTGGGAAATTACTTAGAATTTCATGTTTTTAACCTTAAATAAGAGAAAATACTTAGTTATACTTTGATTAGGAAATGTCTTGCTAGTAATATATACTACTTATACCGTGTACAAGATAGTTTGATCTTTTTGATAGATGTAATTTTTTCTGATCGATATAACAATGCAATGACGAACTTGTATTTTTTTTTGTATATTGATTTTAAATATTATAAAAATATTATAAAAAAAATACATGTAACAGAAAAGTCCCTAAAGATACAAGCGTTATCATATTTAGTGCTTCAAAGTAAAATTTAAATAGGAACACTTTAGTGTTCCTACTTTACTTTTAAGTAATAGACGCTTGTACAATGTTACATCGGACGATGGTTCGACTATGTTATTAAAAACAAAATAATAATTAAATTTCGAGATGGTGACACAAGCTCCGACGACTCTGGCTATGATGATCTTGGCTGTGCTCTTCTTCCTCAGTAAAAACTATTGTAAAGATAAAACTATTTATTTTTCAAGCTTAATTTTTACATATAGGATTATTCTTGGACCTCCAATAGGTGATTCAGACCATGGGGCTAAAAAACTTTTCCAAAGAAACATGGGTCGAAAAATAGAAATCTCGTCGCAGTTAAAAATATTATAAAACATTTTGTGGCCAGTTGTGGCCCAGTGGCACAAGAGTGTGACTGTAAACGACTGGTTGTGGGTTCGATTCCCACTCGAGGAGTGGAAATATTTAATATTTCCATTTTCTTCGCTCTGGTGCCGAGGTAAAGCGCGGCGTTAAGTTTTGCCACTTAACACGCAAGCCTCCGAATTCGGCGGAAAGTGGAGAACGGAGTGTCTTAACACTAGGTTCCCTCTGCCTACCCTGCTGTGTGCGGGATACAGAGTGACCCTAAAAAAAACATAAAAAAACATAAAAAAAAAACATTTTTTTTTTCAATTACTAGATATTTTCTGTTTCTCATCACTAACCCGTCTGTCAAAAAGATCAAGCTATCTTGTACAAGATATAGGTATAATTGGGTTTACTCTTGTGATCGAAAATGATCCGTTAGTGAGAGAAGAAAGCCCTTAGCATTCCATAGGTTCATTATTTGAGTACCCTTGAAGTGGTTAAAAGAGGGTGGTAGGGTATCTGGGGGTAAGTTTTAACTAGAACTATTACTATAATTTTAACTGATAAAAATATAAATACCTCCTTTGTTAATTCACCTAGAGAAGATCCAATTTAATATCAATATTTGTTTTGATCTTTTGAACATCCAAATGTTTAAATTTTAATTTTACCAGCATTTAAAATAATTTTATTTTATTTTATTTATTTTACAAAAAAGTGGAAAAAAGAAAGTTGGATAAACAACTTGCTGGTAAAAAAAATACTTAGCAATTCAAGGGTTTAGCTTGTGGGTATCCATAAAGTAGCAGATAAAGAAAGTCATATATATATATATGGGACTTGGGACGCAAAGGTTTAATAATGCATTGACACCCATTATAAATGAATTTAAAAAGATAATACCGCCTTCTAAGTACGTGCTAGAAATGACCTGATGATTTTTACTTTATTACATTATTTTATTACATTACATTTGTTACATTACATTTATTATTGGTCAGTCATGGCCCAGTGGCACAAGCGTGTGACTGTAAACGACTGGTTGTGGGTTCGATTCCCACTCGAGTAGTGGAAATATTTAATATTTACATTTTCTTCGCTCTGGTGTCGAGGTAAAGTGCAGCGTTAAGTTCCGCCACTTAACACGCAATTCCTCCAAATTCGGCGGAAAGTGTGGAACGGAGTATCTTAATACTAGGTTCACTCTGCTGTGTGTGGGATACAGCGTGAAGCTAAATAAATAAATAATATATTTATTACATTACATTTATTACAATATTAATTATTTTAGTTATATTATATAAAAAATATGAACCTACATTATTTGTAACAAAGCACTTGTCAAAATATTTGTAATAAAGTAAAATCGAGACCATCTAAATCCTTCCTGATCAGATCGTGGGTAAGTTTCAAGTATAGTAGTTCTAGTCTTAAAATGCACGCCCTTCCACTAAATTCGTACGTTTTAATATACAAAGGCATGTAAATTTTCCAACCCCTCACTTGTGTGCGTGTTGCGATTTTACTAAAAACTCGAGATTCGTCCACACACTAATAAGTCAACTGATCGAGAGATTAGTCTATCAATTGCCTTTGTATGGCGACGAGCGCACGTTATATTAAAAACGACACGTTCTAGGCATTTATAGCTAGCAGTAGTTGGTCGATAATCTGATCATCGGAACAAATAAGTACTAAATTTTATAAAATATTTAATTATTATTTTAAATATTAAAGAGAAACAATATATTTTTATAAATTGATATATCTGGTATCATGTATTCTGACGGTGAGTGGAAGAAGGAGTGTCTTTGACACAAAGCGTTCTCTGACTAACCGGCTATGCAGGAAAAAGCATCAAGCAACACTACTTTTCAAAATATGAATATGCATATAATTATTTAGAAATGTATTTGTTAAAGTAAATAAATCTATTGGCGTGTAAGTTAAATAAAAATAAATGAGTCTTTTTATGAAATTTTAATAATTATGATTTAGGTGGTGTAGAATTTAAATTAAATAAATGACATACTGTTAAAAAAATAATTTATATATGTAATATTATTTTTTAAAATAGGTACAAATCGTATCGTGTAGTGTATTAAGTAAAATAAAAAATTGTGTATACTAATTCAATTTGTAATTATTATTGAATTCTATTGTATCATCCGTTATTTTTTAAATCAAATTTATTTTGAAAAATAACTTGACAGTCTTTATTAGCATTTTGTTACATGAGTTAATTCCTCCCGTGAATATTGCTTGGTTTTATTACATAATAGATAAATATAGTACTTCTATTCTTAAAATACGCTCCCAGTCACTGTATTGCAAACACATACATATTAAATGTTTAGATAACCACAAATGATACTCAAGTTTGTCATTGGTCACTCCCTAAATGATCAGATATCCATTCCTATGATCACATTCCGATGATCGGATTATCGACCAACTACTGGCAGCACAAATACCTAGAACGTGTCGTTTTATATATAACGTGCGCTCGTCGCCATACAAAGGCAATTGATAGACTAATAGCTCGATTAGTTGACTCATTAGTGTGTGGATGAATCTCGAGTTTTTAGTAAAATCGCAACACGCACACAAGTGAAGGGTTGCAAAATTTACATGCATAATAAAACGTACGAATTTAGTGTAAGGGGGTGCATTTTAAGACTAGAACTACTACACTTGAAACTTACCCACGATCTGATCAGAAATAGATTTAGAGTTATTTTATTCACGGTTAAAGTATGCGCGAGAGGTCAACAGCGATATCTTTCTATAATGTATTTTATAAAATTATGTACTGGACGAAAAAAAGTACGCACTATGTGAAATTTGAATTACTGCTATTTTACTCATGAAAACAATAAATGATGTACTTCCACAACCGTTTCAACGATAGTTTGTGAGATTAGTTGCTCATCCTTACTGAATCATAATCAAAATAAAGTAAATACGGAACAAAAAAAATATATCACCCGCAGGGTGCCAATATTGGAGTGGACAAAAAAAAGTACGCACTTATGAAAAAAACTAATATCCGACCGAAGGTTCGGTTTCGGTTTCGGTTTCGGCAAGTTTCGGCAAAAAAATGTAGCTTCGGCCGTAGTTTCGGTTTCGGCAAAAAAACTGCCGAACCTTCGGCAATGCCGAAACTACTCACTCATTCTTTGAACTCATGAATTTTCACGTCATTTAGATACTTTTGAGTGTTTTTATTGTATGTGAACCTAATCTTAAGATATGCTAAACGATTTTAATATATTATAAATTATAAATTAATGACGGGAATGCAATGAATTGCTGACGACAGATTAAATGAATTATCCCTGTTAGTCTGTAACGAAACTGTATGTGGATTCGTGGCTCCTTTCCTTTGAATTTTGAATTTTGCGAACCCTGAACTAGTTACTATATTGGAGGTTTGCCTTATTAAGTATTAGTGTCCGACCGAAGGTTCGGTTTCGGTTTCGATTTCGGCAAGTTTCGGCAAAAAAATGTAGTTTTGGCCGTAGTTTCGGTTTCGGCAAAAAAACTGCCGAACCTTCGACAATGCCGAAACTCATGACATTCTCAAGAATTTCACGTCGCTTAAATGTTTTTGAGTGTTTTTATAGCTTGTGAACCTAATCTTAAAATGTAGTAAATTTTAATATATCAATGATGTATAAATTAATGATGAGAATACTATGAACTGCTGACGACAGATTAAATGAACTAACCTATCTTATGTTAGTCTGTAACGAAACTGTGTGTCTGTTCGTGCAAGTGTGGCTCCTTTCAGGGGTCGAATACCTATGATTGATTGATATTTTGCTAACCCTGGGCTAGTTACTGTATTGGAGGTTTGCCTTATTATTATTTAAATATAACCGTTTTCTATATAAATGTTACATAGTATATAGTCAATAAGTTAATATTAATATATGTATATCTAACGTAAATCTCATCATGAATTAGCACATAAATTTCTCTGCAAGAAATGCACAGTTAAGTAAAAGGTGAAAACCTTTTTGTAAAAAAATACCAATTAACCAAGTGTTGCCAGTGTTAAGTGGCGACCGAGGGCCTTGATAACCCACAGGACCTCTGAGCAACAGCCAACTCAAAAAACCTCTATGTAAATCCCTAGGAGCCTTGGGTAAAGAGAACTGGCGTAGGTCTCTAGTACTTTGTATTTTTTTTATTATTTCCAAAAGTGGGCAAACTAACAGAAGAATCGTCTGATCGTAAGTGTTTATCTTTGCTCATGGACATCTACAACATTAGAGGAATTGTGGATGCATTGCCGACGTTGAGGATGAAGAAGGGAGAAGGATGAGATAGAGAGATCTGGCTTACATGTCTTTGAACCGGAACACATCATCAGATATTTGGCGGTTAATTTTTGACGTGGTGTTTTCAATCCCTACTCGGGAGAATGATTATTTCATTTCTCCGCACTGCCGCACCGCCTCTGACAAAGCATTGAGTTCCACTACTCAACACGCAACATACCCATTTCAGGCAGAAAGTGGAAAAAATGTACATTTTTTTACATATTATTCAAATTTTATGACGTCATCAGCAGTTTCGGTTTCGGTTTCTGCCGAAACTGAAGTCAGAACCCAAAGTTCGGTTTGGGTTTCGGCTGAAATTTTAGTTTCGGTCGGACACTAGTTTTTATTTATATACAGGTAACTAGTGTTATATTGACAATATATTTGTGTGTGTTCCAGTGGCGCTGAGCCGCGTGCGCGCGGAGGGCGGCGCCGACGCGTTCCGCTCGCGCCCGCCCAACACCTCGCGCCCGCCCTCGCTGCACGTCGACGACTTCACCGCCCTCCACGCGCCCTACGCGCCCCGGTACGTGCGCGTGTGTGTGTGTTGTGTGCGCGTGTGTGTGTGTGCGCGTGTGTGTGCGCGTGTGTGTGTGCGTGTGTGTGTGTGTGCGTGCATGAATACTACCAATGACAACATTGTTGTTTATTTGCTTATTTTTATATGTATTTAAATATCAGGTAAAAAGAAAAGAGAATGAAGTTTCATGATGCTAGATGTTGAAACATCAACATCATACATATATCAAAAAAGCATCACACACACAGTGTGTGTGATGCTTTTTTGATATATGTATTTTTGTGGTAATATTTATTGGTTTGTTGTATGGGTACTACGATGGGTAATCTTTGTTATATGAAAAGTTGGGAACGGAGTGTCTGTATGTTACTGTGTTTGTATTATTGCTGGTTTGCTTTGCGTGTGTTAGCACAGTTATATTGCTGTAATACTAATTTTAAAGACATGGTGCAGAAGGAAGGTGTTCTTGACTATAACAGCTATTGGCTGTAGATTCGATTTTCACTGATAAAAATGATTTGGTAAAATTGAATGCAAAGTTGAATTCTGGTACTCAATAAGTGATATTTTAATTTTGGATGAAATATTTTGATACTAGGTTTTGTCTGATTACTTCGCTAAGTCTGATAAAAGTCTGAAAGTGTATTGGTATGTGTGTGTGTATATAATTAAAGAAATATATGCTTTATAATTTATTACCATAGTTTTTATTGCATAAATAATAGTTTTTTTTTAATTGTCTACTGCTTAGTATAATAAGCCACTATTTTGTTTGATACATTGTATCTTTTAATGGTTTTTTATAGTTTACTTGGAGAGACACATGTCTTGTGCATGTCTCATTCCATCCTGTTAAATCTTAGTTGCAAAGTTGGAACACTTTGCCTGTTTAGTTTTCTGAATTGGAGACCTTGATCTCCACTCAGTTTAAAAGCAAGCTCGTTTACATGTTTTGAGAGTCTTCTCTGATAATTGTTACAATACGTACAATAAATGATAGTAAAAAAATAAAATTAGCTTCACGCTATATCCCGCACACATTCGGGTAGGCAGAGGGAACCTAGTGTTAAGACACTCCGTTCCCCACTTTCCGCCGAATTCGGAGGCATTGCGTGTTAAGTGGCGGAACTTAACGCCGCGCTTTACCTCGACACCAGAGCGAAGAAAATGGAAATATTAAATATTTCCACTCCTCGAGTGGGAATCGAAACCAAACCAGTAGTTTACAGTCACACGTTCATGCCACTGGGCCACGACTGGCCACAAAAATATGATAGTAGTCAATGAAATATAAGTATTTATAGCGTTATAAAGCAATCAGGTGTATAATGTACATTTGGTGATTGAAGATTCGATCCCAAATTTTGAGGATTAAATGAATGTTTTTAAATTTTCAGTCTAAATAAATGAAGATTTATTTATTCTGTATGTGTTTTTGGAAATCTTATATAATAATGTTTATCTGTACAGAGGAGCGCGTCGCGGCGCGGGCTCGGAGCGTGGTCGTTTCGGCGCGCAACACGCACACTACAGGCATCTGTGAGTATACACATACGCACTTACACATGCTCCCAATCACACACACACACACACACATTTCTCACCGTGGGGGGACGGACGGGTTAATAAGAATACAATTCCCCCCCGCCGCTGGGTAGCGTCCCGTAAAAGGCGGGTTACCCAGTAGCTTGATGGTAGGAGATTTGTTCTCCGACTGGCTCGCGACCACTATTATGTCAAAGACGAACCGCCAAACACCTGATGATATGTTCCGGTTCGATGGCATGTAAGCCAGCTCTCTCCCTATTCCGACCATTCCCATCCTTCCTCTTTGTGTCCTATATCCCCGAGGCTGGCAACGCATCCAAAACTCTAATGTTGTGGATGTCTATGGCCGAAGGTAACCACTTCCGACCAGGGCCCTCTGCTCGTTTGCCTCCTTTATTCAAACACAGGTACGTGCACATAGATCTATCACGCATCTTCCTGCACTCACGCATATACACTCATACGTACACACATATACAAATATGTATACACATATACATAAAATGAATATAACACCAAGTGACATGTTACTGGATTCTTTTACTTTTTTAACATGTAAGAAATCAAAGCTATGGTTCTGTAATTACAACATTTAAAAGTAGAGCCCTTCTATGCAGTGGTATGAAAACCAACTCTGTCCATTCTTCTGGCCGCTGTCCTGAGTTACATATTGCGTTGCAGATATTAGTTAAATTTTTTGTGCCTGCAGGAGTACATTGCTGGAATTTAATTAATAATGAACTTCAAAAATCATACACAATTATTATTATTTTTTTGTTTAGCTTCACGCTGTATCCCGCACACGTTCGGGTAGGCAGAGGGAACCTAGTGGTAAGACACTCCGTTCCCCACGCACCGCCGAATTCGGAGGCTTTGCGTGTTAAGTGGCGGAACTTAACCCCGCTGTGCCTCGGCACCAGAGCAAAGAAAATGGAAATATTAAATATTTCAACTCCTCGAGTGGGAATCGAACCCACAACCAGTCGTTTTCAGTCACACGCTTATGCCACTGCGCCACGACTGGCCACAATTTATTATTATTTTATGTATATGGATTTGAAGACAAGGCGTAGTTTCTGATTGTTAACGCCTCGGTCTTCTACCTCATATTTTATTTGATGAACCTGACTTATATAATATTTATTTATCCTATAAAATAATATTATCATATATAATATTAGAATCATATTTTTTCGTATTTTTTTATATATTTACTTTATTTATAACTATAAATGTATAAAGTATTTAATATTATATGGGTGTCTATTATTGTTAAGTATGTTCTAAATCTTTTTACTTTGAACATGCTTTTTCATACTTATTGTTATTATATTGTGGCCAGTCGTGGCCCAGTGGCACAAGCGTGTGACTGTAAACGACTAGTGTGGATTCGATTCCCACTCGAGGAGTGGAAATATTTAATATTTCCATTTTCATCGCTCTGGTGCCGAGGTAAAGTGCGGCTTTAAGTTGCGCCACTTAACACGCAATGCCTCCGAATTCGGAGGTGCGTGGGGAACGGAGTATCTTAACACTAGGTTCCCTCTGCCTACCCTGCTGTGTGCAGGATACAGCGTGAAGCTAAAAAAACAATATAATTACATCATTATACTATTTTGCATGTATTTTTTACTGACAGTATAGAGAATGACTAATGACAAACTGGCAAATCATATATATCATTTGTGTGTCATCTATAAATACCTAATATGTGTTTTTAGTATATGGAGGAGGGGCGTTCAGTTTTAGATTAGACGACCTATACTTTGAATTAAAAAAAACTATGTATATATTTTTCTTCTTAAGTATATAAATAACACTTTATAATTATAAGTGTTTAATTTAATAACACTTGCTTTATAGTAGTGTCTAACTTAATAACACTTGTTCTACAGCGGTCGCGGCGCGTGGGAGATGGGAGGACAACACTTTGGGCACTTCCCGCCGACTTCTCAGTATATGATGGGTACGTATTTACTTTATTTGATTTCTTTTTATTTTTATATTATTGTTAAGAATTAGTAATGTATACAAGTGTGACTGTAAAGCGACTGGTTGTGGGTTCGATTCCCACTCGAGGAGTGGAAATATTTAATATTTCTCTCTGTCTAACCGAATGTCTGAAGATACAGCGTGAAGCTAAAGGAAAATAATAATAATAATGTCGTCTTTGCACGTGAAATACCACAAACAAACAGTTTGTAAACACCGCATATAGTACACGCATTCTAACTTGAAAAGTAGGAACCTAGCTCGTTAAACTCTCATTGACTGCCATCTGTGACGGGGCAGAATGAAGGAAAGTGTAGATGTGACTGGTCAAGATAAAATGTGCGTACTATGGTTATATTTTTAGAACTTTACAAGAAGATAAATCTTAATAATTTGGAAAATAAGTAGTATTATATTAATTGAAATATACACGATATTCTTTTAAGAAAAAAAAAACGATTTTTAAAAAGTGAGAAAAAAAACAGAAATGACCCGGAATTCATAATTCCGTGACGCATTCATTTTTTTTTAGCTTCACGCTGTATCTCGCACACATTCGGGTAGGCAGAGGGAACCTAGTGTTAAGACACTCCGTTCCCCACGCACCGCCGAATTCGGAGGCATTGCGTGTTAAGTGGCGGAATTTAACGCTGCGCTTTGCCTCGACACCAGGACGAAGAAAATGGAAACACAATTTCCACTCCTCGAGTGGGAATCGAACCCACAACCAGTCGTTTACACACGCTTGTGCCACTGCGCCACGACTGGCCACAATTAATTTTTAATCTAAATAAAAAAATTAAATCTCATATACTTATTGACTAATACAAATAGTATAAGCATTAACATATAAGAGAATCGAATTTGGTACCACGATTCGCGGTTTTTAAAAAATGTACAATACCTGCAATGACGATATCTTTGTAAGTAAAGTATTAATTATTATATGTTTAATTCTGTCGTAGTTGAATGTGTCAGTGTCTGACTGTAAAGCAATGGTTGTGGGTTCGATACCCACTTGATTATATTTTAATTATTTTCATTTCTCCGTTTTAGTAACATAGGCCAGTTGGGGCGCAGTGGCACAAGCGTGTGACTGTAAACGACTAATTGTAGGTTCGTTTCCCACTCGAGGAGTGGAAATATTTAACATTTCCATTTCCTTCGCTCTGGTGTCGAGGCAAAGCGCGGCGTTACGTTCCGCGATAAGTCGTGTTAAGACACGCAAGCCTCCGAATTCGGCGGTGCGTGGGGAACGGAGTGTCTTAACACTAGGTTTTCTCTACCTACCCGAATGCGTGAATACAGCGTGAACCTCCTAATTATACTTAAATATGATGTATATTTATATGAATATTTTGTCATCAGGTATGGGGTGGGGCGGAGGGCGCATGCAGCGCGGCCCGAGACATCGCTCCTTTATGCGATAACTTCAATAGTTATTAAATTATACGCTATATACTGTGTTTAATTTGTTTGTTTGTTTGTTACGAATTGCTTGGTAACCTTTTTTGGGTTAGTATATGTATGTAATTGAAAGATACATTTTGAGAAAGCGTATAAAAATTTGAACGCACCAGGATTCGAACCCGACGTCGAAGCGCTTGGACGGTTTCCAAGAGGCGCGGGTTCGAGTCCCGCTGCGTTCAAATTTATACGATTTTTAAAAATGTCTTTAATTTCGTAAATGAATAGCACTTTAAAATGTTAAAAATATGTATCATGTTGCAAATTGTTTTAAAGTAAACAATGATATTTTTTCGTTTTGACATGTGCATATTTCAAAAAAAGTCTTAAAATTTAATGCTACTTATATATTTCATGTATTATTACCAAAAAGTTGTAAATTTTATCTTCATATTTTTTAAATTACTGATTTTTTTATAAATAACCAACAAACAGGCTAAAAAATAAAACAATTTTAGAAAATTTAGAAACAAATCAACTTTATTATCAAGATGAAAAAGATCAAATTATATATAATACAAGCTACGGAACAGATATGTACGTCGTAGAGTCCTCGCTGCAACACAACTCTATA
Source organism: Dryas iulia moderata (assembly GCA_019049465.1). NCBI lineage: Eukaryota > Metazoa > Arthropoda > Insecta > Lepidoptera > Nymphalidae > Dryas > Dryas iulia. The sequence continues at coordinate 282,013 of CM032426.1, forward strand.
CATAATATACACTTACAGCGACCGACCATTACGAACCATTCTATAATCACTCATAATCTTCATAATCGACCAAGAAATAAGTGATTATGGGGACATTCCCGCGTTTAGAAGCAAAATAATTCACAATTAATTCAGAATACATTCTAAAATATTCATAATAAATTGATGATCCATTTCATAATAGTTCATAATCGTTCATAATCGTCCGCCGCGTCATATAATACAAAACAAACCTCGAAACGCCGAACGAAACGATAACAATGTAAAATTTTCATGAATAATAATACTTCACCGAAAAATTCCCATTAGCATTTACTATAATTGTCTTTGTTTTTTTTTAATCATAATTGGTAAAACTCACTAGCATAAGTTTATATTTACAAGGCCGAAGCCGCATTTGTTCATTGTATAAAACTATCACACGCACAATGGCACGTTATGGCTTGGAGGCCAGGCCAGGCCACGCCAAGCCAGGCCAGGCCAGGCCGTGGCCCCGTGGCGCCAGGCCACGGCGCGTCCGGCCACACTGCGACACCGGCCGGGCCAGGCCACGGTCGTCCGATGGCTCGGCCACTAGTCGCCGGGGTGTTCGGGGCACGATCTGTTCACTTCAAACCATTGGTCTATACATCTGGAATGACAAACGTATAATATTAACTTGTGTATTTATTATATTAGGTATTTACATATTATATTAAAATTTTAAGTTCTACTTATAAATAAAATATCAAGATAACTGAACTTCCCTCGGCATTTCTTTATGATTTTTTTTGTGCAAGATGTACTACATATAACTATGTATTAACGCTAGTACGCGGTACTGTAAATTACATACGCTGAAAAGATAAGGAAATTTATGGTCAAGGAAAGCAAATAACAGATCAGAATGGCAAGCATTGGAGGAGGCCTTTGCCAAAACATAGCAAACGGAGAAAGTTGTGGATGTCATATAAAATGTAGCTTTTATTGTAAATTTCTCTGAAATAAAGGCTTATTATTATTACTGTATATTAAAGCTGCTACACGCTCTTCCCGCATAGCGAGGTAGTCCGAGAGGACCTAGTGTCAAAACACTCTATCCTCCTTTCCAAAATAACTCGAATATTGTGTGATTTGTCATCAAAACAAAAATGTCTTGGACGTTGTATGTTGAAGGACGGAACTTAACGCCGTACTTTATCTTAGCTAACAAAGCGAAGAAATGAAAATTTAAATATAATAAGTTTCTCTACATACGTTAAGTATTCAGTAAATTGTAATAAATATGTATATATTTTATCTTTACGTGTTGTCCCGCGCACAGCAGGGTAGGCAGAGGGAACCTAGTGTTATGACACTCCGTTCCCCATTATCCGCCGGACTTTGGAAGTATTACGTGTTGTCAAACCCACAACCAGTCGGATCACTGTAACCACAAACCACGACTGGTCTCAAAACTGGCCAAAAAGAAAAAAAATATGTATATACTAACCCTTTATGATAGATGCAAAGGCAGGGGAGGCGCGCGATGGTGTCCCCCGCGCAGAGCTCCTCCAGGCAGATCACGCACTCGCCCTTGGAGTCGCTCAGCACGTCCTCTGCAATATACAAAGAAGGAAACTTTTACTAATTGTTATACACTCCGCTCTCTGTGGTTAAAGATAGCTGGAAGATGGTTTTTATGTTAAGGTTCCTATTTACCCATATATTTTTATATACGTTTTTCACGTCAAGTCAAAGAAGAGCTGAGCAGTATATATATCTCTTTAATTTTCGTATCTTACAAATTAGATAATAATACAAGTAGATGATACCACATGTGCCAGTAGTAAATGAAATAATAAGCCTAAAGAAAACTTTTTACAACCACCTCCTGAATACCGTTCAGGCGCTCTCACCACTCAGTGCTCTCAGCTCAGTGGTGAGAGCGCCTGAACGGTATTCAGGAGGCGCGGGTTCGAATCCCGCTGCGTTCAAATTTTTATACGTTTTCTTTAAATATATTGTAGTTACCTACATAACAAGAGCTTATTATTTCTTTTTTAATCTTCACGCACTATAAGAACCTCCTATAAGAGAAATTAAGGAGAGAGAACCAGAGAGAGAAAAAGGGACATTAAAATCTATAATTTTAGAGCAACTTCCGGAGATTATTACGTTTAAACTGACCAAAAACGTTATTTTAAAACACTCTTAATTACGTGAATAGGTGGCGGGACTCAACGACATTTGCAGTAATATTGCTGTTGTAATATTAAAATAAACACTACTAAATACATTTATGTACGATGCAATATACACCATGAATAAACCAATTTAAATAAAATCAAACAAAACCACATTTAAATAAAATGTATCTGGCCCGATTTTGACGCGACTTTCACTAGCGGACAGCTAATATAAAAAGGGATAACTAAGTTTCCATCTATCTTAAAATTAAGCAACTTTTTGACAAATTTCATGCGAATAAGGTCACAGCAGTAATAAATTGGTAATAAATATAACAACAATAGTAGGAAGTAGTGAGACACGCACCGTTATAGGAGAGGCGAGGTCTCGTGAGGCACATGACGAGGTGGCACTCGATGTCGTCCGGCAACACGAACTTGCTGCATACTGGACACTTTATACCTGCAGAAATAAATTAATTTCATTAATAAACATGCATTACTTTAAAAAATATTTAAAATATATGATCTTTTTGCGACGCACGAGAGCTTGATATTGTACTTATCTAGACACAATATAAGCTCAAAGCTGCTTTTATACACCATTTAATAACGTTATTTTAACAACTTCACTTTTTTCCTGCAGAGCAGAATAATTATTGAGAAATTAGTGCCAAGACATTTCACTCTCCGTTTTCCGTCCAAAATCGATATATAGGGCCGTGCTTTGTCTTATAATGAGGGAGAAGTAATTAAAATAATTTAAATATATATTTATTTTTCAGAAAAAAATTATAACATTGCTTCCAGTATTCGGTAGAAAAATGGGAAACAGAATGTCTTAAACACTAGGTTCCCCCTGCCTACCCTGCTGTGTGCGGGATACAGCGTGAAGCTAAAAAAACATACAATGTCTATGACTACATCACCACAGTACATAAAAAGCTACCGCTCACAAAGGTCGGGGTCAGCCTGAATAGGTCTTATCAGTCGATATATCTTTACATCGTAGTTGTACGTCACTTGCGACGCTAGCGAGCTCGTAAAACTTATAAATTTACCTACTACTTCAAAATGTATACTTGAAGGTTCTACGTGGTGCAGTGACAGTATAACTGTATTCGCAATTGTCGTGTGTTCAGTTCCCACTCGGGAGAGTAATTATATTTATATTATATTCATTTCTTCCTTTTGAAAGTTAAAGCGCGGCGTTAAGTTCCGCCACTTAACACGCAATGCCTCCGAATTCGGCGGAAAGTGGGGAACGGAGTGTCTTAACACTAGGTTCCCTCTGCCTACCCTGCTGCGTGCGGGATATAGCGTGAAGCTATATTTATTTATTTATTTCTTCCTTTTGCTTAAAGACTAAGCGTAGCGTTAAGTTCCGCTACTCAAGACGCAGTGAGAATGTAAGAATGTGTCTCGATTAATAAAAGTCATGGTTAAACTTATAATATTCAAGTAGCACATTGTAAATGACTGTACTAAGACTATTTGTGTTTAACTAATTTTCCGGCGGACCAGTTAATACCAAAACCTAAATTAAATAATTTTATTCAAAATAAGAAGTTACATGTTTAATTTTAAACGTCAAACAATTTACCATCGGACCTTCTTCATGTCAAAATCAACAACTAAAATAAGTTGTAATAAAAAAAAAAAGTTAAATAGCTTCACGCTATATCCCGCACACAGCAGGGTAGGCAGAGGGAACCTAGTGTTAAGACACTCCGTTCCCCACTTTCCGCCGAATTCGGAGGCATTGCGTGTTAAGTGGCGGAACTTAACGCCGCGCTTTACCTTGACACCAGAGCGAAGAAAATGGAAATATAATTTCCACTCCTCGAGTGGGAATCGAACCCACAACCAGTCGTTTACAGTCACACTCTTGTGCCACTGGGCCACGACTGGCCACTTGTAATAAAGCGTATAAGAATTTCACCGCTGCTGGTAATGGAAAGTATGGCTTAGCGATCAGAGCGCCTGGACGGTTTCCAGGAAGCGTAGGTTCGAGTCCCGTTGCGTTCAAATCTTTCTACTTTTGAAAAAGTCATTTATAATAAAATTAGTTTCTTACACAGCAATATTTTAATTTATTACGCTAAAATTTAACTAAGGAATACGGATAATATGTATGGTATAGGTTTCACTTTAACGTTTGTATGGGTACATTTACTATCATTATAATAATAAAATTGTCTAGAACTCCATAGAAGACCATAGCACACGATATACAGTAATCAATGGTTAACTACCATGAACAAATCGATCGCTATACATTTACTTTAATTATTTGTACTGTACAAATGAAATAAAAAACAATTGACGAGTTACCACTTAGCATAATGTCTTTTGAATCAGCGGAAGGTGGAGAACAGATTAGAGTGGAGAGAGAGAGAGTGCAATATAATTCTTATTTAGCTTCACGCTGCATCCTGTACACAGCCGGGTAGGCAGAAGGAACCTAGTGTTAAGACACTCCGTTCCTCACGCACCGCCGAATTCTGGAGGCATTGCGTGTTAAGTGGCGGGGAACTTATCGCCGCGCTTTGCCTCGACACTAGAGCGAAGACAATGGAAACATTAAATATTTCCATCCCTCGAGTGGGAATCGTACCCACAACCAGTCGTTTACAGACACACGCTTGTGCCACTGCGCCACGACTGGCCCCTGGTATTTTCATATCTTGGCTTTGAATTTTGCTATTTACTCAACACGTAATATCATAAAAAATAGGTAAAAATGGAAAAACGGAGTGTCGCTTCACTACATCATACTATCTCTAACAGATAGTAGAAAATAATAAATTGAAAAACAATTTCAGCTACAAGTTACAAGTTTCAACACAGAACAGATTTTCCATTACAGAAACTAATTCTCTAATTTCATAAGGAAATTTCCATTAGAGAAGCCTCTTGTTAAACAAATAATTTATATAAATCATATATTTACATACAATTACTCTCATTTCAGTTGCTGTTTCTATACGGAATGGGATAAATTATACCTCCTTTAATAATATTATATGAATATACATAATTTATTATATATTATATATATTTTTTTATATATAAAAGAGGACTAACGAGCAGAAGGACCGCCTGATGGGACCTTCGCCCACGGACATCTACACTACTAGAGGAGCCGTAGATGCGTTACTGGATTTAGGGGTAAAGGAGGGAGAAGGATAGAAGGGAATAGGGAAGGCAGGTTCTCATGTCATCGAACCGGAACAAATCATCAGATATTTGGCGGCTCGAAAAGTTACAGCGTTGAGTTCCGCGACTCAATTTGTGTATTGACACAAGGATCAGTATCACTTCCAGCAATAAATCTGTATATAACAATTAATTTAAAAAAAGAAGTCCCGCTGAGTTTCTTACGCCGGTTCTTCTCAGGTCTGAGGCATTAACTTTAGTGTACCTGTGTCCGGTGGTAAACTATTTGACTTTCAAAAAATGAAGCTTGTAACTTCTTATTTTGAATAAAATGATTTGACTTTGACTTTGATCTCTCTATACAACGGTTGTGGGTTCAAATATTAATGAGGAGAAAACTTTATAAAAAATGGCTATATAATATACGAAAAAAATAAAAAAACGGAGTGTCGCGCCACAACCTTCTTAAGCAAATAGTAAATAAAATAAAATATTAAAAAAAATACTAGACATCTAGTAAATGCGCTTTATGACTTTAAATATCGATTCAATTTTTTTATTAATAACTAATTATTTCTCGTTACGCAATATTCAAGGTTATTCGTTATTACATTTACATTTCATATAAAAAATATAAGATATTGATATAGATGGTGGCCAGTCGTGGCCCAGTGGCATAAGCGTGTGACTGTAAACGACTGGTTGTGGGTTCGATTCTCACTCGAGGAGTGAAAATATTTAATATTTCCAAATTTTTCGCTCTGGTGCCGAGGCAAAGCGCGGCGTTAAATTCCGCCACTTAACACGCAATGCCTCCGAATTCGGCAAAAAGTGGGGAACGGAGTGTCTTAACACTAGGTTCCCTCTGCCTACCCTGCTGTGTGCGGGATACAGCGTGAAGCTAAAAAAAAAAAATATAATTATATAAACATATAATCTCTATATTTGAGACCATCGTGGTGCAGTATGACAACGTCTGACTGCAGGCTATGGGGGTGGGTTCGGTGTCGCAAGGGGAAACGATTACATTTAAATTATTTTAATTTATCCTTCCTACCATCGAGGCGAAATACAGAATTCAGTGCCGGCATTCAACACGCAATGCCTCGAATTTGGCAGAAAGTGGAAAACGTTACAATACGTTGTTGCTAAATTCTCTCTGACTATCCTGCGACAAAGTAGGAAGTTAAAAGAATAGCTTATTAAAACACGTATTAGATGAACTTAAATGTACCACTTTCATTTTAGCGTACCACTTAAAATTACATAAAAAATATTTCAGAAAGAAGCCTATGTCAAGTCGGCTCTGGGACACAATGTCAATTTTCTGGACATTTCAATACATCGCTTTTCGGATCGGAGAGTTTAACACCCCGATTCTCCATAAACCAAAAATATGTATGTATATACTAAAGAAAAAAAGCAAAAACATCCTCAAAAATACATTTAAACTAAGACCAGGACAGTGGACAACAGAGATTTTATTAAATTTTTCGCTTTAGAGTTCCGCCACTTGAAACGCAATATGTAAATTTCGGGTCGGAAGTGACTGAGTGTCTTGACACTAGGTTCTCTCTGACTAACTCTACTACTCGAGAAAAAGCTTAGCCAAGAGCAAGCACCTAACAACACTACGAAAGGATCTACCCCCTAAAGTCCTACATAACTCCTACTACTGCTTCCTAACAAACAGAATACACAAGAAAACTTGGTAATTTCCATATAACGCGACGTTTCTAGGTATTCGCCACTATATATTTATAACCGGGCGCAGTTGCTCGGAGCGGGGCCGGGACACGGGACTCGCAAAATTGTATTTTCACAAAAGGAAATACGAAACTCGATTTGGCTTGTTGAAATCGATATTTATTTGAAATAGACGCTAACGTGGCTTAGTGGTGAAGTTCTCTGTTTCTGAATGCAATGAGCATGTTCGATTTTTATGTTATATTGTTTTCATCATTCTGTCATTTCGGGAGTTATTTACTAATTATAATTAGCATTGCTTTGATTTGCTTAATAGATTATTAATTTTATTAGTTAAAAACTTATTTTCTTGTGTCAGAGAGAACCTAGTGTCGAGACACTCTTCTTCATTTCCGAACCGAAATTGACATATTGCATTTTAAGTGATGGAACTCTAAAGCGAAAAAATTAAAAAATAAATAAATATGATCATCCCTTCATATGGAATCCCAAACCAGCCACTAAACTTATGCACCATTTCGCTTTGAAGTAAGTATTTTATTTCATAAATAAATGACGATCTCAGAACAAGAAAAATCTTTTCATTAAAACGTGTTTAATTAAAAAGCAGGTCTTATATTAACGTTAAGAAGTCTTTCAATTTGTATAAGCATATTTTACAAAAAGCCAATTTCTTTATGATGAATAGAAAATTATTAAGTTAAAAAAATGGCTTAAAGCTTTTTCTCTCATAGCTGACTACCAAGTCAGAGAGAACCTAGTGTCACGACACTCCGTTCTCCACTTTCTGCCTGCGCAAGAGGCGGAACACAACGCCGCCTGTTGTTCCATTGAAACTTAAAATAATAATTTATGAAATAATATAATAAAATCATATTATTTTATTATATTATTCAATGTGGGGAACGAAGTTTCTTCACACTAGGCCTCTGCCTACCCTGCTGTGTGCGGAATACAGCGTCAAGCTAAAAAAAATATATTAAAATGCATCGTTTGGGCGAAAGTATATTCGATATTAATATGGGAGCATTAAAATCAAAATTATAATATTTTAAATTTTCAGTCTAATTTCTAAATATAAACTTTCATATGTTAACAATAAGCTGAATAATATAACTTGACTCTCCAGACTGACGAACGAGCGCAGGACTTAGTCTTTCTAGAAGCCATAAGAGAGCTTTAAGACAATCAAGATCACAAAAACAAACAACAATAAGGAAAAAAAAAAATCGTCAAATCTTATTAAAAGACATAAACTAGACACTTTTAAACATTTTTAAAGTGTTACTCCACACTTAGGAAAATTGAAAAAGACATTTAGAAAACTTATAAAAATATGAACGCAGCGGGATTCAAACCAGCGCCTCCTGAATACCTTCCAGGCGCTTCCACCACTGCGCCATGCGTTCTACTACCAGCAGCGTCTTACACGCTTTATCACAACTTATTTTAGTTGTTAACATCCCTATAGAGAACTAGACACTTTAGTTGAAACACTCAATAGAAAAATCTGAACACATCATATTCAATCTATAAACAAACATATATTTTAACAAAAATCAAACAAAAAACAATAAAAACGCGTTTCGCATTACAAAACACAAGCATATAAAATGCGTTAAGTTATTTCGCAGCAGAATCGTTATATTTTATGGCATTCCCTGAAACAGAACTCCACGCGAGACACACATATATTCAATTCGTTATTTGTTTACAAAAACTGGTGAATTTTTCAGCGAACAAATATGGAATTTTTAGAGATCGATCAAGTACTTTTATAGAGTTAACACTGTATATTCAATAGAGGTCAGGTGAGTTAAAAATATTTATAATATATCTACTACATATAAAAATTTTTCGCCGCTGTGCCGAGTAATAACTTCATATTATGGTACTAGCTGCGATTGACAGAATTATTGCTCGAAAGAGTTAAAGAGTTGGCCAGAGAAGAGAGCGGAAAGCGGAGGTCCCTAGTCTATGCAAATTTTCATTAATTCATACGATAAATAAAAATAAATTTGTTGACCTAAATTATAATATTACTAGTATAAAGCAAATATAATATTACTCGGTCTTATTTCCCTTGCTTATTTTTCAATATCTAGTATAAACATTCCCTTCAATGGATGATAAACTCTCAACCATAAAGTTCAAGAGGAAGGTAACGTAAAAAGTAGGAGGACCTCCTGGAGTGAGGAAGTGTATGAAGACGGTGATGACGCTGATGACGATGGGAAAAATCGCGAAGGTTAAAGAGACTAAATTTTGTATAGCATCTTTCTTCTATATTACGGTTGTTCACATATTAAGAATTTAAACCTAAGACCAGCATGTATCAATTTACTACCATACCACCAATATCCTGTTCATAGTTATAACCCACATAATGTACATATCGCATTAAAAACTTAGTGACACCAAACAAAAGCGCGAGTGATCGATCGATGCACGAAAGTAAAGCGATCGACAAAATTACATACAACTTTCATTCAAACTAAACAACCAACCTCGACATGAAAACTCCATTTGTCAAAGTAAATTACTGTAACAGTTATAGTATTCTGGACATTACTGACCACTGACGGAATGGATAATGATAATAACGTAACTTCTATAGTTTTTAGAATTGACATGTTAACTTAAACTACATTTAAAGAAAACGTATAAAAATTTGAACGCAGCGGGATTCGAACCCGCGCCTCCTGAATACCGTTCAAGCAATGCGTTCAGTGGTGAGAGCGCCTGAACGGTATTCAGCAGGCGTGGATTCGAATGCCGCTGCGTTCAAATTTTTATACGTTTTCTTTAAATATCTTTTTCAATTTTCCCTAGTGTGGAATAACACTGTTAAAAATGTTTATAAGTAAATTAAACTATTTTTTCGAAGGTAAGGTAGTTAGAGATCCTAGTGTCAAGAGTTCTGCGTTCGCCATGCACCGTCCGAATTTAAGATATTGCGGGTTGCGTGGCGGAACTGAACACGCCCTTTTAAATTAGGCAACAGAATGGACAAAGAAAAAAAAATAAAAAAAATGGTCATTGTCTTGTTTGCCATTCAAACGCTCTGATTTAGTTCTATCCAGCTACGTCACATCCCTCAAATTTTGGTCACAACTTATTTATTTACAAGAAACGGTCAGAAAACCGCTACATACTACTACTACTTTATACGTTTACTAAAAAAAGTATTACTTATTCTAAATGCGAGAACGACACTTCAAAACCAAATATTCCTTTAAAAATATCAAATTTTGCTTTCAGAATGTTAAAACCACTAGCAATACTACTAACAACCATACAAATCCTGCCCACATCAGCCACAATCAACTGTCGCACTGCATGTATGCAGTGTAGACAGAGAACCGAGTCACTAGACCTGTTAGAAGTGTACTGTTCTATGTGCGACGAGTGTATGGAGAGGCGACGGGAGTGGCGTGGTAGTGACCAAAACCGGAGAGAATTTAATGAAAATGTTATCGGTAATAATTTATAATGTAAAGAATTTTGCGTTTTATAAAAATCTAAATTCATTGTGATTGCAGCTAATGCAAGACATCAAAAATCGATCCAAATTAAAAAACTGCAACCTTAGTTTAATCTAGGAACTTAATTTTTGGAGTAAGCCAAAAATTATACAACTTAATAACCACTTTTAACATTTTTAAAGTGTTATTCCACACTTAGGAAAATTGAAAAAGACATTTAGAAAAAACGTATAAAAATTTGAAACGCAGCGGGATTCCAACCCGCGCCTCCCGAATACCGTTCAGGCGCATTGAACGCATTGCTCAGTGGTGAGAACGCCTGAACGGTATTCAGGAGGCGCGGGTTCGAATCCCGCTGCGTTCAAATTTTTATATGTTTTCTTTAAACGTCTTTTTTAATTTATTTCCCTTAATTCAAAAAGATAAAATATCCAACAATACTCAGGATTACATAAAAATAAATAGAAATAGAGACAAGACACTATTTTCTCCGTAAAAACCTTAAAAAAAAACTCGAAAACAGAATACATAAAAAAAAACAACGCAATAAAAAGCCTTGACTCGGTATCTTTTTGCGTGTAATTTTTTCTACTACAAAGTCAGATCAATTAGATGACAAACTGAATACTGGTTGTAATTAATGATAATTCCTTTTAATAAACACTTTTAATTAAAGTATTTCGCTTTAACAGAAAATAATAATTAAAAACAACGAACGTTTTAAGTTTAACACGAGTTACTACGGTAGAATGAAACTAACTTGGTAATAATATAGAAATTCTTCACTAAAGAACAACTACTAACTTGCTTATATTATTATTAATTAATATTCTACACGTTCAGATGAAGAGGTTAATTTAATATAATGGAAATAAAATCCATCTAGTATCAAAATATTCTGTTTTCTAATATTTTCACGAATTTGAGACATTGTACGTTGGAGTAGCGGAACTTAACGCCGCGCTATGTCTCACTTGACTGCAGATATGAAAATAATTAAAATGTATAGGGACATTCCACTGAGCGGGATACAAAAACATAAAATTAACTATTTGCGTTCTTGACTGATATTTATTCTTATTTACGTCTTCATCTTAATTTAAATTTAAATAATTCTCTGAATGAAGATCGAACCTAAAACCAATCGCATTCATAATCAGACGCATCCACACCACGATAGAAAAAAACATATTTATTAACTACAAAACGAAAATTTACAGCAGCAGACAACTGCTATCCTCAAGATGACTGCATTGATGTTCCTTTGGGATATTCTTCCACCACAACTACTACTACTTCTACAACTACAACGACTACATCAACTTCTACAACAACAACAACAATACGTCCTTGTATACCGAAACCTCCATGTATTGCCCGGCCACCTTGTCTCACCATGCCTTGCATGCCAGCCATGCCTGTCCCCATGTGCGGCATGTGCCCTATGACCGCACCATCGACAGTGCCAAGTACTACTCAAGGAATAAAACTAACAGAGACTGATAATTCTAATGGCAAATATGTATATCTCTATTTGGGCGTTCCTAATAAAGTGTTGAAAGAGTTAAAATTAGGTTAAGTTGTATCAATGTTAAAATAAGTTAATATAGTTTTTAAAAGTTTTATAATTAGAAATTTCCTGATAAGTTATATGGTATTTTTTTTAGTTCTCCCGTATAGCAGGGTATAGTCAGAGAGAGTGTAGTGTCAATACATTATTTTCTACTTTCAACACGAAATCATAACATTATTTCGTGTTGAAAGTAGAAAATAATGTCTTGACACTACGTTCGACTGGAGCGTAGGCAGAGGGAACCTAGTGTTAAGACACTCCGTTCCCCACGCACCGCCGAATTCGGAGGCATTGTGTGGTAAGTGGCGGAACTAATCTACCGGTCCGATTTGGATGAAATTTAGAAGGAAAATAGTAAATAACCTTGGGTCTAATATAAAATACCAAGTTTTTTAAAATTCAACCTCTAAAAGGTTGAAATAGGGGATCAAGCGGTTTAGATATTTCATATAAACTATATGAAATATCTAAACGCTACTTATAAAATCTCAACCGCTGGACCGATTGTAATGAATTTTGGAATACATATAGTTTAAAATCCAGGGTTAAACATAGGCTACTTTATTTATCAAAAATCCACCCCCAAACGTTGCAATATAACGGAACAATAAGGCAGTGGACGCGGCGAAGAGGCCAGCGGGCCGCTACTTAGTAATACACCATAAAAGTGTATTTCAATGACGTTATGGAAATATTTATTTAATAAATTAATCTTTACACATTTCACACTTTACTTTAAGAATTAGTATAATTAACAAAATTATACTTATGTTACAAATTATTGAAATTCTGTAAATCAGATTTGCTAAAAATATAAAGCCAAATTTGGTTTGTTCATTACAAAAATAGTCACATTTATATATTAAATACACACAAAATCAGGATAATATAATATAAAGGTATTTTCTTATACATACATATATACTAATAAAATAAACTAACTTGAAGTAACTAACGAATATCATATAATATTTTTTATTATTACCCGCATTTGGCACAGCAGACAGAGAAGAGCTAATGTGTAGTCTGATAAATGGAAAACGGAGTGTTTTTACACTACGTTTCCGTCCATATTCGTCCGTATGGGCGAAGGTAACCACTTAACACCAGGTGGGCTTTCTGCTCATTTGCCTCCGTTATTCCATAAAAAATATATAACATTGGTTGGCAGAACTATACGCAGGATTTTGTTAGACCAGACCACATTACAATTTATTTTTCACCATTAAACTTCTTCTGTATAGCATAGCAGAAAAAACATAGTGTCAAAACACTCCCTTCTCTAATTACCAGAATTATTATTTTAATTATTAACATAATATAATAATTACATTGCAGTATTGCATTTACAGTCAATTTCTGAATTACGATACCTACATTTAAAGTTAAAAAATAAATAAAATAAATAAATAAATATATTTTACTTATTTCTACTACATTTTTTACATTATCACGTGAGTTTAAATAAAACGTGACTATTCCAACTTATCCAATCAACAGACACACGACGCAAGTAGTACGCGTAATGAGACTTGTAATCGATATTTCTAATATATTTTTTTTAGCTTCACGCTGTATCCCGCACACAGCAGGGTAGGTAGAGGCTTAGTGTTAAGACACTCCGATAAGAGATCACTATTAGTGATAAGGCCCACTTTTTTTTTCATTATATGTTTAGTTTTAAGTTTCTACAAAATGCATGTAATATGTATCAAATATCTCGTTTACGGTTCGACACTATTCTTCTGTGCCCCGACGGCTTCCTACAATATTATAATAATACATATATAATAAAAAAAAACAACGTTTTTATGAAACGCTTTTAGTGACCCAATGACTCTCTAAATAGAGTCACTGAGTCACTAAAATAACTTTTTTTACTATAGATGTCATTACTAACTTAGTGACTCTCCGTATTTAACCTTTTAACAAGGATACAATGATATCGGTATGACAAAAATTCTTCTAGAATTTCCAAGTCAAGGGAAACACCTACATAAAATCACTATTATTATTTAACAAGAAAAACACAATAAAATGTTATATTTTATAAGGAAATGATTCATTTCACGTGCATAAATACAACGCTATAGTGCATTATCATAAAAAAATGAATCAAACAGTTTTTCCCTATGATGCAATCGAAAAAAATACGAGAAAAATCATTGTTAATACAATAAATATAATATATAATTAATAATATTTCAATTTTTTTCATTTTCTTTTAACTTCACCCTGTATCCCGCTGACAGCAGGGTAGACAGAGGGTACCTAGAGTCAAGACACTCTTTTACCCACGCACCGCCGAATTCGGAGGCATTGTGTGTCAAATGGCGCTTTACCTCGACACCAGAGCGAAGAAAATGGAAATATTAAATATTTCTAATCCTCGAGTGGGTATCGAACCTACAACCAGTCGCTATACAGTCACACTTTGTGCCTCTGCGGCATGACTGGCCCCAATGGAAAAAACAACGTTTGTATATACAAGGATAAACAGTGAGATCGTAATATTGAGACACTGTGCCCTCTACTTACAGATTAATTTCGAAATATTACTTGTTAACTTGTGAAACCGGAAAATGACAATAATTTCAATATAATAAAAAAAAAAAAGCGGCGTTAAGTTCCGCCACTTAACACGCAAGCCTCCGAATTCGGCGGAAAGTGGGGAACGGAGTGTCTTAACACTAGGTTCCCTCTGCCTACCCTGCTGTGTGCGGGATATAGCGTGAAGCTATTTTTTTTTTTTCAATATAATGATTTCCATATAGAAGCCGTCGTTACGCAGTGTCTGACTGTAAGCACGATTGTTTATGGATTCGATTCCCTCTCGTGAAATGAATATTTAAATGTAAACGACTGGTTGTGGGTTCGATTCCCGCTCGAGGAGTGGAAATAGTATTTAATATTTCCATTTTCTTCGCTCTGGTGTCGACGTAAAGCGCGGCATTAAGTTCCGCGACTTAACACGCAATGACTCCGAATTCGGCGGAAAGTGGGGAACGGAGTGTCTTAACACTAGGTTCCCTCTGCCTACCCTGCTGTGTGCGGGATACGCTTGTGCCACTGGGCCACGACTGGCCACACCTGTATATCACTTCCCTAGTTGAATAATTAGTCTAAGGGCAATCGCGTGTACATTTTAACACTATCCCATAGTAAAATAGCCTGAACATTATTTATTTGCATCTAAATCATCATAACGCGGTGTACACGCAGTTAGCTAAAATTTATATTAGTGTTTCGTGGCGTGGAATACTCTGTAATAATCAACAAGTGATCGCGTGCCTTGCGGCTGTACCCTTGAAACTTGAAAGTTCTAACTTCGTACTGCCTTATTACAATCTTTATCATGTTAACGATTCTTCTTATATGTTTCTTTTTTTTTAGCTTCACGCTGTATCCCGCACACAGCAGGGTAGGCCGAGGGAACCTAGTGTTATGACACTCCGTTCCCCACTTTCCAAATTCTTGGGCATTCCGTGTTAAGTGGCGGAGCGTAACGCAGCGCTAACAGCGATAACAGAGCGAAGAAAATGGATTAAATTAAATATTTCCAAATCGAGTGGGAATCGAACCCACAACCAGTCGTTTTCAGTCACACGCTTGTGCCACTGGGCCTCGACTGGCTCCTATATTTTTCTTATATTGGTAATTTTCTTTTATTTTAGAGTGTAGGTAGATACAGTATAGCGAAACATCAGTCTGTCTTGATATTTAAGCTGTTTAATCTGAAAGGTACTATGTGCTGATACTGTGTGTAAGTTAAGATGTTATGTAAATATATATATATATATATATATATATATA
Source organism: Dryas iulia moderata (assembly GCA_019049465.1). Taxonomy (NCBI): domain Eukaryota; kingdom Metazoa; phylum Arthropoda; class Insecta; order Lepidoptera; family Nymphalidae; genus Dryas; species Dryas iulia. The sequence continues at coordinate 297,897 of CM032426.1, forward strand.
TATATATATATATATATATATATATATATATATATATATATATATATATATATAAATATATATATATCCTTTGGTAAATAGCACAATTATAATACGACGAAATTATTATTAGTCTTAAACGTATCACATATTATCCCGACATCAACATACCCCAAAAAAAAAAGGAAACAAATCTTAAATAAAAATAAAAATAAAAAACTTTTTTAAAGAAAACCATTTTAAACGGATATAAAGTGTACATTTTTGGTATTCAAAAATATACTCTAGTAACCCGACGTTAAATATTTAAAAAGTCTAAAGTTATTTATTATAAATATATAAACTACTAGCGGCCCGCTCGCGGCTTCGCCGCGTGGTCCGCGTGGCTGTTTCGTTATATTGCAACCCTCAGTGGTGGATTTATGAAAAATAAAGTAGCCTATGTTTAACCTTGGATTACCAACTATATATATGCCAAAATTCATTACAATCAGTCAAGCGGTGTAGATTTTTCATATACACTTTCATCACTTATTTCAACCCTTTAGAGGTTGATTTTTGACCCAGTAACTTTAACTACTTTCATTCTAACTTTCATCCAAATCGGACCAGTAGATTAACCGTGAAAGCGCGACAGACAAACACACAGACATTCGCATTTATAATATAAAGTATGGATTTAAACCGGACGATTCGCATTTACTTTTGCTATTATATACTTTAAACTAAGCAAAAATACGAAAACCAAAAAATCATACTAATCTAAACTAATAACACTTGGTCATACCATCAAAAACCAAGTAATTACATACACAAAACAACAGCAAACTAACATAAAGAACCGAACAATCGGATAATCAGATAAGAAACGGCCATCAGCTACGTGCTCGGCGACTCAATGGTTAATTACCAGTCTCTTATGGCTTTAGTATGAGGTTACCTACCTTACCTTACCTTGCCAACCTTTTTTGGTGGCGAGGTGAATTCTACCAGCCACTTTACCACTTTTTGCTGGTATTATAAAGATTGCAAATTGCCAAGTACGTTCAATGTAAACGTAATTAAACACCGCTAATGGCCTTTCGAGGTGGTTTGAGAATCTAAGGGCATATTTATATTAAAATTCTGTTTAGAGCTTGTAATTTTGCAGAATTTGAAGTAGTTACTCTGGGTTGGTATATAGTTTTGAGGTTTATTATTTTAATTGTTTTATTAACGGTTTAAAATATTTTATAATTTACGTACCTACATATCACTCCTTCATTTCAAATATGCCTCATATTAAAAAATGTTTTCACTGCAAAAATACAATTTTAACTCCTTATGTTTTAATATAAAAAATACACCCATTGATTTCATAACCATTTCTTTAGAATTTTCGACATACGCGCGGAATTTTATATTGCTATTTAAATATCATTTCTAGGGATTAAAAAAAAATACATATATTTAAAGTTAAATAAAAAAAAATCTTGGATAAAAAAATAGTTTTCCTGTAAAAACGGTTCCTGTAAAAAATTTCAACGTTTTGTACTATGGTACTGAAGGAGCAATAAATTAACTGAAACACTTTATTAATTTTAGATTAAAAAAGGTGACTATATATTAATTATAAATAACTAACACCAGTATCACTACTAAAAAAAGCATCAATACAAGTTAAAATCTACTCTAGTTACCATATAATATCCTTCTGGGGGGTCTCCTGAGCTGGGCTCCATACGCAGCCGAGTCAGGTTCCGAATCAGGCACACAGGTCCCTATTATGATGCCCATTTTCACCATAACACTACGTCCGGTTACACACCATCACATATAAAACGTTCACCACTGTATAATACTTCTGCTTAAGAATATATTATTTATATAATAATTTCACAAAACCAAAAGAATTCTTTTTCAAAATATAAAGAAAAACTAAATCCTTTTTCGTTCAATATAAAAATAATACGTAACGCCAACTATTTTCTGTCGAGAAAAAACTTTAAAGCGTACGTTCGTCGCGATGTGATGACTACAACTGCTGAGTGTAGTGTAGAATACAGACTACATTCAGCGTCACTTGCACGCGAGGAGCGACGTCACGGCGGTCACCTGTGACCACGGCGTGCCGTACTTAACACAAATCTAACCCGGCATTAACACGAGTGGCCAGTCGTGGCCCAGTGGCACAAGCGTGCGACTGTAAACGACTGGTTGTGGGTTCGATTCCCACTCGAGGGGTGGAAATATTTAATATTTCCATTTTCTTCGCTCTGGTGTCGAGGTAAAGCGCGGCGTTAAGTTCCGCCACTTAACACGCAAGCCTCCGAATTCGGCGGAAAGTGGGGAACGGAGTGTCTTAACACTAGGTTCCCCCTGCCTACCCTGCTGTGTGCGGGATACAGCGTGAAGCTAAAAAAAAAAATTAACACGAGAATCCTCGAGATACGAGGAGAAAAGTTCAAAAAACTGTCCCATTTCCTAGACGCCTAATAAAAGGGTAATGACTGTCCGCTGCACTAAAAATAGATCACTTAAGAGCGTGCTTTCATTAGTTGACACATTTTTTTAAAACGAAGAAAATGTTTGAGTGAAGCGTTGATATATTTGTAGTATCCGTTTATTCAAGTTGTTTTATTTAACATTTGGTAAAGAGCAACGTCCTGAATGATGAAAATGTTGTAAAAAAAGCTTGTAAATCAATTAAATCGTAAAAGCAAGTGTTTCCCATTTCGTCGGCACATTTAGCCGGCTCCCACATGGTGCATGTCATGAAATTCATGATTAGTAATTGAAATACACCGTTTACATATACAACTTCGCTCTGGTGTCGAGGCTAAGCGCGGCGTTAAGTTCCGCCACTTAACACGCAATGCCTCCGAATTTGGCGGAAAGTGGGGAACGGAGTGTCTTAACACTAGGTTCCTTCTGCCTGCCCTGCTGTGTGTGGGATACAGTGTGAAGGTAAAAAAAAACATATACGACTAAACTATCAATATTTTACCGTATTTCCAATTTTCCAATTACATCCTAACGTGAAGTGAATTTCATCAAACGGTAGGTATTTTTTTTTACAAAAAAATTTTTTTTAATGAAAAACATGATTTTTCTATGCCGACTGCGTAGTAAATGTTTTCGGTTAAGTTAATTATTATTATAAATCGGCGAAGCTAATTCCGATAACGAGTGGAAATATGATGGGATTCCCTTAATTAGATTTATGAAATTTAACCCCGCAGCGGGCACGTGCCGGCGTGGAGCTGTAGAGCTTGTTTACTCAACGTTAATCTGTACTACTTGTACTGAATTCTTTAAAACATTTAAAAAATACATATATATTTTACGAAACCAGTCCTGGCTTGGGAACACAAAATGTGACTGTAAATATGACTGATTGTGGGTTCGATTTCTCAAGGAATGGATTTAATATTTTCTTTTTCTTCGCTCTGGTTTCGAGGCAAGAGATATGTTAAGTTCTGCCACTTAACACGCAATGTCTCCAGAACTCGGCGGAAAGTGGGGAACGGAGTGTTTTAACACTAGGTTCCCTCTGCCTACTCTACTGTGAGCGAATACAGTGTAAACTTAAAAAAATATATATACTTCATATCACAAAATCACATAATAAAGGTTAATCCTTAAAATAACAATTTTAAACTTCAAAAAAACAGCATAAGGTCACTCAGAGAATGATAAACAAAAAGATAAATTATCAAGTCGAAACAATATCTTGTACAGATATCGTTTAAAATATACAACACACGTACCAAAGAACAAGGAATACGGAACACAATCAGAATGTAGAAGTTGTTACCACACCGGACAATATCCGTAACGAGCGTAAAGTAATGAAAACGGAAAAATCTATATAAAATCTATGAAGGTCACATAATGCCAGTCGTGGCCCAGTGGCACAAGCGTGTGACTGTAAACGACTGGTTGTGGGTTCGATTCCCACTGGAGTAGTGGAAATTATATTTCCATTTTCTTTGCTCTGGTGTCGAGGTAAAGCGCGGCGTTAAGTTCCGCCACTTAACATGCAAGCCTCTGAATTCGGCGGAAAGTGGGGAACGGAGTGTCTTAACACTAGGTTCACACCCTCTGCCTACCCTGCTGTGTGCAGAATACAGCGTGAAGCTAAAAAAAGAAGGTCATATAATACAAGTCCACTCCTAGTTCTGCTTAATGAAATGGAAAATGAGGCAAGTTATTGACATTCAGTCAATATTTTGTGACGCGATGAAGTAGTGTTGTGACGTCAGCGTTTCTAAATACCAAATAGCAATAGTTAAGCACAGTGACTCGTCATTCTTTTTTAAATTACTGGTAAATATTTTCATATGATAATAGAAGAAAATATGAAACGGAGTTTATTAACACTAGGTTCCCTCTGCCTGCTGTGTGCGGGATACATCATAAAACTAAAAAAAATAGTTACTTCCAAAACTTTTCATTATGTCAGTCATATGTCAGTGCTGGACATGTCAACATACATATAATGTGTTTCTAAATATATACATGTTTATTTAAAAATTAGCGCGGCCTTTGCGTGTCACAAATCTAAGTAAAACTGAGACAATTATGGGCCACTACGGGCTGCCCTTGAATGTTCTGTTGAGGACTTGACGTAATAAACGGTAGAAAAATGGCATCTGTGCACGAACTTAGCCTTCCTGATAATTCTAGAAATTAAAGCTATATTAAAAATAAACATTTTATATGTAATATTATAATTGAGGTCAGATGAGGCTCAGGGGCACAGAGTGTAACTGTAAACGCGACAGGTTGTAGTTTTAATACCCCACACGAGGAATTGAAACATTTAATATTTCATTTTCTTCGTTCTGATGTTGAGGCAAAGCGCAGCGTTGAGTTCCACCACTTAGTACGCAATACTTTCAGCAGAAAATGGGGGACGAAGTGTCTTAACACTAGGTTACCACTAGCCCTCTACCTATCTTGCTGTGTGGGGGATACAACGTGACGCTAAAAAAACAAACATACGTAATTTTGTATATATAAATTAACAATCCACTCATATATACGTATATAATCAGGACCACATCACATTGCAAGTTTGCAAAGAGACCGCAGATGCCATACACAGATGAGACTAATTTGGAAGCATAACACAAATAACACGACAGCCGTGCGACCAGATTGCGGCTATCAGCGTGATATACATCGGGCGTAGCCAACGACTACGTATTACAGCTTGGTCATATAATCTCGCCTTATCCTATCAACCACAGAGTTCATATTCCTTACGATATAAAACTACAAAAAGGTGATACGCTGTACGTCGAACAAAGACGAATTAAGGGTCTAAATCAAACAGTCTCGAACTGGTCGTTGTTTGGGAAGTTTTTCCTGATTGCTTTTTGTTTTCTGTCCACGATATCAAAGACCGGGATTAGTGAACTTGTGAACGTTAAGGTATTCCATATATTTTTGCAGAAAATTGACTGACAAAGGGGACATGTTCAAAGTGGGTCGCAAAGATTGCCTTCAAATTGGCCGGTCAATATTCTGAAATGACGTTTGGCCTTGTTCTGGAAATAAATGTTTTTGTCGTCATCTGAGGAATACAAAGGATAATATTGTTATTACCAACAATGAGCGTCAGCCTTCTCGCTGATTGATTTGAAGGTAAAGGATGTCGAGACGTCGGTCGACGTTATGAACTGATTCTAAATGTGATAACAGACGTTGTGGCTTGTTTGTATGAAGTCTGTGCCAAATATTGTGGACAAAAGTATATATATATGTAATTATGTATATAAACATATATGCCTTGGAATATCTTTGTGTTCCGAATAATTTAGGCAAGTTTGACAATCTATTCAGGTTTTGCAACCATATATAATAAATAGTGTCTTATTCTTAGTCAATTAGCTAAACACTATTTTCTTAACCATATCTCCTATAATCACCATTGCTAAATCCTGAATCTCTTTGATACACGAGGTAAGGACATTCATACGTCATCGAGCTCTACATGTAAGAGATTAATGAGGCTACTAGAAGCTGGGATGGTGTAATCAAAGCTTGCTTTAGCTTATAGAATGCAATTTGTCAGCTTTATTTGCCTCATGAGACTAGAATTTCCACTTTGTTCGTGCGTAAATTACATGAAAAGGGGTCAAGCACCTATCTATTTCCCTCCATATGCTTGCACTGAATGGAACATAAATAAGCTGTCTGTAATATAAAGTAAGGAGATGAATACGACAAATTTTATACATTATAAGGTATAATTTATACATCAAACGTTTGTACGTGATTCAATATTCTTTATACAAACAAATTACTATGTATGGAATAAATAATACTTACTTATTGCTTAAGTGGAGACAAAGTTCTTTCAATGCATATATTATCTAAATAAAGTTGACATGTATGACAGTGAGTGGTCCTACTTAGAAGTGTATATATCTACTACATAAAACATATACATTTACTGTATATATCTGGTTGAAAAACAATATTTAATATTGCCATTTAATATATATTTTTTAGCTTCACGCTGTATCCCACTGCAGGGTAGGCAGAGATAACCTAGTGCTACTACGCACTGTTTCCTATTTTCTGCCGCAACATAACGCCGCACTTTACCTCAATAACAGAGCGAAGCATACTAATTAAACATAAGGTGGAGAAGAAAAATTGCGGAGAGTAAAATAATTATTACTATTTTTAACTTTCATGAGTTTCACCTAATACTGTAACTCTTCAATAAAAATATACATATATAAAAAGAATTCCTTACGGAAGTCTATACCATTAGCGCACAGTGCACACTGAGTATATCGACCTGTTATTTATTATGCAAATGGCCATTATGACGTAAATATCCATTAGGGCATGAAATATATGTATATTTATTACTAATGCGTAAAATAACTTTTGTTTGAGTAATTGTTAGTAGATGAAGAGAATCGAGTGACAAGTTATTCCGTTCTCCGCTTTGCACTCAAATATTGTGAATTATAAAACATATCAAATTAAGCCAATTAAACAGTAAAATCTAATGTAATACTTAATCATATGTAAAATAATATAATGTGTAAAATAATGTTAATAAAAAAATAAGTAAATTAATTCACATTAAAAATATTATTAAATAGTTGTACTAAGTTGGATTTGAACAGCACACCAACGTCTTGAATTAGACAGATGCTAACTAAGCAACGACCCGATATCGAACAAAAGTTAATAAAACAAGTTGTTACTTCCTTGAGGAAATTATTATTTTTTAACGCTTTCATAATATTTCTCAATATTTAATGTAAAAGTTAATACATTACAGGAAGTAACGTCACAAAAAAGTCAATAAAGAGTAAACTGAGAATAAGGAATATAAGAAAATAGCTCATTTTACGATGAAAGGCTCAGAGACTTCAATTATTGTTTAACTAACATTAAATCAATTAAACCCAGGAAAATACTAGTAACTATTTTTTTGCGTTTTATATGTGGGAAACGGAATAAAACTACACTATGATTTCTCCGTCTGACCTCCCATTAAGGGTTATAAAAAAATCCAAAGTAGCAAAGTTTGACAATGTCTGACTATAAATGCGAGTTCGATTCTCATTCGGGGAGATTAGTAGTGTCTAGATTTTCTGCGGAGAGTGCAGTAGAACACTCCTATGTTGCTATACAGATAAAGCGAGAAGCTAAAAACCTTCAGCAGTTTAATATTCTATTTCAGATATCACAGTAATTTTAACTTATTATACTAAAGAATTAACTACACATTAAACCGACAAACACTAGCAAACAAATGTCAGTTGAAAATTAAATATAACCCCAACAAATACAGCAAAGAAAATATATCTAAGAGAATTATATTTCTAATTAGTGTAGTTCCGAAGAATAACAAATATAACTTTTGCATATTATAATATAAAGTCGGCCTGTCTGTTTGCTCTTGTTGTTGAAAAGTAATAACAACTTCAAAATGTACGACATATTGTACAAATGTCATTATTCATTATAATAATACTTTTCTCGAAATTTATACAAACGGAAGAGTGCAAAATTTGGTAGTTAAAATTTCATGTGTTAAGAAATGTGGAGAGGCAACGTTTTTTATAATAATGCATTAAAAATATTTTGTTTTAATCAAGTAATTAATGAATTGAAAAGACATTTAGAAAACGTATAAAAATTTGAACGCAGCGGGGTTCGAACCCGCGCCTCCAGAATACCGTTCAGGCGCTCTCACCACTGAGCCATGCGTTCTACTACACGCTGCGTCGAAATTCTTATACGGTTTATTACAACTTATTTTTGTTGTTAGCATCTCTGTAGAGAGATTTTTACAAATTTCTGCTACACAAAGATTATTCTACGAACAGTCGTTTGGCAAGAGAGAATGCTATTTATTATATACAGGAAAGAATAATTATAGGAAAATTGAAAAAGACATTTAGAAAACGTATACAAATTTGATTTCTAAATGTTTTTTTCAATTTTCCCAAGTATGGAATAACTATTATTAAAATAAAATAAAACATTATAAATGAGTAAACATTTTTTTTTATTTTGTCTGTGCCAAGACACGCAAAGAGCTCTGCCAAGTGGGACGTATTGTATAAAAGTGAAAATAAATCTGCCAACTACAATAACAAATATTTAGAGATAGTTTAATATTTCATCGTAAACAACATTTCAATTGATTTACACAATCATTTTATATTTTATTTTGAAATGAAATTATTTTTAACCGCAATAATCGTGTATATTTTGGTATTCGAAAATACATTTTTAGAAAACCCGACGTTTCGAACACTTTACAGTAGTCCGTGTCTACCTGTGACAACGGAGTAGTAATAGCGAAAACGAAAGATAATAAAAAATATATACCTTCACGCTGCATCCCGCACACAACAGAGTAGGCAGAGGGAACCTAGTGTCAAGACACTCCGTTCCCCATTTTCTGCCGAATTCGGAGGCATTGCGTGTTAAGTGACTGAACTTAACGCCACGCTTTGCCTCGACACCACAGCGAAGAAAATGAAAATATTAAATATTTCCACTCCTCGAGTGGGAATCGAACTCACAACCAGTCGCTTTACAGTCACACTTTGCGCCAGGACTGGCCCCAAAGATCATAATATATATATTTCTTTTAAAAGAAAAGTAAGAATTAATCTGTGTATATAAATCATACGTCTGTTTTTTTAAATACTACTGAATTCAAGACATAATCGTTGATCGATATGTATCGATATTCATAGGTACTCTATATCTCTTTCATAAATAATATATTTTGTACTTTTCTCCACATTCGACCCGAAATCGAGACATTGGGTGTTAAGTGGCGGAACTTAACGCCGCGTCTTGTCATAGGTAACAAAGCGGTGAAATGAAAATAATATATAATCATCCATTGATAAAATAAAATTACACGTAGTATATGTAGTGTTTGAAAATACATTTAAAATCCAATTAAAATGCTTAAAAATTGCCAAAGATCTTATACTAACTACAAAATAGCTTCAACCAGGCACCGAACCAGCAACTAATCACACAATAACCTACCACAGCCTAATGGAAGCAGACTGCCTCGCTAATAGAAACGGAACACGCTGAAAACTAGTTATTCTAATACAAAATCGATAAAAACCATCGGACGCAGCGACCCGTACTACTCTACTATGTGTCAATCCATGCACCAATTACGCTCGGACAGGGGATGCTTTTGCATGATTTTTTAAATTAGAGAGACATTTTTTTTACCTTCACGCTGTATCCCGCACACAACAGGTTAGGCAGAGGGATCCTACTATTAAGACACTGCGTTCCCCAATTTCCTCCAAATTCGGAGGCACTGCGTGTTAAATAGCGGAACTTAACGCCGCGCTTTGCCTCGTCACCAGAACTAGGAAAATATAAATATTAAATATTTCCACTCCTCGAGTGGGAATCGAACCCACAACCAGTCTTTTACAGTCACATGCTTGTGCCAGTGGGCCACGACTGGCCACTTTCACAATTCACAATTCATATTAAATATATAGACAATAAACAAAGAAACAAAAAATAGCCTGAAAAATCAAAAACAAAAATATATCCACTACCTCACCTCACTCTACCTTGCAAGGTTAATCTGTATCAAAATTTAGTATAACATAAAGAACGTATTAATATTAGCGGGGCTTTAGGAGATAACTCTGGCATACATTCGTATAATTTATGATTCTCTTTACTTAACAAAATTCGGGACTTAATGGTTGTTAAGCGTGGGCGGGGAGGGCCGATAACGATACACGAGCAAAAACTTGTTGTGACTCGTTCTATTCAAAATAAATGTGAAAATGCTATTTTTAAACGTGTATGAAAAAGTTTATTATGTTAGATGGAAAAGGTTAAGCTGGTTTTGATTCAATTTGGCATTAGTTTTCTGGTTGGATTTGTCCAGTCATGGCGCCAGTGGCACAAGCGTGTGACTGTAAACGACTGGTTGTGGGTTCGATTCCCACTCGAGGAGTGGAAATATTTAATATTTCCATTTTCTTCGCTCTGGTGCAGAGGTAAAGCGCGGCGTTAAGTTCCGCCACTTAACACGCAATGCCTCCGAATTCGGCGGAAAGTGGGGAACGGAGTGTCTTAACACTAGGTTTCCTCTGCCTACCCTGTTGTGTGCGAGATACAGCGTGAAGCTAAAAAAAAATATACATAAGGTAGGTTTGAAGGTCGGGAGTCGAACCTGTGCCTCTTGGAAACCATTCAGTGCTCTGACTGCTGAGCAATAAATTCGCCATTCTTTAAACGTAGGTCAAAAACGTATGCTTAGCAGCCAGAGGTGAATGTAAAACGCGGTGTTAAGTTCCGCGCCTGAAGACGCAATATCGCAATTTCGAAAAGTATATATCAGGCATATAAAGAGTGTCTGGACACTAGGTCTTCTCTGATTACACGGCTACAAAGGAAAACATATAAAGTTGCTAAAACAACGTGAAAATATTTTTAGTATGACAAAACCAACAGCAAAATTTAAAGCCAAATCGGAAATATTGTGAAGGGCGGAAGTACTGCGAGTAAAACATTTTACCCGAGCGAGAACCTCGTTCTGGACTGCGACGTAAGGCCAACTTTTATTTTTGTGCACATTTAAAACTGATGCATTAAAAAAAAAATATTTTGTTATTTACTTCAAGAATTATGTATTTGTGTAAATATTATAGGTAAATCTGAATTTTCTGAAACATTATGTCCGTAACAGAGTTTTTAAGGTGCTTTTTTTCTTATGGTGAGATAGTCAAAGAAAGTGTAGTCTAAAGAGACTTTTTTCTTGACTCTCCACTCAAAGTATCAAAATTGTGTGTGAATAGCGGAACTCACTTGCTAATCCTTCGAACTTCATCCGCTAATAAAAGCTTTGTAATTTTTTTTGCAGGAATGAATATTTTGAAGGCCCGAATATATTTATTTAAAATCCAGCATTTTACGAATAATACACATTTAGAGTCGAAATTAAAAAATACATTTTCCAAACAAGTAGTTTAAGTACGTCTCTAATAACTTAAAATATCAATGTACAACATTAGCCATGAGAAGGCATAAAAATAAAGAAAACAGCGAAAACACGAGGTATTATATACAAACACATATTTTTATGTATACAGAAAAAGTATTCCTTAAGAGGATATTTTCATATCCACACAAACAACGATTAAATTAAATGGGTTAAGCGTATTCCGAAGTGAAACAAAAGAAGAGTTTATTCATCAAAGTTGAAGACGAGGCTTCCTGTGTGTGAATTTTAACAAAATTAAATAAGTATTTTCATTTTAACAACTTAAGTATAAGAAACAAGAGTTTCTTTCATGTGTTTTCATACATAGAAGGGTAGTCAGAGAGGACTTAGTGTCAAGACACTCCGTTCGGCACTTCCTACAACTTTGTTTACGATTGCTATTATAGGAAAAGTCAATTTGCTCCCGTTTCCATTACAATTTCGGTGAATTCTCTTATCATGCTTTCCTTTACCCCCCTAAGAACCTGCGAGTCAAATCTTAGCTTTCTACATCTAGAAGTTTCGACTAACCTTATTTACGTTCATAATGTTTCCCAATATTTTTTAAGGAAGAGGAAAAAAGAAAGACATTAAATTCATATTTATAAACAAAAGGTATGTATAGTGTGTGATTTGAAAATACGGGCATGTAGTGTTTAAGAATCATTTAAGTTAAAAAAGTCATTCTCGCCCTTTTTTATAACTTTAGTAAGAAATCGAAAAAATGTTTAATTGAACTTTGTACTATATTATTTCACAGCTAAAGAAACATTAATAAGTTCAAATATACTTAACGTAGAGAACAGAAGGACGATACCTGAAATTATCGCGAAAATGGAACAATATAGATATCCCGTTATAATGAAAGCACATAATATTAAAAAATACGCCAACCTACGTAAAAATATTTAAAGATTATTCTTAATGTGAATTAAGGAAATAAGTAGATAACAAAGCTTTTGGATTTCCGTTTACACTTAGTTCTTCATTCTAAAGAAGACTATGACATTAAAACGTTTGTTGACGGAATTAACACTCACTATACATAATTAAAATGAGTAACATACAGAAAATTTAAGTCTCTAAATTAAGAACGCGATTGTGGGTTAAAATTAAAATTATTCACGTGAAATGTTTGCATTTAAAATACGCTTATTTAAAGCGACGAAAACTATATAGTATTGTTTTGAGAACCATTCATCCGCAAGAGCTTTTTCAAAATAAACAAACTTTATTATAATAAAGATTTTAACTTTTTTTTTTCTATCCCGCTAAAAATACGTTTCAAATTCTAGCGGACAGTGGAAAACATAGTGTCTGGACACTATCTCCTTCTCTCTGTTAAGCAGAAAGTGGTGTCAAACTATATTATTAAAAAAATGTGTCAACTAAATTTTCAATTAAATTTCACATACATATTATACCAAATTAAAACACTAATAACCACTATTATTACAAAAATATATAATATTATCACTAAAAAAACAGAGAAAGCTTTACACCAAGTCAATTCCTTAAAACCACTTTGCAAACACTATACCGCTTTCGACTCTACAATACAACGAAAATAATGACTCTACATGTCAAATACAACATTAAAACCCGTTTTTTTCAAAAAAAAGACATATTTTCTAATATTAAATTATAAATTTAGTCCAATTTTTAGTATATTTAATTAGAAAATGTATTAAAACGTGTATTTTAGAAGCTCTATGGTAGAGTTTAGGGCGCGACCGTCGGCGCCCAAGGCCCGCCGCCGACTGCCCGGGAAGCGGTAGGGGCTCCTAGACTGCCAGTGCATTCTATCGACGTTATAATTATCTGAATATTGAATATAATGAGTGGTATACGTTATTTAGCTCTATCAGGGTGTCTAACTAAGCTATGGCTGTATTTCGATTGATATTTGGAGTAATAATTATTGTATTCAAGTTTATTAGCCTAGAATAGTAATATAGTAAAATTGGAGGGTGGAAATATTTAATATTTCCATTTTCTTCGCTCTGGTGTTGAGGTAAACCGCGGCGTTAAGTTCTGCCACTTAACTGTCATCAGATGTTCCAAATTTGTTAAAGATATTTTTGTTAATAAATATATTTTTTCTTTTTCTTCTTCTTTAACACGCAATGCCTCCTAATTCGGCGGTGCGTGGGGAACGGAGTGTCTTAACACTGAGTTCCCTCTGCCTACCCTGCTTTGCTTGCTTGCGTGCGGGATACAACGTGAGCCTATAAAAAACCCACTTCTTCGCTTTGGTGAATAAGGCAAAGTGTAGCGCTGACTTTCGCCACTCTTTACTCAATTTTAAAACTATGGGCGGAAATGTAGATAGAGACTAAATTCTATATAATAGTCTATATAAAGCTATATCATTTCCGGTATACAACTTATTTCCATCAATTTTATATGGAAAAATTTGACGTTTTAATTATTATTATTTTATTTATTAATTTATTAAAAATATGCATATTAAACTTTACAGTAGCATTATAAATTTCAGATAATTGAAAAAACACATAAATAAAATATAATTGCTAACTGCTATATCGAATCGAACAACCGTATAAGGTAATATAAAACAATATTAATTTCGTATAGAGTTTATATATATGTACATACATACAAAGGTGTCCTTGACATTCACTTGTACACCTACTATATTACAATATTGAAAGTAAATAATATATATTCACTGAGCTTATGCAAAATTATATGATATAGTATTTTTTTAATAAAAAACTGAACATTATAATAGTAATTATAGTGACAGAGTACTTATTATCATTTAAATAGACTTAAAAAATAGAGCATACACGTTTTCAGCCCAGGAAGATAGGGAGACAAGAGATAGTGTCAAGACACTCTGTTCTCTGTATTTCGTCGAGATTAAAGACATTACTTATTAAGTGATTGAACTCAAGCAGGGAAATGAAAACATTTAAATATAATCATCAATCATTCGCCCAAGTTGGAATCGACATTACAATCAGCCACTGTCCACTTTTTATTAACAACTTCAAATTATAAATTATTAACTTAAAGAAGAAATTTATATATACTAAATTACAATAAAGAAACTACTTGCAATAAAGACAAAATTTCCATTACTTAATTTATTTAAAAATATAATAATAATAGCTTCACGCTATATCCCGCACACAGCAGGGTAGGCAGAGGGAACCTAGTGTTAAGACACTCCGTTCCCCACTTTCCGCCGAATTCGGAGGCTTGCGTGTTAAGTGGCGGAACTTAACGCCGCGCTTTACCTCGACACCAGAGCGAAGAAAATGGAAATATAATTTCCACTCCTCGAGTGGGAATCGAACCCACAACCAGTCGTTTACAGTCACACTCTTGTGCCTCTGGGCCACGACTGGCCACAGAATATAATAATGAAATATAAATATAGATTTCCTGTAACTATAATAAAAACTAAATTGACATCCTTTTTTTATTTAACTTTCACGCTGTATCCCGCACACAGCAGGGTAGGCAGAGGGAACCTAATGTTAAGACACTCCATTCCCCACATATTTAACTTATAATTAAAAAAAATCACATACAAAATATGAACCCATAACCTGTACACTCAATATCTTTACCGCACTATTAAGTTACAGGGGTGAATGAAATACATTTTCCGGACAGCCGTATCAGAGCGACCGTCGGAACTACGGGCGAGATGATGAAACAAAAATATATAGAGATATGGTAGCGTGTAGCATATTTATGTTAAGCTACCTTGATTACATGTATACTATGTTTATGTTAGTGACTTTGTCTGTATATGTTTTCGGCTTGGGGCAAAATTGAAGGAAAACATATATTTGCAAAACGTGTTTCAATCTTTGAACTCAATTACTTTATTACGCATTTTCTTAGAATTTCTGCACAAAGTAGAGAAAGAGAAAAATCAGATTCTTCATTCCGAAGTGTGTTACTAACGAACTTCAATGCCGCTTTTGTGTAATTAAGCTAACAACCATTTAATTAATCGGCACATTCTTACTGCCCCACAGTAGAGTAATTACTATGTACATTGAATCGGTATTCATAAATATATTTAAACATCCAAAAATAAAATCTCTTAAAATAATAATTTCAACACATATTTTTTAATATCTTCTTCATATTTCAAATAATTTTTGGCCAAAAAAATCCGGCTAACCAAAGCTCCTTGCACGAGACGATAACAGGTATCTAATCCGAAACGCGAAAGCTTAAAGTAACTCAAGTGTATGCAAAAATTCAACCACAAGAGCACTATCTAGTACTTTGCTCTCGTAATCCGATGGCTCTACCTGCACTCTAAAGCTCGGGGATATAGCGACGCTACTTTTCTTTCAGAGTAGACGGGGATTTACATAATAGAAAATGACAATAAATTTAACTTAAACTAAATTAAACTTGGATGGTTACCATCCGTTAGAATACCTGCTAGCTAATATCAAGTCATTTAAAAAAAAATAGGAATTTATAAGTCAGTTTAAGCACTATTTTACAAAAAAATCTAAAAGAGTTACAGTTTCAAAGGCCCAAGACTGCTTACAAGAACTAGACTTTCTAAAAGTCCTAGATTTAATAAAAGACCTAAATTTCTTAGAAATTCTAAAATCCTTAGATTACCAAAGGGTTCCTAACAGTTCCGAAGTCAAATATAATCTTTCTGTTTCTTTCCCCATCAATAAATTTAAATATAAAGAAATAATCAAATTACATCGACAAAATGAATGTCATGCAGCTGCCTCATATCCAAAATGATGAATTCTTGAAAAAATATTATTTAGATGTCAAATAAAACATGTAAAAAGAAAAAGCAAATTGGCCAGTCGTGGCCCAGTGGCACAAGAGTGTGACTGTAATCGACTGGTTGTGGGTTCGATTCCCACTCGAGGAGTGGAAATTATATTTCCATTTTCTTCGCTCTGGTGTCGAGGTAAAGCGCGGCGTTAAGTTCCGCCACTTAACACGCAAGCCTCCGAATTCGGCGGAAAGTGGGGAACGGAGTGTCTTAACACTAGGTTCCCTCTGCCTACCCGAATGTGTGCGGGATATAGCGTGAAGCTATTATTATTATTATATTATAAAAAGAAAAAGTGTTCCAATAATAACTATAGTTCATAAAAAAACAGAACATTGCATTACTTTTCTATAAGCTCTTAAAAATGTCAATCTTGACTAAGAAAAATAAGTATAGGGATGTATGTACGTCACATTTTATTATAAATTATATTGTGAGCTTGTAACTTCAGTCAGTCGTCTTTAGACGCTCGAACTAATAACGCGATAATAGCCTGCGATATAAAAAAATAAATTCCTGAAGTACGTTGTTCGTTTTACTACTAAGATTTTTGACTCAATAAATGTGGATACGAAATATATTATATAACATATATATAAATATACACAAAATAAGTATACTTTTAAGCATTTTTAAAGTGTTATTCCACACTTAGGAAAATTGAAAAACTAACAACAAAAATAAGTTGTAATAAAGCGTATAAGAATTTCGACGCAGCGGCTAGTAGAACGCATGGCTCAGTGGTGAGAGCGCCTGAACGGTATTCAGGAGGCGCGGGTTCGAATCCCGCTGCGTTTAAATTTTTATACGTTTTCTTTCTTTAAATGTCTTTTTCAAAAATAAGTATTTTTACGTTAATCTAAGCTTCTAAAGAAATTTATTCTACCGAAATGTTCATTGGCAATAACTTAGTGTCTCTTAATGGGTATTTACTTAATCGCGTGACTTTAATTTACTTGTTTTAAATTGTTTTATCGTCTAAACTTTCTTTAAATCCTTTATTTAAAAACATTTGATGTATTCACAAATATAAATATTCTTGTTTAATTATGGTGTTGAGTTTTAGTTTCAGACTATCTCTATAACTTTATTTCATATTTCAAAAAAAAATAATGCTTCCTTAAAACTATAGCACATAATCATTTCGGTATGTCTCATTCAAAGTCAAAGTCAAATAATTTTTTCACATGCTGCATTTTTTGAACGTCAAATAGTTTCAATTATACCTCCATTGACGGATAGCAATAACAATGGCATATTCTTTCAACAGCTACACAGTTTCTCGATCATAGTAAGGTAATCAAATGAAACCTTCACTAATTAGCTTCCAAAATAGAGAGACATAACGTGTTTAGTGACGGAACTCAACGTTTTCTTTTTTTATCAAAGAGCGGAGAAACGAAACTAATTAAAATAGATATAATAATTTTCTCCAAATCGATATTAAATTGTGTTTACATTTGAATGGTTTCTAATAATAATATATAGCAGATTATCGATATTTTTTTTAGTAGGGGAGAGCGGGGTTAGAAGTTACCGAGGTAAGTTGTTCCGATTGAAATAGCTTCGCAAGGAAAAAGGATAGGAATATAGATTAAACACATCGTGAAACGGAAGGCGATAGCGCACCGACGGCCACCATCTTGAATAGGCCATTGGCACTAGAAACATCAGAACAGCAGGACCCTCCTCAATAATTCACGTACGTAAATATTTCCATATTTCGTATTTTTGGTCTATCTCACAAATTTTAACGATTAGCCTTGAGTGTTTTAGTGTTTTCAAATAATATTTTATATACCTTTTCGGTACGCTATTCGTAAATTACTTATGTTTCATAATCTAACCTATATCTGGCCTTTTTTCCAACGCGTGTACTTGGGGCTAGAAGTTCCTTTTTTCGGGGGCACGTTGTGACTTTGGAAAAGCTTACCCCAATTCGTTTGTACTAACAATGGAATATAAATGATGTAATTTTTCATTTGTAGCATGCGAGCATATACCCGAAAATCAACACGAGGTTGTGTGTCACTGGAGTTAATGCAAAAAACTGCATCTTCAGTTATCAAAGATGGCAGGAAAATAAAAACTGTTGCCAGAAAATCAAAATAATTATACAGATTTGTCAAAAACCTAAGAACTGGAGTAGAAAATGTCTCTATTGGTTACAAGAAAGTAAGATTAGGATTTACTGAAGAACAGGAAAATAAGTCAGCAGAATATTTGTTGAAATGAGCGTCAATTTTCTTCGGTCTTTTACCAGAAGAAGTAAAAAATGTAGTGTATGAATGTGCAGTGAAATTCAACGCTCGCAATATCCCAACATCATGACATGCAAATAGAAAAGTTGGACCAGACTGGTTGACTTAATAATTGTTTGTTAATAATTGTTTAAATATAAATTATAGTTACTTGTTATAACGTACATGTTTACTGGTTGATTCTTATAATACTGTTGATTAATGCTTAAATAATGATTCTTATGATACTTATTTAAGCAATCATAAACAAACAATCTTAGATCTATCATTTATTATTTTTTATTTCACAATTATTTGTGCTATTAAGCTTTCACAGACCAGGTAACAATATACCCCGGTTTGTTAACAACTTGCCCCAAGTTGGGGTAAGTTGTTACTTTCCGACTTTAGTCTTTAAAATAATAATAGTAAAAAAATCTTATAAGGAATGTCTCAAATAACTATATTAATAAAAAAGTTAGACATGTAAGTTTATTTAAATCGTATTGTATGAATACTGAAATCAAGTTTTCGTAACATTATTTAAGGTTAATTAAAAATCGGAACTTTTAGCCCCGCTCTCCCCTACTATATACATATATGCAAATACAACCGCTTATCAGTGCAAAATTAATTAACGCATTAGGCAGTGTTGTACTTAATATGTATTCACTAATAGGATACATGTGTAGAGTATACATAGAGATACTAAGCTCTCTACGAGTCGTATAAGCCTAATTTTAAATACTGATGTGTGTGAAATGTTATAAAAAGTAATTATCTTCTTAGAATGAGTTGAAGAATGATATTAAAGCAAAATGAGCGAATAATATTAAAAGGTATATAAATATAGATAAGGAACATAATAAGGTATAAATATTTCTTTTTCAGCTTCACGTTTTTCCCCACATTACGGGATAGCCAGAGAGGTCCTAATGTCAAGTCGTTTCGTCCCACCCGTCCGAAATGGAAGACATTGCGTGGTGAGTGTTGCCTTGCAGCGCCTTCATCTTAGGTACCAGAGCGAAGAAATAAGAAAAAAAATATATAATAATTCCTCAAGTGGAAATCGAATTCAAAACCATCGCTTTACATTCCAATAATAATAATAATTTAAAAAAATCCCACCTACCCTCAAAAACACTGTAATACCAAATCTCTCTATAAAGGTACTCCTATTTCGGCAGCGGCTAACGAAGCCGTGTATATTTTAGGCCCGTCTCGCTGCTAATGAATGGGATCATAAACACATTTAATTTTCACTCGGGCCAAATTAAATGATTACAGTAACTTACAGATTAAGATTAAAATTTCAGCTCCAAAGTGATTTTAGCAGATTTCTCAGAATGTCAAGTGTTTATTTATTTCAATTGAGCAAAACAATTATGGTGAGGCCAGTCGTGGCGCCCAAGGAATGGAAATATTTAAAGTACTTATTTTGTTTGCTCTGGTGTCAAGGCAAAGCGCGGCGTTAAGTTCCGCCACTTAACACGCAATCCTTTCATAATTCGACAGAAAATGGGAAACGGAGTGTCTTAATATTCTCTCTTCCTACCCTGCTGTGCGCGGGCTACAGCGTCAAGTCAAAAACAAAATATGGTTTTAGCTTTTAGTTTAATTGGGCAGAGCATTTGAGCAGGGATTCAAATACCCTCCTTTTGTTTATATATTATAGGATTTGAATATCTACAACCAATTTATTCCCACTAGCCGCTAGCATAGTGTGAAAATAAAATGGAAAATGCATACGGTCTCGCGTGAAAAATTGTCGAGACATGCTTATATTTCCAAGTGGCGTTTCAAAATCCCATCTAAACCTGCCTGAAACTTGTTACGGCGATATCCGTTGCGCTTAAAAGAATGAAGCCTGCAATTTTAGAGGTGAAAAAAAAAACTGGAAAACTGAAAAGCTTGTTGAAGCTTGAAAACTAGAGACCGTCGTAGCATAGTAGAGTCATTATTCACACTAAGTATTTTTTATGTATTAAATAACTATGTAAGTTAAGTTTAGTATACAGATTTAAAGTGATATTAGTCGAAATTTCAATATTTTTTTTAATTAGATGACTAATTTTCTCAACTTTCTACCAATTTCAAAAATATTTTAAATTTATTAGTTATCGTTATCTTTTATTAGTTAGTTACAATTAATTTGGTCTGTTTATTTGATCCACAATAATAACGATTTCATAGACCTATATTTCAAATGCCTACTCTATTATTTACGCTGAAGTTGTAAATCATCAACTTTAGCATATAATATATAATATAGTACAAAAAAAATCATTGATCCTCTTACATTGCGAAAATTTTTACTTAAAAGAAACATTTTTAGAGAATCTGAAGTGTGTAAATAATTGTGAAGATATGGTTAGCACTTTAAAAAGTTTACAGATTTAGGTTTTAACCAAATTCGCTTTTAACAAAATTAAGTGGAGAGCGGAGTTTCTTGACACTAGGTTCTCGGCGACTTCCCAACCCTTATTCATTTGGCAAAAAGCATTATTAAAATCAAAGGGGTCTTAAACATCAAAAACTGTTAAATATTACAATAATATAATACAACAAAATATATCACTACCTGTTTTTCTCTAACTTTATACATATAAAAAACAAGAAACTCATATTAAAATACAAATAAAAAACTAAGTCTCAAGTCAAACTCATAGTACACAATGAAAGTGAAGCAACTAGCTACATAAGTAAAGGAAAAAGCTTTACAAGTTAGAAAATTAGCAGGAGTCTTGAGAACTCTTTTTGATTCGGTACAATGTAGCACGTCTTTAGAAACTATATACCGTAGAGTCATTTCAAAGGAAAGTATGTAAGAATACTAGAGTCTTAGACGCATTACATTGAAAACTTTTCATTCATTTTATAAAAAAAAATAAGCAGCTTTACGCTTTAGAGGGGCGAGTTAGGCAGAGGGAACCTAGTGTTAAGACATTATGTTCCTCACGCATTGTCGAATTCTGGTGGCATTGCGTCTTAAGTGGCGGAACTTAACGCCGCGTTTTGCTTCGACACCAGAGCGAAAATGGAGGTAATCTAGAAAATGGAAATATTAAATATTTCCACTCCTCGATTGGGAATCGAACCCACAACTATTCGCTTTACAGGCACAGTTACTAGTCATTTCATTCTCTATTTTCCGCCTAAAATCGAGACACTTTATGCTGAATGGCGGAACTTAACGCCACACTTTATCGTGGATACCAGGGCGGAGAATTAAAAAATATTTTTAATCACTCTCCGAGTGGGAATTAAACCTACAACCATAACATTTACAGTCAGACGCTGTTCCACTGGGAAACGACGGCCACGTCTCTTTAGTTTCTTCTCGTGTGTAATATCCGTAGAATGTGCAGGATACTGTGAATAACGGATATGAGTATGCGTTGTGTGTTTGTTTGTACTTGTTCTTGCAGTCTTACCTCATTCTTATGAGGAAATGTATGTAGATGAAGCTAGGAAATTACTTTTAATATCGTCTTGGTGCAGTTGTAAAAAATATTTTTATTAAGGTTTGATAATTTTTTTTAGAGAAATTATTGTATTTCGCTGAGTTTCGTCAACATGCAATTTCTCAGTTTCCGGTGGAAAGTGGAGGACGGAGTATCTTGGCACTAGGTACATTCTGACTACTTCGCTATGCAGGAATAGAGTGTAGCTGTTAAACTAATTAAATAGCTATATAACTTAATTCTATTCTTTTAATGTCAAAATTACAAGCTTAGGAAATTTCGTATCCTTTTTTTTTAGCTTCACACTTATCCCGCACACAGCAGGGTAGCCAGAGGGAACCTAGTGTTAAGATACTCCATTCCCCACTGTCCGCCGAATTTGGAGGCATTGCATGTTAAGTGACGGAACACTGCACCACGACTGGCCCCAACTTCTTTTTTTTTGTAGTTTTATTTTTAAGCTTGTATCAGTCTACGTAATATAGTTCAATATATTTGTTATATTTGTATTTGTTAGGGACAAATAAACATAAAGTAAGAAAATATTCAATCCATAAAAAAACACATTATAAAGAAACTGTCACACTAAAAAATTTACACATTCTATACTATTAAGAAACAGCGTCCCATTCGGGGGATTGATTATATTTAAATACCTGTCATTTACCAGCTCACATAAGACAAAACACGGTGTTGACATTCGTTACACGAAATGTCTCAGAAATGAGCTGGAAATGGACTCCGTTGCAATTAAAAAATCAGAGTAATATTAATATATATATTTTTTGAAGCCAACACATTCAAGGAAAAAATTATTTATTTCTTATATATCTTAATAAACCAATAAACAACTATATATACATTATATAGGACACGTTAAATCAAGGGCAATTCACGGTTCGTCAGACAGCCATTGAATGGTCAAATTGAGAGCTTTCCAATTTCCACGTTCTTTCTAATGGTGTCAACCGACTTGAATTGAGTGTAATTTATACCTAACAATGTATATGTATTAACATATACCTATAATAAAAATAATAAATTAACTTGGAATTCCGCCACTTAACACGAAATGCCTAGAATCGGATCAAAAGTAGAAAAAGTAGTGTTGTGACACTAGTTTCTGTCTATCTACAGCAGGGGTTCCCAACCTTTTTTTTGGCCAAGGACCACTTTTACTCCTAGCAGTAGCTTTTCTTGCTAGCAGGGACCACTATGTATGTAATTCTTGCAGTTTCTGTCATTTTGTAGTTCGATGACTTGTATAACTTTAGGTGGAGCTGGGTACCACACCTGTTCAATTTAAAATCGTTCGCGGACCTGTTATCCCTTTCCGCGGACCACTGGTTGGGAACCAGTGATCTACAGTAAAGAGAAGAGTGTACAGTGGAAAAAAATAAAAATAACACATAATAAGCTCTTTTGTATTCGTGATTGTTACATTTTGAAATAAAACTATTTTTAATCGTGTGTATTTCTGGTATTCGAAAATATATTTTTAGAAAAAGTTTCGTACATTTTACTGTAGTTAAAATTATTATTTGGTGATTGGGTTTACCATTACTTATATAAAAAAAAATCCAATACGTTGTTTTTCATCATTTTTTGTTTCGTGATTAAATTATTCGTCAGGAATAACAAGGGAGTAATATAAGGATTGTATATCAAGAAAATTAAATGAAATCTTTAAAACAATTTCAACTAAGAGTCATCCTAAAAGTATTAGACTATTATAAAGCAAGGGCATGTAGGACTTAAGCTGAACACTGACTGCTGAACTAATACACTATTTTTTTTTCTGTCTCCACTAATTTTAAAAATACTCTTTAAAAAGCATATCTTTATTATAATGTAAAGTAAAATTCAAGTGGCCAGTCGTGGCCCAGTGGCACAAGAGTGTGACTGTAAACGACTGGTTGTGGGTTCGATTCCCACTCGAAAAGTGGAAATTATATTTCCATTTTCTTCGCTCTGGCGTCGAGGTAAAGCGCGGCGTTAAGTTCCGCCACTTAACACGCAAGCCTCCGAATTCGGCGGAAAGTGGGGAACGGAGTGTCTTAACACTAGGTTCCCTCTGCCTACCCTGCTGTGTGCGGGATATAGCGTGAAGCTATTGAATTTTTTTATTTTTTAATATAAAAATGAACGAGAGAAATGAACGCTACTACGTAACTACGCGAATTTCATTTCAAGAGGTTAACTCATTGCGCCTGATCATTTTTAAAGGCAATGTTACATTTACACAAATAGTTTAAACAACATTTATAACCGACACTGTAGAATAAAATTATTTATTTAATAATATTATAGAGTCAGAGAGAGAACAAAAGTCAGAGTTCATGACACTCTGTTCTCCACTTTCCACCCTAAATCAATATTTGAGAGAAGAAATGAAAATAATTTAAATATCAATTCCTGAGTGGGAATCGATTTCACAACCACTGCGTTTACAGTCGCAGACGCTGTCCCACTGGACCACCACGATAGCCTCAATATACTTAATAGTTTAAATACTTAAAAATTAACTTTTTTATTGTAGAGCGTAGACACTAAAGATACTATAAATAAACATTAATATTAAAAACCGAGTTAATAACCGTTACATGGCCATGAAATGAAATATGAAAGCATTTGTGTCTTTATACTAATTACTACTACTCAATACACTAATTACGTAGAAAACCTTCTATATTTACTAATATATATTTTTATAACTTCACGCTTTATCCCACACGCAGGGTAGGCAGAGGGAATCTAGTGTTAAGACACTTCATTCTACACTTTCCTCCGAATTCGGTGGCATTGCGTGTTAAGTGGCGGAACTTAACGCCGCGCTTTGCCTCGACACCAGAACGGAAAAAATGAAAATAATAAATCCACTCGTGGAGTGGAAATAAATATTTTCACTCCTCGAATGGGAATCGAACCCACAACCTGTCGCTTTACAGTCACACGCTTTGGTCTACCCTGCTATGTGCGGGATACAGCGTGAAGCTAAAAAAAATACTTTGCAAAGCTTTTTTTACTTTCAAATGATTCGTACTTATAATGTAGGTAATTCAAGTTGACATTTAACTAAAATTTCTTGGTATGTGACATTTACTGTACTTTGCTTATTTTTACTTTAAAATTTCTTATTACTTCGATAACATTTTTTATTGAGGCCCAAACGGCTTTTGACCTTTAAATAAAGCTTTCTCGATCTGTTAATAAAAGCAAACATTTTAAAAGTTGATTCTGTATCAGAATATACAAGTAACAAATTAAATTATTTTCTGTTTATTTTGCCGGAGATATATCCAGAGGGAGGCTTTATGCCCAGGGAAAATACTTAAGTGTTCTCCACTTTAAATGTTTTTTTTTCACGCTTCACGCCGTATCCTGAACACAGCAGGGTAGGCAGCGGGAACCTAGTGTTAAGACATTCCGTTCCCCACTTTCCGCCGAATTCGGAGGCATAGCGTGTTAAATGGTGGAACTTAACCCCGCACTTTGCCTCGACACCAAAGCGAAGAAAATAGAAATATGACCCGACACGATCAGTCGCTTACAGTCACACGCTTGTGCCACTGCGCCACGACTGGCCCATTTTAAATAATCATTACAAATAAATCAAATTGCAATATTTGATTATAATATTTAAATAACCGCTTTTTACTAAACATGTTTAAGCGTGTACATATACATTTACAATAACATTTTTTACAATTTCAGTCTATCAGTTTATTCCGCCTAATCTCTGGAACGGCTAAACCGATTTTTAAGGGACTTTCACCAACAGATAGCTGAAATATTAAAGAGTAGCTTCGGCATAAATCGCAGATACATCTCTGTATATAATTTAGCAACAATATCCAATTACAAAATAACACATGTTCATTTTAATACGAGACGGACGGTCCGAGTATATAACTTTTACAATAAATATTTTTCAATACAATACCTTATACATCGACCTTGCAATATCATGTACAGTTGAACACAAAAAAAACAATTACCTGTAACAACAAAACACGTATTCAATAAAAATCCATATTTATTACTTAAAAAAAACACAAAAAAATAACTGCAATTTTAAATGAAAACAGGCTGTGAACAAAATATATTTTAAAGTTTCCTTAAATATCAAGAATATATTTTTTTTTTTTTTAGCTTCACGCTGTATCCCGCACACAGCAGGGTAGGCAGAGGGAACCTAGTGTTAAGACACTCCGTTCCCCACGCACCGCCGAATTCGGAGGCGTTGCGTGTTAAGTGGCGGACCTTGACGCCGCGCTATACCTCGATACCAGAGCGAAAAAAATGGAAATATAATTTCCACTCCTCGAGTGGGAATCGAACCCACAACCAGTCGTTCACAGTCACACGCTTGTGCCACTGGACCACGACTGGCCACAAGAATATTCTTTAAATATATACATATAATAAAGATGTAACTGATATTTGTCAGTATATGAGAGATATGAGAAACATTATTACTGGGGAGCATTTATCACTGTAACATAATCCAAAACAATGATTTTCATTTCTTTTTTTGTTATTTGTTGCATTTGTGCGCTAGTCTCAAAAACGGCTAAACCGATTTCACTGCAGTTTTGCATGTTGTATTTGGTAAACTTTGCTTAATATTTATTGTTTATTTTATTCCTTTCATAAATAAAACAGGTACAATAATTTAAAGAATGTTGCAAGAGGATGAAAAGAGTAAATATAATCGTGTAGTTTACGCAAGCGAAGCTGCAAACTGGTCGCTAGTATATATATTATATGTATTATGGATGTGGCAAGATTCGAACATGGTCTCTTCTTCTTTCGATAGTAATCGCAGTTGATTGTGGGTTCGATTTCCACTAGATCCAATAAATATAATTTAGTTGCTTTCATTTTCCTTTTATGGTGAAGAAGATAAAAGGGGCATTGATTTCTAGTTTTAGCATAAGTAAGCGCGTAATACCGTAAATGTTGATATTTATAAAAATATCCAAGTGTCTTATATTTATAATGTTGGTGTTCAAGACGATTTCCTTGTATATATTGTATTTAAAAAATAAAAACATTTTTAAAAATAAACTTTTAATTTATTTTTTCATATTGATGTATTCTATAACTCAGCAGGGGAGAAATAAAAAAATTATAAAATATAATTATTCCTCCAAACGGAAATCAAATTGGCAATCATCGCCAGACACTAGACCTCATGGCTTAACAGTAACTAATATAAAATATTATCTACTACAATAAAAAGGTAAAATTTGTAACTTTGTTTGTAAGGGTAAAACTTAGGAAATATTGAACCGATCATGAAAATTCTTTCACAATTGGAAAGCCACACTATTCAAGAGTGCTATAGGCTATTTTTTAGTATAATCAACCAGAAAATTCGGAGAATGTTAAAGGGGCTCGAATAGGGGGGATAAAATAGCCGGGAGGCGCCACGAGCGGGTCGCTAGTCCATACTTATATTATAAATGCGTAAGTCTGTGTGTTTGTCTGTCACGCTTTCACGGCTAATCTACCGGTCCGATTTGGATGAAATTTAGAATGAAAGTAGTAAAAGTTACTGGGTCTAACATAGGCTACTTATTTCTTTAAAAATCAATCGCTAAAGGGTTGAAATAGGGGATGAAATTTTATATGAAAAATCTAAACCGCTTGACCGATTATAATGAATTTTGGCATATTTATAGTTGATAATCTTAACTTAAACATAGGCTACTTTATTTTTCAAAAACCCACCCCCGAGGGTGGAATGTAAAGAAGTAGTCATGTAGTTCACGCGGCGAAGCTGCGAGCGGGTCGCTAGTATTATATATAACGAAAGAGGTTAGATACACAATACGAGTGGGAGGTCAGAACGAGTTATCGACATGTAGAGATACCGTTCGATGTGTAAATATGCAACACTGTTGAATCTTAATTTATAGCACTAACTTCCGCACTCAAAGACAGACAGATAGACAGTTAATTAATTAAAATTAATATTTGTCATTACCTGATATTTAAATCTTTAGAATATGTTTCTTTTCTCAGTATGAAGAGTCTCTGTTGTCAAGTGGTAGAAATCAACGCCACACCTTGTCCGACTCCCAATAAATAAAATAATATAATAAAATTATGTTAAGATTTTCTCCCCATTTTCAACCAATTTATTTATTTTTGTCCCGTTTTCTCTTTAAACCGGAGAAATGTAAATAATTTACATAAAAAGACGTGGCATTCGTAACCGCCACTTAACACGTCATTAGATCAGAAACCGGAGAACGGAGTGTCCTTACAATATTCTCTTCACCAGTAGGTGAAGGTTTCAGAGTACTGAAGCTCCACAAAAAAGCTGAAAAACCAAACCAACATTTACCAAACAACAAAAACCGTTCAAATACGCAATCAAATATAAATACTAAAGGTATAACAGAACAAAAGCGTAACTTCCATACAACGATACCACAATTGCAACGGCCATTAGTACTCGCATTCACATTGTTTTCCGTCTGCCACCTAACACTAGTCCCACCGCCCGGCGTCGGCTGGGATCGATACGTCGAGACTGTGCACTACCTAAGGCGCCGGGGTTCTCGTTTAAAAATATACCGGAAGTTAGAAATTTTGTATGTTTCGTGGAAAAATATGCTGAATTTGTATGGAGATATGAGCGGATATGCTCTGAATGGAAGAGTAGACAAAGATATGACATTGCATGCATGTTATGCGGCTAAGAAAATTTATTTTATTATATAATATAATAGTATATGAAAGTTTAATAAATTATGTAATAAGGAAAAATGGAGTGATTTTTTTCTGGTTCCTTTCTGCTTATGTAGGAAAGCTTTAGTTATGTAAGTAGATTCCGTTATAAAGTGAAGTATACTTATTTAAATTTCCAATTTCTTGAATTTAGT
Source organism: Dryas iulia moderata (assembly GCA_019049465.1). Lineage (NCBI taxonomy): Eukaryota > Metazoa > Arthropoda > Insecta > Lepidoptera > Nymphalidae > Dryas > Dryas iulia. The sequence continues at coordinate 326,786 of CM032426.1, forward strand.
TGCCATTTGCTTATGAACTTTTTTTAATTACGTTTAACTTATGAATATTTACGATTCGTTTAAATATCATCTTTAGCATTTATCTTTAGCAGTTCAAATCATTTTTAACTCTCTGTAAGATAAGTCACTTTGTAAAATAGACACAATGCAGTGATAAAATTCTCCTTTCCACTTATTTTGAAGTATTTATTACCTAATGAGCCTAATAATCTGCTCTTAAACGAAGTATCTTTATGTATGTATATGTACATGGAAAAACTATTTTTCTGTAGCTTCACGATTTTCCGCGCTAAGAAGCCAGTGAGATCCAGTTAATACACTCCGTTCTCCGTTTCCGCACGAATCCTAAACATTTTGGGACTAATAATTAAAATAATTGTGGCCAGTTGCGGCTCAGTGGCACGAGCGTGTGACTGTAAACGACTAGTTGTGGGTTCGAGTTGAACGAGTGGAAATATTTAATATTTCCATGTTCTTCGCTCTGGTGTCGAGGTAAAGCACGGCGTTAAGTTTCGCCACTTAACACGCAATGCCTCCGAATTTGGCGGAAAGTTTGGAACGGAGTGTCTTAACACTAGGTTCCCTCTGCCTACCCTGCTGTGTGCGGGATACAGCGTGAAGCTAAATAAAAAAAAACTAAATGCAATGCCTATTTTCTATTATTATTTACACCAGCGTAGAAATGAGAATAAATAAATTACGATCATTCCACCGAATCGGAATCAAACCCAGAACCAATTCCGATTAAAATCCTCTAAAATTCCCATTTTATTTATACACAAACAATTCCTTACTTCTTCAAGCCCTGTTGCATTAAGTTTTGTTCCACCATCGATCTCAATAAGAGGTTTTCAAGTCACATTTGTCTACATCGCGCCCGACGTCGGGGTCAAGCCTGACGTATGGCGCGTGGCTCGGTTATCCCCCACGAGATACACGTGCTTTATACTTATGTTACGTTACGAAACTTTTTTAGCTTATTTGTATTTGAAGTACGACATATATTGAACTAAGTATTTTTAATATCATCTTATGTTTTCGCGATTACTACACATATTGAAATGAAACGCGATTAATCCGGTTAAAAATAGTTTAATTTCAAAAATAAGTATTTTTAGTTGTTAAGGTGTGCTTGGATTGTATAAGAGCATATATAAGACTGTAGTTTGTAAATTTATTCAAAGATTGAAATGTAAATTGTAAGTATTTTTCATTTTTCAAGTGATCATTATTTTTTTTTTTTTTAGTTCACGCTGTATCCCGCACACAGCAGGTTAGGCAGAGGGGATCTAGTGTTAAGACACTCCGTTCCCCACTCATTCAGGCGTAAAAATGATAATTACACTTTAGTCTATATTTATTAACTAAAACGACTAAATTTGACAGATTATTAGGCCGTCGTCATTTTTCTCCTTATGATGTGATTTCTTTGAAAATCCTTTCTCAAATTTTGCAATAGTTTTTTAAACAATATTTCCTTGCACTTCTCATTTTTTTGAAATTTTGTTGTTCCTTATTATAAACACGAAACTAACCTACACTATTTCAAACCAGTTTTTGAGTGAATTTTAACCAGATTATTTTGGTATATATTTAGATATTCGAAATTACATATTATACAACCCGAGGTGTCGAAAAATAGTTAATTTGGCTAGTACTACCTACATGCATTATAAAATAGTAAATATAGGAAAAGACCTCTTTTTGGGATAAGCCCACCTTTTGTTAACCATATCTTTACCTAACTCTTATTTACTATATGTTTTTTTAGCTTCACGCTGTATCACGCACACAGCAGGGTAGGCAGAAGGAACCTAGTGTTAAGACACTCCGTCCCCCACATTCCGTCGATTTACTATATGTTATAAGCGCAATAAGGAATATATAATTAGAGTACACACTACAAATCCCTTCAGGTATTCCAACTAACCAAATATTTGCAACAGTCCAATCTAGTTGGCAGATGCTCTCCGCACACTGTACATCTAGAGTCTGAAACAGACGTCCTAATGAACCTGTTGGTTTGCTCTGTGTATTTAATTATTTACTATTATATAATGTAATAGATTACATATCTATCTCTTGATGGGACGCCATTAAGGCGCAAAAGGGTACTTATATTCGAATCTCGTAAGAAAATATAAATACAATACTTATTATGTTAAAGAAAACTTTTTTTTATGTTTGAGGCAATCGTAGCACAGTGGCGCAGCGTTTGAATGTAATCGCTATTTGTCGTGGGTTCGATTTCTACTCGAGGGAATAATTATATTTAAATTATTTTTATTTCCCCGCTCTGAAGTTTCGCCACTCGACACGCACACTGTCTCGATTTCGGTTCACTCTAACTACCCTGCCATATGGGAAAAAGCGTGAAGTTGTAAATAAAAAAAAAAATGTTAATTTCTGCTGTTAAAATAATAATAATGTTAAATCGTGAGTTAATATTGAATGTAATGGTCGCAAAGACCAATATCAGAGAGAACATAGTGTTAAGGCACTACGTTCTCTGCATTCTGAATTCGATATATGGACCAGTTCATCAAAATCGGGAATCGAACCCATTACGAACGCGTTCAAATTTGAACAAGATTCCACTGCGCTGCAATAACCACAAAATGAAGAACATGGTAATTTATAATTAGAAACCATAATTTTTGTTTAAAATTATGGTAATTTTACATACATTTCTTTAATAGCACATCATTTTTTGCAAAGAATGACCAATTTCGAAGACAATCAAGTATTTTAGGTGAAATAACTGTATCAGATGACACTACAGTACAAGAGGAAATACATATGAGTACAAACAATTTTCACATTATTAACGTTTGAAAGTGGAGCATTTACGGAGACAAACACAATTTGTCAACCGTTTAGCGTATTGATGGGTCATTTGGGTCAAAGATCGTGAATACGATTCTTGTTTCCTAATAAATGTAACACTTAAGGTAAAAGTAATTGATTTTTATTTTGAAAATTTGTGTAACTATAGCATTTTTGTATTTTTAGTATGGCTTGACAAAAAATCTGCCACTAAACATGCAATTTCATGCACAATCGAGATCGGAGTGCTATATACTCTATACCTAAGTGAAGAAATAAATAATAAACATTTTTCTATTAATATATTAGAATTTTTCTATTAATTAGGCTTTGAACTTCAAATAAACTTATCTATGTGTCTAATTTACTCAATTGAGTTTTTATTAACGTCATATTTATTTTTTAGGTAAATATTGATAAAGATGACTTTAAAATGTTATATATGCCATGCTTGCGACTAAAATTCATATTAACAATATTACAAATGGGTAATTTCTCGTAGATGAAAACGATTTTCAACGAAATTATATTAATTTTCAATTTTTAAGTGAAGGTAGTCCCCACATCACACCTTATAAGCACAATATGACCTAAAATAAACCTTAAAATCTATCACAAAAATAATAGACCAAAAAAATACCAACAAAGCCTAACAAAAAAAATCTATATACAAATACAAAAACAAGGAGCACAACATGCTAAATGATGTTTGTCAATCCACCGGATGCGAAGCGTCGACGTCGAATCCAATTAGAGGTAACGCAATTATACAAGTATTACACTGTTGAATCACAGCCATTAAAGAGATTGTATCGGCTGTATCGATTTATTTGTGCTAACTATTCTACAAAGTTATATTCTATACTATACATCCATACTTACTCGTATATTATAAATGCGAAAGTCTGTCTGTTTGTCTGACACGCTTTCACGGCTAATTTATTGGTCCGATTTAGGTGAAGTTTAGAATTAAAGTAGTAAGTCATCCAAGGTCAAACATAAGCTACTTATTTTTTCAAAAATCAACTAAAGATTTGAAATAGGGGATGAAAGTTTATATGAAAAGTCTAAGCCGCTTGACCGATTGTAATGAATTTTGGCATAAATGTAGTTGACAATCCAAGGTTAAACATAGGCTAGTTTATTTTTAAAAATCCACCTCTAAGAGTTGTAATATAACGAAACAGTTGTGTAGTTTAACAGAGCGGGCCGTTACTTGTTATATAAATGATGGGTTAAAGTGCATAGTTCAATATTAAACAACACTTTGTAATTATTTTTCAGCTTCACGCTTTTTCCCGCATGGCGGGTAATTAGACAGACGCTAGTGTCAAAACACTCCGTTCTCCAATTTCCGCCCAAAATCGAGTTAGTGATTAGAGTTGCGTTGTTTTTCTTAGTAAAGTAGTAGTTCGTTAAAACATATACTTACTTTTGATGGTATTAGAAGTAGATTTTAAAACAGAAATAGAAAAATAATGGTATTTTAAAATATTATTCTGATCTTAAAAGCGTGGATAAAAACACAATTCATTCAAATAATTATATATCACGTTGTTATCTTATTAGGAAATCAAAGATAATTGCTATTACAGATAACGCTTCATAAAGCAACGTTCATGACATACATACAATTTTATATGCTTGTAACTCGTATATGCATATGTCACTTCAAACTAACACTAGTAACTGACTTCTTTCTCTATATAATTGTCTTCTCTATAACATTTTCGATCTTTATTGAATTATATTTCTACATATTTAATCTTTGAAGGCCAGTTGTGATTTGGGGACATAAAGTGTGACTGCAAACGCGTCTGGTTGTGGCTTCGATTCCTGTTCGAGGAGTGGAAATATTTAATATTTACGTTTCCTTCGCTCTGGTGAGGCAAATCGCGGCGTTAAGTTCCATCACTGAACACGCAATGCCTCCAAAATTCGGAATGGAAATGGAAAATGGGGAACGGAGTGTATTAACACTAGGTTCCCTCTGCCTACCCTGCTGTGTGCGGGATACAGCATGAAGCTAAAAAAAAGCTTTGTCAGTCCATATTTACTTTACAAATGATAACACCAAGTATTCAAGACTTTCGTTTTATAGATGTAGCATGCCAGACAAACATACTATTTATTGAATATTCCCTCATTTTTGTACGTAGTCTGAGTTGCTAACAAATGTATCACAGCTCTTAGATATCTATTTGGATAAGAGCGGAAGTATGATAGTAAAAAATATCAAGCGCTTAAGATATTATATATGTTTAATTAAGTCCATGAAATAAATGATTATGACAAGACATGACGATAAGGTTCATTTTAAAATTAATATTATATTCAATTAGTTGGTGTAACTTCATTTATATAGCTATATTTTGAATGTTAAAGATAAACTGATATTTTTTCTAGATGCCGTCGAAATTTCCGATAGTTCTGTCTTAGTGATTTAATACCAAGAGATCAAAAAAAATTAACATAGTAAGTTTTGGCTATACGTTGTCTATTATATACGTCACAAGAAAAAAACAGTTAAAAAAAAGGTAATTAAGTGTTTTCTTCTTTCATCTACCATATGAGCAGAACGAAAATTCTTAAGGAATAAAATACCACTGACCGGAAGTCAACTAACGTCCAATATCAATAATCGATCCTAATCCAAAATCAATTTTTTGTGTGAAGTAAAGGCTGAATTTGACAAGAAATTGACTGCTAGATTAATCTTAGGCTCCAGTTTTTTTAATTAGGATAAATTATTAATAGGGCGTTAGTCTAACAGTATGCTTTTACTAGAGAAAATATTTTTATAATTACAATGTTTAAAAGTTTAATAAATGGGCTTAATTGTTAGGTAATACGTGACTTCGTCTAAGTTGAGTATATCGTAGGTTCGATTCTTATCATGAAACGAACATAAAATCTTTATCATTCTAATATCTGAAAATTTTAATTATAGAAAATTAAAAATACATGTAAATTTCTACGCAAAAGCAGATATTCGTGTATTGAGACCGCTGTGGTACAGTGGGACTATGTCTGACTGTAACGCGATGGGTGTGCGTTCGATACCTACTTGAGGGAATGATTCTATTTAAATATCATTTTTTCGCTCTGGTTCCAAAGATAAAGCGCGGCGTTAAGTTCCTTCACTCGACACGCAATGTTCCGATGTCTGGCGAAAAAGTTGGTAACACTAGATCCCCTTTAATTACCCCGCTATGAGAAAAAACCGTGAAGCTATTAATAGAAAATCATACGAATGTATCAAATATACGTATGTATAAACTTTTGACTTCTATTATAGCCAACGAACTTTACATTCATTGTGATAATAATAACATTATAGAGCCAGAACAAAGGGGATGTAGACGTCACGTCAGGGGTTGTAAAGACCACCTGATGATTAATAAATTAATTTTGGAAGACTCACATACTCGTATAGTACCCGGCAACAAATAATGCACATCGATGCTTAGAATGAAACAGTCGGTTAGCTTCGACTTCGTAGAGCGTTGTCTCGGTCGCTTAAAATAATAACAATGAGAAACGTCACATATCAACTGAGTGACAAAGACAGCGCTCTACGAAACCGAAACTGACCGACTGTTTCATTCTAAGCACGATGTGCATTATTTATTGCCGGGTACTATACTTGTATGCATAATCTAAAAAAGCGTTATTAATTTTAAAAATAAATACACGATAGAATTTTTTATTCAATACAGCGAGAGGTTTTAGTCTACTTCAAGTCACTTTATACGAGAGAAACGAATGAAATATGCAAATATTATAAAAATAATGAGCGCTCCAGAGATAGGAAGCGAGACGAGCGGGGCTTAACAACTCTTTTAAAAATTTAATTTCATCGATAGACAGACGGACGGTTTATTATTTTTGCTTTAGCAAAGAAAATGGACTGAAGAATTCAAATTATATTACAAACAATTTTCCTTTTATTGATTATATTTAGATCATTGTGGTTAAGTGGGAGCGACTGAATGTAAACGTGATTGGTTGCGGGTTCAATTGCGAGTCACAGTATTTTTTACATAAATTATTTTATATTTAAACTACTTTGATCCTATCAGAACGGAGAAATAAAGTTTGTCTTATAAAACAAAGCCATGTTGAGTTTCGCTTCTCGACATGCCTTGATTTCTGGTGGAAAGTATAAAATAGAGAGTCTTGACACTATGTTCTCTCTGACTGCTATGAGAAAAAAAGTGTAAAGTCCAAGAAAAATAATTTGCAGAAATATAAGTAAATTCGTTTAAAAATCAGACTCACAGTAAGTGGATTCTATGTATTAAAAGTGTTAGTAGATATAGTTGTGATTACTTGATTAAAGCTTGTTGTGGTCCATTCCTGGACCTTTTATATTAATTGACTGATTTGAAACAGGGTTAACAAACCCTATTCAATAAAGAATAGCTTAATTTAAATATTCAGCCAAGTAGAATAGAACCCACAACAATGTTTTTCAGTGTACAACATCTGCACTATAAGTGTTTTAATAAAAAAACAAGCCAACAACTCGTCGAACCGTAGCCGACTGTACACACAGACAGCGTTCAATAATGACATTGCGAATAAAAAAATGTTGCTTTCAATACAAATTGCTTTCAAACATATTTTTTTGCAAAAAAGTAACAATATTGGTTACATTTAACATTTACGAGAAAATAAAGAAACATATTTTTTTTTATATAAAAAAGGACAAGGCGAACGAGCGTTCGGGTCACTTGGTGTTGGTGAACACCGTCGCCCACGGCCCCGTGCAACACCAGAGGAGCTACAGGGACGTTGCCGGCCTTTGAGGTGGAGGTAAGCGCGCCTTTCGAAGGTACCCATGTCGTATCGACCTGGAAATACTGTCGCTGGTAAGCCATTCACAGGTAGTGATACGTATCCGCCCAGGTCCACGGACGATTGGGGCAGTTCTCGGGGCCTGGGCTAGCAGCGGGAGAGGAGCACCGTCAGGTTTTAGTGGGTAAACGGAGGCGTACCATCTTGCCAAACCGGAGTCCCACATAACCGCGCCCCGGGTCCCCACCCCAGGCGGGTATCCGCAACGGATTTCCCGATGTTAAAAAAAAAATTAGGTATGTGACGCGGCATTGAGTTCCACCACTTATCACGCACTGTGTTAAATTCGGATGGAAACTGGAAAAAGGAGTGTTTTGGCACTACTCTCTACTCCCCACTGGTCTCTTCTTCTATACTTCTATGTGGGAAATACTTTAAGCTGAGAGAATATAAATAATAATTTATATATAAATTGTTCAAACGTTATCCCATAAAAGTACCATAATAACAAGCAAAAATTATTTAAAAATCTCATTTAATTTGTTCAAAGTTAAACCAGTATTACCTAATATAAAAACAGAGACAAAAAAAACCTGAGTTAAAGCATTCACAATTTCCAAGCTTCTTACAATAAACGATTGTTGATATTCTTGAATATACTCGTATAAAGTTAATAGTATCAGTCGTCCTTGTTAACATTTAAAACCCGACTGTTTTATTGAACCGCTTTTCAGTGAGCAAAAACAGACTAACAAATATCGCTTAAGTTATCGCAAAGCGTGTCTTATTGAAGGTGAATGTATAAAAGCAACTTTACGCTTTTTTCCGCTTACAGTGAGCTAGACAGAACCTAGACTTAAGGATTCTTTATTTTTCACTTTATTTTTTTTGTGGCCAGTCGTGGCTCAGCGGCACAAGCGTGTGACTGTAAGCGACTGGTTGTGGGTTCGATTCCTACTCGAGGAGTGGAAATATTTAATATTTCCATTTTCTTCGCTCTGGTGTCGAGGTAAAGCGCGGCGTTAAGTTCCGCCTTACTTAACACACAATGCCTTCGAATTCGGCGGTGCGTGGAGAACGGAGTGTCTTAACACTAGGTTCCCTCTGCCTACTGCATGCGGGATACAGCGTGAAGCTATATAAAAAAAAAGAAATCTTAACATAACGCAGTAAATGACGGAATTCAACGCCGAACTTTATCATTCAAAGGTAGAAGAAAAAAAATAGTTAAATCATTTTATTCATAGCATAAAGTTACATGTTCCATTTTTTAACGTCAACGAATGTAATTTACAACCGGTTCACTAAAGAGAGTTCAGAAGTAATAAGAAAAAATACATACAATACATGTTAGAAACACAAATACAACTGATTTTTTTTTAATTTCGTTAAATATTGATTATATTTAAATGGTATTCGTTAAATGGAGTTAATTAAAGTGTGTTCCACGCGAGGTAAAAAATACATGCAATACAACATAACATGTATTGCACAAATACAACTGAAAACTTTTTATTTTGTTAAATATTGATTATATTTAAATTGTATTCGTTTTTCCCCTGTGGTATTTGTAATTGAATACCAAATGACATTCAATACCAAATGTCTCAATTTTAAGCAGAAAGTGAAGAACGGAGCCTCTGGACACTAGATTCTCTCTGTCTCACGAAAAAAGTGCGAAGAAAGCAGTGTGTCAGAGTTAATTACAAAAAAGAACAGACTTACCACCATTTTACCAGTTTACCAGACTTACCAAGTGTAAAATCTATTTTTTCTACAGATTACATTAGTTGATTTACGTATAAATCGATTTATTTGCATTATTTTGTGATATTTAAAAAGATAACAACGTACTGAGCATATACGATTACAAATAAAATTATAATATAAAGTCGTTTTCGAAGTAATATTACTTAACCTAAAAACCTTAAATTAAAATCGATTACTTTTGAGGGCATGTTGAGGGGATTATTATGATTGGGGGCTTAGGATGCACATCTCATATCTCATACATAAGAAGAGAGTTTTATACTTTAAAATCAGCTTCTTGCCTTTTTCAGCACAGTACTGTCAAGTTTTGTCTTATCACCAGAACGGGCAAATAAAACTAATTTAAATATCACTATTCCCTCTAGTGACACTTGGATCGCCTTAAAATGCGTTTTCAAAGATAAATACGTATCCCTATTTAGTTTTACTGCGTTTAAGGTGTATTCATTAAAAAATAATCAGATTACTAAGTTACCTCTTCATACACCGTGTAATTAAAAATTGATTGAAAATATAAAAAATGCATTTTGCACATACAAAGTCCACAAATACATCTGTAAAACTCTTCCGTTTCTAACAGAGTGACTGACAACGTACTCGTATAGCGCAAAATACTAGACGTACAAAGCTGAAAGACATTTAGCTCCCTCAGGGAGTGTACGAGAGCACTAAGAGTGGATATCATGAAAATCCTATGGGACCAGAGAAAACAGTATTTTATGCAACATGTAATGGTTATTTTTCTACATTTCTCTTTTTTTAAACTGTTTATTTCACACCTTAGGGCTTGAAAAAAAATATTAGCTTCACGCTGCATCCCGCACACGACAAGGCAGGCAGAGAGACCCTAGTTTTAAGACACACCGTTCCCCATTTTCCGCTGATTTCTGGAGGCATTGCGTGTTAACACCGCAGTTTGCCTCGACACCAGAGCGAAGATAATGGAAATATTAAATATTCTGTTTGTGACTACACTGATAAAGCGTGAAGCTATAAAAAAAGGTAAACAAGAGCGACAGTTAATCATTGAAAAAGAACAATGACATAATTACAAACAACAACGACGTAATTACAAAAACGTTTATTTATATAATAAGGTGTTTTTAATTTCTCATGAAGTTATTATATAATACAATATTCATTATAATAAAATAAAATAGTATTATTATAAGATTTCCTCATTAATTACAAATTCATTACATTTCACACTTTTAAAACGTATTCCTTAAATGCAGCTAAAAGCGTAATAACATCGTTGCATTCTATGAGCCATATATTAAAATTCACATAATTTTATTCAAAATTAGTTACATGCCTCATTGTTTGATCGTCAAATAACTTACCACCGGACACAGATTCACTAAAGTTAATGTCTTCGACCTGAGAAGAATGGGCGCAAGAAACTCAGCAGGCGCTTCTTCTTAGACACTAACACGATTATACTTCGATAGCAACATACATACATACAAAGTCAAAATCAAAAAAAGTTATTAAAAATTAGTAGTTACATGCGTAATTTTTTGAATATCAACCATTTTACCACCGGTTCACTAAAGTTATAGCCTCAGACCTAAGAAGAACCGGTAAGAAACTCAGTAGGACTTCTTTTTAGACATTTACACGATTATCCTCCGGTAGCATACATACATACATAAATACATATAGAGACCAAGAAACCAATGCATTATCCAAACGATCCCGATCGCAAAGCCCACTTTGACGACGTATATAAACTTTATCGTCCACATAACGTACCTTTCTTTGCTAATGAACACTTTAATGCGTTCTTTTATTGCGTACACGTGTCACTCGCACTTATCATAGCCGAAAGAAACATAGAGATATATCACTACGTATTCTTAACATTTTTATAAAGTATTATCTTATTTTTCGTTCTGTTTCGGAGAACGTATGGCTTAGTGATCTGAGCGCTGGGTCGCTTTCGAAGAGGCGTTGGTTCGAATTTCATTCGAGGATTGGAAATATTTAATATTTTCATTTCCTTCGCTCTGGTATCAGAGGCAAAGCGCGGCGTTAAGCTCCGCCACTTAACACGCAACGCCTCCGAATTCGGCGGAAAGTGGGGAACGGAGTGTCTTAACACTAGGTTCCCTCTGCCTACCCTGCTGTGTGCGGGATACAGCGTGAAGCTAAAAAAAATAATATATTTATAGCTAAAAGTCATGTCAAATGATTTGATTTACATGTTATGGAGATAAAATCCCCCCAAAGGATAAGTCCCATAATTATCAAGTACGGCAGACAATCACTCAACGTCGTCAGCGTCGTTAGTCATGATCAGAAAGAATACTTTAGTCAGTGAATACAAGTTCTCAACACAACACAAACTCAAATTATATAAATCTTAATGACAACTAAATGTATTTCTAATATTTTAAAGTGTTATTCACACAGTCTGGAAATTGAAACAGACATTTTTAGAGGTGTATAAAAAATAGAACGTAGAGAGAATCGAACCTGTGTCTCTTAGAAACCATCCAAGCTCTCTGATAGCTAGCAGCATTTAACATCACTGTATAATTTTTTATATGTTTTCTAAAAATGTTTTTGAATAAATGTATTGTAAGACATACTCGTACACAAGTATTTGAGGACATCGGGTGAGGCGATATGTGAAAGTAACCGCTATTGATAAACTTACTTTCCACCCCTTTTATTATATTTAAAAGGGTTAAAGATAGGTATCTAGAATTATATTGATTTGCCAGTTTACCTTTGCCCAATGTAAAGGTAAACTGGTAAGACAAGGCGGGGCGTTGAGTTCCGCCACTCAACACAGAAAGTCTCGATTTCAAGCGAATAGTGAAGAAGGGAGAGTCTTGACACTAGATTTTCTCACCCTACCCTGCTTTGCGTGATAAAGCGTGAAGTTGTGAAATATATGGCAGTTAAAATAGTAAGTACATATGTAACTACATATAAGAGAAACAAACAAAACCAGGAAATCTTAACAAGAGGAGTACAATTTGCTTATCGTTCATTAAATATTAATAACTAACAACAATGATACTTCAGTCAAGGAAACTTGTTATAACATTTATTACGGAGAATTACCCAATGACGACTTATTTACATTGTTTATAGCGACTCAGTGGTTGTGTACAAAGCTAATGGCTTATACGAGTAGATAATGGAGGTTCAATTTTAGATTTCCCTCACAGAATAATTTAATATCTTTTTTTAACATGAACTTAGTATTAAAACACTCCGTTCCCCACTTTCCGCCTGAATTTAAGTCTTCGCGTTGAGTGGCAAAACTCAAAGTTGCACTTTCTGTTAGGTACAAAAGCGGAGAAGTTAAAAATAATTTTAATATAACCATTACCTCAAGTGGGAATCGAACCCATAACCAAACGTTTATACAGTCTCTCAATGTTCCATGGCGTCCTTCAACATCTATAGCACATATAAAACCCTAACTATCTTCAACTCTTTTGTACGTTTTAAAGTGTTATTCACACACTTAACAACTGAAGAATTAAAAAAAAACATCTTTATCTTTAACCCTATTAAACGAAATCAAACCCACTATCACACACCCAATACACGGAACCCACCACAGTGTCACAAGGCAATCATTTATAATGAGAAGTTCAATTAATTCCGCTAATGATTCGCGATAGAGCTGCCAATCGCCGCGTCCATATATCAAAGCTGCGAGTGTAGTTAATGATGTTGTTTCAACAATGTTATATTATGTGTTACATATTCATTTAAAAGACCATTCTGGCTCAGTGGAATGGCTTCTGGCTATAAGAAACGATGAGTATATGTTCAATTCGATATACTTTAAGACTTCATTGCTTTATTAATATTTAAGAAATATATAAACAAAAGATAATAAAAATAAAGAAATATTGAAGAAAATTGATGTGCAATGGGACAGTCCGTAGTCGCGATTAGTCGTAAGTTCGATTCTCATCCGGTGAAATTATCATTATTTTATTATAGCAATGCCTCGATTTTCAGCCGAAAATATAGAACGGAGTGTCTTAACACTAGGGTTTCCGAAACTTCCCAGCCATGGGGAAAAAAATGTAAATTAAAAAAAAAAACTAATACACATAACAATATCAATTATTGCTTTATTAAACATGTAACTCCCACAGTAGTATACCTACACTGGTAATACAATTATAACGCTAAATACTTGTCCAATAGTTACTAGGCAGGGGAAGCGAATACACGAAAGGGGTTTGAGTGACTCATCAATTTCCCACTTTTTGTTTTTTGATCTGTGAGTCATAATTTTTACCCGCGACGGAACGGCGACTGTATATGTGTTTGGGGTGAGAGGTTGTTTGTTTGTTTGTTTGTTTGTGTGTTTGTGCAAATTACTATTTCAATTATTTCCAAAACTATAAGTCCGATTTTGATACGGTTTTCTATGATAGATTAAGGTTCAATTGGCGTATGTTCTTATGTATGTCTTATTGCCTTAACTCACCAGGGGGCGCTGCAGTAAGCATTTTACGTGAAAACGAATGTTTTCAATTATCTCAAAAAATAATAGTCTGATTTCAATAGATTTTCAGTGGTAGATTCAAGTTTAATTGGTGGATGTTCTTGGATATGATTTATCGCGTCAAACCACCAGGGGGCGCTGCAGTAAGCATTTGTTTGTACTTTTTTTGTATTTATTTGTCTAAAACCGAAACTACTGCTCCGATTAAAAAGAGTTTTCATAAAAAGATTTATCTTTGCTTGGTTCATATTTTAAGATTTTTCTTTTTTTGTTACGGGGAAAACTCACCAGGGGGCGCTGCACTAAACATTTGTTTATGCAGAGCAAAAACTACTAGTCCAATTTAGATGAAACTTTCAAGGATAGGTTCAGGCTTAATTGGTGCGTCTTTCCATATATGTGTTATGGTGACCACTCATCAGGGGGCGCTGTAATAAGCATTTGTTTGAGTTTTTTTGTGTAAAACCAAAATTTTTCTTATATTTATTTGTCTAAAACCGAAATTACTTATCCGATTGGCTACAGTTTTCAGAACTAGATTAAGCTTTACTTCGTACATATTTTAAAATTTTTGTTTTTACGTTACGGTGAAAATTCACCAGGGGGCGCTGCAGTACACATTTGTTCATGCAGAGTAAAAACTACTAGTCCGATTTAGATGAAACTTTCAACGATAGGTTCAGGTTTAATTGGTGCATCTTTTCATATATGTGTTACGGTGATCACTCACCAGGAGGCGCTGCAGTAAGTACATTTGTTTGTGCAAAACTAAAACTACGAGTCCGATTTGAATGCAGTTTTCAATAATAGATTCAAGTTTACTTAGTGCATATTTCTATATATGTGTCATGTATGTTTACTTAGTGCATATTTTCAAGTATGTGTCAACTCTCTAGGCGCTGCAGTAAGTAGCTGCTTCCATTTTTTGTGTATAACAAAAACGACTAGTACGATTGGAAAGAGTTTTCAGTATTAGATTCCGCTTTGTTTAGTACATGTTTTTAAATTTATATTACGGTGACAAGTCACCAGGGGGCGCTGCAGTAAAATATTGTTTGTGCAAAGCTAAAATGACGAATTCGATTTGGATGCAGTTTCAGTGATAAGCTCAAGTTTAATTAGTGCATGTTCTTGGATATGCTTTATCGTGTTAACTAACCAGGGGGCGCTGCAGTAAACATTTGTTTGTAATATTTAATGTAAAACCACAACTACTAGTCCGATTGGACAGAGGTTTCTATCTGCCAGGCGCTGCAATAGGCATTTGATAACCAGAAAGCATTGGGCTTATAATTTTTTTTGGATTTGCATGAAGATTAATATAAAGTATTTCGAAATTATGTAATAATATATAATGTGTATCTATTCACTTTAAAAAGTTTAAAATAAAAAACAAAATTAAAAATTTTGAAAATACCCACGACGGTTTAATTGTAATTGAAAAAGGATAAAATAACTAGAAATCCCCCGCCTAAAAGAATATATGTAACGAGATGATGGGGACAACTTCGTCGGGGGCTGCCAGTTGCAACCTCTATTTTAAATATAGTAGCTAATAGTATAGATTTCATTCTTAAAGTTTTTAAAAGGAATACCAGTTATCAAAACTGTAAATTCATATTAATATTTTAATTTTTTCCTAAACCTGTTTTAACAGCATGAAAACCTAGGAGAAGTTAGCAAACTTAAAGTAATGGCAGCTCCGACGAAGTCGTCCCCATCATCTCGTTACATATATTCTTTTAGGCGGGGGATTTCTAGTTATTTTATCCTTTTTCAATTACAATTAAACCGTCGTGGGTATTTTCAAAATTTTGATAAATGCGTGTAGTTTATATATTTAGAAGATTATTCATTAAATGAATGAAAATGATGTACCGTTATTTAACAATAGGAAGTAAATGGCGCTATTAGACTTTGTCTGTCAAAGAACGATGATTTTGCATCACATTTGGAACAATATTAATTAACAAGTGATAAATAGAAAATCTGATAATTTAAAACGCGTGGAACTTAGCAAACGAATTTTTTACAAGGTTATTTCAGTGTACCTCATAATATTGTAGTAGATATGTTTTTAAATATAATCTCATCCCCGAATGAGAATCGAACTTACAACTATCGTTTTTACAGTCAGACGCTGCCACACGTCTCCACAATGGCCTTAAAAATATTTATTATTATATCATTTTTCCCCTACGTATTATAGCTTCAGGCAGGCAGGCAGAGGGAACCTAGTGTTAAGACACTCCGTTCCCCACTTTCCGCCGAATTCGGAGGCTTGCGTGTTAAGTGGCGGAACTTAACGCCGCGCTTTACCTCGACACCAGAGCGAAGAAAATGGAAATATAATTTCCACTCCTCGAGTGGGAATCGAACCCACAACCAGTCGTTTACAGTCACACTCTTGTGCCACTGGGCCACGACTGGCCACCACTACGTATTATATATGTACAATACATATTTGTATATGCAATACATAAAATATACTATAAATAGGGAAGACACTAACCAAGTTTGCTGTTAACGTATTCTATTTAAACAGCTTTAGAGAAAATTTAAATAAGTTTCGAAACTGAAACTAAGAAACATCATATATATGCAAACAAGACCCGTACCCGTAATACGTGGAAGAAATTTAGTACAACAGTTGTGAAAGATTTTAAATGTTGCGAAACTTTACTTTCTTTACATTTACTCTTTTCGTTATTTACCTTCCGAATTAACAAGGTTGCTTGTTGAGCTGCGGAGCTAAACGCCGCGCTCTGTCTTACCAGAGCAGGGAAATCATATTATACATATTTTCGCTGTAATGGGAAATGAACCCGTAACCAAGTCTGAACACTGCCGTTGCGTCGCCATGGCCTCAAACTAAAACTTTATTTATAAAAGATTAGAATTTGTAAAAGAAGACAAAATGAGACGTGGAAGTTATCTTGTTTATATGTCAATATTTGTGGCCAGTCGTGGCCCAGTGGCACAAGAGTGTGACTGTAAACGACTGGTTGTGGGTTCGATTCCCACTCGAGGAGTGGAAATATTTAATACTTCC
The DNA here is from genome assembly GCA_019049465.1 of Dryas iulia moderata. Taxonomy (NCBI): domain Eukaryota; kingdom Metazoa; phylum Arthropoda; class Insecta; order Lepidoptera; family Nymphalidae; genus Dryas; species Dryas iulia. The sequence goes on from CM032426.1 coordinate 343,720, forward strand.
ATTTTCTTCGCTCTGGTGTCGAGGTAAAGCGCGGCGTTAAGTTCCGCCACTTAACACGCAAGCCTCCGAATTCGGCGGAAAGTGGGGAACGGAGTGTCTTAACACTAGGTTCCCTCTGCCTATCCTGCTGTGTGCGTGAAGCTATTTTTTTAATTTTTATGTCAATATTTCTTACGCAGATATTAATTATTAATAGATTTAAACGTGGTTACTCCTTAGTTACTCTTTATGAGGTAACAAATAGACAGACAGAAATAAATTGGAATAAATGTTATTTTAGTATACGTATCGTGTCAAAATACATACATATGTGAGGGGTATAAAAGCAAAGACGCTTCAGTCCAAAAATGCATTTTTTTAACTGAGTATACGAAATTTGAGAGCTCACAAAGGGCTACACTATATTATGAGAGGCAACCTGAAAATCCACCGCAATTCTATAAAAAAAGCACTTAGAAAATAACGCTTACGTGCAAAACAGCTTCGATCCAAAAAATGTTACGAGCAAATACGCCACAGTCACAATCAACCAATCAAAAGTCGCAATTTCAAAATATCTAAGATGGCGAATCTATCATTTTTCATAGTAAGTCGATTGTGGATAGTGGCTCTCAGCTGTCATACAATGAATATTAACGTGCAAACACGCTTTAGTCCAACGTTTAAATGCAAAGACACCTAAGTCTTGCATTATTTCTCAATTTTTTAATGGTTACTGTAAACTTATTTTATTTTAATTAATGTTATATTGATAAAGTCTTCCAATAAAAGAACCAACATATAATTCGGGTAGAAATATCGATTTATTACGACACAGGAGAAATTTGCAGTTTACTCGATTTAGGTATTTTGTGACTGAAGCGCCTTTGCTTTTATACGCCTCATGTATGTAATTAATAAAACATGGTTATTTTAATATTATAAAAACACATTCAAATTTGATTCATTATTTCTTTAGATTTTTAAGGAAAAAATATAAATATTTTTTTTTAAATACTTTTTAAACATTTTTAAAGTCTTATTCCACACTTAGGAAAATTGAAAAAGACATTTAAAGAGAACGTATAAAAATTTGAACGCAGCGGGATTCGAACCCGCGCGTCCAGCTGCGTTCAATTTTTTATACGTTTTCTTTAAATGTCTTTTCAACGGCTAAAAGCTAAGCGGAAAACGGCTATATCATTATTGTTATTTTAAAACACACAATTTTAAACCTTCTCTTACCTTCCTACTAAACTCTAAAGTTTAACCATTATAAGTGGCAATCTATTACACTAGGAGCAGCGTAGCAGTCAGTGACTCTAACCACCACTTTCTAGCCAATAAGTCACTTCCGGCCAACTAAGCCAACACGTATATCCTTACAGCCCGCATTAGCTTCTTAAATGAAGCAAATTGTAAGTTTAGATAGCAGCATAATTACTTACAAAGTTGCTTATGTAACACCAATTTAACGTACCTGTGAAAGAAATAAAAAAGTCATTAGTATTGATATTAAATCCTATATATTTACTATTAAAATAACCTTTAAAATGGTTAAATAATATTTTTCAGTATAAAAAGAAAACATAATTAAAATTAATAATAAAAAATATAAACAAATATAATAACGTTTGTATTGTCAACCATAAAGAAAGCTGACATCCGCCTGAAAAGCCAATGTGCTAAAAAATGCCAAAAATCCTCGTAGTTGGCTTAGTATCCATTCCGTTTTTCATTGTTGCGTAACTTAACGCCACACTATATTTAACCACATAACGCTATAATGAAAGAGCTCGACTGAAATGAACAGCTTCATAGAAGAAGTAGCACATATTTTCAACTATTAATATCTTTTTTACGACTGGCCCCACTATTAATATCTGAATTAATTAATTAAGTACATTCTCATGCGACTTAAATTTAATCGAATATAACAAAAAATGGCAATCGAATGTTCTCAACTAAATAAGCCCAGATAATTCGTCATATACGTCATAGTACGAAGGTAAAATAAAAATGATAATAATACTTTAAATCATGTGACCCAAGTTTTGAGCATGTTATATGTAATTGTTGATATTACAAGAATATTTTATGCCATCGCAACGCAGTGGGGTACTGTCTGACTGTAATATTGTTGGTAGTGGGTTCGATTCCCACTCTGGTGTTTAGAATAAATAAAGACGATAAGAAGTGGGTCACAAATATAAATTCTTACAATGATACATAAAGATAGGGAACGGAGTGTTTTAACACTAAGTTCCCTCTGTTTAACCCAATTTGAGCGGGATACAGCATGAAGTAAAAAAAAGTGGTGTTAAAATTATATAATCTTTTGTTTTCGCGATTACTACACATTTTGAAATGAAACTATTTTTAACCGGATTAATCGCGTATATTTTTGGTATTCGAAAATACATTTTTAAAAACCCTCCGTTTCGAACGCTTTACAATAGTCCGTGGTCACTCACAGGTAGACTGATGTGGCATTCGTCTGTCAGTTGATACATTATTATATCAAACTACCGCCAACGATTTCTTAGTTGCCTCGCATACTGACACTAAGAAATCGTTGGTTAAATTTTTTTTTTAAAGTGTTATTCACACACTTACACTCTTAAGTTTAAACTTAGCCGGTCCCGAATATGCGATAGTTGGACGATTTCCAAAAGACGCAGGTTCGAATCTCGCTACTTTCAAATTTTTATACGTTTACTAAAAATAAAACTTATAATTTTTATCACTTATTTGTATATTACACTTGAGCAAACCAAATCATTGTCGTTTACTAAGAACTACATACATATATACTTTCTACTTAAGTAGGTAAATATTATGACGATTTCTTGTTATTGTTTATAAATAATAAAATAATCTGAAACGTCAATATTTTCGTAGCAATCTTAAATAATCAGCTTATCAAGTCCACGTATTCTAGAACATCTGCATTATCAAATAATCATAAAAAACAATTGTTTAATTTAGCAACGTCACACTCATTCCCGCGTGGCAGGGTAGTTACTATGGGAAATTCTGCTCGCCACCTAATCTCATTCCCTGAGAGGGAACTGAACCCGCAACCCATTCTGTTATAGCTATACGCTATTCCACTGTGCCACTATGGCCATCTATGTATAATTCAACAAGAACATCTTATACTGGTGCGTAACACTCTCTGTCTTAATAACTTAATCATATCACGATAATTTTAATATTCTTGCATGATCTAGAAAATTAGAGTTTTGTTAGAATTTTTCAATACAGATTTGAATCAGTTTTATTAGTTCGTAATATTCTCATACATTTCTTTATATTAAGCATTTCTTTTTACACAAATTATCAAATTATTAAAAATATATAATGTTTTCTTCTTTTTAACTTCGCGGGATACATATACGGCACATAGCACAGTAGGCAGAGGGAACCTAGTGTTGAGACACTCCGTTTCCCAATATTATATATATATAATATGATATTTCAAATTCGGGAATCAGAGTTGTGACACTAAATTTTCTGTGCCTATTGCCTGCATTTATATAAAACTGAAAAAAAAACATATAAAACTCTAAACATCTTTCACCAAAAAACACAATAACAAGAACAATTTATCAAAAAAAAAATGACAAAACCCATACAAAGTCATAAGGGTCTCGTACTCTACATACAAATTTTCTACATTCGGCTGTAGGCACTCTACCGTACCGACTCAGATCAGAGCCAATTTGTACCGCCGCTGTTCGTAGAATATGTTGGTGGCGGAAAAACTGGCAGACCTATTTATTATTTATAGTCACATAGCTTTACATTACGTAGAAATGTGAAATGTATGTATATACTTATATGTTATATTACAATTGAGTGAGCTGTATCGATCTGTTTTATAAATAAACTAGTAAAACCCTTGTATTGTTATTTAGTGTATGGAATAACAATTTTTACTACCATTTACTATACGATAGTTACTTTAAAATACTATTTTTTTACTATACGATAATTATGCGAAGAGAAAAATTTGATATTTGAAATAATTTAGTTTTATAAATGCAAAAAATCGACAGTTATTGTTATATTGTTTTTCTGCTGTACCCACATAGTTACAGAGAACCCAGTTCCAGTTACCCGTTCTCCGCTTTAATAAATATAAGTTCAAAAGTGTATAACAACCACATAATAGTGTGTGTAATATTTACTTTATTTTAATATATTTACAATTGGGGCCAGTCGTGACTTCAAACGACTGGTCGTGGGTTCGATTCCCACTCGAGGAGTGGAAATATTTAATATTTCCATTTTCTTAGCTCTGGTGTCGAGGCAAAGCGCGGTGTTAAGTTCTGCCACTTAACACGCAATGCCTCCGAATTTGACGGAAAGTGGAGTGTCTTAACACTAGCGTGAAGATAAAAAAAAAAAATATTCATAATATTATCATAACACGAAGCCCCGATCCGGGGCAGGATCACAAGAAAATCATTTTAAGTTATTTTCAACTTCTTTTATAAACTTATTTTGTTTTATTATTTTCACAAATTTCCATTTTTTCGCAGAATTGGCAAAGATAATAAGCTTAGTTAAAAAACAACATCAGAATGTTAAGCAGCGGAGCAAAATTCCACGCATTATTATTATTTTTTTAAATATTGAGTACCAAATCATAATCTTTGACAACAAAGCGCTTATCAAATACACCACGTGGGTGTCATTACTTTTTCTTTTTATATATTAGTAAACTACATGGCTGTTGCGGTATATGGCAACCTTAGAGGGTGGATTTTTGAAAAATAAAGTAGCCTATGTTTAACCTTGGATTATTTACTATATTTATACCAGATTTCATTACAATCGGCCAAGCGGTGCAGATTTTTCATATAAACTTTCATCCCCTATTTCAACCCTTTAGAGGTTGATTTTTGAAAATATAAGTAGCCTATGTTAGACCCAGTTATTATAAGTACTTTCATTCTAAATTTCATCCAAATCGGACCGGTAGATCAGCCGTGAAAGCGTGACAGACAAACACACAGACTTTCGCATTTATAATATAAGTATGGATTAGTCAAAAGTGTGTTTCGTTGTGGTTTAACTCTTCCTGGGCTATTTGTAGTAGACCTCTGAAATTTGGGAGGGATATCGAACAGTGCCTTGTATGCTGTGAAGTTTTTTGGTGACAAATGTAATTGTAGTTTTTGAATAAATGGTAATTAAATGGTCAAAAATGCCCATAGACTTAGGCTGTGCCACGTTAAGTTTTATGTTAGTGTTTGCTTTTCAAACTTTTTTAACATGTAATAATATCAAATATGTACTTCGCTCGGTTCTTCCCGCCCTGCAGAGCAAAGAGGCGGTTCCTAGTATACGACCGCTCTCGACTTCGCCTGCGTAACTTTTCATACAAACCTCCTCTATTTCAACACTTTAGAGGTTGATTTGTATAAAAAATGTAGCCTATGTTTGATTCTGGGTCTTCAATTATTTTCATTTCAAATGTCATTCAGGGTTACAAGACGGACAAATAGACAGACAGACAGTTAGATTATTACATTTGTAATATTAGTATGAAAGTATGGATAAAAACCTAAGTATGGATAAAAATTAAGTAATTAGCTATAAAAATAGATCAGGCATGCAGTCAATATAGGATAATGTCTCACCTCGCGCTATACAAGGACGACCACTTATAAGCTTTTAAATTCAATTAGACTAAATTGTGTAGGATTTCAACCCACAAACTTTACATATATAAGCAAACTTTTGTTTTTTTTTTATATACGCGACATAGATTTTTTGGATACATAGATTTCCATTTCTCGACAGGGAATCGAACCCACAACCAGTCGCACACTTTACAGTCATACACTGAGCCATAACTGGCTCCTTTAACAAAAAAAAGGATGTACAATGTTATACATCAATTACCCGCAAATTCTACGAAGTAGATTCAAAAAATAGAGTTCAGACAGGCGCAAATTGATATCAAGTCGTTAAGCCATGTCATACCAGGATGAAATGTTCGCGTTAACGGCTTACTTTACTCAGGAGAATGATTGTATATAAATTATTTTCACTTCTCTGCTCAGATGAACAAGGCAAAGCGCGGCGTTGAGTTCCGTCACTCAACGTGTAATAAACGGAGGGTTTAGACACTAAGTTTAAACTACTCTGTCATGTGAGAAACTAAAGAAAGTATAACTACTAAAAAAAAATGAGTAAAGCGGAAAAAATAATTTGTTTAATAAGTTATAACAAAAACCTTTTTCGTCCACTACAGGAATCATGTCATTCTGAATCATTAATCTGAATTTGAACCTACGACCGTTCTGTAGAAGTGTATATTAGTTTTCTTTCAATTATACCATAAACGTCCAATTTATTATCTCATAGAACGATAGTTACAAAGAATTTAGTCTCAACACTCCATTCTCCACCTTACAACTCAGTCGATCGACATTACACGTTAAGTGGGGGAACTAAACGCCGCCTTATGTCTTAGGCGCCAGAGCTAAGAAATGAGTTTTATATATATAAAATTTATATTCAAGTAAAAGTATGTGGTACAAGTGCGAACGTACGATAGAGCATGTCAACGAACCTTTTATCTACACATAAAGTTATATAGTATGTATGTATTATAGATTATTCTTAGCTTCCTTATTTATTTCACGCCAACGTAGCTCAGTTAATGTCTAACTAGCGCCTCTAGATGATGGCTGTAGGTTCGATTTCCACTTGAAGCAAAATATTTTTAACATACATACATACTTGATCAATTAGTGCTTGGTATCACTAAGCACGGTTTTCGATCATTTTACAGGTATTTTGCCTAACTAGAACAAAAATCTAAAATAACCATATTAAGAATAATATATTAATTTCCTTTAAAGAAAATTTATTTAAAAATATATATATTTGGCTCTTTTACTGCTAGCAAGTTACATTTCAAACAACTTATTCATTCGTGGCATTTGGAAAATTTATAATTCTTAAAATATTTTAGTATTTTACGTTAAAAAATCCGGGGTCGTTAACTGAAAAGTAGATCGAGCTTATTCTTTGTGGAAACAATAAGCTTTGGGGTGCGGGAAAAAAATATAGTAGAAAAGTCCATTCTGTGCACGAGAGGCGCGACAACAATAGGTGCTATTAGCTTACGCATTATCCTTTATGTGACGACGGTCTGGTGAAGAGTCAGGGTAAAAAAATCTAAACGGTGGGAGAGATCACGGGTTCAAATCCTGTTAGATTTTTTCTCATAGCTTGTACTTGATCTTACTAAAATATCAAAGATACTGTTCTCGGAAGTTAACCACTTTTTCTTTCGAAATCGACACATTGCGTTTTTTTCATAGTTGACAGAGCGAAGAAAATTTTGAAAAAATATTAGAATTGAATTGACTGAAATGAATTAGTTTTTTTAACTTAAGGCTATATCCCTAGCGTGGTGGGCGGGAAGAAATGAAAATATTTTAAATCTAACCATTTTCAAATGGGAATTGAACCCACAACCTCGTGTTAAATACTATCTCACTACGCTTTCATACTTTAGTACCTCCCGAAGCATATAAGCAGTATTGTTTTACTTCCACATATTTTTACCATTCTTCAAATACAAGGGCCTTACAATAAACGATACATAAAACAATATCAATTAAATTACTTACTTAAATTTCCTATACGTATTCTAGATTCATTACTTGTAAACTAAAAAACCCTTCCCTTCTCTTAAAAAACTTTCAATTAACAAACGTAACTACCCATAACCATACCATAAGCAATTCAATAGAACATTCTACTACGATTTACTTGAAATATTCATTGAAATTCTACGGTTTAATTAAAGCGATAAGTATTTTTGAATGTCCATTGTCAGTGGCGGGTCAGGTCAGCGTACAATAACAACTGAGTGTGCGATTAAAACTTTATGTAAATATTTTAATTAATATAAGTACGCCGTTGGCTTACAACGAACAAATGGAATACGAGGTATTTACGTTATATTAATAAGTTTTTTCTTCATAAATGTAAGAGATAAATTTATTTCACTGAATAATAAAAAGAAATTAAAAATCTTTTCAAAAATATTTTTAAATTATTCTCTACAATGAATTTACAATTTACTTTTAAAGACGCAATATTTCATGGTCTATTTTATGTAAAAACTGGAGAATGTGTATTAACTCGCAAGTTTTCTCTGACTACTCTATTATGTATGAAAAGGCATTAAGATCAATACGTGTCAACATGTAACAAAATCGTCCTAAGTTTATATCCCATTCGGTAAATTATTATATTTAAATTAATTTTAGTTCCCAAATGCTTCAGTAAGAAAAAACATGGGGCATAGTTAAGTTCCAACACTCAGAATATCTCAAATTCGGGCGAAAAGTTAAAAACGGAATGTTTTTACATTAGGCTACTCTGCTCGGGGAAAATCATGAAAATTTTTTATTTAACAATGAAAAACGTTTTCATTAACAAAATATAGTAAAAGTAGCTGATAACAAAAGTATCCAAGAGGGCCAGTCGTGGTGCAGTGGCACAAACTGTAAAGGACTGTAAACGACTGGTTGTTGGTTCGATTCCCACTCGAGGAGTGGAAATATTTAATAATTCCAAAACGGAGAACGGAGTGTCACAACACTAGGTTCACTCTGCCTACCCTGCTGTGTGCGGGGTACAGCTTAAAGCTAAAAAACAAAGCATTATTTACACATTGTACAAAAAACTTAATATATTTCCATTCCCCACCAAAGACATAACATATTGAGATACGAAATTCAACGACGCATTTTCCTTAAATAAATAAATATATTAAAACGCACATTATAAATGTCACGTACAAACAAACATTTGCTCATTAATTCAATTTCTCTAACCCAATTGCATTAGTGTGATAATTTAAATCCTTAGATAACACAAATAGCTATCTCTGACGAACTAGGACACTTGCTGGTACTTTTTCTTTTATGACAATCAAACATACATGTAAATCTCTACAAATAAACAATATTGTGGCACAGTTAAAGGGGGCCGGTCGTGGCGCAGTGGCATGTACGTGTGACTGTAAACGACTGGCTGTGGGTTCGATTACCACTCGAGGGGTGGAAATATTTATGTTTCATTTCCTTAGCTCTGTTATCAGAGGTAAAAGCGCGGCGTTAAGTTCCACAACTTAACACGCAATGCCTCCGAATTCGGCGGAAAGTGGGGAACGGAACTAGGTTCCCACTGCCTACGCTATATGTCGCATACAGGGTGCAGGATAAAGCGTGAAGCTAAAAAAAAATAAAAGTTAAAGTTTATTTAAAGCAAAAGCATAGAAATTCGATATTTTTTTTATTAAAATACATTTGGAAATGTGTACAATAAATTAATAAAGAAATATTCCACACCTTTTTATGTGTTACAAATTTATATAAACGTCGGTAAGGCAACACTTATTTTACTACCTATAGATAAAATTCAACGTTTCTCATATTGGCTATTCCAAACAATTTGAATGGTGATATTCAATGTACGTATTTCTAAATCAGAGAAATGAAAATAATAACAATGTTATCATTCTTCTTAGCGGATATAGAACCCAGAACAACCGCAGTAATATTAAGACACCTAGTTATATATTATTACATAAAGTGAATGTAAATGGATCAGAAAACACGAATTAAAATCTTTAAACGTAAAAAATAGTTATCTAAAAACACTTAGAAGGCTCTCACTTGGAAAATAATTATATTTATTTTCATTTTTTTTTCAGGCGCTGAGCTTCACCACTAAACAAACATGTCTCTATTTCAGATGGAAAATGAAGAACGGAGTGTAAAGACACTACGTTCCTTTAATTACCCTCATTTTGCGGGAAAAACCGTTAAACAACAATAGCTTCACGCTATATCCCGCACACAGCAGGGTAGGCAGAGGGAACCTAGTGTTAAGACACTCCGTTCCCCACTTTCCGCCGAATTCGAAGGCTTGCGTGTTAAGTGGCGGAACTTAACGCCGCGCTTTACCTCGAAACAAACAAATAAACAACAATAAACTCTTATATAATTATTATACATATATAACTAAAAGAATTATATCATACACATATATAATATAGCTATGTTTATATTTATAAGTACCCTCCGGCGTATTTAGCAGCGTCAGCGTAGTGTGAAGGATACGCGATAAGCCAACGAGCGTGAAGACGCGTAAACCCAAATAGGATGGGTGGCCGGCTGCTGGATGTTTACTAGAGACTGTATTTTGTTGTAGAAATGAAGTTATATTGTATAGAAGTATAGTATACTACTATATTTGGTCGAAAAGTAAACTAAAAAATAGACTTTCTTACTTTGATTGAAGAAAATTCCTATTCGATTTTTTTTCACAGATTACGTATACAATATACACTTTCAGCTATAGTCAGAGAGAAATTAGTGTCACGACACTCAGTTCTCTACGCTCTGTCCTAATTCCAGACGTTTGTCACTATAGCAGAGAAATTAAAATAATTTAAATATTCCTCCGTATCGGAATCGAACCAGCAACCATCGCTTCCGTTCAGACGTTTTGACCAAGCAACACAAAGTATTGGTAGGTTATTGTAATATTTGAACTATGCCATACATTCCAAACTGCGCCGCAACAGCAGTAACGAATGCACGTAAAAGTAATTATTAAAATTAATTAATTTCAGCCATGAAGGACATTGCATATCGACTCAATAATGAATACGTAACATTGAATGTATTACAAACTATAACAATAATTAAGTTGCATATAAAATGAATATTTCATTTAGTTAGACAAAGCACAGCGTTAAGTTACGCCTCGTGGCCCGCTATATTTTTGAAATCAGATAGCAGAAGAGAATAGGGTAAAAAAATGCCTGAATAATATTTAAATAATAAAAATAAACATATAAAAACATCACGAATTGTCAAAAACCATTTTTAAAAAACGTATAAAAATATGACTCGAACCCACGTGCCTTTTGAAAATGAATGGATATAGTATATTACTACGAATACACATAGACCGTATGGCTTAGCGGTGAGAGCGATTAGACGGTTTCCAAGCGGGGCGGGTTCGAGTCCCGCTGCGTCAAAATTTCCTTAAAACTATTCTCCTTACTTAAAAATGCCAAAATATTATTAACAATCTAGTGGCCAGTCGTGGCGCAGTGGCACAAGAATGTGACTGTAAACGACTGGTTGTGGGTTCGATTTCCACTCGAGGAGTGGAAATATTTAATATTTCCATTTTCTTCGCTCTGGTGTCGAGGTAAAAACGCGGCCTTAAGTTCCGCCTCCGATTTCGGCGGAAAGTAGGGAACAGAGTGTCTTAATACTAGATTCCCTCTGCCTGCTGTGTACAGGATACAGCGTGAAGCTAAAAAAAAAAAACAAAATCTAAGCCCTCCCTCTAGTCAACTCTACTCCTAACAACATAAATGCAGTTTCTCCATTACCAACTAATTGAGAATCACGAGTCGATCGAGTGACACTTTGTCCCGTAGCGCTTCAGCTAGATACAGCCAGTGTGCAGACAGACAGATTGTTCAATTAGACCACTTGTTATTTGTCAACCAATTTTAGTATTATATTGTTAACTCAATAATAAAAATTGAAGAAGAACTAGTATGCATTGGTTTTTTCTGACATTGCCTGGATACTGGTTATCAGCTAACGCTGCGCTTTGTAAAATCAGATCTTATATTGAAAGGGGATTCGATGTAGTCGGCTGTAGAACGTATGGCTTAGCGGTTAGAGCGGTCGGCAACAAGGGGCCACAAAGTGATTAGAAAACAAGAGGCGTGGGTTCGAAACCCGGTGTGTTGAAATTTTTAATTTTTATACGTTTTCTAAAATTGTGTTTCATGTTATAAGTGTGTGAATAACAATACTTTAAAACGTTAAAAACTGTTTTTTTATTTATTTTTTATATATGTATATAGCATGATATATGTATATTTTAATGTTACTCCTTAGATTTTTCTACACTTTTCTAGACATTTTCTTGTCTTACCGAGCGTGTGTAATAATTTAGAAATATATAAAAAAAACATTCCATCTCATTAAACTGTCATCTAAGGTAAATGGAACTTTAATTATACATTCAATGTGCAATGTCTCTATAACCGCCCGTAAATGCAAAACAAACATAGCATATGCCATTAGACTCCCTCTTTTATCTCACCTTAAAATATATTGCGATTACAGTTCAAGATCAAAACTATTAAGTTTAACATTAAGCTAAACCTATCAAAATAACTGCGTATTTCTAATATTATCTAAGTGTTTTTTAAGTGTGTTAACACTAAGTGAGTTAACGCTAGGTGTATTAATAAAATACTTAATAACCTTTGTAAAATAACATATAGTTTAGTAATCAGAGCAATGGGACAGATGCCAAAGGGCGCGGGTTCGAGTGCCACTTCAAATAGTTATAAGTTTTTTTTAATAGTAATTAGGTATTACATTGATTACAGTCTACCTGCAGCCACGGACTACTGTAAAGTGTTCGAGACGTCGAGTTTTCTACAATATAATAATAACAAAAAATATACCGAGGCATCCTTAAAAATAATTTTATTTCAAATATGTAATGATTGCGTAAACAAAAGATCTTATTAAGCCCACGATATATGCGGGGATACACTTTAACATTTCCCCATTTACCTTGCACTAACGACACTGTACGTGGAAGCTGGCTGACCTAAATTACCTCGTCACCCTTTAAATATATTCAATAGAGTAATGATGCGGTGTTAAGTGGAAAATTCGCCAATTTTGCATCGGATAGATACTGCATGCTACCGGTTAGTAAACTGTTAAGAAAGTCAAAGTAGGTAGAAATTGACTTTTATATAGCAGAAGGAAGAGAACTATAGGATAAAAGTAATGTTAATAACTGTCATGGTGTATGACCAGTTGTAACGCGGAGGCGTAATTGTGTGACTGTAAACGAGTGGTTATATGTTCGATTCCCATTCGGAGTGGAAATATTTAATATTTTCATTTTCTTCGCTCTGGTGTCGAGGCAAAGCGAGGCGTTAAGTTCCACTTAACACGCAATGCCTCCAAATTCGGCCGTGCGTGGGGAACGGAGTGTCTTTACACTAAGTTCCCTCTGCCTACCCTGCTGTGTACGTGATACAGCGTGAAGCGTAAAAAAGTATATGTATTTTTCCAGTTACAGTTCCAGAGATAGCTTAGTATTAAGCCACTCCGTTGACAACTTTCTGCCCTAAATCAAGACTTTGCAAGTTTGAGTAGCGAAACTTAACGCCGCGCATTGTCCTCTTACCATGACGAAGCAACGTAACTTATAATTGAACTATAATCATTTCTACAGCTGGGAATCGAATCCACGACTAGCAGTCTGATACTTCACCACGATGACCTAATATGATAACTTAATTACATCAAATAATAAGAAAAACAGGTCGTATTTCGTAATAATGGTTTCAATGTTAATTACCACAAAAAAAATCTTTAAAAAAATATAGTTTTATGCATATATTTAAATGTGTGTCTGTTTATATTCCGAGATAATAAAAGTCTTTATGTCATGTTTATTTGAACTCTATTTTGTTTACTGTAAAAGTTAAAACTCATGGATATGTGTAATATCTAAAATTAAATATCTTTATAATTTGTTACAAGAAAACTAAATTGATAACAACTAATTACCGCCTATAGTATTTCATATTTTTAGAGCCCATCTGAACATAGTGGCGGAGCTAAACGCCGCGCTTTGTCTAATCAAAGTAGAGAAATTTTAAATGACGCTCGAACCTACTACCATCGTATATACAATTAGACAGGATATATTTTTAGTTCTCAGTTCCAAAAGGTCCCGATTCGAATCCCGCTGTGTGCAAATTTTTAAACATTTCCTAAATCTACAGCAAATCTGCTCTAAATAGTTTAATTTAATAAAATATAGTACAAAAGCCGTCGATGGTAGAGACATAGAGGCGTTGACACATAATACTTCGCTTGTCGCCGGCCAAGTGGCTCGCCTTGGGAGGCGCCGGCCGGGCGGATCGCCTCCAAGTAGGCTGAGCTGGGAATCGTTGATTTCATCTTTACAGTTTAATTGCTTTACTAATGCTAACATTTAAATTAAACTAACTGATAGATTTATAACTGAAGCCCATTAAATATAGGTTTATAGCATGTCTGGTCGTCGGTGGTGCAAATGACTCAAAAGGCTCCTTGAGTCAGAAAGACTGAGTTGTCTTAACCATCACTTCTACATTTCTATAATAAATATCTCCTATGATCACTTTAATAACAGTTTATTTTCTCTGTTCAACAATTTATAAGGGAAAAAGTGTAAAAAGACCAATTATATTATCTCTAAACAACGCTGAGCAGACATTCTGCTACTCACACACAACACACAATGTCTCGGAGAACGGAATATTTTGACACCAGGTTCTCTCTGGCTACCCTGAGCGAAAGACTTAGCGATGACTACTAAAATAATTTATATCTGAGACAGACACGTGTGCAAATTTTCATGCAAATCGTACGGCAAGAAGTGGGTCACAATATCGTTGCCAGATTTTGCTTACATTGATATATTTTATCAATGTAAGCAATACAAATAGATACAAGTGAATCTAATAAGAAGCAGCACTGGACAGTCTCACGTAGTACACTAAGAAATCTTAGCCGAGCGGAAAGTCTGCCTATCCAGTAAATTACAAAAAAATAGCGCAAGGAGATGCAAACGTGCACCTCTTGAAAACTGTCAACACTGTGATTTTGATGTTCATTATTTTTTTTTTAGCTTCACGCTGTATCCCGCACACAGCAGGGTAGGCAGAGGGAACCTTGTGTTAAGACACTCCCTTCCCCACTTTAATGTTCATTATAATAAGGATATAGCAAATTTGACGTAGACAGACGTAGGTGAAAACGCTGAAACGGATTTCAAGGGACGTGGGAGGCATCCCGCTGCGTTCAAATTTGTATGTTTCCTAAAAAGGTATCATAAAAAATACAACCTCCTTTACTAGGTAGAAGCCAATCTCCAACCCCACCCCTAACATTTAAAGCTAAAGAAAGAACTAAACGATTAAACTTAATATATATTCATGAATCAAGAAATTTTATTCAAACGCTAATTTTAATTCCTGCTAATGAATAAGACAAGTAAAACGGAGCTTTCAAGGAGTTTCCAGACTTGTTTTTTTATTTCAAAAGCGTTTAAAGTTTCCAAAGTTAGTTAAGCCGGTTCCTAGAGTTACCCGTCTATCGATTCCTTAGTTTTCAACTGAAATTTTCAGGTAAAGTTACAACTTTACATATATTTAAGTCTTTAAGCTTATATATGTACTAGCGGTCCGCTCACGGATTCGCCGCGTGTACTACATAACTGTTTTATTATATTGCAACCTTTGTGGCAGGATTTTTAAAAATAAAGTACCCTATGTTTAACTAAGATTTTTATTTATAACAAAATTTATGCCAAAATTTATTACAATCTGTCAAGAGGTTTAGATTTTTCATATAAACTATCATACCGTATTTCATCCCTATAGAGGTTGATTTTTGGAAAAAAAAATAAGTAGCCTATGTTTGACTCTGGATATTTTACTACTATCATTTTAAATTTCATCCATATCGGACCAGTAGATTAGCCGTGAACGCGTGACAGACAAACAGACAGACTTTCGCATTCATAAAATAATTATGGATACTTACAGTAATTTGCTTAAATATTATAGTAATACTTTAAACATTGGATATTTTTCTTTATGTTCTTCCCATATAGTTTTTTTTTATGGTATAAAGGAGGCAAACGAGCTGAAGGCCCACCTGGTGTTAAGTGGTTACCTTCGCCCATAGACATACACAATGTAGGGAACTATTACTTATAATTATTGTTTATTTAGTTTATTTCATTTATACATTTATTTATTACAACAATACATAATACGTAATTTATTTATCATTTATATTTCCTTATATACTTATTATATTAATTCATTATACATAATATAATTTCATACTTACGTACGTATTAGCATTTAGTTTATAATATAAATAATATTCGGAAGCCGCCGGTAGTTGCGAATTCTTTCACCGGCGTAGCGGCTAATATTTAAGAAAAAACAGTCGTTACTTTGCTTTCGATACGCTCACTGTTATTCCCTTGTTTTCTTTGTTCTCCGCTTATTATCAGTTTTTATTTGTGCTTATTTATTTATTGTAATATTATTTCGTGGTGTGTAAAACTATTTTTATTAACTATTGTGCAATATTAAACCTGTAATTGTACATATTAAAAGTGGTGTTGAAATATACATTATAACACAAGTAAGTGGACTTTGAATTCTACCATATCAACACTACATTGGTGACCCCGATACCACACGCCGGAGACTATCTGCACTACGATGAATAGTGATAGTGACTCATCTCATTCGCAATCAAACGTCACTATTCGAGCACATTCTGCGAGAAAAATGAAACGGGTAGAATCACACGCTGGTGACCTACCTACTTTTTCACCTACGGGACAGATCCGCATACCACCTTTTTGGCCAGAAAAACCTGCAATTTGGTTCGCACAAGTTGAAGGTCAGTTCAATTTATATAGAATAACTGACGACGCGACCAAATTTTACCACGTCTTGGCAACATTAGACCGTCAATGCGCGGCAGAATTAGAAGACGTCATCACTGGCCCACCAGATTACAAACGCCTTAAAACTGAATTAATTAAGCGTTTATCAGTATCTCGCGAGAACAACGTGAAACAGCTGCTGACTCACGAGCAGCTAGGAAGCCGAAAGCCATCCCAATTCCTGCGTCATCTGCAACATTTGGCTGGACCCGACATCCCCGGAGAGTTTCTCCAAACCATATGGACCAGCCGCTTGCCAGCGGAACTCCAGCCCATCATCGCATCGCAGTCAACGCTTCCCCTGGACGCGTTGGCAGAGCTCGCCGACCGCATACACGACATAGCAGCTCCACCACAGCAGGTAGCTGCCACGTCATCATCAGCGTCATCTCCAGGTATTGACTTGTTGACCCAACAAGTCGCAGAGCTGACCAGACAGGTGAGTGCGCTTACTGCTTTTATACACGCTAAGCCACAACCACGGGATAGAAGGCACAGCCGACACCACAGCCGATCAAGGTCTGATCGGTCAACCTCCAACCATCGACTGTGCCCAAATAACGACAGCAATTGCGTTAAGCCGTGCGACCCGCGCGCTGACGCTCGCCTCAAGCAATCAGTGATGGCAACCAATGATTGCTCCAACTCCTCGGGTCGCCTCTTCATAACCGACTGCAGTACTAAAAGACAATTTTTAGTAGACACTGGTAGTGATATATGTGTATACCCAGTTAGTGAAACAAGTGATAGACATAAGACTTTCTACCAACTCAGAGCTGCGAACGGTTCTGCTATCGACACTTATGGTTACATCAATCTAACTTTAAATATTGGGTTACGTCGTAATTTTCCATGGCGTTTTGTAATTGCTGATGTAACCAAGCCAATAATAGGTGTAGATTTTTTGTCTCACTATAAGCTCATTGTAGATGTAAGCAACCGCAAATTAATAGATAGCTTGACTAATATTAGTACAGTAGCCACTATTGTTAATTCTAATTGTATAATTACGAGCGTAAAAGTATCGACTGGTAGCAACAGTAAATATAATAATATTCTTTCTGAATTTCCAGAAATAACTCGACCGGCCGGCACACCTATACTAGTCAAACATCACACTGTACACCACATACGCACTACACCAGGACCACCAGTCGCCTGTTCACCAAGGAGGTTAGCGCCCGAGAAACTCAAAATTGCTAGGCAGGAGTTCGACACAATGTTAGCTAACGGCACAGCTCGTCCTTCTGACAGCCCATGGTCGTCACCATTACACCTCGCGTCTAAGAAAGACAATGGCTGGCGTCCCTGCGGAGACTATAGACTCCTGAACGCTAGAACCATACCGGACCAATACCCCATTCGTCACATTCAGGACTACTCAAATAGTTTATTTGGTTGTAAGTACTTTTCAGTTATTGATTTAGTTAAGGCTTACAACCAAATCCCCGTCGCTGAGGAGGACATACCGAAAACGGCAATTACAACTCCCTTCGGCCTATATGAATTTCCTTTCATGACGTTTGGGTTGAGAAACGCCGGGCAAACATTTCAAAGGTTCGTTGACGAAATGACTCGCGGACTTGACTTTTGTTATCCATACTTGGACGATTTTTTAGTGTACTCCAGAACACAGGAGGAGCACGAAGACCATTTACGCCAACTCTTTACCCGTATGAAAGACTACGGCGTACTGGTAAATACCAATAAATGCATCTTCGGTGTTCCTGAGGTCACATTTCTGGGGTACCACATCTCTGAGAAGGGTACCAAACCACTGGATGCAAAGGTCAAGGCCATTTCAGATTTTCCCATTCCCAAAACTGTCAAAGAACTGAGAAGGTTTCTGGGAATGGTAAACTTTTATAGGCGCTTCATACCTAAGGCTGCTGAGATTCAAGCCCCTCTCAATGCCTTGTTAACTGGCTCAGTAAAAGCGTCTCATCCCATCGCCATACAGGGAAATTCTTTACAGGCATTCGAGCACTGCAAGAAGAGTCTTTGCGAGGCCGCACTTTTAGCTCACCCTGACCCTAAAGCTATATTAGGACTGGTCACTGATGCCTCTGACACGGCAATAGGTGGAGTCCTCCAGCAACAACAAGATGGAGCCTGGCAGCCTCTAGCTTTCTTCTCGCGCAAGTTGAGCCCATCACAGGTGAAATATTCACCATACGATCGGGAGCTCCTAGCGATATACGAGAGCATACGCTATTTTCGCCACATGTTAGAGGCCAGCCACTTCACCGTCTATACTGACCACAAGCCGTTGTGTTACGCATTCCACGAAAGGAAAAGTAACTGCTCCCCACGTCAGTATAGACACCTGGACTTCATCTCGCAATTCACGACAGACATACGGCATATATCCGGCCAGGACAACGTCGTGGCCGACACACTTTCCCGTGTCGATGAATTGCAGTCGCCTGTCAATTTAGAGGTACTGGCCAAGTCTCAGACATCCGACGCGGACCTCGCAAACATACTTCAAGGCGAAACATCTTTGCGCTTGGAAAAGCTGGTTATACCTGGAAGTCGTACAGAATTGTACTGTGACATCAGTACACCGACTCCCAGGCCTTACATACCAGCCAATCTTCGCCGACAACTGTTTGACTCCTTGCACTCGCTCAGTCACCCTGGCGCAAACGCAACCACTAAGCTCGTAGCACAGCGCTTCGTTTGGCCACTAATGCGGAAGAACTGCCGTGAATGGGCTAAGGCGTGTTTGGCTTGCCAGCGCTCGAAGGTACATCGACATGTGTCTTCACCTTTAGGTACTCACACATTACCTTCGGCGCGGTTCAAACACGTCCACATAGACCTGATCGGCCCATTACCACCGTCAAATGGATATCGGTACTGCTTGACAGCCGTCGATCGCTTTACGCGATGGCCAGAAGCTGTCGCCATAACCGATATCACAGCTGAGACGGTGGCCAAAGCATTTATTTCCTGCTGGGTGTCCAGGTTTGGTTGTCCTACCGACATCGTTACCGACAGGGGTCGGCAATTTGAGTCGGCCCTGTTTCAACAACTCTCAAAAACCATCGGGGTTCGTTACAAGCTGCGTACACTGGTCCGCACAAAGTCTTGTCAAGAGATAAAAAATATTTTAAAATTGACGTTAAAAATAAAGCCGTCACAGTATCTATAGACCGCCTTAAACCAGCCTATTTATTGTGCGACTCCGACACGTCCCTCCATTCACACATCTCATCTCCTGACATACACACAGATATACACACAGACACACACCTATATCACTCACCCATCAAACTCACTACTCGGTCAGGTAGACAGGTTCGATTCCCAGACTATTATCGTCCGTAGACACGGCCTCTGAAGGGGAGTGATGTAGGGAACTATTACATATAATTATTATTTATTTAGTTTATTTCATTTATACATTTATTTATTACAACAATACATAATACGTAATTTATTTATTATTTATATTTCCTTATATACTTATTATATTAATTCATTATACATAATATAATTTCATACTTACGTACGTATTAGCATTTAGTTTATAATATAAATAATATTCGGAAGCCGCCGGTAGTTGCGAATTCTTTCACCGGCGTAGCGGCTAATATTTAAGGCAAAAACAGTCGTTACTTTGCTTTCGATACGCTCACTGTTATTCCCTTGTTTTCTTTGTTCTCCGCTTATTATCAGTTTTTATTTGTGCTTATTTATTTATTGTAATATTATTTCGTGGTGTGTAAAACTATTTTTATTAACTATTGTGCAATATTAAACCTGTAATTGTACATATTAAAAGTGGTGTTGAAATATACATTATAACACAAGTAAGTGGACTTTGAATTCTACCATATCAACACTACAACAACACTTAAGCTATGGATGCGTTGCCAGCCTTGGAAATGTAGGACAGAAGGAGGGAGGAAGGATGGGAATGGTGGGAATAGGGAGTGCTGGCTTACATGCCATCGAACTGGAACACATCATAAGATATTTGGCGGTTCGTCTTTGACATGATAGTGGTCGCGAGCCAGTCGGAGAACGAATCTCCTACCACCACACTACTGGGTTACCCGCCTTTTACGGGACGCTACCCAGCGGCGGGGGGGAATTGTATTCTTAACCCGTCCCCCCACGGGAAAAAAATATAGTAAATAGAGTGGTAACGGGTAATAGTAGTGTAAATAGAGTGAATCTAATGTCAAGACATTCCATATTCATATTTTCGTTTGACATTGTATGGAGCTGCGTAACTCAACACCGCACAGTGTCTTCGTTAAGACTATATTTCCATTAAACACTATTCAAGCCCGTATCTATTATAAAACGAACAAAGAAAATGCTATTTACTTCTTTATTTCGTAATAAATTACTACGTTCCAATAAATTGTACGTATTTAAAAACAATGACCTTCTTTCTATTGGCCAATCACATTACTAGGCTTTGAGTTCAATCACCCAAAAGAAATTTATAATATGTCGTAAATAACTTATATAAATAAAGATAGTCCATCTAGATATTATATTGTCTTTGCCTACTCTCTAATACATAAGGAAGAGGTATGAAGCTGAAAAAAAAATCACAATATTATAATATGTTTTAATAAAAATGCAAAATTCAGGTTCGATACTGTTTTCAGCATCATGTTTTTTTCCTGCAAAACAAACTAGTTATAGAGAACTAAGTCAATTAATGTCAAAACACTCCGTTCTTCACTTTCCACGTAAAATCAGGACATTTCGTGTTGAGTAGTGAAATTCAACTCAGCTTTCTGTCTTACCAGACCAGGTACATGAGCGAAACAACAAAAAAAAAAAACCCCAATCATGCGTGAAAATCGAATCCACAACTATTTGTGGTTGTAACGTAGTGGACGTTACAATCACCTCTTTCTATACTATTTTTTTTAGCTTCACGCTGTATCCCGCACAGCAGGGTAGGCAGAGGGAACCTAGTATTAAAACACTACGTTCCCCACGCATCGCTCAATTCTGGAAGCATTGCGTGTTAAGTTGTGGAGCTTCACGCCGCGCTGTACTTCGACACCAGAGGGAAGAAAATGGAAATATTATATATTTCCACTCCTCGAGTGGGAATCGACCATCCACAACCAGTTGCTTTACAGTCACACATTGTGAATCTGCACCACGACTGGTCCCAATACTATTTAATACAAAACAAAAACACAGCACATCTAAAAACTATCTAAATCAACCACTTTAAGGTCGTCCCTAACGACTTCATCCGGCGCCGACGCATGACTCAACGCAAGGCACAAAGGGTTCCACTGCTGTCGCTATTTCGGTACATACGAGTATAATTTAGTACTGGCAAATAAACGAATGTGGTCCAATGACCCGACTTGTGCGGGTCTATTTATAAATTGTAATATTGTTTATACATGAGGTTAGCGTGACACAGTAGCACAGTGTTCGAGTGTAAACGCGATGGTTGCGAATTCGATTCCCAGTCAGAGGAATGATTGGATTGAAGAGGCACCAGCTGTACTTTTAATTATATAGCAAAAGGCGTAAAATACTGCATATTTATAGAAACCCACACATATTTAGCGATCAGAGTGCCTGGACGGTTTGGGCAGAATTTGAACGCGGGACGTGCGGGACTTGCGCCTTCCAGGAGGCGCAAATACCGCACGTCCCGCGTTCAAATTCTTTTTCAATTTACTTAGGTGTATAAATAACACTTTAAAAACGTTAAAATTAGTTTTATAAGTTCAATGAAAAATAAAGAAAAGTATCTAAATCTATACTTGATTACGATTCCATATTTTTTTACATGGAGAAAAAGAACCTAATTCCTTGACACTCCATTCTCCACTTTTCGCCCAAAGCTGAGACGTTGCTTGTTGATTGGCTACTCTTAACGCCAAATATAAAAATTGAACCCCCAACTATTGTGAACCTTAAAGATAATTCGAACCTTCTCTCTAACATGAGGAAATCTAAACATTTTTGTGTTAGGCAAATACCCAAAAAATAATAATAACCCAGCTTTATCCAAAAACGGTAACATCAATATAATTATAATAAGAATATCCACTTTAGACACGAAGTTATAAATACACGATCCGGTATAATTAAATGGGTATTTTTTTAGTCACATATCAAATACTAGCGGTCCGCTCGCGGCTTCGCCGCGTGCACTACACAACTGCTTCGTTATATTGCAACACGGTCGGTTTTTGAAAGTAGCCTATAAAGTAGCCTATGCTTAAGCTTAGATTATCAACTACATTTATGCCAATATTCATTATAATCGGTCAAGCGGTTTAGATTTTTCAAACTTTCATCCCCTATTTCAACCCTTTAGCGGTTGATTTTTGAAATAAGTAGCCTACGTTAGACCCAGTAACTTTTACTACTTTCATTTTCAATTTCATCTAAATCGGACCGGTAGATTAGCCGTGAAAGCATGACCGACAAACACACAGACTTTCGCATTTATAATATAAGTATGGATATTCACTTTTTCTTTTTTTGTAAATATTATTAATGAATCAAAATGTACTCATCATTTGAAAAATCTATGTCCTGTTTTAGCTCTGTTGCTGTGTGTTGAGGTTTTCTAATTTTATAAGATAGATGTGTCTCCCTTGAAGGAATTTATAGTAAAAGAAAAAAAATAATATTACTTGTACTAAGGTATTTAAAGAAGACATATATATTGTCGGTTATACATAAAGTAAAAAATACACCAAATCAGGAGTAAACAACCCGAATACGACTTAATATATTCATGCAGCCCTTCAAGCCTTTATTTATAATAAAGATATTCTCATATAATATACAATCTAAATACTTTTAAGAAGTGTGATTTTGGTCCACCAAAAAAATTCAATTTATATAGGCTCGTTATTTAAAAGGTTACTTACCCCTGCATTAAATTACTAACAAAAGACTGTGTACGCCTCGACGAAATATGCAAATGTATGTATTATACGTACATATTTGTACAGTTGCATTAAACCATGTTAAATTCCAGCTCTCAGTGTGTCAAATCGTTAGCTGACGATATGTAAATATTTTTTCTTATTTTCGTATACGAGAACAACAGAAATAGTCAAATAATTTCTTAAAATAAGTCTTGAAATTATTTCAATTTAAATCGCATAAAATACTCTAGTGTTAAAACACTCCATTCTCCACTTTCTGCATGAAATCGATAGAGTAATAATAGGGAACGGAGTGTCTTAATACTAGGTTCCCTCTGCCTACCCTACTGTGTGCGGGATACAGCGAGTAATAATGAAGGTTACAAATAAATAATATTATATGTGACATGGATTTGAATTTTCATATTCTTTTTCATATCAAGTCAGGTCTGAGGCCTTAACTTTAGTGTACCTGTGTCCGGTGGTAAAATGTTTGACGTATAAAAAATGAAGCAAGCAACTTATTATATAGAATAAAATTAGTTGACTTTGTCTTTAAAGAAATTAAATTAATTATTACTTATTGTATTACTTCTATACTAAGACAAATTATACTACTTAAGTATGAATATAACTAGAAATATAAAGGAAAATGTGTTTATTTTCCTGTAAATAACATACAAATACATACCTATGTGTATATAATTAAAATTATTTACATCCTTTATTGGCGTATTATTATTATATAAACAGATCATTCTTATATAGATGCACATTGTATGCTTAGTAGCAAAGTTAATAAGTATTGGAATGAAATTGTACTGGAATTGTGTGTAAAATGTAAGCACACGGCACGGCAGGGAGGGAGCCTAGTGTTAAGATACTCCGTTCCCCACGCACCGCCAAATTTTGGAGGCAATACGTTGAGTGGCGGAACTTAACGCCGTACTTTGCTTCGACACCAGAGCAAAGAAAATGGAAATATTAAATATTCCCACTCTTCGAGTGGGAATCGAACCCACAACCAGTTGTTTAGAGTTACACGTTTGTGCCATTGCGCCACGACTGGCTGGATAATTAACTACAATATATGAGATAATAACTTACAAAAAACAATATACTTTAATAGTCTAAAGACATTTTATGTACATACATACCAATACTTCCACGATAAAAGTTTAACTACCAAAGAAGTCTAACGTACCTGAAAATAAAAAATATATATGTTAGGCTTAAAGTTCACATAAATCGTTATAAATCTTATTCTATAAACACACTTTTAGTTAGAAAGTTAAGTGTAGTCATTTCAAGTGAAATGATTAAGTGCGAGATGAAATAAATTATTAGAATTACTATCAGGGGCGCACGTGGGACAGTAGGACAGCATCTGTTTGCAAACGCGATGGTTATGGCTTCGACTCTCACGCAGGAGAGTGATTATATATTATTCTTATGTTAAGCGCGGCGGTTAGTTCCGCTACTTAACACGCAACATTTCTAATTCAGGCAGAAAGTGGAAAACAACAAACAACACTTCAGTAAATTTATTTTTTCAGCCTCACTCTTAATAGCGGGGTAGTCAGAGAGGACCTAGTGTCAATCCACTCCGCCCTCTACTTCCCGGAGCTCAATGCCGCGAATAAACGAAAACTTAAATAATCATTCCCTCGAATGGGAATCAAACCCACAACCGTCGCGTTCTCAATCACACGCCGTCCCACTGCGCTACGACGGTTTCAATATATTTCTGTACAAATATTCCAGGAGTTAACTATATAAACCTCTATATATTACGACTCTGTTCTCATGACGCACCTGTATTTACACCTGGTGTAAAGTAACGATATTATTAGACGCGTATTTTTGAATATTCTGAGTAATTGGTTCACTGGTTTATACTGTTTAATATTAAACATGCATCGCATTTTGCATGTTAGACTGAAGAAACTTAATAATACAAAATTTTCTGCAAACTTAAGAGATATCGCATGTTTAGTGGCGGAATTAAACATTGTACTTTGTCAATTTATATAAAACTAGCGGCCCGCTCGCGGCTTCGCCGCGTGAACTATTTCGTTATATTGCAACCCTCGGGGGCACATTTTTAAAAAATAAAGTAGCCTATGTTTAAGCTTAGATTATCAACTATATATAGCCAAAATTCATTACAATTGATCAAGCTGTTTAGATTTTTCATATAAGTTTTCATCCCCTATTTCAACCCCTTAGAGGTTAATTTTTGAAAAAATAAGTGGCCTATGTTAGACCCAGTCACTTTTACTACTTTCATTCTAAATTCCATTCAAATCGGACCGGTAGATTAGGCGTGAAAGCGTGACAGACAAACACACAGACTTTCGCATTTATATATAAGTATGGATTTAACACCAATTTCAACTCTAAAGCACTTTTATTCTGTTACAAGCAAAAAACACTAAGATGGCGTCATAAACAAATATATCTCAATAGAGAACTAACAAACAGTGATATATAGAAAGTACACACAAAAAAAGGATACATAATCATTTGTCTCGGAAGTCCAAAAGTCTTTGAAAGGAAAGTTACTGTTATTAACATAATTTGAATACTAGAGGCATATTGTCAAAATGTTTTAAGATGTTAGGCCTAATATCGAAAAGTATCATAATAAAATCTCCTACATAACCTATATCATACTTCAAAAAAAACAATTTTATAAACAACAAATATACTTTAAAAGAAAGATATAAGAAATAACTACACACTGACATTTAGCAAGGTAAGGTAGATGGACAAAATTAGAAAAGACATTTCAATAAAGGTTTCATATTTCATACACAAAAACGAAAAATAAAAAATGTTATGTTTTATTTTTCGTTCAAGTTAGTAAAAGAATTACCTTTCCACTCTAATAGTTGCTGTCTGTCTTTACACCACGTATTAGTGCTAACTTAAATAATAATCAACGTACCTGAGTGCATTAAAAATATGGTTTGATTAATTTACACAATACAAGATGACGAAAAAAAATTGTCTTCAGAAATAATGTTTTGAAAAAGAAGCTATATATTTTTTTCTTAAAAAACTAGGAGAGAATCAGTGACGACAATCCATTCTTCCCTTTCCGCCGGAAATCGAGATATTAGCGGAATTTAACTCCGCCATTAACATACCTATACCTAAAGACATTTAAAGAAAACGTATAAAAAATTGAACGCAGCGGGATTCGAACCCGCGCCTCCTGAACCGTCCAGGCGCTCTCACCACTGAGCCATGCGTTATACTATCCGCTGCGTCGAAATTCTTATACGCTTTATTACAACATATTTTTGTTGTTAGTATCTGTGTAGAGAGATTTTTACAAATTTCTGCTACCCAAAGATTGTTCTACGAACAATCGTTTGGCAAGAGAGAATGCTGTTTATTAAACACTTTTAAACATTTTTAAAGTGTTATTCCACACTTAGGAAAATAGAAAAAGACATTTAAAGAAAAAACGTATAAAAAAATGAACGCAGCGGGATTCGAACCCGCGCCTTGTGTTTTTCATATTTCCCAAGTGTGGAATAGCACTTTAAAAATGTTTAAAAATACCTATACCTATATCAGACGCTAGAGCGCAGAAATAAAAATAATTTAAATTACCAGAAGCTCACACTGCACCACGACTGCGGCTCGAATATTCTATTCTATTTATATTTAAATGTCAAAAATTTAAATACACCCGAGGATATTGACCAAACATGAAATTAACATAACGTTATGTAATCCTAGATTTTAGATTTAAATATATTAATGCATATAATACAATTAATAATCTACACCGACTGTGGAAACTAGAATATAGCCAGATTTCTTTGAAAGGTTAAAAAATGATGGAATAAATATGTTTTTTCTTCTACGCATAGTCTTTATTTCATTCTTATATATAATATGGTTCTGTATTCCAGAGATGGGCAACCTTTTTTAGCAACGAGCCTATCTAAATTTAGAATCTTTTTAGCGGGTAGATATTATAATTTTTATAGTATTTCAAAAGTAGTGAGAGAGTATTTGTAAGATAAATAAACATTTGGCAGGCCGCATAAAGTTATTAAGTGGTACCGCGGGTTGCGCACCTCTGGGCAATTCTACCTTTACCGCAAGATGGATCCGCTTTTAACGAACCAGAGTAAGGAAAACGTTTATTATAAATTGAAAATAATCACCAAAAACGAACCTGCAATCATAACGACACAGAGCCTTAATATTACAACATGTTTTTATTTATCTTGCAATGTATAGGTTTTTGTTTGTTGTTTGGGTGGAACTCAATTTTAAAATATGTGTCCTTAACCGATAAAATTTCATACATATGGTTAGTTTGTATGACAATGCATCTATACAATTCTGGATTAGCTGTGTAACGTCATACTAAATCCAATATGGCGGTACATCAAAGATGGTGGACTAATTATTTTTAATGCACGCCATCAATATTGATCCTAAATTAAAGAGCTTGCTAAGAGCTTGCTAAAAACAACTTGTTTTAAAAAAAAGTCTTTTATTGTTAATTTAGATATTAATATAGATAAAATATAAACCTGTCCAATACATTATAATAGTTTAGAATCTAGAACTAATCGTTATATTATACAAGAAGATAAAATTTCTTGGCTGGTTACTAAACAGTAACAGTAACAACCGGTTGGATTATCGCGAGTCGCAGAGACAGGTTGGTACGTCAAGACAATATTGCATTGATAAGAGGAAAAGTTGGCCGAAATACGCTTTTGGTGGAACGATATCATTTTTTCTGTTGTTTTTTTCTGTATTTTAACTCAATTTTCAATGGTATTAAAATGTGAATGTATGAATAATAGTTTAAAAATATTTTTTTTTAATTTTACCTTTCTTCACATATAGAAGAGTAAGAGAGAACCTAGTGTCAAGAGTCAAGTAGAGTGGGGACTATACACGCAATGTCTCTAATCAAAAGTGTTTATTATTTTATTATATTAAAAGATCAACTTCGACCACGACTTCGTATACGTGAAATTTAACAAAGTTACAATTCTAAAATAAAAGTAAACTAAGTTAATCTTAATTAAATCAGCTCTCTGCCAGTGAAAACTCCGTTAAAATCGGTCCAACCTCTACAGAGATTAACCAGAACAAACAGACATACAAAAATTTAAAAACAAATGTTATTTTAGTATAATATGTACCGTGTTATAAATGCAAATGTATTTATTAAAAACCGGTTATTTTAACATTATAAATAGACTCTCCAATTTAATTTATTTGTATAGATATAAATAGACTAAATATTTAAATAGATACATTATAAAAACGTTCCCATCAAAACCGCATAACATAAAATTTTTTTTTATAGTTTCAAGCTGTATCCCGCACACAGCAGGGTAGGCAGAGGGAACCTAGTGTTAAGACACTCCGTTCCCCACGTACCGCCAAATTCGAAAGCATTGCGTTAAGTGGCGGAACTTAACGCCGCGCTTTGCCTCGACGCCAGAGTTAAGAAAATGGAAATATTAAATATTTCCACCCCTCGAGTGGGAATCGAACTCACAACCAATCGTTTACAGTCACACGCTTGTGCCACTGAGCCACGACTGGCGCTATAACTGTAACATATAACTGTAAATCAAAAGAACATAAGCATACAATTATCAAATCAACAGATCCTCCATCCTTCGGTGACATTGAACTTTATTTCACAAAGAAAGACCGAGAGAGTTCTGGTTGAATGAACCCATTCAAACGCTTCCGAGTGGCGAGAGGAGTCACGGCCGGCCACTAGCTACCGAGCCTTTGTCACACGTAGGCACATATACCTACCTCTTATATTATGAAAATACGCAATGATTGTTGAATACAAGGTCATTTGGGCGTCACGTCGTAATGTTTTTATATTGAAATATCCGTTTAGTTTAAAGGCATTGTTTTTTGGAGACCGCAGTGGAACAGTGGAGCAACGTTTGACCGTGAGGGCGTTTGGTGAGGATTCGATTCTCATTTTGGAGATTGATTATATTTAAATTATTTTCATTTCTCCTGTCTGGTTCTTACTGTCTAAGATAAGGGGCGGCGTTGAGTTCCGCCATTCCACGTGCAATCTCTCTCGATTTCGAGTGTAGATTATCTTGAAACTATTTTCTCTTTAACACTGCTATACATGAAAATTTAAAAAAACCTTATTTTCCCAATAATAGTAATTTTCGTAATTATTTTTTAGTATTATCTTCTTTACAGCTATCCTGGACTATTTTAAGTACATTAAAGAAGCGACTGTCACATAATCTCTCAACACAACTCCCAAGTGTTCGCAACAATTGTCTTTCATATAAACTCGGAGCGACCAGTTAGCGTGCCTCCCGAAGCGTGGCGGAGGTCGTCTGTACACCCGTTATTATAAAACTATCTAGCGAAACAAATGTACAATGTAATACTACAAAACTAAAATTAAAATAATATTATACTAGAGAACCTAGTGTCAAGACACTTCGTTCTCCACTTTTCTGAAAGAAATAGAAAATCTACTTTACGATTTGCCTTAGTGGAGTGGAGTAATTTAAACAAATTGATCAACATTCCACATTCTCTCTCTCCCTCTCTCTTTAAATTGGTCAAAAAAATATGCAAAAAATGATGCATGCTGATAAATTTATCAGCATACATCATTTTTTCATTCATCAGTTCAGCAATTTAATTAAATTTATATAATCATACCCCGAAGTGGGAATCGAATCTGCAACCAATCACATTTAGAATCGTGCGCTGTCATATCACGTCACGAGGACTTATACATAATATGGATAAATGCATATAAATAAATAGGTATTTATATATTATAATAATTACAAAGTATATATCGCGATCATCACGTACGTGTGAACATCAATAGCACACAGCCATGACAGGTATGAATTGTAACATTAACAAGTAACACATGAAATCTTTTTTCTTATTGATCAATACTTGAAGGTTGCTACACTTTATGAGATAGTCAATCTAAAGATTGAATATATACAAAATCTCGATCGAATATATAAGAAAAAGATATAGATGTGGCCAGTCGTGGTCCAGTGGCACAAGCGTGTGACTGTAAACGACTGGTTGTGGGTTCGATTCCCACTCGAGGAGTGGAAATTATATTTCCATTTTCGCTCTGGTGTCGAGGTAAGGCGCGGCGTTAAGTTCCGCCACTTAACACGCAAGCCTCCAAATTCGGCGGAAAGTGGGGAACGGAAAAAATTGATGGGAAAGATATTACATCACCTACTGTGTTAATATAGAACACAGCCTTAAAATCCGCCACTCAACAAGCAATTTCTTTACTGATGACCAATGATGAACCACGGTAAGCCAGACGCACTAAATACACCGCAACATGCATACAAATATAAAATGTTTTACATTCCGAAAGCGGAGAACAAAGTGTCGTGACACTAGGTTCTCTCTGCTATGCCCGAAAAGGCGTGAAGCCGTTTTTTTATATGTGACACTTTTCAGTATGTTCATAACTTTACCATACACAACAAGTAGTTATCGTTTAAATGAAAGTCAGAGTACTGATCTAGTCTAGACAGGCCAGATTCTTTGCATCTATTTTAAGATAAAAATATGCAAAACAAAAATAAAAAAGTCATTTACCTATTCTCAAAACCTGTTTCTTTTCAAAACATCTTGACCTTTCTCAACTGATTTCGTTTGATAATCAAAACACTACAACTTCAATACTAAGGACTTAAGACTAAATAACATCACATTAAACGATTACAAAATAAAATTAACTTTTTAAAATCTACCATGTATCAATTAATAAGTGCGAGAAAATTTTGCAGCGCTGACTCATTTCCTTTCTTTTTAGCATAAAAATTTGCACATGTGTCCGGATTCGTCGACAGTCGAAAAATATTGTTTTCGTAGCCACAACCTGATGTCCTCGGTTGAACGACCAGTGAATATAACGAGAAAATACATGTAAGCCTTTTAGTTTGTTTAATTTTTTTTTAGCTTCACGCTATATCCCAGGAGCGCTATAGCACACAGCAGGGTAAGCTGAGGAAACCTAGTGTTAAGACACCGCCGAATTTGGAGGCATTGCGTGTTAAGTGGCGGAACTTAACGCCGAGCTTTGCCTCGACACCAGAGCAAAGGAAATGGAAATATTAAATATTTCCACTTTCCGTGTGGGAATCGAACTGGTCCCATAATTAAATTGTTATTATATCTGAGATCATGATAAGAAGACAAAGAGAAACTTAAGTCACTACAAATTCAAATAGACAAAGATAAGAAAGAAATATCATTTTTTTCTTTTAGTAAATGACATAATATTATTGAATGGCATAAGTATTTCTATATGTAATGATAATTATTAAGGTGAGCTCCGACACGTAGAATGTCTGGATGTCGTACGGAAAGTGGAGAAGAGAGTGTTTTGACACTAGATTCTGTCTGAGTGTCCTCATATACGGAAGAATAAAAAAAATGACACACAGGAGTACAGTAATACCTCTCCGATGGTTAATCTCGTAGGATATTAATTTATTTTCAACCAAAATTTAACAAATTGCTATATTAAGTTTTATCAGTCATCACACGCAATATCTTATAGACAATGTAGTAAAAATTACTTTACCTAACAGATTAAAAGAAATATATCAAAATTAAAATGACTACTATAGGTACTCTAGCACATCTTAGAACAGTTAGAAACCGTTATCAATCTTAATAGACACTTCTATCCAATATTTAGATAGCGTCGAGTCCACAAACACGACTTCTAGAAATTATTGACTTACAGTACAATATTGACAGACGTATCGAACGCCTTATCGCGGTACAATAATAGACGGCCGAAAGTGGAGTACAAATATAGGTGATAAAGCAGTAATAGCCGTGTCCTTAAGTGATAATGAGAAATTCCTCTAAAGTTTGCCAGACTTGAATAAAGAAAATATTATATATGTATATAACAAAGAATTTGAACTCTTTTGCATAGCAGGTTTAATGAACAAAACCTAGTGTGGAGTATCTTTTCAGTTCTTCAGCTTCGTCTGAATTGAAAATTTGTGTATATATAGATTTCCTGAAGAATAGTGTCAACACAAGGTTTGTCTGTCTATCAATTAAATATAACAACGCGACGACACAAAAAAATATATAAATTTCAGTACTAGAGAAACCAAACCTACGAACTACTAACCAAACATGTGGTATGTTTGACCATTAAACTAACAGATGCTTTACCCAATTTATAGGTTACCATTAAGTAATTAATAACTTACATTTACCTAACCATAGGTAATGTAAAACAGGTAACGTGAGACATAAATAAATTTAAGAACATGCACCCAGGCATTGTAGTTACTTTCCAAATGTGTTCACCTTTAAAGGAAGCCTTTCTCTTAAACGATCACTTACACTTCTTTATATTATATAAGAACAGAACCTTAAGCAGTACAACCTATTTTAATATAATAGGTATATTATTTTAATTGAAATATTAAAAATAAGTTAATAACATAAGGCGCGGCGTTTACTAGCGCCAATCACCAAGCAATGTTTCAAATTCAGGCAGAAAGTGGAGAAAGAAGAGAATTAACACTAGATTCTCTCCCTATCCTAGCGTGAAGTGTTTTATTAATTACTAGCCCGCTCGCGGTTTCGTTGCGTGAACTACATAACTGTTTCGTTGTATAGCAAAACTCGGGGGTAGATTTTTGGAAAATAAAGTAGCCCATGTTTAACCTTGGATTATCAACTATATATATTCCAACATTTATTATGATCGTTCAAGCGGTTTAGATTTTTCATATAAACTTACATTCCCTATTACAACCCTTTAAAGGTTAATTTAAAAAAAAATAAGTAACCTATGTTTGACCCTGGATATTTTACTACTTTCATTCTAAATTTCATCCGGATCGGACCGGTAGATTAGCCGTGAAAGAGTGACACAAACATACAGACTTTCACATTTATAATATAAGTATACATTTATAATATAAGTACAACAGCTTCACGCCCAAAAAGCAGTAAAAAGTTTATTTAAGTAATCGCTTGCATTTTGGTGATTGTAAGCTAATTTCCGCCTAAATACAAGACATTGCGCATTGATTAACGGAACTCAACGCCGGTCTTTGTTCAAAAGAAACTTACGTTAAAAGACGTTGCCTAATTGAGCCACGACTGCCTCATTGTTACTTAAGTAATATATTTTACTACTACTTAAGTAATATATATTTTTTTAGCTTCGTACTGTATCCCGCACACAGCAGGGTAGCCAGAGGGAACCTAGTGTTAAGACACTCCATTCCTCACTTTCCGCTGAATTCGGAGGCATTGCGTGTTAAGTGGCGGCACTTAACGCCGCGCTTTACCTAGACACCAGAGCGAAGAAAATGGAAATATTAAATATTTCCACTCCTCGAGTGGCAATCGAACCCACAACCAGTCGCTATACAGGCACACTTTGTGCCACTGCGCCACGACTGGCCCCTACAATTAGTTTTAATACTTAAGTAGTATACTTAAGTATTATACTTAAGTATTAAAATAAATAAGAAATAGGTCAACATTAAAGTCCAAAGTAGCTTATCAACCGTTGATAAGTGACGACAATGCTGGTCGTGAGTGAGACCGAAATAAAAATAGATAACGCGATATCAATATGTTTATGTAAATTTTTCCTATACACTGTCAAGTGTATACTTTATCTATCAGGTTCCTTTTATTTAAGCTTCGACGTGATATTGACTATTTATATTTATATTATGGACATGAACTTAGTGATATAAAAATATTGTATTGTCATCGCAACCAGATAGTTAAACTAAAAAAAAATCGCTCGAACGTGAAGTCTGTGCTCCTTTACGGTTGCGAGACGTGAGGGGGCCACTAAAGACATCACGCAACGCATACAGCCCTTGGTCAACCGCTGTTTCAGACAGATACTTGGTATCTACTGGCTAGATAAGATCTCGAACGAAGAACTGTGAGATCATTGCTTTGAGACTCCGATTGATCTCCAAATAAGGCGTCGCAAGTGGTTTTGGATTGGGCATACTCTAAGAAGAACATCTGATCACATTCCAAGACAAGCCCTCGGATGGACACCGCAAAGGAAAAGGAAACGTGGTCGCCCTAAACATACTTGGAGACGTTCAGTGATTGGGGAACTAAAGGCAATTGGGTTGACGTGGTCCGAGGCGAAACGCATTGCCCAAAACAGATCACGATGGCGGAGCACTGTGGAAGCCCTCTGCCCCACCTAGGGGACATAGGACAATAAGTCAAGTCAAGTAAGTCATCGCAACCAGTTAGCAAATATTCAAATAGACAATCAAATCGAACAAAATGAATATCAAAAAAGACATTTTAGAAAACGTATAAAAATTTGAATGCAGCGGGATTCGAACCCGCGCCTCCTGAATACTGTTCAGGTACTCCTGAATTCAATTTTCCTAAGTGTGGAATAACACTTTAAAAATGTTTAATAAATATCAATAAAATGAATATCAAAATAGTTCATAAAGTGGGCCAAAACAGCCTCTAGTATCTATTGATCTCACAGTCTCAATCCCCGTCAGAATACTGGTGAAGCTAGTAAAAAAATCCGCAGAAAAGCGTAGTTAAAGAGAGTCTAATGTTAATGCACTCCGCTCTACACTTTCTGTATAAATTGGGACATAGTGTGTTAAGTGATGGATTAAAACCCTACATTTCGTTTTAGGTACTAGAGCGAGGTAGTGAACATAATTTGAATACAATCATTCCCACGAGCGAGAGTCGAATCGACAACCATCGCGTTACAGACAGATGATATCCCACTGCGCCACATCATTCGCTGCCTTTTGGCCTTGGCTAAAAAGTAAAAAAAAGTAATATAAATAAAAAAACTTGTCTGTCAGTCACCTAGTAACTATAAACTACTGTAAAAGTGTTAACATTACTAAAAATCAGGACTAAATAAATATTTTAAATATATACAAACATTTATAACCAAATTCTACAAGAGTTTAGTGTTAAGTTATAACGTTTGTCCATATAAGGCATCCAGGTTGCGCAGACGCATGCAAGTCGGCCGATATGTAGGTCGCCGATACGAATCCACTCGTCCGTGTCCCTTATCGCAATCGCTTGTCTTAACATATGTTATGGTAATAAGTAGGGTTGCATTGTAAAAAAGTAATTTTACGGTAAACATTTTAAAAGGCTAAATTTTAAAAAGTTTTCAGTTTATTTTATTGGTTTATAACGAAAATACGTTACGTATAAAAAATAATAATAGCATCTATTATAATGTGTAAAGACTTAAAATGATATATAATCTACGGCAGTTCAGGTCAGGTCAGAGAACGTAGAGTTAAGACACTCCGTTTTCCGTCAGAAATGGAGACAATGTGTATGAAAACATAATTCAAAAATAGAAATAAAACTATTTATTCTGTCTTTTCTTTAACTTAAATCTTCGTGAATTAAATAATACTTTTAACTATATATTTCAAAGCGCGGCGTTAAGTTGCGCCACTTACACGCAATGCCTCCGAATTCGGCGGTGCGTGGGGAACGGAGTGTCTTAACACTAGGTTCCCTCTGCCTACCCTGCTGTGTGCGGGATACAGTGTGAAGCTGAAGAAAAAAAAAGAACTATATATTTGGTCCGTTGAAACTTTATACCTAAAACGAAGACAAAAAAACGACTACTAATACAATATTTTATAAAAGTTAAGGGATTTTATTTATCTCTTTCATCTTAATTAAAATTAATAAGCGTTCAGAAGAAAATTGCTCAAGATAGGCTGATTAATTACTTAAGATGCCATCGTGGCGGACTTGCGATAATGCCTAACTGAATTTAAAATTGTCGTTACTCTAGTATTATAAGGTAAAAAGCAGCGTTTAATTACGCTACTTATACCTAATGTATAGAATTTCATATAAAGGAGAGACTATTCATTAAGTTCTTTTTTTGTATGCAGTAGTAACAAGCACGAGTTGTACCATTAAACAACAAACTACGAAAGAGTCAATCAAAATTGTTTACATTTTTGTTCTAATGCATTGTAATAACATTAATCGAATATCAATTGCTTTTTCCATTAATTAGATCGTTCATTTATGCATATAAAAATCAAAGAGCCATCTCCATATATAAACTAGTATTCACACACTTAGGAAATTGAAAAAGATATAGAAAAAATAATACAAAAAATTATGTGCACCGATATTTGAACCCGCGGCCGTTGGAAGCCGTCCCAGCATTTTGACCCTTAAGCCACGCACTCTACTTCTGGGTATATTGAAAATCTTCGAAGAAATATTTTCAAAAGATGCAGGTTCGAATCCCGCTGCGTACAAATTTTCATACATTTTCAAAAAAATGCTTATATTTTAGTAACCCCTTAATTTATTTATTAATAACATCTATACAGCAGATGGCGTTATAATAAATTAAAAAAAAAGCAGCGATAACCAAGCCCCTTATGAAACAGTAGGTTTTATAATCGACTCTCACACGGACATGCAAATATCTGTGTCACAGGAAATAGACATAATCTACTCTGAATGTTAAGACGCAATTATTATATTGTAATTGCGCTTTCGTCTGTTTGTCTAGACTTAACGTATCATTAGATATACATATCTCCATCTGTCTTGAGAAACCTTGATTTGAAAAGGTGAAATAGACACTCCCCTAGTGTCAATACACTTTGGTACTGCACTTTCCGCTTGAATTCAATACACTGGTGGACTTCGACATCACGCTTAACAATAACATGCATAACAGTTAAGAAAATAATAGTAATTTATTTTGTTTCTGAAGAAATATATTTAAAATATAAATAAAAAGTCACACTTTAGAATGTCGGGTGGAGAATAAATGAATAGGTAAGAAAAAAAGGTCATACCCCTTTTCTTTTATTTTTCCATGTATGTAAGTGCATATAAACTACCAAATCTAATATATAATAATGGTACGTATATTCATTATACAATATACGAGTATACCAGCGGCCCGCTCGCGGTTTTGCCGCGTTTTCTACGTGGCTATTTCCCTAGGTTGCAGCCCTCGATGATGGATTTTTGAAAAATAAAAATAGGCTATATTTAACCTTGGATTATCAACTATATACATGCCAAAATTCATTACACTCGGTCAAGCGTTGTAGAATTTTCATATAAACTTGAATCCCCTATTTCAACCCTTTAGAGGTTGATTTTTGAAAAACTAAGTAGACTATGTTAGACTCAGTCATTTTTTACTACTTTCAATCTAAATTTCATCCAAATCGGACCATTAGATTAGCAGTGAAAGCGTGACACACAAACTCACAGATATTCGCATTTATAATATAAGTATGGATATATTCACAATCTAACGTTTATTTTCATAATAACTCACTATATAACTACATCTAACTTGACTTAATCACGTGAATGATAACAACGTCTTTAATAAATAGCAAAATAACAATACAATGTACTCGTATGTAAACGCAGCACGAGTCTCGTCTATGAGAAACCACGTGTAGGGCGCTCACGTGTACTATTTCTAACGTTTAGTACCTACTCATATCTTATTTCTTATAATTATTATAGGTAAGTGTTATACTAAGAATAATTATAAATACATGGAAACTCTTATAAATTGTTTTAATATGATTAAAAATGTGATAAAATAAGAATACAGCTAAAAAACTATAAAAAGTTATCTAATTATTTATAACATTATTAAGACATTATTAAAATATTCAATATTTAGACATCAGCTGGCATGGTACTACTACAACAATGTACCCACGATGGTTGTGAGCTCGATCCCCAGTTAAGAAAATTACGATTAAGGTACGGAGAAAGTTATATACTATATAGCGTTCTCCTTCTTGGTTAGTAAGTAAATAAATAATAAACAGAGAGGCAATTAAAATATATTAACAACTTCACACATAACTGTAGCTGGTAGTCAGACAAAACAAAATGTTAAACACTTCGTTCACCAGTTTTTGCTCAAAATTGACAAAAAAAATATACATTTAATAATATTACAAAACATATGCATTTTATATCCATACTAATTGCAAATTTGTATAAAAATTTTTAACTGTTAGCCCGATTATAATGAAATTTGACAAAAATACAGTTAAAACTTAAAATTAAACATAAGATCGTTTATGTAGGTTTATTAGTATCACTATTATTTTTATGTATGTATTATTAATATGTATAATTTTTATATGTATTATATATATATATATATATATATATATATATATATATATATATATATATATATATATATATATATATATATTGCTGTAATATAATAAGTAAATTTTAAGTACGCTTTCACCTACTATGTATATAATTTGTACACCAACTTAACTCTTTATTTTATGATTTCTTTCACGGTGAGGGTTGCCTGGTAGAGATCACCTATGGTGATAAGGCCGCCTTTACACCATATACTGTATTTTTACTATTTATATTACTTGCTATGCTATCTTCTTCTTTGTTTTTGGTGTAATAAAGAGTTTAAATAAATAAAATTAAACATAAGACTACTATTGAAAAATCCATCTTATAGGATGGCTATATAACAAAACAACCATAGATTCACTCGGCTAAGCCACAAGCGGGCCTCTAGTAAAAAAATCAATTGTAATACGATATTTAATACAATTGTAACAATCGCTAAGTAAATACTACGTCTCAAGCTGAGTTCTATTAGACCGGGCGGACACGTACCAAGTTTAGAGGTCACGTCGCGTCGTGTAAACGCTCAGCGACGTGATGACGATTGAATTAAAAAAACATGGCACAAAAATTATAAGTTTAGTCAATGATACCTCGTCATTTATAGTCTTTTTTTCAGCTTCACGCTGTATCCCGCACATAGCAGGGTAGACAGAAGGGAACTTAGTGTTAAGACACTCCGTTCCCCACTTTCCGCCAAATTGTGGAGACATTGCGTGTTAAATGGTGGAACTTAAGGCCGCGCCTTGCCACGACACTAGAGCGCAGAAAATGGAGATATTAAATATTGCCACTCCTCGAGTGGGAATCGAACCCAATACCACTCATTTTACAGTCCCACTTTGTGCCTCTGCGCCACGACTGGCCCCAAAAATATAGTTAATTATTTAAATATTTTATTTATATTGAATTGGACATTGAGAACTAGGTTATCTAAGTTTATTCACTATAATTCAAGGCAGAGCCTCGTGAATAAAAAGTCAATTATGTCTAACAACTGAGCTGTTGGCTTAGTGATTAAATAATAAGTAAGCTCTGGGTCGTGAGTTCAAATAGTTATTTAAATATGAGTATTCTTTTTAAACATTTTTAAAGTGTTATCCACACTTAGGAAAATTGAAAAAGACATTTAGAAAACGTAAAAAATTTGAACGCAGCGGGATTCGAACCCACGCCTCCTGAATACCGTCCAGGCGCTCTCACCATTGAGCCATGCATTCTACTACCAGCTGCGTCGAAATTCTTATACGTTGTATTACAACTTATTTTTGTTGTTGTATATGAGTATTCTTGTATGATTTTTTTATTTAAGTCATAGAAGTAATTAATAATATGTAAAATAATATATTTGATAGGTTCAGATTGTACTTTCTCCAAGATAACGGAACGCTGCGCATTATCTTGCTTTAGCGAAAATTAACATCATTTAAACACAGCACCTAGGGAGGATCCTCGCAAGGGTGCGAGGATCGAATTCACGATTGTTTTTAGTCAAAAGCACTTAACCAAACGTCACTTAACCATAACAACAACTGATAACAATATTCAACTACACACAAATACTAAATCTCAACTCTCTCTCTCTCTCTCTCATAATACATGCTTCAATTTTTGAACGTCTTGTTACATGCTTCAATTTTTGAATGTCAAATAATTTACCACCGGACTCAGGTTCACTAAAGTCCTGAGAAGAACCGGCGCAAGAACCTGAGCGGGACTTCTTTATCTTAAACCAATTGTGATGATATACAGATTTATTGCTAACAGTGATATAGTGATAACTTTTGAAATAGACTGGATCGAGCATTTCATTAATAACAAAACTACTACATACAACTAGACTACTACAGTAGAACGATCATTCACTTACAGAGTACACTGCATACATGGCATCCAATAACGCTAAGAGCCGGGACGTGATACAAAGCCGGTGCCTTTGTACTGTCGAAAGTAAACAAGCATGTACGAATATACACGCTAAATCAAATTGAACGATCTTTTGTGATAAGGGAATTAATTATTTTAAGTTTCGCCACTTGACACGCAATGCTTCCGAATTCGGCGGAAAGTAGGGGACGGAGTGTCTTAACACTAGGTTCCCTCTGCCTACCCTGCTGTGTGCGGGATACAGCGTGAAGCTAAAAAAAATAATTATTATTATTTTGACGTTAAATATATGCAGGCGTAGCAATAAGGCACAGTGGAAAAGTATTTAACTGATAAACTCGATAGATTAGCAAAGGTAGCGCAGCATGACAACGTCTGACTGCAAACCCGATGTTTGTGGGTTCGATTCCCAATTGGACAAATGAAATTCATTAAAATTTTTATTCTAAATCTTTGAGTTCCGTCACTCCACTCGCAATGTCTCGATTTCCCGGGAAGAAAGTGGACGACAGTGTCTCTTGACACTAGTTTGACACTCTGAATATTCCGCTATACGGGTTAAAGCGTGAAGTTACGAATAGGTAATTCACGTGAACATCAAAACATAAGCTAGTACTGTCAAAGAGCCATTTAGAAATATTAATTTGAAGCCATTGCCTGTTTAGACGCAGCATAAAACACAGGTTTGGATTCCGTAACCTAACACACAGCATCTCTTATAATATAATAATCGTCAGTTATAAAAAATATCTTGGCACTTCGTCCATTTCGCCTAATACGTGAAAACAAGAAAATTACATACAAACTAATAAAATATTTACCTATTTTCCTGTTAGCTACTTTCACTTCAAAGAAAGATGATTATTAAAATATTGAAATAGAATTTTGTGCGTAAATAATTTTTATCTTTACATATTTCCGTATTTACAATGATAAGCAGATATATATCTTAGTAAAATTTATTACATGTATCTAGACATCAACTATATTACATACTACTATACATATGTACTATTCCGGTACAATGGACCACGCGCGGCGTTGAGTTCCGCCACTCAACACGAAACATATCCATTTCGGACGGAATGTGGAAAACGGAGTGTCCTCATACAAAATTATTAGTAAAAGACTGATACCATATTTAGTAACCAAAAAACAAAAAGAACGACCTAAACGAACCAAGCGCTAAAACCGAAACATCTTCACAACAAACATTTCCCCGTCCGGGAATCGAACCACCAACCATCGCACTATACCTACCATCCACTGTGACATAATGGGTTTTAAAATATTATTCACATTTTATTAATAGCTTACTGTCAAACCATCAACTATCTTATGTTTTGATTTACACGGGGAGTTAACTGCAGGCAATTATCGTGATTCACTGCGATAACACGATAGCTGCGGCCGATCTCAACAATATAATAAAGGTAGGTGCTATAAATAAATCTGAAATCATCAACTAATTTATATCTGTTGTGAAATGAGTGTGTGAAACAGATATATTTAATCGTTAACACGTAAACATGGCTTTATTATTTTAATGAAGACATACTGCGATAACTTATATTCACGCTGTATCCCGCACACAGCAGGATAGGCAGAGGGAACCTAGTGTTAAGAGACTCCGTTCTCCACGAACCACCGAAATCGGAGGCATTGCGTGTTAAGTGGCGGAACTTAACGCCGCGCTTTACCTCTGATACCAGAGCGAAGGAAGTGGAAATATTAAATATTTCTACTCCTCGAGTGGGAATCGAACCCACAGCCAGTCGCTTTACAGTCACACGTCCGTGCCGCCACTACGCCACGACTGGCCCCTGTTTTTTTTCTTTCACGTTTTCCGGTATAGCAGGACAGTCAGAGTGAACCTAGTGTTAAGACACTCCGTTCTCATTTTTACCCCTTAAATTGAGATATTACGTGTTGATTGGCGGAAACCAATGCTGCGTTATTTGTCTAAAGTACCAAAGCTAAGAAATGGAAGTAAAGGAATTATGATCATCATCAATCGTACACGCAACCTATCGCGAATACAGAGATGGTGTACTACTGAGCCACGATGGTCTCACGCATTATATTATTTATTCGATTTTAGTCAATTTTAAAACTTTGTGGCCCATCTAAATCTATAAGGACGAAAACACAGGTCTAAGTGTAGTTCTTAGTTAAGTAGTGTAAAAAATCACTAGAAATTATCTTTTCACTAGTTTAACTAAATTTCTAGTATTTGTAGCACTACAGTTTCTAGGACAAAAAGACACCAAGGTACTTCTCTTTGTTCTTCCATTGTAAGAAATCCAAAGACATAATTATAATACCATGTGGCTGTGTAAACATCAGCTGCAGAATCGACACGTTTCAACCTGACAACGTAATGTTAGTGACCTCACATAATTAAATGTCAATGTTGACGTTTTGGAAGCAAAATTCAACCTCGCGAACAGCTGCCTTATGTTAAAAAAGAAAACCAGACAAATAAAATATTGTATTTTTTTTAGCTTCGTACTGTATCCCGCACACAGCAGGGTAGGCAGAGGGAACCTAGTGTTAAGACACTCCATTCCTCACTTTCCGTCGAATTCGAAGGCATTGCGTGTTAAGTGGCGGAACTTAACGCCGCGCTTTGCCTCGACACCAGAGCCAAGAAAATGGAAATATTAAATATTTCCACTCCTCGAGTGGGAATCGAACCCACAACCAGTCGTTTACAGTCACACGCCTGTGCCACTGCGCCACGACTGGCCACAATGTTCTATTATGTAATAAATTAATATTTAATATCCACATCAGATTCAAACTTTTCCCGCATAAAAGAGTAGCAAGAAGTAACCCTACTTCCAAGACACTGCATTCTCCGCTTTCCGTCCATAATCAAATGATTGCATTTTAAGTGATGGAATTCAACATTCCCTTTTTCTTTAGCACCAGAATAGGAAAAGTTAAATAATTTAAAAAATCTTGTGAAGTAAGAATCGAACCCACAACCAACGCTTTTAGAGTCAGACGTCATTCCACTGCGCCACGATGACCTCAAAAATTAAAAAAAATAGTTATTTAGTGTAATGTAAAGAAAGAGGCCTTGAAAATCCCGTTATAATATGTACAATAGAATGAAGCATTACCGAATTCCGCAACCTAACAGACAAACTTTTGGCTTTCGTAACATATAAGCAACCATTACATAAACAGTTTATACTTCTGGACTCTGTCCCACAGATATTAAATATATAAGTTACAGATTGGCAAAAACTAAAGTGACATTGTATACAGCTAAACCCATAGCAGGCTCTTTACGTAAAATTTCTTCCCAAATCGAGACATTATGTGTTAAGTTGCGGATCTAAACGCCGCAATTCGCCGTAAGCAGCAGAGAGGGAGGAACGAAAATGATTATGATCATTCCACCGAATGGAAATCGAACCCGGAGTCAACCGCGTTAACAGTCAGACGCTGTCCCATTGCGCCACGATGGCCGACAA
Organism: Dryas iulia moderata; assembly: GCA_019049465.1. NCBI lineage: Eukaryota > Metazoa > Arthropoda > Insecta > Lepidoptera > Nymphalidae > Dryas > Dryas iulia. Next base: position 387,824 of record CM032426.1, read on the forward strand.
TAATAATTTTGATCATTAAATTGAAATTGAAATAATCATTAAAATAATAATCAAGCTTGACACACTTTTTTAATTATTTCATTGACGCTGTGTATTTTATATGGATATATCAAATTTGTGGTTTTTAAAGAAATATTATAACAATGTCTCCAGAAATCGGCGGTGCGTGGAGAACAGAGTGTCTTAACACTAGGTTCCCTCTGCCTACCCTGCTGTGTGCGGGATACAGCGTGAAGCTAAGAAAAAAATATGTACATATAGTGTACACAGTCAGTCAATCTTTATCTCAATAAATCGGCCTCTGACCGCGAATAACTGAAAAAATACACTAAAATGTTCACATAAAAACGAGTTTTAAACGGATTTGCATTTTTACAGTTTAAAAAATGAACTTACGGTTTCTCTTCATTTGAAATAATTTTTTATTAAAAAAACGCAGTTACATTTTTTTTGGCTTTCAAGTAAATGCAGTTCTGTTGCAACAAACAGGTCGCCAGTTCGAATCGTGTATAATGCCAAGGACAAAAAGTAATTGATAATTTATATTCATATTTTTAAACGACATTCAAATAGTGACTACAGACAATATCCCAATAAGAGGTAAAAATGGTATTGCATTATAGAAAACTATAGAAAAGGGTGGCTTAAGCAAGTCAAAAGTGGAGAAAGTAGTGCCTGTACACTAAGTTTTTACAATCTTTACTCCACTAAAGAGGAAAAAAACATGCAACTTTCCTTCTTGAGTATAATCTGTTATGCAATAATAATAGTTGACATTGAAATAACTAAAAGAAAACAATTATTTTTATATGTAAAGTATGTATTGAAATATATATATATATATTTTTTAGCTTTAGATTTTGTAGAGGTAATCGCTTTTATTTACACGAGATCTCTATATTAGGCTGCTTTACGCTTTAACCTGGATAACAAGATAGTCAGAAAGACCTTAGGACGGATAAACGATTTAGGCATATAGGCGAAAACTTAAATAAAACAGAGTGATTGCTATCTATATCTTGCGCCATCTCACTAAAAACTGGCCAATTAACTTGTTATATTAACAAGGTGAGTTCATTAAACTACCCATAAGTACAAAACATACAATAAAGTAAACAGAAAATATAGAAAACAGTTTAAATTTCAAGTAAATATTGTAATACGTCTCACGTATACATAATTAATTGAACACAGCTACTAACTAACTAACTAACAAAACAAAGTCTAACATTTCTATGGCTTAATCAGACTAAGGTTAAATCCGACGCAACAATGTCACATTACTAGGAGAGTGGAGAATTATGTCACTGATTAATCTATATTTACTTTGAAATTATGATGTTAATGTCGTAAAGTGTACATTAACAGTTAGAAAATAAGAAACTTATGAAATAGAACAAAACAATATGAATTATATGTAAATTGTAAGACATGAGCAAGTCTTATTAAGTAGTAATTATTTGTTTTTATCAATATTACAGTAAAAACATATCACAAATTTCTTCACATTCATCAATTTTCACATAAACTTAATTAATTTTGTAAAATATAAGTATTTTTTTGTTATTTATCTACTTATTTGAATTTAAAGAAAAAAAAAATAACATAACCTAGCTTAAAATCCAAAAAGAAACAAAAACCAGTCCAACACTACACCTAAAACTAAAACTATACAAGCAACAACATTAATATTAACACTACAAACATTTAAAACGAGAGTGTATTGAAATTGCGAAAACATTACGTATAACAGAACTGCAGTTGCAATCTTTACCGATTTCCTTTCTGATGTAATGCCTCTGCTCTCCGTTGTGAGAGTTAGTACCGAACGACTGGCCCATTGTGGTGAGTCACTACTTAAAAAACACTATTAGATTTAGTGTCCAAATATTATTTAACACGTTTAAAACACAATTTTAACTATATTTTTTTACATAGCACGAAGCGATGCGTGCGCACTGTACGCCTGTCCGACAGACACTGAAGAGCGAACGAATGGTGAGTTGGTGACCGATAACGTACTGACTGACCTAAATGTATATATCTTGTTTACTTTATTGATAAATTGGGATGTTTTGTGCGGTTGTCTTGGTTACGATGTGTGGGGAAATATTGGAAAGTAAGGTAACTTAGTCTTAGAGTAGTCTTAGAGAGTAACTTAGCCTTAGGGGTTAGTCGTGACTTGGGGAATAAAGTGTAATGTCGACGCAAAGGGCAGCGTTAAGTTGCGCCACTTAACACGCAATGCCTTCAGAATTCAGCAAAAAATGTGTGCCCTGCTGTGTGCGGCATGAAAAAAAACGTTATTAATAAATTGGGATGTTTTGTGCGGTTGTCTTGGTTACGACATTTAGGGAAATATTGGAAAGTAAGTTAACTTAGTCTTAGGGGTCAGTCGTGACTTGGGGCATAAAGTATAGTGTAGAGCCAAAGGACAGCGTTAAGTTCCGCCACTTAACACGCAATGCCGTCAGAATTCAGCGAAAAATGGGGAACGGAGTGTCTTAACATTAGGTTTCCTCTGTGTGGCCTGCTGTGTGCGGTATACAGCATGAAAAAAAACGTTATTAATAAATTGGGATGTTTTGTGCTGTTGTCTTGGTAACGACATTTGGGGAAATATTGGAAAGTCAGGTAACTTAGTCTTAGGGGCCAGTCGTGGCTTGGGAGCATAAAGGTTGGTGTGTAGAGCCAAAGGACAGCGTTAAGTTCCGCCACTTAACACGCAATGCCGTCAGAATTCTGCGAAAAATGGGGAACGGGGCGTCTTGACATTAGGTTTCCTCTGTGTGGCCTGCTGCGTGCGGTATGCAGCATGTACAGCATGAAGTTAAAAAAAAACTTTATTGATAAATTGGGATATTTGGTGCAAATATTGGAAAGCATAGAAGAAGAATGGAGGCGCAAAGTATGACTGTAAACGTAAGTGAATGTTGGTTAGATTCTCACACGAGGAGTGGAAATATTTTATATTGCCCTTTTCTTCGCTCTGTTGTTGAGGCAAAGTGCAGCGTTAAGTTCCGCCACATAACGCGCAATGCCAGTATCTCGCGAAAAAGGGGAAATGGAGTATGTTAATACTGGGTTGTGTGTGGGATACAGCAAGAAGTTAAAAAAACATCTTTATTGATAAATTGGGATGTTCTCTGTGGTTGTCTAGGTTACGACCTGTGGGGAAATGTTTGAAAGTAACACATTTACCCAATATTGGTGAATTAGTTATTAGGTTAGAATTAGGAAGGAATATGCGGAGTTTTTTTTTCTAAACAGAAAAAACGAATGAGTTTCTCAATTCTTATATAGTGTTTACGTAAGATTACACATAACGTTTTACAGACTAGATTAATTTTGACAATTCTTTTTTTAAGGAACAGGGTAACTCACAAATTGGTCCCATTTTTATTTCATAATTAATATATTATATATCCTTAATTAATATATTAAAATTTATATATTACTGCGGCGTTTAGTTCCGCCACTCCCTATCCCTTCAAAATTCGGCGGAAAGTGAAAAAAAATTAAAAACGTTTATAAATCCGGACATAATTAATAATATAATTTCCAATGTTTAAATATTTCAGATTATCCATCAAGTTAATGCACAATAAGCTAAGAAAGCCTTCTAAGAAATTACAAGTTGGGTGGCAATAGCTGAGACCGCAATTTACACAACTTCCTAGTAATGGCAAAAAAAATATTCTAGCATATTTTTTTACCTTCACGCTTTTTCGCTTTATATAAAAAAATTCAAAATATCTGTATTCAAATAGACTTTTGAAAGCACTCTTGAATCGTCAAATGTACATAAAGCTACCACCGACTCGGAAGGCAGTTCTGCTGAGAAGAGCCGGCCAGAATATACTTAGACAAAACTAGTAAAAAAAAAAATTAAATAGCTTCACGCTATATCCCGTACACAGCAGGGTAGGCAGAGGGAACCTAGTGTTAAGACACTCCGTTCCCCACTTTCCGCCGAATTCGGAGGCTTGCGTGTTAAGTGGCGGAACTTAACGCCGCACTTTACCTCGACACCAGAGCGAAGAAAATGGAAATATAATTTCCACTCCTCGAGTGGGAATCGAACCCACAACCAGTCGTTTACAGTCACACTCTTGTGCCACTGGGCCACGACTGGCCACAAAACTAGTAATTGACGTGAAAATGGAGACATTGCGTCTCAAGTGTCAGAGCTCAACACCGCGCTTTTCTTATTAGAAACTGAGAGAAATGACTATAGAATGTATAATATTTACGTATCATAAATGAGCCCCCGTAGCGAAATGGAAACATATGACCGTAAACGCGATTGGTTATGTATTTGATTTTTAATCGGTTGAGTAATTATATTTTAATTATATTTAATTCATTTGTATATTTCTATTTCGGTCGGATAGAATCACTCCGACCACCCTGCTACGTGAGGATAAAAAGCATTCTATTTTTTTACAGTTTTTTGACTGTCTGCTGGTCACGGCTAATCTTTGCAACGGCTGGCCTGATATTGATGGGACTTTCACTAGCATATAGCTGATATAATAAAGAGCAGCTTAAGCTACTTTCATTCAAGAATCAAATTTTTTTCTTCTTAACCACGGTGACCAAATTTGTCACCGTGGTACAACTAATCCATACTTATATCATAAATGCGAATGTCTGGGTGTTTGTCTGTCACGCTTTCACGGCTAATCTACCGGTTTGATTTGGATGAAATTTAGAATTAATGTAGTAAAAGTGATTATGTCTAACATAGGCTACTTATTTTTTCAAAAATCAACCTCTAAAGGGTTGAAATAGGGGATGAAAGTTTATATGAAAAATCTAAACCGCTCAACAATTGTTATGAACTTTGGCATAAATATAGTTAATAATCTAAGGTTCAACATAGGCTACTTTATTTTTTAAAAATGCGCCCCGAGGGATTCAATATAACGAAATAGTTAACGCGACGAAGTCGCGAGCGGGCCGCTAGTAAATAATAAAATTGCATCCATTATCTTCCCATCACAAACCTATCTATAAAACAACAAAAACATTTATAAAAAGCAAGCAAAACGATGTTAATCCCAGCAATATACGTATTAAGGAACAAAGACCTGTTATCTTGTACAAGGTGAAGTGTCTACTCCTCTTATCATTAAAATGTAAACAAACAATTGTCAGAGATAACGAACGGGCCATTGTTTTCAATTACAAAGTCGATCGCGGAATGGATGGAACATAATGCGTAGGAATTTGTGAAGCTATTTCCTGAAAATTGCTTTGTAAATGGTCTTGAATTGATGTCGGGTATTGAGGTGTAATATGTATTACCACTATATAGAAGCACATTTATTGTTAATAAAGAAAAAAGCAACTTCTTGTTTTTAACCCTATCAGACAGAGTGTCAGGACACTCCTTTTACCACTTTCTGCCCACCGAGAAATCAAAACGAATTTAATGGTGGAAATCAACATCACGTTTTTATTAGATATCATAGCGGAAAAATGAAAGTAACTTGTATATATTTGTTCCTTCGAGTGGTAATCGAACCCACATTCAATTGCGTTTATCACGACGCTGTCGCACCACGATAGCCACAATTGATGGATTAATGTAATGTTTAAATAATCTCATTTCGGCCACTATATAAATATTCCTCCATACCTCCATATAATATTATGCCGCGATTGTGCGTGTCGTTTTGTCTGTTATATATACTGTTATGTATAATTATTCAACTCTTTTTAACAAGATTACCACAGAAAAGGTAGCCAAAAATAAAACGAAAAGTAGAGAACAAAGTGTCTTAACACTAAGTTCTCTCTGCGACGCGGAAATACCGTAAAACTGAATAATAAAAAGAACTATGACATAATAAATCAAACTAACAAGTAACTCCAACTATTGACAATACATCAATTATCTGAATTTCCTTTGAAAAATCATCAAAATTAAATATAATATTAATATAGATTAAGTCTTTATTATCACCAAAATATTGTATAATTGATTAAAATGCCTAAATTCAATAAAATAAAAAAAAATAAAAAAATAAATTAAAGTTAGTCAACTGATATAACCTATTGTTCCGGAGAGGCACTGCTTCTGCAGTTTAATTCCGCACCGATCGCCCGCAGCCTCTGACAATGGGAAGAGAGCGTCCAATACTTATTACTTGCTACTTCCAGACTGATCAATTTACTGTTTTCCATTGAAAATGAAAAAAAACAGTGAATTCAGATCTCCAATAATGACTTTTCATTTTGTAAGATATCTGTCATCTTTGAAAAGGAAACTATGTAACAACTAATTTAATTCCTTGAGATGTGTAGCTTCAAGCTTTTTTGTTCATAGTAGGGTAGTAAGAGAGAACAAAGTGTCAAGACACTCCGTTCTTCATTTTCCTCTAGAAAACGGGACATTGCGTGTTTAGTGGAGTAACTCAATATTTAACTGCCCTGCCTCCCAATAGCCTAGCCCTAGAGCGGAACAATAAAAATAATTTAAATATAATCATTTCGTCGAGTAAGAATCGAATCCATAACCAATCGTTTTTACATTCAAACGCAGTCCCACTGCGCCACGGTGGTCTAATCTTTACAATATACACCGTTAATAACTCAATCAGATCGGCATAAACATTTAACGAACCGTAGTATAATAAATATTTTGTTAAAGTATATTTATGAGGCTAAAACACAAAGAAAGACGTAAAAATTTTTACAAACAATATCAGTATCTGATTTCAATACTAAAGAATGTGAAAGGAGTGTTCAGTCACTATTAGTTTAATAAAGCAATATAAATTTCATCAAACCGGCCACCGTAAGCATTAGGACATCGTTTGGCTGTAAATGCAGTTGATTGTGGGTTCGATTCTCAATTAGATTTTTTTTTTAGCTCACGCTGTATCCCGCACACAGCAGGGTAAGCAGAGGGAACCCAGTGTCAAGACACTCCGTTCCCCACTTTCCGCCGAATTCGGAGGCTGTCGTGTTAAGTGGCGGAACTTAACGCCGCGCTTTACCTCGACACCAGAGCGAAGAAAATGGAAATATAATTTCCACTCCTCGAGTGGAAATCGAACCCACAACCAGTCGTTTACAGTCACACGCTTGTGCCACTGGGCCACGACTGGCCACAAAGAAAAACTGTCTAGAAAATGAAAACAAAATAAATTACATTTCCTCCGCTCAGATAAGAACACAAAGCGCGACGTTGAATACCACCACAAAAGGAACTCATCCAACCATCAGGCGGAAAGTGGAGAACGGAGTGTCTAGACTAGGTTCTAGACTAGTTTAGACTAGGTTCTCTCTGACTACTCTGATATGCGGGGGAAATTTTTTTTAACGTGAAATGTTTTTTTAGCTTCACGCTGTATCCCGCACACATTCGGGACTAGGTTCCCGAATGTGTGTGTTAATACACTCCGTTCCGCACTTTCCCCCGAATTGGGATGCATTCATATAATTTACACAAGAATATATTGATAAAATTTTCTTAAAAACAACTGTTATTGTAAAAATGATCTTATACGTGACTAAAGCCGGTAGTTTACGTTTCGTCTAAGCCTACACTGTACGTGACGTCAAGCTATTATCTTGAATCACAATTCTTCTCAGAAATGGTTAATATGATGATGTGTCAAGATGTGACGAAAATGATAAAAACTAATTTCGTTGTTTATTATAGTTTTACTGCATACGCAGTTACTGCACTGCAGAGACAACAAAGACGACCTAGTGTCAAAACACTCTGCTTTTAGCCTTCCACCTGAACTACGTATAGAGAGGCGGAAATCAACATAGGGAACAAAACGGAACGAATGAATATCAATTAATAATTCTCTTCTGACATACGGAGAAAATAAGTATTTACGTCTACTCTGACCCAACAAATGTACACATCTTCAAGATAAATTCCTTCAGTATTTAAAAGCACTACAGATACTTTCAAGTAACACAAAACACAGCCATTATATTAAATACACTATTTCATCACGTATTTTTCCCGCAAAGAAGAGTAGGGAGACAGAACCTAGTGTCAAGGCACTTCGTTCTCCACGCACCACCCAAACTTAGCACGCGTTGTCAAGTTCATCAAAGCAAAGAACTGAAAATAATTTCAATATATTCCTTCGAGAAAAAATCGAACCTAAAACCCATTGCCATTGCGGTAGGTATATCTTAATATATTTTAACACTTCATACTTTTGAAATACAAATCATAAAATCTTTTACTATTTCGCTGACGAATTTCAGTACGACCACACCGTCTATTTATAAATAGTTACCGCTACATTAAGAGTTTTTGCTTATTAAATTTTCGCAGGCGCTTTATGAGAGCCGAGTCGAAAATTTTTAATAGAAGCATTCTAACCTACTTAATGAAAGTCAAACAGCACTTATTAAATTCTGAAAAAAATTAACTTCTGGAAAATATAATGGAAAACCATTATTATGAAAAGAATAGATATATTTTTTGTATAATTTATATGATGCCTTGACATGATAGCGCTCTTTTGGGACAGTGCACCGTCTATCTGTAACTTTATAATTGTGGGTGCATTTCCCACTCGGAGAATAATTTTTATCATTTGATTTTTACGTTTCCGTAAAAATAACGGTGGTACCTAAAACAAAGCGCGGCCTTCAATTCCGCCACGTAACACGAAATGTCTCGATTTCGGGCGAAAACTGAAAGACAAAGTGTCCTAGGTCTTCTCTACTATGCAGAAGAAACCATGAAATTACTTTTTTTACTTGTAAAACAGCTTAACAAAATACATATGTTGTCTGCTCAAAAATCTACCGTTTAACACATTAAGTTAAAAAAAACATTCAAATGTTTTCTTTTTAAGTTAATGTGTACTTTTACCGTTTCAGATATGGCTTAAGTTTGCATAAATATCAATACACTTAATGTTTTAAATATCGGTGGAAATAAACCGGTTCTTTTTAATATTTATTCACAATTGTACGGCCGACGCTTGAAATATTATTGCTAACTTTAAATATTTACCTTTCATCCCTATTTAAATTCAATTTTTGCGAGACAATTTAAAACCTGATAGGAAAAATTACGCTGCCAAGCAATAATTTAGAAATACTATGACATTTTTATTGGAAGGCTTAAGTGAACAAAAGGAAGGAATGATCTAGACACTCATATATTACTAAACACGTACATTAAGAAATAATCTGATAAATGCATTTACGTAGTACATATGTGCAAGGAAAGACTCACAAGTAGACATTGCATATCAAAACCCTGTAGATAGCCTCTCTTTAGAGGCGACTACTACAACAAATAATTGATGATTTAATCTCGATTGGACCTAATGACTCCTGGAGCAACAGCTAGAGTCCTTTCCCAAAAAAAAAAGAATAAAAAGGCTTATTCCGAGAAGAAAAGTGCAACGATTCCTGCAGTTGCAATTCCTATATTTGATAGAACAGATACATTAGGAAGACATTCACAGAAGAATTCTATTTCCAGAAAAGTATCGATAACCTATTTTCTTGGATTGAATTGAATTGAATATTACATACAAACAAATGCACCTGTATACACAATAACCAGAAACAAAAAGCACACAATAACTACAACTAAACAAATAATATTGAAAACTTAAGTAAATTGACATTCATTATAACCGATAGAGGTCATAAACTACTTTTATTAATAACAAACTTCTTAAAAATGACCTAAAATAATCATCACGTAGAAATCATCATCATTTAAGTTAGCACTTAGCTTGTGAGCATCCTTCCTCCAGGCAAAGTGACGTTTAAGCATTAGAGCAGGGGTGACCAACCTTTTTTTAGTAAGGAACCTATCAAATTTTGAAAATTATTTGTCGAACCAAAATCACACTTCTTAATAGTATCGAAAAAGTAGCAAGATACATGTATAATAGAAACAAACGTTTAGCGGTTTGCATACAATTGTGAAGCCGGATGATAGTCATGGGTTGCGCACCCCTGCCTTAGAGCGTTAACCTCGAGGAGAAACTGGTATAAAGGTAGTCGACCCGAATCCATTGCTTATATAGCAATTAAAAAATCAAGAAATTTATATTTTGTCGCGTTTGTTGCAAGGACTAAAAATATCACAGGACTGAATACGTGAATCGATTTGGTTTCTGTCATCGAGTCATCAATTCTTACAGGCTTTAAATTTAATTTAAAGAATTCATTTAAGCCATAAACACCAAAAAATGCGTATAAGTAATGATTTTATTTTGAAAACACACACCTGATTAATTATTATAGAATTGTTACTTTATTTATTATTATTACAGTAAACATATGTAAAATGAATAATCAAGGAAACTGAATGAGGTCCTAGAGAAACAGAATTTACAGACGTGTTTACTCATATATATCTAAATACTTCACACGATTCTAAGTAATACGATACGAAATCATTCAAAAAGAGTAGAAGACCTAGAGCTAGGTTTTAGTCTAATTTCGTTCTGAGTAATTGAGTTGTGGAATCAAATAACGCATTCAGTCTAGCCGGAACTAGATTTTTTAAGCCTAAACATTACTTCAAGTAGAAAACGACCTAAAACCATTGCCAAACACTTCATTTTACATTGTTATTTAAATACACTGCTCAGTCGACACTATTGGATACAGAAAGCGTTGTAGGTTCCTTAGGGATTGCAGACAAGCAGTAAGACAGAATATACCGAAATTCTGAAGGGGACAAGATAACTTGATTGTTTGTTAAACTAAGTTGCGGGCTACAGGTCGTAGGAATTTGCCTGTATTTTTAAAACAGATACTCTAAATAACAATTTATTTCATATATTTTGAATTTCTTATCCGTAATTAATTCTTTTTACGAGTTTCAATTATTAATGATTTATATATGATGTAATTTGGTATCTATCATGTAAACTGTTCGACGAAGGATTATATTTAAATTATTTTCATTTCCCCGCCATGGTTGTAGAAAGTGTCGGGTTCCGTCATTCAACAAGCGATTTTGCTTAGTACCTATAGCAGATTGTCTTAACACTGTATTCTCTCCGCCTACCCCGCCCAACACTACGCTGTCTGTTGAATAAGGCTAAAGAATAAAAAGAGTTACGTCTTTACCAAAAACTAGATTCATTAGACAAATAACAATTAAATATCTTTTTTACGGCAACTCCTTCGTGTGTCCTCCATACAACGTGACATTGGTGAAGGGACTTTTGCTCTACTGACGCCGTTTGAAGCGACATAATAATTAAAAAACTAAATTTATCTGAACTCACAAATAAAAATTGGACCAGTAGTGGCGCAGAAGCACAAAGTGTGACTGTAAAGCGACTGGTTGTGGCTTCGATTCCCACTCGAGAAGTGGAAATTTTAATATTTCCATTTTTTTCGCTCTGGTGTCGAGGCAAAGAGCGGTGTTAAGTTCCACCACTTAGCACACAATGCTTCTGAATTCGGCAGGAAATGGGAAACAGAGTGTTTTAACACTAGGTTCCCTCTGACAACCACAAAAATAAAACTTATAAAAATAACATTTTCTCTCCTAGATATATAGAATCTATACTACTTTATCAACTAAGTAGTAAACAACTACTATACTATTTTCATGTAAAAAGTATTGATTATAACAGATTTGAAAGATAAACGTAACGGACAAACAATATTGCCTCAAGGCTGGACGCCAGACGTCACAGTGTATTATTACATCCGACGGAGCAGTATTCACTGTTTACATAACTAACTTATACTTAGTATAATTATATAATATTTTCAAATCACATTGTCAATAAGACTATTTGAAAATTTAAATAGAATCAAAATATGTTTATTCAAATAGACTTTTACAAGCACTTTTGAATAGTTGAATGAGCACAAAGCTACAACCGGCTCGGCAGGCAGTTTTGCTTTAACCGGATAAGTAAAAAAAAAATTTTTGTATTTAAAAAAAAAATATCGGCTTTTATTTAAATTTATTATATTATAAAAAACCCGACGTTTCAAATACTCAAAGTCAAAAAGGGATAGTCCAAAAGAAGCTAGTATCAAGACACTTCGTCCCCCACTTTCGGCCCGAAATCTAAACAATTTGTTGAGTAGTGGTACTCAACATCACGCTTTATTTTATTTGTTCTTTTTTTTTTTAGCTTCAAGCTGTATCCCGCACACAGCAGGTTAGACAGAGGGAACCTACTGTTAAGACATTCCGTTCCCCACTTTCCGCCGAATTCGGAGGCATTGCGTGTTAAGTGGCCCAACTTAACGCCGCGCTTTGCCTCGGCACCTGAGCGAAGAAAATGGAAATATTAAATATTTCCACCCTTCAAGTGGGAATAGAACCCACAACCAGTCGTTTACAGTCACACACTTGTGCCACTGCGCCACGACTGGCCCCAATTTCATCACGCTTAATCTTAGGTATAGTGAAAAAAAAACATTTGGAAGCTTTTTATAAACCATAGAAAAGCATCGCCGTTGTTACGCCTTCAGACTAGACTCAACAAACAAACATATTAAACAAATATATAAACATTCCCCACATTAAATTTGAACCTAAAACCATATTTTTCAATTAGGCACCCAAAAAAAAACCAACTGCACCAATATAGCTTTCATTTCCTCATCGTCAATTTCGATATACAGAACGCAATCCATCTGCGACGAGCCGATGCCAAACTCACTAGAGTCGGTGAACTCGTAAAATATAATACGTATTCATTTTATGCCAAAATTATATTGCAACTTGAACTAAATTCATTACCGATATAAAATGTTGGGTGGAAACAGAATTACATTGTATCTTGTTACCTACAAGATTTATTATAATTAGTAGGTATGTCCGTGAATTCGTCTGCGTGTAGATATAGCCCAAGTTACTTCTATATCAGCCATTTGCTATTTGAAAGTCGTGTCAAAACCTATCCAGCTATTCGAGAGATGAGCAAAGAAAAACAGACAAACAGACAGACAAAAATTGTAAAATATGTTATTGTAATATTACAAACAAACAACTCCTATCTCATTAATTACTGTACATTATATTGGGGCGAAATGCGAAAAACGGAGTGTCTTAACACTAAGCTCTATCTGACTACCCTGCTGAGGGGGAAGAAGGCAAAAAAAAAGGAAAAAAAGACGTATTTAACATGCGTATAACATCACTATTTCAACAAATATAGATATAGGTACCATATTTGTGACAAAACAATGCGTTTCGTTTATTTATAAATGCGCATTATCTGATAATTATTTATATTTAGTATCAACATGTCTGCTTCTATGAAAGAGTGACTTTAAAATGATAAGCATACGATATCGTATGCATATTTATTGTTAGTAATATTATGACACATTTGCAAGCGTCTTTTGTGGTCGATGTGACGCAGTAGAAAAGGGCTATATGTGACTATTGTTCTTTCCTTTAAAGGGCTCTAGTACCTACATAAATCGCGTCGTTAAGTTCCGTCACTTAACACGCAATGACTCTAGAATTCGGCGGAAAGTGGGGAACGGAGTGTCTTAACACTAGGCTCCCTCGGTCGTAGTCGGTAAGCTACCACCAGCTCATTACTAAGGACGGCTGGATTTAATAAATCAATTCCAAGTACACACTATAAAAGGCTGCCTTATGTTTTAATTATTTTTTCACAATCCGTTCTCCAATTTTTGTGCGAAATCGAAATATTATATTGAGCGACGTAACTCAACGCCGCGCATCGGAGTAATGAAAATAGTTTAAATACAATCAATTGCCCAAATGGGAATCCAACACACAACCAATCGAGTTTACTCTCTACTACTCTCTCTCTCTCTCTCTTTGTTTCTCTCTCATTATAATTTAAATCTCATAAATTTTGTAAAACCATAACAAAATCAACTTTAACATTCAACCTATTGTAAAGTGCAGGGCATCCTTGAGTTAATTACGTACCGAAATAACAGCGGCGAGCCGCAGAGTTGTGTAAAAATAACAGGAAATGCAGAATGTCGAACAAATGTTTCAGCTTCAGTTGAAAATTTTCCTTGTTTTTTTTTATTTTGTTTAAAAAGCAGCTGTTATATAGCTATTACAATTTACGTCTATTATGAGAAAATATATTATATTTTGCAAAGGTTATTGTTAAAAAAGAATAAGAAAACTATATTAATAATATATATATAAACCTACATTCATTTCATTTCAGCTTTGATAATTAAGACATGTGGCGTTGAGTTCCGCCATTCAACATGTGTTATGTCTTGATATCGGCCAGAAAGTGGAGAACGGAGTGTCTTGATACTAGGGTCTCTCAGACTACCCTCGTAGGCGGAAAAAAAAACATACGAAGCCACTTTATAAATATTCTTTCAAGTAAGAACCTAACTCATACCTGTCTTTCAGACATACGAGTACATAGTTTATGCTACAACGGTGAAGATGATGATAAATGATAAGTCAAGAAACATAATTTATTTTATGACTAGTTGTCACCGCCATATGTTACATGCCTCTGTTAAGGTCGGTAAAGAGACGGACAGAACGATTATATTTCATAGTTATTTTATAAAAAATATATAGTGTATATTATTTAGTTTATTTTTCAGATATTTATTAGGTCAGTTTGCCTAAAGATATATGAAGAGAAATAATTAACACGCAATGTCAAGCAGAACGTAGGAAACGGAGTGTGTTGACATTAGCTTCTCTATGACAGCACAACGGAGAGTGTTGACACTAGCTTCTCTATAACAGACAACCCATACGGGAAAAAGCCTGAAGTTGTTTTGCTTTGCTTTGCTTTAAGAAATAAAACGTGGTATATCAACAGGCTATATCTTATCCATCTGCCTTTCATTCAATGAATCAATGTAAGAAAAAAAATATATATTTTGACCAAATTATTGCAATCTTCGAAAGGGACATTTAGGGAAATCGTAAAAGATATATTCATGAGAAATTCGACTTCCTTATTTTACGATTAACACTTTATATAAAATATTAAAACTCCTTTTTGTTATAACATGTACAAGTGTCCGGATTCGATGACAATATAATATGTTCATAGCATTCTTTATTGAGTATACATTTTATCGAGATAATAATTTCACGCGAATTTCTTTAATTAAATTCTTATTTTATAGATAAACAAACAAATAGATAAACTTCTAACGCCATGTCATATGAAGTTATGTCCTCTTAAAAGTAAGTAAGTCTTTTAAATGCAAGTCTTTCCACCGAGTATACGCATCTATATATAAATTCCACAGCTTGATTTAGAATTGCTACTGTAGAATTGTAAAGTCAGTATAAAAACAAAGGTAATAAGTAAAGCTTATTACTCTCTAGAAGTATATTTAAAGGATAAAAATGTGTGGGAGTAATATGATTAGAGTTCAGTGCAGGTTAGCTACCATTGTATTAAATAATAAAATTATAACTGTTATATTTGAAAAGAGCAACTGTTGAGTTTCTCTTTGGTTTTCCTCAGGTCTTTTATTTAAACTTTGATTAAGCGTCTAATTCAATTAGCAGGAAGTCCGATGTTTAAAGTATTTTGACTAGCACGGTTTTAAAAAGAAAATCACTCGACAAGGCCTAAAGGGCCATCCCCCATGGTCCATCCATGTTTGTGGGTGGCGAAGACTGCAACGATTTGCAAGATGATTTTTGAAATATTGAACAATACAAAATAAAGAAAAACATTATACAAATATGTTAATTAGCTTTACATATTATATGTTATAAATCTGTAACTATTTGAGAACATAAATTTATCATTTTTTCTATGATTCTCCATATAAGGTGAAATCGACAAAGTGATAAGCTTGCACGTCAGAAGCGCCATAACTAAAGAACTGAACTGAACTGATAATCATTTTATTCTTTAGCTTCTAGCAGGGTAGGCTGAAGGAATCTAGTGTTAAGACACTCCGTTCCCCACGCACCGCCGAATTCGGAGGCATTGCGTGTTACACCAGAGCGAAGAAAATGGAAATATTAAATATTTCCATCCTTCCAGTGGGAATCGAACCCACAACCAGCCGCTTTAGAGGCACACTCTGTGCTTCTGCGCCGCGACTGACCCCAGATTTTTTTTAGAAGTTCTATAAAAGAACATCATCAACACTGGCCTTGAAATTCATGTTTTCATTTACATTGGCTACCTTGAACTTGACTCAAAACATGCAGGCGTGACAGTAAAATAGCTGTGCGAGACCCTCATTATAGAGATCCTTTTACGACAGCCCATAACGTTTCCTTATGCTGTAGTTAAACTCTATGCCAGTCAAAAATAATTTAAAATAAAATCATTGGCAATAATAATTTTATTTGATAGTTATTAATTGACTTGAATTGAGTATTTTAGAGTACAGTTTTAACCTATAGAGCTTCAGACAAAATCTGTTGTAACTGGTTAAAATTTAAATAAACTAACCGGAATTTAAACTTAGCTCACTAGTTTACACCATTGGAGATGACGAAAAAATTGATAAGCAATAATAAGATTTTTATTTATTTCATTATTTTTACACATTTTGAATTGAAACTATTTAACTATATTGATTGAGATGCGTATACGCATTCAAAGTACAGCATTCAAAATTCGATTAAAATAGCTTAATTTCAAAATACTTATAAATTATCTTTACGTAAAATACTTATAAATATCCAAGACCAGTATCAACAGTAATTTTACTATAAAAAGAATATTAATTTTGACAGCTTGCGTTAGTCAATACTACTTTTGACTACTAGAGGGTGTCAACTACTACATTTATATCTACATCCGTTCCCTACATTGCGGTTAGCCAGAAATCGTAAAAGATATATTTATCCAGCATTCGCTAGTGTAATTAATTCTGATGTAACAGGATGGGTGCTGTTCGTTTGATATGATCGTTAGAATACCGGAAAATTGATTTTTGAGTTATTAACCTAAATTTACTAGATATATTTTCTAATTATATATTTTAGCGAAAATAAGTTTTCTTATTTCGTATATTGCGCTGGTCTTTATGATTCTATAGCTTACATTCCACTCTTCGAAATTAATGTAAAGTCCTACCCAGGGTTAATAGCTATATAATTAAAAAATAATCCAATACGTACAGTAAGTAAATGTAATGATGTATGCGTACAGACAGACAGAAAGAAAGACAATAAGTTTAAAATCATAAATTCATATTCTGTTTATGATCATTCCAATACATACGTATTAGAATGAACGAAAATCCTAGAACTCGAAGCAGCTACTCAAAAATACACTTGTGTTCAAGAAAAAAAGTTATTCGTATCAAAATTACAATACACCATGACTAAAACTAGCTTTAAAAATCTTTAATAATTAAAAAGAAAACAAACATTTATTTCTTCATTACCCATTATCAGCCACAAAACGTCTCAGACGGTTGATCTCAATCTCCATACATTATAAAGGAAACACACCCGAGGTATAACGACTCCATTATTTCGGTTTTCGAGTATCAATGTCCGCTCTGAAATAAAGGCACAGAAATGAAAGGTCGTCGAACCGAGACCACACCTTTGAGATCAAAACAAACAATTTTGAAATTATTTACTTACTTGAGTAAAGTATTTTGTTTTAAAAGAAGCCTTTTGCCGAAATTATTTATTGTACGGCATTTTGTCGTACAAAGGACGAGTGACAAATAATTGCCACATATTTAATTCTAATTTAGTACAGGTTCAATTTCTATATATTATAATGAAATGATTTTTCAGGTCTGAGGCATTAAATTTAGTGAACCGGTGGTAAACTATTTGACGTTAAAAAAATGAAGCTTGTAACTTCTTATTTTGAATAAAATTATTTGACTTTGACTTTTTCTTCCTAAATGAAGAAGGAGAAAATACATCTAATTCTATATTTGATAGTTACATGTCGTCGTATAAGAAACGAACTCGAAGAATTGTCAACTACCCAGTTGGGAACTTAAATGTACTGTAAAATACCTTAAAGAAACCTAAGAAACTTAAAGACACCATCGTAGCGAAGTGGGACGGCGTCTGACTCTAAGCACGATTCATTATGAGATTATGTTTTTTTCCTTTTTTCTTAATTTTTTAGCTTCACGCTGTATCCCGCACACAGCAGGGTAGGCAGAGGGAATCTAGTGTTAAGACACTCCGTTACCCACTTTCAGGCATTGCGTATTAAGTGGAGAAATTTAACGACGCGCTTTGCCTCGATACCAGAGCGAAGAAAATGGAAATATCAAATATTTCTACTCGTCGAGTGGGAATCGAACCCACAATCAGTCGTTTACAGTCACACGTATACGCCACTGCCCCACGACTGGCCGCAGTGGCACTGGAATACATGATTACAAGTATTTAAATGATTTTCCTTTCTCTGTTATAGTACCTAAGACAAAGCGCTATGTTTAGTTCCGGCACTCAACACAACATCTGAAAACTTGGGCGGAAAGTGTTTTCAGACCAAGCTCTATCTGAACTACTCTGCTATACAAAAAAGAGCATGAAACTAAAGCTAGCCTATCTTTTCTAATTATAACTCTAGTTAACAAATATATCCAGAAGACACAAAAATAATATTCCTTTATAAAATCACAAATTAATTTAAATTACATATACATATCTATATTGTTGTGGCCAGTCGTGGCCAAGTGGCACAAGCGTGTGACTGTAAACGACTGGTTGTGGGTTCGATTCCCACTCGAGGAGTGGAAATATTTAATATTTCCATTTTCTTCGCTCTGGTGTCGAGGTAAAGCGCGGCGTTAAATTCCGCCACTTAACACGCAATGCCTCCGAATTCGGCGGAAAGTGGGGAACGGAGTACCTTAATACTAGGTTCCCTCTGCCTACCCTGCTGTGTGCGGGATACAGCGTAAAGCTAAAAAATACACATACATATCTATACGAAAACACAAAGCAATATAACTAACGACGTAGCTCCCCTTCGCGTCGTGAGCTACAAAAGCAGGTCAACCGCGATCACCTTGCCGCGCTTAACGCCACTCGCCACCAACCTTCAGCTGCTACGTTTCATCATGCAAAAAACAAAACGTTTGCTATATTTATGCTTTTCATATATGAAAAGCAATATGATATAGATAAAACTTTTTTATAGATTTTTTTATTTTTTTTTGTAAAACCTGCATAGTAGGGTAGTCAAAGAGAACGTAATTAAGTAAGTCTTTACATTACTTCTCTCTGTCAAAACTAAAAACCACGCTTTGTCTTTGGTTTTATAGATCCCGTATAAATTAATTAATTATTCTTATTCTTGATGTATGACAACTGACCGAAAACAGAGGTTCGGTACAGAGGGGAATGTTTAAATTTTGCGCTAATCCTATGTGATTAAACAATGTGCGACGTTTATTCCTGCACCTAAAACACAATCTCTAATGTAGAAAGGCGATAACGGAGTGCGTTGACTCTACTTTCTATCTCTCTATACTACAAACGCAAGAGATGCGTTAAGAGTCAAAACTAAATAAATATAGGATATAAAGTCTATAAAATACATAACATGGCAATCCATGTCAATTTAACTCAATAGTTAAACATAAGCGCATATAAAAATATACTTCAAACGTCAGATTTAAACAAGACACTTAATAATGTTTAATTTTCAGTAGATAAGACTAAAAAAACAGGATTTTTTTAGTTAATTTTGTATAAAACGTCGCGTGCTAATTGAAAACAGTCATAATATTATATTTCTTATAAACATGGTCTGAAGAAAACAACACGGCTGACTTCAGGAAATATAGGTTGCACGCGGAGCAAGCTACACACTCAGTTTACTGACGAGGAAAGCATTCATAAAAATGCAAATTGTACTCTATAATAAAAATATAAAAAGTAAAAAAATATATATAAACAGACTAGAGACCGTCGTAGCGCAGTTAGACATGACTGTAAAAGCGACTGTAAAAGCGATGGTTGTGGGTTCGATTTCTACTCGAAGAATGATTTAATTTAAATTTTAATTTCTTTGTTCTGGTATCTAAGACAAAGCTTTGAGTTGAGTTAACAGGCCCCCATTGACTACCCCGACATGATGCAAAAAGCGTAAAGCTCCTAAAAGAAAAATAAAAAAAACAGTTGTAACCTCCCACTTCATTTGTGTGAATTATAAAACGTAAAATTCAGTACTTATCAGTTTGAATAATGCCATTTTACCGCCCATATCATACACTCTTAAAGCTTACCTTTATTAAGAAAATAGTTTACAAACTTACACATTGCAGAATCTTTAATATAGCAAATGCTTACCTGTAACAAAAATAAGATAATTATTAATTAAACAATATAAAAGATTATCTTTGTTTTTGAATTTAATATCCTTTTGTTCAAATTAAGTGTGATAGGTGAAAATAGATATTAGCTAATGTAATTTTACCATTCATTCATTTATCGTAGAATTAGTAATCGTGACGCAGTGGAACAGCATCTGACTATAAACTCGTTAACTCTGGGTTCGATTTCCACTCAGAGAAACGATTATATTTTAATTATTTTTATTTCTTCACTCTGGTACCTCAGACAGAACGTGGTGTTGAATTCAGCTACTCAACAGCCAATGTCTCCATCACGGGCAAAAAGCGCAGAACGGAGAGTCATAACACTAGATTCTCTTCGACTATTCTGCCATGAGGGAAGAAGCTTTCAGCTTTATTAAACAAGCAGTGGAACGCTCGCGACTTCGCTGCGTGAACTACACAACTGTTTCGTTATATTGCAGCCCTGGGGGGGGTGGATTTTTAAAAAATAAAGTAGCCTATGTTTAACCTTGGATTATCAACTATGTTTATGCCAAAATTCATGAAAATCGATCAAGCTCAGATTTTTCATATAAAATAAATAAATAAATAAATAAAAATTATTTATTATCAAGCAACATAGGCTCATAGTTGGTTAGTACAGAGAATTATTTAAGAACTATGTTAGTAAAACAAGAGGTTTTAGAGGTGGATTTTTGAATAATAAGTAGCCTATGTTTGACCCTGGATTTTTTATTACTTTCTTTCTAAATTTCATCCAAATCGGACCAGTAGATTAACCGTGAAAGCGTGACAGACAAACAGATAGACTTTCGCATTTATAATATACGTATGGATCCTAATAATTATCGGGTGTACAATCAGACACTTAGGTACAAACTACCTGCGCCACGTGGGCGGCAACAACCTAAAATATAATCGTTAAAGGTTAGCATGACTTTGACTCCTCTTGAAGTCTGAAATCTTAGAAATTATTGAATTCTAAGCATAAAATAAAGTTACAAATTCAACGTTATTACTAGAAATCGTGAAATTTAATCACGATAATATAACAAATATTTTTAATTTGGGGCCAGTCGTGGCGCAGTGGCACGAACGTGTGACGACAACTGGTTTTGGGTTCGATTTCCACTCGAGTAGTGGAAATATTTAATATTTCCATTTTCCCTTGCTCTGATATCAGAGGCAAAGCGCGGCGTTAAGTTCCGCCACTTAACACGCAATGCCTCCGAATTCGGCGGAAAGTGGGGAACGGAGTGTCTTATTAGTCATTAGGTTCCCTCTGCCTACCCTGCTGTGTGCGGGATACAGTGTGAACCTATTTTTAATTAAAAATATAATTAAATATTTTTGAGACTATCATAGTGTAGTGAGACAGGGTCTTACTGTAAGCCTGATAGTTGTGGGTTATGGCGATATACACTCTGGGAAAATGATTATATTTAAATTAGCTCCATTTCTCTGCCCCGGTAAGATAAATGTAAAGCGATGAGTTCCGCCAACACGCAATGTTCCTATTTCGGACGGTTTCGTCAAGAATGAGACATTAAAGAATCGCGTGCACTGATAGATAAAATGCTGAAGAAAATGAGAAGAAATCTATATTGTAGAACTAAGTAAAACGAAGCATCCTGTAACTATGAAATTAGTGTATAAAATTTAAAAACACGTAAAGCAGCATGGGTATTACACTTACATATATAAATATATAACAATTTAGCTTTAATTTAAGCAAATTATTTACAATAACTGGACTCTCTTAAGGTATACATAGTGACACTAAGTTTTAAGTACTGAAAATGTTTTAATTACTGTGAAATTTTAAAAAAGTAATAATTTTTAAACAAAGGCTCGGTCCATATGGCCATGTTAATAGAAATAATCTGCTAAGAATTCTTTTTAACGATGTTGAAAAAATCTCCAATCCTCATAATAGCCCAGAACTCAGTTTATCTGAATTCTGCGTCTTTAACTCTTATGCATTAAGCAGTTATCATTTCATGGGGTATCTATATTATTTAAGGGGTCTCTACGTGACGGCCCTATTTTCGCACGCAAGCTTTCCAAAAGGACCGGATTCTGTTGAATACAAAAACTTAACGGCAAGAAAAAAAAATATAACAACAATTTAAAAAAGCATAGGTTACTGTACCCACTGAAGAAGAAATGACGAAACTGTAAATGAAACGTTTGCGTCAAATAAATATTGTTTTCTGGCGGTCGACCAACGTTGTGTCGCTATTGTGACTGTCAAAGTAGTTGAGATCAACATGAAAAATAAACTTGTTTTCCAAATTTTACGCAACTCTGTGATTAAAACGCATGTCAAAAGAATAACGAAATACTTTGCTAATAGAAGTGTGGGCGTTATCTTTGTGATTTTAAAACTAACAATTAATTCGGTAAACGACGAAGTCGACGTAGCGTGTAAAGAATACAATTTCATACCACATTTGAAATGATTATTATGTTAATAATGCATATGCAATTAAAACAAAAAGACAGATATATTAAACTGATAACGTTTGTATCTAGTACATTTAAATAACTACAGATCATACTAAATTTATATAAAGTAATATATCGATTCAAGCCATTGTGGCGCATTGTAATAGCGTCTGTCGCTCGCTATCATATAGTTATAGTTGTGGGATCGATTCCCACTCCGAAGAATTATTATATTTAAATTATTTTAATTTCTCCACACTGCTAACATAACAAAGCTTTCAGGCGTTGAATTCCGCTATTCAGCTTCTGTCTACTCTATACCATACAAAAAAAAACCATAAAACTGTAACAATCAACAAACTTCCAACCTCACACTTTAACTTATATCTATCCTACCATATAATAATACGCATTTCCAAATCAAATATAACATAAAACAGAAGACGATCCAGGTCACGCGGCCCAGTTTAATTCCATTCAATTCGCATCGCCAGCAAGTGACAAATTGGTTGCATCCGCCACCTGATGCCATACGATTGAACCTGAACCCTATCTGTATGTCATTATAAAATGTAAGACGACGTTGTGGCGCAGGTGATACGAGCAAAAACGTGGTAATTGTAGCTTCAAATACTGAAAATGGTGGATTATTTAAAATGTATATGAATTTTAAAATATGCCCATAATATTGGCTAGGAACAGTATCTAACGTTAAACGCTATGCGTGTACTTACATTTTCTCCGCTCTAGTAAAACGCACGTAAAGTTTCAAGTTTTGGTGTAACGTGTAGAACGGAGTGTCGTGTCATTAAGTTATAGTTGCCTACTTGTATAGTTGTATACTTGCAACTATATTGTATATGCAACTGCATAGGCGTATAGCTGATTTTAAGTACGTAAATAACGTCTGATGTTGATTCCACCACAAACAGATGTTCTCAAATGGATGTTTCCAAAAAGTGTAGAATGAGAGGATGTCAATAATTTAAAATTTCAGAAGAAAACTCTCAAAAAAACAATAATTGGCAACAATTGAAATTGAGTCCGTCGAGGCGCAGTGGCGTAGCGTCTGACTGTAACATGATAATTATGGGCTGAATTCCTACACGGAGGAACGATTGCATAATTTTCATATCAAAGACAAAGCGTGGCGTTGGGTTCCGCAACTCAACACGCAATTTTTCGATCTCGGGCGGACAGACAACTGAGAGTCTTGACACAGTATTTAAAGGATAATTGCCGGTTCAGCTAACCATTGTATCAAATAATAAAATTGTAATTTCTATATTTGAAAAGAGCAACTGTTGAGTTTCTGGCCTGCTCTTCTCAGCAGAACTGCCTTCCGAGTCGGTGGTAGCTTATGTACATTCGACGATTCAAAAGCGCTTACAAAAGTCTATTTGAATAATGAAATTTTGAATTTGAATTTGAATTTTGAACTAGGTCCTCTTTGACTATCTCGCTATCCAGAAAAAGCATGAAGCTGCAATTAAAAATTAAAACCCTTGCATATTTGAATTTTCGATTTCGCAACATCCACGAACATAAGTTTCGCATACAAACGTAGAACATAAATTGAAACTCGACCAACAATCAATATCTGAATATAATTGAAGCGAGCTTTATTGCACAAATTGGCAGCGTCCGTGCTCTCAGCACCACACTACACTACTGCGGTTAATCCGATTAATGGCAAAAAGGCTAGAACAATATTTAACTAACAGTTTATTGTTATAGAATTTTTTTTTGTTTAACACTGTTTGTGAATAACTCAATTGGATTTAATGGTTTAAATTCAAATTTAATTTTGGTGTATATTTTTTTTCAGCTTCACGCTATATCCCGCACACAGCAGGGTAGGCAGTGGGAACCTAGTGCTAAGACACTCCGTTTATCACTTTCCACCGAATTCAGAGGCATTGCGTGTTAAGTAGCGGAGCTTAACGCCGCGCTTTACCTCTGAGCGAAAAAATGAAAATATTAAATATTTCCACTCCTCGAGTGGGAATCGAACCCACAACCAGTCGTTTACAGTCACACGGTCGTGCCACTGCGCCACGACTCGCCCTATTGTTTAATATAACTTTTAGATATCTACTTAAAATAAGTTTTAGGTAGAGACTGAAAAGAGAGTTTCTCTATCTTCTAAAGCACGTTTAAAAGTTAACAGGAAACTTGTCAGGTTCAAGCGGAAAGGGGAGAAATGACTGTCTTGACACTATATTCTCTCTAACTACTTGTTTTTGTTATAGAACACTTTATTAGTTTCACACTGCATAAGAACAACTTAATTGGACATAAGTGTTCTAATGTAAATTGGGCATATGTTAACATTTAAACTATCTTTTAAATAGAGGAAGAGGCTCTGTACTTAGACGTCCAGCCTTTTAACGTCCAAAAATCAACACGAAATTTCTATTATATCTCGAATTTAGTAAAAAGTGTAGAACGAAGTGCCTCGACTATATTCTCTTTAACTACCAGTTTAAGCGGAATAAAGAGTGAAGCTTATCAACATTATAAATACAACCGTTTTTCTAAAAAATAAACAGTCGCCAGTCGCCAAGACATCTTTTATTTAGACACTAAATTACTTCGCAAAAAACGATAATAAATTGGACGCTTACGATTTTATAATAAAAGTTCGGTCAATGTCAAGGAAACGCTTTCTTCCGCTAGCTGTCGCAAATGCGTCATAGAGACAGTGTATTCAAATAGAATTAATGTATGTAATATTTTTTTAAAAGTCAGTCTTAATTTTCAAGGTTCAAATTCAGTCATAGATTCGTATTTAAAAAATATTTATACTAAACAAAGAATTGTAATTAATTTCTATATTAGCTTCGCGCTTTCTCCTTCACAACAGGGCCAGTCAGAGAGTATCTAGTGTCAAGACACTCCGTTCTCACAAAATTTCCCCAAAATATTTCGACCTTACTGAGTGGCGGCGCTCAATGTCACGCCTTAGGCCAGAGGAAAACAGGGAAAAGACAACAATTTAAATATATTCATCACTGTAGTTTGAATCGGACCAACAATCAATAGCGTTTATAAATAGATGCTCGTATAAAGTTAAAAAATATAACAAATTATAAGAGATATGGTTGTTCGTCGTCGTTTCGGGGGCACCATAAATACAGGAGAACTAAACAAGGTCCCTTATGGTAAATACAGAATTCAGTGTCACTTAAACGGGAGCACAGTACATTGAATGCTGAAACTGACGATAGATTTAATAGTAATATTAGGGGCGTTAAGTTCCGCCACTTAACACGCAATGCCTCCAGAAATCGGCAGCGAGTGGGGATTGGAGTATCTTAACACTAGGTTCCCTCTGCCTATCCTGCTATGTGCGGGACACATTAGTGAGTGCAGCTAAAAAAATTGCACTACATTATATAATATATAATTTGAACCCACACCTAAATCCCATACTCAGACGTTTCTAACTAAACCACAATGGCGTAACCCATTTACTTTTTGATTTAAAAAACACAGTAGAAACAAAAAAAATTGGCACTAAATAACCATTCGTTACAGTGATATAATCAAACGAGTGAGTTATCTCGGGCCGATGTCGTAACGCCTGTAATTGTTTCAGTCTGCGGCTGCAATGGGGCGTCTTAATGAGACTACATTTAATTTCTAGAAATGTAAAGAAACTTTGTACTCACAGGCAAATTTGACGCAAAAATACTTAAGGATTCTATGAAAATACATGTTAGGAGATAGTATAATTGATTGTAAATCCTATCATTTATAATTATGTAGTATCCGTTTGGTGTGTGGCTATCTTGTTAATTTTAATTCTGAATTCTTTGTTAATTTAGAGATTATTATTAGACTAACATAGTTTTTATAAGTAAAAATTACTAACAAGTGGGCCTATGTTGCACAAATAAAGAAACTATTACTATTACTTTTATATAGTGTGTATTTGAAGAAGGTATGTAGGTAAATTAGAAATAAGGATCATTTTTGTTTTATATGTCTAACTGCATATAATAGTCGTGGGTTCAAATTCGGTTGACAAAATACGTTTTCGGATTACTATTTGACAGAGAGACTCTCAAATTGGAGTGACATTTCAGTACAACACTAAGCACTAAGATTTAGTAGACTTGGTACTAAATATTTACTTATTTATATTACAACTAGCGGCTGCTCGCGAATTCGCCGTGTGAACTATATAACTGTTTCGTTGTATTTCAACCCTTTAGAGCTTGAATTTTTTACAAAATAAGTAGCCTAAGGGGCTGTTGCTTGGAATTTGATAAAGACTTTTGTGTATTCACATCTAATTATTTTAAAATCATAGTCACATACTTCATAAGGTTAATAAAAGCTCTATATATTTTAAGTACAAAGTAAAGAGCTATAAAATACAAAAAAATATTTTTAAAATTAAATAGTAAACAACAAAGAAAAGCCCTAGTAATCACACTACAAATAAAATGTAAATGTTTATTTTTAAAGTCACGATTAAATTTACTTACGTAGCGTGTTCAAAGTTATAATTTTAACCGTATAAGTACATAAAGCAAGTCCTTGCAAATTGTAGTTACTAAAAAAGACATTTTAGAAAACTGAGCTCAGTGGTGAGAGCGCCTGAACGGTTCAGGAGGGGCGGGTTCGAATCCCGCTGCGTTTAAATTTTTACTAAAATGTCTAAAATGTATACGTTTACTAAAATGTCTTTTTCAACTTTCCTAAGTGTGGTAACACTTTAAAAATGTTAAAAAGTTGTAGTTACTAATCTATACTCTATAGTAATAAATAAAATACAGTGTTTGTTACAACTGGTACAGTGGTTGTACAACTGGAACTGTGTTGATATCCACTCTGGTACACTCTGGTACAGTGTTATCTCCACTCTGGTACAGTGTTTGTTTATAATATTAAGATAATCGCTTTTTACTAAATGCATATGTATACACGATACCTACCTACACATACCAAAATAACTATTTTTAAAATTTTTGTATGTTTGTAAGTTTTGGTTAATTTGTGGAACAGCTCATACAATAAGGCTACTTTTTCTCTTAGAAGCTAATAGAATATAATAAAAATATAACATTATATTTAACGCCAACATGACATAATTTTCATATGATTTAAAGTCACCTTATCTTAACAGAAATGTAAACGAAGATGGGATTTACCGAAATTTATTATAACTATTTAGGAATTTTTATTTTTCTTTCTATAAGAAATTCTAAAAATAAATATCATAGAATATCTCAAGTTCATATTTTCTGCCGCATGACAGTATAGACATAGAATACCTTGTATCGAGACACTCTTCATTTCCTCCTAAATTCGAGTCATGCGTGTCGAGTAACGGAGCTACGCTTTGCCTTATCGACAGTGCGAAGAATCCATACTTATATTATAAATGCGAATGTCTGTGTGTTTGTCTGTCACGCTTTCACAACTAATCTACTGGTCCGATTTGGATGAAATTTAGAATGAAAGTAGTAAAAAATGACTGGGTCTAACATAGGCTACTTATTTTTTCAAAAAACAACCTCTAAAGGGTTAAAATAGGAGATGAAAGTTTATATGAAAAATCTAAACCGCTTGACCGATTGTAACGATTTTTGGAATATATATATTTCTTAATCTAAGGTTATAAACATGGGCTACTTTATTTTTCAAAAATCCTCCCCCGAGGGTTGCAATATAACGAAACCGTTGCGAAGTTCACGCGGCGAAGCCGTGAGCGGGCTGCTAATTAAAAATAAAGTAAATATAACCAATTACCTTGAGTAGGCATCGAACTCACACTCAATCGCATCACCACGCTGGCTTTTAGAAGCCACTAACTCGAGTCTTATACAATTTTATAAAACAATCCATAGATTATATACTATAAATTAATTACTGAAATCCAATTAAACTGTTCGTATTTAAAACTATTATAGAACAAAGCTGTTAATCTGTCCACAATTCAACTCCTGCTTAGGGCAGGCCTTGATTTAACAGATTTCTTTGTTTCACTTTGTTTTTAATTATTTTTCATAATTATTTACTATTAATTATCTACATGACATCATGGCGCAGTGGGACAACATCTGACTGTAAGCGCTATTGGTTGTGAAAATGATTACATTTAAATTATTTTCACTGCTTCACTCTAGTAAGACGACAAAGTACTGCAATAATTCTGCTATTCAACACACAATGTCTTGATTTCAGGCTGAGAAAGTGAAGAAGGGAGTGTCTTAACTTTAAGCTCATTGACTACTCTATATACGGAAGGAATTTTAAAACTATATGCAAAATGACATACTACGGGATGCAAGGAAAACTTAATCAAAGTCAAAGTCAAATAATTTTATTCAAAGTAAGAAGTTACATGCTTCATTTTTTGAACGTCAAACAATTTACCACCGGTTCACTAAAGTTAATGCCTCAGACCTGAGAAGAACCGGCGCAAGAAACTCAGCGGGACGTTTTTTTTTTAATATATATATTTTTTTATATATATATATATATATATATATATATATATATATATATATAGATATATATATATATATATATATATATATATATATATATATATATATATATATATATATATATATATATATATATATATATATATATATATATATATAAGCATGGCAAGCATTTACAGATAATTATATATTGACAATGATACCATTGGAATAGCCTGGAGCGAGCATTTCATTCCCAAGGTGTGTTATCGTTCAAAAATTCATTAATTAGGTAATAACCCTTAACACACAAACGTCTCTTCACAATTTTTTTGAATTGTGATATGGAACATTCTTGGACGTTTTCTGGGATCCTATTGTAAAAGCGTATACATTGTCCCATGAAAGAATTACGGATTCGATGCAATCGGGTTACAGGCGCAGTAAGTTTATGTTTATTTCTGGTATTTATGTTATGTGCATCACCGATCTTGGCAAAATCATTAATATTTTTTTTTTACATATATTATATTTTCATAAATATATTGTGACACAACTGTTAATATATTAATTTCTTTAAACTTTTGCCTTAAGGAATCTTTAGGACCTAGGTTATAGATTGCGCGAATAGCCCGCTTCTGCAAGACAAAGATTGTATTAATAGCGGCTGCATTACCCCAGAGTATAATGCCATATGACATAATACTATGAAAGTAGCTGAAATAAACAAGCCGAGCCGTTTCTATGTCAGTTAATGATCTAATTTTCTTAACTGCGAATGCTGCTGAGCTAAGTCTATTCGCCAATCCATCGATATGAGGTCCCCACTGTAGTTTGGAGTCAATGGTGATACCGAGAAATAAAGTAGAATCGACAGGATCCACGGCATCACCATTTAAGAGTACATTAGTCTGAACAATTTTTGTATTGGGAGTTCTAAAAATTATACATTTGGTTTTTTTATTGTTCAGTAATAAATTATTAGCACTAAACCAATGTACTATCTTCGAGAGAGCATTGTTTACATCGTCATATACGGTTTGTTGTCTTTTCATTTTAAAAATCAATGAAGTGTCATCCGCAAACAATACTATCTCATGGGTCCTTTCGACAAGAAATGGCAAGTCATTTATATATATTAAAAAGAGAAACGGACCAAGAATAGACCCTAGAATATTATGACACTCCACTTTCCACTTAATTTGTTTTTTTTTTCTTTGGTTTTTAGACGCCACAGACTCGAGGTCCGTGTACTTTCCAGCTTTTTTTCTTTTTCTGTTTGTGATTTTCTTTCTTGAATTTATTTTAGCATTTTAGCACTTAATTCTTACACCTCCCCGAGCGGGAACAAAACCAACAACCATCGCATTAACAGTCAGAAGTACCCCACTGCGCAACTATGGAGTTAATTTAGTATAACACATGATATACATCTTATATAGCAAAGAAACAGGCAAGTCACGTCTAAAAATATTCACAACCGAGCCCCACGAGCACTCGCCGGTTGACCTTCACATCTTTTTTATATTCCGACCGCCGCTGATCGATTAAACGACAAATTTGCAACTTTTAAATATAAACAGACACATGTTTATATCGCGTTTAATATGTATCTCAAAAAATCTTCACGCTTCTTCTCGTACAGTGGCGGTTCTTAACGCCGATATGATGAGACCATTTACGTACACCTGACATAGTTTTACGTACAGTTTTTTTTGCTTCACGCTGTATCCAGCACACTGCAGGGCAGGCAGAGGAAACAGTGTAGTGTTAAGACACTCCGTTCCTCACTATCCGCCAAATTCTGGAGGCTTTGGGTGTTAGGTGGAGGAACTTATAATAAAAAGGGAAATATTTAAATATTTTTACTCCTCAAGCTGGAATCGAACCCACAATCAGTCAAATTACAGTCACACTTACGTGCCTCTGCGTTACGACTAGCCCCTTTTCTAATAAAAATAACCTTACTAAGTAAACATACACTTTACAATCCTATTACATAACTTTAAGTGCTTCCTCCAATAAAGAACGAAAGCTTCTGAAACGTACTTCGCAAAGTTGCAAGTAACAAAAATTGCAACCAACATATAATTGTTCTCCACATCTCTTATTCCCCGAACCGACTGAGCCATTCCACTTTGTGTTCGAATTTGTAGCCAGCTTACAAACTTTATAACAAGGTACCTACCATGTGTAAAGGCTTAGGAGATTTGTTTATATGTATCTTTTAAATATAATGATGATATATAATTTATATACCACCTATATAATTATAAAAAATTTGTTTATTTTTGTAAATAAGTAGTAATATAAACTGTACTTTTACTTGTAAAAGTTAGTAAAAAAAATATCACTGTGATAGCAATATTTTGCTTATTTTAAAGATATTGCAGGATAGGAGAAGAAATTGAAAGAGACTTAGTGTCACTTTCAATTAAATACATTTCTAGAAAACGTAGAAGAATATAAACAGCGGGTTTCGAACCCACGTCTAGTGGAACTCGTCCAGGCGCTCTGACCGTCAAGTCATACGTTCTACTACCGGCTGGTTTTTTTTTATTACAACTTATTTTTGTTATTAGTTACTTATCATACATGCTCGAGGCATAGGTTATTAAGTAAATAAGGAACCATTATAATAGTACTTTGATAAAAACATATATAAAAACACAATATATATAAAGTTAAAGAGCTTATCAAGAAACCGGAAACTGAAAGCTCATATTTGACGCATACATATTCATACAATGTAGAAAACCATAATAACAAGGCATTTACAATTCAAATCGTTAACACGGACATAACGTACATATAAAACAATGAAGAGCGAGTTAGTCTGCTATGGGGGTACCCAACGGGCAGTGGCCAGTGACAGTTTGACAGGTAGATTTAAGCGATTTCGCTAGAGCCAAAAAAATTATATCTTTATTAATAATGACGTCATATTCGGTGTAGAGTGAATGAATTGTAAAAGGTATTAATAATAAATTTATTGACGCCAACGTCACGCATTTCTGATGTAGGTTTAGAACGCATGGCTTAGCAGTTAAAGCGCTTGGACGCTTCCCAAAAAGCGCGGATTCAAATCCGCTGCGTTCAAATTTTCATGTCATCTTAGTAAATGTACTTCAATATCTATAAAGCTTAAGAGCTTATTAAAAAACCGTTCATATAATGTAGCCTTACATTTCCAAATAATTTATATGATGTAGAAGACAATAATACCAAGGCATTTACAATTCTAATCGTGAACACGGACATATAAAACAATGAAGAGCAACTTAGACTGCTATGGGGGTACCCGCGAAGCAGCGGCCAGTGACAGCTTGACAGGTAGATATAAGCGTTTCCGCCAGAGACGAAAAATTAATACACTTCGTCATATTTATATGTGGCCAGTCGTGGCCCAGTGGCACAAGAGTGTGACTGTAAACGACTGGTTGTGGGTTCGATTCCCACTCGAGGAGTGGAAATTATATTTCCATTTTCTTCGCTCTGGTGTCGAGGTAAAGCGCGGCGTTAAGTTCCGCCACTTAACACGCAAGCCTCCGAATTCGGCGGAAAGTGGGGAACGGAGTGTCTTAACACTAGGTTCCCTCTGCCTACCCTGCTGTGTGCGGGATATAGCGTGAAGCTATTTATTTAATTTTTTTCATATTTATATAGAGTGAATGAACTGCAAAAGTTATTTCTAGCAATTAAATTGCCGACATCGCGACGCAGTTGGAATGAAATGGTCAGTTCATTTTCTACTAGCATTTTTTGAGGCTATCTTAATTCTAGTTAGCTGACAAAAAATATTACACCTAACGAAAAACGATCACACAAATACGTATTGCAGATAGGGTCCTTAAACGTTTGAATTTTGACATTGATTTTATTAACAAGTCACTAGCCAGTAACTGATTTCATACACCTGTATAAATCCTACAAATTAGGAAGGCATTTTAACTGGATTAAATCCACAACGACTAATATCAGTGTAGTTAACTAAAATATTCATACATATATAGCATTTCCCAACCCTATTAATTTTTTTTTGTACCTTTACGCTGTATCCCGCACACAGCAGGGTAGGCAGAGGGAAGAGGCCTAGTGTTAAGACACTCCGTTCCTTACTTTCCGCCGAATTTTAGAGGCATTGCGTCTTAAGTGGCGAAACTTAACGCCGCGCTTTGCCTCGGTACCAGAGCGAAGAAAATGGAAATATAATTTCCACTCCTCGAGTAGGAATCGAACCCACAACCAGTCGTTTACAGTCACACGCTTGTGCCACTGCGCCACGACTGCCCCCCCCCCAACAAAATAATAATAAAAATTAAATATTTACACAAACAATCCTCTACTCTAACAAAAAAGTCTCAACAAAGTTGTATTTCCATCCAGAAACGAAGGTAAGAAACAAAAGGTCAACGAGCTACAACCTTTAAAGTTTAATACATTAATAATAATTTTGCAAAGTACTCTTTGCAGATGATAAACATCAAAAAAGTGTTTCTCATCATATTAACTTTTTTGTCCATAACGAACGATATATAATAATAGTTTTAAGGATATTGGATACATAAAACGAAAAAAGTTAATAAAGTTTAACTAAACAAAGAAAATCTGATTTATATTTATATTGTCTTTCATTTAAAATAATTATATTAACAAAAAAGACTAAGCGCGGCGTTGAGTTCCGCCACTCAATACGCAATGTCTCGATTTCGGGCGGAAAGTTAGAGTGTTTTGACACTAGGTTCTTTCGTACTACTCTGCTATATGAAAAAAGCATGAAACTGTAAAAAAGAAATGCTCACAGCTGACCTAAAGCATTTAGCGGAAAAGGCAGATATAACTTAGTGTTACGGCACTCTTTTCTCAACTTTCAGCGTAACTTAGTAACAATACTAGAGGGCGGCCACTAACTAACACGAATGTTAACTTAATACTACATTTTGAAAACCAAAATATGTTATTGCAAATATTACGCATTCCCAACCAGAATCAAACATACAATCATCGCAAATAAAATCAGTCTCTTCCGAACAGCGCTAGCGACAAATTATTTTCATATTTCCCACTCAATATAAATTAAATTGAAAACTTCCGTCGACGTCATTCAGAAATTGCGATAACATTTCAGATTCATACATGAAACGATAAAAATAAAGTTGAGTTAACGCTGTCGTGACGCGGTCACGATTTATTTGCTGAAACACTTTCTAGCTGCGTGATAATTGTAGGTTTAAATCCCACGTGGAAATGGTTATTTAAAAAAATATACTTTTATAAGGCAAACTGCTGTGTTACTTTTTATAACGTACTTATAATATACTTTACAGTATTTAGCTTCACGCTGTATAACCCGCAGACAGCAGGGTAGACAGAGGAAACCTAGTGTTAAGACATTCCGTTCCCCCTCTTTCCGTCGAATTTGGAGGCATTACGGTGAAGTGGCGGAACTTAACGCCGCGCTTTTGCCTGGACATCAGAGCGAAGGAAATGGAAACGTTAAAAATTTCCACTCCTCGAGTGGGAATCGAACCAGTCGCGTTTACAGCCACACTTACGAGCCCATGCGCCACCACTGGTCCCTAATAATTTTGACTTACAATAATTGGACTTTACAGTATAAGTAAGCTAACATAACGTTGCCTGACTATAATACACGATGGAACGATTTATCTCTACGTTAATTGTCTACTCCAAAATAGGCTTCACTACTTTGATTAATTAATATTTACATAATCATATTTATGTTAACATCCGAGACAAAGATATTGATTGTTAGATGGAGGAACTCAACGAATCCCTTTATCTTAGGAACCAGAGCGGGAAAATGAAAATATTATATTTTAGTTCCCGAGTAGAAATCGAACCGCAACCACTACGCACAGTCAGGAGCTTTCACACTGCGCCACGATGGCGTCAACTTTATTTTTCTTATTTATATTATATTTCTGCCCTAAAATACGTAAACACGTAATGGAACTTTTCAACTTCAAACGTTATTTCAATTTATTATTCCATCTTCCTCGTGAAATGCTCATATTTTCGTATAAATACTCATGAATGGCCACATTTTGTTCAAAAATATATCTAAAGCAAACTTTTGTACCTTTACACGTCATATGCATTATGTAGGATAAACTTAGGGAAGTTAACTAAGGGCACCTAACTAAGGGCACCTAACTAAGGGCACCTAACTGAGGGAACCTAACTGAAGGAATCTAATTGCTAGAATAAGTTAATCAAACAACAAAAATAACATGTAATTAGAATTTGACGTATGTAGAACACTTGGCTTACTGGTTTGGGCGTTTATCAAGAGGAGCAGGTTCGAATCTCACTGCATTAAAATTTTTATACATTTTCTAAACATGTTTTTAATTTTTTAACTGTATGAATAACGCTATACACTTAAAAGCAAAACCTAACTACACTATATGGAAACAGTTTTTAAAAACAGCAATTTATACAAAGTTCCCCTACACTTTTTTTTTAATAAATGAATGAAGTCCATGGGCTCACAGGTGCCCATGGCATTTGTTAGCATTAATTTGTATGTAGTGTGACAATTCAAAAGCACTGAGACTTATATTTAAAACTAACCCCTACACTAAATTAAATCAACAAACATCATACAAATAATGAAACTTCCCAACTGAACTTCCAACAGCATCCAAGTCACACACATATAAATAACCTGTTAATATATCCGTACATCTAATTGAATACACTTAATCTCAACGCCCACAGCCCCACGCACAGTGTTTCTGGTCAGCTCCTGAGTTCATAGACCGGATCACTCCCGAATAAGTTCGATGAACAGCTGGCCAACATCCAACAGTGCTAATAAACTTGCATTGTTCGACCACCTTTGAAGGGGGATTTCGTTCAAAGACCCCGTGGATTTTTCAAAGTTAGTATAGTATATTTGAGGGTATAGTGGCGTTATGAGATAGTGTTTGACTGTAAATGGGATTGGTTGTGGGTTTAATTCTCCCTTAGGGGAATCATTATATTTAAATTATCTACTTTTATCCGCTTTAATAAGACAGAGCGTGGCGTGAGTTAAGAAAAACAACAATCAATGTCTTAACATTAGGCCGAAAGTGTAGAACAGAATGTTTTGATATAACGTTCTCTCTGACTACTTTGCTATACAGTTAAAAACCTTAGAGACTAAAAAAGAATATAATATAGATATTTGTTGAATAATTTGACCGTCAAATAACACATCAATACATGGGACAACCGTCAACAATACATGGGAACATATGAAGCCTACAGAAAAACTTGAATGATTTTGTTTATAAACAATACACACACTTTTGACACTTTTGATTTTATTATGAAGCGTGAGTTTTTAAAATTAACAACTTTGAATATGTACACATATATATAAGTTTCAACAAAAAAAGTATAGAACATTATTGGCGATATCAAAAGATGGATTAATTTAAAAGTCAAACAAAAAGTCAAATTACATGATAATTAAAAACATACTTCATACATATACAATTTTTGATTCTCAATTCATATTATATTAAAAAACAAACTAAATAGTTTAATTGTATTGAAGTAAAATACTAATGATACTATAGAAACAAAATCAAAGATACAAAATATAGGAAAAAAAGTAGTATCAGAAATGTGATAACAGAAAATATACAGAAGCTGACCTAATATAAACTAATGATGCATTTACATGCTCGGCTCGGCTTCGTCATGCCTCCACAAGCTTCAACCGTCAAAGTGTAAATATGCCTACACTGTCGGCTGACCTAGGTCGGCAAAACGCGCTTGCAAGTATTTAAGGATACAACAAAAACATTTAACATCTCTGTAGAGAAATAATAATAAGTAAAATAAATAATAATAAACAACAAAAATAAATTGTAATAAGCGTATAATAATTTCGTCGTAACCGGAAGTAGAACGCTTGGCTAAGCAGCTAAAGCGCTAGAACGTCTTCTAAAAAGCTCTTGCAAACTTTCAAAAGCCGCTTCCAAGTTAAGCCAACCGTTTAAATACACCATACTAACCATATTACAACAAAACAAGTATCAAAAAATACTACAAAACAAAAAAAAATACGGAAGTAGAACCAAATGTGTATTATCAATCTCCATATTATGACATTCATATGACCTTGAGACTTTCTCCCATTAAATGATGTCATTCCCGGCTAGAAAGCGTCAAGGGGGCCAAGGGGAGGGGTGGAGGGAAACGCGGTCTATTTAAAGAAGACGGGTCAGTGGGACGCCGCTGGTGATCAGACCGGCCGCTCGGCTATTTCAGTCAAGATTCAGTTACAGTTAATTTTGTACGGGCAATTACTTGACGCTTTCTATCTCCGAGACCGTTAATTATCACTTGTTGTTATCGCGACGGTGATATCTATTAGCTATAGCTTTCAAATCAATTAACCCTTAAAGAAATTATAAATAATTGTAAACGACAAGGTAGTACAGTAGAAGTAAACGCATTTGCGTTTGTCTCAATATTTCATCTAAAACATAAAATATTTTAAAGTCATACTTCAGAAAAAAAAAAAATCTAAATAAATAAAAAATATTGCAGAGAAATCATAAATTCTCATGTCACTTCATAAATTACTTGTAATAAAATATAAGTGTTTCAAATTAGTCATCTTTTTCAGAAATTTATTTTTTCAGAATTTTATTTATTAAATAGAAACACCAGTCAATTGTGGTGCAATACAGTGTCGATCTGTTAACGCGGTTGTTTGTGGGTTCAATATCCACTAAAAGTTCCGTTCCGTTCTGGTACTGTTCCGCAATTTCGGCAGCAAGCAATGTATCAAGCTCGTGCATAAATTGGAGAACGGAGTAATTTAACACCAGGTTCTCTCTGCCTACCTTGTTAACGGTAAAATATCATAGCACTGCCTTTTTTATAAAAAAGAAGTCCAAAATACAAATAAACATATCTACAGACAAATTTCTAACATTAATATATATTTTTCTTTCATATAAATTCACGAGTAGGTACAACACGAGCGAAACGTAATAAGGAAAGCTAAGCTTTTAATATATCGCCAATAAATTTAATGAAAGCTGTGGGGAAGAGGAAATTATTTTTAATTCAAAGTTTATACACTCCCAAGGCTACTACGCAGTATGTTTCATTATGAAAAATCGATTTTAAAACGAAATATGAAATTTCTTATAAAGAAACATTAATTTAACAGATTAAAATCTTTGCTGATTAGGATTTATATTCTAATATGTTATTTTATAGTACGTACATTTTTAAAATTAATACTTAAGTTTTTTTTTTTAGCTTCACGCTGTATCCCGCACACAGCAGGGTAGGCAGAGACAACTTACTTTACCACTTTCCACTTTCCGCCAAATTCGGTGGCATTGCGTGTTAAGTGGCGGAACTTAACGACACCAGAGCGAAGATAATGGAAATATTATCTATTTACTCCTCGAGTGGGAATCGAACCGACAACCAGTCTTTTACAGTCACACGCTTGTTCCACTGCGCCATGACTGGCCCCTAATAATTAAGTATGGTTAATTTCTAAATATCGATAATAAGAAAACGATTTAGTCGTACATCAACACTGAAACTTTTAATAAAGCCAAAAAAACAATTTAAAGAAATCATAAATCAAAACAGCTAAACAACTAATTTTTGAAAATATCATTGTTATTAATAATAGTTAGGAGTGGAAATATTTAACTTTTCCATTTCCTTCGCTCTGGTATCAGAGGCAAAGCGTGGCGTTAAGTTCCGCCACTTAACACGCAATGCCTCCGAATTCGGCGGAAAGTGGGGAACGGAGTGTCTTAACACTAGGTTCCCTCTGTGTGCGGGATACAGCGTGAAGCTAAAAAAAAACTGCATTATTATTAAAAATATAGGTCTTACCCTGCAAAATTCATATAAAATCGAAATATTTTCTTCACGTGCCAAGATTTCCTCGAACAAAAAAGAATCTACGGCCTATTAGAGCATAGCAACAGTGTATGCAATATTTCGATTGGCAATAAATTTACTTACTTAGATAATAAAAAAAAATATTTGCTCAAAAAAAAAGATTTATATTTATAAGAATAGACTAAGGTTACAGTTTTTGGATTAGGATCAATTATTGATATTGTACATAAGTCTATAAGTAAAACCATAGATAGGTCAAACTATCGGCTAGCTCTGGCAAGAGGCGGTGCTCGCGCCAGATGCTCCAGCTATTTCAGTCTAGAGATTTAGTTACAGTTAATTTGGTACGCATAATTGGTTACCTAGGAAGATTTACATATTTTTAAGTGGCCGACCTGAGTGAGTGACGAGAAAGGTTAAGCGTTCATGATCCATTTGTAATAAGTAATTATTTTAAATTAATTTGCTTTAAAAATTAAAAAATACAAGTTATTTTTCATATCCTAGTTGCTTTAGCTGTATTACTTTGAAATAAAATTTGTTTTTGTGGTGAAGTTGGAACGTATCTTTATCTACTACACACTATTTCTTGTAGTAGTACTTATGTTTTAACTTTTAAAACTTGTATTATTTTTTTCCTTGGGAAATGCAGTTTGCAAGTAGTTCTTTTAGTTTAAAATGATTACATTCTAGGACACTGGTCAGGCTCATTATTTGAAAATAAAGATGACAAATGACAAAAAGTGTGCCAAAAAAGCGCTCCATCGTTTTCGCTATGTTAATTGACTGACAGATAAATAGATATATACAAGTAAATCTAATAAACTTGGTCACAAAGGTTAACTATAACACTTATAACAAAATTATATTAAAAACATAAAAGACAACAGAAACGAGATCCAGATATGTATTGTGAAAAATAAATTTAAAAACCACTATTACCTATATACACAAAATACTTCAAAAAACTGAAATAACGTAACGCTCATTATCGTTTTACAAGTGGCACGCTGGCAAGCGGTCCGCTTTCCTATTCCCAACAAAACATTGTAACTGTGTCAGTAGTCGGTAGTCGGTGCGGGTGGCAGACCTTGTCCTCGTGTCGCAACCGTTTATTTTGTCCCAATGACATAGAAGAAAGCTCTCTTAACCCGACACTGACTTGCTACGGCACGCGATTGGGAAATCTTAGAATCATATGAAATGATTTTTTACTTATTTTTTACATTTTTTTTAAATATTATTCTCACACTTAGAAAATTGCTAAACATTTTTAAATATATACGCAACGGGATTCGAACCTGCTCCTCTTGAAAACCGTCCAAGCGCCCAGATCGCATAGCTTAGATTTACGTTTATATATTTATACGCTGTATAAAAATGTTTCTCGATACTCTCCTTATGTTTTCGTAACAGTTGGACGTGTAAAAAGGAAAACAATAGTTGTGGGTTTGAATCTTACTATGTCTGTTTATCCCGTTGGGTGCTGCGAAAAAACGTACAATAACTCTAAATAAGTAGAAAAAGTTAACACATTATATTCACCGACTGAATAATATGGGAAAGATACGTAAAAAATTTCTAATGACGTCATGAATGTATTTACTTATTAATTTGTAACTTGCATTAAAAATGCGTACAAATAATTAGCTATTTATCACAAATAAAGAGGACATCAAATTACGTTTACTAAATTCTACAATACTTTATAACAAATAACTAATTTAAAAATACAATTTAACAACACCAACATTTTGAACGCAAAAGCTCCAATGCGTTCACAAATAAGAAACAGCTTTACACTACCTATATTATCTATACCTGCAAAGCAAGGGTATGCATAGAGAATCTAGTGTCAAGACACTTCGTTCTCCACTTTCCGTTTGAAATCAGGACATTGCGTGTTCAGTGACGGAACTAAACGCCGTTTTTTGTCTTCTAACCAAAGAGATCACTTGAAAATAGTTTAAATATAACCATTCCCACGAATGTCAAACAAGCACAACAACTCTGGACATTCTACTTAGCTGTATTCATTCGAATAAGCTTTTTTTCTTTTTTTTTAGCTTCACGCTGTATCCCGCACACAGCAGGGTAGGCAGAGGGAACCTAGTGTTAAGACACTCCACTTTCCGCCGAATTCGGAGGCTTGCATGTTAAGTGGCGGAACTTAACACCGCGCTTTACCTCGACACCAGAGCGAAGAAAATGGAAATATAATTTCCACTCCTCGACTGGGAATCGAACCCACAACCAGTCGTTTACAGTCACACGCTTGTGCCACTGGGCCACGACTGGCCACTCGAATAAGCTTAACGTTTCAAATATAGTTAAGTGAAAATATACTTAAGATATAAAATTCAACAAGGTTTTATGGCGGTCGTAAAGAGAGTTTGAGTCAAAGCTCACAAAGTATAAGGGTTTATGTTCCATACAGAATTCAAGTCTATTGTGAATCGTTGTATACATTTTATAAACAAACTCGGGGTGAAATGTTTTTGTTGCTTTTCATTCATGAAACATTTCAAACCTCTTTGGATGGAAAGAAAAATGAAAAATAAAATTCAAAAATTTGAAATTATTTTCTTACATTATTACGGTCAAAATACAAAAAAAAACACGCGGACTTGGAAAATGTTCAAGAAGTGCGAGTTTTAATCCCGCTGCGTCCAAAATTTAAATGATTTTTTTTTTAAATAATTTTATCATACCATTCATCACGCAATGTTTCGTTTTCGAATGGGAAATAGAGATAAGGGTATGTTAACACTAAGTACTGTCTGCCTATAAGTTATTATACAGGAAAAAGTGTCAAGTCAATATAAAGAAGAATTTAGTAAAAAAAAAATTTAAATACGAAGTATGCATTTTATTCCTTTCTAAAAAAAATAATTACACTAAATAACTATACTAAGAACTCTTTTTTATTTATACAAAAAACTCTTTTTTATTTTACGAAAAGCAACAGGGAAAGCTTAGTAATCATTTCCTAGTCGTATGTAGTTGTCTTACCAGACAAAAAATATACCTAATGATTTTCAATAAAACATCATAATTAAAATAAACTAATTTCAACCATATTAATCGCGTATAAGTAATTTAGTGTTAGATAATATTTTTTAATGTTAATTTTAATGAAAGGCACAAAGCTTGTAATGTAAGCTTTCGCATTTATCTAATCTCGCCACGATTTCTTACACAAATTGGTATTTCCGGTACACAACGCTAAACCTGAAGGTTCAACATACCGCCTACAAAAATCCGTTAGTAACGAGACCAAGTTCATTAGCTCATCGACTAAGGGTTTTGAACCTAACTGTGGTCACCATAATGTCAAAAGCTCGAACAAAATGTTATATTATAATGTCTTCCCTGTATATCAGGGTAGTCACAGAGATCCTAGTGCCTAAAAAATCCGTTCCCCATTTTCTGACCGAAGTAGAGACATTGCGTATTGAGTGGTGGAACTCAACGCCGCGTAATATAAATTAAATATTACAATTACAGTTAAGTATCTTACAGAAATAATAATCTGAAAAAAATGCAATGTATAAGAATTTGATTTTTTTAGTCTATTATTCAATTTACTAAGTTATTACATATATTATACACTTGTGTGTAATTCTTATGAATTTAATATACACAAAAAAGTAAATTTGTCTTTTTGCATTTGTACTCTTATAAATAATAATAATGCCTAATTTAATATATTTTCGTCTCCATATTTCCAATAAAAAAAAAATCTTTACAAATAATAAAAAGATTTTGAAATAATTGAGTATTTTTTCTTACCTTTAATTATTTTGTCATGAAAATGTAACAAATGTAACAAAAGAGTATTTAAAAGATACAAATACAACTTTACGCTACTGAGATTATAAAAAACTAAATATATAATAAAAACTTCTAAATATTTTACTATACAATTAAATATTAAACAGATTTCAATTGCAATTTGCAATAACTAATATTGAAAGCTGACCTTTCTCTAAACTTAGGTAAAAGACCGTAGCAAATACTAAAATACAAGCAGGAAATACAGGTAAAATTAAACGTCAGATTCACTCAAAGCATTTTAAAGAAGCAGACTCCAGGCGCTTTTGAAATTAAATGTCATACGGTAATTTCCTCTAAAATTGGCGCGGAGAAGCGGTAAAGTGAATTAATTTGCAACATAAATTATCTTATTATAACTATATGAGCGATTAAAATGTAGGTTTATGATATAATATAAACATAGTGATTTAGAGTTGCAACTCTACTTCTGGCATAGAGATCGTGTATATTATTAGTACAGCGGTAGCAATTATTTTGCTGACGACTAATGAAATATCGAGATTATTTTCTTTAGCTTCACGCTGTATCCCGCACACAGCAGGGTAGGCAGAGGGAACCTAGTGATAAGATACTCCGTTCCTCACTTTCCGCCGAATTCAGAGGCTTTACGTGTTAAATAACAGCCCCAGCATCGAGATTAATGGTTATATTTTTTTTTCCTGTATATATAGCAGGGTCAGAGAGAGCTTAATTTCAAAATACTCCACTCTCTACTTTTAGCTCAAATTCGAGACATTGCGTGTTTAAAGGCGCAAGTAACATTTAAAATACTAAGCATTTAAATTTACTGAGTTGAATGTATAATATATAATATACATATTAAGCTGATTCAGTCCTTATCTCTATACATCTTTTTCAAACGCAATGGACCCGTCCTCTGCACTTGAACGGTATAATCAATGAAATAGTTATTCCTTGAAGTTACGTTAGCTAGTCTCTATATAAAATATGATAATTATTTAAAGATACAAAAATGCATACTTCAAATACTATGGCACATAACAGCCAAGATACTTTAAAGACCATGTATGTACCTATATTAGTATAATGAAGTCTCATTCATGTCATGGGAAATAACCTGGATATGCTTGTATCTGGGCTCTATTGTTTCTTTTATGTACATAACAATACATTACAAATGAGTATTACGAGTATATGATGATATTGTACGTTTTCTTAATAACTAAAAGCTACTAAACTAAGCAGTTACACCAGCTTCACGCTTTTCCCGCATAGCGAGTGTCTTAGTGTCAAAACACTCCGTTCTTCACTTTCCGCCTGAAATCGAGACTTTGCGTGTTGAGTGGTGGAACTTAACGCCGCGCTTTGCTTTAAATACCAAAGCGAAGAAAATGGATATATAAAAATATTTCCATTACTCGTGAGGGAATCAAACCCACAACCATCGCATTACAGTCAGACGCTACTTGACTACTGTCATGTCGGCCTCTTCTTAACAACTAGCTTCGCTAAACAACAACGGACATTGCAAAACACCATATCAATGGGTTCGATTCCCAGCCGGTGAAATTATTATATTTCGGTACCTTAATTCCTTTAGTGAACAAAACGAAGAGCGGGGTTAAATTCCGCTACTCTTATGTATTGACAAGAACTCAATTCAGGCAGAAAGTAGAGAACAAAGTGTCTTAATACTAGCTTCCCTTTGACTACACGTAAAAAAGCGTAAAGCTGCTATTTTTTAAGCTTATTGTATAATTTAAAAAAAATTATTAAGGTTAAACACTGAAATAGTTTCGCCACTGTGTCAAGTATGCAGGTGTACGGCCGGCACGTTTTTGTTCAAAATTTCACGATTTCAATGACAATTCCCGTGAGCAAAGGCAAAGTCTTTGCTACTGTGTCTTTAGAAATGTTGAATATTTTCGTTGCAGA
This sequence comes from Dryas iulia moderata, assembly GCA_019049465.1. Taxonomy (NCBI): domain Eukaryota; kingdom Metazoa; phylum Arthropoda; class Insecta; order Lepidoptera; family Nymphalidae; genus Dryas; species Dryas iulia. The sequence continues at coordinate 432,577 of CM032426.1, forward strand.
GTGTTAATTTCTTTTTTTGTTAAACTTCTGCATTTTTTAACCTTAATTTTTGTAATAAATCTCACATTTCAAAGATGATCTTTTTTTACTTTTTTAAAAATAGCATGGTATTCAGAGAGAGCCGGAGTGTCTTAACACTAGGTTTGCTAGTGCTAAGACACTCCGTTCTCCAATATTCTCCCAAAATCGCAATATTGCATGTTAAATTGCGAAACTCAACGCCTCGATTCGTCTTAATTTCCGGAGCGGAAAAGTCAAAATAATTTAAATATAATCATTCCCTTGAGCAGAAATCAAACCCACAACCATCGCCTACCCCCGACATTCCAACTAAATATTGGGCAAAAAATACTTTAAATACAAAAAATTATATAACAAAACTCAAATTTTACTTAACATTAATAGAAAGTAAGAGAAGAAACAATATAACAATTCACTTAAGCTGACATTACAACAAATTATTATGATAAATAGACAGTAACAATGTCACAAGTAAGCAATAAGTAGCTCTATTCAATACCTGTAATAATCTAGACACCTGTTTACGTAGATTACGTGTGAATGAGCTGCTAAGTGAATCAAAGATCATAAGACAAGTGACAACATGTAGAAAGTACACAAAAGACACTTTACATTACACTTATACACTTTTAACACCCACTTGTGACATCACTATGCAATTTATAGTTAGGGAGGTAAAGAAACTCTCTGCTTCTCTATTTCCTCCTTATTTTGAGAAACAAGTTGAGTGGCGGTGATAAGCGTCGCATTTTGTTTTACAAAATATAAGTAATACTTTTTTTTTTTTTTTTTTTAGCTTCACGCTGTATCCCGCACACAGCAGGGTAGGCAGACGGAACCTAGTGTTAAGACACTCCGTTTCCCGCTTTCCGCCGAATTTTGGAGGCATTGCGGGTTAAGGGGCACAACCTAATGCCGCGCTTTGCCTCGACACCAGAATGAAGCAAATGGAAATATCAAATATTTCCACTCCTCGAGTGGGAATCGAACCCACAACCAGTCATTTACAGTTACACGTCTGTGCCACTGCGCCACGACTGGCCCCTCCTCATTTAATAAATGAATAATATTCAAAATGCATTACAAATGACGAAAAACAGTTGATCTTCTTAAAATAAGATCTATTTATACAATAACTAGGAGAAAAGTAAGACAATAAAACATAAAACGAAAACAATATCTCTAGCTCTGGCTGATTTATTTACAGATCCGATGCTCTGTTAGCAACTACGTATGTATTCCTGTGATTGCGCGTTATGCAAATGCGTCTCAAATATTCTTCGAACGGTTGATTTTGAATTTGTTGTCCTTATCATTGTGGCCAGTCGTGGCCCAGTGGCACAAGCGTGTGACTGTAAACGACTGGTTGTGGGTTCGGTTCCCACTCGACGAGTGGAAATCTTTAATATTTCCATTTTCTTCGCTCTGGTGTCGAGGTAAAGCGCGGCGTTAAGTTCCGCCACTTAACACGCAATGCCTCCGAATTCGGCGGAAAGTGGGGAACGGAGTGTCTTAACACTAGGTTCCCTCTGCCTACCCTGCTGTGTGCGGGATACAGCGTGAAGCTGAAAAAAAAACAAAATTATCCTCAGGGCTTAGTGGACAATTTCAATTGATATTACGCGATAATTTTGGGTTCGTTGACGTGGTTAAGCAAATATTTAACGTGTATTTCTTGTTTGCAAAAAGAATGAATGAAAAAAATATAAAATAATGAAACTTTTTTAAGACAAAATTGATTGAATAGAAAAATTATAACGTCATTTTTAATATAAATCGAGTTTCTGGGCTATAAAATTTAAATAATTTTCACACCATTGTAGCGCAGTGCTTCTGTCATGTAAGCGTGTTCGTGGGTTCGATTTCCATTGGGAGGGACGATTATAACGAAACTATTTTCAGTGCCCCGCTCTGATAAGAATACAAAGCGCGGCATTGAGTTCCACTACTTAATATTCAATGTCTCGTTTTCAGACGGTAAGTGGAGAACGGAGGGCTTCGACACCACGTTCTCTCTGACTATACTGAAAATACTAACAAAAAAAAGTTAAAAAGAAGTCTAACCTTAGACTATAATTTATAATTAAAATTCTAAAATACGACCCTCCCAACTTTATAGCAATCGTTAAGCTGTTTTATTAACGTACATAAATCGTTTCACCCTCAATAGATAGATAGGGTGGCAATTTAATAGAAAAATGTAAGGGTTAACATTGCAACCCCTACAGGAATACTATGGACTGTGGAGTAATTGTGAGAAATAATTGCAAGTGAAGCACTCTCGTTAAACTGTGGATGCACCTATGCATGTATGAGTGCACTGCATCGCAAATGGCTTGGCTGTACCACTTTATATCGTGTACCAGTTTCATTAATTTAATACATTAGTTGAGAACTATTCTAATTATAGATATACAAGGTTTATTTAGAAAAACTATGAAAATTTTCCTTATTGGTACGAATGCAAATCTCTTTATTAATTTTTTTTACGTACATTATTTAAATTGGAAAACAGTAACTCATTCTGTTCTCTATCATCCAACCATATATAAATATATCACAGCATGATGAACGGCGGAACGTAACACCACGCTTTATCTAAGCAAACAATTCAGCTCCACGCTTTTTCCCGCATATCAGGGTAAGCAAAGAGTACAGTATGAAGACACTCCTCTCTTCACTTTACGCCCGATCTGATATATTGCGTGTAGATTGGCGGGACACTGTGCCTCGTTGTGTCTAGTTACCAGATCATAGAAATGAAAACAATTTAAATATAATCATTCCTTCGAGTGGTAACCGAATCCCCAATCATCACATATACAGTCCGGCACTGTCACTCTTCAATACTCTCTACGCAAACAATTCAAATAGGAAAATATAACACAAATGACAGTAGAAACCGAAACAGAAACCATATTTTACTAATATACACACATACCAATGTCTTCTTAACACACATTCTTTTATTTAATTCCAACCCAAAATTCCCCACATATCAAAGCAAAGCAAAAGCTCTCAAACCAAACACCTAAAAGCTCAATTTCAGTAATTAAGAAGAGTAGAAGTATAGAAGTAAAGAAGTAAAAGGGCTTAAACATACAAATTATTAGCAAGCATTAGGCTGGAGTGGGCTTGCGAGACGACGTATCGGTTATGAATAGCACTCCCACGCTCCAGTTTCCCGATGACCTAAAATCCTAGGCCAACTTGCATTGCTAATATTTACATACGTTACGTACAAAAATTCCATCACATCGTGCATCGTGTACGTAGTGACAGCCTAAATTAGTTTTTTTTAGCTTCACGCTGTATCCCGCACGCTGCAGGGTAGGCAGAGGGTTCGGAGGCATTGCGTGTTAAGTGGCGGAACTTAACGCCGCGCTTTACTTCGAAACCAGAGCGAAAAAAATGGAAATATTGAAGATTTCCACTCCTCGAGTAGGAATCGAACCCACAACTAGTCGTTTACAGTCACACGCTTGTGCCACTAGGCCACGACTGGAATAATATGTTAAAAAGTATTTATAGTGAAACTATAAATACTTTTTAATATATTATTTTTTATTTGATATAGCCATTGTGGGGCCAACTCGTGGCGCAGAGGCACAAAGTGTGACTGTAAAGCGACTGGTTGTGAGTTCGATTACCCCTCGAGGAATGGAAATATTTAATATTTTCAATTTCGCTCTGGTATCGAGGCAAAGCGCGGCGTTAAGTTCCGCCACTTAACACGCAATACCTCCGAAATTCGGTGGAAAGTGGGGAACGGAGTGTTTTAGCACTAGTTTCCCTCTGCCTACCCTGCTGTGTGCGGGTTACAGCGTGAAGCTGAAAAAAATAATAAATAAATAGTCTTTAACTTAAAGAACAAAATATTTATTTAATTTTAAATAGCTATTATTATTTGATATCTTAAATTTAATTTTAATTTAAAAAAAGTAATTTATTTAATTGTTATCATGACACATTATTAGCTCTTTTCTGAAGTATTCTCTATGTTTCCCGTCTTCAAAGAACAGCTTTAAACTCTATTAACCAACAAACACAAATTCCCAAATCAATAATAACTTGTGCAATAAAACTAATTAATACAAAACTAAACTTATTTACAGTACAAAATCTTATTACCATCACTATTCGAATGCCATGTGTATGTGGAGAACGGAGTGTCTTGACACTAGGTTCTCTCTCACTACGCTACTATAAGTAAACTGCAACTTCATTACTTCAACGAAAACTTCATGAAAATCAACTATCTATACTACTACTAGTATAATTATCATTTCATTAGTTACGTAGGTACATATTAAGTTTGAACAAGTAATTAACATCAATGTTACTTCTCAATTAAGCCTGAGCAAATTAATTTGCGGTTAAAGCATATCTCTCTAATTATCGATTCGTGTTTCATTTCAAGCCGAGTCACCTGAATAAGTAGGAAAAGGGTAGTGTTGAATCACTACATTCTTTTTTTTTTTTAGCTTCACGCTGTATCCCGCACACAGCAACGTAGGCAGAGGGAACCTAGTATTAAGATACTCCGTTCCCCACTTTTCGCCGAATTCGGAGACATTGCGTGTTAAGTGGCGGAACTTAACGCCGAGCTTTGCGTCTAACACCAGAGCGAAGAAAATGGAAATATTCAATATTTCCACTCCTCGAGTGGGAATCGAACCCGCAACCAGTCGTTTACAGTCACACGTTACTGCGCCACGACTGGCCCCCAATACGACCAGTTAATGACTGACTACTTTTTAATTATCAACTAATTTCGTAAAAGAGCATTGTCAATGTTTCAGCATTTCAACAGGAACATTACAAAATTCCATTTATACTACGAAAGCCTTAAATCGTCTAATATTAAGTAGCTTGAGGTTATCAGTGCCGTTGAATATTGCCTGACGGTTCACTCGATAGTTGTGGGTTCGATGCCCACTCGCAGCAATTATGTATTTATATAATATATTAAAACAGTAAAAACAGAATGTATGTATGTAAGCGCACATGTTTGAACTTACTGGACCGATTTGAATGAAATATTTTTTGTTGTATAGCTTTTAAGGCTAGGTATGAATTTGAAAATTGGAACACCTGCTACAGAACCATATAAAGCAATAGTTTAGTTATATTACTACAGCTACTACTCTTTATATAAGATATATGAGAAACATTATTATTATCAACGTAATAGAACTCAAAACAATGATTTGTAATGTTCTTCCCTGTCTATGCGTTTGTGCACATTAATCTCAGAAACAACTTCGAAATATCCATTTCCCCACTCAGGCTAGATAAAAGTACAGCGTTAAGTTACGTAACTAAACACGCACTTAAAGCTTAAAAGAAAAGCTTGCGGATAGGCTACTGAGCGATAAAGCTTACATTAGCTGAACGATCGTTTCGCCAATGTTCGTTCGAACAATGTTCGAACTGGGTCACTTAAAAGGCACCGTAGTTAACAAGTCGCTAATATTTATATAAAAAATCCAATTCCCCGCTCAGGTACAACTAAAGCACAGCGTTAAGTTACGTAACTAAACACTTAAAGCTTAAAAGAAAAGCTTGCGGATATGGTTCTGAGCGATAAAGCTTACATTAGCTGAACGATCGTTCCGCCGCTAGGTAGCGAGCGCTACGTAAACAATGTTCGAACTGGGTCACTTAAAAGGCACCGTAGTTAACGAACGCACTAGAAGCACTGCAAACTGAGGATTTCACTCAGCCACGCTGTTTGTTGGAGCTAAGACGTTTTGCGGGTAAATGGAAGGCTTTCATTTCATTTATATGAACGGTCTGTAGGATTAAAATTAATGAATTTTATTAATAAAAGAGTAGCATATTTGATTCTATACTATAATATTATTAAGTTTCAAATTAATATGTATTTGACTAAATGTAAGTTTTGGGTTCAAATTTTATATATACTTAAATTTCTTTAGTTGAAGTGGTTGAGCGAAACCAATAAAGTTAAATAATTAGTGACAGTAGATCATGCCACTCTGCATATCACGTAAACATTTTAGTATTGTCTAAATCAGGGGTGAGCAATGCGTGGCTGGCCAAGCATCTTTGGTGGCCCGACGAGGTTTTATTTTTTTAAAATATACGTATAATTGTACTGATATAAACATATTTTTTAATTTGTGTGGCCTGCCAGCCATTAGTAAGTTTAAATGTGGCCCGCCAGACAAATTTTGTAGGTAAAAGTGGCCCGCCGCTTGGAAAGGTTGCTCTGCTCTACTCTGGTCTAAATCAACAATAACAGTTATAAGAAAAAACCTAATACAATAAAGTATTTAATTTCTAATATAATAAAGAAAAAGTACATTTAACAATATATAACAATAACTATTGCTGAGAAGCAACGCAAACGTTTTGCGGGCAAATATAAAGCTTTCGTTTAATTTATAGAAACGCTGTATAAGATTAAAAATAATACACTTTATTAAGAGACTTGCAGATCTATTTAAATGTACCTTTGTATGATTTGTAGCAGCCGTTTTTTTTTTGAAAGGCAATAGTTTATGGTTCAAATTCTATTCGGGGGAGATATAATTTTTTTTTCGCGCTTTTCCTGGCATATATAGGCATAACATGGTAGCCAGAGAGAACTTAGTGTCAAAACACTCCGTAATCCATTCTCCGCTAAAAATCAAGGCATTATTGTGTAGACTGGCGGAACTCTATGCCACGTTTTCTTTAGGTACAGAGTGAAGATATGAAAATAATTCAAGGATAGTCATTCATTCGAGTAGGAATCTAATCCACTTACCAATATAAAATTTAGTGATGGTAGATTATTAGATTTTCTTTGTTGATCGTGCAAAATGTTTTACAACTTATATATAGCGATAGAATAATTGATCACTTAGACCTCTTTTATAAAAAGAGCCAACAATAAAAAAGAAAGAATCTAATTAGAAGCTCATTGGTTTTAGGGATTCTCATGCATTTTAAACTTAAGACTATTTTAGCCGAAATAATCGCGTATATTGTTGGTCTTCGAAAATACATTTTAAAAAAAAGAAAAATGATAACAAAGAACCTTCAACAATAAAACACTTAATTCATATTAACCAAAAAAAAACCTTTAAAAATGGTACATTTAATGAAGTTGACCTAGACTATTCTATATTCTAATTCACATAACGCTTTACGTAGCAACATCAAAGTCGCTAACTAACCAGTGCAGTGGGGCGTCGCGGCTGACAACTCATAGAGGAGATTTGCATTAGGTCTCTCGTGCTCTGTGACGTACTAAATATACTAGTGAAGTAAACATATATGTGTATGTACATAACAGTTTCACGCATTTTCACGCAAGTTAGATCATGATAACGTAGTGTTTAGACACTCCGTTCTCTTTCCGCCCTGAATCAAAACATTGTGTATTAAATTGCGGACTTAGAGTGGCTTACATGATTAGTGAAAGAAAAACATATATGCATGTAAAAGAATATAATAATTGATTTAAAAGAAGGTTAATCTGACTCCGTGGTCGTAAAATTAGGGAGATTCCGATTTCGAATCCTGTTTTGCAAAACATTTGTATTTAAATATAGGCTCGTATTTTTATTAAAATTATTATTTAATAATATAGATATATTGTTGTTAAAAATATTGACTTTGTATTTTCCATAAAAAGCTTTTACTTTACGAAGTTTCATATACCTCATTACTAATTTACAATTTTCGCAAAAATTATACCAAAGACGTTCACATATTCATGCAAAGAAAAATATCGAATTCTTGCCACAATCTATCTAAATATACCATATACAAACTTTTACCACACAACAACAACATCAAAAAAACTCAAAATTCATCACAATAATAACATGTAATTCGCAGATCATCTTGAAACTAGAGTAGAGCTTAATTCGACGTCGACCTTCGCTACTTACTTTGTCAAACTCCTTGCTGGAGCCTTAGTGGGTCACTCATTGTTCACCGCACAAAGGCTCAAAGCACCGCTACTGTATAACTAGACTAATATAATGCCTAACTATATTAACTATATTTTATAGAATTCGTGTACAACTATCCTTAATTATTGTTACAAATTTCAATTCTATAAAAAACAATTATTGTGAAAACGAAGTATCTAGACAATATGTCTCTATGAGCTACCCTACTATGAAAAAAAAATGAATAAAAGCAGCTTCAACCTTTTTTCTTGCGTAACTACCAGTCACCCGTGGTCACCCGTGGGGGGGACGGGTTAAGAATACAATTCCCACCGCCGCTGGGTAGCAGCGTCCCGTAAAAGGCGGGTAACCCACTAGCTTGGTGGTAAGAGATTCGTTCTCCGATTAGCTCGCGACCACTATCGTGTCAAAGACGAACCGCCAAACATCTGATGATGTGTTCTGGTTCGATGACATTTAAGCCAGCTCTCCCTATTCCCACCATTCCCATCTTTCCTCCTTTCTTCTGTCCTACATCCCCGAGCAACGCATCCACAACTGTAATAATGTGGATGTCTATGGGCGAAGGTAACCACTTAACACCAGGTGGGCCTTCTGCTCGTTTGCCTCCTTTATTCCATAAAAAAACAACTAACCTGGTGTTAGTCAAGGAAAACCTAGTAAAGGCACTCCGGTCACCTCCTACATATTAATTAGCAGAACTCAACCCCGTGAAACATCTTACAAAACGTGACGCTATCGTGTCTTTAGGACGTGTTTTATTTAATATTATGAGTGTATTTTTAAACGACATACAAAAATTTATTAATAGCCCGTTAAAGAGTAAAATAAGCTTTATGTAAATTTAAGATACGTGGAAATCAAACATATAGTTATATTATTTTATTATTTTAATGTATTTGTTATAATATTGAATTTCTGTTTTCCTTCTTCATATAAACTTTACCTGCTTTTATAAAAAGAGGTCCAAAATTATAAAATAATTATTTTACTATTTTTGTTGTCATATATTTAATTATTTTTATGTATTTTCGTCAAATTATTCCTGGAATGATTTGACAAAATGCTGTGTTGAATTCCGCTACCCAACACGCAATACCTCCAATTTAAAGTTGAAAGAGAAATTTCCAACAAAAGGTAAATAACGCAACGAGTGTCCTAGTTGCTTCTCTCTGTCCTCCTTAATACGAAAATAGAAAACTCTTCAGTCATTTTTTGTCATATAGAAATAATTAAATTAAATAAATATAAAAAATAATAAGAACGCAGCAGGATTCAAAGCTGTGGCACTTGAGAACCGTCAGCTGCATGGCTTACCGGTCAAGGCAGTTTCCAAGAGGTGCAGGTTCGAGTTCCATTCCGTTCAAATATTTATCTATTCATCAAATATCTAAAAATACACTAAGTGCGTGAATAACAATTGCATATTTCAAATTCACATGTTTATATTTAAAACACAGGCGTTTCGCTGATTTCATTAAACAAAGAGCAATGTTGAGATTGTTTAATTGACACGCAATGTCTTCAAACAGACGGAAACTAAAATAAATCCTGTTTTTAAGTACCTGATTAAAATTAAAGTTTTTCATTTTTTCCCACATAATATATTTGACCTTCACGATGCAGTTAGAAAATGTGCAACATTTTAGGCACGCGATATAATTTCAAACGGTACAAGGTTAAAAACTTCATCATTATTATTAGACTATATTTGTAAATCATAAATCATATAACATAAAACAAATATACAAAAAGCAGTCCTATATAATAGTTAAGAAAGCATTTATTCATACAAAAGGAAAGAGTTAAATATCCGTACTAATGTTAAAAGTGCAAAAGTCTGACTGTATGTCTGTTTGTTACGCTTTCGTGGCTAATCTACCAGCCCGATTCAGAAATAGAGGATTCAGGGTCAAACATAAGCTATTTTTTTCCAAAATCAATCAATAAACGGTTGAAATTGGGAATGAAAGTTTATATGAAAAGTTGTATAGTTACACAGGGTAAGCCGGTCGCTAGTGAAAATATCAAATATAAAAATATTTATTAATAAAAAGTACTTTTTACAATGTTTCATACATCTGATGGTTCCACACTAGGAATTCCAGTATCGTGGATAACAATACAACACTATTTCAGAGTTAAGAGCTACACTATTAACATACGGTTAACAAAGAAATTAAAGAAAGGCTTACAAATTTACAAAAAAATAAAAATAGCAATTAAAAATAAAAATCAATATAAAAAAATCAATGCTTGTTTAACAAAACGAAATTCGATTATTTAAAGATATTATGGATATCATAAAATGGTCAAATCCACCACATTTTTTTTAGCTTCACGCTGTATCTCACACACAGCAGGGTAGACAGAGGGAACCTAGTGTTAAGGCACTCCGTTCCCTACACACGGCCGACTTAGGAGGCAGTGCGTGTTAAGTGGCGGAACTTAACGCCGCTCTTTACCTCCGAAGCGCTTTCCTGAGCGAAGAAATGAAAATATTAAATGCTTCCACTCCTCGAGTGGGAATCAATCCCACAACCAGTCGTTTACAGTCACACGTTCGTGCCACTGGGCCACGACTGGATCCACGACGTATATGTCTTATTTATCACTCAAATCGAAAAGTCACTTAAACTTTCCCAACTAGCGCAGTAATTATGATAATGTAAATTAGTTATAATTACACGAAGCGGTGTTCCCAGTTAATTGAATTAAAACTTGTCTTTGTTTGGTAACTAGCAATCCCTCGAGGACGTAGTCTACATGTGAACACGTAAGTGTCTAGTCGAAAATCACTAAGTGTTATTTTAATTGGGGTTTTTCTAAAAAGAAAACCACATTTAACAATAAATTAGTTTTTTTGCTGCTTTATATAAGAGAATTCTTTTTAATTGTTTGTCTAAGACAGGGGTGAGCAATTCGCGGCCCGCTTAATAATTAAATGCAGCCGTTAAAATTAACGGTAATAACTGGTAAATTGTGGGGAATAATATCCATACTCTGGGATAATATTAATTATATTACAAATAATTTTCTGCTACTTTTTATATACAACATTAAGAAATTACACCAATTTTGCCTTTCTTCCCAAAAATATTAAAAGTCACACTCAGAATCATCAACTTACGATGACAAATAGTAATAAATATGGATATATACACGATTTAAAGTCAGTTAAAGGCTAATTGTCATCCCAGAGGTTATTATTCCCCACAATTTACCAGTACCATACAATCTAGTTAGTTGAAACCGCACAAATTAATTTAACAACTTAAGTCGCACATTTGCATGCAAGTTAGAGGAAATGTCACACGTTTAAAGTTATGTACCTATTTCTAAACTACGTAGGTAAAACGAATTAGTAATAAAAATAAAGCTTCAAACTTTTTCCCAAAGACCAGGATAGTCGAAGAGAATGTAGTGTCCAGACACTCTGTTCTTCATTTTCCGCTCAAAATAGACATTACAGGTCTTAGGTTAAAATTTGCTCTTTTATCAACAAACTTGTGGCCAGTCGTGGCCCAGTGGCACAAGTGTGTGACTGTAAAACGGTTGGTTGTGTGTTCGATTCCCACTCGAGGAGTGGAAATATTTAATATTTCCATTTTATTCGCTCTGGTGTCGAGGTAAAGCGCGGCGTTAAGTTTCGCCACTTAACACGCAATGCCTCCGAATTCGGCGGTGCGTGGGGAACCTAGTGTCTTAACACTAGGTTCCCTCTGCCTACCCTGCTGTGTACGGGATACAGCGTGAAGCTATAAAAAAAATTTCTACAAACTTCTACTAGCTTAATCCGTATCTGTCAATTAATTAGTATAAGTAAATCTCATTCAACGTTAATTTAACTTCTTGTCGTCAAATTTCTTGAAATTAGCACTCTTGTTCGGATTCTATGATATAATAGAACTTTCAGGACTACATTTCAATTTGAAGATGCTAATAAAATATTTTAAAGCTTTTTTTAAAACAAAACATTATTTCAATAATTAATTTCACATTTAATTATTTTTATTATGTAATAATACAATATATCACCCATTACTAGGGGTTGGTAAAAAAATTTACAATAAAAGATAACAACTTAACCAGAAACATTGCGTATAATTATGCATTTTACTTAATTAGATCTAATAACGATAGTTTTTAAAGAATTTAACAAATTTTTGATATTTTATAAAAAAAACGACTAAATCTATATGGTGACACGGAACGTGTCCAACAAGGGTGGTAAGTAGGAAATGATTTTAACATTACGATCTGTTTATCACGTCATATTATAAACAATGAAATATTAACATAATTAAGGGATGTTTAAATATATTTGAGCGTTATTCACACTTAAGAAAATAAAAAAATATTATTAAACATTGATAACGCAGCGGGATTCGAACCCGCGCCTCTAGAAAACCTGACATAACTCAGGGGGGGTTAGATCAAGCCACACCACACAACACACCTTGGGCAGTGCCGGCGTTTTCATACTTCGATTTGAGCTTAGCGGCGGTCGCACGGGCGTCAGATCTCACAGTGTCTACTGTGGACGTGCGGGAGGAAAACGACAGGGTGGTGGAAAACGTTGAAGAGAAGGAGGAACCGAGCCCCAGGCCCAGGGTGGTGCGGTAGCGACGACGATACATGGTCACAAATAGACGTGCTTTCCAAACGGTGTCTCGCGAACGACTGAGCTTTCGCAGAAGACCGCTGCGTAGGCGCAGTGTAACCCGGAAAACATATTTACAACCGACCAGTAACAGTCGCTAGACGGATTGACGCAAAAATTTATCGACTTACGCTCTGCTAATAGCTTTTAATGGGAAATCTATTCTATTTTGAGTATCGTTCAGTAACAAAGTTAGACGGTGAGCTTTTTACATGGTTTTATGGGACTCTTTGGTCTTTTGAGGTATAACTAATGGGCTTATAAAACGTTTAAAACGTTTTTAACTTATTTTATTTGTATGTTAGTGTGTATGATAGAGGAAAACGGCGCCATTACATAAATTATGATTGACAAGCTTTTTTATTCAGCTTCACGCCATATTTCGCACAGCAAGGCAGAGAGAAGCTAATGTCAAGACACCCACAAACCCAAGCACTCACCCATCTACACCTTCCGCACAAACCCAAGACATTGCATGTTGAGTGACGGAACTGAATATCGTGCTTTGTCTTGTCACAATAAAAAAAAAAAGAAAAATATTTAAATATTATTCCCTAGGTTCGGAACCAAATTCACAACTATCGTCACATTGCAAGGCGTTGGTCTTAAGCTCTTTTTTGCAGCTTCTTTATTGTTTTTTGCAGATTGACCAAAACACTAGAAATATTGAAAGCTTATTTATATACACACACATAAAAAAACAACAAATCACTGTTTCACTCAAATCCAAACATAACAAAAAGAAAAAAACGTATAGCAATATAATTTAAAAAAAACGGATATTCATATAGCATTCAACATGCAATAAAACTGTCAAACAAAGCACACTACTCCACTCTACTCTAGTCTACAAAATAAACATTTAGGCTGTACAATGGCCTATTGTTACATTAGCGTAAGATATATTGACATTTGGGGATGACCATAAATTGGCGAGCAGACGTGGGGCAGACACTGATGGAATTACCGCTCTAGAATTTGTTACGTGGACATATGCTTAACTACGTACATAGCCCTAGAAAGGGGGTGTATATTATTATAGTCTTAAGAAAATGGAGGAATAATATGAAAGCATACTTACCAAAGATAACAATTTACCTAGGAGAGATCTCGGTTGACCTTCGAAAACACAGTATCGATGATACTGGAGGAAGGTTAGAGAAAATAGAAGAGCTCCAAACAATATAATTTTAAAATTAAAATATTGTGCAATCATAACGGCAGGTACAGTAGAAGTTGACGCATGTCTTTATCACACACATAAATTTGCAGCCTATATTAAGTTATAAACGATTAAGACTATTCCCCAATCAGAAACTCTTTACGTAGCTTAAAGTGTAGGAAAACAAAAATAATCACGTCTCACTTATTAACATATTAGTACTCATTCATTTCACTTCTTAATAGGTTCTTTATCTATCCAGCAATAACTCGAGAAATATGTAAATACAAAAAATAATTTAACTATTTGGACGATTTAATTAGTTGTCTATATACCTCATACATCACTAGCGAGCGCCCGCAGATTCGCTTGCGAAACTACACAACTTTTCACTTTTCATCCCCTATTTCAACTTTTTACATGTTTGACCCTGAGTCTTAAACTGTCTTCATTCTGAATTTCTCCAAATCGAGTCCAGTACATTAATAGTGAAAGCGTAACAAACAGACAGAGAGACGGACAGACAGACAAAAAGACTATCGCATTTATAATATAAGTATGGATTAATTAATTATTAGTTATATAGAAAAATCTCAAGTACAACAAAACGTAGAATATTGTCCATAACTATAATATACAACATAACTACGGGGTACTACCGCAATATCTTAATCAAATTAGAGTAAGCACAACTCCGTTAACGAACGTCATTGTTTACGTTTCTTAGCGTAATATTACGTTAGAATTCTACAATTACTGTTATTAAAACTATAATTTAATAAATGAAGTAAAAAATGACCTTTTTTAACGAAAACTTTTTTACTTGGGTGGAGGGAAATGATTTAGAAACACTAACAGAACCTGTATGACGTTTCTTTTTTTGAAAGCGCCACAAGTTGCCAAGGCAACGCTTGATAAGCTCGTCGTCGTTACATCGTCAACAGGGCCTATGTAATAATCTAATAGAATGATAATTCCGTTTTTGAAGAGACAAAATGATATCCAGACCACCGCAGCTTTTGGGTCTAAAAGCTCAGATTTCCCATTTGAATTCTAATTAAAAATATTTTTCGATTTAAAAAGACTTCCTAGCGCTTTAAAACTGTTGAATGAATAAAAAGCTTCTGCTGAGAAAAGCCGGCAAGAAACTCAACAGTTAACTATAATGTACATATTTTTTTAGCTTCACGCTGTATCCCGCACACAGCAGGGTAGGCAGAGGGAACCTAGTGTTAAGAGACTCCGTTCCCCACTTTCCGCCGAATTCGGAGGCATTGCGTGTGGCGGAGCTTTTTTAGTATCAAATAATATCCCGCACAGCAACGTACGCAAAGTAAACTTAGAGTCACAACACTCCGTTTTCCAATTTCCTTTTAAATTCGAGCCAAGCGAGTTGAGTTACGAAACTCAATACCGTGTATTTTCATTCCCTCGAACGGGAATCGAATCTACCACCCGAGAGCGACATATGACGGTTAGTTTAACCCAGATGTAGTAGGTTCATCATCATATATCATACATCGTATACGGTACGGACACGGTAACTAAGTTAATGTTACTTTATTTTCAATAATAAAGATGACGGCATCGTAACGATCAGAGGAAAACGTTGCATTTACAATACAGATATTCCTGATCCGGTTACAGAAAGCGCAATGTTGTTCCAAAATTCAATACTAAATACGCTAAGTTTGAAATGCCCAAAAACTGAACAAAAAAACGCGATCTATCCATTAGTTAAAATGCAAAAGATATATAAAAAAATGTTTATAATATAGATATTTACGTAATACATGTTATGTTACCTTTTAAACCAATAGAGTATTTAAGATACACCAACCAATATTATTGCGTCTTGGTTAGTAACGATTGCTTGGAGGAGATCATCTATGTTGCTAAGACTGCCTTTACACTGATATTGTTTTTTTTTAATAAATTCTATTTCAAAAGTATCACTGTCAGCAATAAATCTTTATATAACAATTACTTTAAAAAAAAAAGAAGTCCCGCTGAGTTTCTTGCGCCGGTTCTTCTCAGGTCTGAGGTATTAACTTTAGTGAACCGGTGGTAAACAATTTGACGTTCAAAAAATGAAGCTTGTAACTTCTTATTTTGAATAAAATTATTTGACTTTGACTTTCAACAGCTTCACACTCTTTCACGTATAGCGAGATGCTCAGAGAGTATCTGGTGTCAAGGCTCTCCTTTCTCCAGTTTTCGCACGAAATCGAGCAATTGCGTGTAGAGTGGCGGAACTCAACGGCGGCTTTGTATTTGGTATCAGAACGAAGAACTGAAAATTTATAAACATTCCCCGGGTGAAAATCGAACCTACAACCATCGCGTTCACAGTCAATCGCTGTACCACTGCGCCACGACGATTGTAACGATACTGTACTATCATTCATATGTATTTTTCTAATTTATGTTATTGTTATAAATCATTTAATAACAATAAATACATAACAAAAAATAATTTCACCGTTTTCGTTCAATTTGTCCATTTTTTTCTTATACCGTAATACTCACGTACCTACCTACATATGTAACAAAACGCAATTTAATCAATATGGGCATTGGCAAGACGCCGAGTAGAACAAACGCGATACAATCATTTCATAACATCTCTTCACTTTAATATAGGTAGGTATGGCGAAAAAATATTTAGACTCACTCTGCTAGCAATCTAACGCCTCGGCGAAACGCGCTTGTTAAATGCTAATTTCAATAAAAAAGTCATTAAATCGACTAAGCTTTAAACCTGTCTAAAACATGTTTTTAAATGTAATAGATATGTTACACGTAAAGGAAAGCGCGGCGTTTAATTCCACCACTGAACACGCAATGTCTTGTATTAAGTCAGGAAGTGGAAAACGGGGAGTCTTGACACTAAGTCGTCTATATGCAGGAAAAAAATGGTGATGAAACAAAATTCTTATACATAACAAGAACAATAATACCTAAATTATTATTGTATAAATGAATATTAATTAAAGTGGAAATCGAATTCACTACCATCACATTTAACACTGTATCCCGCACACAGGTGGGTAGGCAGAGGCAACCTAGTGTTAAGACACTCCATTCCCCACTTTCTGCCGAATTCAGACAATTGTAATAATTGTAAGTGGACTATTATACAGTAGCAAATTCATTTCTAATATTTTTCGAAGGAGTATTCATTTTTTTTGAAGGAGTATTCATATTTAAAAGTTACCTACCAAAAGTAACATACCCATGCCTATGTCAAATAAAAAGTAAATTCTAACTCTAAGGAACCAGAAACATAATATAAACACAATATTCACAAAGCAAATTATGTCATAATCTTATTAGACAAAGCCTACTGCTTAACAGTCAATTGATTTGTTTTACAAGACTATGTTGCGTCTTAAGTTTTAATACAATAGATACTATAAATAGTACTATAATGTAAGGCTTCAATGAACATGTAATTTTAGTTATATATTTGAAGCGGACATGTTTTTCTGATTTTTCAAAATATATATTTTCATAAGACATATTGCGTCAGTTTGTTTACAATATTCTTTTTTGGATGTAATCTTATAAATTAAACATTTTTTGTTTTAATATACACAAATCATTCATACTTTTTATCCAAATATTTTCAATCTGCCAAATACTTGTTGTGATAACACTGTTTTTGTAATAACAGATATCTGTATTGGGTAATATCTTTGTTTATATTGAAATTGCCTAAATGAAGTACTTTATCATAACTAATTAGTTTTATCTTCAACATTCCCTAAACAATTTTAAATTTAATAAAAATATTATTTATTGACATACCATAGTCTTATAAGAAATATGACTTATTTAAGGTTTTTATTATACTGATTATTCATACAAACAAAATCAGTATATATTTTTTGTATCCAATGATTTCAATCATATAATAAAGGTTGGTAGGAAACAAAATTCAGTGTCCTTGATCAAACAAGCTTAATTTATTGAATTACAAGATTTTGCTTCTAGAGTCTGCAACTGTTTATTTATTATACAGCAATTATGATTTCTTTGTTTTCAATGTATGAATATAATAAATTTTATAATATCTGAAACATTTGCATCATGACATGTTATGTAAATATGTACTTGAGTCATTGTTATTGTTATCTCACACCAGAAAGCTTATTAATTTCTCCAACAATATTAAAACTAAATGTTATACATACCGTTTAAAGACCAAATATGGGAAGGCAAGGAGTGTGCTGCATAGACCCTGCCCAAAGCCAAGGATGTCCCAGCTACAGGGCCAGTTTCTTCATTAGAACTTGAATCAGTATCTGGACTGGCGGCTGCGGAAGCCTCGTAACTTTGAGAGTTGGGAGGAATAGCGATAGCCTCGTGAGAAGCGTGTAGATCCGGCACTGAGGACAGGGACCTGGCGCGTTGCCTGTCGTTGGACACTTGTATACCCGGTATGGCCCGAAGGAGGCTAAACCCGGCACCGCCGGACACTACGTCAGAGCTGGAGCTGGTCGAGAATGTCCTAGCTCGCGGACTCTGTCCCCCGTTCGCCGTGCTAGCCTTAGCGCCCATCGCGACTACGTTACGCAAATCGCACCTGTCACTATATAACTCCTAGATCACGAACACTCGCTCGATACAACACCCGCGGCACAGGAACACATCGTATAGAACACGAAACGATGGCGAGAAAAACAAACGCTAGCCGACAAACAGAAAAACGTCGCGAGCCCCTACTTGTAAACAGCGTTGCATGTGCCTTCCTGCAAAATTTTGACAGTTCTCATCTGTAGTGTTTAATCGATTTCATTTGTATTCGATTTGTATGAATCCAAACAAACTTTGTGTGCATAACCAATTATTGAAATAATATATATACATATTACACTTATGGTATTTCTATATATTAACCTATTGGGAACCTGAAAACGGGTATATTATTATGTTAATATATTTAAAAAAGAATTCACTTGGTTCATTGATTAATTATTTATTCAAGATATGTGTATAACTTTACTTAATATAAATTGATCATATTATCTTGAAAACTGCTTGAAATGCTTTTTTCATAAATAATTAGATATTAGAAATGTTGATGATTTACAAGAACACGAATATCGATTTTAAGAGATGTAACATTAATATCGATTTCAATAAAGTCAACACTGCGCAATATTTTTTTCATTTAACAGTTTTATATAACTAGAATATTTTATACTATAAATAGATCCGTCCAAGTGTGTTATGAATCATAATCATGAAAGCCTAAATGAGTTATACTAAAAGTTATGGAGGAATATATATATAAATAAATGTTATATTTTTCTTTAATACATAATAAAAACCTTGACGTCAGCTGACATATTGGAGGGTTGTAATTGTAATTGAAAAAATAAGATATGAAATATGAGAATAGGAATTGAATAATATTATATTATAATAAGAACCTTTCAATTAGGTCCATATCACTTACATAATTACGTTACAAAGAATTATAATTATACGTAATTATGAAAAAGTGCAACACTTTTTAATATTATCATGACGTTGACATTTAAGTCGACACGAATTTGACAGCTTGTGTTTTTTCACAATCGTGATTACAAATTTCAACTTTTAATATTAGTAAATATTAGTAATCCCTAGTTTCTTCCTTGTGAATAGTTAATAAAATATATAAATAAAAATACATTCCACAATTTAAACTAGCGAAACCCTCAGTGTCTTTCAAAATGAATTCAGCGACAGTAAGTACAATAATTCCAGAAATAAAATCCAATCATACATATTTTCAATAAATAATCCACATTTAACTAAACTGTTTTCATAAATAACTAGACATTCCTTTCGTTTAACGTTATTTTAATATATGTAGCTACTTTAATTTGCATTGTTTTTCGTTTAACTATTGTTTTAACTAGATTCTAGAGTATGATTTATTTTGCTTTGCACGGCTTGAGCTGACGTAGTTGTTGATACGCTATTACAGCCAGGTGTGCCGCAGGTGCCGTTGCTTGATGATGACACCATCGCGTTCGGTGAAGAAGATAACGCCAATAAACAATTTGTGTAAGTTTTTACAAAGTGAATGTAATACTGTGATAACATCTGATAATATATCTATATAGGAAATGTTTTTTTTATTTTAAATAGTCTTTCTGTGTCAGTATATAGTTTAACTAAAAAGAAGTATTCAGTTCTGTAATTGTTACTGAAACGGCTGGAATGCAAATGAATTTTATCTTTCTGTATCTACTTACAGCATAATGCAGAAATATCTGATAGAATTTATGAATTACTTTATATTGTAAATTGAACCCAAAACATTTGAAGATTACCTTCACTAACATTGTATTTCAGAGTATAATTCATACTGTATCCACCATGCAGCAGAATAGGTTAAAACACTCCGTATGATATTTCGTTGAATTCTGGTGGCATTGTGTATTATGTGCAGAGCAAATGGAAATATTAAATATTTTCTCTTCTTGAGTCGAAATCAACCTCACAACTGGTTGTGTTTACAGTCACAGTTTGTGCCCTCAAGCCATGACTGGCCTCAAATCTGTATCTAATATTTTCTTTACATTTATTACATTTCTTTTTTTCTAAAGAAATAGGTCAATACTTAATAAAAGTACTAATAAAAAATATGTTTTTTCAAAGTATTTGACTAACTCATTATAAATTCCAGGCACCCCTACATAGTGTTCTTCCACCTGATATTCAGAAGTGCTGCCATAGTTGTTTACATTTTGTGTGGATGGTTCTCCGACTCATTCATTGCCAGCTTTGTATTGGTGATATTACTATTGTCAGCTGACTTTTGGACAGTTAAGAATATTAGTGGTATGTTATTATGATAATAAATAATATTTATAATAATTATCACAGGTATTTGAGCAGTGGAAAAGCATCTAACTTTATTAATAATCAATTCCAAGCAATTAAACATATTATCTTTCAACATGCTTACTTAACATGCAATGCCTTGAATTTGGGCAAATGGTAAAGAATTATTAGGTAGGGCAAAAATATAATAGTGAAAAAATATAATAATAGTGTTTTTTCTCTTTAACTATCCTGCTATACAAGAAAAAATGTGAAGCTGTAATAAAGTTATTAGTTTTGTATGATTTCACCTATGGAGTTACATGTCTTACAATGATTGTGGTATCAAATTTTCACTTCAGGAAAGTTGTTTCACTGGGCAGCGAATATCTCTAAACATGGGATAAAATTAAATAAATTGATTTCGAATTATCTTTACTTAACCAGTGATAGATTATTTAATTTTAAATAATCCATATCATATCACACCTAATATTATAAAACTTGTTTGATTGAATGTGCTAAAGTCACCAAATCCTGGGCTTAATTAAAAATATATTTAAGTGCTAAACGCTTTTGTCGAGAATGGGTTTAGCACTTATATAAAAAGACTTATATAAACTTTGATTTATATTAGCAGAGAAGAGTACTGTGTGTAGACAAAGTTGTGCATTTGTTAATATATTTTTATGTTAATTTCTTCCAGGCAGGCTACTGGTTGGTCTGAGGTGGTGGAACTATGTGGATGACGATGGAAAATCACACTGGGTGTTCGAATCTAAGCAGGTACATTAAGGCTGACTTTTATCCAAACTAATATTAATGTGATAGTCTGTCTGTTATGCCTTTACTGATAATATATCCTACAGATTTGGATTGAATTCGGAGTGAATATAGTTGAGCGTTAAACTTAGGCTACTTTTTTTTGATAAATCAACTTCTAACAAGTTTAGTGGGTTGGAAGTTTTTAAGAAACATCTAAACTGCTTGACAGATTGTAATGATTTTTTGCATAAATGTAGTTGATAATCCAAGGTTAAATACTTTATTTTTACATTTATTTTTATATTTACTTTATTTTTTATTTCATAAGCTACTTTATTTTTCAAAAATCCACTCCTGAAGTTGTAGTACATATAACGAAACAGCTGTGTAGTACAAGCGGCGAAGATTACGCCGCTTGTATTATATAATGTCGTATCAAAATATGATTATACTGCACATTATTATATTATTTGTCCCTGATTATTTTTTGTTTGAGAGAAGCATTTTTGACCTTATTGCAGCGGCCATCATTATATACAGTTGAAACAGGTCTGACTGTAAACATTGTGTTTGATTAGTTGTGGGTTCGATTTCCACTCAGGACAACGATTATTTTTCAATTACTGTCATTCTCCCAATCCTACAAAGTCCTTTTGTTGAGATCTGTAACACAAAACGAAATTCTTCAATGTGGGGCGGAAAGTAGGAAGCGTAGAGTTTTAACAATAGTTCCTATCTGACTACTCTCACGTACAGTAGAACGCGTGATGTGACGCATGTTGAGTATTTTCTTTTACTTGCCCAATATTATAGAAAATAGCATTAAATTTCAGTATAAACTACCATAATTTTTTTACATATTTCAGAATCGCATCAACAACAATGAAAGCAGGTTGTTCTGGATGGGCTTGGTTCTGTGTCCTCTCATCTGGTCCGGCTTTTTCATTATATGTCTCTTTGGACTCAAATTTAAGTGGATGGTAAGAATTATAACATATATTAAAAATCTATACTTACTTATATATTATAAATGCGAAAGTCTATCTGTTTGTCTGTCACGCTTTCACGGCTAATCTACCGGTTTGATTTGGATAAAATTTAGAATGAAAGTAGTAAATAATCCAGGATCAAATATAGGGTACTTATTTTTTCAAAAATCAACCTCTAAAGGGTTGAAATAGGATGACAGTTTATATGAAAAATCTAAGCCGCTCGACCGATTGTAATGAATTCTGGAATATATAATTGATAATCTAAGGTTAAACATAGACGAAATAGAAAAATCCACCCCCGAGGGTTGCAATATAACGAAACAGTCAAGTAGTTCACGCGGCGAAGCTGCGAGCGGGCCTCTAGTATATTATATATGTATTTTGAAATAATAAGAAAAAAAAAAGCTTCACGCTTTTTCCTGCATAGTAGGGTAGTCAAAACACTCCGGCCTCCACTTTCCGCCTGAAATCAAGACATTTTGCGAGTTAAAATTCGGACCAACCAACCAGAGAGAAGAAATGAACACCGAAATCAAACCCATAGCCATCGCCTCTACAGTCTGACGCTACTGCGCCACGACAGCCTTTCAAATAGGAAAGCTTGTATTATTTCTTACAGGAAGTATGACCTGTTTACTAAATTATATGGCCAAAGAGCGTGAAATTTGTCATAGTTAAACATTAAGAAAGTGCAGAAAGCTAACAAATATATCATACACTACCATATATTTGACATATACTTTTATATAAAGTGACAAATATCTTTATATAAGGTTATTTACATATTTAGTATAAGAGAAAATACTTGAAAAACGTGTAAAACTGAATGTACCAGTGAAGCCACAAGTTCTTTTGAAACTACTTTAAAATTCTTTATGCATACTATATGTTTTTCAATTTCTAAAGCAGGGATGAATAACCCTTTTTGGCAATGAACATATTTTGAAATTGTTTTTATATCGATTATCGATATCGATAGACATTAAGAAATTGTTATTACCTAAGGGAAATAGGGCGAAGAAATGAAAATAATTTTAACACAATCATTCTCCCGAATAAGACATTAAGAAAGCATATAAAAAAAATTATAGTAGAACGCATGGCTCAGTGGTGAGAGCGCTTGGACGGCATTAGGTATTCAGGAGGCGCGGGTTCAAATCCCGCTGCGTTCAAAATTTTTATACGTTTTCTAAATGTCTTTTTCAATTTTCCTAAGTTTGGAATAACACTTTAAAAATGTTTAAAAGCATTCTCCCGAATGTCAATCGAACTTACAACCTTCGCGTTTACATTCAATTTTTTTTCTTTTCTTATAGACATTTATTTACTTATTTAATATATTTTCTTTACATTTCCAGCTATTAGTGTTAATAGCGTTAACACTGACAGGTGCCAACTTGTACGGTTACGTCAAATGCAAATTTGGCGCCAAAGAGAACCTCAAGTCGGCGACCACAGACTTCGTAAAGAAGCAGATCTTTCAAAATGCCTCCTCGTTTATGTTCACACAGCCAGCACCGCCCACGACTGGCAACACTGGCGTTGTATAGATTGGAAATAAATTATAATTATAATTATTATATTAGAATAAAGTATTAAGATTTATTTTGTTTTATTTTTATTTTTTTGTTTCATCATTTATTTAATTTCTGTGAATATTTTTTTATTTTTCTGATAAATTATATACATATTGTGTTATTTATACACTTAGGGAATTGAAAAATATATTTTTTGGAAAACGCATAAAAATTTAAACGCATGGCTTAACAGTTTAAATTTTTGGACGTTTTTTAAATAATGACTTATAAATATTTAAAAAAATATATCACATTTACTCTTTATTTTAACTTTGAGCTACGTTTTTGGTACTTATTTTCTTTTCTATATGACGTGCGTACTGGCAACTCCATTTACACATATTTAGTTGTAAGTTAATTGTAAATTATTTATGAATAAAATATTAGGAATATATTGGGTATATTTTCTTTTAGTCCAATATTTGTTAACAAAACATACATTTACAGTAAAATAACATATATTGCTTATATTTGGGCTTTAGGATACTCCTTTGGTGACATAAAATATTTAAAATCAAAGCTTTGTTAATAATTTTTCACCTTTGTGTTCTTTTTTTGAATATCAAGGGTAGTAAGAGAGAATCCAGTGTCAAACACTCCGTCCTTCACTTTCTATCTCATTGTTCAATGGCGCAACTCAACGCCGTGCTTTGTCGGTGACAGGACAAAGGCGAAATGAAAATAATTTAAAAACAATCATTCCCAAAGTGGGAATCGAACTGACGACCATCGTGTATACAATCAAGCGCTGTCACGCTGCGTCATTATGGTGTGATAATTATATTTTAATATAAAGTTAATAAAATATGAACTGCCAATATTAGAAAAGAAAACTAATAAACAAATTGAAGTATGGCGCGATAACATTTTTTTACCTTCACGATATATCCTACACACATCATGGTAGGCAGAGGGAACCTAGTGTTAAGACACTCCGTTCCCCACTTTCCGTCGAATTCGGAGATATTAGTTAAGTGGAGGAACTTAACGCTGCGCTTTACCTCGACACCAGAGCGATGAAAATGGAAATATTAAATATTTTTACTCCTCGAGCGGGATAGAACCCACAACCAGTCGTTTACAGTCACACGTTTGGGCCACTGGCCCATTTGTAAATAACTAAATTTTGCTATAAATTTTTATATAACTAAATATTAGAAATTCACATATGAGTTGTAACTAATTTGAAAACACGACCAAGAGCTTGATAATATGATTTATTACACCTTTTCCTCATTCAATTAACATTTTGATCACACTTTGATCTAATTACTGCGCGGCGTTAAGTTCCGCCACTTAACACGCAAGCCTCCGAATTCGGCGGAAAGTGGGGAACGGAGTGTCTTAACACTAGGTTTCCTCTGCCTACCCCGCTGTGTGCGGGATATAGCGTGAAGCTATTTAATTTAATTTAATTACTGTATTTTTATGTAATATGCTTTACGAATACACAACTTAATAAAAACACTAACTATAAGTTTTGGTCACTTTTCACTTACGCGGAGGAATGATTAGAATCAGAGATATCAATAAACATTTAACTGGACATTAAATCTGCTATACTATTGTTATGTGTTCGATTCCCGTTCTTAAAATGATTATATTTAAATTCTCTCCATTTTTCGCTCTGGTAAGATAAAGTGCGGCGTTAACTCTCCTTACCACTCCTACTCAGACTCAGAGAGAATAGAGAGTCTTGACACTAGATTCTCTCTGACTATCCTACTTTGCGGCAAAGAATCTTATACCCTTAAACAACTCTAAGATTATATATCTTAAATACAATCATACTAAAATTACAGTAATATTAGTAGGTATATTATTTAAAAATATTTTAATTTTAGTATGCTTAAACGAATAATAACTTCGTAAGTGTGTTTAACAAAATAACTTCTAACGGCGTATGATAACAAAAAAAATGTTAACTCATTACGTTTTATCAATATATTATAGGTACCTAGCTACTTGTCGATACTGTGCTGTATCTATCATGTACGAGTATATACATAAGAATATTAATACAATTGCATTACATTAAAGTTGTAGAATATTTAAAATTTACGTTTATAAATTGTTTTTGTTTGTAAATACACAACGTCACCTAGATAATGGAGTATTTAGTTGTCACTAATAAGCGGAAATTGTTTTGCAGAAAATAGCATTATAATATCGTTAATTCTGTTTTTCCCGTGGGGGAACGGGTTAAGAATACAATTCTTCTCCACAGCTGGCTCCGTCCTGTAAAAGGTGAGTAACCCAGTAGTTTGGTGGTAGGAGATTCATTCTCTGACTGGCTCGCGACCACTATCATGTCAAAGACGAACCGCCAAACGTCTGATGATGTGTTCCGGTTAGATGGCATGTAAGTCAGCTCTCCCTATTCCCACCATCCCCATCCTTCCTCTCATCTTCACCCTTAACGTTGTGGATGTCTATGGGCCAAGGTAACTTACCTTCAGATGGTCCTCGCCTCCTTTATTTTTTTAGTGGCTCGTTTGCCTCCTTTATTCAATAAAAAAATATATAGGTACTTTATTGCGGTAAATGCGTGAAAAATGTAATCGTTATAAAATTTAAATAGATTTGATTATTTATCGATGTATCCTAAATGATGAGACTAGTCGTGGCACAGGAGCACAAAGTGTGACTGTAACACGATTGGTTGTGGGTTTGATTCCCAGTGGAGGAGTGGAAGCATTTGTCATTTCCATTTTTTTTAGCCTGGTGTCGGTCTTAATACGCAATACTTCCGGAATTCAGCGAAAGATGGGGAGTGGAGAGTCTTAATACAAGGTTCCCTCTGTCTACCCTACTGTGTGCGGTATACAGAGTGAGCCTACCTTAAATGATAATCATTTATCAACAAAATCAAAGGTTACAAAAATATTGCTTTAGATTTCTTTATTTTAAAAACGAATTACACTTATTATACATATATTCATAACATATATTTATAAGTCTATAGGTATAGGTATATACTCTACACTTTATACTTCTATAAAAATGAGAAATTAACGCTATAACATATTTTGTTAAAAGTAACGTCTATCAAATCTTACATGATTTGACAGACGTTTCTTTGTAAAATTCTATTTTAGTTGCTTTTATTTAAGTAAATCGCTTCGTTCGTGTCGAAATATATTTACAAATATAAAAAAACTTTTCCTAAATAGAACTTGAACCCACACCATAGCGTGCGATATGAAGCTCCATGCGCATCGACTGCCGTAATATTAATTTAAAGTAATACATAGATTTCTAAAGTTTTAATATACCTAATGTAATCATTCCTTCGTGTAAGTGAATGATGACAAAATCTGTCTGACAAAAGTGTTTTTATTATGATGTGTATTCAATTGAAAAAAACATTTTATGTTTTTTTCCGGATAGCGGTGGTGGTGAGAGTCTTGACACACAAGACACTCCGTCTTCCAGTTTCTTCCACTTTTGAGCGGCGGAACACCATGCCTCGCTTTATCTTAGGTACCAGAAAGAAATGAAAATTTTAATATAACCATTCTTCTTGTGGGAATCGAACTCGCAACTATTGCTTTACAGTCAGACGGTGTCTAACTGCGTCACAACGGCCTCAATTAATTTTAAAATTGAAGTTAACCAACAAAAGAAGTCGAGTTTTCGCGTGTCCCTCCGGCAGCTCCAGTGGCGCAATTGGTTAGCGCACGGTACTTATAAGACAGTGTTCGTGTGAGACATGCCGGGGTTGTGAGTTCGAGCCTCACCTGGAGCATAGTTTTTGTATTTCCTAATTAAATTATATTTATATAAGTAATTTTGTCAAATAAGGTTACAGATTCAACAAAAAAAAATATTTTTTTATTTCCTTTTTTCGTGACATAAACTTGATTGTCTGTAGCTCTATATTGTTGGATTATTTACATGCTATTAAAATTTTCAATAGTAATAACAACATTATTAACTACTACATTTGTACCTGCAATGGTAAAAGACGAAGGGATAGGGACGGACTGAAAAGAAGTTTATGGAAATTGAGAAAGGTAATGGAGAAAGTACCTTGAGGTACTCCAAGCCTATCGTTTATAACATTATTCAAGAAGAGAAGAAACGTCTTAGCAGATCTTGGATTCATCATATGGGTGCGCATCGCGTTGCAGAGAGTAGAGCAAGAGCAGCGCCTGGGACTTGCGATCCAAGTAGAGGTTTAAGAAGCCCTTTTAATATGCGCATTAACACTCACCTCCACTGTCCAAGCTTCTCTATCCACCAATGCTGCCTTCGAAATACGTCCTAGAAATGAATAGATAGAAACATCTAGAAGATTACCTGTCTAGACTGGCCAAAATCTTTTTTTTTATTGCATAAAGAACGCAAACGAGCAGACAGACCACCTGATGGTAAGTTATCTTTGCCCATAGACGTCTAAAATATTAGAGGAATTGTGGTTGCGCTGCCGGCTTCGAACGTGAAGGAAGGAAAAGGATGGATAGAAATATGGAGAGCTGGCTTAGATGTCATCGAATCGGAATACAAATTCAGTTTTTTGGTGGGTCCTTTTTGACATGATTATGGTCTTGAGCCAGGCCCGAGTTCCCCCCCAGTTACAGACGCTACCCAGCAGCAAAGGGGAGTTATTTTTTAACTACTTCTCCCATTTCTCCTTTTTGTTGATCTCCTGCTTGTACTACGTGTAAATTGGCTCAAAATCGATCTCTGGCCAGTTGGAAGTACAGTAAAGTAAGTCGATTTACTTTAAAATGATGGTAGAATATTTAGTTTTCATGAAACTGTAAGTAGTAACAGAATTAAATGCTTTACGATTCTTGAGCAAAGTTTTAGTATAACAATAATAAAAACTTTCTATTAATAAATGCAAATTTTGTAAGAACGTTTGTTACTCTTTCACGTAAAAACTACTGTATAGATTTTAATGAAACTTAACCATAATATAGCTTATACATTAGAATAAAACATAGGCTACAAATTATCTCTATCAAAATATCTCTTTATTTCAACATACATCTTTAAAATCAAAGTTAACGAACAAAAGAAGTCGGCTTTTCGCGCATTCCTCCGGCAGCTCCAGTGGCGCAATTGGTTAGCGCACGGTACTTATAAGACAGTGTTCGTGTGAGACATGCCGGGGTTGTGAGTTCGAGCCTCACCTGGAGCATAGTTTTTGTATTTCCTAATTAAATTATATTTATATAAGTAATTATGTTAAAGAAGTTTACAGATTCTACAAAAAAAACATTTTTAGTTTCTTTTTTTTGCGTTAAATAGACTTGATTATCGGTAGATATGTAGGAATAAATGTTAACTTGTTAGCTTGTTATTAAAATGAACTATAGTGATATCAAACGCTGCAGTGGTATATATCTGCTCGCACGCATGTCTTGCGTCTCTGAACGTATAGTCGCGACTCGCGAATAAGTAAATCTACTTTTAAAACATTTTTAAAGTGTTATTCCACATTTAGGAAAATTGAAAAAGACATTTAAAGAAAACGTATAAAAATTTGAACGCAGCGGGATTCGAACCCGCGCCTCCTGAATACAGTTCAGGCGCTCTCACCACTGAGCCATGCGTTCTACTATCCGATGCGTCGAAATTCTTATACGCTTTATTACAAGTAAATCTATCTTATGTAGCTACCTTATGACATTATCTATTTGTTGTTTTGATTTTGCGGTCGATACGTATAATTAATAGTGCAGTATTGGTAAAATACCTGAAAGTAAAGTATTAGGAAAATATTTTATGACGATGAAAAACATTAATCTAAAAAGGATAGCAACATAAATAAATATTATTTTTTTTACAGATGTCGTGGCGCAGAGGCACAGAATGTGCTTGTAAAGAGGCTGGTTGTGGGTTCGATTCCCACTCGGGGAGTGGAAATATTTATTATTTCCATTTCCTTCGCTCTGATGTCGAGGCAAAGCGCGGCGTTAAGTTACGCCACTTAACATGCAATACCTCCAGAATTCAGCGTAAAATAGGAAAAGGAGTGTCTTAACACTAGATTCTCTCTGCCTACCCTGACTTTGTGTGGGATATAGCGTGAAAAGAAAAATTAAATAGATACGGTCTGAAACATCAGTTTGTTATAAAATCTGCTGATAAACACATTATGAGTCATCTGTCAGCGGCCTTTTGTTATCAAACGTTATTAGGAATTCAAATATTTTTATACATATTATTGTACATACAAAATATTACATCTATCATAAATGTAATATAATAAAAAAAAGAAAGAAATATATTTATAGAGACCAGAAATGGCGCAGGGGCACATAGTGTGAGTGCAAAGACAACTGGTTATGAGTTCGATTCCCACCCGAGGAATAAAGATATTAATATTTCCAATTTTCTTCGCTCTAGTGTCTACACTTTTACCACGTTTCCACGCATAGCCAGAGAGAGTTTAGTGTCTCTTTCTCCGTATTTTTTATAAAAAAAAGAAATACATTGTTTTAAAATTATTTTTTTGAAACCTACGAAATTGGTGATCTTTAAAATAGTTGTTAATACATAATGAGAAAATTTTGCAAACTATTTTTATTAAGGTTTTCATTTAACAGTAGTAGATATATTAAGTTTAAATAAATTATTTTCAGCGATAAGTGTTTGGCCTGTGTGACAGCATCCCACTGTAAATCGGTTTTACAGTGCAGTTGTGGGTCCAATTTTCACTAAAGATTCTATTTAACTTTACAATTTTTTCACTGGTCTGCTCTCAATACAAATTGCGATGGTGAATTCCCTCTTTCAATACGTAATGTGTCGAATTCGGGTAGAAAATGAAGGATGAAGCTTTCTCTGCTATGCGAAAAAAGCGTTAAGCTTACAAAACAATTTCGTCTGACCGTTTTTACAGCCGACAAGTATTTATTTTTATGTCCACTGGTAAATTAACTTAATAAAAATTAAATACTTAATAGAACATGAATTATTAGCAATAGCACTTGTGTATAAAACAGTTTTTTTTCGTATCCCACACACAGCAGGGTAGACTGAGAGAATTGAGCGGTGGCATTGCGTGTTAAGTGGCGGGTCTTAACGCGACGTCAGAGCGAATAAAAAATGAAAATTATAAATATTACCACTTCTTAAGTGAGAATCAAACCTACAACAAGTCGCATAACAATCACACTTTTTGCCACCAAACATTTTATTCGAGATTATTCAAATATTTTATAAGGGACAATCAAAAATTGTTACTTACTCAAATTTAAAGGTAAAATCAATCCTAATGTATAAACCAAGCCGGGTTTTCGCGTGTCCCTCCGGCAGCTCCAGTGGCGCAATTGGTTAGCGCACGGTACTTATAAGACAGTGTTCGTGTGAGACATGCCGGGGTTGTGAGTTCGAGCCTCACCTGGAGCATCGTTTTTGCATTTTATCATTAAATATACTGTAACAAGTTATTTTCTTAGAAAAGGTCATAGAATCTGTGAAATAATACTTTTTGCTATTATTTTTTTTAACTTTTAACTAACTTTAAGTAGGAGGAAATGATTATTGTTTATTAAATTAATTTTTAAAATAAATACACACATATGACATGTTTCCATACTTTAACTACTGTAAAAGATTGAATATATAGGTATATTCAATTTTTTAAGCAAACAGCGATTCTTGTATTGTTATTATATTTAAAAAAAGTACTTAAAATAGGGATAAAACAACATAAACAAACAAAGTTATAAGTATTGTTTTATAACTATAAAGTAGGCTCTCTCTAGGCATAAGTAGAATCTCTTCCAAACAACAAAATTAAGGGTGAAAAAAATTAAAGCAACTTCAAGCTTTTTTCCGCAACGTGATTTATAGGACCTAGTGTCAAGACACTCCGCCATCCACTTTCACCTGAAATCGAAACAATCGTGTTGAGTGAAGAAACTCATCACCGCGCTTTGCTTTGCAATACTACAGCGAAAAAATAAATATTTTTAAATATATTTATTTTTCGAGCCGCAATCAAACCCACAATCATCGTTATACAGTCATAAGCTGTCCCACTGCGCCACGGCTTCAAGACCTCAACAAAATAATTCATTTTACGCTCGGATTTGACACATTGCTTGTTGGGTGGCGAAATGCTTTGTTCTGAAATACAGCTATTTAACATTACAACTATTAAAAAATAAATAGATATTCCAAGCAAAGTTTGAAAATTACTTACTAAAAACAATGTAAAAAGAAGGGTAAATGTATACCTAGGTATTTGAGAATTAAAATAAAAATTTTACTATTCCATAACTATTTGAGAAGACTATAATCTTTTAAATCAATGTGTAATTAAAACACATACATAGATCATTGGTCGATTAGCCTGTGTAATTAAATTGAATCAATGAGCAGTAAAAAGAGGTCTTTTTCGTTTTCACTGTCTAATAATTATTGATTTATCCATTTAAATATAAATGATTACTCCATGCTAAAAGTTTATTTGCGAACCGCAATAGTTATTAACAAACAAGCATTTTTGAATACTTAACATGATTAAAATACAAAACCACCAATTTTTTTTGACGTAAATACTACCTTCGAATATTTAAATAGTATTCCCACCAAAATAATTAGCTTGTACTTAATTGCGGATTTAAACATAAAAAATTGTTACTGACTTAGTTTCTTCATAATTTACATTGCTTTTAATTTCTATTTTAATTAATAAATAAAATACAAATATGTTTAAAATAAATAACTAAAAAAGTTAATATGTAATTCTTAACATACGACATAAGAAAATTATGAAGCCAGAATATATTTTTTAAATCCAAAACAAAATTTGCAAAAGCAAACGTATAATTATAAACAGTCCACTTGCAACTTTCAATATAAAATTTTAAAAAAAAATTATATAAATAAAAATTACAAAAAAAAAATTAAAAATATAGTAATAAAAAATTATGCTCCAGGTGAGGCTCGAACTCACAACCCCGGCATGTCTCACACGAACACTGTCTTATAAGTACCGTGCGCTAACCAATTGCGCCACTGGAGCTATGGCTGATGTGGCCAAAATGCCGTACTCATTCTATAATGACAGATTTCAATCAAATGACATTCTTTTTTTTAATATCTAAATGTCAGACTTCTAATAATCATTTTATTGGTATTTTTCCTTTTTGAAAATAGAAAAGTCTCTAATAAACATTTATAATAAATTATTTGTATTAATTTGATAATTTAACGTAACTCTGAAATGTTTTAAATTCTTTAGTGTCGAAATTAATAAACTGAGCAAAGATAAACACAAAATGGAATGTAAACGTCACTTATGTGATACTTGTGTTGTGATTTGTGATTCGGTTCTATAAAACAATAATACATGACCTTTTTATAAACTGTTCATAGGAAGTGTTGATGAAGTGTTTCAAATAATTTTCGTGTTTTAACTGTCTAATGTTTTCTAACAATGAATTGGTTCGATGCTTCGGGGCTAACGAGCTTAGCCAAGTCAGCACTGAAGGAGGCGCAGAAAACTATCGATAAAGCATTAGATATTCAAGATGATAGTAGCGAAGAGCAAGAGGAAGAAGCCCCAGGGCCATCTTCCTCGAAATCATCACCAGGAGCAGGTACTACACCTCAAAAAGATAATGCGGATTTTTTTTCTTCATGGGGACTTACAGTCAGCGCTGAAAGTGAAAAATCAGATCCTATAAAGGAGCAACCCGTAGTTACAGAGAGCCCGTCGAAAAGTAATTCACAGAGCTTGTGGGGCTCATTTGCGGGTTCATTTTTCGAACAACCCAAATCGGAAAGTAGTACAATTGTTCGTCCACCGAAAGCAAAGTCTATGAATGTTATTTCTGGTAAATATGACAGTCAAGATGACTTGTTTTCAAAAAGCCAACTTGTTATGTCCGATGGTGCTGATTATTTGAACTTAAAAAAGGAGGATGTTATGAAATTTGATGACAGGAGAGACTCAAATAAATCAAATGTTTTATCTTTTATGTCAAGTAGAAACAGTTCTGATTCTGTGGAAGTGTTGTCTCAGAGTCTAAAGTCTACACCTGATTCAGAACCCGCATCATGTCACTCAATTTCACATAGCAGCAGTGCAGGCCTAAAACTTCATTCAGAATCTGTAGAAATATTACCAGATAGCCTTATTAGTCCAAGTTCCATAGAATGTTTAGGCTTTGATAGTTATGCAAGTGATAGAAATAGTAGCTCCTCTTCTAACATATCAAATGATATTTTAAACAAGAAATCTACTCCAATTGGAGAGAGAACTGAGAGAGCGGAAACAGCTGATAGTGTCAGCTTAGTTGCTGATGACGATGAAGATACAATGTCCTATAACTCAATATCTGAGTGTACGGCACCCACTGTTCTAGATACTGACGAAAATCAAATTAATCCACATATAAAAATTTCTAAAATCATGAAAAGTGATAACATTATACATTTGGAACAACCTCTGATGCTGCAGAAAATGCAAATCAGTGAAAATTCTTCTAATGATGGCTCCTGGTCTGATAGAACTTTGAATGCAGACAATGATAGTGTTAC
This sequence comes from Dryas iulia moderata, assembly GCA_019049465.1. Classification (NCBI taxonomy): domain Eukaryota; kingdom Metazoa; phylum Arthropoda; class Insecta; order Lepidoptera; family Nymphalidae; genus Dryas; species Dryas iulia. Next base: position 467,019 of record CM032426.1, read on the forward strand.
TTTAGATCACACAGAAGACCAAAAGAGGGAACAAGAGCAAGAAGATATTTTTATGGAAAAATTAAGTGATTCATCATCATTTTACAATGTATCTGCAGATTTGTTACGATCTGAGAGCTCTGCTTTTGTAAATGTTGAGAAAAAACAATGCAGTGGCGACAGTAGTGACTCATCACAAAAAGATTCTAGTGTAAAAGAGAGAACTTCACCTGTAAGTTCTGATAGCAAAAGTGATTTAGTCAAGATTGGCTCTGATAGAACATCAGGTCACACATCTGGTGATGAGTTGGAAACTGCCACTTCATCAGATATTGAAATAATACCTAGTCCTAATGGAGATAGTAGCAATGGTTGTAGAAACAGCCCTGGGAAATATGGGTTTAAACAAAAACATGATGGTGCAACATCCCCTAACCTTGTAGATTTAGTGCTCGGCAAAAATTTAGCAACTAAAATCCGTGGTCACAATCGAGAATTGTCTGAAACATCAATACAAAGTAACACAAGTGATGAAAGTCAATGTTCAGAAAATGACCGATTGATGAGACGTCTCTGTGAAATGGCAGAAATTTTAGATGCTAGAGAGAATAGACTGATGGAAATTAGTAGGAATAATGCGGAGTTGGCTGAATGTAATGCTAGTTTAAAAAATCAAGTAGAGACTTTAATGGCTAAGCACGAGGGTGGGGATATTAATACTATTACTGAAGATTACACTCAAAGGATGTCTGCCCTTGAGAAAAAGTTCCAACAAGCAATTAGGGAAAAGGTAAAGACCATTTTAATTTTTCATTTATTTAAAAAAAAAAATTAAAAAAGCCTTTAATTTAAAAAAAATATATATACCTTACTTTTAATTTTACTTTATGATGATTATTAACAATTTGTTTTGTCTGTTTTATTTTATTTATAGAAGAGAATTTGTAAAACCAATAATAAAAATAAAGAATACTAACATATATAAAATTGACATATATCCTAAGTGTCTTTACACTCTTCTCTGTAATTAGACTGCTAAGTGGGAAATATTATGAAGCTAAAAAAATAATAACAAAAACAAAACCAAATTTTGTATGATATAAATCTAAAGAAAGATAAAACTTACACTTTTTTAGAATTTTGTTCAAGATATAGGGAAACGGAACACAGTTGTTTAATCTATGAAACATAAAATATTAATTTACAGATTTGTTATCTTACATGTTAACATTTAATGTGTATTAAATTGTAACACCGCTTGAATAAGTAAATCATTTAAAAACAAATTATTATCTAGATAATACTTATTTACATTTAAACAATTATTTATTAATTTGAAAATTTGAATATTTTTGTGTGATTATTATTTTTTTTTACAATAATAATATTTGTAGTTACTTTTTAATTTGCATGTATTTTACTTTTGCCATAAATAAATATGTGATATATGGACCTTTATTATATCATCTTTTTGTCTTCTTCTTTAAAACTAGGGCATGGTTTGTAATTTTCGCTTTTTTCATCTACCTGTCTATTAATGTGAGTAAATATTGCAATATTACTTAAACTCATTTTGGCTTTTTGACTTGGATTTATTTGATTACAATACTATATACTTTTGAAATGTATTTGTTGAGGCTATCAGGCGACAGGGTTGTGGGGTCAATCTTCAGTCAGGGAAATGATTATATTAGAAATATTTTCTTTGCTCGACTAGCACAACGTTGTGGTTCACCTTAACACAAAATGTCTTGAATTTGAAAAGCAGAGAATGAATTGTGTTGACACTATACCTACTCTCTGCCTACCCTCTACATGGGTTTACATGGGTTTACCTTCCTTACAGAATTACTTATCACCAAATGCGATTTGTCAACAAGGTGAAAAGTGATTCAATTTTACCCCCAATTCCATATGTCATATTAATAAATTTTACTTTGTTTTCCAGGACCAATTACGAAAACAACTAGACAATCTAAAATCAGATATTTCACGTAAAAGCTCATCGGAATCGGAGGTTATTTTGAAAGAGAAAGACGATATGATAGCTCAGTTACATGAAGAGGGAGAGAAGCTGGCGAGGCAGGAGTTGCAACACTCCAATATTATAAAGAAATTGAGGTCCAAGGAGAAGGATAACGAACAAGTTATTAAAAGTTTACGGTGAGTTTTTTTTTTGGTTATTGTTTTTTCTATTGTATTATACAATTATTGTAGTAGAATAGAAGTTGGCTATTATAGCGCCATATAGGGCAGCATCTGACTAATTAGATATCCAATCAGGGAAGTTATTTATATTTAAATTATTTTCATTTCTCTGCTCTGGTAACAATACGAAGCTGTAATGTTCAGCCATTCGATACGGCTTGTTTCGTATTCCAGCGGAAAGTGAAGAACAGAGAGTCTTGACTCTTGACACTTGATTCTTTCTAATTACTCCGCTGTACGAAAATAGGCAGGAAGCTTTAAAAATTGATACTAATAGTCACATTTCTAGTCCATTTTCTTTCGGGAAAAATTATATTTTGACTGGAAGCCATTGGTTTTTAAAAAATGTTTTATGTCTTTCATATTGTGAACGAAATAATAAAATATTTATCAATTCCTTCAACTGGATTTCTAATCTACAACGACAGCATAAACAATATTACTTTTCAACTTCACTACAATGGTGTTTTGTATTTTAACTAATCGAATTTATTTGTTAAACTATTGTATGTACTTTTAGTAATCTCTAAGAGATGGCGTTAGTAGTACTCTGAATCGCGCTATCGTTACGTTCTGTTTGTTCGCGTAATTTTTGTCCCATCCTTACCGTAAATTATTACCAAGTGAATATTTTCTTGTTTAACTTTTTAGTGACGTTATTAGTTAAGTGAGTGACTGAGTGTTAAAAAGTGTAACTTATACAATATATATGAAGACAGTCGTGGTGCAGAGGCACAGTGCGACTGTAAAATGACTAGTGGTCGGTTCGATTCCCGCTCGAGGAGTGGTAATATTTAATATTTCCCTTTTCTTCGCTCTGGTGCCGATGCCTCAAGAATTCGGCGGAATGTGGGATACGAAGTGTCTTAACCTTAGCTTTTCTCTGCCTACTCTATTGTGTGCGGGATACAACGTGAAGCTACAATATACAGTGTTCAATTTCTGTTATTTCACATTAAGTCGGTACTAAAGGTGTTTATGTTTCCCCATGTACCCCGGAATTATAGTGTGTCCATTAACAAATATCTTGAAACTTCTACAGGATAGTTGTGTGCTAACTAGTAGTGTTCCCTATATTTCATTCAATGACTCCGTTCTAGACTTTTCGCATAATTTTTCCAAAATTCGGCTTTAATTTAGGTATTAGAGCGGAGAAATGTTAACAATTGAATTGTTATTATTTGTCCAAATGAATATTTTGAACCCAAAATCAATTTTGTTTGCTGTCTTACTGTGCCGCGACGACGTCTTTGGTATTAAAAGAGTAAAAGTAAGGGTTAAAGTGAAGAATAGAAAGATAACATAATGAAAATAATCTATCCAGGGACAAAATATCTGAACAAACAGCAGAATTAGATCGAATGAAAAGGTCCATGGCCGCCAAGGAGGAGTTGGAAGTGAGCCAGATAGAGGCTGTGTATAGATTGACTACAAGTAATAAGAAAATGGAGGCTGAGCTTGTTGAGGTAATTTGATTTTTTTTAAATTTAAGATATATGTAAATGTATCTATGGTACATCGTTTCAAGTTTAAATTTTTATATTTATGTATTGGTTATGATGAATCGTGGTGTCTGTTTGTGTCGTTCAACTTATCATATACTACATATGACAATGTACTTTTAAACATTTTTTAAAGTGTTGACCACTGAGCCATGCACGCAATTTTTTATACGTTTTCTAAATGTCTTTTTCAATATGACAATGTATTTAACTAACTACAATAACTACAATGACAGTGCTTTTGTTGTGGTAGAATCATCAATGAGATAAAAATAAAATTTATATACAAATTTAAAATGTCGATTTCACAAAAAACCACTTGCATATTCGGAATAAACAGATAAAACAAAATATTTGCAATATAGACAAAAAAATGTAAATATTATTTTACGTATTCTTGTTTAAATCAGTGAACTGTTAAATATATTGAAATGAATCGGTTATTGAACAATATTTAATATGGATACTTGATCCACCAAACTATACCTATAATTTATTCCATCTACCTTTCAGACAAAAAGTCAACTAGACGACACTACCCAAAAGTTAGAAAGCGCCCGCACTTCCCTAGATGTGCTCAAGCGGGAATTGAACGAGTTACAACGTAGCAACTCAGAGTTACACAAACTAAAGACTGCGCACGCGCAAGTCGACGCGGTCAGAGAGAGAGCTGAGAGAGATGTAGAGATTCTGCGACACGAGTTGAAACAGCTGAGACTGGAGAGAAGCAGGGGTAAGGAAATTTTGTATTTTTTTTGTGATTTTTTGTACGCTGAAAACTGTCTGTGGGTGTGTCTTTTTACTGTCATGAACTTATCTATATACTAAAATGAATATTAGTAAAAAAGAAATTTTCAGAATATTGAATATTTTTATGAATGTGGGGGGTGTAAAAATAGTAATAGAATACGAATATACAATTTTAAAAATTTTTGACTGTCTATTTGTCTGTATGAACGCGCATATATTTTGATCCACTGTACAGATTTGAATGAAACTTTTTTTGTGGAACATTTGACGTAGAATCATAACAGTCCAGTTGAAATATAATAAGCACGGATAAGCCGCCATAACAAACATGTGTTCATCGTGATGTGCATTTAGCGATGACGATTTTTTGGATTTGGGACACCTGTTGAAGAGCTATAATAGTCACCTTAACAAAATTTGTTCATTTTTGTGATATGTATTTTGCGATGGTTTATTTTTTTGGATTTGGACACCTCATGTGGAATCATACAGAGAATACAGAGAACACATATACAGAGATACACAAATACAGAGAATACTCCTTAACAGAAGACATATAAAAAATAAAGATTTGAAACAACCGACGACGGACTAAAGCAGTCCAGCTCAAATACAACAAAAACGGAGTGGACTTCTTAATAAAATATGTTCAGCGTGATGCGCATTTTGCGCTGACGTATAAAAATAAAGATTCGGAACTTATGAGATACTATAATGGCCCAGCTAAAATACAACAAATACAGGGAAGACTCCTTAACAAAATTTGTTTAGCGTGAAGTATATAAAATAAAGTTTTGAAACTACTGATAAATAGTTAGTTAGCTAAAGTATAAGAAATTTGTAATTGCCTCCTTAATAAAATCTGTTTAACGTGATAGGTATTTTCCATTGAAATACATAACAATATTAAATGAATCTCGAAATATATTGTACATGTATGTTAAGAAAAATATTAATGATTTTACAAAAATCGGCGACACATATAAGATTAATACTAGAAATAAGCATAAACAGATTATCCCTGTGACGCGTAATCGAGTCAATAATTCATTCATAGGATAGTGTATACGCTTTTTCAATAGGATCCGAGAAAACGTCAAAGGTGTGTTTGTGTGTTAAAGGTTACCTAATTAAAGATTTTATAGATGATAACACGCCTTGGGAATAAAATGCGAATACTCGGAATCATTTCATTTACAAATTTCAGCGAGTCTAAGGCCTATTTTAGGCAAGGATGCGAATTTATAAGTTTATAAGGATGAGGATGCGAGTGGCCAGTCGTGGCCCAGTGGCACAAGAGTGTGACTGTAAACGACTGGTTGTGGGTTCGATTCCCACTCGAGGAGTGGAAATTATATTTCCATTGTCTTCGCTCTGGTGTCGAGGTAAAGCGCAGCGTTAAGTTCCGCCACTTAACACGCAAGCCTCCGAATTCGGCGGAAAGTGGGGAACGGAGTGTCTTAACACTAGGTTCCCTCTGCCTACCCTGCTGTGTGCGGGATATAGCGTGAAGCTATTTAATTTAATTAATTTTAAGGATGCGAATTTATAAGTTTATAAGACAAGGTATGAAATAAAACAATGGATGGCTTCTTAGTAGGATTTAGTGTCCGACCGAATGTTCGGTTCGGATTCTGCCAGATTTGGCCAAAAAATAAGATTTCGTCGTAGTTTCAGTTTCGGACAAAAAGCGGCCGAACCTTCGGTCGGGCGAAACTCGAATATCGCAAATACACGTCGTTTAGTTAAGTTAAGTATAGATTAATCTTAAGAATATTATAAACAGATTGAATGAATTATTAATGAAAGAGAATTAGGGGTAGACCTCAGTTGACCTTCGAAAACACAGTATCGACGATACTGGAGGAAGGTCACGTAAAAAGCACGAGGACTCCCCGGAGGGGCTGTATGAAGAGGTTGATGACTGTGGACAAGGCGAGAGAAGTATGCAGGGACCGTAGCGTTTGGCGCTCCGTTCTTTCTGACTACCCCGCAAGGGGTACAGTGTGAAGCCAAAAAATAAAAAATAACATATATTATCCATAATATAATTAATAAGTAAACATCAATGTCTTATCATAAATTAGCGCGCAAATTTCCTAGCGATATATTTTTTTGGTAAGTAAAAGGGTTTCATTTTATTAACCAAATACATATTTGCCAAGTGATTCCCATCTATTAGCTCACCTTGGGGCACAGAACTGGGCCTCTACCTGCAGTACAAATGTATGGAACATTTTAAATGGCCTGATTTTGAGCCTATATGTAGGCATAGCTTCCTTTTAACAACTTTATATTTGCTACAATTGATAAAAACTTTTGGAAAAACCAAAAATTTTGCTTGTGCAATTGCACAAATTTCGTGAACGATACCCTGACTTACTATGTGCGTTTATTTGAATAGGGACAAAAACACAGGTAATATTATACATACTGACTGTAAATACTCAACTCGATCACTCAACACGTAATATCTCGATTTGGGCCGAAAACTATAGAACAGAGTGTTCTGGCACTAGGTATTTGACTACCCTGTTATGTGGCAAAAAGCGTGAACTTATTAGCTATAAGTACTTTTTTTAAGCATCCCGCTGTATCCCGGACCCAGCAGGGTAATCGGTGGAACTCAAAGTTACGCTATTCCTCGACACCCGAGCAAAGAAAATGAAATAAATCCATACTTATATTGTAAGTGCGAAAGTCTGTGTGTTTGTCTGTCACGCTTTCACGGCTAATCTACCGGTCCGATTTGGATGAAATTTAGAATGAAAGTAGTAAAAGTGGACTGGGTATAGGCTAATATAGGCTATTTATTTTTTCAAAAAGCAACCTCTGTGGACTGGGTTTAACATAGGCTATTTATTTTTTCAAAAATCAAAGAGTTGAAATAGTGGATGAAAGTTTATATGAAAAATCTTAACCGCTTTACCAATTGTAATGAATTTTGGCATAAATATAGTTGATAATCTAAGCTTATACATAGGGTAGTTTATTTTTTAAAAATGCGCACCCGGGGGTTGCCATATAATGAAATAGCTCACGCGGCGAAGCCGCGAGCGGGCCGCTACCATTAAATATTTCAATTCCTTGAGTGGAGATCGAACCCACAACCTGTCGCGTTCACGCTTACACTTTGTGCTCTACGCCTACGACTGGCCTCTTATAAAAAAGTAAAAGATACTTAAAATCAATAAAGAATAAACTTTTTAGGTTAGGTTAAACTTTTTCTATTTGACAGATTCTTTAGTATTTAAAAGTAGTTTTTACTATATAATTACTTAAAATAATTATTATAACGCACATTGACTTGAAAAAAATTAAAATGATTTTATATAAATAAGAATATTTTATTAAGAACGTTCTTTTTTACTTAAAATAAGCAAATAATTAATTCCGCTTTTAATAAAAAAAACATATTTAAAACTAAAATGTTGACTTTGTTACGAACAGCTGATATACAAACAGCGCTTCTAGCGCCTCTATCGGTTGTTTAAGTAATTGTTTGACGATTTGGTCAAACAATATCGACGAATTCATGAAATAGCCACGCGTTTATTTGAACATATTGTTAAACGTTAGTCATGGATTTCGGCGAACGACATCATGATCTGGCCAAATGATAAATAATTGGTAATTTCATGAACTGCGACCATTTCATGATATAAGTCAACGATTTCATGAAATCGTCAATTCTACGATATGAGCACGACATGTCGTGTTATAAGACGAGTTTGTTATATAACAAACTCGACACGACATGTCGTGTTATAAGACGAGTTTGTTATATAACAAACTCGACACGACATGTCGTGTTATAAGACGAGTTTGTTATATAACAAACTCGACACGACATGTCGTGTTATAAGACGAGTTTGTTATATAACAAACTCGACACGACATGTCGTGTTATAAGACGAGTTTGTTATATAACAAACTCGACACGACATGTCGTGTTATAAGACGAGTTTGTTATATAACAAACTCGACACGACATGTCGTGTTATAAGACGAGTTTGTTATATAACAAACTCGACACGACATGTCGTGTTATAAGACGAGTTTGTTATATAACAAACTCGACACGACATGTCGTGTTATAAGACGAGTTTGTTATATAACAAACTCGACACGACATGTCGTGTTATAAGACGAGTTTGTTATATAACAAACTCGACGCGACATGTCGTGTTATAAGACGAGTTTGTTATATAACAAACTCGTCGTATAAGGTTTGAAACAGTTTTTCTTTCCATATTGACTGTCCCTCTTTTCCAAGATAAAATTCTCTGGGCTTTTGATTCCTCCCTAATCTGTCTTCTTCATTGTTTTCTTGTTCTGTAACATAAACATTTCTTCTTGTGTATCGATAAAATCTTTCACCTCGTCATTTTCATTCTCGTAATTAGTGTCAGAACTTCTTTCTTTCAATAGAGTCCTTGTTAGTTCTTCATCCATTATGATACAAAATATCATGTGTAAAATATTACAATTGTTCAAAATAAATAGCTATAAAAAATACGAAATATACAATACCCTGCTGTGTGCGGGATATAGCGTGAAGCTATTTTTTACAATATAAACATTATTTATCAGTGGCCAGTCGTGGCCCAGTGGCACAAGAGTGTGACTGTAAACGACTGGTTGTGGGTTCGATTCCCACTCGAGGAGCGGAAATTATATTTCCATTTTCTTCGCTCTGGTGTCGAGGTAAAGCGCGGCGTTAAGTTCCGCCACTTAACACGCAAGCCTCCAAATTCGGCGGAAAGTGGGGAACGGAGTGTCTTAACACTAGGTTCCCTCTGCCTACCCTGCTGTGTGCGGGATATAGCGTGAAGCTATTTAATTTTTTTTTTTTCTATTTATAGTACCCGGCAACAAATAATGCACATCGTTGCTTAGAATGAAACAATCGGTTAGCTTCGACTTCGTAGAGCGTCGTCTCTGTCGCTTAAAATAATAACAGTCCGGTATCTATTAAAAGCTGTTAAAGCGATAATAATAGTTGTCAACTTCAATGAAGTTGATTCCTTTTTTTTAATAATTAAATTTGACGCTTGAAAATGAAAAAAAACTAAACGAGTGGACTACCTTTTTTTAAGGTGGTTAAAAAATAAAGAAAAATTGGAACTAATCGGCACCCATTATAATATTCATATTTGTTTTATGTGTAAATGGATCTCAATTAATTCTGTTATTTGTAGGCTTAACAGCTTGTTTTTTGCATTGTACATAATTTCACGTGACTGACCGTGCAAAATTTTTCCTCTTTTTGTCAAAGATGTGATTAAAAATAAAATTTTGGGGACAGTAACAACTCTATATATATATTTGAACCTGAAACCGACCGTACTCTACCGTATCTGTACAAAGACTGACGAACCAGTGAGAAACGTCACATATCAACTGAGTGACCAAGACAGCGCTCTACGAAACCGAAACTGACCGACTGTTTCATTCTAAGCATCGATGTGCATTATTTATTGCCGGGTACTATATATACTTACACAAAAAGTTACACCTAAACCCGCGTTGGTCTCATGGACCAATTTACGGCAAATTCGTAGACACGTGTGTTTTGCATAATTACTCGATGGGCACTAAAGTAAAACTGGCGACATATCCGGCAGCTAGCAAAACACTCAATTATATATATTTCTAAATTATATATATTTCTAAATAAATTCAAAAAACAATTCATGGGTCTGACAGGCCAAAGACGTGGGTATCCGCATCTTTGGTCATTCGTTTGGTTTTTCCTATACAGGAAAGTTAAATGAATACAAGGCTATTTTTGTTTTATATTTTTTTTCCTAAATATCAACAGAAGAACAACGCTGGCTAGCTCGCGAAGAGACTCTCCGTCGTGAAGCGGCGGACGCTGTGGCGGAGGCGGCGGCCGCGAGGGCGGAGAGCGGAGACGACGCGCCCGCAGCCCTCCTGCAACAGCTGGCCGCCTTACAGCGCGCGGCCGTCGAGAGAGAGAGAGCGCACGCTGTGGGGGCGGCGCAGCTGGCGGACAAGCTGGGTGAGTGAGGGGGATGGGGGTGTTGTTGTAGAGAGAGAGAGAGAGAGAGCGCACGCTGTGGGGGCGGCGCAGCTGGCGGACAAGCTGGGTGAGTGAGGGGGATGGGGGTGTTGTTGTAGAGAGAGAGAGAGAGAGAGCGCACGCTGTGGGGGCGGCGCAGCTGGCGGACAAGCTGGGTGAGTGAGGGGGATGGGGGTGTTGTTGTAGAGAGAGAGAGAGGGAGGGCGCACGCTGTGGGGGCGGCGCAGCTGGCGGACAAGCTGGGTGAGTGAGGGGGATGGGGGTGTTGTTGTAGAGAGAGAGAGAGGGCGCACGCTGTGGGGGCGGCGCAGCTGGCGGACAAGCTGGGTGAGTGAGGGGGATGGGGGTGTTGTTGTAGAGAGAGAGAGAGAGAGAGGGGCGCACGCTGTGGGGGCGGCGCAGCTGGCGGACAAGCTGGGTGAGTGAGGGGGATGGGGGTGTTGTTGTAGAGAGAGAGAGAGAGAGCGCACGCTGTGGGGGCGGCGCAGCTGGCGGACAAGCTGGGTGAGTGAGGGGGATGGGGGTGTTGTTGTAGAGAGAGAGAGAGGGCGCACGCTGTGGGGGCGGCGCAGCTGGCGGACAAGCTGGGTGAGTGAGGGGGATGGGGGTGTTGTTGTAGAGAGAGAGAGAGAGGGCGCACGCGGTGGGGGGGCGGCGCAGCTGGCGGACAAGCTGGGTGAGTGAGGGGGATGGGGGTGTTGTTGTAGAGAGAGAGAGAGGGCGCACGCTGTGGGGGCGGCGCAGCTGGCGGACAAGCTGGGTGAGTGAGGGGGAGGGGGGTGTTGTTGTAGAGAGAGAGAGAGGGAGGGCGCACGCTGTGGGGGCGGCGCAGCTGGCGGACAAGCTGGGTGAGTGAGGGGGATGGGGGGTGTTGTTGTAGAGAGAGAGAGAGAGAGAGAGCGCACGCTGTGGGGGCGGCGCAGCTGGCGGACAAGCTGGGTGCGCGAGGGGGCAGGGGGTGTTGTTGTAGAGAGAGAGAGAGAGCGCACGCTGTGGGGGCGGCGCAGCTGGCGGACAAGCTGGGTGAGTGAGGGGGATGGGGGTGTTGTTGTAGAGAGAGAGAGAGAGCGCACGCTGTGGGGGCGGCGCAGCTGGCGGACAAGCTGGGTGAGTGAGGGGGATGGGGGTGTTGTTGTAGAGAGAGAGAGAGAGCGCACGCTGTGGGGGCGGCGCAGCTGGCGGACAAGCTGGGTGAGTGAGGGGGATGGGGGGTGTTGTTGTAGAGAGAGAGAGAGAGCGCACGCTGTGGGGGCGGCGCAGCTGGCGGACAAGCTGGGTGAATGAGGGGGATGGGGGTGTTGTTGTAGAGAGAGAGAGAGAGCGCACGCTGTGGGGGCGGCGCAGCTGGCGGACAAGCTGGGTGAGTGAGGGGGATGGGGGTGTTGTTGTAGAGAGAGAGAGAGGAGCGCACGCTGTGGGGGCGGCGCAGCTGGCGGACAAGCTGGGTGAGTGAGGGGGATGGGGGTGTTGTTGTAGAGAGAGAGAGAGAGCGCACGCTGTGGGGGCGGCGCAGCTGGCGGACAAGCTGGGTGAGTGAGGGGGATAGGGGTGTTGTTGTAGAGAGAGAGAGAGAGAGGGCGCACGCTGTGGGGGCGGCGCGCAGCTGGCGGACAAGCGGGGTGAGTGGGGGGGGGGGGGGTGTTGTTGTAGAGAGAGAGAGAGAGAGAGCGCACGCTGTGGGGGCGGCGCAGCTGGCGGACAAGCTGGGTGAGTGAGGGGGATGGGGGTGTTGTTGTAGAGAGAGAGAGAGAGAGGGCGCACGCTGTGGGGGGCGGCGCAGCTGGCGGACAAGCTGGGTGAGTGAGGGGGATGGGGTGTTGTTGTAGAGAGAGAGAGAGGGCGCACGCTGTGGGGGCGGCGCAGCTGGCGGACAAGCTGGGTGAGTGGGGGGGATGGGGGTGTTGTTGAAGAGAGAGAGAGAGAGAGAGGGCGCACGCTGTGGGGGCGGCGCAGCTGGCGGACAAGCTGGGTGAGTGAGGGGGGATGGGGGTGTTGTTGTAGAGAGAGAGAGAGAGGGCGCACGCTGTGGGGGCGGCGCAGCTGGCGGACAAGCTGGGTGAGTGAGGGGGATGGGGGTGTTGTTGTAGAGAGAGAGAGAGAGCGCACGCTGTGGGGGCGGGCGCAGCTGGCGGACAAGCTGGGTGAGTGAGGGGGATGGGGGGTGTTGTTGTAGAGAGGAGAGAGAGAGGGCGCACGCTGTGGGGGCGGCGCAGCTGGCGGACAAGCTGGGTGAGTGAGGGGGATGGGGGTGTTGTTGTAGAGAGAGAGAGAGAGAGCGCACGCTGTGGGGGCGGCGCAGCTGGCGGACAAGCTGGGTGAGTGAGGGGGATAGGGGTGTTGTTGTAGAGAGAGAGAGAGAGAGGGGCGCACGCTGTGGGGGGCGGCGCAGCTGGCGGACAAGCTGGGTGAGTGAGGGGGATGGGGTGTTGTTGTAGAGAGAGAGAGAGAGAGAGGGCGCACGCTTGTGGGGGCGGCGCAGCTGGCGGACAAGCTGGGTGAGTGAGGGGGATGGGGGTGTTGTTGTAGAGAGAGAGAGAGAGCGCACGCTGTGGGGGCGGCGCAGCTGGCGGACAAGCTGGGTGAGTGAGGGGGATGGGGGTGTTGTTTGTAGAGAGAGAGAGAGAGCGCACGCTGTGGGGGGCGGCGCAGCTGGCGGACAAGCTGGGTGAGTGAGGGGGATAGGGTGTTGTTGTTAGAGAGAGAGAGAGAGAGCGCACGCTGTGGGGGCGGCGCAGCTGGCGGACAAAGCTGGGTGAGTGAGGGGGATGGGGGTGTTGTTTGTAGAGAGAGAGAGAGGAGCGCACGCTGTGGGGGCGGCGCAGCTGGCGGACAAGCTGGGTGAGGTGAGGGGGATAGGGGTGAAGGGTGTTGTTGTAGAGAGAGAGAGAGAGAGGGCGCACGCTGTGGGGGCGGCGCAGCTGGCGGACAAGCTGGGTGAGTGAGGGGGATGGGGGGTGTTGTTGTAGAGAGAGAGAGAGAGCGCACGCTGTGGGGGCGGCGCAGCTGGCGGACAAGCTGGGTGAGTGAGGGGGATGGGGGTGTCGTTGTAGAGAGAGAGAGAGAGCGCACGCTGTGGGGGCGGGCGCAGCTGGCGGACAAGCTGGGTGAGTGAGGGGGATAGGGGTGTTTGTTGTAGAGAGAGAGAGAGAGCGCACGCTGCGGGGGCGGCGCAGCTGGCGGACAAGCTGGGTGAGTGAGGGGGATGGGGGTGTTGTTGTAGAGAGAGAGAGAGAGCGCACGCTGTGGGGGCGGCGCAGCTGGCGGACAAGCTGGGTGAGTGAGGGGGATGGGGGTGTTGTTGTAGAGAGAGAGAGAGGAGCGCACGCTGTGGGGGGCGGCGCAGCTGGCGGACAAGCTGGGTGAGTGAGGGGGATGGGGGTGTTGTTGTAGAGAGAGAGAGAGAGCGCACGCTGTGGGGGCGGCGCAGCTGGCGGACAAGCTGGGTGAGTGGGGGGATGGGGGTGTTGTTGTAGATGAGGAGAGAGAGAGAGAGAGAGCGCACGCGTGGGGCGGCGCAGCGGCGGGACAAGCTGGGTGAGTGAGGGGGATGGGGGTGTCGTTGTAGAGAGAGAGAGAGAGCGCACGCTGTGGGGGCGGCGCAGCTGGCGGACAAGCTGGGTGAGTGAGGGGGATAGGGGTGTTGTGTGTAGAGAGAGAGAGAGAGCGCACGGCTGCGGGGGCGGCGCAGCTGGCGGACAAGCTGGGTGAGTGAGGGGGATGGGGGTGTTGTTTGTAGAGAGAGAGAGAGAGCGCACGCTGTGGGGGCGGCGCAGCTGGCGGACAAGCTGGGTGAGTGGGGGGATGGGGGTGTTGTTGTAGAGAGAGAGAGAGAGAGAGAGAGAGAGCGCACGCTGTGGGGGCGGCGCGCAGCTGGCGGACAAGCTGGGTGAGGAGGGGGATGGGGGTTGTCGTTGTAGAGAGAGAGAGAGAGCGCACGCTGTGGGGGCGGCGCAGCTGGCGGACAAGCTGGGTGAGTGAGGGGGATAGGGGTGTTGTTGTAGAGAGAGAGAGAGAGAGAGGGCGCACGCTGTGGGGGCGGCGCAGCTGGCGGACAAGCTGGGTGAGTGAGGGGGATGGGGGTGTCGTTGTAGAGAGAGAGAGAGAGAGAGAGCGCACGCTGTGGGGGCGGCGCAGCTGGCGGACAAGCTGGGTGAGTGGGGGGATGGGGGTGTTGTTGTAGAGAGAGAGAGAGAGAGAGAGCGCACGCTGTGGGGGCGGCGCAGCTGGCGGACAAGCTGGGTGAGTGAGGGGGATTGGGGTGTTGTTGTGGAGAGAGAGAGAGAGCGCACGCTGTGGGGGCGGCGCAGCTGGCGGACAAGCTGGGTGAGTGAGGGGGATAGGGGTGTTGTTGTAGAGAGAGAGAGAGAGCGCACGCTGTGGGGGCGGCGCAGCTGGCGGACAAGCTGGGTGAGTGGGGGGATGGGGGTGTTGTTGTAGAGAGAGAGAGAGAGAGAGAGAGCGCACGCTGTGGGGGCGGCGCAGCTGGCGGACAAGCTGGGTGAGTGAGGGGGATGGGGGTGTTGTTGTAGAGAGAGAGAGAGAGAGAGAGCGCACGCTGTGGGGGCGGCGCAGCTGGCGGACAAGCTGGGTGAGTGAGGGGGATGGGGGTGTTGTTGTAGAGAGAGAGAGAGAGAGAGAGCGCACGCTGTGGGGGCGGCGCAGCTGGCGGACAAGCTGGGTGAGTGAGGGGGATGGATATATTTGTGATGTTTCTGCTTTTAATGGCGATGAGTGTAGATAGCACAAGACGAGTTTGTTGTTCGCTTCTAACTTATGTCTTTGGAGAGAACTATGACTTTGGAGTACTGACTTATGACTTTGGAGAAGAAGCGTTCGTTTGTAATATGTTGATATTGTGTTGCTTTTACATTATTAAAATCTTATTGTGCATTTCATGAATGGATATGGATCATATGGGTTGTTATATTACTGTATTAAGTTGTATTATTGAACTCCATAATATAAAACATACTATTAAATGTAGAACGAGGATAAATTGGGTGAGTGAGGGGGATGGTTATATTATTATTGTTACTGCTTTTTACAACGGTAAATAGCATAAATAGCAAAGACAGTTGAATAGAGACAGTGCTATTGTGCCTCATGAATGAAAGAGAGAATGTATTGTATAACTCAACAATTAAACCAATACCCTCAGTTCATTGCATATGTATATAACTATATTTTCTTAGCTTCACGATGTATCTCGTACATAACAGGGCAAATAGAGGGAACCTAGTGTTAAGACACTCCGTTCTCCATTTTCTGCCGAATTCTGGATCTGCATTACGTGTTAAGTGGCGGTACTTTGTCTTGATACCAGAGCGAAAAAAATGAAATACTAAATAATTCAATACTTCGAGTGGGAATTGAACCCGTAACTACGTCACGACGGTTGCAATATATTTTGATATGATATTGTATATTTCATGAGGCGTGAATTATGAATCGTAATCGACGAATGGCTAATTATTTAAGTTTGCTAAGTTGTTATTTTTATCTCTTTATTTAAACACAATTTCAAGCTCATTAGAAAATACGACATAATAACGACAAAGAAAAATATATTTTAAAAAATTAAAATTAATAGCTTCACGCTATATCCCGCACACAGCAGGGTAGGCAGAGGGAACCTAGTGTTAAGACACTCCGTTCCCCACTTTCCGCCGAATTCGGAGGCATTGCGTGTTAAGTGGCGGAACTTAACGCCGCGCTTCACCTCGACACCAGAGCGAAGAAAATGGAAATATAATTTCCACTCCTCGAGTGGGAATCGAACCCACAACCAGTCGTTTACAGTCACACTCTTGTGCCACTGGGCCACGACTGGCCACTGGCAAAATACGAGTATATTTATTAACACGTATTGTAAAAACTATATAAATAAGCTTTGTTCATATTCTTATTGCTTTTACCACACACATTACTATAATGACCAAAAAAAAAACGAACAATATTATCATCAAAGTTATATCATTAATGATATAATCAACCAAATCATTAATTTAATCAATCATCATTTGTCATTAAACAGCATCAGTAGAAACGTCCCTCGCCAAGTCCCAAGAGCAGGAGCGTCTCCTGCGTGAAGAGGTCCGCAGCACGCTGTCGCAGTTGGAGCGCGTGCAACGAGAACACGCACAGCACGCGGAGCACGCGGCGGAGGTTGCACGCTGCACGCAGATGTTATATAGCACGCAGGAGGAGTTGAGGCTGTAAGTTATATGTGTATTTTGTTATATTTATTTATTTGTTTATTTATAAGTACAACTTTCGTGCTATATATAATAAAAAATAATGTTTTTGTCTGTCCCAATAATTTATGTAATATGTTGTGCCTACAAATGAACAGTCGTGACCCTTAGGGCCAGTCGTGGCGCAGAGGCACAAAGTGTGACTGTAAAGCGACTGGTTGTGGGTTCGATTCCCACTCGAGGAGTGGAAATATTTATTATTTCCATTTTCTTCGCTCTGATGTCGAGCTAAAGCGTGGCGTTAAGTTCCGCTTCTTACCACGTAATGCCTCCAGAATTCGGCGGTGCGTGGGGAACAGAGTGTAGTAACACTAGGTTCAGTAGTAGTAGTAGTAGAGTAGTTCAGTGAAGCTAATAAAAAAAAAGTGTTATTAAAGAAATACAAGTTCGGATGTCGTTCATTGATTATTACATCAATTTGAGTGTGTTGCCTGTTTTTTACAGAAAAACTCAAGAATTAAACAATTTCCGTGAAGAGAGCGAGAAGGAGCTATCGGCGTTGCGTGCGCGAGTGAGCGAGATGGAAACACAATTAAACGCTGAGCGCTCCGCTTTGGACACTGAGAAGAAACGCAATGCTATATTACAGGTATGTGGGGTTCGATTTTTAATATGTTTTAGATATAATTAATATTTTATTAAAATAATAAATTAATTAATAGCTTCACGCTGTATCACGCACACAGCAGGGTAGTCAGAGGGAACCTAGTGTCAAGACACTCCGTTCCCCACGCACCGCCGAATTTCGGAGACATTGCGTGTTAAGTGGTGGAACTTAACGCCGCGCTTTGCCTCTGATACCAGAGCGAAGGAAATGAACATATTAAATATTTTCACTCCTCGAGTGGGAATTGAACCCACAACCAGTCGTTTACAGTCACACGTATGTGCCACTGCGCCACGACTGGCCCCAAAAGCGAGTACTTCACCATTTTAGTTACAAATAATAAATTAATTTGTAACTAAAATGGTGAAGTACTTGCTCGATATTTAACGAAAAATAAATCTTTTTTCAATTATAATTTACACGAGTTAAAATAGTGGGTGAAAAATATTTTATTATCTTGCATTAACTTATAAAAAAATAATTTCTTGTGCCATATGTAGTTACAAAAAGGTACAAAAACGTATTACATATTTAGAATTTTAACTAAATACTTTTGGGGCCAGTCGTGGCGCAGAGGCACAGAGTGTGCCTGTAAAGCAACTGGTTGTGGGTTCGATTCCCGCTCGAGGAGTGGAAGTATTTAATATTCCCTTTTTCTTCTGCGGTGCGTGGGGAACTGAGTGTCTTAATACTAGGTTCCCTCTGCCTATCCGAATGTGTGCGGGATACAGCGTGAAGCTAAAAAAAACTAAATACTTAGAAAATTGAAAGACAAAAATAAATTGTAATAAGTGTAGAATTTCGACGCAGGCACATATAGAATTACTACCGGCCCGCTCGCAGCTTCGTCCCGTGAACTACATAACTGTTTCGTTATATTGCAACCCTCGGGGGTGGGTTTATGAAAAATAACGTATGTTTAACCTTGGATTATCAACTAAATTCCAAAATTCATTACTATTGGTCAAGCGGTTTAGATTTTTCATATAAACTTTCATCCCCTATTTCAACCCTTTAGAGGTTGATTTTTGCAAAAATAAGAAGCCCTAGATTATTTACTACAGTCATTTTAAAATTTATCCAAATCGGACCGGTAGATTAGCCGTGAAAGCGTGACAAACTGACAGACCTTTGCATTTATAATATAAGTATGGATGGATATAGCAAACAGGATGTGCGGGTTCAAATCCTGCGTTTAAATTTTTATACGTTTATTAAAAATATTTTTATTGTACATTTCAGGAGCAAATATCGACTCGCGGAGACATATCGCCGTCTCACTCTGTCGCTTCTGACACCTTCTCTACTTCCTTCTGGCAAACCGTAAGTTTCTAGAATATTTTATATTGTTTTTGTTTTGTTTTGTAAAATGTTTAATTGAAAGAAATTTGTATTAAGTTAGTCATTTGAGACGTTATTTCGTTGTGCGTTAACTCTTCCTGGGCTATTTGTGGTGGAACTCTGAAATTTGGCACAGTGAGAGATATCGAGCACAGTGTCTTGTGTACTTTGAAGTTTTTTGGTGACAATTGTAATTGTAGTTTTTGAATAAATGGTAATTAAATGGTCAAAAAGTGCCCATAGACCTAGGCTGTGGAACGTTAAGTGTTATTTTAGTGTTAAGTGAGTGTTTGCTTTTGAAACTTTTTTAACATGTAATAACATTAAATATATACTTCGTGGTCAGTCGTGGCGCTGTGGCACCAGCGTGTGACTGTAAACGACTGGTTGTGGGTTCGAGGAGTGGAAATTATATTTCCATTTTCTTCGCCCTGGCGTCGAGGTAAAGCGCGGCGTTAAGTTCCGCCACTTAACACGCAAGCCTCCGAATTCGGCGGTGCGTGGGGAACGGAGTGTCTTAACACTAGGTTCCCTCTGCCTACCCGAATGTGTGCGCGTTAGCTCTTCCCGCCATGCAGAGCAACGAGGCTGTTCCTAGTTTTGTATCTACTAAACTTTTTTATTACCTTATTGCGACTAACGCATCGGTCGCAGACTTGCGCTCGGCACCCAATGGGCGAGTGTGACGTCGTGTGTGCAGTGATGGGGGCCCGGGTATATAAAGCCCCGACAGGCCCCACTAGCCAGTTCACAAGCGAGGATTCCAAGCCAAGGTCAGAGCTCATATAGCTCGGCCCTCCCCCAAAACCCGGTGAAGCTGTCGAGGCCGCTCTGGCCAACAGCATACTACACATTCAAAAAAAAAACCCACTAGCCCTCTTCTCCTACATTTCAACATATAAATAGTAAATAGTAATGCTATTATAATATGTAGTTACATAACATGTAATATAATAGTAGTATGCTCATAAATTAAAAACATTTTAACCAGTCTATGGACTTTTATTACGTCCCAACAACCTTATTATCGGTTACTATGTGTAGGATTTTAGTAGTATTATATTTAGATAATTAAAGTATGTGTGCTTGATAATATTAAATTAAACAGTCTTTATTATTAAAAAAAACCTGTAAGGTAGACACGTATTTATAAATAAAATATATTTCTTGACTTAAATATTCGTTCTGCCATCTTCGCCATACATTATCGACGACTACGAATATTTTGCGTTTAACTTGCGACGTCTCATGAGAGTGGAGAGGGTTTCCGCTGAGTTTTAGTGGGTAGTAACGGACTCGTCGTTGAGCCCCACAGTATCATCCGTATGCAAGGCAGTTCTGTCTTCCTTGTGTACGGATGATCTGCGTAAACTGCATTTTTTAGAAAAAAAGGCCCACTTGCTAACAAATGTGACGGTGTTAAAAAGTTTAAACCTTCACAATCTTCGGTCAAAGTACACAAAGGTCTGGCATTGAGACAAGCTTCTAACTGGGCTAAGAGGGTGGAGTACTCCTCATAAGTTAATTTTTGTTCATCGATGACTCTTTTTAAGTGATATTTGAGACTTTTCGCAATAGCCTCCTGCGCTAGGACAGGATGGGGCATTAAAGTGCTATTGAGTTTCCATATTGTTGTATGTGGGTAGACTTACATACTTTATTTAATAAATCAGTTTTGTCACCAAGCTAGCCTTATTCATTACTCCTCTGTTACATTAAGCTATTTATTTTTATATCTAACTGGCGATGAGTGTAAAAAACATTATTAACATTATCTAAGCAATATGCCTATTGGAAAAATTGAGTGTTTTGATATATCGAGCAAACAATATATCGGCGTATATAAGACGCGTGGAATAATTTGTGGCGTTAATACAAATAGAAGATAATTTGAAAGTGGCGACGTTAATCACGTTAGTTGGCGAAGCTAGTTATGACTTAATGTGTGATTTGTGTGCACCTCATAACCTGGAGGCAAAATCATTCGAGGAACTAGTGAGGTTAGTCGGTGAACATCTCGAGTCGAAGCGGTCCGACATCGCGGAACGACATGTGTTACGTTTGCGGCGTCAGGGGGCCGGGGAGTCGCTCAGCGATTACCTTCAAGCTTTGAAGCAGTCGGCGAGTACATGTAATTTTCGATTTAATCTGGAAGAAAACCTAAGGGATCAATTTGTACCCGGATTGGACAGTGAGGAGATCGGACCTCACCTATAAGAGGGCCGTGGAGTTAGCATTGGCGTTGGAAGCGGCGGAGAGCGTGCGGCGCGAGAGGAGCGAGGCGTTGCATCGAGTGGCGGCTCCGTGGCAGCGACGCGGGCGCGCTCGCGGCGGGGCCGGGGGACGCGGCTTCGAATTCGTGTTGGCGTTGTGGACGATCGCATCGTGCTAATTGGTGTCGTTTTAAAAATTATTCGTGCGATGAGTGCGGGCAAAAAAGGCATTTAAATCGATGTGTCGCGTGAATAAAAGTGAAAATAAAATTAAAGATCGCTCGCAGTATAAAGAACAACATTAACTAAATGGCAATAGATTTTGAAATGGAATTTGTTAACTCAAAAGATAACTCTAATGCTGATGCTTTGTCGCGACTGCCATTGCCGTACGCGCGTAAGGAACCAGTTCGAGATTCTTTTTATTATCTTAATTATGTAGAGGAGTCATTTCCTATTAGTGTAAAAGACGTTGCATGTGAAACACAGCACGACGCTATTTTAAAAAATATTTTATTTTATTTGCCCGATTTGGACTACCATTTCACACTGTAAGTGATGGGGGAGCACCATTTACATTTAGTCAATTTGCTGAATACTTATGCAAAATTTTAATTACTATTACATACTATTACGAGTCCTTATAGAGTAGTCAAGTCAGTTTAAACGAACAATGAAACAGGCGATTCACGAAGGAATAGATATCGATACAGCAATTAATAAATTTTTATTTCAGTATCGTAATACTGAACATGCTAGTCCTGGGGTTGCCCCGGCAATTTAATTTATTGGCAGACGTTTGAGTAGACCAATACATTGATCAATTATTACCAGCAAAAAAATATCACGGTATTCTATAGCCCCTCAAGCAACCGAAATTTTGAGTCACAAGCACATTCGGACGGTGAATTGGAAGGTACTTCCAATAATCAGTCTGAAACTTTATACTTACTTACTACCAGCTGCGCGGCGCGGGTTCGAATCCCGCTGCGTTCAAGTTTTTGTACGTTTTCTAAATGTCTTTTTCAATTTTCCTAAGTGTGGAATAACACTTTAAAATGTTTAAAAGCACTGTATTTTGTTAACAGTTCATAAATGACATTATTGTTTACATTGCACTCCATGACGGTGTTAACCTGTTTTCTCTGTTTCAATTCTAAGTCCGTCGAATAAGTTTGAATCGCTTGGTCCTTGATGCTAGAAAGCAAATGTGGTCCACTCAACCACAAAGGTTCCCACTATTAGTTGCGTAGTGGCCTCGGCTTGCACAGTCAGTCGGGTTATCCTTTGATTTTACGTAACGTCAGCATTTTGAAGGCATGACGTTACTGATTTGTTTTACTCTATTAGTGTAGTAGATAGTAACGCAACAGTTGCAACCAAAAACATTGCAATGTTTATCCAAACACATTAGACGTTCGTAAATGTCAAAGATGGTTTTCCAAGTTCAGATCGGATAATTTTGATCTTTCTGGCTCCTATCGATCAGGAAGGCCATCAACATAGACAACGACATGCTAAGGGCAGAAGTGGAAGAAAATCAATGGCAAACCATTGGGGAACTCTCAAACACCCTTAACCAACCATCCAAGAACATTTACAGCAGATTGGGAAAATAAGCAGAGCAGGTGTTTGGGTCCCTCATAATCTGTCTGAAGAGAACAAAGTCAACCGATCCATCACATGCAGCGCATTGATTCAACGGCGCCATACGGAACCATTTTTTGATAGTTTGATCACTGGAGACGAAAAATAGATCCTATATGATAATCCAAAACGGAAAAGGCAGTGGCTTTCTCCAAATGAATTACCACGAAGTACTGCAAAGCCGGGTTTAAATCCTAAAAAGGCGCTTCTGTGTGTTTGGTGGAGTATTCGCGAAATTGTTTACTTTAAAGCCATAAAACCTGGACAAACTGTTGATGCAGACCTTTATTGTGAACAAATAGATCGAGTGAACCAAAACCAAAATCTTTATTGGCAAAGTATCCGGCAATTGTCAACAGAAAGGGCGTCATTCTGCAACACGACAATGCAAGACCGCACTGTGCAAGGCGAACTCGAGGAAAAAATTATGAATTGGGGTGGGAGGTACTGCCTCACCCACCATACTCACCCGATATCTAACCTTCGGATTACCATTTATTCCGATGCCAGCAACATTTTCTTAGTGGCAAAAATTTGAAAATTTGGATGACGTCCAAAATGCCATCTCGAGATTTTTTTCTCAAAAACGAATAGATTTTTATACGTCCGGAATTGAACATTTGCACACTCGATGGCTAAGGGTGATTTATAACGAGGGCGATTGTATTATTGATCAGAAATAAAAACCTATTAATTTTTTTTTTCATTGAAATTAATGTAAAAAAACGACATTACTTTCCGATCCCCCTAATAATTCGTCTGCGTGAACTACAAAACTATTTCACTATAGGTACATAGACATCACATTAGAAACTTCTAAAATCGTTAGTGTTTCTTTATTATATTATATACATGTATTATATGAAAGATTTGTATCTTCCTTTAGATTTATCCTATCTATTAAAAGAAATTGCATTAAAATCTGTTGCGTAGTTTTGAAGATCTAAGTATACATACAAACAGGCGGACGCCGGAAGCGACTTTGCTATAAAGAAGTATGGATAATAAATAATTACTAGTGTTCGGTCGAAACTAGGATTTCAATCGAAATTGAAACCGAACTTTTGGTTCCGATTTCAGTTTCGGAAGAAACGAAAACCGAAACTGAAACTCTTGATGACGTCATAAAATTTGAATAATATGTTACAAAATGGTGCATTTTAGACACTTCGTACTTATGCATTTGAGTCAATGCGATTAGGTTGTTTTTATTACATTAAAAAAATATAATGTGGCCAGTCGTGGCCCAGTGGCACAAGAGTGTGACTGTAAACGACTGGTTGTGGGTTCCCACTCGAGGAGTGGAAATTATATTTCCATTTTCTTCGCTCTGGTGTCGAGGTAAAGCGCGGCGTTAAGTTCCGCCACTTAACACGCAAGCCTCCGAGTTCGGCGGAAAGTGGGGAACGGAGTGTCTTAACACTAGGTTCCCTCTGTCTACCCTGCTGTGTGCGGGATATAGCGTGAAGCTATTTAATTTAATTTAATTTTAAAAAAATATATTTAAACTTAAAAATGTAAATATTTTTAAACTTAAATATATGTAGTATATTAAAAGAGAGACGATGGTAATATAACTCACTTATGATATAAGTGACACATAAAGGAATTACATCTCGTGTTAAAAATACGTAAACGGATATGTATGTAGATTGATAAACGTCAGGAATGGTTCTTGGGCGTAGGCAACGGGCCAGGAGCGTATTATAACGTTACACACTACACGAACGCATATTAATTACGATACGTAATAGAGACTACGGGGCACCGAATCCCTCGCGATTACAGGGAGAGGAACTCTAAAGCAGTGCCTGGGGCTTGTAACCCAAGTGCAGGCTTAAGGCGTCCTTTATAATGCATAAACACTCACCTCCACTGCCCGAGTTCCTCTCACCACCTAACTAACACTTAATCACGTTATATTAGAAACACACAGGGACAGGGCGTCCCGCCTAGTAACTAACACTACCGCGGCTCAACGTCTACTATACAATTGCCAGTCCAACGGCTGCTTTATATTTTTTCTTACTAACAAGTTTCTGCCACTACGCATTAGTCATACCGACCACTTGACACCTGACACGTAACGTCATAGATACGATTATTCAACTATAAAAGATGACGCTACGCGTTGCGTCTACATATATTTTTTACAGCTTCAAGCTTTATTTTTTTTGTAAAGCAGGGTAGTTAGAGAGGGTCAGAAGGCTAGTATCTAGGGACCCCGTTCTCATTTCGCGCAAAATCGAGGCGTTGCGTATCTATTGGTAGAAATGAAGGTGGTGGTTTTCCAGGAGGAAGCGGCGAGTGCGCACATAGCGGCGTCGGGCGTGGTGTCGGTGGAGGAGCACCTGGCGGCGCTGACGCGGCGCGAGGGCGAGCGGCGCGGCGCGGGCGCGGCGCTGGCGGCGCTGGCGGCCGAGCGGCGCGCGCTCGCCGACCAGCTGGCCGACGCGCACCACCGCCTGCAGGAGTACCAGGTGGGTGGACCACGGTTGGGAGTGACTCTTTGACTGCTAACTGTTGTAATAAATAAATAAAAATAAAAATATTTATTGGTAACAAATTTTCTTACACATTAACAGCTATACGATGACAACTGCAAAAGTTACATAACTGCAGCGCAGTTGTGTATACATGTATGCGGTCCCGCCCTCTTGTCATTTTGTAACATGTGACACCAGCAAGTATTAAACTCACCATTTCTCAACATTAGAAACGTAGGACTTCGCAATCGGAGCACTTGAATGATTTGCAAGAAACACAGATTCAAATCCCGTTGCGTTCAAATTCTTATACTTTTTTAAAAATATTTTTTTCAATTTCTTAAATGTGTGAATAAGATTTTAAAATATAAGAAAAATAGAAGAATGTTGAAAGTCTGTACTTTTATAATTTAAAAGCTATAATAATTACAGTAACAATAGTAATGAGGTCAGTAGATGTCACTATACCATCGCAACGATTTATGAGCACTAGTCTAGACTGCCTTGTGTTATATGTTGTTTGTATTTAGCGGAGGAAGGGATGCTATTTTCACATCTCTTTTGTTTTGCCTGCCCTAAACTGTTGTTGCGTCTTGCGTACCATAGTGTGTGCGTGTGCGTGTGCGTGTGCGTGTGCGTGTACGTGTGCGTGTGCATGTGCGTGCGCGTGTATGTGTGTGTATCGTTCCCCACTTTCCGCTGAATTCGGAGGCATTGCATGTAAAGTGGCGGAACTTAACGCCGCGCTTTACCTCTGATACCAGAGCGAAGGAAAGGAAGGAAAGAAAGGGAAAGGAAAGAAAGGAAGGAAATATTCAATATTTTCACAGTGGGAATCGAACCCAAAACCAGTCGTTTACAGTCACAAGTTCGTGCCACTACGCCGCAATTGGCCACACTATCACAATAATATATTATAAAAAAATAGTAACAACCAGCTCAATCCCCGCACAGAGCGTCCAAGAGCAATACGACGCGCTCCTTCAGATGTACGGCGAGAAGGAGGAGCAGCTGGCGGAAGTGCGCCTCGACCTGCATGACGTCACGCAGCTCTACAAGGCGCAGCTTCACGACCTGCTCGAGTTCAGGCGACAGCAGCCCCGATAGCACACGGAGTGCCCCGACTCTCCGCGGAGAGATCCGATTGTACGTTATAGTGTGTTGGAGAGAGAATGTTTAGAGAGCTCAGCTTGTGATTTGTCTTCGCGGAGAAATCCGATATTCCGTCACTTAGATATTCCGCCGTTTGACCGTTCTAGTGAATTGTCAAGAGAGAATGTCATAAAATCAACTTCTGATTCATTCTCTCCGTCGAAACATCTTGAATTCCGCCCTTCAGATATTTCGCTTTCTCTCCGTACTATTGACCACTCAAGAGAAAATTTTAAAAAGTCAACTTTAGATTCGTCTTCTCCTCGAAGAAGTTCGATATTCCGCCATTCAGATATTCCACCATCTCGCCATTCTTCTGAATTATCAAAAAAATATTTTAAAAAATCAAATGCTGATTCATCTCTGCTAATAAATAATACACAGCGTTGTTTTTTGTCAAATTCTTTATCACATAATGATATGACAATAATAAATTTAAACGAACAATCTGGAAACCCCTTAAAGTATGAAATAAGGGATAACGATTTAAATCAACCACTTAAAGATTCATTATCAAAGTATGGAATAAGAGATGTCTTGAATAGTAATGATTTAAATCAACCACTTAAAGATTCATTAATTTGTATGAAATTTGGTGCATTTAAATCAGTTACGGTGCAAGAGAAAAGTTGTCGTGTAAATTGCTGTTATAACGGGTTCGATGTCTGAGTCAGGCTTTTTTTTGTATTTTGTATGATATTGGTTTTGAATTTTAATATTGCGAATTGTATTATTAT
The DNA here is from genome assembly GCA_019049465.1 of Dryas iulia moderata. NCBI lineage: Eukaryota > Metazoa > Arthropoda > Insecta > Lepidoptera > Nymphalidae > Dryas > Dryas iulia. The sequence goes on from CM032426.1 coordinate 493,941, forward strand.
TATGTGATATATATTACTGAGTATTTTGGCTTCTTTTGGCTTATAAAGAATATAGTGATTTAATTTTGTTTTTAGTTAAAAATTATAGCTCTTAGTTAACTTTCAAAAAAAATACAATTTTTTAGTAAATATACATAAAATTTCAAGAAATAATCAATAAATTTCTTAAATAATTAAATTGAAATACAATAATAATATTTCAAATGAGAATAAGTTTAGAAGTTTTATTATTTTATTTTTATACAATAAATTAAAAAAGTAGAATAATAAAATTTCTAAAATATCTTTAAAAAAATCTTTCAACTTTTATTCTTTAAACTTAAATAAAGGACATGCGTCTTATACTGTAAATAGCTTGACTGTGATTATTATTTCAAAGTACTTAGAAGTATTTATATCTCATATATGAAATATAATTTTTCACGCTTTTTCTTACTTTAAAGGCATTGTATTATGTTGCGGAACTCAACGCCCCGTTTTATACAGAACGTTCTATATATGGATAGATAGGATTTTTTTTATATTAGCATGTTTTCCTTATAAGTGGGTTTCGGTTTTAATTAAGATGTTCATTTGACGTTGTTCTTTAATAGTTTTTAATAACTATAAATTTATATGACGTTCATATATTATAAAGTATAATTGAAATAGCTGTCTTAGTTTTTCATAAATAGATTTTAAATATTACATTTCACCATCTACTAAACAAAGGTTATTGTAGCGCATTGACTGTGGGTTCGATTCCCACTTAGTGTATTTAATTAACTTTTATTGTTTCGCTTTGGTGACAAGACCAATGTCAACATGCAATGTCTCTAATTCAAGCGGTGCGTGGAGAACGGAGTGTCTCGACACTGGGTTCTCTTTGTCTTATTAACATGGCTAATATGTGTGGCTATGTGTGAAAACGAGAAAAATAAATTGAAAATTAAGAATTTAACATGTAAAGAAAATATTTTTTTTAAATGTATAATTTGTTGCGTATACCCATTTAGTTACAAAATATTTGGCCGATGGTGGTGTCGTATCCCATATTTTAATTTCTTTTTCCATATTTTAATTGTCATTTCCTACCTTCTGGTATCTAGGCGCGGCGTTGAGTTCTGCCACTGAACACGCAATGTCTCCAGAATTTGCCGGTGCGTAGGGTACATAGTGTCTTAATACTAGGTTCCCTCTGCCTACCCTAATGTATGCGGGATACAGCGTGAAGCTAAAAAAAATAATGAATAAATATACAGTCACATCGTCTAGTGATTACTTACCTTAGTTTCTTTAAAGTTTCTCCTTCTTCTCCTCTTTATGTTCTCCTTCTCTACCTTATGGCGCTAAATTTAAAAAAAATAAAAAAAATATGAAGGAATTTAATGGAGGGTAATATAATGCTTAAAAAAATGCTTTAGATTACATATAAATAAAAACGTTAGGGTTCTGAAAAAACTATTAAATGATTGATAATGAGTTTCATACCCATTAATAAAATTAGCTATAATTTTTAGCAATTTTAAAATGTATAATGTTTTTTTTTAATTTTAAAAATATGTGTATTTAAAATACTGAGTTTCAAACTTATTATGAATTGATTTTTTTTTTTTTATTGTATTATATTAAGGCCATATTGTTAGTAGAAATATTAGTTATTATATTAATATAAATATTATTGTTAATTTTATTTAGTTTTATAGGAAAGCAGTTATTTGTATGTAAATTTACACAACTTTGGTTATCGCCGGAAGTTAGCCACTTATATTTATGAACATAAAAAATGAAATATTCATTTTTTTGTTTTCTTTTTATGTCCATTTTATATACTTTTATATAAAAAAAAATTTTTTAATGCTGATAGTAGTTTAGATTACAAATTAAGAATATGTATCAGTTGATTGAAACACAACCGAGAAAGAGATTTACATTTTTTTTATTTTTTTGTTTATCATTTTTCTCTTATTTTTTGGTGATATTTACACACTACAATTAAAATGTTTAACAAGACGGGACGAATTTATTATTTAATAACGATTTAAAAGTATATTCGATGTGTGAACATTATTTTAATTTAAGTTAAATAATAAGGGATGCGCCGTCCGTGGCAAGCCTTTGGGACTCTTAACGCCAATAATAGTGGAAATTTCTATATAGCATCTAGTTTCGCTTGCGATCTTTAGTTCAATAATTATGATTGAAATTTTAAAACGTACTAATTAGATTAAAATAGAGGGCACGCTGTGAGGGGGTTTACGAGTGGGGGAGACGGGGAGCGAGGAGAGAGAGAGAGAGGAGAGAGAAGAGAGAGAGAGAGAGAGAGAGAGGAGAGAGAGAGAGAGAGAGGAGAGGAGATGAGAGAGAGATGAGGCGAGAGAGAGAGAGAAGAGAGAGAGAGAGAGAGGAGAGAGAGAGAGAGAGATGAGAGGAGAGAGAGAGAGATAGAGAGAGATGGAGAGAGAGTAGAAGAGAGGAGGAGAGAGAGAGAGAGAGAGATAGAGAGGAGACGAGCGAGAGAGAGAAGAGAGAGAGAGATGAGAGAGAGAGGAGCGAGAGATGAGATATATATATATATTATTATATATATATATATATATATATAATATATATATATTCTATATATAATATATAATTTAATAGCTCACGCTATAGCCGCACAACCAGCAGGGTAAAGCATTAGAGAGGTCCTAGTGTTAAGACACTCGTTCCCCACCACCTCGAATTCGGAGGCATTGGCGTGTTAAGTGACGGAACTTAACGCCGCGCTTTACCTCGAAACCAGAGCGGAAGAAGAGTGGAAATTTTAAATTATTTCCACTACTCGAGTGGGAAATCGAACCACAACCAGCGTTTACACACGCTCGTGCCACTGGGCCACTGAGGGGCCCCATAAGAAATACTTTAATGTAATTAATGCATATAAAAGTAGGACACGTAACATTGGTTTGATCCAAATCGTTTATTTTGGAATTATAGTGACAATGTCAAAATAAAAAGTAGAAAATGAAACTCTTTATACTAGTTAGACATTTTTTGAGCTTCCACCAATGAATCCCGTGTTCTTCCCGTTCTTCACACTGAGTCCCGCGACACAAGAGCAAGAAATGGAAAACTACTAAAATATTTGCATGAGTGAGAATTGAACCCACCACCAGCCGCGTCAAATTTTTGGTCCTGCTCACGAATGGCATTAAAAACTGGTGTTAGTTTTGTGTGAAGCTTCACGCTGGGTATCGCTTGGGGGGGTAGTCAAAGGAGACGGAGCGCCAACCAAAAAGTACGATTAGTTATTGTTTAGCTTCACGTGTCTATTACCACACAGAACAGGGAGCAGAGGGCGGTCTAGTGTCAAGACACTCCGTTCCCCACTTTTTCCGCCAAATCGGAGGCATTGCGTGTTAAGTGGCGGAAAAATTAACGACAGCGCTTGCCTCGACACCAGAGCGAAGGAAAAGGGACATATTAATTTCCACTTCCCCGAGTGGGAATCGAACCCACACCATGTTTTATAGTACACGTTGTGCACTGCGCACGACTGCCCCCTTACCGATTTACCTTACCTAATAACGATTAATATTTTTCATTAAATGCAAAAAGAAGTAGAAAGGTCATGTCAATTTAGAAAGAACGAACTCATAGAGATGTCTTCTAAACCTTGTTGTAATAGACTAAAATTGTGAAAAATAGAATAGAAAAATGTAGTAAATGTAGCGTCCCAGGGGTTGTCGGAAAGAATGGTACGATATGATTTCGCCGCTGTCCTCGAGTAAGTACAGCAATAGAAGAAGTTTAAGTACCAAAATACTGTCATATTTTTAAAATTGGTAAATACTGTATAGAAATATTTAAAGAATGATTTTGCCAATATCTTATATAGTTGATGAAATAATAGGCAATTTGAGCATATATATATGTAATGTATATGTCGGTGGCCATATCGGTAGAATAGAAGACTTCATGATATCTTGACAAATTATCATGAAAAATGGTTGCAGTTAATGAAATGACCAACGAATTTGACGCTATCGTTGATTCGTAAAACGTTAACGATTTCGGTCATCGACGTTTTGGTCATTCGTTAAAAATATTGTGTCTTATAATATGTTTAATATACATTTAGAATATGACTAGTAAACAACGATTCTATTATATATAATGGACGATGTTTTAGACCAAAAACACGTTCAGTGCAGAGATCAATTTATTTAACAAAAAGTTTAACCTCCTAACCTTAACTAAAAAATATTTACGTAATTCGACTTATTTTGTGTGTGAAAGATATTAAAATCAATCCAGATAGGTTAGGTTAGTTAACTTTTTTCTATTTACAGAGTCTTTAGTATATAAAAAGTTAGTTTTTACTATAAAATTTTGAAATTATTATTATATTGCACATTGACTTGAAAAACATTCAATGATTTTATTTTTAAATAAGATATTTTATTAAGAACATTTTGTACTTAAAAGAAACGAATAATTAATTCTGCTTTAAAGTAAAAAAACATATTTAAAACTAAAATGTTGAATGTGTTAACAACAGCTGATATATTAAAAGCGCTCCTAGGCCTCTACGGTGGTTAAAGTAATATGACGATTTGGTCAAGAAGATCGATGATTCATGAATTAGCCACGCGTTTCGTGGACATATCGTTAAACGTTAGGCTGTCATTGATTTCGTTCAAACGACATCATGATTGGCCAAACGATAATTGGTGCATTTCATGAAAATGCGACGATTCATGATATAGTAAACGAGTTCATGAAATCGTTTCAATAACGATATGACACGACATTATAGGTATTTGCAATGTTATAATTTAAAACAGTATTTAAGTAATGCGACAACATTTAGAGCTTAAGTTTGAATGGCGACTGACTACAGAAGCATTAAGTATTTATTAATTCGTATGTAGTATATTGAATATCGATGTGTTACTGAGTGCCAATCGGAAAGGAAGTTAATTTGCTTATGTAAATAATTACAAATTACATATGTAGGCACAATTTATTTACGATATGATATTTCAACGTTGAAATAGTGTTAAAATCAGCTTCACTCTTTGTCCCGCATAGGACCTAGTGTCAAGTCACTCTGCCACTCCATTTCCTCCGAAATCAAGTTGGTAGTTTATCTTTGGTACCAGAGGAAGAAACGAAAAATTTTCAATTATAATCTTATAAGTTACTCCCCGGTGGGAATCAAACCACAACCACCACTTTACAGTCAGACGCTGTCCCATGCGCCACGGACGGCCTAAATAAATAGCCCGCTAGCACTACAATTCATAAAAATAATCGTATAATAGTATATAATCTATGTAAATAATAAAAAAAATGTTTGAAATTACATTAGTTGAAAAATATTATATCGTTTAGATTCAGTATCTACCCCTATAACTTCAAAGAACATCAATCATAGTTTAAAAATTGTGACTATATATCGATGGCCCCTATGCTATAGGTCAAAAGTGAGAAAATAACAACTCAGGAGAGGCTCCGAAAGCTTAAATTGCTATAAATTTTATATTGGGTATTTCCTTAAGGAGACGAGGATGAGGGAGTTATATTGCGTAAAGATTCGATACACGTGTTCTTAAGATGCTTTTTCGGAATACCAAAAAAAATACGCGATTTAACCCGTTTAATAGGTTTTATTTCAAAACAAGCGGCACGTTCGCGTCTTCGCCGCGTGGTTAAACGTTGACTGTTTCGGTATAGTGCAACCCTCGGTGGTGGATTTTGAAAATAAAGTGCCTATGTTTAACATTGGAATTTGTCAACTATATATTATGAACAAAATTTGTACAATCGGTCAAGTGGTGTAGATTTTCTCATACAAACTTTTATCCCTATTTCAACCCTTTAGAGGTTGATTTTGAATACTAAGTAAACTATGTTAGTAGACCCAGTCATAGTAACCAAATTTTAATTTAAATTTCATCCAAATCGGACATTAGGCATTATAATAAAGTATGGATGTGTAATAATCGAGATAACAAACGATTTTTTAGTCTTCGTTCTTTCAAACGAAAACGTCAATGAATCCAAAAAAGCAAAATTAAAAATTTTGAAAAAACCCACGACGGTTTAATTGTAATTGTAAAAGGATAAAAATAACTATAAATCCCCCGCCTAAAAGAATATATGTAACGAGATGATAGGGACGGCTTCGTCGGGGCTGCCATTACTTTAAGTTTGCAAAAACCTTCTCATAGGTTTTCTTGCTGTTAAAACAGGTTTGGCAAAAAAATTAAATATTAATAGGAATTTACAGTTTTGATAACTGGTATTTAAAGACTTTAAAACGAAATCTATACTGTTAGCTACTATATTTAAAATAGAGGTTGCAACTGGCAGCCCCCGACGAAGTCGTCCCTATCATCTCGTTACATATATTCTTTTAGGCGGGGGATTTATAGTTATTTTATCCTTTTACAATTACAATTAAACCGTCGTGGGTTTTTTCAAAATTTTTAATTTTGCTTTTTATTTTAAACTTTTTAAAGTGAATAGATACACATTATATATTATTACATAATATCGAAATACTTTATATTAATGTTCATGCAAACCCAAAAGAAATTATAAATCCAATGCTTTCTGGTTATCAAATGCTTATTGCAGCGCCTGGGAGATTGTCACCGTAACATTTTCACTAAACTTAAGTCTAACCAAATCAGTGAAAATCACAAAACCCACTAGTAGTTTTGATTTTGAACAAACTAATAAATACTGGAGCGCCCCGTGGTAGTTCGTGATATGGCATATAAAAACATGCAGCAATTAAACCAGAACCTATCACAGAAAACCGCATCCAAATAGGTTTCACACAAAAAATACAAGCAAATGCTTACTGCAGCGCCCCTTGGTGAGGTGTCACCATGACATATATACGAGAACAGGCGCTGATTAAGCCTGATCCTATCTTTGATAACTGCATCCAAATCGGACTTGTAGTTTTAGCTTTGCATAATTAAATGTTTAATGCAGCGCCCCCTGGTGAGTTCTTGACGTGAAAAAAGACCTAAAAACTTACACCAAGTAAAAGCAACTCTAATACTAAAAACTCTGCCCAATCGGACTAGTAGTTGTGGTTTTGCATTAAATATTACAAACAAATGTTTACTGCAGCGCCCTCTGGTGAGTTAACACGATAGAACATATCCAAGAACATGCACTAATTAAACTTGAGCTTATCATTGAAACTGCATCCAAATCAAATTCGTCATTTTATCTTTGCACAAACAATATTTTACTGCAGCGCCCCCTGGTGACTTGTCACCGTAATATAAATGAAAAACATGTTCTAAGTAAAGCGGAATCTAATACTGAAAACTCTTGACAATCTTACTAGTCGTTTTGGTTTTACACAACAAAATAGAAGCAGCTACTTACTGCAGCGCCCCCTAGAGAGTTGACACATACATGAAAATATGCACTAAGTAAACATACATGACACATATATGAATATATGCACTAAGCAATCTTGAATCTATCATTGAAAACTGAATTCAAATCGGACTCGTAGTTTTTGTTTTACACAAACAAATGCACTTACTGCAGCGCCCCCTGGTGAGTGGTCACCTTAACGTATATATGAAAAGAAGCACCAATTAAACCTCAATCTATCATTGAAAGTTTCATCTAATTCGGACTAGTAGTTTTTGCTCTGCATAAACAAATGTTTACTGCAGTGCCCCCTGGTGAATTTTCATCGTAACAAAAAAACCAAAATTTTAAAATATGCAATAAGCAAAGTTGAATCTAATTCTGAAAACTCTAGCCAATCGGATAAGTAATTTCGGTTTTAGACAAATAAATACAAGAAAAATTTTGGTTTTTACACAAAAAAATACAAGCAAATGCTTACTACAGCGCCCCCTGATGAGTGGTCACCATAACATATATATGAAAAGACGCACCAATTAAGCCTGAACCTACCCTTGAAGGTTACATCTAAATTGGACTAGTAGTTTTTGATTTGCATAAACAAATGTTTACTGCAGCGCCCCCTAGTGAGTTTTCCCCGTAACAAAAAAAGAGAAATCAAAGTTGAATCTTTTCCCGAAAACTCTTTTTAATCGGATCAGTAGTTTCGGTTTTAGATAAATAAATACAAAAAAAGTACAAACAAATGCTTACTGCAGCGCCCCCTGGTGGTTTGACACGATAAAACATATCCAAGAACATCCACCAATTAAATCTAAATCTATCACTGAAAATCTATCGAAATCAGACTACTATTTTTTGAGATAATTGAAAACATTCGATTTCACGTTAAATGCTTACTGCAGCGCCCCCTGGTGAGTTAAGGCAATAAGACATATCTAAGAACATACGCCAATTTAACCTTAACCTATCATAGAAAACCGTATCAAAATCGGACTTATAGTTTTGGAAATAATTGACATAGTAATTTGCACAAACACACAAACAAACAAACAAACAAACAAACAAACAAACAAACAACCTCTCACCCTAAACACATACAGTCGCCGTTCCGTCGCGGGTAAAAAACGCGTAATTTTGAAACAAATATAAAATAAAATAATAATAATTTCGTTCGACTTTCAGGTAAATAAAAATACAAAAGGAAATACTCCCTCAGCATAAAAGCTTCCAGTTACTATTAAGATTTTAATTAACAAACGTATGTCTATATTTAATAAACATATTTCGGGCAGATCGTGGAATACGGAGAGTCTTGACACTTGGCTCTCCCTGACTCTCTGCTATGCGGAAACCGTAATCCGTAATCGAAAAGCAACTTTTTAAAATTAAATATTAAACACATCACTTGAACAGTGCGTATATAGTATAAGCTTTTGATTTGATTGCGGGTTCGATTCTCACTCGAGAGATTACTTATATATTATTACTATCATTCCTAGTGTTAAGACACTCCTTTCCCCACTTTCCGCCGAATTCGGAGGCATCACGTGTTAAGTGGCAGAACTTAACGCCGCGCCGAAGGAAATGAAAATATTCAATATTTCCACTCCTCGAATGGGAACCGAACCCACAACCAGTAGTTTAGTCACACGTTCGTGCCACTGCGCCACGATTGGCCCCCTCTGCACTAGGTTCCCTCTGCCTACCCTGCTGTGTGCGGGATACAGCGTGAAGCTAAAAAACAAAAAGTATCATTCCTCCGCTCTGGCACGAAAGACAAATGGCAGCGTTAAGTTCCGCCACTTAACACGCAATATCTCGATTTCAGATGAATAATGGAGGACGGAGAGTCATGACACTAGGTACTCTCTCCCAATTATACATAGAAATAATCAATATAATTAAGAATAAAATAAAACAAACATTTACATACACCATTTATTTATTTAATAATAAAAAAAATACGAAGCGACGACCACTCTCAGTGAATGCTTAACACCATATAAGTAGAAATTCCAATTTCTGAGAAAAGAGCCTAGAGAAGTATTTAAAAAAAATACTATTTTTTTAATATAACCTTCAAATTTAATACATATTTTTAAAAAATTTTAAATACTTTTAAACATTTTTAAAGTGTTATTCCACACTTAGGAAAATTGAAAAAGACATTTAAAGAAAACGTATAAAAATTTGAACGCAGCGGTATTCGAACCCGCGCCTCCTGAATACCGTTCAGGCGCTCTCACCACTGAGCCATGCGTTCTACTGCCGCTCCGCTGCGTCGAAATAGAAATAGAAATCTTTGTCTTTTTTAATACATATTTTCTACTAATTTTGAATATTTTTTATAAAGAAATGTAAATAAAGAGCATTCACTGTCGCATTTACACTAAGAGATAAGTAGTTTAAGAGATATGGACTGACAGACACACACACACGCTAAATGCATATATATTTATAATGGAGCTTGCTTTCTGCTGAACATTGATAATTATTCAATTAAAAAGATAAAACTATTTTTTTTTATGTTTTAAGTATATTTAATTTTTTTATTATTTTAATTTTTATATTGATTCGAACCCAGTTCTACCTTATTGTGGTTTAACAAAAGACAATGCAACATGTTAATTTGAATATGTACGTAAATAAATATATATAAGTAATGCGCAATATAACAAAGTACAGTATGCGCATTTTATCATGACCCGTCATATCACCGCTTTCTGATATTCCTAGCAAGTACAGTCGACGAAAAAATTAGAGTAGACGAGTAATTAAAAAACAATATATTGAAAGGAATAACTAGTATTCGTTCCTAAAAGTCGATTTTGCAACGACAATTGTACCTTTCAAGTTACTACTATAACTGTTAGTACTATAAATAAAGTATTAAGTTTCTTTTTTGTATTAAGAGACGAAGACTATAAGAATATATTCCAGATATCTTGTTAGGCGCCTTCTAAAGGATCTCATAGGCTCAAGGCCCTACACAACGTCAATTTATTTAGTTGCTTACTTTTCTTCAAGCAAAAGATTCACAAAAAGGAGTGACAGGAGGCAAAAGGGAAATGAAGACGATGGGATACAAAACATTTCCTTATATAGCCTCGTAAAGAATGAAGATATGGTATAACAGACAGACAGACAGACAGATGAGGCATCTCTTAAGAGTGTTGAGAAGTAGACTATAAATAAGCTAGCTATAATATACTCTTAACTTACTTATAAACATTTTTAAAAGTGTTATTCCACACTTAGGAAGATTGAAAAACATATTTAAAGAAAACGTATAAAAATTCGAAAGCAGCGGGATTCGAACCCGCGCCTCCTGAATACCGTCCAGGCGCTCTCACCACTGAGCCATACGTTGTACTACACGCTGCGTCGAAATTCTTATACGCTTTATTACAATTTATTTTCGTTGTTTTGTTTAAATATGTTTTTACACTTGACTTATTTAGTTGCCAGTTAAAATCACTCCCACGCGTTGTTTAACTCCGTTCGAAACGTCGATATAAGATGGAGCGACAGTGAGGCAAAGCGATAGAAAGGCGAAGGGCGGCGAAAGGGGGCGATGTGAGGCGAAGCGAAGTGCAGTGAGATGAGGTGAGGCGAAGTGAGGCGAAGCGATACAAGTCCACCGGTCTCATGGAGTATGAATGGGTGATAAGTTGTAGAGAAGTGCAGAAAGCTGATATCTGTCATAATAATGTATTAGGAATAAAATAACTATTACACACACAGATAAATAAAAGATAATAGTAGTAATGTGATCTCATACTTCATCCTCAATTTGCCTCTAAGTTACGAGCAATTTAGCATATTAACTTGCGGAGCTAAACGCTGCACTTTGCCTCATTAAACGTGCGCATATATACAAAATATAAAATAATATTAACAAAAGGCACGGATTACATCCGTGGATGTCTAAACTCATTTAAAAAAAAAAAAAAAAAAAAGAAACTGGCAAATCCATTCCATTCCCTATTCTCAAAATCCCTACCATGCAATTACAATCACCAAACCCTACTTTGAACCCGAAACCACCGAAAAAGAGAAAAAAAAAACACAAAAAATCAATAAACATACAGAAAACAAGCTCCTTCTAGAATACGCATAATATAATATTACATACAATATAATAGTAAACACGTACACATAGTTCGTTCCCTATCCGTAATTGTATTTTAATACAGAGTCGAAGTCGAAGCATTACAGTTAAACGTTTAATCCTTTATTCCCATTTGTATGGTTGCGATCGTTTTCCGTTATATAAAAGCCGTACTAATAAATTCTAAACCTAACATCGACCTGCCAACTATCTAAAGATCTTATGCGACTATGAATCTAATGAATTAGATCAAAAAATCTGATATATCTATTAAATTTGTTAAAAAAATAATTATGACCAGTATTTAAATCCAAGGACATCTAAAAGATTTTAATTAAAAAAAAAACAATTTTCATTTTTTTAATATTTGTTATGCCCGGATTCGAACCGGTTAACTTCTAAATATGACGTCATCAATGACAAAGAATATTGTTTTTACAACATTTATATGATTTAATTTGCTTCATTCTAATATTTTTATTTCCTGACAGTATTAAGACAGAATGGTATCAAGAGGGGTTTCAAACCCCATATTATAATCCGCTAACTTTCAACATTATCAACAGAGAAAAAACAGTTAGTAATCGTTAGGGGTCGGTAGGGGTTAATAGCCCCAGTATTGGGGTTACAACATACATATATTTATTACATTTTATTGCATAATAGACAAAAATACCTATTGAGGGGTCACTAGAGCAACCAGTATTTCCCTTACTGGGGGTTAATAACCCCGGTAGCGGGGTCACAACATTCATATATTTAACATTATTAACCCTATATTCATTTCTATTGCAGAATAGACAAAAATATTTATTAAAGTTTGTTTTTCTACGAGAACCAATATTCAGATTGAAATTATAACAGGCATAGATTAGTTCTTGATCTGAGAATACAATCTGCAGCGATAAACCTTAGCATTCGGTACGCAATATTTATTAACAAGTTGAAATTGGTAAATGTAGTTAAAAATTTTGTTGTTTAAATAAATATATAAATCCTAGATGTTTCATTTGAAATTTCTTTTTATACAAATTAAAATGTGTGTAAAATAAAATTTAAATAACCGGCGTTTAAAGAGAAACAGCAATTTAATAAGACAAGTTAAGAATAGTGTCTTAACACTACCTTCCCTCCTGCTGTGTACGAGATGTACCAAATAAAAAAAAGACCAACATTTATACTGTATACCAATCACTAAGGGGCTACCTAAGGGCCCCCTGCGGGGTCGATAGTGTCTCGTCCGGGGTCACAAGCCCCGGTAGTGGCAGGTCGACGTGGTCTCCGGTGTCAACTCGTCGTGGCGGTCCGGGCGCGCGGGCCGAGGGGCGCGGGCGCGGGGTCCGGGGGGTCCCGGGGTCCGGGGGTCCCAGGGGGTCCAGGGGGTCAGGAGGTCCGGGGGGTGAGCTCACACCCACGCCATCCAGCCCTCGTACATCAGGCACAGGTTCTCTGCGCTAGTCGCTTCCGTTATTATGTAGTCCACCTGGAGATGTTTGTTGCATGGGTTAAGTTGGTTATAATAGTAAACTTTTTTTTTAATTAATAAATTGCAATATATCTCTGTGGCGCAGTGGCACGAACGTGTGACTGTAAACAACTGGTTGTAGGTTCGATTCCCATTCGAGGAGTGGGAATATTTAATATTTGCATTTCCTTCGCTCTGGTATCAGAGGTAAGGCGCGGCGTTAAGTTCCGCCACTTAACACGCAATGCCTCTGAATTCGGCGGTGCGTGGAGAACGGAGTGTCCCAACACTAGGTTCCCTCTGCCTACCCGAATGTGTGCGGGATACAGCGTGAAGCTAAAAAAAAAGTTACAACAAAAATCATAAATAACTTCACATAAGAAACTTTCAAGAAAAACACATATGCAGATATTTAGATACATTATTTAATATAGATTTCATAATAGAGATTATCTATACTCTATACTAATAAATAAAATTGGAGTGTCTGTTTATGTATATATGTATACACGATACATAACAAAATAACTTTTTTTAAAAAAAAATCTGTCTGTCTGTTTATTTATTCCACCTTGTCTCAGGAACGGCTAGATAGATTTTGATAAGACTTTCACTGACAGATTTCTAATTTAATAACGAGTAACCAGGCTACATTTTGAAGGCGACATTTAGAAAACGTATAACAAGTTGTTTCCAGGAGGCGCAGGTTCGAATTCCGCTGCGTTCCAATTTTTATACGTTTTCTAAATATCTTTTTCCATTTTTTAAAGTGTGGAATAACACCAGCCAACTAACACCATATAGTGGCCAGTCGTGGCGCAGTGGCACAAGCGTGTTTCTGTAAACGACTGGTTGTAGGTTCGATTTTCACTCGAGGGGTGGAAATTATATTTCAATTTTCTCCGCTCTGGTGTCGAGGTGAAGCGCGGCATTAAGTTCCGCCACTTAACACGCAAGCCTCCGAATTCGGCGAAAAAAAACACTTTAAAAATGTAAAAAGTAGGCGACAATAATTCCAGAAATGATAAATACCTGTTCTCTAGCGTGTGGGTGGGGTGAGTGCGTCCGCTCGCGCCCCTCCAGCTTGAGGCGGACGCGCTTCCACACGCCCGCGCCCGTCGCGCTGCGCTGCTCGCCGCCTGGGACACATCGGAGGGCAGCGGGTTCAAATATCGTAGCAATAAATATGTGCGTTTGTTTGTGTATGTGTGTGTGTGTTTGTGTATTGTGTTTAACTATATACTATCTGATATGATCTTTTGTTTTCGCGATTACTACACATTTTGAAATGAAACTATTTTTAACCGGATTAATCGCGTATATTTTTGGTATTCGAAAATACATTTTTAGAAACCCGACGTTTCGAACACTTTACAGTAGTCCGTGGTCACAGGCGAGTCTACCTGTGACCACGGACTACTGTAAACTGTAAAATATATACTATCTGCAGCATGGAAGAGACAATAGGAGAAGGGGGTTCAAATTGGGATGCAATAAATATATATGTGTTGGATTTAGTTAGGTATATAATATGTTAATTAAGTTATTGATTAACATTACTTGTGCAGTAATTAAAATATAAACAGTATAAATAAAACAAAAAAAAATAGAATAAATTAAGCTTAGACACATGATTTTAGACCAGTCAGTTTATTTAAGTGAAAGTTTTATAAAAAAATATTTTAAAAAATTGAACTCACTTCAGTAACCTAAATAAAGATTGCAAATTTATTTAAAAATCCGTCAGTTTTAAAGTTACAAACATGACAACCCAAATATAAAATTTATATTTGGGTTATTGACTAAAAAAATTATATTCACTTATTTCAATGGTTGTGAAAATTATATCTAAGGGGTTAAAATAGGGGTTGAAAATTTATATTGAAATCGACTATAGAAGGAAGCCATCTATACTAATACAATAAAGAGATAAAGTTTGAGTAATCCTCGGAAATACTGAACCAATATTGAAAATTCTTTCACAATTAGAAAGCTACACTATTTAGGAGTACTATAGGCTATATTTTATTATGAAAGTTCAGAGAATCCCAAAGGGGCTCGAATAGAGAATAAAAGCTGCAGATGACGCGTCAAAGCTGCGAACGGGTCGCTAGTAGATATATATACGGTTAGTATAATATATGGGGCCAGTCATGGGCAGTGGCACAAAGGCGTGATAGTAGACTGGTTGTGGGTTCGATTCCCACTCGAGGAATGGAAATATCTAATATTTCCACTTTAACCGCTCTGGTATCGAGGGAAACCGCAGCATTAAGTTTCGACTCCAAAACCCAAAAATCGTCGGTGCGTGGGGAACAGAGTGTCTTAACACTAGGTTCCCTCTGCCTACCCTGCTATATGCGGGATACAGCGTGAAGCTAGTATAACATATAGGTGGTAGTTACCGTGTCTGACAGAAAGTCTATTGCGAGGCAGCGCGGCTTGACGTGCGAGACGACGCCCGCTTTCAGACGCGGCCGGTAATCTGGAAAATTAATATATATTTTTTTTTAAATGCGAAAGTCTGTGTGTTTGTCTGTCACGCTTTCACGGCGACATCTACCGGTCCGATTTGGATGAAATTTAGAATGAATGTAGTAAAAGTTACTGGGTCTAACACAGGCTACTTATTTTTTCAAAAATCGACCGCTAAAGGGTTGAAATAGGGGATGAAAGTTTATATGAAAAATCAATCTAAACCGCTTGACCGATTATAATGAATTTTGGCATAAATATAGTTGATAATCTAAGCTTAACCATAGGCTACTTTATTTTAAAAAACCCACTCCCGAGGGTTGCAATATGCAGCAGCCAGCGGGCCGCTAGTTAATATATATTTTTTAATTTTTTTATATTTAGCTCAACTTATTTTTTTTTGTTACAAAAAATAGGAGAAAGACGAGTAAAATGTTATTTTAAAATGTCAATTTCTTTAAATAGATCTCAAATTTTAAGAAAAAAAAAACCGTCAATTTATTATATAAATCAATGTAAAAAATAAATAAACGCAACATAAATATGAAAATGTCAAACACATACACAATAGAAATTTAAGCACCAAACCAAATGCACTTATAAGACAAGTATAACAGATGTCTAACAAAAGACTAACATATATGTAGCAAAAGCCGGACAAACGTCTGACATGTGTCTAACATTCAGATTACAAAATTCTAACACTTGTCTAACAAAAGTCTATAGTTCAACGGGTGCCGAGGTCTAAAAATCCTAACAGGCGTATAACAGAAGTATAACAGATATATAATGTAAAATCTAACAAAAGACTAATAGAAGTCTAAGAAAAGCCTAAAATACTTATAACGAAAAGTTAAAACTCGTCTAACTCGTCTAATCTAAAAGTAAAGTAGAGTAATCTAAAGTCTAACAAATATCAAACACACCTCAGCAAAATATCCACGAGCGCAGGCAGGGACGTATAGCAGAAATTTAATACAATATATAACTAAAGTCTAACAAGATACTAACAGATATCTCACTAAAATCTCTAACAGACATCCAAAAAATACCTAACACACATATAGCAGACATAAAACAGACGTCTAACTTAAGTCTAACACTCGTCTAACAACAGCCTAACGAACATCCAATCCACCTCAACAACATATACGAGCGCGGGCATAGATATATAACAGACGTATAACATACATCTAACTAAAGTCTAACACACCTGAGCAACATATTCACGAGCGCAAGTATTAACGTGTAGCAGAAGTGTAATAGACTAACAGACGTCTAATAAAACTAACACATGTCTAATAAGACTAACAAACGTCTAACACTCATCTAACACACGTCTAACACTCATCTAACAACAATCCAACCCACCTCAACATCATGTCAACAAGCGCGGGCAGGTCGTCTTGCAGCGCGTGTGCGGCGCTCAACGCCGCGCGGGCGACGGTCTCGTGGTGGGGCGCGGCGTCGAGCGCCGTCTCGGCGGCGGCCGCCTCCAGCTTGTCGGAGGCGGAGGCCCACGCCGCCCAGAACTCTTGGGCGGGATTGTCTCCCTGTGCGACAAAAAAAATAATTTAAATTTTATATTATAAATTACGTTTAAAAACATTTTTTTCTTGAATATATTATGAAACGACACATGAAAAAAGCAAGCGCCCGCAACGCTTATTCTTTATAAACTATTGAATTTTAACTTTTACTAACATTTCTTGCACAAGAGGTTAATCTGACAAAAATTAGTGTCAGGGTACTCTATTATACAATGACTATAATTGAGATAGTAGGTACCGATACACCTATCGTCTTCTTTACTAGAGCAAAGTATTAATTATTTTGCTTATAATCTTTTTTTTTTTCAGCTTCACGCTGTATTCCGCACACAGCAGGGTAGGCAGAGGGAACCTAGTATTAAGATACTCCGTTCTCCACTTTCCGCCGAATTTGGAGGCATTGCGTGTTAAATGGCGGAACTTAACGCCGCGCTTTACCTGGACGCTAGAGCGAAGAAAATGGAAATATTAAATATTTCCACTCCTCGAGTGGGAATCAAACCCACAACCAGTCGTTTACAGTCACACGCTTGTGCCACTGGGCCACGACTGGCCATAATTCTATAATTTCCACAAATGGTGATCGAATCCACAACCAATCGCGTTTACAATCAAATATTATCCCACTGTGCTATGATGGGCTCTTAATGCCTTGATTTGAAATATATAATGTATTAGCAAATAAAAAACATAACCAATCATAAAGTTACAACTCTTGGACAGAGATGCTACCCTAGTAACTATAAAATACTTACACAATTTAAATATATGTAACTAAATTTAAACCAAGAGTTATTGGTTCACTAGTAAAAAATCTCTTATACATTCATGTTATCCTAGTAACCAAGAACTACATTTACGTCATTGTTATGGTTTAATTCCCATTCTGGAGAATGATTTTATATACACTGTTTTATATTTTTTACACACTGATTACACTCTGTGTGTAATCAGTGTGTAATTCGAGTGCAGGTTTTCTCTATGTACTAGAGTGTATAATGTGTAATATAGGTATTAACGTGGTTAATCTATGTCCACGGGTTGTGGTAAAACAAGGCGTGATGACTGACTGACCGACTTGACTTTAAGTTTCGAAATTTATCTATAGGTTTTGTGCATCACCCTAGTAAATGTGCAATGTGTAATTCAATTAAAAGTTCCTTTTGTGCACTCTAGAGCAAGTATGGGCAAATGAAGAGTTTTGGCCCGTGAAGCATTGTATATATTAATATTAAAAGTAAAAATATTAATTTTTGTCTTACATAAATTAATGTATTTTTTTAAATAAAAAAATAATACACATTATCAGGGCCAAATATACATGTGTAATGTCGACTATGAATATGTAGAGTGCAATGTGTAAGACAGTCACTAGCGCCCGACCTGGTTGAGGTCCAGCAGCGCGGCGAGCGGCGCGCGCAGGTCGAGCAGCAGCGGCAGGCGCGCGGAGGCGGCGCGCGCGAGGCGGCGGGCGGCGGCGCGCTGGGCGGCGGCGGCGCGCGCCAGGGCGGCGGCGCGGAGGGCGCGCGCGCCGCCCAGCGACGCCGACGTGTCGCGCACCAGGGCGGACACCGCGCCCACCTGGAACATGTGTATATATGATGAATAAACTATTGTTACATCATTTATTTAAAAATTAAATTAAATAAATTGTATATGTACTATTTCAAAAATAATTAAAATGGTTGATTGAAAAGTAACAAATTTAAGTGTGTTAACATTTAAACGACTAAGGTATACATAATGTCTAACACACTTTAATTGAAGCTCTCTTTATTAAATTTATAATTATACCAGCGACCCGCTCGTAAACCACATAACTATTTCACTGTATTGGAATCCTCGGAGGTAAATTTTTAAAAAATAAAATACCTTATATTTAAGCTTGGATTATCAACTATATTAAAACCACAATTCAATACAACCGGTTAAGCGTTTAGATTTTTCATATAAAATTTCATTCCCTATTTCAACCCTTTAAATTGATTTAAAAAAATTGGTAGTCTATATTAAACCCAGTAACTTTTACTACTTCCATACTAAATTTCATCCAAATCGGACAAGTGGATTAACCATGAAAACGTGACTAACAAACAGACAGATTTCGCATTTCTAATATAAGTATGTATAAATTGTTATGTACTTATATAATTTGTAGTAATAATTTATTTGAGTTTAATTTATCTGTGGATGTAAAATAGTTAAGCTCACGCCACACGGAATTATTCAGTTGAGATTTGAATGATTGGCTTTCAAATAGAGATAATCACTTTGTAAAAATATAACATTATATTTTAATAAAGTCCCTTCTCTACAGAACAGCAATTTAATATATTTGTTTCAATAAACAACATAAGTATATATAAAATTAAATATAATGCGAAGGAGAGAGAGTTACTCACCCATTGCGTGTCTATATTTCCTTCTGGATGCAGCATTTCCATAAGAGACTCCTCCACTGATGACACTTGTAGGGAGTACTTCTCAGCTAACGCACACGCCTGTAATTTATATATAAAATAAATGTATATTTATGTTATTTAATACAGCTTTAATGGTGAACCTCATAAATAATAAAAGTCATAATAAATCTGAATCTTAAATATAAGGTAAACTTGTAATAAGTATATGTAACAATTATTAAAGGTTTATCCATTTTCTTTGTTTTAAAAAATGGTAATAATACACATTTTTTAAATAAAATAAAGCCAAAACAGAATTGTTGCGTATTGACAAGCGTAAGTAAGCGACTTCAAGCGTTACTAAACGATAATATCTTTTCGATTATTTTCATCTCCAATTAAGTCTCACTAATTCTCCGAATGCGCAACAAGTGGCAATAAATTACTTTTTGTTAATATGTGAGTCCGGCGGAAAACACGTGGGCGGCACCTTAGACGCGAAGGGCGGCGTAAGCGTTACTAAACTCAACTAAACATACTTACGCTGCGGCCGCCCTACGCCCTTAGCGGCACGATGCTCGCGGACGACATGCGCTCCAGGGCGGCGTAACCACCGACTGCAGTTACACCCCTACTCGCACGTACCTCACGGCGTACCAGCGGCGACCGCTACGGCATGCACTTCACGGGCAGCGCCCTAGCCGGCGACGCGCTGTACTCAAGGGCGGCGTAACCGACAACTCACCTTCTCCCAATGCTGTAGGGCGGCGGCGAGGCCCCGGGCGGCGCGCAGGGCGCGGGCGGCGCGCTGGGCGCGGGGGGCGGCGGCGAGGCGGGCGGCGCGCTGGGCGCGGGGGGCGGCGGCGAGGCGGGCGGCGCGCGCGTCACTACACTCACCTTCTCCCAGTGCTGTAGGGCGGCGGCGAGGCCCCGGGCGGCGCGCAGGGCGCGGGCGGCGCGCTGGGCGCGGGGGGCGGCGGCGAGGCGGGCGGCGCGCGCGTCACTACACTCACCTTCTCCCAGTGCTGTAGGGCGGCGGCGAGGCCCCGGGCGGCGCGCAGGGCGCGGGCGGCGCGCTGGGCGCGGGGGGCGGCGGCGAGCGCGACGGCGCGCGCGTGGGGCGCGAGGGCGGCGCAGACGGCGGCGAGGCGGGCGGCGCGCGCGTCACTACACTCACCTTCTCCCAGTGCTGTAGGGCGGCGGCGAGGCCCCGGGCGGCGCGCAGGGCGCGGGCGGCGCGCTGGGCGCGGGGGGCGGCGGCGAGGCGGGCGGCGCGCGTCACTACACTCACCTTCTCCCAGTGCTGTAGGGCGGCGGCGAGGCCCCGGGCGGCGCGCAGGGCGCGGGCGGCGCGCTGGGCGCGGGGGGCGGCGGCGAGCGCGACGGCGCGCGCGTGGGGCGCGAGGGCGGCGCAGACGGCGGCGAGGCGGGCGGCGCGCGAGGTGCGTCCCGCCCAGCGGCTCTCCAGCGACACGAGCACGGACTGCAGGGCGGGGTTGGCGCCGGCGCCCCATTTCACTCTGGAAATGTGTAATATGTCATGTGTAACGTACGAGCCGGCGTGTACAGTGTAATATAATCGGCACGTTAGCAAATTTTATTATACACATTTTTCCATTTTTACATCAGTCCGCATACGGCCATCAACTCACAATAACAACAACAACAACAACAAACAACACACCTCTGATGCGCAGCAGTGACCAGCGCCTGCGTGCGTTGGGCGGCGGCGTCCAGGCGCTCCCGGGCGGCGGCCAGCTCCCGCGCGCGCCGCCCTAGCGCGGACGCGCCGCCCGCCCCCGCCGCGCCCGCGCCGCCCTCCGACCGGGATGATAACACCTGTGTACATATTATATGTATGTTTAAAAATATATTATATATTGGTTATACGATATATAGTATATCGCAGTCGGGTGTACAATACCGAGAAAAACTAGTTAGTAAAAGCGAAAATTTTAAATGTTTAAAAAAAATATTACATGTGTGATATACGATATATAGTATATCGTAATAGGTTGTACAATACCGCGGAAAAGTAGTTGGTAAATACCGCGTAAGGCAAAAAGAGAAAATAGTATTTTTTTTTAACTTCACGCTGTATCCCGTACACAGCAGGGTAGGCAGAGTTCCCTCTGCCTCCTCCTCCTAGTGTTAAGACACTCCATTCCTCACTTTCCGCCCAATTCGGAGGTTTGCCTGTTAAGTGGCGGAACTTAACGCCGCGCTTTAATAAATAGTAATTTTAACGCTAGAAACTTTAAGCGTTGATTAGATTATGCTACTACTGACTGCTGTAACTATTAAATAAGTTAAAAAGAACATAAAACATATGTTAATCAACACAATATCACTAAACACCACTTTTTTTTAGAATTACACATACAGCAAAATGTCGAAATAAGCAAAAACAGAGTTCTTTTTTACTTTTACCTTATTATATTGAACATAAAATAGTAATATCTAACAAAACAAAACAAAAATATATAAATTTTGAAAAGTGGTTAAATATTAAGTTTTTGGCCACCACATATACATAAAATGTATACAGACTAATAAAATGGAATAAAATATTTTTAGCGAAAAACAGATCAAAAAGTTGTACCCAATACACGAAACATAAAAACAATAACAACAATCACACTAACCTCAGCATGTAAAAAGGTCTATAGTTATAGTAAATAATATAAATGAACAAAAATGAAAACAAACATGTTCTTTTGTTACGTTCCCTGATTATCTGGGATTGCTGAGCAAGATTTCGAGCAAGAACTCAGGAATTATAGTAATAGGGCATGTAAAACGTAGAATATTTTTTTATTAATTATTTAAATGATTGGTAAGTAGTCGCTACTTTAGTTATAAGTTTTTAAATTTGTAATTTAAAATAAAACATTTAATAAATTTGGTTTTTATGGATCCTCCACTTCCATTGTACTTAATTCTCTGACAACAATCACAAAAACAACAGGCGTCCCAATCACTAGTATTTAGTCGTTTATGGGCGGCTTTACAACAAAAACAACAACAATAATTACAACTCATAATTCATGTTGAATCATGTTGGGTGCAACTAGAGATTGCGGGAACGATTTTTTAAAAGTTATTTATTTGTATAAATTATTACCATTCTTAAGTTGCATTTCAGGGCGCGTGTTATAGATAGATACATACACTTCTGGGTACGTGTAATAAATACTACAACAAAAGTTTCCCCAACAACAAAAATATCACTGACCTCAGCGTGCAGCCTGGCATGCGCGGCGCTGCGCAGCCGGGCCGCCCGCGCCGCGCCGCGTGCGCGCTCGGCGGCGCGCGTGAGCAGCGCGGCGCGGTGCGTGCGCGCGCGCGCGGCCTGCAGCGCGTGCGCGAGCGGGGAGGCGCGGGAGGCGCGCGCCACGCGGGACACGCGCGACTGCGCGCTGGCGGGCTGCAGCTTCTCGCACAGTGACTCCAGTGTTACGCTCCACGACGCGCCTGTTGGGGAATGGAGAAATATATTGTGAAATAAAATATATTCCTTATTGCAAAACAAGGACACATTTTTGTTTCACAAATAAAATCTACATTTAAATAAATATATTTTTGTAAATGTATATTAACTATTAAATCTCAAATGGTAGTCGTATATTATTATCGTATCAGTTAAAAAGAATATAATCAAACAAATATCATTATTGTACAATCAGTTATTTGTAATATATTCTAATAATCACAAATACAACACTAAACACTTCTCATCATATTTCATTATTATTCATCTATCTGTTAGTCCACGTAACTCTATACGTCCACGTATATCTATTACATTTTCACGACTAATCTACCAATCCTATTTAGAATCTACCAACTCTATAAAATTCAAAAATAATATCAAAAATAGTTGAAAACCCAGGGCAACTATTTCTTCAAAAATCACCTTTATAATTCACGCGATGAAGCAGCGAATGAATTGCTAATATCCTATATGTATCGTCTACGTCCCTCATATAATAAACAATAATTTAACGTTAACCCATAATTATCTCATACAAAAATCACTTAACAGATTTTAATATGGTGCAGCTAATATAATATGTAAGGAGGATCGCTTCCGTAGAGCTCTTCCGTCTTGGAGATTAGCATAATCGATATACTGAATCTGCATCTACATGTCATTTATTAGAAACGTAAGCTTTCCTGCTATTTTGAAATCTAAGCTTTATTTATTTTATATAATCGCTTGTTAGGTATATCAAATAGTATTATTAATTTAGGTTTCGGTTTCTCAAGGTTTTTATATTAATTACATGGTTTATTTAGCGTTAGTAGCAAATATATATCGTTTGTTTTGACTATTTCTAAAGATACGATTTTTTCTCGTTGACGACTTGTATGCGTAGTAATATTATAAATACGAAAGTCTGTCTGTCAGTAAATACTAAACTACCGGCTCAATCTGTATGAAATAAATTATTTCATATATATTAGGAATGAAAATATTTGAAAAGAGATCGGGAGCTAAACATAAGTAACTCTATTTAAAAAAAAGTAGTCTATAAATAGTTGAAATAGAGGCTAAAAACTCAAGCCCGTTAGGCCATTGGTTAGATTTCGACGATTATATTTTCAAGAACCAACCCCTAGAGAACTGTAAGTTATCTTCTAGCAGGGGATAAGAATTTATATGAAAAACTATAAGAAAGAATTATTTATAATTTTAGTTATTTTATTTGGCACAAGCGTGTAACTGTAATCGACTGGTTGTGGGTTCGATTCCTACTCGAGGAGTGGAAATATTTAATATTTCCATTTTCTTCGCTCTGGTGTCAAGTTCCGCCACTTAACACGCAATGCCTGCGAATTTGGAGGTGCGTGGGCACGTTGCCCACGTTGCCCACGAGTGTTTTAACACTAGGTTCCCTCCGCCTACCCTGCTGTGTTCGGAATACAGCGTGAAACTAAAAAAAAATCAATAAAAAAGTAGCTTAAGCGAGAACAAGAAATACGAAAACGATAAAGTCGTGTAAATGGCGTAGATAGTATTTTTGTAAATATAAAAATTTCACATCCATTATGTATAGCCATTACAAAAAAATTAAACACTTAATTCATACCTATCTCCTTCTGTTCAACTTCAGCGTGTAGGTCGAGTCTTGCACGACGTAGTAGCAGGCAAAGAACCGATGCCAAGGCCTTAGAATGGACACCCAGAACGCATCGCGATACATATTCTGCTGTAAAGCTGAAATTACAATAATTTACACATAATTCAAGAATATAAATATAATTATTGTAAACATAATTGTGGCCAGTTGTGGCGCAGTAGCACAAGCGTGTGACTGTAAACGACTAGTTGTGGGTTCGATTCCCATTCGAAGAGTGGAAATTATATTTTCATTTCCTTCGCTCTGGTATCAGAGGTAAAGCGCGCCGTTAAGTTCCGCCACTTAACACGCAATGCCTCCGAATTCGGGGGAAAGTGGGAAACG
This sequence comes from Dryas iulia moderata, assembly GCA_019049465.1. Classification (NCBI taxonomy): domain Eukaryota; kingdom Metazoa; phylum Arthropoda; class Insecta; order Lepidoptera; family Nymphalidae; genus Dryas; species Dryas iulia. Next base: position 518,786 of record CM032426.1, read on the forward strand.
GAGTGTCTTAACACTAGGTTTCCTCTGCCTACAGCGTGAAGCTAGGAAAAAAAAGGGCAACATTTACAGTTAAAATGATAGTTTCAATTGTATTTATCACAAGACTATAAAGTTAAGTTTCTCAACAAGAATAAGGAAGTTAAAGGAAGTTACGAATGGCAACAGCGAGGGTGTTCTGAAAAGTTGTTATTTAACACTCTAGAGAAAATAATTGTTAAAGAAAAATAGTTTTCTTAAACGAAACAAAACGAAAGTATTATTAAAAGTATCGATTTTTTAATTTACTGCTTCTAACACAGTTATGGTATAGATAAAAGCAGTTTCTCAGTTCTTTCCGTCATTGGTTGTGGGTTTGATTCCCACTCTCACTCAAGGGAATATTAACTGCTCTCTGGTGACTTGACAAAGCGCCTTAAGCTCCCCATTTCAGAAAGTCGCAATTTCAACCAAAAGCTGAAACATATACCCTAGTATATTACAACTATATGCTTTCCGACTACCCTCCTATATGCAAAAATAAAACATTAAAACAAGTCATTTTTAGAAAACGTATAAACTTTCAACGTAACTCGACTCCAGCCCGCGCCTCTTGGAAACCGTCAACCCGCTCTGACCTCTAAGCCACGCGTTCATTCGAACACGGGTTCAAATCCCACTACGTTCAATTATTTATACGTTTCTTAAAAAAAATCTTTATTAATTTACCTAAATATCTGAACAACACTTTCAAATCTTAATTTTTTTTAGGTTCACGCTGTATCAGGCAGGCAGAGGGAACCTAGTGTAAAGACAATCCGTTCTCCACGCACCGCCGAATTCGTAGGCATTGCGTTTTAAGTGGCGGAACTTAACGCCGCGCTTTGCCTCTGATACCAGAGCGAAGGAAATGGAAATATTAAAATTTCCACTCCTCGAGTGGGAATCGAACCCACAAGCAGTCGTTTACGGTCACACGTTCATGCCACTGCGCCACGACTGGCTCCATCTTAAAAATATAAAGTTAATAAACCATACTTTTAACATTTTTAAAGTGTTATTCTATACTTAGGAATTTCGACGCAGCGGATAGTAGAACGCATGGCTCAGTGGTGAGAGCGCCTGAACGGTATTCAGGAGGCGCGGGTTCGAATCCCGCTGCGTTCAAATTTTTATACGTTTTCTAAAATGTTTTTCAATAAACCATTATCTCCAAACACTCACCGTTTAACAGGCTTACACAGCGCATTGTCATCCAACATGATGGCTTGCGGCGTATGCGTGTCCCCGCGGAAGGCGGCCGCGAGCTGCGCGCACAACGCGAACACCTCCGCCACGGTCTGAATGCGGCGGACGATGAATATGTCCTCCAGGACTGAACGTAGCGCTGGGCTTTGCATTGCCGCCTGGGGATTGGGAATTTAAAAGTTTTATTGTAGATATCTTGTTGGGAGGCAATTTAGTTAACATACATATATCATAATTATATATGCATTTGTTTTAGAGCATAATCGTTAATGATGGGGAATTCATACTATTCAATTGACTCATAAACACTACAAATTCGAAAAAAAAATAATTTTTAAATTTAATTTTAAAATGAATAATGGTTATCATGTTCTAGTAGGACATTGTCTATTTGTATACACATCAGTTATATGTTCATTTCGAGGAAATGTTTCACTAAAACTCATTATTATAATTTCATCGCTTAAATCTCGGCAATGATTTCCGATATTTCAAACGCAATGTCACAAAAGAAGTAGAGAACAGAGTGTTTTGACTCTAACATCCTGCTATATAACTTAAAATACGGTAAATAAGTCCTAGACTATTATACTTTTAAAGCTATCCTCACTAGAAGAATACTCACCGACATACGCATAGCATCGTTAATATGATCGATTTTCCTCCACACTTGGGGTATGGGCGAGGCGAGGTGGTCAGCCAGCTCGCGTGCCCTCAGCTCTACGGCTGCGAACAGTCCGTTAAAGCCCATAAGCAGCATCCGACCTGCCGACTGGCTCTCACCTTCAGGCGCGGATGAAAGGAGGAGCTCATATCGAGATCTCAATTCTGCTGCTAATATCTGAGAGCTGGATGCTGGGGACTAGAAATAAATAATATTAAACATGACATTAATACCCTAATTTTGTATGTAAGTGTGTTTTTGCATAGTTCTAAAGTCTCTTACCTCCATTTCCATAACCAAATATCTAAAATGCATCTCCAACTGTGCGAGCAAATCATTTAGCGGCACCGGAGAATTAATTATGACAGAGTTAAGTTCATTGATCATTAACAGTGCCGATGGATCCTCAGAGTGAACTTTTTTCAAAGCTTCAGGTAAGATAATAGTACTAAAATTATAATTCAGCTGCACCAAGTCAGCCAGCAAAAGATTTGCATTTCTAACACATTCTACAGCGCCCGGAAGTGCGGCGTCATCTACTGAAGCAGATTGTAGAGGTAGTAATGATAATAGCTCAACTGCTTGCATTGATAAGGAACTCATATCATCCAAGAACCACTCTCCTTCTCTAGAAGTCAGATCTACGAGGCAATCTCCTGCGCTCTGAGCCCCATTTTCCAACATTAAATATCGTCTGTTCAAGTTGCATAACATGCTTATTACGACGTTTTCCAATGCCGCTGCAGCACCGTCTTCAGTCCGAACCCAATTGCTGATGTTAGTTTTGGCCTCCATGTAAGCATCTTGTGCCAAGGCTATAGCCTCAGAGCCACCTTCCAACTGTAATCTCTCCAGGCATTTATTTAGATTCGTGTTCACTTCAGCATTAATTTGCTGTAATCGATAATTGTACGCCAGAATCTGTTGTGTATCACCACAATTTGACTCGGCGTTGACGAGAGTTGTCACTTGGGTGGAGACTTCCCTACACACTTCAGGTGATTTACTTTCTAATGCTGTAGCGAGATATTTACGGAACATCACTATGCGATGGTACTCGGTCTGACTTTGTGGATAGTATTGTGAAACAGCAACATATTGTGTCAGGAGTTCGAGGCATGATCTAACCAAAAGATTTGTCTGTTGCATACTTTGGTTTAATTCTTGTTCTGCTTGCTCACACTGAGTAATCATAGAGCTTTGTCCAGCGTTGGTTAAAAATTCTTTTATATGTTCAAAAATCGGTTTCTCGTCATCTTCGTGTGGTCCAGAAAATTCTTGTACCCAAGTCATCAATTGTGGCCCATTTAATACTTCATTTGTATTTTTAAAGCTCTCTATTTGTGTATCGAAATCATTAAGGATCTTCACGAGAGCTTTCATGGAATCTTCAACAGCGTTCTTCGCTTGTTTGTACGAAGCATATTTTTGTGATATAGCGTACAGTGGATGATTACTAAGATTGCTACCAAAAACTTCGATTTCCTTAATGAGTGCCATTTGCTGGTGACATATTTGAAGCTTGGCATCCACAGCTTTTAATTCTTCGTTTTCTTCTAACCACTTATCAGCACATTGTATAACTTCAGGAAGTATTGCCAAAATTTGATCACTGAAACAACAAACTTGATTAAAAAATCCAATATTATAATGAATATTTAAAAGCGCATGACACGGACGTCCCACGACGGAAAGTGCTTAATAATTCACATCGAAAACAACGAAAATTTAATTAAAATTACAGTTTCCCTTTCCTTATACAATATAAATAAATTATGCACAGCTATAATCTGGTACATGGCGCGCTAATGTCCGCATACATAATTTAAAGGTAGCTTTGCGGCAAAAATAGAAAAGCTTTGGTATGTTGGCGTGCAAGTTCAATATAAACTTGATATATCAAGGTTAAGATTACATTTATGCGAGAATATCTTCAATAGAAATGTGAAGGCTATTTGCTTGAAAAATATTTTGTTATAATTTTCTAAATCTTTGGCGATCATGGAAGGAATACAAAAATCTATTCATAAAAGGGTTCTAGTGTCAGAAACTGGGTGATAATCATAACAAAATATGTAAATATCTACGTAGAACTTGTCACGATAATATCTCCACACTGAAACTGTAAGCTTCTAACTCACTCGTAAAGATACGTCGCCTGTATTTATTGCTTTCCCAAGTGTCAGGGAACGAATGCGAGATCATGTTTTTGCCATAGGGCCTTTATGTGCGCAATAACCAAACAATCAGTGGAGCGCAAAACTTCCTGGGGCGCGCTTTATCTCGATTGTTAGAGGAAATGTATCGTATGAAATGTACTAAATATACGAATAGATTTTATCTAGGGTTTCTAGGGTATAGGAAAAAAGAATAAAATACCATGCCATATGGGTCTGGTCGGAGGGTCTGAATGTAAATTCAGAAGACTAAAACTATGCGCGATGGTTGTGGGTTTTATTCTCACTCGGGTCAAATGATTATATTGAAATTCTCACTCGAGTGAATGATTATATTTAAATTATTTTCATTTTTGGTAACTAAGTCATGGTCATTTTAGCGTGGAAAATTTGACGAAAAGATTTTGTCTGACTACATTTGCTTGGTATCAAAGATTATTCTTAATATAGCTAATATATCATATTTAAATGTCACTCCTAATTAAGAAATACTAAGCTAGCAACGTAGTGCAAAAGCCATGAATCAACGACCAAAAGGGAATAACTCTAAATACGTTATGAGTGTTCAAAGAGAATGTTTCAAACGGTCCCCGGGCTATATATTTTAAATTCTCCAAGGCTTGAACACTATTAAATTGCATCAAAGGCAACTTGTGGAAAACTCGTGTGAGGTGAAATTGACTGTGGTAGTTTTCTCATCAGCGTAAGTATTATGGAGTCTAAATTTCTAATAAACATTTCATTTGCGCTGTAAGATTAGATTTTCCTTGACTTGTATCTTTTATTCAGGCAAAAATAAATATACTTAGTTTATTTACTTAATAAATACTGTTTCGAAGAGCCGTTATATTATTATATAGCATTTGGATTTTTTCCAGGAATTTCCTTCTTAAGCAACGATGGTATTAAGCACCATGATTACTTCTTGGTAGAATGTTTATATTTTGAAAATATAGTTTCTCTTATCAAGCTAGAAGAAAGGCCTTTAATTAAATTTATATATAGATAGCGGAAACTAACCAACATCACTAAAGAATTAATGAAAAGTACTAACGTTCCCTCTGCTTACCTCATTAAATATACAGGATTATTGTGAATAAACAAAAAAGTACAAAAAAATCTTACGGAGCCACCTAACGTGAAATTTGAGCCGCCGTTATGGCGTTTGACTGTAAAATTGATGGTTATGGGTTCGGTTCCCACTCAGGTGAATGATTATATTACAATTTTCATTTCTTCGCTCTGTTACCTAAGACGAAACGCATGTCTTCCGCCACTCAACACTCAAAATGACTCGATTTCGAGCGAAAAGTGGCGAACAGAGTGTTTTACCACTAGGTTCCCTCTTCCTTCCTCCTCAAACATACAACATGTTTGAAATTCCCCAACAAATAACCAAAAATCAAACTCACGTGACTTCATTAACTGTGTGCTTCAGTTCTCGCACCCTCACCGCCAGCATCGCCCGCGCAGCTCTCACGTGACGGGCGCCCCTGCGTTTCTGCCCACCACCCCACTCGACCAGGGGATCGTATACGAAGGCTTCCAGCAACGTCAGCAGTGTTTCACGACCGCGACGCATTGTTCTGATCACGTGTTCACAGGCCAGACGGAATATACCCTGCAAAAGAAAAGTTAGTAGTTTTAACGAAACAGAATAATTAATTTTTTTATTAAAATTAGGGAAAAATCATGTATTTTAACAAAAAGCCATGTTTTAGATATTTTTTAATCTTCGCTTATTGCAGTTGAGAGTATCTAGTGTTGGGACAGTTCGTTTTCTCATTACCGTTAAAATCGAGACACTGCGTTTTGAGTGACGGAACTCAACGCCGCGCTTTGTCTTAGTACCAGAGTGAAGTAATGAAAATTTAAATATAATCGAACCCACAACCATTCCCTTACAGTCAAACGCTTTCCCAATACGCCACGACAGCTTTAATTCAATAAATATAAATAAAAAAATATTTACAAAACTAAGATTTTATAAAAGAAAAAGTCTTTTTTTTAATTTAGAAGTGTTAGATGTGGGTCAAACCGGATTTCAATATTGGCTAGAGGACATTAGTGCCCGATCTGGAGCAGTAGGACGCATTAATGTCTCTTCGGGTCTTTTAGTTTTCCAAATTGAAACTCTCATGTGATATTTCTTATCTACTCACACCTTCTGCATAATGCATGGAATTAATATTAGGGCATTACGTGTTAAATAAAATGTTGACTAATATTATTTATATGTGGAAATGTCTCAAAAAAAGTTCATTACTCTAGAAAGATATTATGAGCAAAATTTAGACGTTTATAAAAGAATTTACTGAAGCTTCAGGCTTTTACCCAATATAAGGTCACGCCACGCTAAAACTTACTGTATATTGAAATGATTTTATTTTATGAGTCAATTGTATGTAGTGTGTAGATAAATTTAGTTTTAATTTATTATTATTATTAAAAAAAAATCGGTAAAAATTTAACAGAAATGTAACTGATCGCTGTCTGTACATTTAAAATATATAAAAAGATATATTGGGTTATCATTTTTTTTCAATCTGTTTGCCGATGCCTTTGTCTACGTTGATTTCATAAACGACTTAACAGTTTTAAATGCAGTTTGGACTATTATAATTTTATAATATTACCCTAAACATTTAGTGTTTATTTTTCTTTTTGCTTCATAAATATAAAAGAAACAACAATTTAAACTTTACACAACAAAATCGCTATAAAATAACTATTAATTTTACAAAATTACCTAAAACTTCAATTCACTAGTAAAAAATAAACAAATATACATACATACAAATGTATATATTCCCATACCCAAAACCGTTTAGTTAGTTAATAGAATATTCAAGTAACGGCATTACACGACGCGCGGAATCGGCCCAGACGCCGTCCCGCGAGACCCGACCGAGAAATACTGTAACCGAATATTATAATCATATTTTGGACATTTTATCTGAGTATCTGGGCGTGTTGTGTCGGTACGCGCCGAGGGATTCTCCCTGTACATGTTTATTCGTGTTCAACTTGAAATATATTTAAATGTATTTTTTTTTAGTGGCCAGTCGTGGCCCAGTGGCACAAGCGTGTGACTGTAAACGACTGGTTGTGGGTTCGATTCACACTCGAGGAGTGGAAATATTTGATATTTCCATTTTCTTCGCTCTGATGCCGTAAGGCGCGGCGTTAAGTTCCGCCACTTAACACGCAATGCATCCGAATTCGGCGGAAAGTGGGGAACGGAGTGTCTTAACACTAGGTTCCCTCTGCCTACCCTGCTGTGTGCGGGATACAGCGTGAAGCTATATTATATAATATAATAAAAATAAAAAAGGTATATTTTTTTATGCCTTCTCCCATATATTTGACTGCTATAGTCAGAGAGGAGTAGTGTTAAGGCACTCCGTTGTCCAATTATAGCCATAAATCAAGACATTGTGTTTAGACTGGCGAAAGCCAACGCCGACCTTTGAAGTAAAATAATCTAAATATAATCATTACTTCATGTAGGTATCTAACATACAATTAAAAATATCATTGATTAATTTCGGGAACGCATTTCGAATACGGCATTAGTAGGAAAATTTCAAATTTTGTTAGGTAGAGAGAGAAAATTAAAAAGCGAATACGAGTGTTAATGGACATTTTAAAGTTACCCGATATAGAGTACACTTGGATCGCAAGTTCCAGGCATTACTTCAAACTCCTCTCTCTACAACGCGATGGATGCCAGTACGGTAAATCTATGGAATACTAAGGAATTTCTTCTCTAACATCATTATATCATAGAAAAATGCTTAGGTATAATCTAGTAAAATAATATAGGCTTAAAACCTAAACACTGCGTAGCTTGAGATTTGAATTATTAACCATAAATAGCAAAATTAATAAACTTTGCCCACGATATTTTACTAAATATATAAATGTATATTTATACATTTAGTAAAATATAACATACATTTAGTATAATATAGGTAAATAATATATTCAACACGGGCCAAGCGGACATTAAGAGACCGTCAGGGGGCTGTCATGTGTCTGATTACATTCTGTATCCTTATTTGACAGACTTGAGGTCTGGGGATTTGACCCCACATCTCGCAGGTACAAATGTTAAAATTAATTAATCCAAGCGTTCATCATGTAATTGTACTGGAGTTGCGTTTAGTGTTAATAATGTTAATTTAATTTATATTATTGCAATCTTTATATTTAAATAATAATGTTCATGCAGTTGGTCAGCGTGTGACTGTTAACGTGATTAGTTGAGGGTGAGATTCTCAATTTTTTTGTATCCCGCAAACAGCGGGGTAGGCAGAGGGAACCTAGTGTTAAAACAGTCTGTCCCCTATTTTTCGCCGAATTCGGAGGCGTGTGAAGTGGCGGAACTTAACGCCGGGCTTTGCCTCGGTACCAGAGCGAAGAAAATGGAAATATTTAATATTTCCACTCCTCGAGTGGGATCGAACCCACAACCAGTCGTTTGAAGTTACACATCTGTGCCACTGCGCTACGACTGGCCCCATTCTCAATCATAAGAATGATTATATCATTCCTCTTTTCTGGTAAGAAGACAAAGTGCATTTGACTTCCGATACTCAAAACATGTTAATTTTTTAGTTTTATTCCACTAAAAGAGTTTATAAGATTGTACACCAATCAATGTACTCGCGTTCTTCAATCTCTTTATGTTATAGAGTTGTCTAAAATAACGTCTATGCTAATAAGACAACCGTTATACCTAAATTGTACTTTCATTTTATTGTACTTCTTATTCATTAATGGTAGTATAGTCACATAGACGTCGTAACACCTATGAAATAATATTTTTAATGAATATTTTATAAAATAGATTAAATCCCTAGGATTTTATTACCATTATCATATCAACATTTTTAAATATTTTATCTCTTTTTATAGTAACGCAGCGGAGCAACTTCGTCCCCAAGGACTGAATGATGCGAGATTATTACAATGCAAAGTTTTCAGAGAATCTCTCAAATCATAATACAAAAGATTATATCCACTAATAAAAACGTAAAATACAACTAAATTACCAAGTGACAATATATTAACTTCATTAAAATACCTATACACATTTCTAACAAATCTTTATCTTCATTAACATTCAAATCATACCTAAAAACTAATAAGTTAATCGACCCAAACGAAGTCCAGGCCCTAAGACACTACCTTCCTAAATCAGCAAACACTAATACCTAGTATTAAGGTCACATTCAGAACACAAGGAGAATTCACAGGAATATTAGAGAACGTATCTGACAAATGTACGAGCTCGTAGCTCGGCGGTCGCGAGGCATTCATCCGGCCATTTAGTACGTGCCCAACGTGACGTACGCCAATTTCAAGCTAAGAGCTTTATTGGCTTAAGTTGGGCATTTTGCAGGAATTACTGTTGACTATTAATTACGGACGAATATTAAAATATTGTAATTTATAATTATAAGAAATTAACTTCAAGCTGTATCTCGCACATAGCAGGGTAGACAGAGGGAACCCAGTGTTAAAATACTCTGTTCCCAACCTTCGAATTCGGAGGCATTGCGTGTTAAGTGGCGGAACTTAACGCCGCGTTTTGCTTCGACACCAGAGCGAAGAAAATGGAAATATTAATTATTCAACTCGCCGAGTAGGAATCGAACCCACAACCAATCGCTTTATGGATACGCTTTGTGCCTCTGCGCCACGACTGATCCCTAATATAAGAAATATATTTATTACTATGACATATAAATAAAACAATATAAAGTTCAAAAAATTAATTATTTATTTATAGTTACAGTTGACTCTGACTTGCATGAATATAAATTAGGCATCTTGGTATTCTAGCTGGTGGTAAATATTTGGAAAGCTTTATTAATAACTAGCAGCTGCCCGCCACTTTGTTTACGCGGATTTAATGACCCTTCTCATACTAATTCTACTTATCACGTTAAACAAGTTTTGCTAAGACGAAACTTTCTCGTTTTTTTTAAAAGATTACCTAGACTATAATAGTTTTTTATTAGTAGTTAAATGAAATATTTCAAAATAATCTTTCCCCGAATGGGATTTGAACTCAAAAACACTCGTATTTGCAGTTAGATGCTGTATGCTGTATCTCTGCAACAAGATGACTTTAATGATTTTATGTATCCTATAGGTGCGTAAATACGTCAAATAAATAAATTCGTGATATATTTAAATATTAACTTATACATATAACACATAAAGATCACTGAATCCATCGTATTAAGAAAAGTATTCATACACCTATAATTGAAAGTACCGTTTATCTTTTAGTAAGATATAGTTAAAATCGTTAAGACCCGTATGCCATCACCGTGTGATAGATGAGCCTCGTAATTGGTAGTAGGGACGTCAAAACTGCTAAGATTACGTTTCAAACTATATTGCAAGTCATCGACTTATTCTTTAGTTTGGTCACATTAATCACGAATTAGTGATAACGACGTATGAAAGGAAACAAAAGTTTTCATTTAGGTACGGTTACAGCAAAACGCGATTTAATTATAGTAAACTAACTAAAATTAATTAAATAAAACTTCTTTAAAAATAACAGGAGTGGAAATATTCAATTTTTAATTTTTCTTCGCTCTGGTGTCGAGGCAGAGCGCGGCGTTAAGTTCAGCCACTTAACACGCAATGCCTCAGAATTCGGCGGAAAGTGGGGAACGGAGTGTCTTAACACTAGGTTTTCTCTGCCTACCCTGCTGTGTGCGGGATACAGTGTGAAGGCTAAAAAAAACAGTTGTATGCTTTTCCACTATAGCAGGGTAGTCATAAAGTGACTAGTGTTGCTGAGAAACTAATATAACAGTTAGTATTAATATACAGTATATAGTTTTAGAATTTTCTTGATATAAATACTGAATAAGTGAGAGTGAACCTCCAATATTATAGATTAATCGTTTTGAGGTAGGTCAGGTTTATTTATAATATCACCACCCTCCGTCGGTCGCGGCATCAAGTATTTATATTTAAAATAGACGAAAATATAATAGAAAATATAGTTTACTATAAATCAATTTTAATTCAGTTACATTGCATCTAGTCAGAAATTGGATTTACGGATTCAAATATCAAAAATAAGTTTTTTAAAATATATAAGACGCAGCTGGTGGTCAGCATGGCTTAGCGGTCAGAGCACCCGGACGGTTTCTAAAAGGCGCGGGTTCGATTCCCGATGCGCTAAAATGTTCTTACGTTTTATAAGTAGCACTTTAAAAAAAATTAAAAGTGTCACACGTTGTTTTGACGCAATCGGTAAGCGGAAAAATCCAGAATATCCCTTTAATTCTTAAAAAACAGACAAAAACAATTAAACGTAATTTTTTAAGAAAAGATGAAAAGAAGTGGCCAGTCGTGGCCCAGTGGCACAAGCGTGTGACTATAAGCGACTGGTTGTGGGTTCGATTCCCACTCGAGGAGTGGAAATATTTAATATTTCCATTTTCTTCGCTCTGGTGTCGAGGTAAAGCGCGGCGTTAAGTTCCGCCACTTAACACGCAATGCCTCCGAATTCTGCGGAAAGTGGGGAACGGAGTGTCTTAACACTGCTGTGTGCGGGATATAGCGTGAAGCTATTTTTTTTTAATTTTTTAAGAAAAGATCAGATAAGAATATTTTTTTTTAACTCCACTAATATAATTCTTTAAATATAACATTAAAAAACAACTTTCACAGTCCTCTCACTATATATTTTATCAAAAAGCAGATGCGATCAATGCCGAGTCAGTACGGCGGAAGTCATTTTTTATACGGAGGACGCGTTGTAACGCGAACTGGCGCTGACATTAACGATATCTATCTGCACTATTTGTCTTAATCCCACGAGTCAATGGAACTTATACTGCCATTTTGTGACCAGCAGATATTCTTATGACAAGAAAAATATGAAAAGACATATGTATAACCGTCGAAACTTTATATAGAAGCTCTTATACGCTTATTATAAAGTTTGTTAATATATATATTCTTAATGTTTTTTTTGTTTTTTTGTGTTATTAACATTTTTATACATAATAAAGAGACTATTAATTTGTGCTAGGGATAAAGCGTGAAACTAAAAAATGTGGCCCAATGGAACAGGGTCTGAAGTACTTAATAACAACTAGTTGTGGGTTCGAGTCTCAATTGAGGAAAGATTATAGGGTCAGTCTGAAAGAACTTACAGTCAAGAAACTCCGATTTTTCCTTCCGCCTGAAATCGACATAAGAAGGCGGAACTTAACGCCGCGGTTTGTCTTGTCATCAAAGAAGAGCAATGGAAATAATATAAATATAATTTTTGTACCGAGTACTCCGCTCACTCCTTTCAATGTATATCGCTAACACAGTTGTAGATACTAATATCTATAATACTTTATTAACCAACAGATATAAAATTAATCAAATAAATGATAATGCTAAAGCCCTACTCTGAACAGATTCGCAGACGGGTTTTCTATTTCATTAGAAGGTATACGACTACGATCTCTGGGGAAATAAGTTTAATTTTCATATGTACATACATGTTACATATCATAAGGCAGACGAAACGAAAGGAAAAGGTTAGTTATTTTCTATTTTTACACATATTTCACATTAGGTAAGAGGAGAGAACTTTATGTGTGTTCGATTCCCACTCGAAGTATGATTATATTTAATTGTTTGTTTTGCTCTGGTACCTAAGACAAAATTACGCCACTCGACACGCAATGTCTTGATTTCGGGCGAAGCGTGAAAGACGGAGTGTCTTGACACTAGGTCCTCTCTGACTACCCAAAAAAGCACTTTTTGCCAATTTCAAAAATAATAAGTGAAGGAATATAACGCTTTCTTTCTTTTATAAATATTCAGTTAAGTTCTTAACTTCGGTTCGCACTTTACAACATCACAAATCACTTAGCTAATGTTAAGTTGTATGGAGATGTTAATTCACTAATTAGAAGCTTGTCAAATGCACTTCTATGTTTCTAAATAACAAAGTTCTAAAGCTCCTTCTCTAAAGCTTACTTAGTAGTAGTAGATTAGATGATAATTGTTGAGAGAGTGCTATTAGTGTCCATTTGAGATGAGATGGTGGACTTACGTTCTTGTTAAGATTTGAAGATTTTAGCGTGCATTAACTAAGTATAGGTTATCCATTTTAACTTGATTTAGAAGACGAATTTAATACTCATTAAGATATAATATACAATTTTTTTTAGCTTCACGCTGTATCCCGCACACAGCAGGGTAGTCAGAGGGAACCTAGTGTTAAGACACTCCGTTCCCCACTTTCCGCCGAATTCGGAGGCAAGCTAGCCCCTATAAAAGTTTATAAATTAAAGAATGTCAAGAATCAAATTATAATTAATATAGCTTACTTATTCTCTCTTTAATCTCTCTTTGGGATAAGCCCACCTCTTGTTTTATCAACTTTTATCTCTGATTTTGTATTTACTATATGTTATTTTTAAGTGCAATAAGAATATATATATTAAATACTGTTATGTTATGATTAATTAATTACCACCCATCCATCTTCCCAACTAACACTTTACTCGTTCACATTAATTACCACGAATTATCTATAATTTAGCAATTACTTACTTATTATAATAAAATTTAGGGGTCTGTCGTGGCACAGTGGCACGAACGTGTGATTGTAAACAACTGGTTGTGGGTTCGATTCCCACTAGAGGAGTGGAAATATTTAATATTTCTGGTATCAGAGGTAAAGCGCGGCGTTAAGTTCCGCCGCTTAACACACAATTCCTCTGAATTCGGCGGTGCGTGGACACGGAGTGTCTTAACACTGGGTTCCCTCTGCCTACCCTTCTGTGTGCGGGATACAGCGTGAAGCAAAAAAAAAAACTTTTATATTCACATTAATTACTTTCTTAGAAATCCTTCAATTTTAAACGGTAAAGGTCACGGTTTAGAGTTTCCATTTTGTAACTTAACCGATCTATTTTAAACGTGCATTATAATTCACTTGAATTGATGAAAATGATGAAATAATGCAGAGTACTTTCACACCACCCTCCAGTTTCTTGCATATTACAATTTATGTCCAATAATACGCAAAATAATACGTCAAGGCAAAGCGCGGCGTTAAGTTCCGTCACTTAACACACAGTGCCTCCGAATTCGACGGAAAGTGGGGAACGGAGTGTCGTAACACTAGGATATGACACTTATTGAAGTGTCTTATCCTAGTGTTACGACACGTATTGACGTGTAAAAATATTTTTTATAACTTCACGTCACGTTTTATCTTATTAAAGCGAAGAAAATAATTTTAAATATAATCAATATCTAGAGTGGAAATCGAATCTGCACTCATACTTAACGATACTGTTCCACTACCAAAATGTGACCTCAAAAGCAAACCTCGAAAAAGTAATAAATATAAATGTTAAAAGGTTTAAGAAATTATACCTCAGAGCTAGGTTACTTTCATTTGCAGTAAAACATTATGTATACATTTCTTTTTAGGTGGAGCAAAGTTTCTTGTTAAAGGCGAAATAGTATTGAAAAATTCCACGGGGACGGCAACTATGTGTGCCGACGTAATGAGGGCGCCTTGTGAATTCCCTACAAAATTAAGGCAGCTAAGCAGGTAAATATATATATACATATATGAATAACGTGGATTTTACGCAGCTTCCGCTTAGAGTAGAAAAAGAGAATATAGTGTTGGGACATTACGTGTTTGATTTTCTCAATTTCGGGACATGCTGTGTTGCGGAACCATGTTTTGTTTAAATTATTTATATAAATTTATTTCAAATATTGTGAAATGTTATGTACATTATTTTAGCTTCATGCTTTTCCTAAACACTACTCAACTACGACGAAAAAACTCGATTACCTTAGTCGAAAATAATTTCGTGTAAAAACACTCCATTCTCCATTTTTCAACCGAAATCGAGACATAGCGTATCAAGTTCTGAATATCAATTTCTTACCACACAGAGCAAAGAAAATAACTCAAAAATAATGAGCCCAAGCTATCACGTTTAAAGTCAGACATTGTCACACAACGCAACGATGGCCTAGTGTGTATTTTAGATTCCTTAAACCTTGCGAGGAACAAAATCAATAAAAGCACTAATTTTAATTACGTACGTACAAAGCCTCAGCATAAATCATTCATATACATACATAAATAAAAATGATTTTACCACCTACGGGATTATCTGCAATACGGGGATTATATCAGCTTATTTTAATTAAATCTGTTGCGTTGCACTTAGCATAGTGTACTTGTTTGTATATTGTAAAGTATAAAAGTAACTTTAAAGCAGAAAGCTTTTAAATGTATTTTATTTAAGTCTATATATAAAACAAATTTATATTTTATAAGTTTCTAAGTAAAACTATACAGAATTTATATCTTTACATAGTATAAAGCAAGGCGCTTCCTGCGTCTGTCTGTAAGTGTGTATACTTAGATCTTCAAAACTACGTAACGGATTTTGATGTGGTTTCTTTAAATAGATAGAAATGGAACAAAGGGAAGGGTTATATGTGTAATACATGCATAATACAATAGAAAAACACTGTTAATTTTAGAGGTTTCTAAATAGTTGTCAGCGCGGCGGCGTGTATCTATAGTGAAATAGTTGTGTAGTGCAAGCAGGCGAAGCCGCGAGCGGTCCACTAGTAAAATAATAATATTGTACACAACAATTTTATTTTATTTATATATATAAAAAGAAATGTTTTTCTATGATATTAAATGTCTTGCTACGCATGTAATTACACCAGATTAAAAAATGATCTCTCACCTGGTATATATATAAGACCCTGATGGAAAGTATGGTTGATCCTGTACTCATAATCGTTAAATGAAAATAAAAATTAGAAAATTACAAATGTGAAAGTTTTAAACAGCTGTGAAGTAAGAGTTAAAACTTTTTTCCATTGAAGCATAAATAAGGTTTAAATGCCTTCACAGAGATAAAAAATTTTAAAATAATGCACTTTAAATGAAAAGTTATACGAAAAATTTAGGTGTTAATGGTTATTTACTATTATTTTTTATCAAACCAAGCAGTATAAATATTTATATTATACACTACACACCAACCAAGTTTAAATTGCAAAGTTTGATTTAAACCGCTTTCCTCTGAAAATAGTCTTAAATGAACCACAATAACAAATAACAGTATGCGCTGTTTTGTACCGGCTTGTAGGAATTAACAAGTTTAAAAGCGTTTGTCGGCCGAGGCGCGGCTCAGGTAGCGGCGTAACGAGGGCAAAAGTTAGCACAAACCCACCGCAGGTAAGTTTTAATGAAGTGTCGCCTAAGATCCTTTATAAAACACATCAATTCTTAGACTTAGACGTTTTAATAGATAAAAAGTAGTCGAGTAGTTGACGTCGGTTAGATATTACTTTCTTTTGTTTCTTTACACGTCTGAGCATGGTTAAATTGTAAGTAAAAAATATATATTTTTGATACTTAAACAAAAACATTCTTAAATATATTGAAATATTTAGTTCCTTAAGTTGTCTAAGAAAAAAGGAAAGAATTTAACAAAAATGCAGCGTTTGACACCGACTTTAGTATGTAATTTAATCTCTAAATGTTATTCTGTACTACGTGGCCAGCTGGAACACTACGGTTTTGTTTGACTGGACCAAGACAAATAATTTTAACTAAAATAACATTTGAATTACTCTGTCACCATTAGTTAACTATAGCAATAAGTGATTAATTATGTTTTTTTTTGCTTCACGCTGTATCAGCAGGTACACAGCAGGGTAGGCAGAGGGAACCTAGTGTTAAGACACTCCGTTCCCTACTTTCAGCCGAATTCGGAGGCGTTGCGTGATAAGTGGCGGAACTTAACGCCACGCTTTACCTCTGATACCAGAGCGAAAAAAGGGAAATATTAAATATTTCCACTCCTCGAGTGAGAATCGAAGCCACAACCAGTAGTTTACAGTCACACGTTCGTGCCACTGCGTTACGACTGGCCCCTGGAAATATAAATCATAATATAATTATTTTAATATCTTCGCTGTGGTAAACAAGACAAAGCGTGACCTTGAAGTCCGGCAGTCTCAAATTCATGCCCAAAGTACAAAACGGAGTGCCTTGACACTACTCTCTGACAACCCTGATGCTCGGGTTAAAGCTTGAAGCACTACAGAACAAAGTAGTAGAAAATTAATTTATAAATATTATAAAAGCTGCATGTTAAGTGTAAGAATAAGAAAGCGGGCGCTCGGAGCTTAAACGCGAGAGGAAAAGTTATCGCTCGCAAACTCATCGGGAGCAAGTTTTAATGAACTGTCGCTGTCAACTAGCGGTTTATAAAACGTTAAGCGATTCGATTAAATCTATTTTAGTACTACAATAAACTTGTTTTCTTATCGACTATGTTTTCTTTTCATTATAGCGTATTTTTCAAACAACTAGGTCGGGGCTATCGTGGAGTTGTTGTGGGTTCGATTCCCGCTCGGGAATATTATTATATTTAATGTAATGAGTATACATTAAATATAATTTTTGCTCTAGTAATTAAGAAAAAAAATAAAAAAGTAAAAGAGGATCTATTTGTGAACATATTAGATAAAATATTAAAAAAATAAATTGATTTACGAATTCTTAAACGCTAACTAAAAATGTTAAAATATTAACTTCTGTTTTTTGTGTAAATAAATCAACTCCATTATGATTTAAGCCATTTAGCTGTCTAGTTGTTTAATAACAGATATGTACATCTAATACCATTACAGAAATAACGTTACAACAGAATTAATGAAAACAAAAAAAATGGGAAATATGACACCTATACTGATATTGAGGCTATCGTGATGCTATAAGACGGACAGTGTGTAAATCCAGTAGTTATAGGTCGGGAGGATGATTATATAGAAAATGTTTTCATTGCCCAACTCTAATGAGACACAGCCACGCCGTACGCCACATTTTGCTCTCGGACTTAAGCGGGAAACGGAGTGACCTAAGACATTCTATCTGACTAATTTGATATACGTGTCTCCAAAGTTTTCAAGCTCTTTTTATTTACATGGATACAAACAGACCCTGCACTAAGCTAAAACAATATAAAACATTTTTAAAGTGTTATTCCACACTTAGGAAAATTGAAAAAGGCATTTAGAAAACGTATAAAAATTGGAACGCAGCGCAACAACGTAAGAACAAAAATAAGTTGTAATAAAGCGTATAAGAATTTCCACGCAGCGTGTAGTACAACGCATGGCTCAGTGGTGAGAACGCCTGGACAGTATTCGGGTTCGAATCCCGCTGCGTTCAAATTTTATACATTTTCTAAATGCCTTTTTCAAAATAAAACATTATCAATAATATGCATATATCACTTCGTTTCCTTCCGGGAATCAAACTGACAACCACAATGAAACCACCAAACCACAATTACTTCAACATTTTATATCATAAAACGTAACAATAAAAATATGATAAGTGGCTTTAAAATTTCTAAGGATGCTACGACGTAGCCGAGCTACGGAGCTACGGAGCTACGATCACATTGAGTAAAGAAATACCAAGTAGTTCTTTGATATTACTGAATATGAAATTGCATAGAATTCGAACGTGAATTGTATATTATCCGTGGAAAAATTACATTGTTACTGCAATAGTATATTTAGATAAAACGTGATATGTCTGGGACGTCTGTGGGAGATGAGATACAATTTCTATTTTTATATTATTTTCTAGGTGTGAATACCTTTACAATGTTTACGTAGCGTATATATTTACTACAATGTTTTAAGGTGTAAATTTTGATAAAACTTAAATTAGAAATTACGGCTTGTGAATATATAAAACGTGTTCGCTTTAAATTTCGTAAGCCACGATTGTTAAAGGTCAAAATGCAGCAAAATTTACATCCGTCTTCTAATAAATAATTCTCAACACATATATACAGGCATTATTCACCACAAATTAACCATAATATAACTTGCAGGAAGTATACAGAACACTACCACTAATTTCCAAAAGGAAGTATATAGTATGTAAGGAAGTATATGTATATACTATAAACTAGTACCTATCATTTATTTATATCTATGAAAACAATAAAATTAAATTAATATTCTTTATATCCTGTAAGGAGAAGAGAATGTTATAGAAGATCCCTCTAGTCTCTTCTTTTCAACTCAAGTAAAACACTTTTTTGTAAGATGTCAGCTCAAGATTACGCTTTATCTTAATCACTGGTACGCCGGTGAAAAAAAATATCTTAAAAAGTAGATATTCTTAAGTACGTTCAATCATAGAGGGGGCGTTGGTTTTTTTATGCAGAATCAATTTTTTTTCGACACTCCACACTCCGTTCATTACATTTGCACATTAAACGTTAAGAGGGGCAGAACCCGCCGCCGCGCTGTGTTTTAGGTATCAGAACGGTAAAATGAAAGGATTTAAAAAGTAAATTTAAAAATCATTACCCTGGGTAGGAATCGAAACTACAACCAATCATGTTTACTGTTAAACACTGAATCACGCCACGATGGCCAATGTCTGTTTTAAGTATGGTTAAGGTATTCTAAACGGAGAATATATACCTACATATTCTTCCAGTACATATTAATAGAATGATATCAACGTATGTTCCAACAAATGTCAGCCATTATAAGTTTAAGGAATATTGTAGTGTCCTAAATATACAAGTTCTCTATCAGTGTTGTTTTGTATAATGAGACCACTTATTCCAAGAAAAATAATCTGCACAGGCCTTGCGCCTGAAAGACGAAGCATGCGATACGTATGTATGTATGTTTATTCATCAAAGAATTCAATTAGGGAGCATAAAGGCTTTTTGAAGAAGAGTAAAACTCATTACACCAGCAGATATGCCTCACAAAAGAGATCAGATACCTTCTCAACCGATTAGATTATTTAAAACATAATGTAATCCGTCCGACGCACGTACGAGTACGAGAGGAACGGGTATGAAATAAAGAGGCCTAGGGTTAGGCTAATATTAGGTTACATGTGAGCTAGAAAAATACTTTACAAAATCTTGTTTAAAAGGTAAATGTATGAGGCTATTGTGGAACGGCGTCTGACTGTAAACGACTGGTAGTGGATTCGATTTCCACTAGGTGAAATAATTATGTTTAATTTAATTACAATTCTCTGGTACATAAGACAAAATGCGCCGTAGAATTGCGCCATTTAACATTCAATGTTTCGATTACGAACGGGAAGTGGAGAACGGTGTGTCTGGGTGCTCTCTAATTACCCTGCTATGCAGTGAAAAAGATTGAGGCTGAAATCATTATATTTAGAAGTCACAATAACTTATTACGTGGTAAAGTTATCCCTAATTCCACCGCACTTATCTCAATAAGCCAGGCACATGAGGCTGTATGATAAACATTTGGGTATCAACACATAAATTAAATTTATTAGTACCTCAAAAACTTAGTGACATTACTAATAAAGAAATATGATGAGCTGAAAGACGTGACACTAGCCATCAATGACTGAAAGACAAAAGTATTTTACTCTACCTCAATTTACCAAACGTAAGAAGGAAAAAGCTTACAAAACAAAACATATAAGCTAACAAGTCGCTTCCCTGAAATCAATTTAGTAAATTAAAAACGGAGGTCATCTCTACACGTAACATTTCATAAACCAACATACAAAAACAATTTTCCAAATGTTTACATTTAATAAAAACACACGCCCTTACAAAAATTCACTGGGAATTTTCAAATAAAATATGACAAAAGGGTATCGTCTGCAGAATACTATCCGAGTTTCGAGTAAAAATTACTTTTAATTTGGCGAGTCGGACAATACGCCCGCAGCGTCAGCTCCGCGGAGAAGTAGGTACAAGTGTAAAAATATTAAAGATCCGTTTAATCTTAATGAAAGAGCAGGAAACTCCATTGAGCAGGGCGTGAAAGTGAAAAGGAAATTAGAAATGGTATTTACCGCCCGCCCTCTGTAAACAGGCAGATGGGGGTGCTATCGAGATTTTTTGAGACATTCGAACGCTAATCATTATCAATTCAATCATATCGATCTTTCCTTCGTAATCAAATTTAGATAGCTTTTTTTATATATTATGTTGTAGATTGGCCTCACGTAATAAGTAATTAATTCAATTTACAATTCTAAGGTCGTGGTGGCGCAATGTGACAGCGTCTGAATATATGTAAATGCTATGGTTCTGTGTTCGATTACGACTCGGTAGAATTAATATAATAAAATAAAAAAAAAATACATTTATACAACTTACAGTTATACAACTTACATTTAGTGAGATAACATAAATTTATACTATGTACTAGTTATATATAACACAAGCACACACACACACACATACACATAAAACATCCATACAAATACTATATACTTCACATGTGCGCATATACTTATAAAAAATAATACATACTCATATTTATATAATTATATTATATTATAATTATTTTATTATTATCTAAGAATTAATATATAAGATAAGAATAGGCAAAGCGCGGCGTTAAGCTCCACCACCAAACACGCAATGTCTCAACTTCGAGAACAGAGTCTCATGATACTAGGTTCTCCTCAACCACCTTGTTATGAATGAAAAAACGTAAAGCTACTTTTTCGTCTGCTTAGTGGCATTTCATGTGGAGTACCAAATTTACACTACTCATAGTAAAATATTCAAATTAAGTATTTCTTCTTACATTTTGACTAGACGCAAAAATATTTTGGTGACCCTAAAATTGTAAAGTGACAATTTATATTTTCACCCAGACTTGGCAACATTTACATTCCGAGCTGACAGTCGTATAATGATGATTGACTGAGAGTGCTTTAAAAGATTTAATATCCGTAAACAACGAATTCAATGAAGATTTAACGTTTTAATACAGTCAATTTGGTTGACAATGAAATAATATGCTAAAAATATTTTAACAAAAAAAAAAAAAATATATATATATATATATATATATATATATATATATATATATATATATATAATATATATATATATATATATATATATATATATATTATATATATATCTATATATATATATATATATATATCTATATATATATATATATATATATATATATATGTATATATATATATATATATATATATTTAGAATTTTGTGAACAAAGTTGGCGAGACGATTAGCAATATCTGACAACGACAATGACGAAACCTTTTTTTTCAGTTTATTTTTTTTTTAGCTTTACGCTTTATCCCGCACACACAGCAGGGTAGGCAGAAGGAACCTAGTGTTAAGACACTCCGTTCCCTACTTTCCACCGAATTCGGAGGCATTGCGTGGCGGAAGTTAGCGCTGCGCTTTGCATCGACACCACAGCGAAGGAAATAGAATTATCAAATATTCCCACTCCTCGAGTGGGTAATCGAACCCACAACCAATCGTTTACAGTCACACGTTCGTGCCACTGAGCCACGACTGGCCCCATATTCAGTTCATTATTTTTCCATATTCTATATTATGAAAGGTAGACAAAAAGCACGCACAGGATCAAAATATTTATTAACGTAGAGGAAAAAGGTGGTTTAATCAACATACCCAACAAACAAAAATAAATACTATACAAATGACCATGATATCTTAAGCCAATGAAGTATAGACATGTGTAAGCATGCACCATTTCATATACTTTTTAAGTATCTTATAGTTTTCAGAATTTCGAATGAAATTAGACTCAGTTTATAAAATATATGTACGTAACTCTATAAAATATACAACTCATAGTAACAACATTCTTACATATAAATTAAAAGTAAACAAACCTGTTTTTAAAAGCAAAGTTTTATTGAAGCTTTCCCAATAAAGTCCTTCATTATGTGTATATCAGCTTAGCTTTCAAGTAAGCACAAAATTTAGCTTAAGTTGTTAAGGATGCTTCTAAATTAAGTTGCAAAGTTGTATATATACATACAATGCAAGTTAAACAAAAACTTGTAATACAGTTTAAAAAAACACTGAGATCGTTTCCAAAAGGCGCAGGTTCGAATCCCACGTTCAAATTTTTATATATTTTCTAAAAATATTTTTTTTTATTTTCTAAATGTATGAATGAACTTAAAAAAATCGATTAAGCCATGCCTCAACCTGATGTTACAGTAAGAAACGTAGTAAGAACGGAAGTTGATACTAGGTTTATAGGCACTATAGAAAAGGTGCAATACAAGGAACCTAATATACTGAAGTGCTCCTAACACTTTTATTACCCTATGATTGACTTGAATATTATCTTTTATACGAGATATTTATGACGTTTGAGCAAACATTTACGACTTTCTCTATAATAATATCGTTTCTTAATAACATAACGCTTGTACGTATATATTGGACTTCAAATCAACTAACTATTTAAATAGTGGCTAAAAAGATATAAAATACGTACCTTTGTAAAGTATGTCAGACATATGTATGAGTAATATATATTTTTTTTATATATTGTATTTTATTATTATAAAAAACATTGTGGAGCAATGGCCTGATTGTAATCGTGATTGGTTATAGGTTCGATTCTCGCTCAAAGGAGTGTTCATAATTTAATTATCTTCACTTCTCCACTTTCGTACACAAGACAAATCGTGGCATTGCGACTGCGATTGGCGGAGTGTCTTGACACTAGGTTTTCTTTGAACCGGCTATGTGCAAAAAGGAATGAAGCTAGCAACTAGAAATTATTTTCTCTTGAAGATATTCATTCGTATACTGGTATATGTATGTATACATACCAGATATACTCTTCTACATTTTATAACAAAATGTAAATTGCAGAAAGAATAAAATCGTCGAAGTTTTCAGAATTGGTCGTTTCTAGAGCTCTCGATGGCCCTGCAATTTATTGTCGAAGGCACACATGAAAACCAATTGGAGTGCACTATTTCACCTGCTTACTTTCTTTATGTTTACTTTACTTTCGGCAAGTATTACTGTGTGTAGACACTCACATATATATATTTTTTTATTTGGTTTTTAATGTTTTTTCTCAAGCTAGCAAACCTTTCCCTTCCACTGCAAGGTGAATAGAACATAGAGTCAAGTCACTCCGTCGTTTATTTTTTGCCCGAATCCGAAACATTGCTTGAGGTGAAAAATGAACATCATTTTAAATAAAAACAAGTTCCAGAGACAGAATGGAACCCACAACTATCGCTTGTACAGTCACGAACTGCCTTAATATCTTTCGATAGCTTATTTTCAATTTACCTGCCTTTTTCTAGACTTTTTGCAAGTATTTTCATTTACTGGATATTAAAATATTCGCAATTAACGAATTGTGTAGAATTTTTGCCAATGCACAAAAGAGAAAAAAACTTTTTACAACCATTACTGTAACTGTGTGTTGCGGCTATAAAGAATATGAATATTGCTTCGATTATTTTTTTAAATATATTTAACTACTATGAGATAAAATGTTATCATTAGTCATCAAGAACGATTAAACTACCTCCCAATCCCAATTGTACATATAAAAACATATAAAAAACAAATTCATCTGAATTTTGAAATTCATTAATTAAATTCACAATTATTTGTAATTTTATCGCAATGATTATATTTAAAAAAAGTAACTTTATTACCACACTAAGTTCCAACGTTATTTCCACCATATATTTTTAACAACAAGAACTAAGTGAAGTTTAACTATCTCGTTAGAAAAGACAAGGCATAAAGTAACTCATTTTAAAATAAAACTATTTTTAACAAGATTAATCGCGTATACTTTTTGCATATGAAAATATATTTTTCGAACCTTTTACAGTAGTCCATGATCACCGGTAGACTCTACTGTAGGACGTAGAAAAACAAAAACGCGAAATAATCGCGAAAACAAAAGATCTTTATTAGTAAGTAATTTAGTTTTATTTACAAAATAAACTCAACGTTACGTAGCTGTCGTTACGAACGCGACACATGTTCTCGAGTGGCGATGGCGCCCGATGTGGGTGACCTTCGACCTTCTCCAAAGACTTGGCGAGTGAAATTTTAAATGTTTTCTTATTTGTGTTAAGAAAAAGAAAAAGTAGTAATTGAAATCGTTTATGGTATTATTTCATGTTCTTTTTGCGTCTATGAAGATGTTTACTTGTAAGTTTCGTAAGTCTAAATTATCAACATTTTGATATTTATATATATATATATATATATATATATATATATATATATATATCTATATATATATATATATATATATATATATATATATATATATATCTATATATCTTATCTTACTCTCTCTATATATCTATCTCTATCTCTTATCTCTCTCTCTCCTCTCTCTCTCTCTATCTCTCTCTATCTCTATCTCTCTCTCTCTCTCTCTCTCTCTCTCTCTCCTCTCTCTCTCTCTCTCTCTCTCTCTCTCTCTCTCTCTCTCTCTCTCTCTCTCTCTCTCTCTCTCTCTCTCCTTTCCCTCTTCTTGCTTCTCTGTTTCTCTTCTTTCTTTGCCTTTTTTCCCCTCTTCCCCTCTCCCTTTCATCACTGACCAATCTTTATTCTAATTGACCAATCGAACCCACGTCCTTTAGCTCTGACTCCGAAAGGAAAAGACATTTTTAACACGACGTATCTAGCTATATCAATCAACCAGTTGTATCAATCAAACGGTTAGTACATAATTAGAGTTTACTAGTACAGTGTTGACAAAATGGCGGAGAACTCGTTATGTTGCATGATACATACTGAATAATGCATTTCCAGGTGTCACCTCGATTGAGAAATACACGTGGAAGCCTTATGATACTATATATCACATAGTACCAGTATACTGTTGTACTGATATGCTATTTGCTTTGTTAAATTTGATACGAAATGGAGTTCAAAAAGTATTATTTTAAGTAAATAGTTTTTATATTATATTTATTTGCTTTTTTTAAACAAAAATTTTACAAAATAATGAATACGTTATATAAAAAAAAAACACTGTTAAATACTTTTTTTAAAAACATTTTTAAAGTGTTATTCCACACTTACGAAAATTGAAAAAGACATTTAGAAAACGTATAAAAATTTGAACGCAGCGGGATTCGAACCCGCGCCTCCTGAATACCGTTCAGGCGCTCTCACTACTGAGCAATGCTCTCAATTGTAGCCAGTCGTGGCCCATTGGCACAAGTATGTGACTGTAAACGACTGGTTGTGGGTTCGATTCTCACTCGAAGAGTAGAAATATTGAATATTTCCATTTTCTTCGCTGTGGTGCCGAGGTAAAGTGCGGCGTTAAGTTCCGCCACTTAACACGCAATGCTTCCGAATTCGGCGGAAAGTGGGGAACGGAGTGTCTTAATACTAGGTTCCCTCTGCCTACCCTGATGTGTGCGGGATACAGCGTGAAGCTGAGAAAAAAAATCTCAAATCATTTCCACTTCACCAAAACAGTCAAAAGGCGTTGATATATGCGGTGGGTCTGCCACGTGAAATGAATGGCATAAAGTAATAAACACATTAAATAATTCCACAATATTCGTACATTATAATGTAAATATTGGCTCTTTACTCTCAAAGTCTCGAGCCAAGTGAAGCGTACCTTTGCCGTGACTTCGCAAGGCATGTATTATTCAGGGCGGAATGTTTAAGTAGCGTTATGTAATAAATAAATAAAAACAAACATAGAATGAATAAGGCTTAGGCTTAAACAATTTTGGAACAAAAATAACATGGAAACAACAATAATAAGATGTTATAAGGGTATAAGAATTGTGATGTATCCGGATGTATTTTAGAACGCAGGGTTTTCAAGAGGCGCGGGTTCAAATCCTGCTGCGTTTAATTCTTCATTCATATGTTTCGTGAACTGTTTTTCATATCTAAAGTGTGTTAATAATACTATAAATACGTTAAGTTAAAAACTTTATGCTTTCTAATACGTTAAAAAAGTTCTACAGCAAAACTACACCTAAAAATTTTATTTATTTTAACCTTAGAAATACGTATATATATACATATGTATGTACTATAATATTTTAAATGGTTAAGAGAATACTGATCTGTGCGTGGTTTTAAATGTATTTTTTAGTTCACACAATGCTAATTGCATTAGGCGTTAGGTATGGCAAGATAAGTTAATGATAATATTGTAAAAAAAAAATTAAAGATTTTCTAAAAATGATTTTTTTATATATATCTTGTTTATGTAACAAATAGCGAAACCTTAAGCAATCTTCATATAAGTCAAATAAGTCTGCGGATATCAGTATATGGATATAAAAATCTTAATAAAATGCTTAGCTTAGAAAAAATATTTCTAAATTACAGATATAAGTAATAAGTAAAAATTTAAAATATTAATTTAACTTCACGCTATATCCCGCACACAGCAGGGTAGGCAGAGGGAACCTAGTGTTAAGACACTCCGTTCCCCACTTTCCGTTATTAATTTAACAGTAAATTATATTTTAATAAGTGTACAGAACTACAGGACTTCAATAACAACGAACATTATTTTAACACATTGCAGTTTTTAATTTACATTTAATTATGACAAGTTTAAAATTACAAAGCTGTCAAAAACGTGGTCGACCACAGACAACAAAAAATTCGCTATGCATTCCATCACACCCTTCAACAATAAGACGAAACAAAACTAAAACATTTAAAATATAACTACAATATATATCTACGTATACTTTTTTTTTTATAGCTTCACGCTATATCCCGCACACAGCAGGGTAGGCAGAGGGAACCTAGTGTTAAGACACTCCGTTCCCCACTTTCCGCCGAATTCGGAGGCTTGCGTGTTAAGTGGCGGAACTTAACGCCGCGCTTTACCTCGACACCAGAGCGAAGAAAATGGAAATATTAAATATTTCCACTCCTCGATTGGGAATCGAACCCACAACCAGTCGTTTACAGTCACTCGCTTGTGCCACTGCGCCACGACTGGCCACAACGTATAGAATAATTTAGCTAATTTACTTAATCTACCATCTCGAAACAAAGACTTTCTCGCGAGTTAATCATAATTACATTTGACCGAGTTGCATTGCATCCGCCGGCGCTATTACTAGAAAGTCGCGCTATTTGTTCTTGTTCGCGCTATAAGGCGTGTTACAGACGTGCGATTCAACAAAAAAGTAAAGTATATAAGGATTACTTAAAGAAATGCTTGAAAAAAATATTTTCCACTTGTTGCGGACGTCCACGCAACATTCTTTTTAATCTGTCATTTTTTTTATTTTTTATTTTTATGTTATTTTTAAACGTCTACGTACGAAATGTCGTTCATTTAGCCGCTGAAAGAAATCCCTCGTACTTCTCATCATTTTCCACGTTAACATTCTCCCTTTTACTACAAATTATTACAAAACCACTATTTTATCATATTTAAAGTGTTAATGACACACTGAAGATATGCAAAACATTTTTAGAAAATATAAAACTTTAAACGTACTAACGTAACGTCCTTTAAAAGTACGTTGATATGAACAGACACTTCTTGGAAGGTTTACAAACGTGGTTCCAGTCCCCCAAACGTTTAATTTTTTTTATTTTAGACGTTTTCTAAAAATGTGTGTCGTAGAGTGTTTATATTCAACAAAATAGTATTTAAATTTTTAGTAACACCAATAGATAAAAAAAGTTGAAAATTCAACTCATTACAAGTCATATAAATAAGTTAGATTCAAAACTAGATTTGAACGTGTAAAGTCCAGTTACTATAGATATAAGACCTTCTTTTTTAAATCTTTAAACTCCCATAATTTTAGGGGGAAAATCAAATTATAAAACAAATAATTCTTAAGCATTTTAAAATTTTAAAAATGTTATTAACACACTCAGCATAAAAAAAATATTTTAAGAAAACATATAAAAAACTGTTTGCAGCGGGACGTTCATTGAACGTATGGCTTAGCGGTCAAAATGCATCGCTTTGACGGTTGCGAAGAAGTATAGGTTCTAATCTTACTGCGCTAAAACTTATATACATTTTCTAAAAAGTAATTCTTCAAATACCAAGTAGACAAATAAATTTTAATATAGCACCCATGTGCAACATTCCTACACAGCTCTCTAGTCAGCTCGGCTCCATTAGTCGTCATGAAGGCAACACTGACTGATGGTCCGTTGCTTACAATATACACTCGCAACAACTTATTTCTAATGAGTCTTGGCTCTGCGGTGACATTGTGTTCTTGGTTATTTATATTCATTTCTAAGAGGTATTATGCATAAGTTTGTAATACTTGAAGAAGTCAATTAGTAGTCAGACGATATTATATTTGAGGGACAGGTGAAATTAGATAATTAGAGATAATTAGAGTTAAACAAAAGCAAACGTTTTTAAGTGTGGTTATAGTTTTATATTGTTATTCTTTACACAATTCATTTTAAAGTAAAAAAAAGAACTCCGAACTTACACACTTCCTGACCAGAAATAGGTTTGAGTTGTAAACCAGTGAATTCTCTCTATAATCTACTAAAAGATCCTCAGCCTGGTTAGAATAATCATCAGCGTGTCTGATGATTCATGATCAATAATTTTAATGCAGTTCTATAACAAAATAAAATATAAGAATTGTGAAACAAACGAGATAAAATTTAGAACATTTAATAACTTCTAACTTCTATTTGCGTACTCCGTAACTTACTTGTGGTGTGAACACGCATCTAAACCTTTTGTTACCCTATAATAAAATATTGAAAACTTTCTTAACCAATCAGAGATTACGCTCTCAAGTTATACAAATGATAATATAATTTTCTACACAACATTTCCCACCATACACACACATAAATTTAAACTCACAATTCATATACGTAAGTGAATAATACAAAAGCGCATTTACAAAGCCGGCATGACTGACTATAACAGTCTAATACGGGTTCAGTATTGTTACAAAGCGTTATCGAGGTCAGTATTTAAAAATTCATGGGTCTTTTGTGCCCCTTTGCGTTCTAAGAGAAGGCTTACAAGTTTGTTATCTATTCAGGCTCCACTGAACATTGCATAAGTTTGCCGAAACTGATATTATATATTAATTCACTGAAAGGTTAACTCTTGCTTAATGCTTACATTTGTTTTATTTTCTTGCAAATGACGCTTTTTGTTAGGTAAAGAAAGAGGCTCTCGCCACTGAGCTATGCGTTCTACGCAGTGGTGAGAGCGCCTGGACGGTATTCAAAAGGCGCGGGTTCGAATCCCGCTGCGTTCAAATTTTTATACGTTTTCTTTAAATGTCTTTTTCAATTTTCTTAAGTGTGGAATAACACTTTTAAAATGTTTAAAAATAAATTGTTTTTTACTCTCCGATTTTAGAGAAAAGTGGTAAATGCTAGCATATAGATGTGCAAACAATTTAAAATAAAAAATAATTCTTATATCTATAATAATAATAAACGTTATTCATCGTGTATTCAAGAACATTACATTTATTACTAAATGTACACGAAAACACAAGAAGCAGGCTTATCGCTGAAACGAACAATGTTTTTCAGGTAGCGCGTTAAAATAAAGGAGGCTTTAAGAGGAATATCTTGCTGAAAACACTAAGATCTGAAATTCTATACTCGTGTATAAATATTATAATGTAAGAGGCTCCCGAGCTTTGCCAAGTTCACGTAAAACAATGTTAACTTAAACTTTACTGATGCTTAGCGTGTGGAATGAGAAGCAACTTATTATAATTCCATTCTTTATTTTTCTTTTTAGACTCTATGTCTATAAAAGTTTAAAAATATATATATTTTTACGAATAGAACTTACATTTATAACCGGTACGTTCAGTTAAACATGTCCCAACTACTTTGGGCCTTAGAACCTTGGGGAACCCATTGTAAAGACACTCCTAACCCCACTTTCCATTCGAAACGGAGATATTGTGTATTAAGTGGTCGAACTCAACGCAGCATTTTGTCTTATATAGATACCAGAGCAGAGAAATTGAAAATAGACATTTAAAGAAAATGTATAATTTTTTTAATCTTAATGAATAATCTTTGGGTAGCAGAAATTTGTAAAAATGTCTCTACAGAGATGCTAACAAGAAAAATAAGTTGTAATAAAGCGTATCAGAATTTCGACGCAGCTTTTAGTAGAACGCATGGCTCAGTGTTGAGAGCGCTTGGACGGTATAAGAAGGCGCGGGTTCGAATCCCGCTGCGTTCAAATTTTTATACCTTTTCTTTAAATGTCTTTTCAATTTTCCTAAGTGTGGAATAACACTTTAAAAATGTTTAAAAGAAATTGAAAATAATTTAAAATATAACCACAACTAACCTACTTAAAAAAATATTTCATATTTTCTCTTAACACACCGAAAAAAAGGCCCAAAAACAAGTATTCTAATGATATTCCTTTTACATTACTTAGTTACCTCATTCAATTACGCCTTGTAAAAGGGACGCAGTATACTTTCGTTTTAACACAGCGCGACGCCTCTGGCTCCATTGTCTCCAACTGTATTAAAGTTCGCAAGAGAGCTTGAAATTTGCTTCTTTACTTAGCATCTTTATCTTTATCTCGCTGTCGTCGGCAGCATCCACATTATATTCGTGAGGAAAAATTTAAATATAAAACTTGCCTATTTTAGGTCAAATAATACTGGTGTGGCTTTGATATGTTACTGTATATTCAAATATTCCGATTTTTGGAAGTCTTTGTACGTACGTACGTACGTATTTACATATTTTTTCTTTTCATTATTGTAGTGTGGAGTGGGATAGCGTCCGACTGTCAACGTGGTTGGTTTTAGCTACAATACATATTCGGGGGAGGGAATATCCGCAATCTTTAAGTTATTTTCATTCTCCGACTTGGCAGCTAAGAGATAATGCGGCGGTGATTTCTGTCACTCAACACGCAGTATCTTGATTGCGGAGAGAAACTGGAGAACGGAGTGTCTTAACTAGGTTTTTTCTGCTTGCCGCTATACGGGAAAACTCGTGAAGATTTATTGTTATTTATTTAGTAATAATGATAATAATATATTGTTTATAAATATAAATGTATTGAAATAAGAATTATGTTAAATAAAGGAAATAATAATATATTGTTTATCTTTACTTTTTTACTTTCAACACAAACAAAAGGTTTTTGTATCTATTTTAGAAAATAAAACTATGTTTTAAGATGTTATTGTAATATCAAATGCATGATATACGACTGATATAGTATACATACATTTAGCTATACGCAAATTACCTTCAATATTAACACCATCATGACACAGTGGACATGGTTAACCATAAATTTGATTGTTTGATTTTTTAAAAAATAATAAGTACGATTTACTGCTTTTTGTTTTATTTAATTTTATTTATTTAAATGTTGTTTATTCAGATTTTGTTAACTTAATTTAGTTTAATGTGATTCTGTTTATTTAGATTTAGTTTATTTAAATTGTGTTTGTAAATGTATTTCTTGAATTAAAATAGCTTCACGCTGTATCCCGCACACAGCAGGGTAGGCAGAGGAAACCTAGTGTTAAGACACTCCGTTCCCCACTTTCCGCCGAATTCGGAGGCTTGCGTATTAAGTGGTGGAGATTAACGCCGCGCTTTGCCTCGACACCAGAGCAAAGAAAATGAAAATATAATTTCCACTCCTCGAGTGGGAATCGAACCCACAAACAGTCGGTTACAGTCGCACTCTTGTGCCACTGGGCCACTGAGACTGGCCACAATGTATTTCTTTTTTCTTTTATTTCTGTATTGTATTTTATTGTGTTGTAATGTAGTTTTTTGGCTGAGTTTTTATTTTTGTATTGTATCTTATTTTATTGGTTTATGTGTTTGTTTTACTAACATAGTTCTTAAGTAATTCTCTGTACTAACCAACTATGAGCCTATGTTGCTTGATAATAAATATTTTTTATTTTTATTTATTTATTTACTTCCAGTCTATCGCAAATGTGACATTAAGTTACACCAGTCAACACAAAAAATCTACAGATTGAAAAAGACATTTAAAGAAACGTATAAAAATTTGAACGCAGCAGGATTCGAACACGCGCCTCCTGAATAACGTCCAGGCGCTCTCACCATTGAGCCATGCGTTCTACTATCCGCTACGTCGAAATTCTTATACGTTTTATTACAACGCGTCGAAATTTTTATACGTTTTCTTTAAATGTCTTTTTCAATTTTCCTAAGTGTGGAATAACACTTTAAAAATGTTTAAAAAAATCTACAGATTATTAACCAAAAATGACACAAAGCTTTTACCACTAAACTGTCTGCATTTTCATTCTACCTACCACCCAATAAAAAAACTCATAAAACACACAATCCACTGTATTACAAATTGGCATCGCGTCCGCGAAGCCATTTCAGTACTTTTGATCTCGTCTGGTGCTAATAAGTCACGTGCCAGTCCCACTCATCCCGCATTCCGGGGAAAACCTCGGTTTAATGAATATATACATTATCATGATTGCCTCGCACTTGCTAACGGCGGTGAATCTAAATAAATATTTGTTTTTGAGAGGTGCTATTTATTTTTATGGATGTTTTTCTCGTCTTCATGTTTCTATTTGAGACAAAGACAGATGAAGTATTATTAGTAGTGTCCTGCTTTCTTCTTGCATAGCTGGTCAGATATAGAAAACATAGTGTCAAGACACTCCATTCTCCTAAAATTAATCCCAAAGTCAAAGTCAAGGCTTGTTGAGCGGAACTAAACGCCGCGCTTTTTTTTTTAGCTTCACGCTGTGTCCCGCATACAGCAGGGTAGGCAGTGGGACCATAGTGTTAAGACACTCCGATCCCCATTTTCACCGAATTCAGAGTTTTAAGTGGCGGAACTTAATGCTGCGCTTTACCTCTAATTCCTGAGCGAGGGAAATGGAAATACTAAATATTTTCACTCCTCGAGTGGAAATCGAACCCACGACCAGTCGCTTACAGACACACGTTCACGCCACGACTGGCCCCTATTATCTTTATTAATGAAAATAATTGAAATGAAATCATCCCTGAGTTGAAATCGTACCCAAAACCATCGTGTTTACAGTTAGAAGGTTTCCCACTGCACCACATGGAAGAATAATTGAATAATGAAGATGTGCTTAATAGTAAGCACACCATCTTTTTCTTTATAATACCGATATTGTGTATTCGGTGTGTATATTTGTATATTATGTATTCTTCTCATTACCTAGATCTAATTCTATTGAGATTATAAATTATTCTAAGCTTCCTTATAGTTCACCATTCTCCCCAATACTTCTAAATTAAGTATGCATTAAGTACAGAATAAAACATAATTAAATTTGCTAGTGCAGTGTTAATGTGCATCAATTAACATGCTTACATTCGGTCCGTGGTCGTATATTTGAATAATACAACGTAATACGGGCATGTTACGTTAAAACCTACCGCATATTGGTATTACATTTCAATGAATATGTTCTACTATTGAAAACATAGCTTGTGCTACTATTAATAGAAATTGTTTATATAGATAGTTCTTTTTTTAACTTCACACTGTATCCCGCACACCGCAGGGTAGGCAGAAGATACTTCTTTCCAAATTTGCCTCCACACCAAAGCGATGAAAATGGAAATATTATTTCCACTCCTCAAGTGGGAATCGAACTCACAACTAGTCGCATTTACAGCCACTAGACCCTGCACCACGACTGTGACTGACTCTTTTTGTTTCGTTTTCTAAAACACTTTTGAGGCTATCGTGGCGCAGTGGGACAGGGACGTCTGACTGTAAGCGCGGTAGTTATGGGTATGATTTCCATCCCGATGAATGATTTCATTTAAACTATATTTATTTATATATTTCTCCTCTACAGTAATATTAAGACAAAGCGGGACATCTAACGTTTTTACTTAGAAAGGAAAGTGGAGAACGGAGTGTCTCGATACTAGTTTCTTTCGGACTCTGCCATGGAAAAAAAGCGTGAAGCTTGTTTAGTGGTAGGAGATTCGTTCTCTGACTGGCTCTCGACCACTATCGTGTCAAAAACGAACCGCCAAACATCTGATGATGTGTTTCGGTTCGATGGCATGTAAGCCAGCTCTCCCAATTCCCATCATTCCCATCCTTCTTCCCTCCCTCTGTCCTACATCCCCGAGGCTGGCAACACATCCATAACTCTAATGTTGTGGATATCTATGGGTGAAGGTAACCCCTTAACACCAGCCCACCTTCTGCTCGTTTGCATCCTTAATTCATTAAAAAAAAAGCTGCTAAAAAAACATTTTTTTCATATCCTAATTGTGAGAATAACATTTCAACATAACACTTCAACTATAGGAAAAGCTATTCTGTTATTTTTTCATAAGTATCCTTTTTCTATAAGAAGTAATTCAGATTCAATTCAGTTTTCTCGTTAAGTCTAACCGCGTCTAGACGTCTCGGTTATTGTGAGTGAACTTTTCAATAAATTAACATTTTTTAAAACGCTACATCACTAAATAAATTGTCGCTTAAATAAATAGAATAGATTTATTGAAATGTATAAGAAAATTGAGACCATCGTTGCGCAGTGCAGCCCTTGACTGTAAACTGTTTTGGGTTCGATCCCTACTCAAAAAAATATTATGTTTAAAAATATATTCATTTCTACGATAGCCACAATGTATATAAGTTATGTATATAAGACTAGTTAGAAAATTTCATTGCATTTTTCCCTTGCAAGCTAAGCACGATATGAAAACATCAATAACTTATATTTAAGAAAACTCAAAATATTCTTTATTTATTTACTAACACTTTCCAATTAAAATAAAAATCAAAAATCAATTCTACCAGGATTTACCACCGGCTTAGAACGCAGTTATGCCGAAAATACCGATGAGAAAAATTACTCTTTTGAAATATTATATAATAATTCTACAAGCTTTTAAAGCAGCAAGTTACAAAATGTTAAGCCTTACATTTTTTAGCTTCACGCTGTATCCCGCACACAGCAGGGTAGGCAGAGGGAACCTAGTGCTAAGACGCTCTGTTCCCCAAGGACTATACCTATTTTTACTCAAAAACCTAGAAAAACGATATATTATCACAAAACTTAATCCACTAACCAAGTAATTAAGACTCCATGTCGTTTATAATGAGGATCGAAGGCTACATGGAGGGCAATAACAAGCGATGGCACAATTAAACTTTATAGTACATCGTCAACAGCGAGGCAATAAGGAGATCTTTTATTCATAAATTGCCCGTAGTAACGTTTCAATCTCGGCTGTCGTTAAATCTATAAATAACTGAGTCGCCGTATTAATAATAAGGAATTTGAAATTTTAATACATGTACTTTTTTATTTGATAGCATAGATTAATATTATAACGCCTTATCTGCATAGAGTGGTTAGAGATAGACAAGACGTTACTTTCTCCACTTTTCGCCCAAATCCGGTACCTTGCGTGTGAGTGGCGGATTTCTATACCGCGCTGTGTTATATCAGCAGAACGGAGAGACAAAAATAATTTAGATATAGGAGACTGAGGAGAAATCGAACCTACAACCATCGCATATACAGGTTAGACGCTTTAATGCATATGCTATGTAACGACCCATAAAAATGACAAAAAATTAAGTAACAACCTTGCGACCCCGTCAATCTACAATTATAACAATAATCCTTTAATAAACGAACGTTTTATATAGGTACATGTAGTTTATATTTATTAGTTTTCAACAGACTGAAAAATTTGTAACGAAAAGAAGTCGCCCCCCTTTAAAAAACAAACTCGACCCTCGAGTAACGATGGTTTAGATATTATATATCTAAAGTTCACGCTGTATCCCGCACACAGCGGGTAGGCAGAGGGAACGTAGTGTAAAGACACTCCGTTCCCTATCCGCCGTATTGGAGGCAATGTGTGTTAAGTGGCGGAACTTAACGCCACGTTTGGCCTTGACACCGGAGCGAAAAAATAGAAATATTAAACATTTCAATTCCTCGACTGGGAATCGAACTCACGTCCAGTCGCTTTAAAGTCACACTTTGTGGCTCTGCGATACGAATGGCCACATGAGTTAGATCAATGTCATTAACAATTGAGGTTGTCACGACTAATTGACACATGTCTTCCAAAATTATATACGATGATTATGGTCTTAACCTCCACTTTTGAAATGTACAAGCATATCAAGGTTAAATATTAAAGAGGAGTGAGTTTTGCCATATGAAATTTTCCTAATACAAGCTAGAAATAAAAGAATGAACCTGTTACCCCCACATAAACATTGCGATGAAACCCATTCGGGCATACTTATATATTATGCCATTAAGTTTAATATTTTTTTTTTTAGCTTCACGCTGTATCACGCACATAGTAGGGTAGGCGGAGGGAACCTAGTGTTAAGACACTCCGTTCCCCACTTTCCGCCGAATTCGGAGGCATTGCGTGTTAAGTGGCGGAACTTAACGCCGCGCTTTACCTCGGTACCAGAGCAAAGAAAATGGAAATATTAAATATTTCCACACCTCGAGTGGGAATCGAACCTACAACCAGTCGCTTACAGTCACACGCTTGTGCCACTGGGCCACGACTGGCCACGACTTAATATTAATCAAATAAATATTAAAAAGTAATCGACATTTTGGTATTCTTCTGGATAACGACAGAAATATTTAAACGATTTTACATTCTAATGTAATTCCTTGCTCAAACACAATTTATGATACCATATTTCATTTTAAAATCTGCCCGAACACGCGATCTGGTAATATAGAAGAGCTTTTGAATTTTATTTATTTTAATATATATGTAATTTAAGCAATTTCTATTTTTGTACGTCTTATATTGAGGGAATATTGATTTACTATTTCAGTTACCGCTTGTACAACATTAAACTTTTATTATTGTTTATTGTTGAGACTAAGTTTCTGAGTATGATAGTCCAAAAAGTGTAAAGCATATATAAATTTTATTGTGGCTAGATAAGAACGTATAGTTTCGTCTATAGATGCGAATTCGAATCCTACTATATCCAAATATTTATAGTACTTTATTTTATTTTATTCCGAAAATTATTGTCTTTTTTGGCTAGTCGGGGCCAGTGGTGGCGCGAGGTAAAGAGTGGTGTTAAGTTCCGCCACTTAGCACGCAATGCCTCCGAATTTGACGGAAAGTGGGGAACGGAGTGTCTTAACACCAGTTTCCCTCTGCCTACTCTGCTGTGTGCGGGATACAGAGTGAAGCTAACTAAAAAAAAATTAAATGATTGATATGTAAAAACGTTTTAAAAGCATAAAAATATAAGAGTGTACTTAATTATAAAAACCTCTTTTTATTAGAAACTTGAAAAGCAAAAATTACGTCTTTAACAAGTAAATAAAAAAATAAAACTCCTGCGGGAGCACTGTCCTTGGCGATTCTTAACTTACGATCTAAGCCTTACTTAGGGTTAACTTAGCGTAATCTAATTTGGGAAGCTCATCGAAACCGCGACCAACTTCCATTACGGAAAGTTAGTCTTATTTAACAACGTTATGGCACAGTCTGGTTATATACATATATCTTGTCAGCAGAGTGCAAGATTGTATGTTCGAAGCAAAAGCATATCACTGAAAATATTAACAATAATATTATCGTGGTACAGAGTGCCTGACTGTGCATGAAATGGTTAGGGATTCGATTCCCAATCATGGAATGAAGGGAATGATGTAAATAATTGTCGTCTTTCCGTTCTGGTGAAAAGACAAAGTGCGGCGTTGAGTTCCGTCACGTGGAGAACGGGGTTACTTGACATTAGGTTCTGTG
Organism: Dryas iulia moderata; assembly: GCA_019049465.1. NCBI lineage: Eukaryota > Metazoa > Arthropoda > Insecta > Lepidoptera > Nymphalidae > Dryas > Dryas iulia. The sequence continues at coordinate 557,518 of CM032426.1, forward strand.
TGTCTGCCTAGGTTTTGAAACAGTTAGGTTACATCTAGTCAGCATGATTCCGTCCCCGTGGCCCGGCTAGTGGCGTTCGAGAAGGAGCACCGTCAGGTTTTAGTGGGTAACGGCGGCGTTACCATCTTGCCTCACCGGATTCCCACATAACCACGTCCCAAGTCCCCATTCGGGCTGGTATTCGTAACGGATTTCCTGACCTTAAAAATAAAGATAAAAATAATCTAGTTACCATAGTAAAAGATTGTATGTTCAAAAACAATATTTCAATAACAATATTATCCAGGCTATTTTGGCTAATAGCTTCTGACTGTATACCGATGGTTGTGGCTTTATTCCACTCCTCAACCCTCGGAAGAATGATTATCTTGATTTTTTTCATTTCTCCACTCGGCCACTTAGCGCGCAGTATTTCGAATTCAAAAAAATGAAATACAAAGTGTCCTGATATTGGGTTCTCTCTGCCTACCCTGCTATATATAAAAAGCGTAAAGTGCTTCCTTTTAATATTCATAATTCTCTTCTTACGAATATATTATGATGCCATAAATTGGGAAGTCCCTATCTATACTGCGACAGTCGTGAACCGTGAGTTTTATGCCTATGCGAGGAATATATAAACTTTTTCCATTACAGGGTCAAATCACAACGTACCCAACCAACCAACAAACAAATGCTCTAGAATGGATCGAAAATAAAAACTATCACTAGGCTCCCTCCTCATACAATCTTCAAAAAATCTTTTGAAATTTCTTACAAAAAATTATAACCATTTAAAAAAAAGGTCACAAAAAGCTCCATTTAATGGATATAAAAGCTAACACTCGGCAGAAGTGTAACAACAGTAACGTACCTTAGGAAGTCTTGCTCATTAGAGCTGCTCTTGACCCGTTTCGGAGGTCGAGGGCGGATGGATTTAGCAAATATTACAACGAAATTTGTCAATGTATTTATGTATGTAGCATGTACGTTAAGCCTTCCTTTTTAAATAAAAAAAGTTATTATTAAAAGATGTTACAATTATATGACCTTTTTTACGATAGTAAAATCTTGGTTTAATGAGTTTTCATAAATTAATTCTTTATAGAGGGCGTTTTTGATAGAGTAAAACAACTTCGGAATGTAAACGCGATTTTCGTAGGCTTAATTCCCACTAGAGGGATAATATATAAATTATTTTTATTTTACCGATGTGGTAAAGCATTGACTTCTGCCACTTAAAATGCAATACATCGATTTCTGAAGAAAGTGTCCATCCGAGTGTTTTGACTCTAGATTCTCTCACTAAAATACCCTGTTATGCGTGAAAAAATACGTAAATTAAAAAAAATGGTGTAAATAAAATACGTTAATAGATACAATTTACCTGCGCCACAAAGGGATTATCACATATAATAACAAATCGTGTTGTATACACATAAATAATAAAGAGATATATGCTTGTAGAGTAACCTTTCTCATGAATTATGAGTGTATTTACCTGCTCACACTACACACGGCAGCAGGTGCACCGTTTTCCAGACGTGGAAGTTATAAGGTCAATTGTTACCCTATACTACTACTACTTTAAATTCACGCTTTCCCCTCACAGTAGGATAGTTTGAGAGGTTCTATACTGTCAAGACCTTTCGTTTTTCTCCTACCTGTGCTACCTAATGATCTATATCTGATGTATATGAAAAATAATACACAAAAAAGCTTTGAAATGAAATATTTTCACCTTATATAACACATCATAATATTAATACCTAAGACCAAATAACAATATAATGACATAATTATAATATAGCATCATTCATATTGTCTTCAAAGTTTAATGATAACTAACTTAAAAATTTTAGTCAAATTGTTTATGTTAAGATGTACTTAACATCACAAAAATAATTTAAATATATTTTCGATTAAGTAGAAACTATACTACTATACTTATGCGGCAAAAGTCCTGAAGCTGACTATGACCCGAACATATAACAGACATGTCCGTCACCGTTGTCATCGTTAGTCCACCATTACAATCCGCTAATTCGTTATGTAACGGGGAACATTTCTATTAATTAACGCCACACATGTAGGACTTGACGCGCGACAAGCTCGAACACTAATTAAGTGAGCCGCAGCTGTGTGGTCTAACGTGCATTCTAAGATTACGTTCAAAGCACTATTAGATTATTATTGAGAGAATTAACACCGATTTCACTTTTAAACATTTTTAAAGTGTTATTCCACACTTAGGAAAATCGAAAAAGACATTTAAAGAAAACGTATAAAAAATTGATGATTTGCTCAGTGGTGAGAGCGCCTGAACGGTATTCAGGAGGCGCGGGTTCGAATCCCGCTGCGTTCAAATTTTTATACATTTTCTTTGAATGTCTTTTAGAATTAACACCGGTTTTCTTGTGTATTATTTGTGAATCCTAGCACCATAACCAAAGAACTGAATCGATATATTATTTTCCTAATTATTGTGGCAATAGAGACAAAGGTGGACGTTGCGCAGGACAAGGTCTGACAGTAAATGCGATGGATGGATGGCGATTCTCACTGTGGGGGGAAATTCGTTAAAAAAATATTTATAAGTAAAAAAACAAGTACCAAAATAATTTATTAAGTATTAAAAATCAATGTTTTCGTAACTTTGTCTAATAACAGCAGAGTAGTAAAATATGAGATCAGAAACTAAGCTTTACTCCTGTTACTAACTGACTCATGCATGACTTGCGGAGGACCTAATACTTTGTAAGGGACTTACTTTTAGTATCAACGTGGTGGTTTCGAAGATCAAAGATTCTCCGTTTCTCTTTAACTAATAATCATTTTAATAACAGACGGAACTACAACACTTCTTATAACACGATAAAATTTCATATTAGTTAACCTAATTGCGACGTAGCCGGATGTAGAACGCATGCGTTATCTGTCAGCGCTTGGACTGTTTCCAAGTGACACAAGTTTAAATCCTGCTGCGGTTCAATGTTTTTTACGTTATGTTTTTTTTTCATTTACCTAAGTGTGTGCCTTGTGGCCAGTCGTGGCACAAGCGTGTGACTGTAAACGACTGGTTGTGGGTTCGATTCCCACTCGTGGAGTGGAAATATTTAATATTTCCATTTTTCTTCGCTCTAGTGTCGAGGTAAAGCGCGGCGTTAAGTTCCGCCACTTAACACGCAATGCGTCCGAATTCGGCGGAAAGTGGGGAACGGAGTATCTTAATACTAGGTTCCCTCTGCCTACCCTGCTGTGTGCGGGATACAGCGTGAAGCTAAAGAAAAAAAGAAGAAAAAAAAGTGTGTAAATAATATTTAAAAAAAGATAGTAAGTAAGTACAATAGTAACTCATTCAAAATTCTCCGTTTAAACACTCTTAAATGTTTGTAACTAAGTTACCAAGTGTCTATTACTAGTCTAGTCCGACTGGAACAGGATTTTCAGCGGAAAGACTTGACCTAAGTTTCAGCTAAAACCAAAACAGTAATTAAATTTTCGTTAGTCCCTTCACAGGAGCAAAACTTCACCACGTTGTTATATCACGCTAACTGGGAAGACGTGGAGGATATGAATTGTTAAAGATATTTGCATAGTAAGCCGACTAAGTAAAGCAAACTTTGAATATATTATACATTGCCTCGCACATTAAACAAACTTTTTTGTACTTTTCATAATTTTTAATTTTATATATAAACAGGAGCTTCACAGAGCCTTTTTCTTGCATAGCAAGGTAGTCAGAAACAACTAAGTGTGAAGACACTCCATTCTCCATATTCCGCTAGATCGTTCTAAGCCTAGTTAAAGAAACAGAATTTTCGAAAGCAATTATTTAAGGAAAAAAACTAATTATTTAAGGAAAATATTGTAAAATGTACAGACCACATACTCGTAGATGACAATGATAGACAAATGACCATACAAAAAATATAGAAATTTTTCTGTTTGGCAGCCAAAATGTGAAAGATGTGGGAAGAAATTTACGAATATATAAAGTCAAAAGCTCAGACTTAACCCTACGTTCTTTCTGACTACCCTGCTAAGCGAAAAAAAGCTCCGTGAAGCTGCTTTTTATATATAAAATAACTCCTTAAGAAGTATCACTTGTAATCAGAAACATATATGAAGTAAGTAAGGACGCATTAGCGTGCAATGTCTAGGGAGTAGCTTATTAGGGCTAGCAGACGTCCTGCTAAAGAGATTACACTGCATTTACTGCTAGTTTCACGTTAATGTACTTAGTGCTTGCTTTTAAGTTCCTTAGAGATCTAAAGGTCATTAACGGCTTATTAAATGTGAGATAAGTGCTGTGTTAAGTTTTAATCTTAATGAAGAGAATTGTGCGGATGGAGAAATATTTAACTTGGTATTGTTAAAGTTTATATGAAGAAAGAGTGCAGAAAGCCAAAATTATTTCCATTAATAAATTACAGCAATAACATTACATGCACTACGTTAATAAAAGGTATTATACACATTACCGTACGTTTAAAATAGACTTTCGTACACAAGTAAATTCTCAAGAAGTTGAAAAGTGGCAATACTAAAGGTTTATCATTCAATCATTGCGTTCCTAATTTTTGTCATCTTTATTTAATTAAATAATGTTCTTTTATAACTTACACACAGACAGATAGATATAATTTTACGTGTTAAAATTCCCACTCGAGGAGTGGAAATATTTAATATTTCCATTTTCTTCGCTCTGGTGCCGAGGTAAAGCGCGGCGTTAAGTTCCGCCACTTAACACGCAAAGCCTCCGAATTCGGCGAAACCGTGGGGAACGGAGTGTCTTAACACTAGGTTCCCTCTGCCTACCCTGCTTCGTGCGGGATACAGCGTGAAGTTAAAAAAAAAAATCTATGGAAGGCAAAACTGGAAATATTGTATCGGCCATAAAGTTCACGCAAATAAACTTGCGAGCGACAACTATTGGTAAAATAAGATTATATAAAGAAAAAAAAACAATGTTGATCCACTCAATTGAATAAAATAACTTATAAATTTGCTTGTCCCTATTAAATATGTATTGAAAGGACATCGATTGTAAACATTATTAGTAGAAACTAATATTTTCTTAGTATTATCGTATCGTATACCTGGTTTTGGGGAGATTGTGTACACATGGGCAAATCCACAATAGGTTTAAACAGTATGTTTACCCACTGCGGACCGTTGCTCAATCCTAAGTAACATAGTTATAGATGGATTATAGATTAGTTTACATAATACAATAAATTATTCAAATATACAAATAATATTGACCGTCCTATGTCTGTCCCTGGAGCAAGACCCCCAGGACGCCCAAGAAAGCGATGGCTGGACACCGTGAAGCATGATATGAGAGCCAATGGACTTACCACCGAGGATGCCAAAGACCGTGCAAAGTGGAGGAGGTTAAGCAGGAAGGCAGACCCTGGCTAAAGCCGAGATAATGCCAGGAAGAAGAAGAAGACAAATAATATTGACCGTTCACTATTTTATTAGCCCGGTATTATTTGAGGCCACATAAGTATGACTGTAAACGCGACTGGTTGTGGGTTCGATTCCCACTTGTGGAGTAGAAATATTTATTATTTCCATCTTCATCGTTGATGTCGAGGCAAAGCGCGGCGTTGAGTTCCACCACTTAACACGCAACGCCTCCAGAATTCGGCAGAAAGTTGGGAGCGGCGAGGTAAGCAGAGGGAACCTAGTGTTAAGACACTTCGTCCCAAAATGTCTTAAGACTGTTTATCCTGCCGTGTGCGATATACAATGTGAACGTATATATTAAAAAAAAAAAAGTAGAACTATTATATTATAAGATAAACTAAACTGGAATAAGATATATATTTTGGATTGTAGTTACAGAAATACTTGTGAATTGTGACCTTTTATAGTATTTTCCACTTTTCGTCTTATAAGTGTAAAACAAAGACAGTAAAGTAAAAATACAAAAGAATTTAGTAGGTGAAATTCAACACATTTTTATTCTATAAAACAATTTTATTACTTACTTTGATAAGCACATTTACCTGAGATCTTTTCTAAGAATATTAGAAATTGTAGAAAAAAGAACATATACCTATAACAAAATGTAAAAAAAAAAAACTTTTAACTTCGAAGTAACCAATTACAGTCTAACTAACAAAAAGCGCTTTTTACTTACATAACTACAACGAGACTTTAATATATTATAGACTAAAAAACCTTAGCCACGTTCGTGGAAAAACTATTTTTGGCAACATAAAAACAAATTTGAACAAAACAAAACCTTTTATAAGTGCGGGACATGAATACTGTCAGTGCAGAGCATATAAATTATGTTTCTCGTGTCTTTCAAAGAGGACCTATTGTTTTCACTAACTAGCCAATATAACGTGGTATTAAGAAAAAAGTGGTAACTAATAGATAGACGTGTCTTTATTGGTCAAAAGTGTAATTTAACTCTTCCTGGGCTATTTGCAGTAGACCTCTGAAATTTGGCAGCGATATCGAGCACAGTGTCTTGTGTGCTGTGAAGTTTTTTGGTGATAATTGTAATTGTAGTTTTTGAATAAATGGTAGTTAAATGGTCAAAAAGTGCCCATAGACTTAGGCTGTGGAATGTTAAGTTAAGTGATATGTTAGTGTTAAGGGTTTGCTTTTTAAAATTTATTAACATGTAATAACATTAAATATGTACTTCGCTCAGCTCTTCTCGCCATGCAATCAACGTTTAACCGGTTGAAATAGGGAATGAAAGTTTGTATGAAAATCTAAACAGCTTGACCGATTATAATGAATTTTGGCATAAATATAGTAGATAATCCAAGCTTAAACATAGGCTACTCTATTTTTTAAAAACCCACCCCCGAGGGTTGCAATATAACGAAGCAGTTATGTAGTTCACCCTGCGAAGGGCCGCTAGTATAGTAATATAATTTATATAGTGTATATATTTTCAACGATCTTGAGCATATGTTAGACTTTGGGTGCTACGAATTTCGTAGCTTACGTAGACGGCCGTAGCACATATTTTGTTAAAATGAATTATTATTTTGAATCTTAAGGTTGTTGGGCAGCAAAGCAAAATAGTTAACCAACGAATTATCCACGCGCTAGTTCTCTAGTAGAATTTGACATTTTAATTTATTAAATAAAATATAATTCTAATAAATTTAAATAATAAATTAGAAATATTAATGTAATAATATTTAAACAGACTATTACATGTACTATTGAATCAAATAAAAAAAATTAAAACAATGATAAAATGGCAATGAGTTAGCATTACCTAGCGTTATGATTGGCTTTTGCAATGGAAACCATAACCTTCCTTTTTGCTATTTCATAATCAAGTATGAAAGAAAGTCAGTTCATACATATGGGTCTAAACAAGCACAATGCGAAGAGCATAAACATTCAAATACTATTTAGTTATCTTATATACTTACCACCTAACAAAACAAAATAAAACAAAAAATTATAATAACAGCTTTAGCTTTACGCTGTATCTCGCACACAGTAGGGTAGGCAGAGGGAACCTAGTGTTAAGACTCTCTGTTCCCCACGCACCGCCGAAATCGGAGGCTCGCGTGTTAAGTGGCGGAACTTAACACCGCGCTTTACCTCCACACCAGAGCGAAGAAAATGGAAATATAATTTCCACTCCTCGAGTGGGAATCGAATCCACGACCAGTCGTTTACAATCACACGCTTTTGCCAATGAGCCACGACTGGCCACAATACTATTTACAAATACTATTTAGTTATCTTATATTTACTTACCACCTAACAAAACAAAATAAAACAAAAATTTATAATAACAAAGAACCAATTTTTACATTCAACCCTCCCACAGGAATCGAATCTCCATGTTCATAACACTTACTCGTACATGCAAACAGGAGTAGAGGCGAGGCTCACGTGGTGACGTCTCAAGGGTACACGCTGGCACGTGTAAGCCTTAATTCAGTTTAAAACGATGTTTTGGTAACGTTTATTTTGTATGTTACGTTCAATTTAGTTCATTGTGTTGGAGATAACAAGTAATTGCTAATAATAAATTGTTATTATTGAAGTCTTGAACAGTGACAATATGAACATATTTGACACACACATGAAGCGTCTAAGTTCAAATCCAAGCTATAAAGCTAAAATATTATGCCGTTAAGTATATAAAAACATTTAGAAAACGTAGACCTAGTGCCTAGTAGCGCGCTAGCTAGCTAGTAGCGCCTGGACGGTATTCAGGAGACGCGGGTTCAAATCCCGCAGCGTTCAAATTTGTATACGTTTTCTAAATGTCTTTTTCAATTTCCCTCAAGAGTGGAATAACACTTTAAAAATGTTTAAAAGTATATAAAACATTTTGTATATATAGCGTATCTATATGCTCTGGTGACAAAACAAATTGCAGCGTTAAGTTTCATCACTTAACACACATGTCTCACATTCGAGCCGAAAGTGGATACCGGAGTTCTAGCCACTAGGTACTTTCTTGTTCAAATATGTTGTACTTAAAGTGAAGCTAGAAAATAAAGAACAGAATAATTGTTCACTTGATTCTCTCTATCAAATAAATTGTAGAAGCTACAGCATAGAATCAATACATACTTTGTATTTTCTTTTTAGCTTCACGCTGTATACCGCACATAGCAGGGTAGGCAGAGGGAACCTATTGTTAAGACACTCCGTTCCCCACTTTCTGCCGAATTCGGAGGCATCGCGTGTTAAGTGGCGCAACTTAACGTCGCTCTTTACCTCTGATACCAGAGCGAAGGAAATGGAAACATTAAATATTTCTACTCATCAAGTGGGAATCGAATCCACAACCAGTCGTTTACACTCATACGTTCGTTCCACTACGCCATGACTTGCCCCATACATTCTATACATACTTTGTAATAACCACAAAATTATTTATACAAAGTAAAAAAGTATTAATAAAGTATTATTACATTATATATTGACAAAGAGCAGAGAGCTAAGTGATACGTCATAACAATGTCAATATTTAACAAACAAACAAACAAACAAAAAACACAAGCACAATAAAGTACAACTGTTTACGTTTTCACAATACAAGCATCTAATAATAAATCAGTGTCGTTCATAAGGTGACACCCGGCGGTAAACAACCATAACTCATGTGTCAGTTGATATTAAAACAGAATGTATTGTAGCGGCGATATATCAATAAATCAATTTTGTATAATTGTACAGCCTATTTGGAAAAGGCTGAAAGTTATATTTTATTGGAAAACTGATTATTATTTAATATTAAAAAATATATGTATAAATACTAACTAAAATAATAAAATTGTATATATTATAGGGGCCAGACACAAGCTTGTGACTTTAAACGACTGGTTGTGGGTTCGATTCCCACTCGGGGAGTAGAAATATTTAATATTTCCATTTTCTTCGCTCTGGTGTCGAGGCCAAGCGCGGCGTTAACTTCCACCATTTAACACGCAATGCCTCCGGATTCGGCGGAAAGTGGGGAACGGAGTGTCTTACCACTAGATTCCCGCTGCCTACGCTGCTGTGTGCAGGATACAGCGTGAAGCTGTAAAAAAAAATGTATATCTTTTTCAGACTAGATCTGGTGCTCAAGTTTAAGATTTCCTTAGAAAACAAACCAAATTAAATTTAACTTCCGTAATACAATTAACTCAATACAACAAGATTAATTTACTTAGTACGAATCGTAATAACAGTGTAAACAGTCCATTGCATGGTCGATGAGTATTGAATTAAGCTTACAAGCGCATGAAGGGCAAATAGTTGGCTACTAATCCAGTTCGGGATATCGGTGTTTCCACACCGCTGGCTTGTCGCTCTGAGAAAGCGAAACGTAGCGGAGTGCATTGCTGTATCGTAATAGTGCATTTACAAGGCTTGATTATTGAGCTTATAATTTAATATTATAATTGAACAGACGGAAGAAAAATAGCAAATTTAGGTATCACTTCGTCGATGTCCCGTTGTTTGAAAAAAACAATTAAAAGTAATAAGTTGTTAGTTGAAAGTTGTATGGGCCTGTTGGATTGATCGGTAAACAGATACAGTTACTTAGACTCAAAGTATTTAAAAGGTATCCAGTAATAATACAGAAGACTTTAAAAACAGCAAATTAATAATATTACTGTAATGTTTCCACTAGACCTACGCCCTTAACTGTGCAAGTCTATTGAAAAAAATAAAAAACGTGAAGCTTATAATTAAAAAAAAACTTAAATAACTTTTGAATTATTATACACATCCTTTAGAATTATAAGCAAAGCTACGAATATATCGTAGCACAAGATACATTGCTTTAACTTCCAAGAGTTCAAAATAACAAGGGCGTACATATGTCTACAACGAGATTTACCCGAACGACTCCCAGCTCCAACTAAACCAACTAAAGGAATTAGCATAGAAAACAAATTCGCATAAATAGACGGCGGTAATCTACGACTTTTGTTCAAGATTTATTCCGAGTGCCGAATCTTTTCACTTTGAGGTTTTCATCTCTAGTGAATTGTCAAAAACAATAAATGATTCCAACAAAGGCTCTTGTGGGAAATTGTCGGCAACTTTCTGGCAAGTTTCACACCTAATTTATATAAATTGGATATTAATCTGGAACTTACCTAATGGCTTCGAGCTTTTAAGACAAATGGGTCGAAAGCTGCAACTTTTATCTATTGATACGTACCTGAAAGACAAAAAGAAAATAAAGTAAATTGTTTTTAAAATACAATAATAGTATTCAAAGAAAAAATAATTTTGTATTGTATTTTATTTATAACTAGCGGCCCGCTCGCGGCTTCACCGCATCAACTGCATAGCTCTTTCGTTAAATTAAAACTCTTGGAAGTATTTTTTTTTAAAAATAAAGTAGCCGATGTTTAAACTTGTATTATCAACTATATTTGTGCTAAAATTCATAACAATCGGTCAAGCGGTCAAGTTTTTTCATATAAAGTTTCATCCCCTATTTCAACCGTTTAGAGGTTGATTTTTAAAAAAATAAGTAGTCTATGTTTGACCCAGTAATTTTTACTACTTTCATTCTAAATTTCATCCAAATAGAACCGGTAGATTAGCCGTGAAAGCGTGACAGGCAAACAGACAGACATTCGCATTTATAATATAAGTATGAATATTAATAAATATTACAAAGGTAAGTGTAGATTATACGTGCAGTTCTTTGTGGCTGAAATATCTTTGTCGTCATAAGATAGTAGAACATGCTGCCAAATGATGATATATGAAACACGTTTAAAAAAAATAATCTTATGAATTATCTTATTTTATTAAGCATTATTTACACTCTACAACATGTATTTTAAAGGACTTAAATTCACTAACACTAAACCTAAAAAAGTACCTAAAAACTTTTGCTACAAACGATAACTGAAAACATTTTTCTTTGTTAAAATTTCAAAATCCACAAAATATATTTTAAGCTATAGTCGACAAGTAGTAAGACAAAGTAAGACAGACGTTAAGAAATCATTGGAGGAATATTACCATACTACGGTGTGTTCTGGTTCATTGCAGATGGCTGCAACTGTATTTTAAACTTGCAAGCTTTGGTTTTAATATAAAAGTACTTGTTGAAAGTTTCGTAGAAGAGAATTGTTGGAAAAGTGAACGAACGTTGTACTCTAGTTGTAATAAAAAATTAATGTTATCTAGCTACTGTTGCTGCACTGGCGGTAAATATTTAAATTGTTTAACACACACTGCTGTTAGAGAATTTGGGCAAAGTTTACGTTTAAATTATTTTGGTATTTCTAATTTGGTTTAAGGAAAATACATTAATTTAATTAAGTTTTACGCTTCTTTATGCCGCATAGTGGGGTAGTGAGAGAGGCCTAATGTCATGAAAGTCCATCCTTTACTTTCGCCCGAAATCGAGACATTGCCTGATGAGTGACGGAACTCAACACTACGCTTCGTCTTCCAACTCTGTCTGAGGTACCAGAGCGAAGAAGCAAAAATTTAAATATATAATCCAAAGTCACGACAGCCTCAACATTATAAAGTTTACAAGCCTTAGCCTAGTCGACAAGCCAAAATTAATTGATGCAGAAAGAACAAAAATTATTATAACAATAAACATTTCCCCAAATACGATTTGTACCCATTACTATCCCACACATTCAGACAACTTTTAACACACACGAAGCCAATATACTAAGTACACCAACCAACTAGCAACAAACATACATATTTATACATTCATATAAAAAAATAAACGAAAAATAAAATATCTAGGGAGCAATAACCGTTCCGACGCGTCCAGCATCAGCACAGAGAAGCCAACACTTTTATTTACATAGGCATATTAAATAGGCACATAAATATTCATATTCAAGTGTATTAACATAATTCAAGTTGCTGTAAAAACAGAACATGTTTGTTTATTCAGACGTAAAAATTGCGCTACAATTACTAATTCATTATTATAATATATTATAATAGAGGATGAGAATTTATTATTATAATATATTATAAGAGAGTATATGTGGCCAGTCGTGGCCCAGTGGCACAAGCGGGTGACTGTAAACGACTGGTTGTGGATTCGATTCCCACTCGAGGAGTGGAAATATTTAATATTTCCATTTTCTTCGCTCTGGTGTCGAGGTAAAGGCGCAGCGTTGAGTTCCGTCACTTAACACGCAAGCCTCCGAATTCGGCGGAAAGTGGAGAACGGAGTGTCTTAACACTAGGTTAAAAATATATATTATAATAGAGGATTATATTTTTCATTTTATATTTAGGTATTACATATATACATGTGAATATGTTTGTTTGTACGTGCCTTATGACTCTCTAGCCATTCTACTTTACTTCTAGATTAAACACTATAACTCTAAATCACGACCAGTATTTTAACCTTTCTTAGTGCTAGAGTACATTGCCCAAACAATCTAAAAGCCAAATTTTAGTTTTTCTTTACTTTTTTTGCGCTGTATGCCTGTATTATAAAATAAATACATAAGAAAATGAAACATATTATGTACAGAATGTTAGGAAAGTTCATACATGAGCTTAAAACTGTAATATATAGTAACATGTTTTCTTCGCTATTCAAAAGTGTCCAGATAACTAAATGTATGTATTATAAACAAATATTTTAATATTCAAAATGATAAAATAATTTCAACATTGTACTCATACATATACTTCTAAAATATTTCAATTTTAACTTTTAAATACCTCGGACACCGAAAAGGGTAGCAGGGTAATGAAAAATTAATAATTTGACGCACTTTTTTACGAATTTCATTTCATAGTACATACAGAAGTATATAAATTACACACGTAAAGTATATATGTATATTTTACTAGCTCAGAATCCACAATTATAAAGCATATATCCTTAATCGATTGCGGTGAGATTTTATATACACATTAAGTTTAAGGGTCATTCTAAACCCAATATGACGGAAAATCTAAGTTGAGAGAGAGAAGAGGAGAGGAAAAGGAGATAAACTAATATGGATAGCAAATGAAGAGCTTTCTGAGAATAATTAAAAAACTTTTCTTGCTGTTTAAAAAAATACATTACGGGCAAAATATTTCCTTCACACGGAATTTGAACCTATAACTACCGCGTTCACTCAAACGCCATCCATACATAAATTCTCAAATCAGCCACTAATCTAAGTTATCTATCCATCACTGCCAGCAATATCTATTTCGTTAAGCTTTCCACCCTAGGTTCGGCTATAGTTTAATACACCCGGCTCAGCGGTGTCTTGCCGCGGGACAGATAAACGTCGCGCGGTAAACCGGCTAGGCCGCGTGGGAGGCATTACATTACAACTATCATCTTACGTTTTCAATTATTTAATGTTTTTTATTGATTAAGTGCTTTTTGTAGTTGATATTTTTAATACATAATAATAAGAAAAGGGGGTCAGTCGTGGTGCAGTGGCACGGACGTATGACTGTAAACGACTGGTTGTGGGTTCGTTTCCCTCGAATGAAAAAAAAAAAATTTCCTTGTTCTTCACTCTGGTATCGAGGCAAAGCGCGGCGTTAAGTTCCGCCACTTAACACGCAATGCCTCCAAAATTCGACGGAAACTGGTGAAGAAAATAAAAAAAATCTTTTAGCGCCTTGGAAACATTGGATGGCTGGAATTTATTGATTTTATCTAGATTTCAAATATATCTAATATTGTAAAATATATGTCAATTTGTAATGAATAATTTTATTTGTTGTTCTTTATATTCTTCACATTATATACTATCATTATATGACTATATATGAGTAACTAAACATAATCGGGCAAAGAGTAGGCAGAGGGAACCTAGTGTTAAGACGTGTTAAGACGCGGAACTTCACGCAGCGCTTTGTCTCGACACCAGAGCGAAGAAAATGGAAATATTAAATGTTTCCACTCCCCGAGTTGGAATCGAACCCACAACCAGTCGTTTACAGTGGCACGCTTGTGCCACTGCGCCACGATTGGCCTCAATATTTAAAAATAAAACTATTATTTTACACATCCACGTGTTATCCTGCATAGTAGGGTAGTGAGAGAGAAGGCACAAGTTAGTGACAAGGCACTCCGTTCTCCATCTTCCGCTTAAAATCGAGACATTTGCGTATTGAGTGAAAGAACTCAATCCCCCGACTGGAAATGGGACTTACAACCATTTGCTATTAGAGTCACTGGCATGGCAGGGGCACTGAAATATCATTTTAAACAAAATGAAATGTTTGTTTCGCAACCCTCTCGCTGACAATTCAATTAAAAATAGTTGAAACAAAACGAAAATTAGTTTAAGGTATTCATTCATTTATCATCTAGATTGAAGAAAAGAAAATAATTTGCCTAACGATTAACCTTATCAGTCTATATTAATAAAAAAGGCCAAAGCACACCAAGTCACGTATAAAATATAAATAACGTTTCTCTTTGATTTATTGTGTTTTAACAAAAGAGAAAGACCTACTAAATTACAAGTATTACCTACTCGAGGCCTATTATTAGAAATAATTCTGAAGCAGTTTGAAACATTGCTTGAAATGTTAACGAGACGAATTTATTTTTGGTTAAGAATTACGTATAAAAATATAAGAAATATTATTGCTAACGGAACTTTCAATCAATTTGGCGTATTGAGTAAATCCTGTCGACATTTATGTGGACTATTTATTACTAAATGTAGTTAAGCGACAAAAATATTCAAGGACACACGTTCTACAAAAAGTGTGTCCTTGAATATTTTTGTCGTTCTTTCAGATAAAATATTTTTAGTCTCATGATTTTTTCCCGCATAGTCAAAGAGAGTTTAGTGACCGGATACTCCATTCTCCTACATTTTTCCCGCCCGCCCGAAATCAAAACATTGTGTCGGATAGCAGGGTAGGCAGAGGGAACCTAGTGTTAAGACACTCCGTTCCCCACTTTCCGCCGAATTCGAAGGCATTGTGTGTTAAATGGCGGAACTTAACTTAACTTGGCGTTTTGCCTCTGATACCAGAGCGAAGGAAATGGAAATATTAAATATTTCCATTCCTCGAGTGAAAATCGAACCCACAACCAGTCGTTTACAGTCACACGTTCGTGCCACTGCCACACACTCATTTAAACAAATAAAGATTTGTATGTTTTTGAATCCGATTATTACATTTTGGGATTTCATATTTCATTCGATATTATACACTGAAAAACCTAAATCAATTTTTAAATCAGCATTTAAATAATTTAATTATGTACTAAGATAAAAAAGACTAATGATCAGGTATATATAATACAACTTCAGCCGCCCCCTCAAATGCAAAGTACTATATCCATATTTGTATTATAAATGCGTCAGTCTGTCTGTATGTCTGCTTGCATGCTTTCACGGCTAATCTACCGGTCTGATTTGGATGAAATTTAGAATGAAAGTAGTAAATAATCCAGGGCCTAACATACGCTATTTTATTTTTTCAAAAATCAACCTCTAAACCTTGAAATAGGGGATTAAAGTGTATAAGAATAATCTAAACTTGACCGATTATAATGAATTTTGGAATAAATATAGTTGATAATCGAAAGTTAAACATAGGCTACTCTATTTTTCAAAAATCCACCCCCGAGGGTTGCAGCCGCGAGCGGGCCGCTAGTTTATTCATATATTTTTACCTAAACCAACAAAAAAATAACGGCCAATATAAAATTTCAACAAGCAAGAAGCGTGGGCAAGTTAACCTCTAATGATATTTCAATGTCTCCTCGAGAGCTCGCTACGGTACATTTAAAATGCATTTGTTGCGACACTATGACTAATGACGAGAATTCTTTCTTTGGTATTTCACTAAAGTCTGCTGTGAATTAATTGCAATTTAAGTAAATAAAATTATATAGCAGTAATGTATTTAAGCTTTTTATGTTTACACTCAAGAAAAAAGTCTATCTATTCATATTATGCATGTGCTAATATCCATACTTATATTATAAATTCGAAAGTCTGTCTGTTTGTCTGTCACGCTTTCACGGCTAATCTACCAGACGGATTTGGATGAAATTCGAAATGAAAGTAGTTGATGATACGGGGTCAAACATAGGCTATTTTTTTTTTAAAAAAAATATCAACCCCTAAAGGGTTGAAACTCTTGTGAAAAAGTTGTGAAAGATTGTATGAAAAATCTAAATCGCTTAACCGATTGTAATGGATTTTGGAATAAATATATTTGATAGTCCAAGGTTATACATAGGCTACTTTACTTTTCAAAATTCTACCCCTGAGGGTTGTAATATAATGAAACGGTTATGTAATCCACACGGCGAAGCCGCGAGCGGGCCGCTACTTATAAATATTACACACCTAAGCACCCGGCCCGATTTCGATGGAATTCAGGATAAAAGTGAAGCAATTATTAAATTGATGCAAAGGAAGTTGCGGGTAGTTCACTAATTTAATTCGGTGACTGGAAAAGATTTTTCTTGTCAGTTTAAAATGAACACATATCCGATATAAGCATACAGGTATTTCCCAACTGATCCCCAACGGCGATATTATTTATTTCATTACTTTTTATCGCTATAGCTTAAGTCATACAAAATAACGCTAATTTTATAAATATACTGGACTAAATAATCTTAATATATAGGAAAATCTAGTAATTAATATAAATACTTAACAAATTGAGTGTAAGATGCAGTAGTGCATAAAGGAGTGAGGACTGAAGAGCATTCGTTGGAAATTCATTTGCACTAACGATGCAATCTGTAGTACCCACTGTAGAATTGAAACCGTCCTATATTGAGAATATAATACTTAGGTGGATAAACAAAAAAAAATCCTTCTTTTTTATTTTATTTTATTACTCTACGTACATAAAGTCTGTACTTTTTTTTAAAAAAAATATTCTTATTTTTTATATAAAATACATCTTTTTTTACAATTTCTGTACTTAAAACTTTGGTTTAAAAAATATGCCCTAAGAGAGTCCAGTCATTTTTATCTCAAGTTTAAATTGCTTTTTTTCATATTCCTTTTACATATAGGTACATATATGATAATTAAGCAAAAAAAAAGTTAATTTTTTTATATTATAACAGGCTTTTTCCACTAGGTTATGTTGAAATACTTCGTAAGGAAAGCGCCTGGGAGAAATGTCTTATAGTTAAAAACACAACATTCACGTAATTGATATTTATGTTACTACTAGTCTTTCTTTTAAGAGTAAATATATTTTTTTTCGGTAAAAGCAAGTTATAAAACGTTATCGGAAAGCCCTTCAGGTCTACACACACTAGTCGGGGATTCGATTCCCGCTCAGACAAGTATATTATAATACTCAAACTAAATACTAATATTGAATTATCATTTCATTATTCGACACGTCGAATGAATCGGATAGAAACTGAGGAATAGAGAAATTTACCATTATGTCTTTTATGCCTACTCTACATGATGCAAAAGATGAAAAAACATTTTAGATACAAAGAATTGAAATATTTTTTTTCTTTCCCCTGGTGTCGAATTCCGCCACTTCAACAATATCTTCCGAATTTGGCGGTGCATAGGGAACCGAATGTCTTAACACTAGGTTCCTGCTTATTTTGCTGTGTGCGGGATACAGTGTGAAGCTATTTTAGGGTCACACACGCATACGCACTATGTCAGTGCACGTACATAGCTGCGTAAGCGTAAATTGCCATCTATTCAATTTCCGCCTTTTAAATTTCTATAGTTAGTCCAGTATATATACCATGTAGTAATAACACGAATGTATTGTATGTAGTCGTATATATAAGATATATACGACTACATACAATACATACGTGTTATTTGCATGTGGAGACTGAGTTTCATTTAATTAATAATATATAGTTACTGGACTTAAATAGGTCGTCGCCGCGCTTTACCTCTGGTATCGAAGTAAAGCGCGGCGTTAAGTTCCGCCACTTAACACGCAATGCCTCCGAATTCGGCGGAAAGTGGGGAACGGAGTATCTTAATGCTAGGTTCCCTCGGCCTACCCTGCTGTATGCGGGATATAGCGTGAAGCTATATATATATATATATATATATATACTTAAATAGGATCAGGTTTTTAAACTATAAAAAATAATGTTGAAGGAAATTGGTAAAAAAATATAGCATTTGCAAATCCAATTCCCAGTCCATTAAAATATCGCGCACAGAAGATGAAAGTGTTAGGGGTTGGTCGTACCCGAGACGCGTTATAATGACGACGTAGCATTGCTTTGTTTTAACAACACTGCATTTCATACTATTTCTTTATATTATTTCTTATGATGCTGTTACAATATTTTGCATAATGATTTCATAAAATAAAAAAAAATGTGATAAGACAATGAATATTATGTTTACAAGAAATTCATGATATATGTATATTTATTTTAATTAATTATGGATCTAAAACTAGTTTGACTGAACCGACTGACGAACTAATATTTATATCTAAACAAATAAATAAAATTGCTGCTAACCGCTTTTTACTAAGTGCATATATATGTATGTATGTATGTATGTATATACGATACACATACCAAACAACAATTTTTGGCTGTCTATCTGTTTGTTCCGGCTAATCTCCGAAACGGATAGACTGATTTTGATGTGACTTTCACTAGTAGATAGCTTATATATTAAGGAGTAACTTAGGCTTCTTTTATTTTAGAATTATATATTTTTTTTATGTTACGCGAACGAAGTCGCCAGTCGAAGAGCACAGCCACAGTTTATAATATAGAATTTAGTTCACTAAAACATAGTGCGGCGCTATACGCACCCAACACGCATTAAATCTAAATAAAATAATGATTAAATAATGAAGCGTCATTAGACAACTAGACAACTAGATACTACCTGCATAATCTGCCAAACTGCAAAATTCTTTTGTATATTTTTAATTCCCGTATGGAAGATAAAATTATAAACGAGTAAAGAATGAAATTATCATATCATAAACTCCACTTTCACTCATTTTAAAGGCATTACCTGTCAGAGAGCAAAGCCAACATCTCTTTGTCTATCAACATTCAAGCAGACAGATAAAAACATATTAATATTTCAATATTTAAACTTCTATAAACCGAATCTGCAACCACCGCGGATACAAAATACACCCCACCACGACATGTTTAATAAAATGAAGAAGAAAAAGAATACAATTAAAATAATATCTATAGTACTTTTAACCTTCCAAAAGCAACAGACGTGAGCGGCAGCGGGAGCACGGCCCGGACGCACGTAAGGCATAAATCTTCTCGAATTAAAGGTACTCTCTCCGGGGGGAGATTAAGGAAAAAGGTAATGCACACAAATATATATTAATCAAGCCCTGCTTTCAATTCAATTTATTGTAGGTGTATAGTATTCATTTGAAACTTAACTAAATATTTTTATTGTATTTGAAGGCGTTTTGGCACAGTGCGGTAACGTCTAACTGTAATCACAATGGTTGTGAGTTTAATTCCCACGCTAGGTAATCATTATTAACATTTCATTTCTTTGCTCTAGTACCAAAGGAAGAAAGCGGCGTTAAGTTCCGCCACTCATCAAACAACCTCCTTTCCTGCTATGGAGAAAAAACTTTCGTTGTGATTATAGGACCGCTTCCCGATTCAGATTGATTTTTATTATCCTGATGTCAAAGTGTGGGAGCGTTAGGTTTCGCAATACGTAATATTTCTTAAATGAGTGAAAGGTACCTATGTATACCTACTACATAATACAAACAATAGACGAGACGCAAAATTCGTATGCGGGTTGGCCCTTGTCGCGTTATTTGCTAACAAAAAAAGTTCAATTTCTACGAGGGTCTAAGTTGATGTTAATTTAGGAGAAATAATCTTGTCTTTTTTCGATACTTCTTATAAAAAATTGGTCACACCAACAATTTTTTCTATTTATTGATAAATGGTCAAAAAAGTAGTACTTTTAAACATTTTTAAAGTCTTATTCCACACTTAGGAAAATTGAAAGAAACATTTAGAAAACGTATATGTTTTCTAAATGTCTTTTTCAAAAAAGTAGTAGTGCTATTTTTTAGCTTTACGCTATATCCCACACAAGGCAGAGTAGATAGACGAACCCGCTGTTAAAATCCTTCATTTCCCATTTTCCGCCGATTTCTAGAAACATTAAGTACCGGTACCTAACGCCGCGTTTTGTCTCGATACCAGAGTGAAGAAAATCGAAATATTATATTGCCACTCTTCGAGGGGGAATCGAACCAACAACCAGTTGCGTTACATGCCCCCTCTTTGCCCCTGCGCCACAAGAACAACATACAGACTATTAAGCCAATCAATTTAAACATAACCGAAAACCAATTTAATTCAAACGAACCAAATAAACAAACATTGCCCAGTACTATTGACACAGAATATTCATAATATGCAGTAAAATTAAACGGTGTACAAGCAAACGTTCTAAATGAACTATACAATTTGCACCGCTTGGACTAACAAAGGTCTATCATAACAGCCTTTCGTTTCAACACCGGCTATTCAGCGCATTTAAATGGCGCTGAATACGTGTCGTTCCATTATAGCGAATAAAAAGGTATGCCAAGCTGAACTGGTGATGTATCACTGAAGAAGTAAGGCTTCAGATTGTGAATTTATATGGGAGAATGGTATTGAAAAACATTTTTTTGGAAAAATTATAATAAAATTAATATGTAATAAGCGCGTAAGAAATTCAATGTAGTCGGGTGTAGAACGCATTGCATAGCGGTTATAAAATTCGGACGGTTTGAAAGACGCAGGTTCAAACCTCGATTCATTTTTTTACTTTTTCTAAAAAAGTTTTAATAATTATATCCCAATTGCTTTTCGAAATTAAAATTATTAACTAATTTAATCATATTACTTATTATAGAATGAAAAAGCAGGCATATTATTCTAAGTTGTCCTTAGGAGTTCTTTTTATAATAGATAATTAAATTAAATATTTTTAACTTAAAAAGTTATTTACAACTAAAATGGTGAACAAAAGTATCTATCTATATAAGTATATGTCTAATTACTTGCCTCACGTGACGATTCAGTCACAGTCATTACCCAAATACGTAACATTCAAAATATAATAAACTATTAAATATAGTCAACTGTTGGATCTATAATTTCGCACTAAAAAAGCCTAGGCATAAAATTTATAAAAGTTTCAAATAGGTATTTAATTTAAGAAAAAGTAAAAAAAAATGTTAAATTATGAAGCAAAAAACCGAGGGTCTCTCATATAAACTTAAATTAAAATTACAAAACGACGGTAGCGAGGTAATATTATTTTATGCAATCTCATTCTCGCGTAACTTTACACAGGGAACTTTAGAGTTTCATTAACAATGTATAACAATTTTTTTAGAATATACTTTGCTTTGCTTGTACGTAAGTTAATGGATAATTATTAACTATATATTTATATATAACTAATATGTACCCGTGTCATTATTTTTTTTATATAAATTTTAAATTAGGGGCCAGTCGTGGCGCAGTAGCACTAGCGAGTGAATGAAAACGACTCGTTGTTGGTTCGATTCCCACTTGAAGAGTGAAAATATTTAATATTTCCATTTTCTTCGCTCTGGTGTCCGAGGCAAAGCGCGGCGTTAAGTTCCGCCACTTAACACGCAATGCCTCTGAGTTCGGCGGAAAGTGGGGAGCGGAGTATCTTAACACTAGGTTCCCTCTGCCTACCCTGCTGTGGGCGGGATACAGCGTTAAGCTACAAAAAATAGAATTGAAACTGTTGATGTTTTCTAGGCTACGGTGGCGCAGTGAGACAGCGTCTGCCTGTCAAACAGATTGTGACGGTTGTGTCTTCGATTCCCACTTAGTAAAATGATTATATTTAAATGGATTTTATTGTACCTAAAAGAAAGCGCTGTGTTGAGTTTTGCCGCACAACACGTTATGTTGCAAATTCGAGCGAAAAGCCAAGAACAGAGAGTAAAGAAACTGTGTTCTCTTTGACTACCGAGCTAAAAGGGAAAAGTACATATTAAATATACTTGATTTACTTTCCATACTTTACTTTACATGTTTTATAAAGCTTTTCTAAGCTTAACCCTTTGAATTTTGTACCTTTGTCGTCATTCTGGGAAACGGAAACATCAAAACCGTAAAAGTTTGATTTAAATGTTATTTAACAGAATTAGCGCTAGTCCTGGTGCAGAGACACAAGGTGAGAACTGTAAAGCGACTGGTTGTGGGTTCGATTCCCCCTCGAGGAGTATTTGTTATTTCCATTTTCTTCGCTCTGGTGTCCAAGGCAAAGCGCGGCGTTACGTTCCGCCACATAACACGCAATGCCTCCGAATTCGGCAGTGCGTGGGGAACGGAGTGTCTCAACACTAGGTTCCCTCTGCCTACCCTGCTGTGTGCGGGATGCAGCGTGGAGCTAAAAGAAAGAAAAAAAAATCATTGAGATTTGTAACAATTGTATAGTCAAACTTCAATACAATGACATATACAGTTTTACATTTAACATTCATAGAGCTTATCTTCAAATTAATTATTTGCACAGACGGTTTAATTATACATGTACGAGAAGAATTTTCCTTTAGGCTTTGTTTAGTTAGCTTATTTATTCGGGGTACTATTTACGTTTTATAACGACTAAGAGCTCTTTGTATTCACATATTTTATTTTACCTGTTTGTATATACAAATTTTATTATAATACCGTCTACTTATGTACTATACGTAATTTATATTTTTTATAAGTCTAAGTCATGGCTTAGGGATTATTAATAGAATATATAATAGAATTAGATGTGTTATTGTTAAATTTTATTTGAATACATGAATTTGAAACTGAGTTTTAAGTAAGCTTGAGGTTGTCGCAGCGCAGCGTAATAGCTGCTGTCTATAAACACAATGGTAGTATATAAAGGTGGTAGGTAACCGAAGAACTGATTTTTTTATGTTAATTAAAGTAATTGTTTAATTAATAAACTTAAAAATTCTATATGAATAAAGAATAATGCTTGTAATTTGAATATAAATTGAATAATCGTGATGACTTCATGGCGCAGTAGAAAAGCGTTTGAATGTAAAGCGATGGTTATGGGTTATGGGTGTGATGGTTATAATATTTGAATACAATCATTCATCACTCGATGAAACATTATGTTTAAATTTTAATTAATTCGCTCTGTTACGTGTTATAACACAAAGTGCGGCGTTGAGTTCCGCCACTCAACACGCAATATTTCGATTTCTTGCTCAAAGTGGAGGACAGAGTGTCTTAACACTAGGTCCTGTCTGGCACCCCGCTATGCGAGAAAAAACATGCATCTGCAAAAACAATTATTTGATTTCATTGATTCACATACTCTACACAAGAAAAACCAGTAACAACCCTAATAGAAATAAATAGGCATAACTTATATGTTAAAGGTCGTTATAATATTTTTATACACGTCCTACATGTTTTCGTATAGGTATAGTATACGCAAAGCGCGCTATAATCGTCACCTTGAGATAATATAAGCTATTAAAACTCATGTGCCCAGTAATGTTACCAACGACATCGCCCTTCAAACGTTAATGTGTCTGACCTCGTCAAATTTAAGTATGTTCAAATAGTTTGTGGTTGAATATAAATAATTTAAAGCCAAGCTTAATATATGAAATATGAAATGATTTAGTACATATCTCTTCATCATAAGTGCATTTTATGAGAAAGGAACTTCACGAAATGTGTTGACTTCACTCTATTAGGCATTTTTCCCATTCCCATTTTTGCGTATAGAATTATTGTAGAACCCAACGCCGGCCGGATGATCAAGCCTTTTTATAGAAACAAATGTAAAATACAATAATAAAATATAATCCAGAGGTCACCGTAAAGTAGTAGGGAATAGTGTGAGTGTATACGCGAATCTGACTGTAAAGGCGATTGTTTGTGGGTTCGCTGCTCATTCAGAAATATCATTATATTTTAATTCTTTTCATTCTTATTTAGTTTTGTTTTAATTATCATATCATCTTCGCTCAGGTACCAAAGACATAAATAACAAGACGTTGAGTTTCACTACTTAAAACGCAATGGTTTCATTTCAGGCGGAAAGTAGAAAACGGAGTGCTTTAACACTAGATTTTCTAAATACCATGTTAGAAACAGCTTGAAGCTGAAAAAAATACCACAATTAACCGAATAACATTTGAACCCGTAACTATCCTACGTGTCAACTACCCACAACGACATTCAACCAAAAGTATGTATATAATAGTCAATCTTCCTTGTACCGGGTGACTGCATCACTTTGTAATTATCAAGTCCTATCAGGCGTCGTATTACGTGGCCGGAGCAGAATCTCCATTTGCATTTTAATTGCGGCGTCACACCAATGACTGCATTTGTATAAAAAAACGACGACGCCTGTTTACTTTTCCCGCCGCATAAATATTTTCAGCGGTCTGTTGCGGTTTCGCTATACAAGTGGAAAGTTTTTTTAAAACATCGCTAATGACTAAGGAAAATTGTATAAAAAATGTTTATTTTTTGCTATTTTAAGCTTTTTCTCGTGTAGCAAGTTAGTCAGAGAGAACCTTAGTGTCATGACACTCCTTTTTCCACTTTTCTCTCAAAATCGAAACACGGCTTGGGCTTGTTGAGTGGCAGAGCTAAACACCGCGTTTTTTGTTTAGGTATCTGAACAGAAAAGTGAACATAATAGTTAATTCCCTCAAGTGGGAATAGAACCCATAATAAAGTCTTTTTTTGTATATCTTATACTGCCATAGATTGTGGTTCCGTTATAGAAGCAGTTTTACTGCTATAAAATGATTGAAGTCGTATTTAATTATGCATGGCTGAGCTAAAGTTAAGTAAAGTCGCATTGCTAGGTTAATAGAATTAAAAGCTGTTTGTTTAGTTGCCACCGCAACTTTAGTTGACACGACTCACTTAGAGATTTAAAGTGAAATAATATTTTAATAGAAGATTTTTTAAGGTTTCACGCTTTATCCCGAAAAATAGGGTAGTCAGAAAAGACCTAGTGTCATCCCAAACTCCGTTTTTCTGTACGAAATCAGACAATGCCCGCGTTTTTGGTACCAAGTCTAACAATCGAAAATAAACCTTTCGCGAATCGAACCCACAGCCATCGCGTTTACATTTAGATGCTGTCCTGCTGCGCCACGAGAACCCCAAATAAACAGACGTTATAAATTAAACTTAACCAAATTAGTCAAATTTCGATAGAATAAATGTATAATAGAAACATTCAACATAAATTTTAAAGATGACTGTGTGAAAATAGGGCTAATAGTATAAATTATTCTCCTGTTTTGGAGTAACAACTACATTAGTGTAAATATATTTAATATTTATTATTTAAGTAGGGAACTGAGTGTCTTAACACTAGGTTCCCTCTGCCTACCATGCTGTGTACGGAATATAGCGTGAAGCTAAAAAAAAAAATATTATCTAAATTTTAATAAAAGGAAGGAAATATGCATGTGAAAAAAAAACGAAATAATGCATGAGCACTTTAAAGTTTCGAATTTCACACGAGAGAGCTTCCATTAAAATCCATTTCTGTTTTAATATTTTAAACGAACCCTTCATCAAGAAATTTCATTTCAAAAAAAAAAACAGCTGCTCTTTGAATTTCGTCAAATATATTCGTCAACGTTATAATAATGTACCCACGAAAAATTAAAATATAAGTATAACTCTATGTTAGTATGATGTATTCTAGGTTGCATTCATGGATATTAATAGAGTAGTTTTTTTACATTACTCCGATCAAAAATGGCATAGGTTTTTGTCTAAACGAATATTATTTTTTGATACATCTATAATTGCGAAATAACTCATAGCAGTCAAAGTTCTTTAACAGTTTCTCAAAAATAGAATTTGTTCATTTTTTTTAGCTTTACGCTGTATCCCGCACGCAGCAGGGTAGGCAGAGGGAACCTAGTATTAAGACACTCCGTTCCCCACTTTCCGCCGAATTCCGGAAGCATTGCGTGTTAATTGAAATGTGAAAGACATTTTTAAAATGTTTAACTAGTTAAAAAATACTTAGACTTCACCCTTATATAACGGATCCATTCACCACATTTCGTAACAATATTCTCAAATAAATAAACAAAAAAAAACACCAAGCATTCCCAATCAACAAGCCTGAAAGCCCCCACGCTCGTGTATTTGTGCAATCTGAAAACAATTAGATCTCATACAAGCCCGTCATACAATGCTGATTGAATTTTCGCGTATTTCACTTGAACGTCGCTTATCTACGGGGTAAGGGTGGTATCACCCCTCCTTCGCCAGCTCGCCGGGTCACTGCATTCCAATTTAGAACCGTTTTCATAAACCTTCACCGTTTGTCTTCTAAAAATAGTCTTCGGGGGAAAATCGACTTTATTTAATTGAAAATCGATCTAAGTGACGATTTTGTAGCACAAACACAATTTAGCAGATTTCAACGTTTCATCGGGTGGTGGATGTTAGGGGGGCAATTGTTAAGTTAGCACCCGTTCGTCGCCTGACATAGCTTACTTTATAGAAAAACGTGTTACTTAAGGCAATTAATTTTTGCCACCGTCCGTTTGACATGAAGAAAAATTAATTGTCTCAGTTTATCCTTTGCAAATTCGCATATAAATCTATGTCTACTATCAATAGCCATATTCCGAAATGATAGGTTAAGGAATAGGAAAGTGTTGTAAAGTGAAAGTGGGTAAAGGAGTGTCTTAACACTAGGTTCCCTCTGCCTACACTGCTGTGTACAGGATACAATGTAAGATAAAGACGAAAAGCGTAGGAACATCTGATGAAGAGTGTACGAAAACCATGCACTATAGCGCATGATTGGTGATTGTGGCTTCACCAATACTAACCCTATATAAGATGATTGGAGCTTTACAGTCAGATGTCCAGGTCCAATTTTAAAAGAAAATCAATTCAAAAATCAAAAAGGATTAATTTTTCATAAAAGCAAAAATAATCATAAATCCCACACAAAAAAGTTACAGACTTTACCAAGAATTTAATAAAAGTCCAAAAAATACTAAAACTTAGACTAAATTAGACAAAGATAACGCATAAGATCACCATTTAGGTTAAAATTTCCCGAAGGCTCGTACAAATTATGACAGCGAGCGCTCATTGTTAGAATTAAGCACCGCAGAGTAGTCGTCGACGGCGGTCGTAACGATGATAAAGTTACGCTTGCACGAGAACAACCACGCAATGTATATAAAAACGGGTATCATTTTTCCGCGGCTTTGTAACAATTTAGAAAATTATATACATATTTTTTTCCTACCTTTTATCATTAAAAGGGTCACCGCGTATTTTCCAGGAAGATGATAATGAAAAAAGTATTAAACAGTGCTTTTGTTTACAATAATTTCAGGACGTTTCTACTTATAAATAAATGACTTTTTTTTTAAATAGTTTTACAACTACGTTTTTGTTTCACAAATTAAAATAGAATGTTTAATTCTTATTCTAAAAACGTCTAATGTACAACCATATTAGCGCTTTGAGACGTGTTAATGCTAACAAAAACAGCTTTACGCTGTCTTCCGCATGTTAGGATCATAGAGAAGCTAGTGTCAAGAATCTTCGTTCTCTTCTTTCCTTCCGAAATCGAGACTTTGCTTAATGGGTGATGGAACTCAACGCAGCGCTGTCTTTTTAGGGCGTGTCTTTGTCTTATTGACCCGACTGAGAATCGAAGCCACAGCCAATCGTATTTATAGTAAGACACTATCCTGACTACAAGAAAAAATATATTATGTTTTTTACTTAACGCCGCGCTTTACCTCGATACCAGAGTGAAAAAATGGAAATATTAAATATTTCCACTCTTCGAGTAGGAGTCGAACACACATCCAGTCGTTTAAACACACGTTTGTGCCACTGCGCCACGACTGGCCTCAAGAAGAACAAAAAAATACTTATATGTTGAAATAATAAAACGATATAAAGGCAAAAACAATAAAAATATCCATTATAAAAAAACTAACAAATAACTCCCTTACACACAGAAAATTACTAGTACAAATTTGGAGCACACGTGATATTAGTTCATTATGAGCGTAATGATGACAATCACTGCGTGTACATAATGACCTACTGAAAATATAATTTAAGCTAAATGTTTATGTGCAATTAGCTGGACAGCGCACTTAGTAAATAATGTACGTAGTAAACAGTATACGTAGAAATATATAACTGACCTCTATACTGTATTAATTTTTAAAATGAAATCAAGAGTAAACAAAGTATAACGTATGTCTTTAAACATCAAATTATAATAAATCATAGCAGGGTATGGATAGTGTTAAGACATTTCGTCCTCACTTTCCGTCAAGGCATTGCATGTTAAGCGGCGGAACATAACGCAACACGTTGCCTTAACACCAGAGCGAGAAAAATGAAAATATTAAATATTTCTACTCATCGAGTAGGAATTAAACTTTATGTAATTAAGTTTTTTTTCTTAATTAAAAATCACACATCAAACGATATTTAAAAATGAGATTATCATTAGGTACGAAAACCTTAAAATGAAACTATAATTAAGTCGCTGAAAGCTCTAACCACCCGACATCGAACAACACAATCTATACGTTTCTAATTCCCACTTACGGAAATGAGATATCAAACCTGCCATGTCATACGACGCTGTAGATTCATTTTGCTGGAATTCAGGGTTACTCCGTCCACTACTTATCGTTAAGTTAAATGAAATTTGTTAAATAAGTTTAAAGCAACTTATTTAGCGCAACTTAACGCCACGCTTTATCTTCACAGTCAGCAAAATCAATGAATAATATTCATTATTCATTGATTTTATATTATCATCTTGTGCCACTGC
The DNA here is from genome assembly GCA_019049465.1 of Dryas iulia moderata. Lineage (NCBI taxonomy): Eukaryota > Metazoa > Arthropoda > Insecta > Lepidoptera > Nymphalidae > Dryas > Dryas iulia. The sequence goes on from CM032426.1 coordinate 586,788, forward strand.
GCCACAACTGGCCCCAACTACGATCATACTTTTTCTAGTTTATGAATAAGAAGGGCGGAAAGTTTTTCATAAGTATTATGAAAAACTTTCCGCCCATCTTATTCCACCCTAGACAGTCAGCAAAATCAATGAATAATAATCATTATTCAGCCATTCAGACATTCAGACAGTCAGCAAAATCAATGATCCTAGTTGGGGCCTGTCTTGGCGCAGTGGCACAAGCGTGTGACTGTAAAAGACTGGTTGTGTCTTCGATTCCCACTCGAGGAGTAGAAATAATTAATATTTCCATTTTCTTCGCTCTGGTGTTGAGGCAAAGCGCGGCGTTAGGTTCCGCCACTTAACACGCAATGCCTCCGAATTCGGCGGAAAATGGCAAAACGGAGTGTCATTACACTAGGTTCTAGCGTGAATCTAAAAAAAAAGATAGTCAAAATTAATATGGGCAAAAAGTGCGATGCCAATATTATGCATAATAAATAACGCATTAACGCAAAAACTTTTCCTTAATAATATTTGTTTCTTATATTAGGCTGACCGCAAACGCGATTAGTTGTGAGTTCGATTTCCACTCCGTGTAACCGCTATTTATTAAGATATTTTCCATTTTTTTGATCTGGTGTAAGCGGGGTGTTGAATTCAGCCACTCACCACCTTATATTTCAAATCCGGATAAAGTAGAGAGCGGACTGACTTCAAAGAAGATTCTCCCTGAAATTTTGCTGTGCGGAAACCGCATGAAGTTGTTTTTTTTTATTATATTAAGCTATATTTCAACCTGCAATGTGCAACCATCGCAATCAGCTAAATTCGAAATTAATCTACCACGACGTAAACATACACAGGAACAATCCATTATCCACCACTTTAAAAACGGGTAGAAAAACAAACACTTCAGTGTTACTAAACATAAAAAACCCCATATAAACGAAAAAAAAAAAGAACAAAAACGAATCCGATAACCTTTACTTTCCTTGTACAGAAGGTCGTACATAACCAACAAGTGATAAGACGTCGAATCGATAGCGGTAGACGAACAACCTCGGGCGCTGGCAGCGAGCCAGCGGGGTCAAGGCGTGTTCTCGATGCTCGGACATTCGTTACGCCCCTAATGTATAGGGACTGGAGCCTTAGATGCAATCAACTACTGTGCTATCTCGGGATAAACTGAGATGCATTTGGAGAAACTTTGTCATTTTATTTACTAAATATTTTCGAGGTCAGTCGTGGCGGAGGGGCCTAAAGTGTGACTGTAAACGCGGCTGGTTGTGGGTTCGAATTCCACTAGAAGAATTGCAATATTCAATATTTCGATTACTTCGCTCTAGTACCGAAGCAAAGCACGGCCTTGTGTTCTACCACTCAACACGGAAGGCCTCCAGAACAGGTGAAAAATGAGGATCGGAAAGTTTTATCACTAGGCTCCCTGTGCCTACCCTGCTGTAATAAACCTTAATTTCTATCGAGAATATGTATTGTAATGTTTTATTTATAATGCAAACTTTCGTATCACAACGAATATTAAATATTTAGGATACAATCATAACATCAACGTAATTCTATAAATAAAGTAATTATTTCGCCTAAAAACAATGTTTTCAAAGATTAATAAGAAAACAAAGTGCAAGGATAGCTGAGTAATCTCAGGGGGTTACCACGCTTTGTAGTAATTAAAGGCAATCTTCCTTTACAAATAATTTTTGATTAAAATCCTAAAATTTAAGATAACATTTAAAATAACATTTCGAAAGTTAATTTAGCGTCTGTAATGAAATAAAAAGTATAAAAATAAAAATGACTTTAGCCCTTTTTGGAATGTTTTTGATTTCTGTGATAACGTAACACAGGAATAATAATAATTATAATTCTAACGAAATTTCGCCGATCTACATAGACTAAGCACAACGTTAGGTTATTTTTGCTACCTAACGCGATGTTAGTAGTGACATATTCAGTTCTTTACTTTCTGCCACTTGAAGAACGTAGAGAACAAAGAGACCAAATGTTTCTTTACAAAATATTAAATAATTTAATTGATTCTCCATATCTGCTCAGTAAGATTTTATTTAAATGTCCTCGTTTTAACGCTCGCTCTCAGGATACTTTTTCAATACCTATTTGTAAAACTAATTATTTCAAAAATTCTTTTATTCTAATATCTTGTAACAGTCATAATAGAAAATACAACCACATTGATCTGTTTAAAAATAGTTTAAGTAAATTTCATAATCTTGTGAAAAATACTTAATAGTAATTAACCATAACCATATTACGTTAAAAGTTTACTTTGTTATAAATAGTTATATTTTATGTAACATCAAAATTAGTCCACTTCCCTGTTAAAACAGTAGTGGAAACTTAACTGGCATAAGTGTTAAAAAATATGATTATTATATTAAGTTGTAATATACGATATGCTGTATGTTTCCCTAATAAATAAATAAATAAATAATTAAATAAATATTCAGTTCTTTACTTTCTGCCTGATATCAAGATATTGCATGTCACATGGCAGATCTCAACGCCGTACTTTGTCTATTTATCAACGTGGAGAAATGGAAACAGTTAAAATATAATCATCCTCACGTGTGAGAATCAAATTTACTGCGTCACAATTCAACGTAAACTTAAACAACGAAATATGAAAGAGTGAAAAAAGTGCAAAAATAAATTTTAACAGCGCTAAGTTTCATCTAGAGGTCTAGCATATTTGTAACTAGTAAAGTTGTAAGTTTAGTTTAATATTACTAGACGCTCCGTAACAAAACATTTGCCGAGTTGCAAAGTTTGAAGGATAATGTGCGAACGAAAATTACAACACATAAAAGTATCGTTTTATATATAAATCTCGAGAGAGCAGAGCGAGGTGTTACATATGGTTAAGTTTCATTTATAAACATTACTTCTACTAACTAAATATACATGTAAATATAATATGAAATATACCTATTTTATTATAGCTACTATTATGTGAAACTGATTTATTTTTTTAGCTTCACGCTGTATCCCGTACACAGCAGGGTAGGCAGAGGGAACCTAGTGTTAAGACACTCCGTTCCCTACATAACTTAAGTGGCGGAACTTAACGCCGCGCTTTGCCTCGACACCAGAGCGAAGAAGATGGAAATCGAATGGAAATATAAAACGATCCGATTTTGATAATAATGTGCGAACGAAAATTACAGTAATAAAGTTTAGAATGAAAGTAGTAAATAAACAGGGGTCTAACATAGGCTACTTATTTTTTCAAAAGTTAACCGCTAAAGGGTTGAAATAGGCGGTCAAAGTTTATATGAAAAAACTATAAACCGCTTGACCGATTGTAATGAATTTTGGAATAAATATAGTTGATAATCCAATGTTAAACGTAGGCTACTTTTTTTTTCAAAAATCCACCCTCGAGGGTTGCAAGATAACGAAACAATCAGGCAGTCCACGCGACCGGGCCGCAAGTATTAAATATATAACCCATAACCAGTAGTTTACAGTCACACATATGTGCCACTGCGCCATGACTGGCCCCAATTCTCTACAATAATTATTTCAATTTCCATTTTAATTAGATACTTGTATAGAAAGGAACCGCTTCTATCACAAATGTGGAAGTTTCAACAATACCCCTTGTAATTAGATATATTAGTACTTACTTCTTATTACCACTTTACGGATAGTGCTAATAACAAGTAAGTACTAATAAATGTTTATATGTTTTTGTATTTTTTTATTTTTAGTTCGTACCAAATATTTTTTAATGTAAGTTTTTTAGTTACCTTTCACCTTAACTGTACTATTTTTCAGTTTCTTTATAAACGATATATTTTTAAGCATGTTGAGTACTACTATTAGTTAGGTATATATTAGTACCAAAGTACTTTAAGAATGCAGAAGACTACTTCTACTACTTCTATATCTAATATGATTGCTTACAACGTTAATTTTCAATATAATAAAATAAAATGAAAACTAGCGTAAACATATTTTTCCATAAGGGACCTTTTTTTAAGATAAAAAGATTTTTTTTAGTTTTTCGCTGTATCCTTTGCGGGGTAGTCAGACAGAACGGAGCGCCAATCCAATATTGGGAAAAATTAAATTTAAAATATTTTATTTCTCCGCACCAAAGATAAGACGTAGCGTTGAGTTCCGCCACTTATCGTGTAATGTGGATTTCTTTTTTTTTTGCTTCACGCTGTATCCTGCACACAGCAGGGTAGGCAGAGGAAACCTAGTGTTAAAACACTCCGTTCCCCACTTTCCACCAAATTCGGAGGCATTGGTCAAACCTGTTAAGTGGTGGAACTTAACGCCTCTCTTTACCTCGACACCAAAGCGAAGAAAATGGAAATATTAAATATTTCTACTCCTCGAGTGGGAATCGAACCCACAACCAGTCGTTTGAAGTCACACGTCTGTGTCACTGCGCCACGACTGACCCCTGTCGATTTCAGACTTAAAGAATTAAGAAAAGAACACTTGACAGTAGGTTCTGTTTGATCCCTCTGCTATATGGGTAAAAGTATGAACCTGACAAAAATAAAATAGAAAAAAAATACAATCGTTATACATATACTATAAAAGATAAAATTCAAACGATAAAACCTATATTACATAATAGTCGTGTAGCAAAACCCATCGACGACGGCGGTCATCCGGCAAGGGGACAGCCCGTCAGCGGTAATGGACAGTGGAAAAGCTTCGAGGGCCAGACGTTATTAATATAAATTTGCAAGTACAAATAGGCTTGTCTATCGTAACTAAAAAAAATATTGGTAAAAACGTATATCGTGTAAATAGTGGTTTTTTTTACTTCATGTTGTGAACACAGCAGGAAAGACAGAGGGAACCTAGAGTTAACCTACTGTTTCCCATTTTTCACCGAATTCCGAGGGCACTGCATGTTAAGTGGCGAAACTTGAGGCCGCGTCTGGCCTCGACAACAGAGCGCGAAAATGTTAAATATTTCCACACCTCGAGTAGGAATCGAACCCACAACCAATGGGGTTACAGTCACAATTTGTAATCTATTCAAGATTAATTGTTTTTATTAATGTTAGTTTTTAAACAAAACAGCTACAATTTTAAAATTTGGAAGAATAATAAATTCAAAGTTAAATAATTTTGTTTAAAATAAGAAGTTGCATACTTCTATTTATGAATTTTATATCACAGGTATGTTGCACAGGTGTGTATTTTTTACCACAGGCTCACTAAATTTAATGCCTCAGACCCGAGAAGAACCGGCGCAAGAAAGCCCCGCTGATTTCTATTTTTAAGTCAATTGTAATTTACAAATTTATAGCTGACAGTGAACCTTTTGAAATAGACTAAGATAAATGTTCGGAATTTTTTTGCGATAATGACAAGTAAGATTTTTTTTAAAAAAATGTCAATTAGAAATGGATTTTATATTATGCTGAGCTGACGAAAAAGTCATCACTGCACCACTCAATTCAACCAGCTTGCTATAGTATATAATATATACTACAGCTGCTATTGTTTTATGTAAATTTTAGTGTACAATAAAGTATATTGTTAATATTATATATACTTTTATTATTTAGTGAATAAGTAGTAGTTTTTGCCACCGTAGCGCAGTTGAGAATAACTGGCCGTAGACACAATATTTGTTATGTAGAAGTGTGTACTATTTGTATAAAAAAATATTTCTTTCTTAGCTAAAATTTGAACATATTTAGAGTGTTATTCACATACGAAGGATATAAAAAACAATCTTAAAAATTATATAAAAAAAATTACGGAGCAGGACGTGAACCACCCTCTCTTGTAAACTCTCCAAGCTCTCTGACCGCTGAGCGATACATTCTACACAATACATTCTGCTACATTGATATTTTTATACGTTTTTACAACTTATTTTCAATGTTAACATGTGTGTACATTTTACATACATGTTAACAATAAAAATAACATGTGTGTACATTTTTTCTGGGAACAATAGTTACTTCTACAAAATATTGCTTAACAATAAAAAATGCTATTCGGTAAAACTTTTAAAGTGTGTTATTTACACACTTAGCTTAGTAATAAGTATATATTACAGGTTTTCTATAAACAAAATTCCCCATTCACTTCCTCCTCACAAACGAAGGAAAATAACAGAATTTAAATATAAAAAGAAAAAGAAATAAAACTGCAAGACTGTCGTCGAAGACAAAGGGAAAAGTTGAACGGGACGTTTTGCAATAGATGATCCATCGAACGCCGAAGGCAATACTTTTATCCAACTGCAATCAACAGTCCAGTTCCCACGTCCCAGATTACGAGGGAGGGGGTCTTCATACAACCTTAATTGATGCTGATTTAAAGAATCAGGTCGATCTGCGGCGACACAGTCTAGATAAATATGTCAGCTTGGCATTATTCAAATAAATTCATGTTATACATTTAATATAACTTGTGCTTGTACTTGTTGTGGCCAGTCGTGGCCCAGTGGCACAAGCGTGTTACTGTAAACGACTGGTTGTGGGTTCGATTCCCACTCGAGGAATGGAAATATTAAATATTTCCATTTTCTTCGCTCTGGTTTCGAGGTAAAGCGCGGCGTTAAGTTCCGCCACTTAACACGCAATGCCTCCGAATTCGGCGGAAAGTGGGGAACGGAGTGTCTTAACACTAGGTTCCCTTGGCTTACCCTGCTGTGTGCAGAATACAGCGTGAAGCTAAAAAAACTGTAAAAAAAATTTAGAGAGAATGTAAATGGTCGTGGGTTCAATTTTAACTCAAGGATGATAATATTTAAATAATTTCTATTCCGTCGCTCTAGGCTCTACTTGAGGCAAAGCGCGGCGTTGAGGTGCGCCACTGAATACGTAATGTCTCTAATTAGGGCGGAAAGTAAAGGACGGAGTGTGCTAGGTTCTCTTTATTAACTTCGTATATACATTAAATATAACTATATAAAAGGATATATTGAGTATTCTTAGATAACATAAGTACATTTCTCGATCGAAATTGTCATGTCTAATCAAAACTAATCTATACAAAGCGATATATAACGAGTAAATAATATATTGGTTTATATGTTTTGTTTAATTAACTTATAACAACAGGACCTTTACAAACTTTCATCAATATTTCCGAAACCTTACATCTTAATTACTATAAAAAGCACCCAACGCTATATAAACCAAAATGTAAATAAACCGAGCGTCCAAGCGGCTCGGAAGGTTCATTTCGTGCAAGTTATGCTATTTACGTCGCCCGCATGTTGCCAACAGATGTTCCAAACGTTTTCCAGTCTCAAAAGAGGGCAGTGTCGGTTAACCGGGCACGCTGAAAGTGTTGTAATGTATAGCCTAGTTCAGAGACAGATGAAGTTGCGCGCCAAATTAGACCCGAGTTGTTGATACGTATGAGGGTTTGTGTGATGTGAGTACATTAGCCTATATGAATGTTGGCGGAATATTTAATAATGAGGTGTATATAGTTGTTTATATGGTTACTCTTATTGTTATGCTATGTAGATAATATAAAGAGACAAAGATGGAAACTGTTTAAGGCAATGAAATTAAAGTAATGAAAGAGGAAAGTTTTTTTTAATAGAGTAGTTACAGAGAATCTAACGTCAATATAATCCGTTCTAATAAACGATAACTAAATGCCGCATTATGTCTTGTTGTGTAGAACGATGAAAATAATTAAATTTAATTATGATCATTCCAATGAATGGGAATCAAACCCAGAACCAATGTTTACAGTCAGACGCTGTCCCACGAAGTACTAATGCATTAATATAAAAAAACATTACATATGGAGATCAATATCCTAAAACACTTTAAAATAATAATAATTTGCGAGATTCAGTAAAAAAGGTTGAAAACAATAATCTACGAAAATTTTACTTATCTCTCTCTATTTATAATTCTTTATGTATACATTTTAAATTTATTATTAAGTTTATTAGTATCACTATTATTTTTATGTATGTATTATTAATGTGTATATTTTTTATATGTATGTATATGTATATTTTATATATGTATTATATATATATATATTGCTACATATGTATATTGGTATGTAATATAATAAGTAAATTTTCACTTACTATGTATACCATTTGTACACCAACCTAATTCTTTTTATTTTCTGATTTCTTTCACGGTGAGGGTTGCCTGGTAGAGATCACCTAAGGTGATAAGGCCGCCTTTACACCACATACTGTATTCTTACTATTTATATTATTTGCTATACTATCTTCTTCTTTGTTATTGGTGTAATAAAGAGTTTAAATAAATAAATAAATAAATTATACATACTTTTACGACGTAAAACTTTCTTATATCCCCCATAGGTGGTATAGAAAGGCTCACACACCGTATTCTTTATATACAGCATTATATATTGTATTGGCAACACTAAAATATATAGATTAAGAGGAAATACAATATAGATAAACTATCTAATTTAAAAGACATTTAAATAAATAAACTTTTGTTTAAAATTGCACAATTTTAAGCAAATTAGAGGGAATATAAAGTTAGTAATGCGTTTAACACTCATGTAGAGCAACGTAGTCACGATTCGAGCACAAACTTTGCGTACGTGCGGTGAATATCTAATAGTACTTACAGTTCCACACGACTTATATCGACGTATTGAATGACCCTCACCCCTTACATAATGTCTTAAGCCTGATCCGTTTATTTGTTATATTTAAAATATTAGCAACTACACTAAATTAGAAAATTGAGACAAGGTCAGTCGTGGCGCAGGGGCACAAATGTGACAGTAGACGCGACTGGTTGTGGGTTCGATTCCCACTCGAGGAGTGGAAATATTTAATATTTGCATTTTCTTCGCTAAGTTCGGTGTTAAGGCAAAGCGCGGCGTTAAGTTCCGCCACTTAACCCGCAATTCTGGAAGATTCTGTGGAAAGAAGGTAACGGAGTGTCTTAACACTAGGTTGCCTCTGCCTACCCTGCAATATGCGGGATACAGCGTGAAGCTTTATATACAAAATTTAGTCAACACTTCTTTACATTTACATATTTATTCCTGCTTCCTAGTTAGATAAAGTACGACGATTTTGTTTCTATTCCCAATTTAGGTAAATGTGTAAATTTATAATATATGCAGGAGTATGTTCTGATAAAATAAGAGGAATTGCGGCATAAAACTATGAATTTTACTTCAAATACGTATGAAAAAAAAAAATCAAAATAGCAAGACGCTTTTTATTAGACACCAAAAGGGAGAAATAATAAGGTTTAAATACAAAATCATTTCCCCAAGTGGGAATCGAACCTACAATCATTAGCCTGAAGTACAGATACAATCGAGTTATAACAAGAAGAGTTAATTTACAGTATATGATTGACTAAGAGCAGTAGTCAGGCAGTCTGTAGTATGTTGTTTGATGGAATATCGATTATCGTTATCGTGTAAGCGGCTAACGTATCAGTTATCGGCTGTGATCAGCCCACCGCGAACTTAATTAATTTGCTCTTTATTATTATATATGGCCATTCATAAATTCACAACTAATAACAATACTGTAAAGTTTTTTTTTTAGATTCACGCTATATCCCACATATAGCAAGGTAGGCAAAGGGAATTTACTGGTAAGACAGTCCATTCCCCACTTTAGCCGAATTCTGGAGACATTACCTGTTAAGCGGCGGAACTCAACGCCGTGTTTTGCTTCGACACACAGCGAAGAAAATGAAATATTAAATATTTCAATTTCTCAAGTAGGAATCGAACCCATAACCAGTCGCATTTACAGTCACACTAGGCGCCAATGCGCAACGGCTGGCTTTATATGGCTCATGGGCTCATAACCACTATAAAGTTTCCTAAATATATATCCACAAATATCAATCAAAAATATCAGATAAAGTAAAGAAATTTTTCTCTAGTCTCTTACATTTGGCTTAACCCTAATTGAAAATTAAAAAATTAACATTTCTTTCATAAAAAAAAATTCAGTCGACGCGACGGATCTTTTCGTTAAAACTTATTATAAAAGGAATGCTAATGATTCTGTAGAGTTTGTTAAGTGTCCGGGCTTTAATGTTGTTTATCTTCAAAGGCCAACTGCCATCTAAGAAAATCTCATTATAATTTAACTTCTTAACAACAAAAATACTCGTACATTTAATATTAATTTGTATAACATTTGTAAACAATATACAAAATTTGTAATATGATATTAATAATACTACAGAGTATTATTTAGGTCTATTTAAATGAACACGTCAATTACATAAAGGAAAGTAAAAAAATATGGAATACTGAATAAAGATTTATTTTTATAAATTCCAGCTATTTTTATTTGCCAATTAGATTACATTGTATATTTAAAATTATTTCTATTTCTCCGCTCTTGTAAGACAAAGCACGGCGTTATATTCCGCCAATGACCACACAATGTCTCGAAAACCGGTGGAAAGTAAGGAAAGTGTCCATAAAGAAGTTATATACGAAAAACATGTCCGAAGGAACGGAACAACTCAATTTATTTATTTCTTTATTCTATTTTATATCAACTTGACTAAGAAACAAGCCTCAACTTAGCTGTACACATAAAACGATAACACTCAATACTACATAATACAATGGCTTCACATACATTTATCACATATTATCAACCAAAAATATATAACATATTTTAATCTATACTTTGTCGTGACCCAAATATGGCGCTCGTCCCAGTTTTTTGCGGGCTTAATGCCCAAAACTCATCTGGTTACAGAGTGGCCATGTATCGCGGAATTTAATAAGAGCGCACTGGCACGGCGCCGGCAGCGAGCCAACGGTACACGCTGGCAATCAACTGTACAACCAATTAGTGACATTTGTACTTGTTGCAATTATACCTAACATTGTTTTTTATTTAAAAAAAAGAGAAACTAATATTCTAATAACACTTTTTTCACAATCATTTAAATTTATTGTTTTATACTTGTTAATAAAGTAGCCGCGAAAATGATACGAAAGATATTTTTATATAGCAAATAATCACAGGTTATGGTCATATATCGGGATTACATAGGTAATAATCTAAATATTTTCTGAAAAGAAACGTAAAAAAAACAGCGTTAAATTCCGGCACGTAACAAGCAATGCCTCAACTTCTGGCAGTAAGTGAGTGGAATAGAGATAGTCAATCCACTGAAAAAACGTGTAGCTTTTTTCAATAACTAAAAAATAAATATATAAAAAGCATAAATATTTAAACCAATTACAAATTCATCATTAACTTTCAATAACGCAAATTGAAAAATTTGAAATGCATAAGAGTGACAAGCGACAAGCAAGGTCAAGCATATTTTATACATGAATATTTACATATTCATATAGAAAAGTTCATTAAATTTTAAGGTTTTAGCACTCTATAATTAAATAATTTTAGTACTCTATAAAAACGTTTACCTTACTTACTAAACAGTTTACCAAAGATAACCAGGGGACGGGTTAAGAATACAATTCCCCTCCGCAGCTGGGATAGTGTCCCGTAAAAGGTCTCCTACCACCAAGCTACGGGTAACCCAGTAGCTTGGTGGTAGGAGATTTGTTCTCCGACTGGCTTGCGACCACTAGTCGTCAGAAAGACGAACCGTCAAATATCTGTTAATGTGTTCCGGTTCCATGGTGGTAAGCCAGTTAGAGAGCTGGCTACCTATTCCCACCATCCCCATCCCACCTCCCTCCTCCCTTCCTTTGTCCCCAAGGTTGGCAACGCATCCTCAACCCCTATAGTGTTGTGGATGTCTATGGGTGAAGGTAACCACTTACCATCAGGTGGTCCTTCTGCTCGTTTGCCTCTTTTATTTAATTAAAACGAAAAAAGAGATATCCGACTGGAACATGATAAGTGTCTTTTTAAATGTACATTACAGAAATACCTGGTCTCATTGCTATAAAATGTCCGACAGTTTATTTGTAACATGTTAAATGTTTGACATAATACCTGTAACATGTAGAGACTTCTGATCCTACAGTCAAACTGATTCATCACTTTTGTGGGACAATTTTCAAATTTTGCATTTTCATTGTACTGTATAATAGATAAATAAATATAAATAATAAAAATAAAATAAAACAAAATAAAAGATAAGTCCCCCCTATATTGCACGCAAGGAGTATGTACCCAAGAGTAGCGAAGAAAAACATTATATACTCCGTTCTACACTTTCCGAGACATTGCATGTAATCAGCGGAACTTAGCGCCGCATTTTTTAATAACAGACCGGGAGAAATGAAAGGAATTTAAGCAATCATATTAACGTGCGAAAATTAAACCCACTACCATCGCGTTTACAGTCAGACGCTAACCAACTGCGCCAGAATAGCTACAAATTGTTCATCTTCTTTGTAAAAATATAGAGATGTATGAAAATGATTTCAGTCTGGGTTTTACGATACAATAGTATTACATAAGCAGCCACCGTCTGATACTGGTTCTAAAATCTCTAAAGAGGATTTTGTATGAATTAGCATATTCCGACATCTTTACTCGAGTGGGAATTTCATAAAATGCAACCAGGATTACAACACTTGAAAGCTACATTTGGTTAACCCAAGCTTTTTACTATTCTTGAAGAACTTAACTAAACATTAGTACCCCTTTTAAGATAAAATTAAACTATTTCAGTATAGCTTAGATTTTAATGCATTTTTTTTTTCAAATTTATTGAGATTTTTATTTAAGCTTAATACCAAATAAGATGGATCCACCATTCAAATACCTAAAAATATAAACTAAGCATATCTGCAAAAATAAAGAATATTCAATAATGCAGTAAACATAAAAATATAATTTAGTCCTTTTTAAGTATTGTAATTATTTTCATTATAGAAGCCAATAGGAGTTTGAGTTTTTATAGCAGATAAGTTGCATAGTTTACACTCGACGATTTTTACTTTAAATCAGTAAAACAATAACTTTTCAACTAAAAGTAACGTACGTAACACATACATATAATCAAAACATTGATTACATAAACACATTTAAGTCCCTACGAGGGTTCTCCTCACGATTAAACCCGTAATACCCTCTCAATAAAAAGGTATTAGAATGTAATCGCGCCAATTTAAAGCGAAATTCCCTAACAAAAGAGTGAGTGAGCTTTTGGATGGCAATTTATTTCTTTCTCGGAGTCTGAGATGCCTTAAATTATTCTCATACCGATATAGACGTGATACATTACTAGAAAAAGAAAGTGTATCGCTGTGAATTATTTTGTACAGGGATACCTTCTTTAAAATGCTTTTCCGTGGAAATATATACGCAGCTTATATTTTATTTACTTTCGTTTAGACGCTTAATATAGACGTACGTGATTGATCTATTATTATTACATTAATAACGTTACATATTTCAGATATTTTCTTATTCATTCTTGTATTATCTTCGGTATCATCAACACTTTATATTGAAGGTCGACTGATGTATCCCTCTTTTCTAGAGTCTCTCTTGAATTACGTATTCATTTACCATAATATCCCTACTAATTTTCAGAATATGTCCAAAAATCTACAAGATAAAGCTATACTTCATTTTTAATATGACACTCACCTATACTTATCGATAAATCTATTAATCTCATAGACTTTATCGTTAACGTCATAGTTAAACGTACAATTGAAGAAACAATATTACATAAGTGGAGTTCCTTTTATTTTTTGTAATATATACGTTACAATGTAAGATACTTATTATTTTTGAGAGGCAATTATATGGCGTCATCCAATCATCGCTCGAAATTAATTATCACAATTTGTAAACTTTCAGGGTAAGCAATAGAATAATTACATTATATAAAAGATTTGGTTCGTACAGCATTTAAAATAAGTTTATTTTTTTTTTTTAAGTTATTTTTCTTATCGTTTATATCGTAGTATCAATAGAATATAGATTTTTAAGAAAAAAAAAGTACGTATTTACATCTTACATACATTATGTATTATGCGTTTCCTTAGCTTAATCAGATAAAATGTAGTTTACTTCATCTATTGCGTTATATTTCCATATATCCATAAAAATAGGTTATTTCCAATTTCTATAACACAAATCAAATGCCTAGACATTTTAAATACAACCAAAAGCCAAATTCCTAAATTAAAATATTTAACAATTTCTACAAAAGCATTTGACAAAAACATTCGTATCCAATCCAGTGTAATCATTAATTGAATTGTATGTAATGTTCTACTTGTGTCACCCCTCAGGTATCATTATCATCTACGACCTAGATTTATAACTTATTTGCAACTCTTATTAGATCCGTGCTAATTATTCGGGAGTCTGTTTTATTGTAAATTAATTTCACTGAGAGACTGTTTAAGGTACAGTAATTACATTTAGAAACGGTACTCGTGCGTATAAATAGGTTTTGTTCAATTTACTCTTATATTAGTATTAAATAAGAACGTATAATAAACATTAGATAGAAAGTAATTAAATAAGGTCTGTCTGTGAAAAGCGAAAGATATTTATTGTGTTATTAAAAATAAAAGTAAGTAATATGATTTGCTTTCAGCTTGACGCCCTTTTCCACATAGCAAGGTAAGGAAATAAAATATCAAGACACTTTACTTTCTCAAGTTTTTCAATATCTCTCTGAATCCGAGACGAAAGGCGAAACTTAACGAGGCATTTTAACTTGTCATTAAAGCGGCGAAATGAAAATATTTTAGACATAATCATTTCTTCGCGTCGAACCCACAGCCATTGGTATGCAGTAAGACACTGCACATTGCACTACAATGGTCTAAGTGTATTAATACTTTGTTCAATTTAGCGCTAGATTCTATTTATTCGTACTATTTTTTCATATCGCGCTTTGACATTGTAAAATTTAAACACTAGGAGCTGGCCAAAACTTCTTTCATATACGATGTGTTTAAATAAAAAAGGCTGAATTTACTAGGATTTTAATTTGTACAATCCATACTTATATTATAAATGCGTAGACGTACGCATTTATATACGCATGTGTTTGTCTGTCAGGCTTTCACGGCTAATCTACCGGTCCAATTTGGATGAAATTTAGAATGAAAGTAGTAAAAGTGACTGGGTCTAACATAGGCTACTTATTTTTTAAAAAATCAACCGCTAAATTGTTTAAATAGGGGATGAAAGTTTATATGAAAAATCTATACCGCTTGACCGATTATAATGAATTTTGGCATAAATATAGTTGATAATCTAACCTTAAACATAGGCTACTTTTTTTTGAAACCCCACCCCCGAGGGTTGCAATATAACAAAGCAGTTGTGTAGTTCACGCCGCGAGCGGGCCGTTAGTAATATATAAAAAAATAATGCGATTGGACATATGACTTAAAAAGTATGGAAAACAAGAATCTAAAAATACTATAAGAAAACATTCATTATAATGTAAACGTTAAAAGGTAAACCAAGACGCCTTTCCTAGTATATATATTTTGTGAAGGCCTACTGATTATTTCATGGTTACATAAAATTGAGGTAATTAAATAATTAAATTTTAAATTTTAACGGCGTTACCCAAAAGCTCTGCCCTAATAATTTTGTTTTAGCAATAAACAAAGTTAGTACTGATCTGAATAATATAACTGGCATTGTCCTTTGAGTTGGAGCTTTCTAATAAAGATAATTATTATATAGTACCTCTTCTAATTAAAGTTAATTTAGTATCTTTAATCATTGATATCATTAGATATTCCACTTTCTTGAGAAAAACTACTAGTCTCTTGGATATATTATGTATGTTTAGGGTTGCAATACTTATAGAATAATTGATTTAAAAAGTCCCTATTGGGCCATCGTTTTTTTTCTCTGATCGTCGCTTATAATAAAATAGATTAGAATAGAATAAAATAGAATATTTATCAAGTGAAGTGAAGTATCGTGATAGTGTAAGCTACGGTTCAAACTTTATTTTTTTTACTAACCACAATCAAATACATATATAAAAGGTATATAAAGAGTATAATAACAGAAAAATTATATAATAGTATAAGGGCAAATATATTTATCGAGAGCCATCCTTTAAAGAGTTGAGTTCACTCGTCTCCCTTCATAATAGAAGCTAGAAAAATCCTTTTATGCCCCAAATTTCTAAATGATCCTTTAGTCGTCGTGTATACTTAAATCATAATCTTAGGATACATCCTTACTCCACAATATCTTCAATAACTATAGCTCATTAGCATTGGTAATGAATTGATTATATGAATTAATATTGATATAATCAATTTATTACCAATGCCAGTCGTGGCCCAGTAGCACAAGCGTGTGACTGTAAAACGACTGGTTCGATTCCCACTCGAAGTGGAAATATTTAATATTTCCATTTTCTTCACTCTGGTGTCGAGGTAAAGCGCGGCGTTAAGTTCCGCCACTTAACACGCAATGCCTCCGAATTCGGCGGAAAGTGGGGAACGGAGTATCTTAATACTAGGTTCCCTCTGCCTACCCGAATGTGTGAGGGTGCAGCGTGAAGATAAAAAAAATAATATTTATTGTTTTTCATAGGTAGGTATTGGAATACCTAGATGACGTTATTGAGACTTGATGCCAAGTACCTACTAGTGTATTTTGTACGGTTATCTTATCTGGTTCCGATATCGTGTTTTCCCGTTTACAAGCTATTTACTTGCTTTATGCGCCCGCTGCTAAAAACAAGGTGAATGCCTTTTAGATTGAGTTTAAGTAATGAATATAATATGGGAAATTGTGAGGTAATATGAGGTGGTATAATGTTTTCTAACAAATATTTACCGTGTTTCTGTACCATCTTATCATATAGATATAGATATTCTGGAATACATGCACAGCAATATGTAATTATGATTACTCATAAAACATGAAGTAGTCAACAAAAACATATATACCAAGATATTTTTGATGAAGAAAATATGAAAAGGAGAAAATTAGAGATAATTCACTCATTTTCTCACTCAGTACTTTTTAGTTTCATACTCATTCTCTCACTCAGTAAATCACTTACAATGATTTTTTAGAGCTCGTTTGTCGTAATGTAAATCATATTTCAAATAAAAAAGCCGTTGCGAATACAAGAAAGTCACAGCTGTATATTTTTGATATACCTAATTGGAACAAATTATAACAATTGCTTAAAGTTAATAATAACATGAAAAGGATACTCAACAATAACACATAACAAATGTTGCAACATTAAATAAAAAATGAAATTCTTTATACCAGCGCACAATACTGCCAGATGTGAACTCCGTTTTTTGGCAATTTGTAAAGGGCTCCTTCGTATAATATATTAAAGGAACCTTTGATATTATATTTTCATTGTAGCGTTTCTCCATTTTAACTTCGTTAGCTGGTAAATCTAAAGAAAATGTGGAGCATGTATGTACGTATAAAACAATTATTCATATAATTTAATATTATATTAGATTACTACGTTACAAAGAAATTGAAATGGTAACGACTTTTTGGCAATAAAATATTTTTTTCTGCCCAGCTTCTAACGTAAGCGATAAACTACGATAACATAGTGTCAAAACACTCCGTTCTTTATTTTAACATATTTTAAGATACGCGTAATTTGAGGTACACTCGTTCTCACTAGAAAAATGGTCTGTAATGTAAACATTACCCGAACTGGTATTTGAATTATCAACAGATGAGTAAAAACCGACATCTCACAACTAAGCCACGACGGAGTTGAGAAGGTACAGTTCAAAATATAATTAGTTAGCAAATTACTAAAGCGAGCGTGAATTGAAAATATATACCTCACGCTAGTAACTTTATAATTATGCAACTTTTACAACTTTCGAAGCAAGAAGTAACTTTATAAATACACGATGGATCCTGCCCTCATATTTAATAGTACCTAAATAAAATAAGACTATAATTTATTTCTCGATTTTGTTTAAAAACTAATATTTTTTTAAGTTAAATATTTTTCGCTTAGAATATTTTAAAACATGAGTTAACCCGTACTCAACTTTTCACACTAATAAAAAGCATGTCAGGTGTTGCAAGGATGTAAAAACAAAAAAAGTGCATGCTTGGATGGTTTGGGCACGTCAAGAGTGATAAGAGAATGATACAATTTAGATATATGAAGCAATTAGCGGTAAGTGTGACAGGGGGAGACATCGGTAGACGTTCGAGAACACAGCATTGACGATACTGGAGGAAGGTCACGTAAAGAAGCACGAAGACCTCCCGGAGGGCGTGTATGAAGAAGTGGACAGTGGACGAGGCGAAAATAGTATTCAGGGAGCTACAACGTTTAGCGCTCCGTTCTTTTTGACTACCCCGAAAGGGATGAAGCGTGAAGCTATTTAGTAAGATCGCTTTAGTAACACATTTGATAGGTACATAGGTAGTTTGGTCAAGACACTTGAACAACAAAAAAGGAAAACATAAATAATTCTCACTTATTTACAAGCTACATATTAGATTAGAAACCAGTTAAAGGCAACCAGAACATATATTTTTAAACAAATTGTAAATTTATAGCACGTAATGTAGGTAGTGATCTAACTCGGTAAGAAAACTAGTTACAAATACGTTACCGTCGTGCAATCTGCGCAATGAATTTTAAAGAGTCCATCGATGTCGCGTCCTTATATAACATTACGTAACCTTCGTGGATAACTGAAGAAATACATGAAATGATATACCTATATATATATATATATATATATATATATATGAGCTGAAAAGTAAAATACAATGGAATTGGACAAACAAATAGAATAACATTATTTGACTAACCCTGTTGTAGCTCAGATGGGAGATCTTAGTTCATATCTCTGATTGCAGTATCTGTATGTATACAGTATCTGTTTACTACACGGTAATATTAAATATTTTACTATTATGTACAAAATAATAAAAAAGTTAAAACCCAATGTTTGTATGCGCATATCTTTGGACACTACTAAACAGATTTTAATAAACGAATTTTTTTTGTTATATAGTGCTTTTGAGTATACGCAATATTAAAAAAAAGCTAAATTATAATTGATAGAAAATGGCGCCTACACTAGTTAATCAATGTTATCATTTTTCGTTGACTTATAGAAAATTGAAACTCACACAAGTGAAGTTGTGGGCACCTTTTTTATAACAAGCGATTTTCCGCCTGGACTAGTTAATAATTTCGCTATCACAAAAAAACCAATATGTTAGTAGTAATGTGAGAAACTGTTAGTTTTTATGACCTTGTTCCACATCAAGATATGAAAAAATAATCCAGAAAAAAATTCTTACATAACAGAATACAAGACTTGTTATCATTTAAACAAATAACAATGTTATTATAACATTGAGTTATTATGAAACTCAAGAAGTGATATAACAGACTATTGTTTTCATTGAATCTATATTAGACTTTTTCTTAGAACTGTTGTTAATATTAGAAACATATTATAAAATAAATAAAAATAAAATGTGGCCAGTCGTGACCCAGTGGCACAAGAGTGTGACTGTAAATGACTGGATGTGGGTTCGATTCCCACTCGAGGAGTGGAAATTATATTTCCATTTTCTTCGCTCTGGTGTCGAGGTAAAAGCGCGGCGTTAAGTTCCGCCACTTAACACGCAAGCCTCCGAATTCGGCGGAAAGTGGGGAACGGAGTGTCTTAACACTAGGTTCCCTCTGCCTACCCTGCTGTGTGCGGGATATAGCGTGAAGCTATTTTTTTTTTAGCATAATTTAAAAATAAAAATAGCCTTTATTCTCTGACCAATTATAATAATATCCTTAGACTACATATACAACATTTTTATTATTTATATAAACTTAAAGAAAAAATACATTAAAAAAAACTTAGGTGAAAATTGACTAAAATCTATTTATAATCTTATATAACTTTTTTAATATTATTTCTATATATTAATTATGTTTATATAGGTTTGTCTTAAATTATCATTTTTTAAAGTTTTCGTTTGGTTATTGTGATATTTATTTTTTTATATTTATATAGAAACATATTATATCTATTCTTTGAATTCGTTTTTTTGTTAATGGTGTGCTACATAAAAGTGTGTTATATAATAGCAATTCATAAACAAGAATGACTTTTCTTCATATTTCGTTATATCATTATAATTTAAAAGGCAGCTTCACGCTTTCCCTCGCTTAGTAGATAGAAAGAACCTAACGTCAAGACACTCTGTCCTACACTTTCCGCTTGTACTCAAAATATTTGTGTGTTAAGTAGGGCTTAACGCCGCTCTTTGTCTTAAGAGAAACGCTGTATCCCGCACACAGCAGGTTAGGCAGAGGGAACCTAGCGTCAAGACACTCCATTCTTCACTTTCCGCCGAATTCGGAGGCTTGCGTGTTAAGTGGCGGAACTTAACGCCGCGCTTTGCCTCGACACCAGAGCGAAGAAAATGGAAATATTAAATATTTGCAACCCTCGAGTGGGAACCGAACCCACAACCAGTCGGTTTACAGTCACACTTCGCAACGACTGGCCCAAATTTTAATATAATCTTTCTCCTAAATACATAAATACCTATATTTATCTCAATAACAATTTAATTATATCATTATATAATAAAGATAACCCCACAGTATAACGTTACACAACAATAACATTGCGCAATATCAGCACAATTGAGCAAAGGATGCAAACTAACTATTCAATAAAGCAACCGTAGCCTCGTAGCATCGTAGCGTAGCGTCGTAGCGCCCATAGCGTCGTAGCGCTCGTAGCTCTATCTACAAACTTCGTAGACGTCTATTGCAATCAAACTTGGGAGGCTTCATATTACGTATTAAGTTGACAACTACTATATTAGATTTTGTAGATTTATTGAAATAGTTGTAGATATAAGAGTTTTATGTCATGTAATTTTGAACGAAATATAATTTGAAATTTAATTATTGTTATTATTTCCCCACTCTGGTATACTAGACAAAACGCGACGATGAGCTCTGGAAAGTGGAGAGTAGCGTGTCTTGTCATTAAGTGGACTGGCGACCTTGTGATGGAGGAAAAATCGTGAAACAGGTTTTAATTCGTTAAAAAGCTTTTTTATATGAATAAAAGATATAAGACAGAATTTAACGTCAATTTTTTCATCGCAGCTACGTAAGTATGCAGGTGCGGTAAGTTCGTATGTCTTAACTCCTCGTAACACATCAAGATATATTTGTCTGACTAACTAAATATTATACAACAAAACGATAGAGTATTTAAAGGATAAAAATGCGTGGAATTCATCTGAATGAGTCCAATGCCGGTTAGCTACCATTGTGTCAAATAATAAATTGTAATTTATAAATTTGAAAAAGCAACTGTTGAGTTTCTGGCCGGATTTTCTCAGCAGAACTACCTTCCGAGTCGGTGGTAGCTTTATGTACATTTGACAAAAGTCTATTTGAATAAAGATATTTTGAATTTAAATATAGCATTCAATATCTTATGTACTTATGTTTACGTGTTCTTTATCACAAATCTTCTACATTTAGAGAGTTAGGCAGAAAGAATTTAGTAAAAATGTCTCCGTTCTCCACTTCTCTTTCCTTTGGCTATATTAAAAAAAATCAATTGTATGTAAAATTGGAATCCAGTAAAACCACTCAGACAAATCTCATAAACACTACGATACCTACTTAAGTTAAACACTTTTTTGAGATCATTTTCTAACCTTGAAATACGATCAGATTATCATTTTAAAATGTCAGGCATGTTCATAACAATTCTAAAGTAGATAACAATGACATAGCATCCGCTTCGCTCGCTAAGAAATAGGCTAAGAAGAGCTTTGAGATGTCGCCACCAGACGTAGCTACAGTGCTTTAATAATAATTGCTAACGTCACTTGTATCCAGAAGATATATTTTTAAAAGATAATATTCGTTGTTTTTGTTGTAGCTTCACGGCGTATCCCGCACACAGCAGAGTAGGCAGAAGGAAGCTAGTGTCAAGACACTCCGTTCCCCACATTCCGCCAAATTTGGAGGCATTGCGTGTTAAGTAGCGGAACTTAACGCCGCGCTTTGCCTCGACACCAGAGCACGCTTGTGCCACTGCGCCACAACTGGTCCCATAAAAGATAATATATTATACAAAATTACCTCATACAAAATATTTTCTCGTTTAGTCTTATCAATCTTTATTTAACTATTTCTGTCAATTAGGCGGTTTTCTTTAAACTTTATAACAATGATTCTGTAATACATAAATACGTAAAATTACGTAAACATACGTAAGTTACGTATAAATTTTGTTAAGGTCACTGCGTTAATAAAATAGAATACAGTACGTATTTTTAATATTTCAATGCTAATAATTATGCAACGTTGACTCTAAATAAAATACAATAAAAATCACTTACTCTACTATTCTCAGTACAAGTCAAAAAAATGCCGATAACCTGTTATGTATGCCTGTAAATAAACCCTTCTCTCCTAAAGGTTTTCTTAATAATTATGTAATGACTTGGTTTGATTTGACTTTTATTACTGAGTCTATTTTATACTTTCTAGAACTCTGTTTATTAAGTTTTGAATACTTATTCACATTACTTAGTATGATAGACGAATTACAATATAATTTGGGTTTGAAATAAAAACATCTATATTTTATATACTAACAACAATTAGCGCGGACGCAAACATTCTACACTTTCGTTAACATTGCAACTGACAGGAGACCTTGAAAACCAGGATCCAAAATCTCATCCTTCCTTGACCACTATCTTCAAAAGTAAAAGATTGACCACAGATAGACAGAGAACGACAAAATAAATATAAAAATAATAAATAAAAAAAATAATATTAAAAAATATATAAAAACAAAATTTTAAAAATATATACAAAAATAATGTCACATTACTGCCGTCTTGAATAACAAGATAATATTTAAAATGATTTATGTAGACCGTTACAGTAAATAAGAAAATTTATTCCATTTGTGAAATAAGGTGATTATGTCTAGTGCCCCTTCTGAGCTTACATTCGAATACGAAACGTGACTTCATGCCGTTCGAAAGCTTTATTGCTTGTATAATAATATTACATCAAAATGAATCTACTCGTCAAATGGTAGAAATACGAGTACATCGTTAAACTTACAAATTGTTTATCCATACTTCCATACCTATATTATAAATGCGAATGTCTGTGTGTTTGTCTATTACACTTTCACGGCTAATCTACTGGTCCGATTTGCGTGAAATTTAGAATGAAGGTAGTAAAAATAACTGGGTCTAACATAGACTACTTAGTTTTTCAGAAATCAACCTTTAACCTGTTGAAATAAGGGATGGAAGTTTATATGAAAAACCGCTTGACCGATTGTAATGAATTTTGGCATATATATAGTTCATAATCCAAGGTTAAACATAGGCTACTTTATTTTTCAAAAATCCACCACCGATGATTGCAATATACCGAAACCGCTACGTAGATCACGCGAAGAAGCCGCGATCGGGCCGCTAGTATTTTATAATTCATGTTTAAATATTGGGTTATAGAGATGCAGTAAAGTTATATAAATGGGAGCTTATATCCAATTTAAGGTGTATAAACAAACCATTTTTAGAAAACGTAAAAATTAATGTAATTTGTTATGTTTAATTCCAACCGCGCCTCTCAGAAACCATCCAAACGCCCTGACTATAAACCATGCGTTCTACATCAAAATTCTTTTACTAATACAACACAATAGCTGTTAACATCGCTGTATAAAGATTTTCACAAAAACAAAACACAAAATAAAACAGTTATTTATTATTAAACGCCCTCTAAACTCGTCAAAGTTAAAGAGACTAGTGAAAACATAAAATATATACACAACAAAAATAACATATTTCAGTAATATTCACCCTTCAATAAACCAAAGAAAGCAATATTAATAAAAACTTAACCTCTTAATAAAGGTATACACCTATATTAGGTTATAAAACAATTTGTGATAATAATTAGATACGGCGACCTAGCTTAGCAACTTATTAGACGGTCGTGCTCTACGATTTATTATTTCATTAGGCTAACTAGCGCACTTACAACGTCTTCACTAAAGTTTAAAGAGTAAATTTATGTTTTTAAGTAAACTTCATGTAAAATTGTCATTTTACCTCAAAGTTATGAATTATTGGGCCGTCGTGGCGTATTGAAACAGGGTCTGACTGTAAACGCTATGGTTGCGGGTTCGATTCTTACGCTATGGTTGCGGGTTCGATTCTTATCTTGTTTCATATCTACGCTCTGGTACTTAACCCAAAACGCAGCATTGACTTCAACCCCTCAAAACGCAATGTTTTGGGCGGAAAGTAAAGAACGGAGAATGTTCTCTCTACCTACCTTCACTAATCGTCTAGACCGGAAAAAGCGAGAATCTCTTACCAAAATTTGTTGTACTTATACAGAAAATATTTTGAATTTCAAGGAAATTTTGTAACTCGACAAGCAATTTCGAACATTTCCAGGATAAACTTCCCAAAGCCAAGCGATCAAATATGTAAACTCCAAAGCGTATACTCGTGTGTAACACAAACGCATCTTTTATTTACAGAGCACAGCTTTGACAGGTTGTTCTTTGTTGAAAAATAGGCATCGTGTGAACAGTTACCGAAATGTTACGTGCGCTGAGCTTTAGACAAGCGTGAAATAACAGATATATGAGTTTTCACAGTCACACAATGTTTTTAAAAGCGACTAGTATTTTTAATAGTATAACTATTAAAATGGGGCCAGTCGTGGCGCAGTTGCACAAAGTGTGACTGTAAAGCGACTGGTTGTGGGTTCGATTCCCACTCGAGGAGTGGAAATATTTAATATTTCCATCGTCTTCGCTTTCGTGTCGCGGCAAAGCTCGGCGTTAAGTTTCGCCATTTAACACGCAATGCCTCCGAATTTGGCGAAAAGTGGGGAACGGAGTGTCTTAACACTAGGTTCCCTCTATCTACCCTGCTGTATGCGGGATACAGCGTGAAGCTATTAAAAAAACAAATCATCTATATAATACTACGTATAATAATATTTAAAATTTTATTTCTTCGCACTGGTATCTAAGACAAGGCGCGGCGTTGAGTTCCGTCACTCAACACGCAATATGTCGATTTCCGGCGGAATGAGGCGGCGGGGGACGGAGTAAGTTGACACTAGGACCTCTCTGACTACCCCGCTATACGAAAAAAAGCGTCAAGCTCATTTTCTTTATTTTGAATATTGTGTTTACCCAACTCATTCCTCATTCCTTCATTGACAAATAAAACTTCTACAACAATCTCAACAGTTATTTCTTATTGAGATTTACTACAAGATTTTTACAATAAAAATATAAAAAACAATAAGAAAACTACAATAAAACAGTGCATAAAGAGGAAACTTGCGACCAAAGTTATAAATAAAATATAGTAAGTTCTGCTTTTATCAATCAGAACGGTCTGCATAACGAACCCAGCTTTTCCCCTCAGATCCACTGAATATGCGAAAACAAATCGATGACCTACAAATTCTAGATTCGGATTTCATTTCTACAAAAAGAGGTAACATGAACGATCTGCTCCACAGATGGCACGCGGCCTTTTATTAATTTACGCCTCTGTAACACTTTTTTATTTTATACGTATGAATGTACATATTATATTACATATGAAATATTAACATTGTCATAATAAAAATAACATTAATATATGTATATCACTTTTAACATTTAAAAGTGTTATTCAACACTTAGGAAAATTGAAAAAGGCATTTAGAAAACGTATAAAAATTTGAACGCAGCGGGATTCGAACCCGCGCCTCATCAATACTGTCCAGACGCTCTCACCACTGAGCCATGCGTTCTTTTTGTTATTCACACACATAGAAAATTGAATAATACATTTTTAGAAAACGTATAAAAACCAGTTGTGGCCAGTCGTGGCCCCGTGGCACAAGAGTGTGACTGTAAACGACTGGTTATGGGTTCGATTCCCACTCAAGGAGTGGAAATTATATTTCCATTTTCTTCGCTCTGGTGTCGAGGTAAAGCGCGGCGTTAAGTTCCGCCACTTAACACGCAAAGCCTCCGAATTCGGCGGAAAGTGGGGAACGGAATGTCTTAACACTAGGTTCCCTCTGCCTACCCTGCTGTGTGCGGGATATAGCGTGAAGCTGTTTGTATAAAAACCTGACCGCAACATAACTCAAACCCGCGCCATTTGGTAGCTGTCGAAGCGCTCTGACCGCTAAGCCATGCGTTTATACATCAAATTCATACATTTCCTAAAAATGTCTATTAATATATGTTTTTTCTAGTTTTGCACTATGTTTACATAGAAGGGTAAGCAAAAATAACCATCATGGCTCCATTCTACGTTTTATGTAAGATGTTGTCCTACTGCGCCACGATGGCCCCAATAATATTAATACTCGCATGTATAAAACATTGTAACGGACTGCACACAATGATTGTGAAAAATGTTATATTTCAAATATTTCTGATTATCTGGTGAAATCTGACAAAATGCAACGTTAGGTTTTATAAGAGGCTATTCAAAATGCAATAACTCTTTGGTTAGAAAATGGGGAACATAAATTTTATCTTATATTCTATGCTCTTAGCTTAAAATCTAGCTTATTCTGCTTACATGCACGCTGCATCTTATCGAACAGGCAAAAATAATACAAAATAATCATACATATTTCCAATAACATGGAGAAGTATTCTAAAATTAATTTTAGGATATTTTTAAGCTATTCGTGATATGACAATCAATGAAGAAGTCATAAAAAACTAAATATATTTGCGGCAAAATCTACGTTGGCTTCTGTTTAGAAATTCATACGTCCAAAATTGTTAACTTTAGGCAAACGCCTTCACCACCCAACTGTCATAAACAATCTAAAATACAGAAATTAATGATGAATTAACTCTGCCCAAATCGACCCATTACAAAGGATTTATCTCAAATATATTTGTACGTAGATGTGACTTATTTAAATACCACTTGAGTGAACATTCGTTTCTCGGTTCTGGAGCCTTCGTTCTGTTTTGAACATATATATCCGGCGTCGGTCCGACCATATATGGCATAAAGCTACATCACCCAATAGTTATTTAAATGTTTAGAAATTAATGAATACAACTTTTTATCATTAGATTCCTTCTTTTTGCATATTACAAAACTAAGTAAAGATTCGATGCATGAAATTAAATACAGAATAATGTAAATAATTCTTGTCGACAAACGTCCTATTAGGCGCTCCACAAAAGTTACTTTTGTGTTTTGTGTAAAAACCAAGCCCACCAAATATAAACATCAGCTCAACGTAAACACTTTTTAAGTCCCATTACTCCCCATTAATCTAATATCTCACCGACTAAAAAATCTGTGTAACTAAAATCTAAAATTAATAACTTAAAGACCAGTACCATTATTAAATTTCTTTACAATTGTATTGAGCTACGCAGCCACCGAACAAAGCAGCTCTACTTGCTTTGACCATGTATCGTGTCAGTGACAGAGTGTCATATCGCTACCACCGAGCATAGTTATGTACATACGAGTACATACTACGTATGCCCAGCGTCTTCACCTTTTGAAGAACAAATTTTATTTATGTTAACAGTTTTCTTAAATATACATGTATCCTTAGTTTAAAGTTAATATAAAAATATATTAAAAGATGTACGTAGGCTTCGCCGCGATTTATAGATATTAACTTCACGTTTTTGCTTAAAATTACTATAAAAAATCTTATTTGTATGTAGAAGAGCGTCGCTGTAATATAATAGCTTTTCTGATTAATATCTTTTTTCGCGTTGTTTATTCTTTCTTTATGGAACAAACACATCTAATAAGTATATAATATATAACCATATTGGATATGAATCGACTTGTAAATTATTAAGTTAGTAGCAGCCCGCTAACCTCGTAACTGTTTCGTTATATTAAAACACTCGGAGGTGGATTTTTGAAAAATAAAGTAGCCTATGTTTAACCATGGCTTATCAACTATATTTATCCAAAAAATATAGTATATTATAAAATCATTACAAGCGGTTTGGATTTTTCCTATAAAGTTTCATCCCCTATTTCAGCTCTACAGAGGTTGAATTTTAAAAAAATATATAGCCTATGTTTGTGAATGGATTTGTTACTACTTTCATTTATTATTTCATCCAAAACGAACCGGTAGATTGATTGAGGCTTGAAAGCGTGACAGACAAACAGACAGATTTTCGCATTTATAATATAAATATGGATTTTACAGATAGTCGATTATTGATAACTGCAGACAAAATAAACAATATTTTGTAATAAATATGTTATTTGACTTGGCTAGAAAAATATTGCCGAAATTAATACGTAAAAACTGGTTTAAAAATTCATTTTTGTATTATATTCTTTTACGCTTAATACTTGCTGTCTCAATTAGTGCTTTTATTTCGGCGAAATATAATATAAAAGTCTAAAATGGAATCCTATTGATCAAAGAATTCTACATTTTTGTAACATCCGCCCATTTACAAAGATGATTAAATTAAGTACAAGTGCACTGCAATCATTGTATTGATGTAGTAAGGTTCGATGCCTAGGCTTTGTTTAACGCTGACAATAGAAGCGGTACGGAACATTGTCAACAGAGCGCTGGTAAAGTGGATATACATAGCTGGTCGTTTTCATCTGCTTTGAGGCTTTGTTCGCTTATTGTGATATAATTATGGATTGTTATACTAATCTACATTATAACTACTATTTATAATAACCATATACGAATATAATCGATATATAATAATAAATTTATTTATTGCATTAGTGGCCAGTCGTGGCCCAGCGGCACAAGCGTGTAACTGTAAACGACTGGTTGTGGGTTCGATTCCCACTCGAGGAGTGGAAATATTTAATATTTCCATTTTCTTCGCTCTGGTGTCAAGGTAAAGCGCGGCGTTAAGTTCCGCCACTTAACACGCAATGCCTCCGAATTCGGCGGAAAGTGGGGAACGGAGTGTCTTAACACTAGGTTCCCTCTGCCTACCCTACCCTAAATATATATATATACGAATATTTATGTCACATAATGTATATAGTGTATATTTGAGAGGCAAATTGTGAATTTTTTGTAGAGGTAAGCCAGACTTAAAAAATATTAAAAATATAATATCCCTGGACGAATAATTTAGAAAAGGTAAGCCGGTGGGAATTAGGTATATTATATGGACACCTCGCTACTAATACATTTACACGTGTACACACTTAATATATTCGGTCTAAAATCCTAATTTGACAATTAATTTTACTTACTTTTAATATGAAAACATATTAATCTCAATTTTGATTATATATTTTTCAGTTTTAATAATATTTTAAAGGTGTGTTTGCTAAATAAAAAATCTGTAAATATATAGTATGAAGTTGAATTTTCGTAAATATATGGCCAGTGGATTTGTGGCTACGCATATCACGTAGAGTACATCGTATTGTACGCTGTGCAATGGCTCTTTGAAAGCCTCAAATACATAACCCGCCATACTTTTAGCAACAAGTGGGGATAGAATGAACAAAATATTCCACATCTACCTAAAAAACTGAGAAAATATAAACAACAAGCATGAAATGTAACAAACCAACGTAACAACTCTAACATTTAGTAACTCGATAACCTACATACAAAAACTATAGAAAATATTTTATTTTATATGCATTATTTTTATACGTAAATCAAAAATAAATCAGAGCGCAAAAGCTATTAAGGGTACAGTAAACAAGTAGCTGAATGGTAGAACTTAGTTAAAGTTAGGTAATACGAAGTTGTCCAAATAAATTGTGTTATTTCAGGTGGCTATATTCGTTAATGGAAAGAAAAAATATTACGTATAAGTTACCTTTATAAGAATAAATTTGAATATAAATAGTAAATAGTCACACTTTTTATATTTTAACGTTATTACCTTCACGATTGGGGGCCAGTCGTGGCGCAGTGGCACAAGCGTGTGATTGTAAACGACTGATTGTGGGTTCGATTCCCACTCGAGGGGTGGAAATATTTAATATTTCCATTTTCTTCGCTCTGGTGTCGAGAAAAAGCGCGGCGTTAAGTTCAGCCACTTAACACGCAATGCCTCCGAATTTGACAGAAAGTGGGGAACGGAGTGTCTTAGCAGGTTCCCTCTACCTACCCTGTTGTATGCGGGATACAGCGTGAAGATATAAAAAAATTAAAACAAAAAAAACCTTCACGATTTCTCCGCATAACAAGACAGAGAGAGAACCTAGTGTCAAGACACTCTGTTCTCCGCTTTCCTCTTGATTTCGATATATTGTGTAATGAATTGCAGAACTCAACGCCGCGCTTCGGCTTACATCTCACACCGGATAATTGAAAATAATTAAATAACATCATTTCGCAAAGTAGAAATCGAACTAACTAATCTCGTTTACAGTCACACAATATCCCACTGGACCAA
The DNA here is from genome assembly GCA_019049465.1 of Dryas iulia moderata. Classification (NCBI taxonomy): domain Eukaryota; kingdom Metazoa; phylum Arthropoda; class Insecta; order Lepidoptera; family Nymphalidae; genus Dryas; species Dryas iulia. Next base: position 617,148 of record CM032426.1, read on the forward strand.
AACGGCATAATTTTTAACACTAAAAAATAATTATAATAAAAGATATAAAAGAACAAAGTAGCAAATTTAATTTCGTAACGCTATCAGAAAACAAAGGACGCCAGGACGCCATTACCGAGCCCGATAAGAGGTGAGACGCGAAACGATCATAAAGCGATTCCGTAACAAACTTCCTGGCCGGCTAATTGCATCGGGTATTATCCGTTTTAAGGAAAACGGCGCCGGCCGAATTGAATTATGTGGACAATTACGTAACTTTGATATTTGACTACGAAATTTTACATTTTAGCCATCCTCTATTATCATATGGAGAGATTTATTTCTACTGTATGTATGCATTTTTGCAACTTTACGGTTTTTTCCGTATAGTCGATATTCTCAGAGAATATTGCGTGTTGAGTATCAGATCTTAACGCCGCGATTTGCCTTTCAATACCAGAGCAGAAAACTGTAAATAATGTAAATTATATTCAATTATTGTATTTGTTTCTATCTGTTTTAAATTTTACAAACATATCGTTGTTCAAAATAAGGTTTGAGTCCTGTTACTCTAATCCACAGAGGCAGTACAATGCCTCGAGTTCCAGTAAAGACAATATTTGAAAATAAGATACGTATACGTAATAATGAAGAAGGACGTGCTCAGGTGGTTTGGGCACGTCGAGAGGATGAGTGACGAAAGAATGGTAAAAAAAAAGAAAAAATAAACTAAGTATACTCTAAATCTACCGAACAAAAAATATAGACCGAAATGTGTCTTGATTGGGTTTTCTCTGTCTACTGTTAAAAATCTACAACAAAAACTAAAATAGTTTTTATTAAACCTTTAAAAAAATACATACAAAAAAATATCGAAACCAGCCCATTTCACCCATTCCAATATACCACCGCCACGCCGCCTATACGAGTACTGCCGGCCATTACAACATCTTTTATGATAGGTTTTCGAACACGCAATAAAGCTATCTGCTATAATAAAAATTTGTATGTCATCGCGGCGCGGCGCCACCTCGCGTTAGATAAGAAAGTATTATACCGTTTTACAACGCTTTCGCTCATAATCACTCTACACGTATGTTTTATCTACAAATTAGATATATAGATATATTTTTTACAAGTTTCACTTTGACAATTCAATTTCATATCGATAAAAATCTATATGAAGCAATGTTTGTACGAAATGGTAGTGGGTACGATTTCAATACAAGGGAAGTTATATTTGAAATAATTTCATATACTTAAGTACTTATTACTAACACTTATGTTGTATTCTATAAAGACTTATAATATGTAGAGGTAACATGCGAACATAAACCGAGATGTTAAATAAAGTATTAAATACCTTTACTGCCATTATATACTTAATAATTAATACAAAAAGAAGAATAAATTTAAACCTCTTTTAAGAAAATTATGCGGAATTAATACTAGTCTATTAACTTTGGCAAAGTTAAAATGTATAAGGAGAAGAAATACATTAAATTCATAAAATAAATATTACATACCATGTGTTTAACATACACTTTTGTATTAAGTGCCGTATACGTTGTGCTAACAACGCGTATTTGACGCTTTCTGTACAACCAGTTATTAAAAAAATTAGTAAAATCGATCAAAAAACCGCACAAATAACATATCCCAAATACTCCTAATTAACCTTCAAAACCTTCAACAACTCCTAGATTTCTATACAAAAAACAAACTAACACACTACTAAAAGACAACATAAACTTTCCCACCTACATTTATTTACTCGTATTCTTAGAAAATACTACCAAACCTTTTTAGTTTCGTGCCAAAATATCAACGTAAATCGAGTCCAACCTGCGCTACGTCACGTGCCATTGACATTGGCACGAGCTGGCAGAACGCCAAAGGAACCACCATAGACCAACCCCTTTGTAAGCATTATCTATATGTATAATAAAATCAACTTCAGGGGTGGTTTTATAGGGGCATTGCTTCCCCCGTTTATTTTTCCCGTCGTGGTCTTTTTCTTTGAATGTTATGTTTAAGACTTTGCATTTTGGCAAGATTATTAGCGACAAATAAAATACGAAAAAATTATGTTAATGTTTATAATATATGCAGATTCGTCCTCTCTTCCGCATAGAAGGTTAGTCAGAGAGAGCCTGGTGTTAAGACCCACCGCCCTCCATTTTCCGGCCGAAATCGAGAGGCGGAACTCAACGCCGCGCTTTGTCGTCAGTACCAGAGTGGAGAAATAAAAATATTTCAAGCATAATTATTCTTCGGAATGGGAATCGAGGCCACAATCATCGTTTACAGTCACACAATGTCACGCCTGCCTCAGTTTAGACTTTATTTAAGTTATTTAATTATTTTAAATATAAAACATAGCCAATATTTGTTCTAATGTTTTATATAGAAAATAAATACTTTTTTAGAAGTATCAGTATTTATATTTACGGTTCTTGAGTACTATGCTAAATTAAGATATATTTAATATAAAAATAAACAAAATTAAACTATAATTTGCTTACAAAACAAATTTATATCAATAACTTTTACAGCCCGCTGAGACACTTAAATTTTATAGCACACTTTAAATTTAGGTACAGCCTAAACCTAACTTTCAAACTTCAGCATTTATTAATACACACATTAATAATATTAGGTTTCAGTAATTTAACAAAACCGTAATATAAAGCGGTCTTAAAAATTTATTTTTCTTTCGTTAACCAGCATTACTTATATATATATATCTATATATATATATATATATATATATATATATATATATATATATATATATATATATATATATATATATATATATATATATATATATATATATATATATATATATATATATATATATATATGTATATATATATATATATATATATATGTATGTATATATATGTATGTATATATATGTATGTATATATATGTATGTATATATATGTATGTATATATATGTATGTATATATATGTATGTATATATATGTATGTATATATATGTATGTATATATATGTATGTATATATATGTATGTATATATATGTATGTATATATATGTATGTATATATATGTATGTATATATATGTATGTATATATATGTATGTATATATATGTATGTATATATATGTATGTATATATATGTATGTATATATATGTATGTATATATATGTATGTATATATATGTATGTATATATATGTATGTATATATATGTATGTATATATATGTATGTATATATATGTATGTATATATATGTATGTATATATGTATGTATATATATGTATGTATATATATGTATGTATATATATGTATGTATATATATGTATGTATATATATGTATGTATATATATGTATGTATATATATGTATGTATATATATGTATGTATATATATGTATGTATATATATGTATGTATATATATGTATGTATATATATGTATGTATATATATGTATGTATATATATGTATGTATATATATGTATGTATATATATGTATGTATATATATGTATGTATATATATGTATGTATATATATGTATGTATATATATGTATGTATATATATGTATGTATATATATGTATGTATATATATGTATGTATATATATGTATGTATATATATGTATGTATATATATGTATGTATATATATATGTATATATATATGTATATATATATGTATATATATATATGTATATATATATATGTATATATATATATATGTATATATATATATATGTATATATATATATATGTATATATATATGTATATATATATGTATATATATATATATATGTATATATATATGTATATATATATGTATGTATATATATATGTATATATATATGTATATATATATATATGTATATATATATGTATATATATATGTATATATATATGTATATATATAAGTATATATATAAGTACATATATAAGTACATATAGTAAACATGTAACACATCGCTGTCTGTACATGTAAGATATATAAGAAACACATTTAGGAGCATTTATTAATGTAATTGAATCGGTAAATATTGATTTTAAAATTTCCTTTTGTCTGTTTGTCTGTGCGTTAGTGCACGCAAATCTCTAAAACGGCTTAAACGATTTAAATGAAGTTTTCACTATTATATTTTAATAAACTTTCCTTGAAATTTAATGTTTATATTATTTCAATTTGTTCAGAAACAAAAACTTATAACAATTGAATTTATACATTTGAAATAGATTTTATGATTGAAGTGAGAATCTAATCACATATTTTACGGAGACGAAACCGCAAGCTGGGCTAGTTTATTAATAAAACTTACTAGATGTTGTTTGGAGTGTTCTTCCGTTTTGTTTGTACAAAGTACATATACACACAACGGAGTTGTGAGTTAAATACACATTGTGCAAATTGGTAGCGTCTAATTAATTAACTTAATAGTATGATTGTTTGTCTTAAATAAAACAAAAACTATCTGCAGAGAAGTAGTGGCTCTCTTCCTTTACTAACTGTGGGTTCGAATCCTACTTGGGGAAATGTAAGTTGTGCTGGTTTAGTAAGAATTATAATTGAAGAAGACATTTTAGAAAACGTATAACAACTTGAACGCAGCGGGATACGAACACGCGCCTCTTAACACCCTCCCAATTACTCTAACCGCTAAACCATGCGTTTTACTAGCAGCGTCGAAATTTTTATGCGCATATTACAACCTATTTATGTTGTTAGCATTTTCAATAGAGAGATTAATTTCCTAAGCGTGTAAATAATACTAAAAAATGTTAAAAAACTTATAATATCTGTATCTAGCGGAGAGAAGTGATCAAAATATTTTTTTAATAGATTCTCATATTTACCACTTACCATACAAAAAGAAACGTATGCAAAATAATCCCAGTCAATTCATAAAAAAATAATAAAAACGTTAACATACCAATGCACCATTTTTTTGAAATAATCACGTGCTTACCTGTAAAAAAAATAGAATAATTAAATATAATGTAATAAATTTGAGCTTCTTTAATGAATATTCTAACATAACTTATCTTTTTTTCTTCTATCTTTTTTTTTCAGCTTCTCGCTGTATCCCGCACACGGCATGGTAGGCAGAGGGAACCTAGTGTTAAGACACTCCGTACCGTCAAATTTGGAGACATTGCGTGTTAAGTGACGGAACTTAACGCCGCGCTTTGCCTCAACACCGAAGAAAATGGCAATATTAAATATTTCCACTCCTCGAGTGGGAATCGAACCCACAATCAGTCGCTTTACACTGCGCCACGACTGGCCCTTAAATAACTATTCAATAATATATTTTGGAATAAGCTGAAAGTAGCTACGAACAATGTTTAGACTTTCAGCAGATACTATGTAGTTTATGAGTATGAAATATCACCTCTGTGCTTGCACGGTGATCGTATATTTGTCTAAAAACGAGTAAAATTTCCTTAGTCGGTTGAAGCATTGTACCGGAAAAATATATCTTTACAAATAGTCAAGAAATATATCTTTTATTTTTTTTTTACCATAATATAGTACACAAATATATAATACAGTGACCATAATGGCGCAGTAAAACAGTGTCTGACTGTAAACGCAATTAGTCATGGGTTCGAGTCTCATTCGTCGGCATAATTATATTTAAATTATTTTCATATCTGCTCTCTGGTACCTAAGATTAGTAAAAGAGCACCACTTAATAAAGTATGCCTAAAATTTTGGTAGAAAGTAACGAACGGAGTGTCTTAACACTAGGTTCTCTCTAACGACCCCTATATGCTAAAAAAGCTTGAAACATACACGTGTTAAAATCCCAACGGGTTTATTTAGATTAGTTTAAGTTAATAAAGAAAAGGGTAATAGTAACGAAAAGATGAAGCAAACAAGTAAACTTTGTTATATTATAAACAATACGTCAGAACAACGATTTCAGAAAAGTATTATTTAAAAAAAATTAATATCTAAAACGTAAAATTCAAACACCCCTTTTCCCTTACTTAAAGTTACTTCAAAGGCTTTTGCTGTAGACAGGACAGGCTAAGCAGATAACGTCGGAACAGACAGGCCTTTCAGAATTGAGTTACCATCTTTTATATATGTATGTACAAAAATTGAATTTGTTGTTGAATTATAGGCTGTTTTAAAAGTATTGTTAAGTCTGATAAAAAAATGAGTTAAAAGATATGATATTATATTGGATTAATTATATAGTACTATACTATTAATAATATTAATGAAATACCATATTATTATTATTAAATTTCATTTGTAAAGTCTTCAAAGATAACTAAGAACAACTAAGGAAAAATATAATAAATAAATAAATAAAATATAATATGAATGTATAAACACTTCCAATATCTTAAGATAAGTTAGATCTTTCGATAGATTTTGGCACGTTTTAAACAAAACGATTTCAACAGGATTATATGCAAACATTTTCGTATCCACAGGTACAGAACAGGTACAAAACTACTAAAGACTACTGTACAGTATAATTCCTTTCGTCATTCCAATATCTATGTATAATGGTTTAATTTTTATTATCCCAATTTCTTCAACATGTTTCATTCACACAAAATTCCTACAAATTTACTATATAGACTCCAAAAATAGAATTCTTTACTATTATTACACAGTTTCGTAGCAAATTTCGTAGCACATTAAGTAAACGGTAGGTAATAAGGTAGATTGAAATCCAATCAATTTAAAAGGCAACTCAATATCAGTAATCAGATTGAATACAAATAGCGCCACGTTATTGTAATCCTTTCAAATGAACGAATATTTTTCACCTACATTGCTACGTGAATGACATATTGTTTCTTTTGTCTTCGTTTCATATAGTTACTGTATAAGTAAATTACTTTTTTTGTTGTGATTCGTGCTTTATTCTGCATAGCAGAGGAGTAGTCAGAACCTAGTGTCATGATATTAGAAATTTAAAAAGTGCCCAAAGACTTAGGCTGTGGAACGTTAAGTTATGTGTTATGTTAGTGTTAAGTGTTTGTTTTTCAAATTTTTTTAACATGTAATAACATGAGAATAATAACAGTCAGATTGTGCAACAATAGCCTGTTTTTAGGTCTTATAAACTTATGAGGGCTTCATTTTTAGTAAGTTTTCATGATATATAAATAATACTATAAATAAATGACATATTCACGTTTTTTTCCACATTCAAAGAGAATCTAATATCAATATTCACTCACCTAAACTTATCAATACGTACAATAAAAAAATATATATTTCACTAAATATGAAAAAGCATAAATTGAAATTTGTATGCGAATATAAGGAAACTGCACCAAATTTGGCAACAGGTGTATTTAAATACTTTTAATATGATATAGAGAGACCAAAAATGTCATTTACCTATGCGTCAACGCTATAATTGTTTAAATTTAACCGCTAATTACCAAAACTATGAAGTTTCAGTAATGATTTAAAACATGAATATAATATCAAAATAATGCCTGTACCAAAAATATATACATCTAAATACGCTACGTTAAACTTTACACGCAACAAACATCTAAATGGCCCTTAAAAGTAAAGAAAGGAGTGATTTAACACTTAATCTTTCCCTCTCTCTCCTTTTACACATTTCTTATGCATCCAATTTCAAACTTTCCTTGCATAGCAGGATAGCTAAAGAAAATCTAATGTTAAGACACTATATTCACCACTTTCCACCAAAACTCTCAATCAGAAAATACTCATGCATTCGACACATCAAAATAAACTAAATATTCAAGTTCAACACCACCCAATAAACAGATAGTGCGTATAAACAAACATGTAATAACCCCATAACAACGTAGAGAGAGCGTGCTCATGACATTGACACTGCTGGCGCTCATCCAAGACGCTGTGCCAGTCCTCTAGTTTACTGTGCGCCTTCGATTACAAAACGAACGTAACAGATTGCAAATTGGTAATTAAGTTTAGACAGAAATTTAATCTTGTTCTAGTTTCCTTCGAGATTTATGGTAACTAGTAAAAACTAGGGGCCAGTCGAGGCGCAGTGGCACAAAGTGTGACTCTTAAGCGACTGGTTGTGGGTTCGATTTCTACTCGAGGAATGATAATATTTAATTATTCCATTTTGTTCGCTCTGGTGTCGAGACAACGCTGTATTAAGCTCCGCCACTTAACACGCAATGCCTTCGAATTCGGCGGAAAGTGGGGAACGGAGTGTCTTAACACTAGGTACCCTCTGCCTCTGCTATGTGCGGGATACAGCGAGAAGCTAAAAAAAAAAGTAAAAGCAAGCAGTATATAGTGGCGGATCTCAACACCGCGCTTTACCCCAGATAAATAAAATTATTTAAATATAAGCATTCCCTGAATGGGGATCGAACTCACAACCAACTGCACTTACACTCATAAGCTATCCCACTGCGCCAAGTTGGTCTCATATTGTATCTAATAAGTGAAGATATCTGATCCTTACTTACAATAATTAAGATTGATTTCGCTTTTCCAATCAATTTGGCAACTGAGTAACTTGCTGTTAATCTTTATTTATTTTCGAACTAGAAAAACTAAGTACTAAGTACTACTAAATACCTAATGGATCTTATTTTCACACGACTTACGGATATTACGAATGTTGGAAGGAATCTGGAGAAAATTTAGTGTTATAAGTTTGTAATTTTGTTTGTAAAGGGAATCTTTCATAATTTTCGGTAATATTCAACCGACGACAAAAATTCTTTCACAATTGGAAATCTACGCTATTCTGGATTGCTATATAAAGTAAAATGAACAGAAAGTTCAGAGAATCTAATAGGGGATAAAAGGGACTCAAATAGGGGATAAAAATCGCAAGTACGCTACGAAGCCACGAGACGCTAGCTATAAATACCCCGAATAGGATATGAACTCATCACACCTACATACAGTTAGACATATGCCAAAACAACTCTAAGATAGCATAATGCTTACGAAGTATAATAAATTGTGGCCAGTCGTGGCCCAGTGGCACAAGCGTGTGACTGTAAACGACTGGTTGTGGGTTCGATTCCCACTCGAGGAGTGGAATTTATATTTCCATTTTCTTCGCTCTGGTGTCGAGGTAAAGCGCGGCGTTAAGTTCCGCCACTTAACACGCAAGCCTCCGAATTCGGCGGAAAGTGGGGAACGGAGTGTCTTAACACTAGGTTCCCTCTGCCTACCCTGCTGTGTGCGGGATACAGCGTGAAGTTAATAATTAGAACATGTCAACCTAAAAAAACAAAAGGCAGCGATAAATTCCGCCACTTAACACTTAATTTCTCGATTTTCAATGAAAGAAAAGTGGAGAACGGACACTCCGTTCTCTTAGCGTCTAGATTCTCTTAAACTACAATGCTATGGGTGAAACACTACGTCAACACAATTTTATTACTACGGTTTTCCAGACACAAATCGCTACTTGAATTGAAGATAAACTTAAGCTCTAAAATTGGCTAACTTAGTATCTTACAAAGCGTTTGATTTCAGTCGTAAAGAATAGATTATAAACTTTATAAGGCGTTAGATTATTTTAATGGAAACTGCAGATCACATCAATTTCTTTATGGATCGACATTATTTTAACAATTTTCAATATTTACGGCACATTTTTTTCACGGGATAACGCTTCAACTTTATCCCTTATAGCAGAATGGACAGGTTACTTAGTATCAAGTGACATTGTGTATTGAGAGGCGGAGCATAACGCCGCGATAAGTATAATAATGCATTAATAACAAAGTAGTGCATAAAATTTTTGTTAAAAAATTCAAAATATGACTAAAATACTCACAAACACTACTATTTCATATATTGCCTATTAACAAACGCAAAGTATAAATATTAAAACATAAAATTGTCCAATTCTATGTATAATAACACTATATATAAAAATAAATATTAATAACAGTATTAAAAACAATACATAAAACAAATTCAATACAAATACAAAACATAACAAAACAATAGAAACACAATATCTAAACACAAACAAACAAACAAACATACATACAAACAAACACAAGTTATATTCAGAATATAGACATACAAGTGCAACGGCTGGTGGAAACAAAAGGCGATGAGAAACGCCGTAAATATGACCGGACCGGAGCGGACCGGAGCTGACCGGTGCACAAGTGTATATAGTGCAACAAATGCATTCAACAGTTCATTGTTTTGCACTAACAACGATATAAAATAAACATAAACTCTTATATACATATATTTTACTATAATAGTGCAGTTGGAAAGTACTCGTATTCATTTGTGATGGTAACAGGTTCAATTACAAATTGAAAAAAGCCTCATTAAACGTAAAAGACATTCAAAGAAAACGTATAAAAATTTGAACGCAGCGGGATTCGAAGAGCGCCTGAACGGGATTCAGGAGGCGCGGGTTCGAGTCCCGCTACGTTCAAATTTTTATACTTTTTCTATAAATGTCTTTTTCAATTTTCCTAAGTGTGGAATAACACTTTAAAAAAGTTTACATAAAAAAAAAACAAAAAAAGAACAAAAAAGAATAAATAAAGCAAAAAAAGACCAAAAAAAAAATACAAAAAAAAAATACAAAAAAAATACAAAAAAAATACAAAAAAAATACAAAAAAAAAACAAAAAAAAAAACAAAAAAAAAACACAACCAACAAAAAAAGTCATTAAACGTTCCACGGCGTTGAGTTGCGCGATCACGTATTATTCAAGAAATATCGTATCTTCAACCTTTTTCTATCTATATATCACGTGATATAATAACTCCAAATACAACTGCAATACAAAGCAACGATATAAAATAAACATATATATTACTATTATAGTGCAGTTGGAAAGTACTTGTATTCACATGAAGGTTACAAGTTCGATTGCAAGTGTATGTAACCTAGTCTCATTAATCTTTCCACGGCGTTGAGTTCCGCGAATACTCATTATTAAAGACGAAGAATGTCGTATATTCAACCTTTCCCTACCTATACCACATGACGTAATAGACTAAATATACAACTTTAACTTCTTATACTTTACACTTGTTATGCTTCATATTATAAAAAAAATCTTTATGTCATCCAACGAGAATATCATTCGAGTCACAGCAAAAAGTCAATCATTAAAAAAATCCTTTATTAAGGCATCAAACTTGAAACTAAGTATTAATTAAATATGTCATAACAATGGAGAACGGAGTGTCTTAACACTAAGTTCTCTCTGACTACCCCTCAAAACCGAAAAACTGACAACCTAAACAATGAATAACATACACGTTACATACATACACATATATATATAAATCATAAACAAACATACATATACACACAGCCATGGACGGCAGTAAAATCCGTTGCCCGACGTAATCCGCTTCTGCTTAAATAATGAATGAGCCAGATTAATGAAGCCAGCTCGCCCTCAGAAATCGCTTACCGTGAGTTACCGAGATTTACTAGTGCCCTACAACTTAAACGAAAATCATAGCGTAAATATTTATAATTAGAAATTTCTACTACGATTTATGATTATTATGTGGATATACATATAGTGAGAATTCAAAAAATGGTTGTTTTTAAAAAAAAAAGATTATTATTATTTACATGTACTTTATGTAATTTTTCCTGTATTAACTCCGTTCTTCGCTTTCCGCCCGAATTCGAGTCACTACGTTTTGAGTGGCAGAACTTAACGCTGCGCTTTGACTAAGGAACGAAAGCAGAGAAAGGGTCATAATTAAATTATGATCATTCCATCGTCTGGGAATCGCGTCTTTAAAATCGAATCTGCGAAAATGTCTTCTTAAAAATAGTTTAGTTTTATTTTTTTGACCTAACACGTTCCACATTTTTGAACTGGCATTTATGCCTGTGTTAATAAATGAATATGAACATGCAGTTAAGCACGTTTTAGAAGTACAACAAGTTATTATATATTTTTTTATTTAACTATAATTACTATTTTTATTGTAAGTATTGTAAGAGACATTTAGAAAACGTATAAAAATTTGAAGGCAGCGGATTTTTTCAACGTTTTCTAAATGTTTTTTTTTCAAATTTCAAATTGTGTGAATAACACTTTAAAAATGTTAAAAGTCATCTATTATATCCAAATCATCTAGTTAAGAACCACTAAGAAGATAAACAGTAAGATAAAGTCTTTAAATTAAGGAATGATTAATCTTTTCTTTTTTCATACATCATTTTTTTTTAGTTTCACGCTGTATTCCGCACACAGCAGGGTAGGCAGAAGGAACCTAGTGTTAAGACACTCCGTTCCCCACTTTCCGCCCAATTCGGAGACATTGCGTGTTAAGTGGCGGAACTTAACGCCGCGCATTACCTCGACACCAGAGCGAAGAAAATGGAAATATTAAATATTTCCACTCCTCGAGTGGGAATCGAACCCACAACCAGTCGTTTACAGTCACACGCTTGTGCCACTGGGCCACGACTAGCCACATTTCGTATTATATAAATAACATTAAAACAATTTATATTGTCATCGTTCAAATAATATATCAATCAGCTAATATAGTTTTCCAATATAGTACTATCTGTGTAGTTATTATTACGGTAAAATGATTCTAGATAAAAGATATCGGTAATCTCAACCACGTGGATACATTACTCATCACAGTTGTTTACGTGCAAATCTATATTCCCACGCAATATATGTTTCTTTGGCAATAAATTATGTACTTACAAGAATTCTCTGCATTTCTAGTTTATTCCCGTTGTGATTATCTTAAAGTAACCTAAAAAACATTCAACCTTTTAATAAAAACATTGGGCCAGTCGTGGCGCAGTGGTACAAGCATGTGACTTTAAACAACTGGTTGTGGGTTCGATTCCCACTCGAGGAGTGGAAATATTTAATATTTCTATTTTCTTCGCTCTGGTATCGAGGTAAAGCGCGACGTTAAGTTTCGCCACTTAACACGCAATGCCTCCGAATTCGGCGGAAAGTGGGGAACGGAGTGTCTTAACACTACCTTGTTCCCTCTGCCTACCCTGCTGTGTGCGGAATACAGCGTGAAACCGAGAGAGAAAAAAGAGAGAAAACATTGTTCTAATGAAAACAAAACTGAAAGTTAACAAATGTGTTAACTTTTTTATTACAACTTACACTTTTTATTACTACAATATTACAACTTTTTTTATTTTATTAACCGGCAGTGAGAAAAACAAATATTATTATTAATCTTCTACTTCTTCTATGTTTTTCCCAACGTTAGAAATTGAACAGTGTAACTCAACGCCGCACTATCACTTTTTACTTTATTCCGACCAGGGAAATATTACAAGGGGCCAGTCGTGACGCAGAGGCACAAAGTGTTACTGTAAAGCGACTGGTTGTGGGATCGATTCCCACTCGAGGAATGGAAATATTTAATATTTCTATTTTCTTCGCTCTGTTGTCGAGGCAAAACTCGGCGTTAAGTTCCGCCACTTAACACACAATGCCTCCAGAATTCGGCGTAAAGTGGAGAACGGAGTGTCTTAACACTAGATCCCCTCTGCCTTCCCTGCTGTGTGCGGGATATAGCGTAAAAGAATTACATGACAACTTTCGAAGAGTAATCAACATTGCATAACTTAGCATAGCTTTCAAAAAGAAAATATTCCCTAAACGAGAATAGAACCCAATACCACCATGCACTACATCTAGACCTAAAAAATAAAATAAAGTTACATTAAAACCATTATTAACAGTAGGTAGGCTAATGACAGTGCAAATTAAACGCAAACAGTTGTAAAATGTAAAACGGAGTGTGAACTTTTTATTTGCTTTATTATCGTCAAAGTCCTATTTGAATATATTTCCATTCATATGGTTGTACTATAGTAATCTATAGTGAAGATTCATTATGATGAAAAACCTTTATATATAAGAAAAAAATGCAACGTTATTTTGAGTTGGGGCCAGTCGTGGCGCAGTGGCACGAACGTGTGACTGTAAACGACTGGTTGTGGGTTCGATTCCCACTCGAGGAGTGGACATATATATCATTTTCATTTCCTTCGCTCTGGTATCCGAGGCAAAGCACGGCGTTAAGTTCCGCCAATGCCTCCAGAATTCGGTGGAAAGTGGGGAACGGAGTGTCTTAACACTAGGTTCTAGTTATTTTGAATTATGCTTATAAGCGAAATATAATCTTTCATTTAATATTTATATTTAAAAGTGCATTAAAAATAACTAATCCGCCATTTTGAGTGTTCCACCGTGTTGATTTGAGTCTAACTTCACACAACTAACCATGCATTGTCATCCAAACTAAACGTGTTCACAAAATGTTTAACCGGTTAAGGATATATGCTTTAAAATAGAGTCACAAGATTCCATCAGGACAAACCTACACACATTTCATGTTAAATAAAAGCTTGTAAAAAGTCAAAGAGACTTAAAATGCTAATACTATATTTTTTTTAGCTTCAAGCTGTATCCCGCACACAGCAGGGTAGGCAAAGGGAACTTAGTGTTAAGACACTCCGTTCCTCACTTTCCGCCGAATTCGGAGGCATTGCGTGTTAAGTGGCGGAACTAAACGCCGCGCTTTACCTCGGCACCAGAGCGAAGAAAATGGAAATATTAAATATTTCCACTCCTCGAGTGGGAATCGAACCCACAACCAGTCGTTTAGTCACACGCTTGTGCCACTGGGCCACGACTGGCCACAACTATATATTAGTATATATAAGTGGTTTGGAGAATGATACATCAAAATTGATTTAAAGTTTTCACACGAAAAGTTGTATACGCGAATTATCATACAATTTTTCATGTAAATTAATTAAAAAGTTAATTTAATTTAATTTAATCGCAGTTTGGGTATAAGTCGCATAATTAACATTTGATAATGATATTTCAGTTAATTAAGGTTTTATATTTTCATTCAAATAACGTTTCTAGAATTGTAAGATTTAATATATGAATATTAAATAAATATACGTATGTTAATGAATAAGAATGATTTGTCGACAAGTTAGAAGTGAGGAGAGTAGTTTCAAATCATGACAAGCTCATTCTATACAAAATAAATTAAACATTATTAACATTTTTAAATCTTATCATACACTTATCTAAAATTCAAAAAACATTTTTAGAAAAGGTATAAGAAATTTAAACGCAGAAAGATTTGAACCACGCTACTGATGAAACCCCTAAGTTTTTTATATGACACATGCTAAAATACAAATATATACGTACATAAGACTGTTATACACACTGACTAATAGACAAAACACACAAAATGACTAAATGTAGAAGGTTAAGGTTCCTTGAGGAATGATGCTTCTTTAATTTTACACCTTAAAATGAAAAGTAAAGAAGAAAAAATATGATATAGTACAAAAAGGGCAGGGAAATGGAGTTAAGTGCGACGATTACTTAGAATAACATTATCTACATACATTTCTATTACCTATACTATATGGTTACTACAATCGTTGGAGATAGGGCGCTGCAAGGACGACCTATATTAATTTTATCGACAGAGATTTACATCTTTTAGAATTAGGTTTCAAAGATTGAAAATTGTGAAAATTATTGTATTTTCCTTTACAGCTTCTAGTTTTAGCTCCGTAGCAGTGAAATCAGAGAGGGCTTAGTGTCAACAATACTTCGTTTGACTTTCCCTCCAAAATAGTTATTATGTAAGTGGCGTAACTCAATGTTTAATTACCGGAGCGATGAAACGGTAATAATTTAATAATTCCTTAGTGTGGGAAACGAACCTACAACAAATTACTTTTAGAGTTAGACGCTTTCCTACTAAACCACGATGGCTTTGACACCGTTGGGCTGCAAAAGCGATGTTTATGAGTTTGATTATATTTAACATTTCATTTCTTCGCTCTGGTACCTAAGACAAAGCGCGGCGTTGAGTTTTGCTGCTCAACACGCAAAATGTCTCGATTCCGGGTGGTAAGTGGAGAACAGAGTATGTTGACACTCTGTGACAACCTGTTATATGGAAAAAACGCGTGATGCTGCTAGAAACGATTAACATCATGGAATTATCCATAGTATTATTCCATACTAGGGGCCAGTCGTGGCGCAGTGGCACTAGCGTGTATAGCGTGTATGTGACTATAAGCGACTGGTTGTGACTGGTTCGAGTCCTACTCGAGGAGTGGAAATATTTAATATTTCCATTTTCTTCGCTCTGGTGTCGAGTCAAAGCGCCACTTAACACGCAATGTCACGCAAATGTCTTAACACTAGGTTTCCTCTGCCTACCCTGCTGTGTGCGGGATACAGCGTGAAGTTTAAAAATATAAAAATAAAAGAATAATATACTAGATATTATAGCCATCGTCAAATCTAAAAACAACCAATATGTGCATATATAGAAATTTTAAAAACACAACTGAAAGTAACTATCATCGTGCATTTTATTTAAATGTAATTTAAAAATGAAAACATAAAAGTTTTCTGTTTTCATAGAAAATTGTCTTTTGTTTTTTTATGCCACCCATAAAATTATTCATGGCTGCGACGTTGAGATAACACTATTATTTGAATTACTTACTAAGTATTAAATGAATAATGCACACAAATTATTTAAATACTATTTACTGCACGTACATTATTTCATAAGCAAAGTACTCTTGGGGAAAATAAATAGCTCTTTTTGTTTTCATTTTAATTAAAATATAAAAATATAATATTTTAAGCTTAAAATCTATATTATATATTCCTACTTATTAAATGCTCTTTTATTGCCATACAAAAGTTAACACAGAAAATATGTAAACGCACATCTTTCTAACTACTAGATCGATTTGAATGAAACCTTTTTTGTTATCTCACACAGGACAGTACATTTAATTTTCAAGAATAGAAATCTTGATCCTAATCCATAACATACCTATAGCCAATGTGGGCAGCTACTGTTTTAAAAATGTAAAAATCAGATTGTGTTTCAAAACTAGTTTAAAAATATTATAAATTAAAAATATCTATTTTTATATAAAATCAGACTAGGTATAAATATTATCACATTTACATCATTACTTGGCTATCAAAAGCCGTAGTAATAAAACTCTCTAATCGCTCTATAAAATATATAATATTTTACAATACAAGTATGATAAAGCACGAATCGTCCGCAAATTCGTTTGCGTGGACTTTACGACTCTAGACAGCTTCTATTGTAAAATGTAAAAAACGATTACCCTACAGTCTCCAAGGAAATTTCATGCAAAATTCTAGCTTTTTACATGCAGTTCTTGTGATTTCGTAATGTTTGTCACTTCACGCTCTTCAACGCTTTATTTCTAGTATGTGTAATTTCTAGTAAGTAGTGCTGAGTAGAGAGAACCTTATACTTCTTTCGTACTATTATCAACTCTACCTGAATGCCCTTTAGGAGGTTCTTATGCTTTTCGATTCGATCGATACACCTTAGCTTTCTTCCCATTCACCTTTGCATCATATATTTTTCTCACAATTATTTAATCACTCATACTCTCGACGTATTATTATTTTTAATTATTATAATATTACGTATACGTGATCCAAACCACCTGAGCACGTTCTACATTACCTACTACATAAACCAGGCTGAATAATATCAAAACTTAGTGTTATAAATAAACTTATACTTCACCCTAAACACCTAGATCCAAATCGAGCTACATTAAAAGTAAACATAATTTCAATATACATACATATATACATAAAATAAGATATAACATATAAAATTTAAATATTTAACTTTAGCCGAACGCTACAAAGGGGTAACGCTGATCCCCCGAGAACTTGAATTGTAGGATAAGTGTGTATAACGTAATCCCTGTATTAGATACTCCAGTGCACAAACAATATTCAGGATCGTGCTTACAACATTCTATTAAGGGATTACATAACGTTTCATATATTTTCATTACAAATAATAGGTTAGTTAATAATAGCCCAAAATTTATATTTATAGAAAAATCCTTATTTTAACAACAAAAAAATTGTGATTCAAAATCAATTTAAAAATATTATAATCATTTTTACTCGTTTTCAGATACTTATTTATTTATATGACATGCCAACAGTACAGGTAACATTGTGTATCATATAAGTGATGTGTACGCAGTTCCAACTCCGAAACTTAAACTTATTACACGCACGTACAGCGTTTATAATTTTTCCGATTATTAATATACTTTTAAAGAAAAATAAAAATTGAGTTTGACATTTACAATATCTAAAATTACTAATTTAATACTAAAACTTTTGTTTTAAGACGGGAAACGAATTAAACTATAAAAATGTAGGATACAATAAAAATATAGCTGGATTCTTGCATAAATTACTGAAACAACTATCACAATTTAAGTATGGTAGATATATCTTTTGAAGTTAAGCAGTTGTTCTTACAATGATAATAAAGTTATAACAGAAATCTCCAAACATGCATAGCATTTTAACCCCATCTAGAGAGTCTGGCTTAATAATATATTATTTATACGTTCACAGATTTGTATACGATTGTGAAATGTTATAGAGAATAGTGTGTACAATAAATAGTAATGACTGTAGAGGCCATTATAGCGCAGTGTGACAGTGACAGTTTTGTGTCCAATTCCCACTGGGTCGAATGACTACATTTAAATTATTTTCATTTATCTACTCTGCTAAAAAAACAAATCAAGTCGCAGAGTCCCAACAGTAGACACTGAATATCTAGAATTCGGCTGTAAATTGCAGAAAGAAGTGTCTGGACACTAGATTCTCTCTGATATGCGGAATAAAAAGTGAAGCTAAAAAAAAAAATATTTTTTCTTAGGGTATGTGAAAGTACTAAGAGAAGAATTTACTAAATTCTTACGAGAACGGGAAAATCTTTTTACATTTTGTAGACGACGGTAACGAAGTTGCAGCCTTCAACTAGGTTATAATAAAAAATATATAATTTTCAAGCAATAATATATGAGAAATAAACAAAAAAGAAATAAAGCTACTAAAAATTCTAAAAAAGGTAATTTAAGTTAAAAATTCTCAAACAGCACTTCAAAAAGTTATAAGTGTTCCTAAAATGCGAAAGAAGAGTCAAACAAGGCAATAATAGTGTACCAAGATAATAAGCAACAATAACAGTGCACTAATCTCCTATGGAAAAATAGAATTATCTATAAAATAGTAAAAGATAAAAAATCCCCACTTTTCCGCCAAATACGAAAGCATTGCGTGTTAAGTGGCGGAACTTAACCCCGCGCTTGGCCTTGACACCAGAGCGAAAAAAAAAGAAAATATTAAATATTTCCACTCCTCGAATGGGAATCGAACCCACAACCAACCGCATTTCCAGACACTGCCCCACTTCGCCACGATGACCTCTTAAAATAAGAAAATATCTCTAAAAATTCCGCCACGTGTCGAAATCTTCATAACATTTTTCATCTACGAGTAGAAGTTTTAGTGAAATTAAAACGCGTTTAAAATAACAACAGCACTTATAACGTTATGGCACTTGCCGTCGGTCTTTCTCTGTCTGACTCTGATGTTGACCCAAAAAGCCGGAGCTGAGTAAAATATTCTACTTTAATTCATCTCGCATCCACGTTCTGCAGGCTGCATGTGCTTTTGCACGCGGCTTCGCTCTCGACTTGCAGGTAATTTATTGACTTTTGAAATGATAATAGCACCCACGATAGCTTTTATCGTGGGCGCATCGGGACAGCGTCTGAATGCAAACGCTTTTAGTTATGGGTTCGATTTCTTCTCGGGGGAATAATTATACTTTATTTCGTCACTCTGGAACCTAAAACAAAGAGCGGCGTTGAGCTCCGGCACTAAAAATATAATGGTTCGATTTCGGATAGAAAGTGGAGAGCGATACTAGATTCTCTGACTACTTTGAAGGAAAAATCATAAAGCTGAAAAGAAAATTAAAAGTAGTCTTACTGTACGCGATCATTGTGAATACCATTTTTATTATGGTTGTCTCAGGAAACAAAATGCGTTTTGATTACCGCCATGAAACGCACAATGTCTCAATACATGAGAAACTTCATTAAATAAGTCATAAGTAAATAAGTCTAAATATCGAAGTCACTTTTATTAAGATTCGTCTTAACAAAAATTAATTAACTTTATATAATAAAGCAGCCAGTATTGCACGTCCTTGCTCAATGTCACACGAAAGCATTTTAAATGCCATCATAACTTTCTACAGTAAATTGCTGTAGCTTGACGCATCTCCTCACGTTTAGGGCTTATGCAGATAAAATCTAGTGGTCAACCATATTGTCTTTTTTTTTCAAAAAATCTCTACACTTTCGAACTTATTTCTCTACCGAAATTCTGATATTCATATATTATAGATATAAATACCCCAGCAGAATTCGAATCTAGAATTATCGCGATATTAAGCTCTTACAAATTGCTGAAACGGTGTGATATTCGTTTTTTAATTTTCAGTTTCACAATTTTTTCTTTATTTTTTTTTTCATAGCAGTCTGAGTACATCTCTTTGTATGGAATAATCAAAAATAATCAAGATTGCGTGTTGAGTAGCGGAGATAAACGCTGTGCTTTGTTTTCTTCACAAAAGCAGTGAGTTGCAAATAATAAAGTTATAATCATTGTAACGACTGGAAATCGAATCTACAACTCATCGCGTTTACAGTCAGAGCCATTACGCCACTATAACCTCAATCACATTCCTTGTAGGCACAAGACGTTTTACAGTTAAACATAATTCCAAGATATGATTACTTTATTCTACCAATGTGTCATTACAAGGTTTCATTTCAAATCTATCAAGACATTCCTAAAATACTCCAACCATATAATACTAAAATAGAAGCTTAACTATTAATATCAACCGTTCAACCAAAACTTTCCCACTTCTTATATAACTGTCCATACAAATTCATGTTAGACAAAAACTATAATTTACTTCACAATAAAATAACCAAATTAAGACGAGACGAGTAAAACAAACAAAACTTTCTCCCTCATAGGCCAAAAAACCAAAGAAAAACCACATTCGGCAGTATCGTACTCTAATACTAAGAGAAGCCGGCACCCGCATTAGTTGCGTGCCGACCGCCGAGCAGAACGTACATACTTGCCGCGTCTCCATTCATCCCTCGATTTATAAAAGTGTCAAAAGTTGAAGTGAAGTGTTTACAAATTTATCACACAAAGTGTGCACCAAGTGTGATGATTAACACTTCTCTTGGCGGGAAGTGTAATAAGACAGTGCCGGCGTAAGTACAGTGGTCGAAGTAAATATTGACACCGGAAAGTACGCCGAGGAATCCGACGATGTCCGCTTCACGTATGTTTGTAAAGCAATCGAGCTAGCTACTTCACAAACTCTCTAATATATTTAGTAGGGAACATTACTTACACCAACAAACATTTTACACTACGTGTGTATTAGTATGGCAATAAAAAAAATGGAAATATTAATTATTAAAAGTCTTTTTTTATGTGTTTTATATATTAAAAATTATATATTCAAATTATATTATATATAACAGAAAGTGATAAATATGACAAAACAAAGCGTGGCGTTAAGCTCCGTCATTAAGCACGTAATGTCTCGGAATTTGTCCCAGAGTGGAGAACGGAGTGACTCAACACTGAGTCCTTTCTTCCTACCCTACTTTGCGAAAAAAAATCGTAAATCTAAAAAAAGTTTTTAACATATTAACAAGCGCGTCACGATTGATCCAAGTTTAAGCTTTCCCGCGATCGACACTAAGTTATAGCGAACCCCCACTAGCGCGGTAAAGCTTCCAGACGTCCTTACGTAAGCTTTCAGCTATACCGCGCCCCCGCTTATGTAACCGGTCGATTTACACTCAACCTTATATACTAATTTTTATATAACAAATTTTTAGTTAACTTTTTTGAAAGGGGAATCCCTTAGTGTAAGCGAGATGATTCGATTTTTATGTGGGGAAAGTTAAATATGTTGTTTCCTAGTTTCTTTAGAAAAAGTGCAGCGTTTAGTTACGTTACTTAAAGAATATAAATATAAAACACTATTCAACCTCTAATTACCGTACATAATAAAGGATTTGCATGAAATTGCAAAAAAAACAAATCCTATCAATTGAATCGAACAAAAGGGAACTCAGCGACTGCCCTTGACTAGAGTTTTTACTAACACAGCTTATTGTTTTCCCTCACTGAACAAACGTTGCGGTAGGAAATGGAACCAAACATGCAGGCTTGTTGCAATGTAGGTCAGAGTAACCTTGAAAAATTTATCCGCGAAATTATCATAACTCGCGGATTGAATATTGCTTTTATGAGATACACCAGATGCACGAGTTTAATGCACTTGACTAAAATCTTCGCAAATCTCTCTATATACAGTTCGTAGAATATTCAATAAAGAATTTACTGTTTAATGCACATATAGGTATATTTGTTAACGATACAATATGATATTAAATTGATAATAAAATATGATAACGAATTTTTACGACAAGCAATATAATTAATAACGTTAGGTTCATGGAAATATTCTTAATAATAGTCATAAAAATAATATTACATACATAAAATATTTGAAGATTGTTGGCAACCTTAGAGGTGTAGGTTCAAATCCTGTTACATTAAAAATTATTATACAGCCTCAAAACACTTATAACATCATTATCTCAAACATATACCTAAAATTTACAAAAATAAATCAAATTTTACTGAATAAACACAAAATCAATAAAGGCGCCCAACGTCAATATCAAAAAGCAATAAAGCGTCGAATCCATCAGTACCGACTTCCGGCAAGCACAAACATTCCAAACGAGACAGAGATTACATTTCAGCCGTGGAGATCTTTATTTGGAATGCATCTCGACTGAATCGATGAGTTACTGAAGGGAAATACCAAACAGGAAAAGCCGTTCACTGATTTTCAATTACTTCGTAAACTTTTCAATATATAATTGAATATATTTTAAGCAGATAAGTTAGTAACTCTGTATTTTATTGAGATTGGGTGCGAATACCATTTCAAGATATGTTTATAATAAAAGAAAAAGGAATAAAACTCAAGTTAAGTTAATCTCCGCCTAACTCTATATTTCTAATGGAAAAAATAGTGACCTGTCACTTCTATTTACTCTAGCAACACTGTAAACTAATAGAGACATGTAAATATAACGAATAAATTAAATTTACCACGATTTTAATATGCAAGAGTAATTAAAGTGTAAATAAAAATATTACAAAATCTAAATTAACATACAAACTCAAAGAGCTCAATAAAATTTCAGTTAAAAAAAAGTAATTTTATTTTTACTTGTTTTCATAGTGTTTTGTATGGAGATTCAACACATAAATCATAATATTTCATGATTTCAAATGTCGGCACAGAAAGGTCAACAATAGTGCGGCCAACGGGAGCCGCCGCCTAACGAAACTCATTTCACGCACACTGCACACAAACCTCGCTACTTTACTGATTCATACACTTGTATTCAGAAACTTTGAAAAGATAAACACCATATTGTGTTGTAGTGGCGGAAAATATTTCACTATTTCAGCTGAAATACAGTTTTTAAACATTTCAGGGCGGAAGTAAACAATAAATCGCAAGTAAACAAATAATTCAAAGGAAAAAACAATGTCAGTCCGGCCAGTCGTGGCGCAGCGGCACGAACGTGTGACTGTAAACGACTGGTTGTGGGTTCGACCGAAAAGTTGTAGTAAAAGTTGTTAAGATAAAATGATGGCAATGTTTCAAATCAAGAAATCTTTAATCTTTAAATTACAAATACATTAAATGTAAGTACACAAAAAATATTTGAGCTTCAATTTTTGCTACACAGCAAAGCGTACCTAGTGTCAAAATACTCCGTTCTCTATTTTCCGCATTTAACCAAAAAAAAAATGTTAAATGGCAGAACACATAACTGAGCTCTTTACTAGGGGCGATAAATTAAAAATAATTAAAATATAATCTATGGAGATGTAACAATAAAAACTTACAATACAATAAAAAAATCATATTTATACTATAATTTAACATTATATAAGCGTTTCTTTACAAACGAATAAAGGAATAACATAAGACTAGCTTCTGTCTATCCACACTATAAAAACGAAGCTATAAAAACAATTAATCACGCAAGTAGTATATGAGAAGACAAAATAATTTATCGACTTCGTAGAAACTTCGAACAATTGTAAAACCAATTTCAGCCAATCTTGTTCCCAGTTGGGATGAAACTTTTATGTTTATATAGAAAATTCTTTACGTGTTGTTCTTAATATGGGTACATAGTACATGAATACATACATATAGATTTTTTTTTAGCTTCACGCTGTATCCCGCACACAGCAGGGTAGAAGGAACCTAGTGTTAAGACACTCCGATCCCCAATTTCGCCAAAGGCATTGCGTGTTAAGTGGCGGAACTTAACGCCGCGCTTTTGCCTCGGCACCAGAGCGAGGAAAATGGAAATATTAAATATTTCCACTCCTCGAGTGAGTGAGTGAATGAGTGAATCCACACCCCAGTCGTTTACAGTCACACGCTTGTGCCACTGCGCCACGACGGGCCCCATACTTACGAGTTTTTACTTTATTATACATATAGATATAATAAAGTAAAAACTCAATTATACGGCTCTCAGTAATACGGATTCGCGTTTATCCGGACTAGCAACCGATATTAAATACTTAGAAGTTTAATTTATGCAAGCGTGAACGCGTCGGAACTGGCATTAAAGTAGGCGGATTAGTTGAAAGGTCGGAACCTAGCTACAAATACATATCTTTGACATTTGTTTGTTTTTTTTAGCTTCACGCTTTATCCCGCACACAGCAGGGTAGGCAGAGGGAACCTAGTGTGGGTAACCTCGAGTGGAAATCGAACCCACCAGTCGTTTACAGTCATACGGTTGTGCCACTGAGCAACGACTGGCTTTTTTTTAATACATATATAATTGGGGCCAGTTACGGCGCAGTGGCATAAACATGTGACTGTAAACGACTGGTTGTGGGTTCGATTCCCACTCGAGAAGTGGACATATTTAATATTTCCATTTTCTTCGCTCTGGTTTCGAGGCAAAGCGCGGCGTTAAGTTCCGCCACTTAACACTCAAAGTCTCCGAAATTCGGCGGAAAATGGGGAAACACTCCGTCTTAAAACTAGGTCCCCTCTGCCTACCCTGCTGTGTGCGGGATACAGCGCGAAGCTAAAAAAAAACTAATAATAATATGATGTACCATACATTCGATTATCCGGATTTTCAATTATTCGAACACTTCGAGTGTCTACTACTTGAAATAAAATTGTTTGTACACTAAAAGATATTATACTGTCACATTCCAATAATATTATTACAATTTTGTTGGTAGCATTCTAAAATGCAGCGTGTCAACGAGGAGATTATTTGCTTTGAACTAAGTATTCGCTCGCCCTTGGACTCACAATAACGCCTCATTACTCGCAACTAAAGCTGAAGAAGAACACGTGCAGAACCAACTAGTCAATTTTGTGAAGACATGTCATGACATAAATATGAAAAACAAAATAAATTATAAACAAAATGGAAGTCACTTGCAAGATATCAAAAACTTATATTTTTAATAAATTTGTTGGTTTTGATTAGTATCATTCGAAATGGCTGAATCGATTTTGGCAAAACTTTACAAGAAAATATCAAACAATTAACATAAAAAAAAAACTATAAAAATAAAACGTAATTTGCTTATTATTTAAACCTAAACTAAACGAACTATAAAAATAATTACAAACTTTTAGTAAATCTGTAATAGAAATCCAATAACGTCCATTAAGAAAGGAAATTCTTCATACATTACTCCATGAGATTGGCAAAATTCCTAATATTGCATATTATATGGTATTGCATATCGAGAATGTACTGAATAACAAAATAAATAGGGACGCGAGGATCAACGTTGCTACGACAAATAAAAATATATATGATAAACAGTGAATCGGAGAACATTACACAACAAACGAGAAGACAGTGGTATTACATGAAATACACTACTATAAAACTTTTTATTTATAAAAAATACTACTTATGAACTTTTTACTTATAAAAGATATAATATTTAGACATTCAGAAGAGTCAGATTGTAAATGTATCGAGAATGTACTGAATAACAAAATAAATAGGGATGCGAGGATCAACGTTGCTACGACAAATAAAATTTTATATGATAAACAGTGAATCGGAGAACATTACACAACAAACGAGAAGACAGTGGTATTACATGAAATACACTACTATAAAACTTTTTATTTATAAAAGATACTACTATAAACTTTTTACTTATAAAAGATATAATATAAAGACATTCAGAAGAGTCAGATTGTAAATGTCATTAGTTGTGAATTCGATTCCTACTCGAGGAAATAATTATATTTAAGTTATTTTTACTTCTCCGCTCTGATATCGAAGCGAGTTCAACAAAACGCGGCGTTGTGTACCGCTAGTTAACGCGCAATGTCTCGTTTTTGGGTCTGTGTAACACTAAAATATAAGTGAAAAACACTCTATAAGCTAACTTAAAAAATGATTCATAAACTGTTTGTACTTTTGGGCTCAATCAAACAAACAGTCAAATCAAAAAAAGAAAAAAAATGTTATTACATAATATGTACATACAAATATGTATAAAAATTAAATAATTAAGTCATTTAATTATTTTTGTTTACGGAAGAAGAGCACTCAAGGGTCAAAATAGAAAACACTCTAAATTGACAGAAATTCGTCTCTGTGTCAAAATTAAAAAATAAACAATATAATTCCTTTTATATGAAACCCGACTTCTACGTTAGTAGATTCAAGTTATACAGTCAATAGACATGGCCGATACTATTCAATCCCATTCATTCAGATGATTGCACGTAATTGACTTTAGTAATCATATTATTAACGCGCGCTCAGAACGGCTAATACCAATAAAATATATACAAGATATTACAAGAAATATTTTCAAGCGTTTATAGTATTTTACTTGTTTAGTGTAGTAGAAGTAATACACAATATTTTAGTACTGGTTTAAAAAATAATTAAATATTATTTAATAACATTACTTAGTAAAAATAATGAAAATTCATATATATAAAACTGAAAACAGAAATAAGAAAACAGAAACCATATCTTCGACAAGTCAAAAATAAAGCACAATTAAAATAAAAATAGTTATCTCTTTCAGACTATAAAACAACGTAACGACAGTACTTAGAGACGCTAATTAGCATTATTCGACGTTAAAGTGGTGCAAATAATAATATATTTATACTTATTTAACTCAGAAAACAATACGTAAACCATAAAAGAAACATTTATTCAACAACATGACTATAACTGATGCAGCAATCTCTTTGACACAATTATAAGGCAATACCAAATTTTGAAGTCGATCCCCACTCGAGGAGTAAAAATATTTAATATTTCCATATTCTTCGGTCTGAGGTCAAGGCAAATTGTGGCGTTAAGTTCCGAAACTTAACAAGCAATGCCTCCGAATTCGGCGGAAAGTGGGGAACAGAGTGTCTTAACACTAGGTGCCCTCTGCCTACCCTGCTGTGTGCGGGATACAGCGTGAAGCTAACAAAAAAACAAATAACGCTAATGACAATTAATCGACATTAAAGCTATACAAATAAAGGCATTAAGACTATTAAAAACAAATACATAAAACAATAAGCAATACACATAACAAACAAAAAACTTTACACAAAGTTTCAGTTACAATTTCAAGGTAGCTGTAGCTCACAGGCTAACAAAAGCCAAGTTCAACTTGATAAATATCACGTTAGTAAATCAACGACCTCCGACGTATAACCTTCGGAACATTGACGTGGAAGCCCCTCGGACCGCCACATGAATCTGTAATGCCGTCACCCCAGCCACCATGGGCACCGACCAATAGCGTCCCGTATAGTAACACATAAATTCGTTATATACCTACATAAATGTATACTATATGCCCAATTCTTCGATTTTCTATTATAGCAAATAACTAGAACGGGAACGTGAAACGGAAAGTGGGGAACGGAGTGTCTTAACACTAGGTTCCTTCTGCCTAGCCTGCTGTGTGCGGGATACAGCGTGAACCAAAAAGAACTAGAAATATATAGAAAAAACTGGAAACTGGTTAATGTTGCGAGTAACCCTATCATTTTCAGCTTCACGTTTTCTTTCGCATAGCAGGGTAGTAAAAGAGAACTTAGTGTCAAAACACTGCGTGATCTACTGCCGCCAGAATTAAGGCATTGCGTGTTAATTAGCTAAATTCAACGTCACCCTTTGTCTTAGTCACAGAAGGCAAAGCTGAGTTCTGCAAGTCAACACGCAATGTCATTAGGTTGCTTCTTTTTGACTAAACTGTTGTACGTGAAAGGGCGTGAAGCTGTGTATTAGATTCAGTCAACTAACACGCGTGTCTCAACGGTCAGACGGTCAGAAGACAGATAATGTCATGGTTTATCACTCGATCACTACATCTGATACCACGGAACATCTAAAAAGTTAAAAAAAGCCATGAAATTTTCAATTATTCTTAATTACTGCGTCTACCTACACGTGTCATACTCATGTTTCATTATACGGTGAGGGCACTCGTCGATACAGAGAGAGCAATCAGTTTTTACAATTGACCCTATTATTTGAGTTTACAATATGCGATACATGTGCAGCCATTTATTTATTTATTTGTTTATTTGTTAAATAAATGCGTTGTTAATAAAATCAATTAAATTACTTTTTAGTTTTTTCCTTTTATTTGTTACCAGTTTATATGTATGTAACACCAACGGGTTGAGATACATCATTTAAAGATATATCTAATTATTTATTCGCAGAAACTAGCGCCACACTAAATTCATTTCTGTATAATTTTTTCCCGCGTAGGAAATTATATATTTAAACCTACAATCATCCTGTAAACAAATAGGCCACAAGGCATTTTATTTAACAAAAACACGATCAAAAAAGTGAAAGCAAAATAAATCTATATTACATTTTTAAGACTATTAAAATACAAATGAGTTGAAGTAATTACACAATTACACTTCTTTCCCGCATAATGGGGTATTCAGAGAATTCTAAGACACTATGTCCTTTAGTTTACGCCCGAAATCGAAACTTTACATGAAGAGTAACAGAACTAGTTAAAATAATATTTTATTAATACTGTTAACCATAAGAAACCACAAACATTATTATTCGACAAAAATTAAGAAGTAGATCACGATCACCAATTGAGATAAGTTGGCTTAACTAATGAGTCTAATCATTTAGGGTGCCGCGAAATCTTTGAAGTGTGTGACGCGATGACATCATGGTGTAGAGTCACATACTACCGTATGAGAACCAATTACTGTATAGGAAATTGAAATAATCGTTAGAAATGAGGCCACGGTGGCACAGTTAGACCGCGTTTTACTATAAATTCGTTTGGTTTTGGGTTGGGTTCGATTCCCACTCAGTGGAAAAATTATATTTCATTTATTGTTATTCTCGCTATAGTAACTAAGATAAAGTGCAGTTTAGAGATTTTATTATACAACCATTAAAATTAGTCGAGAACCATTTAAATTATAAGTTATATCTTTATATATATAAATAGCATCTAAATTCGTTTGAACTTGTTTCGGATATTTCTTAAAAGTTTTAATAACTAATATCATAAGAATAATTTCCCTATATGTTCAATTTAATGCCAATTTCAAAATTTAAGTGACAAATCACTATTTATTTGCTTATTCCCAAATCAAAAATCACTAGATACACGACCTGACCAACCATATATAACGTAACATATTACATAATAAATATATATATTTTTAATAGTGACTTTAACACGAATTAGTAACAACATTTTTCATAGTACATCGACCACCTTCAAAACTACCATCTACCTTCAACTAATGTCGGAATCGTAAATATTTAGTATGTTTTCACACATCGTCATTCGTCATTTTAAGGAGTATTTGTCACGATAAGTGGCTATAGTAGCAGGTATGCGTAAAAGTGTGTTCAACAACATAATTAACACGCACAGTGCGGCGCGTCTAGTGATATGTGTATTTATCCTCGTAGTACTGATTTTATTAACAAATGATTTATTTGATTAACAAACACGAGACGAAAATATTTTTGTTTAATTATAATAATGTGTTATAATCATTTTTTTTAGCTTTACGCTGTATCCCGCACACAGCAGGGTAGGCAGAGGAAACCAAATTCGGAGGCTTGCGTGTTAAGTGGCGGAACTTAACGCCGCGCTTTACCTCGACACCAGAGCGAAGAAAATGGAAATATAATTTCCACTCCTCGAGTGGGAATCGAACCCACAACTAGTCGTTTACAGTCACACGCTTGTGCCACTGGGCCACGACTGGACACTGTTATAATCATGTAGCAAGAATACTTCAAAGCCATCGCAAAGTAGTTAGAGACCTTAGTGACGAGACACTCCGTTCAGTTTCCATACGAATCCGAGACATTGTGTTTTGAATGGCGGAACTCAACGCTGCGTTTATCTCCAGAGCGGGGAAGAGAAAATAGTATAGAAAAAAATACTCCCCCGAATGGGCATCAAACCCACAACATTCTTATAGTACAAAAATAGTAAATTAATGTAATAAAAGTTTATAATCAAAATATTTCAGGTCATCTTTGGTCATCTTTGTAGAATGACAATGTAGCTTAACGTGGGGAACCAAGTATCATTTTATCTGTACCTATTCTATATAATAAATTAATTGCATAAATAAGAAAACCTAAAAGAAAAAAACAATAATTCAATCAAACAATAAAATAACGCGTGACATTCAAAAAACTATACATTTCGTCAATGTCATCCGCAGTACCGAAACGTCCTTCGGGCCAATCGATCCATGACAATTATAATACAATTGTATACAAACCGATGAAGTTAGACAATGGACTAAACAAAATAATACTACATGGCTTCTATTCTAATCTATTCTATTCTAACATACCGTAAGGTATCGTGTAGAAGTGAATGCTGATAGAAGCATCTGAGTCCCAACTCACGTATGTTCACGTACATGTAAGACCCGTATACATTTCAACGTTGAAAACGTTAAACGTAAGAAATAGCAAAAAAGGTGGAAAACGTCTTTGAAAGTTCGTGTCAAAGTAGTTTTCCTTATATGCCTATTTTAATTTATAGGTTACGCCGTCTTAGCACATTTAGTAAATGTATGCCTAGTATAGTATAGTCGTGGGTTCTCACCCTATTTGAATACATTTTCATAGTAACAAGTCTTTCTATGGTTCGGTGAAATTAAGTGCCACGTTTTGCCCATACCATGCACGTAATATATAGAGAACAATAAAGAACTCGGTGTACCACTACATTGCATATGAACAACATTTTTTTTTAGCTTCACGCTGTATCCCGCACACAGCGGGGTAGGCAGAGGGAACCTAGTGTTAAGACACTCCGTTCCCCACTTTCCACCGAATTTGAAGGCTTGCGAGTTAAGTGGCGGAACTTAACGCCGCGCTTTACCTCGACACCAGAGCGAAGAAAATGGAAATATAATTTTCACCCCTCGAGTGGGAATCGCACCCACAACCAGTCGTTTACAGTCATAAGCTTGTGCCACTGGGCCACGACTGGCCACTTATAAAATTAAATATTGTTAAAATTATAATATTGTTAAAATAATATAGTTAGCTGGAGTCGAATCTACCGTAATGTACGACTATCGTGTGTTTGTATCAAATAACCGAAAAGAATTTTCTTATCTTTTTTGGCCCAAAGTTTTTACTTTTTATTAAATACCAATACAATGTTTCAATAAAATATTCCATGCACTTAATTGTAGAGTCAATGAATTATTTCACTATGTACTAAAGCAGTATAGTAAAACTTTCGGTCTTGCACGCTATCCAAGCACAAACTAGTCAATATTTAAACTTAACAAAATCGTTAAATTATTTACTACACTAACATGTTTATTTCAGTTGTTTCAACTTGCCTTATAATTTCAATATATATTTTAACTTCTAGAGTTTCTTTCTTTTTAAAAGGTCTTTTTATCATTTTTTTACTGTCCCCTATCACTTTGAATATGTTGTGACGATATTTAATATAATACTTTACTGAAACTTCTACAACGGCATGGCTAAGTAACACATATAACTATTTTGTTTTTTTTTTTAGCTTCACGCTATATCTCGCACGCAGCAGGGTAGACAGAGGGAACCTAGTGTTAAGACACCACGTTCCCCACTTTAACTATTTCCCATAAATGAAATTCGAAAGAAAATCCATAACCAAAAAGTCTTCATTTCATGTAAAATTATTTACTCACGGCATTAGCGATGTATAAAATATGTCTTAAATACTTAAATAACATTTTATATTTAAATTTTGAAATAAACCTACAATTTTCCACTTCTATACAAAAATCTAAAATAGATAGACCCTAAGTAAAGTACCGAAACTATACTTTACCAAAGTTACGTAAAGCTGGAAAAAGATTTGTAGATAGATAACAAATTAATTTAAATGCATAGACTAGCTTATCGTATATTACAAAGCATGTTATTGTAGTATCTCCCATACTACAATAACGAACGCTCAAATTATTATAAGTATGTATTTTTAAGCAACGAATATAATTTAAAACCTGCATTCAAATCGTATGCCAGCATAACTTACAACATTGATAAAATACAGTTACAATACTTTACTTAGAAGCCATCAAAACAATAAAAAAATAATAAAAGTTATTTGCCTATATATAAAAGGTAGATGCCTCCGAATTCGGTGGAAAGTGGCGAACGGAGTGTCTTAACACTAGGTTCCCTCTGCCTACCCTGCTGTGTGCGGGATACAGCGTGAAGCTAATAAAAGGTAGAAACCTAGCATCTGTCAAATAAACCACAAGTGATTGCAATACGCCGTTGCATACAAACGAGTTGCATTGATCCGCACTGTAGGTTACGGTACATACATTGAAAGGGCATATAATAACCTAATGCAGCAATAAGCGGGGCGTGATCAGAATACACAAGACTTTCCTTAAAACGCGCCCTACAAAGGAGGTTTTCTAGGCAAATGTATTACCAAAGAGGTTTTAGTCGTATACACGAGTTGTTTACAGATAGCTGTGCTACGTAAATATTCAACAGTGTCTTAAAATATTAGATTCGTCTGAATAATTTACGGCCTAAGCGTTATTGTGAACAAAATATAACTTATAAATAATTTATCGAATCTAATTCAGTATCTAGGAAAATGGGGAACAATATCTTTTTAGTTGACTAATATTAATAAACTAGAGAGTTTAGTATAGATCTGTGTATCTGCTACGTAAAATAGTTTCAAAATAATTTCAGTTTTTTATAGGCATTTCTTCTTAGTGTCAACGCGATGGTTATGGGTTCTTACTTGGGTATCCTCACTCGGAGGCATAATTATATTGAAATTATTTTCACTTTTCCGCTCTGGTATCTAAAATAAAGCGCGGCGTCGAGTCCCGTTGACTCATTCGAAGCCACGATTTCGAGCGAAAGGTGAAGAACGGATTATTATAACTCAAATTTCTCTCTAACTACCCTACCATGCGTGATAGAGCGTGAAGCTGTAAAAAAAAGCATTATTTCGACCTTGTCAGAACCATATAATAATTTCTGTAAATTGAATGAAGCTTTCAGAACGTGTACGTCCCTGTGACGAATGATTTACGGTTACGGCAGGCTAAAAGCCACAGTCGGATTCACATTAATCAACATTCTGTTCGATCTCGATTATTGTAATGAACTGTTGCGTTTGTATTTATTTAATCTATATTTGAATATTTGCTTTAGTGATAATTATTAAAAATTTATATGCAAATTAAAAAGAACTAGAATATGAAGCCACTATATACAGAATATAGTATTTAAGAGGTATATTTCATATCTTGCTACTTTCAAATTGAAAAAAAAAGTGTTAGAAAATAACTGTATATACTGATTTTAAATTTCTTAATTGCAATTTTTCTTGACGTCACTCTTAAGTCAAGGCAAGAATAGTGACACGTCTCTCTCTTATTGCTTTCACATATTAAGTAAAGTACTTAAAGTATATACCATATAACAAAAATACTAAGTCAAACGAATAACCATTAATCCAATTTACTGTCAGATTTATTGCACGCCATTTGTCCTTGAAGAATACTATAGTTATAAGCCGCTATAAGTGTATAAGACTTTTATGTCGACATTTATCTAATGTCACAATGTTACATTGATTTCCCTATAGGTTCCTTACTACCAATCACTTCACTTTAATCTGCGAAGGTTAAGAAATACATATGTTTATTTATATAATGAGTAGCATACGGTTTATTTTCAATATACAAGCAACTTCATTATTTTAATGTTTTTGGGACGAAATAAATTAAATTACCAAATAATATTATCGATAGAAAAGCACTCAAAGTTAATGTAATTAACGATATTTATAACGATATATATGTCATCGATCTATATATAGTATTTCTTAAGTGGAAAATTGAGAAACAAAGTGCCCTGTACCAAATTTCATTTATTTTACTCGATTAAGTTTACTTACTTATTAACTACTTGTTTTTTTGCAGGTACCACTCGCAAAGGAAATGATTAGTGCGTGTTTTCATATAATGCGTAAAAAGACTATAATATTTGCTAGTGCTTACAAAACGGGTGTGGTGTTAAAAATCGAGACAATGTGCGTGTAAGGTTCGACCACGACGTCGAATCAAACCGAGTGGGGGTCGCTGGCGGCCGCGACCCGCGATGTTATGGACGTTGTACTGGGCAATGAGAGTGACGAGTGGTGGAACGCGACGGAGGCGGCTGAAACCCCGGATTTGTACAACTTCTGGGCATGGAGCATCGTCGACGGGGCCCTTATGGTCCTCATCGTCAGCGGGAACACCCTCACCATCCTCGCCGTCACGATGAGCCGCCGCTTGTCCTCGCTAGTGTCAAACCAGTTCGTGCTAAACCTAGCCATATCTGACCTGATGGTGGGACTCACTCTCCCCTACCATCTGGTCTTCTACCTGAACGATGACTTCGGCAAGATCAAGTGGTCGTGCCTAATGAGGTTCATTCTCATAATACTCGCGTGTCTCGCCTCCATTTACAACATCATCGCCATCGCTGTAGACAGGTACGAATATTTGGTTGCGACAGTACTAAATCCTGCATATAAAAAGACTTATATCGAAAATCAATGAAAGCTGCACGCGATGCAAAATTTTAGATTCATGCAAGCAAAATGTATGGTAAAATTAACATAAACGCTATAAATTATGGTATTTTGCAGGTATATAGCCATCGTGCATCCGTTACACTACAGTCGCTATTTAACAAAGCTGGCCACACGGTTGCTGATGAGCGCTACCTGGTCAGTGGCTGTGTGCATAAGCTGCATACCAATGTTTTGGAATGACTGGCACGACGGTGTTAGTTGCGAAATGAATATGGTAAGTCATTAATATATATCTAATTTATATAAAATTAATTTATATTCCTGATAATGCTCTGGTTAATGTTTAATACTGAGTCTTATATTTTTATATTTAATAAGATTTCGTTTATTAGAATCTCGCTACATTAAATTAGGCATTGCGGTTCGACAAAGAACACGCGATGTCTGCAAAATAGAAGAATTATATATTACTAGGTTCTCCCTTTGTACCCGAAAATAAAACTGAAAGTAACTCATTAAATAGATAAATTTTCTTTCATCGTTGAATAAAATTTTAATCAAACAAATATTTTTTTAATAAGTTAATTTTAAACTTTTTTATTTTAATAATAACTCTTCATATTTAAAATTTCCAGGTGGTACCAAAAACGTATACGACAAGCATCTTAGCACCAATGTTCTCACTCATCTGGATGGTGATGTTCATTTTGTACTGGAGGATATGGCGCGAGGCCACTTGCCACGCACGCCGCATGCGGGCCAATACGTGCTGCCCTACCGGAGCCAACGATTGGAAGAGCATACAGGTAAAACGTTCTAAATTATTTTCCATATATGACTAATCTGTCTTTTAAGTTTAGTTAAATAAATATATTTTTGTATAATTAAATTTATGCTAATTCTATAAATTACATATTTTACTTTTTACTTTTCAGGTGGTCCTGCTAGTCTTAGGATCTTTCTCTATCTGCTGGATGCCATTTGTTGTAGTGGCGTGTGCTCAGACGCTACCCATCGCAAAGCTACACAGCCCGATCTTATATCGTCTTACATCGTCCCTCGCTATGTCCAACTCCGGCATAAACCCTCTCATTTACGCGTGGAAAAACGCTGGTTTCCGCGCTGCATTTGCCAAATTACTACGTTGCAAGCGACCTGACACATCAGAATATCGGGGATCCCCCGCGCCAGAAAGGAAACGGGGATCTGTTGCCTTACGCGAGGGCTCTATTACACGAACTGCACCTAACAACCTATCTGCAATGGGAGGAAGACCAGCTCGTCTACTGTATGTGGAACGCGAACCTGACACAGCCAGATGCAGGATTATTGAAAACGCCGGCTACATAGACTCTGAGAGGGGTGACACGAACCCCTCGTACGCCCCCGACGGCCCCACGCCGGTGCACCGGGCCACGCGGCCGCCAGACGTAGTGTAGTGTACATATAAACAATAAACGTTCTGTGGGAAACGTGAAACGCTTCTAGTTCTTAAAGTTGTTAGTGAGTGTAGGTACTCCACTTGCATTAGGTACCTACCTGTTCAAGTCTACGCTCAAGTTTATGAAAGCTTTATTGTTAAATTTTTATTGAGAAATTCTAATAAGTTCCCTGCCATATGGAAAAATTTAATATAAAAGATATCTTTCTACATCTGCGATGAGATGTTTAAATACCGATAATACTTAAAATGTTGGATGTAAAATAAAAATATATTTAACAATATGTACTCGAGTGTTTTATTTA
This sequence comes from Dryas iulia moderata, assembly GCA_019049465.1. Lineage (NCBI taxonomy): Eukaryota > Metazoa > Arthropoda > Insecta > Lepidoptera > Nymphalidae > Dryas > Dryas iulia. Next base: position 654,005 of record CM032426.1, read on the forward strand.
TACTTATTTTGTTAAGTACGTAAATAGAATAGAATTAAGATTTTAAATTAAATTATATTATTTTATTTTGTAGTTATTATTGTAACTACCAGTTATTATAAATATTAGAAATTAAGTTTATAAGTCTAAAAGTGTATTTTATGTTAACGCCATCTACTGTAGCAAAAAAGAACTGTACAAGTTTCAGAACTTTTCGCTACAACGTCTTCGCCACGACTCGAGTGTGTAGAGGTCGCTTTGTAAAAATCAAGTGATACTATATTTTACCGCTTATTTTAAATGTAAAAAAGTTCTCATGTAGTTCATCAGAATATTAGGAATTAATATTTCTATAATAATAAAACTTAGTAAATATACTTTAAAAAATATTAAATTATTTATAATGAATTAATTGTATTGTTGTTATAATATTTGTATTATAAAAAATGTTTAGAACGATTAAAGATATATGTATAAAATATACAATGTAATGTGAAAATGAATATAGCTTATACAGCTTCGCCATTTTTTCCGCTTAACAGGATAGTCAGAGACAACTTAGTGTTAAGACACTCTGCTCACCACTTCACACCCGAAATCAAGGCACTACGTGCTAAGTGGCGGAACTTAACACCGCACTTTGTCTTAGGTATCAGAGTGGAGAGAAGAAAATAATATATACTCAGTTCCCGAGCCTAGTAAAATCAAATCTACAACCATCGGGTTTACAGTCAGACGCTGTCCAACTGCGCCACAATGTGTTCATTAACACAATTAACACACATTTAACAGAAAACAATATAAAATAATTAAATTATATTGTCTTAAACGCAACAAAACAAAATTGTATGTATGCTGTCATAATTTTGTCTTTAGATTTATATTTTTATGGTACATGTCCGACTTTGATAAGGATTTCATTGTTATTGTAATAGATTTTTTACGATAATATTACGTACACACAAAGTATGCTAATTGTTATTAAATACAATTTATACATATTTATATACATTTATAACCAGTCGTGGACTGTAAACGACTGGTTGTGGTTTCGATTCCCACTCGAGGAGTGGAAATATTTAATATTTCCATTTTCTTCGGTCTGGTGTCGACGCAAAGCGCAGCTTTAAGTTACACACAATGCCACTTAACACGCAATGCCTCCAAATTCGGAGGAAAGTGGGGAACGGAGTGTCTTAACACTACGTTCCTTCTGCCTACCCTGCTGTGTGCGGGATACAGCGTGAAGCCATAATAAAAAAATCATAAATGTATAACATGTATTATAAAAAAATAATATATTATATGTATTTAAGAATCGCTTTTGTAATAGTTAACTAGCGAACGCAATATAATTTAAGAAACATTTCAAACAATGTTTTAACGAGTTGTTCTGCCAACACAGCTATACTGCCTCTAAACTAAGCCTAGATTAAAGTCCATTATGTACATTTATTTCGTAAACCTTACACGTAATCAGTTCTGTCTTTAAAATATTACTGGAAAACATTTTTGAATCTACTTTGTCAAATTCAGTATAAAAGTAAAAATACAATGTAATTTAATGTGCATATAATTGTATAGATTATCGAAAACAAAAACAATAAGTATCATTTTGAAACTATTTTTAACCGGATTAATCGCGTATATTTTTGGTATTCGAAAATACATTTTTAGAAACCCGACGTTTCGAACACTTTACAGTAGTCCGTGGTCACAGGTAGTCTACCTGTATATACGCGATTAATCCGGTTAAAAAAAGTTTCATTCCAAAATGTGTAGGAATCGCGAAAACAAAAGATCATATTAATAAGTATCATCTTTGCATACTCGAGACTAAAATGTTTAAAATTTCTAATAAAAAAAATTCTAAACTGTAGAAATGGGAAATGAACTAAGTTAAATTTCCACCGTGGCATGGTGATAAATTGTCAGAATTAGTACGATGGTTGTATATTTAAATTCCTTTAGAGTCAATGTAAATATTTAAATAAGGTACACGGTCACTTTTTGAGTGGTAAGTGAAGAGTTTAGTGATGACGACGACCTTAAGGTCATATAGAAAAGGGAACATTCGTTTAGATAAATAAGGGGGTGTAATAATACTGATTTGAATAGTTTTGTTGCGCACTTAACGCCTGTCAACCAATTTGGCTGCGCAGAACAACTGGGCATAGAAAGCCGAAAAAAAATTTCTCGATAAATATAAAGGAGGATTTCCATAAATCTTACTGAGACGAGAAAACACGGAAGGATAACAAAAGAATAAGATAATATATAACATAAAGTTCACGCACACTAAGTTGCAAACGATAACTTAATAATTGCAAGATAAAAAGTATGCATAATTAAATATTTAAAAAAAACTTTTTTTTTATTTATTGTTTTTTATTAATTCATAAATATAATATTTCTACACTGTAGCGTTTGAGAATACTGCATATGACTCTCATGTCATGGGTCACAGTAATAATAGACGGACAAATGCTAAAACAAATATAGTGTAAATATTGTCCTAAATACTAAAATACCAAACAGATAAGATTACCAGATTGACCGTTACGAGAGTTTTATTTTAAAGTTGATAAAAATTAAACATACAAGTATCCAGATATGGCACGCTCAATAATTAATAGGTATTTAAAATGTTGTATTTGCTAAATTTAAATAATATTTTATTCTGCTGCTGTTTATGAGAAGTCATAAATGATATATTACAGTTTCACATGAAGCATGCAACATATTGTCCATAACTAATAAACTAACTGAAATAGGACAAAAATGATTTTTAATTTTAAATATTATTATAATCAGCACTTACCTCAACTCCAGTGACGCCGAGGGCTGTGACCAAATTGGGTGTCATCCTGAACGGCACCTTCTCCGGCACGCGCAGGGTCTTCCCCTTCTCGAAGCACACGTTATAGTCTATATGCACCACCTCACCAGACGTTAAGTCCACTAACACATTGTCCAAATGTCTGTCTCCCAAACCGATAATATAACCGATAGTGCTCATTACGGCAACCGAGTAACTATACCGACGCGTCATCTGCCACCACTGTTCCGGACTCACGCTACTACACCACAACTCCCTCCATAGTAAATCTCGCGGAGTTTCATCCGAAAGTTGCTGTAACACCTGCTTCAAAATGGACACAGGCCACTCTTTTCTATTATCCGTAGAAATTCCCGCTTCTTTTAACAGCGGGTTCAGTTTACTGTAGAATAATTCAGATGGACGAAGCACGTTCACAGTTTTGTTTGTTTTAGCAGACTGAACTGCCGCCTCGCGGTTTTGCCAGCGTTTGTATAACGCAAATAAAGGTGTTACATTGTCTACCCAACTAATAAGGCCGGATCTCGGACCGAGGGGAATGACTGAGTAGTGTCGAGCTCTGTACGTTTGATTATCATTATTCTCGGAATCGCGTGCCAACATCGTATTAGTTATCGACAGCAATTGCATTATTCTTTCATCTAAATGTAAGTCTTCTAAACCTTTGAAAAGATACGTGTATGGTTTACCGTCTGAACCATAAAATATTAATTTCTTTGGCCGTGTTTTTGTGGGCAGTATGGCAACATTATTTTCAATTGATTTTATTGTGATTCTCACAGTCCTCGTGTTAGTGTGCAGACCGGGCATTGTAATCACTGTATCTTTCATCTCCGCTAGTACAGGGCTGATATCGGACATTTTCAATATATAAAACGTTCTTTTGTTGACCTTTTGTTGCAGTTTAATTTGCAACTGTTTAAGGGGTGCCCAAGATTCTTGAGGTTTTTCAGGATTAGTAGGATTTTTCAATTTATCAATAACGTCAACGATAATTTCTTGGAATTTATTTTGAAATGCGATCTCATGAGGTGTCTCTGGCTCAGCAGATGTTATGCGGTTTAGTTCTTCAAGAACGAAAACTATCGGTTCAAAAATTATACGATGTTTTTCTTTAATAAGTTTTTCTTTTTCTTCTGAACTTAAGTTGGCATTATTTTTAACTTTCGTGATTTCCGTCTCTAGTTGCATTAAACGTTTACTAAATTCTGTGTGATGTTGCACTAACGTCCCAAGGCACAATTCATCCCAAAGTAAGTTTATTCTCTGCAATTCTTTCACTAATAATTTCACCTGTAATATAGTTTTTGGAGCCTGTTTCGCAAGGGTTTCAACCATGTCCAAGAAACAGGAATTTAATTCATTATTAACAACTTTATCACTAGCTGAGTCTTCTAAATCTAAGTCATCTTCACTATCTGGATCATCATTAGACAAAAATGACCTAGGAACGTGTAAATTAGTCAAACTATTTTGTTCATTTTCTACAGCACCGACAACAGCGGGGAATGTAATAAGATGTGGTGTATCTTCAGCCAATCTGCACAGCAAGTCAGAAACACACTTTCTAACGTAAGTTTCTGGATGGTTGAGCCTTGAAAACAATTGAGGAATAATAACTTTCCATGGTTGTGTAGGCGTGTTTGCCAATCCCGATTCGAGGACAGTTTGTAATTCCATAGCGTGCTTCACTATCAACCGTAAAAGCCTAAGTGTCGCGTTTACTACAGCATTTTCACCGCTGTGATTAATATAGTCTGATGCACATATTAATTGTAGGAATTTGAAATAAGCATCCGCTGACAACTCAAAATAGGAAAATACTCTTTTCTGAGCTTGCCGCCAGATGTCTACGAGCAGAGCAAGATGTTCAGGAAAGGCGTTATTTAAAGATGGAACAGTACGTAATTGGTTTTCGATCATTTCTGATGTATTGATTTCATTCCAATCTATATCTTCCTCATCGCATGTCGCTTTTGTTTTGGATAATATCTCACAGACAGCTTCAAAGTCTTGTGGTGAACAACCTATCATTACGCTTTCAATTTGAAGCTTGTCATTATCAGTTAGCTGCTCTCGAGTTTTAGAACTAAATTCGACCATTTTACGACCCCATCTAAAACACCAAGCAGCAAAGCTAGCCCAAGCTTTGGCTAGACCTGGACATTGATTAACGCCAAATTGCAGTAGTTTACCAACTGCTGAATCGGTCAGAGGTATCACGTTCTCTGATATATTGTTATCTACTAAGCCAATTTCCGGTAAAGCTGAAACTAATTTTGACAACGCTGTATCATTTTCTAAGACATTTTCGCTTTCATTTTGAATCCATTTTGAAAGGGTCAATAACATCCTCGTCCCTTTTTCTCGTAGTTCATAATTTTGCTCTCCCATGGCTAGCCTTTGGGAAAATCCAAGGGATATACTCGCACATAAATTGATAGCACTAGCTTTTGACTCTTCTTTTGCATAAGTAACTTTACACAATTCTGTTAAAGCAGTAGCATTATTGAGAGTCCATATATCAAGATCATATGTGTTGGTCGACAAAAGTAAAACATCGCTTAAATCTTCTAATGTGTTTACGTTTAAGCATAATTGGAAAGCCGAATTATTTTTAAAATGCTTAAGAAGTTCTCTCTTTGCCATTGCCAAATTTACATTCTTTCTGGCGCTCTTTATTACATCAAGTCGTAAGCATTCATTGTAAAATACATTTTCTTCAGTCATATTGAGCTTTGTGAAATATTGATTCCACCATAATATACGAGTGAGATTTTTCGTTTCTGTCCCATAAATATTTTCTTTGATAGCAGAAGGTTTGAACGGATTAGTTATTGTTTTTCCATTCTTCATAACATTCAATAGGCCGTTATTAGCAAGCTGCATCACAGCTATATCTTTAAGAAAATGGACAGCATTCGTACGTGAAAACTCTTCTGCGCTTGAATTTAGTAAGTTTTCGCATTCTTTCAGCAATGATTCGTATTTATCGTCACATTTATTATGATAAATATTGATTGCCGAGTATATTAATGTAGATTCAATTTTGTCCATTAGTCCCTGATATGAATGTGCATTCTTAGACAATTCCAGTGATTCTATATCTAATATATTCCAATTGCCAAGTTCTGGTAATTCACCAGTTTCTTCAAAATCTTGTAAAACGGGAAGTGATTCCCAATTCGAATTACGCATGCATCCTTCGGTACTCTGTACCCACTCTTCCATGTCAGCCCAGCTTTGAATATTTTTATAGCACTCTAACACTTGCTCGTCGACAAATTTACTAGATTTAGAGTCTTGCTTATTTTCACCAGCTTCGTTACATTCATTTAGCTGTTTGTATGTCTTTTTATAGAAATCAGAAGCTAACTCAAATCTAAAGTTAGCTTGTTCAGCGGCGCCTTTGAGCCAGGCAAGTTTTAGTTCAAATTTTTGTTTTATCCATACATAAAGTCCATGTAGAACTTCAGGTTCTCTTATATTTATGAGGGCTCGCGCTACGCTTATTGTTATGGCTTCTATGTCTATGTTCGAGTTAGTGGAAGCATTTTGTAATATTAATGAAGCATGATATATCGCCGCTCCGTAATGTCCACCGTAAATACTCACTGCGAGTGCTGCCGAACGAACTCTATTGTTCCACTCACGACAAGTTGTCCAGTTAGTGTGAAAAAATGTTTTCACAGGTTTTGCAACAGCCGGTAGCACAGTAGCCGTACCTTCTGCAGCATTATAAGTGTATTTTTCTAAGAACATCATAAACTCCACAAGCCATCTTGCCCTTGTTTGCTCAGCTGTTACTATGTCTAAGGCTTTTGTACCATCCATAGCTACATATTTTGTTTCAGGTGAAGATATTTCTCTCGCTACACCTTTTAAAGTACCTTCAATTTTTGTGAATGTTTCCTGAGGTTTACCTAATGCAGTTCGAAGTTTTAATGATATGCATGTTTGCGCCACTTCTGATAGCGCCCAGCTAACGCATATAGAAGAAAAATTTGCTGCACATTGCCGGAAGAACAATAAGATGTTCTCATCTACTTCTTGATACTGTAGGGGCCAAGAAGATATGAAGATGTCCAGTAAAAAGGTTTTATTGTCTAGATTAACTTTGGTAAGGCAATTCATTATAGCTGAGAAATGATGATTGGGCAATGTTGAAAACGATCCTCTCATTAGATACTCTTTGAATGAATTCAGTTTTGTATCACAATTTATAACCAGATTATTCATTTTGCGACTGGTAAATGTTTTAACAATTTGCTTATCAAATTCTTGTTGTACAATATCCCAAGGAAGTTCAAACAAAACTTTCTTACACATGTCAGCTAAAACTTTATTTTCATTGTCTATATGTAAGATACACAAGACGGCTATTGTTTTGAGCAAAAGCATATTCCACACCATGCTCTTATTCTTCAGTAAAAATTGAAAATTTTTAATCACTAATAAAACCACTTCACTGTCAAAGCTATGTGCTAATGTAAGCATGTTAGTTATCAATAAAAGAAAGCTTTTGGACAAGCTTACGATGGGCAAATAATTGTCTAATTGAGCAAAAATGTCCGATATCCATGTCAAAATAAGAATTAAAGTTTCGTTTGGCATTTGTTCATCCAGGACAATGCTCAATGTGTTCAATATTACAGTAAGATGTCCAGAAGTAGGACTTGAGCTAGACACTTCTCCTAAAGACAAATTGGATAATCCAAATAAATCATTACCCCTTCCTTGGGAATTTGTAACTAAATCACTAGATGCAATAAAATGGTTGTTCTTTTTACAATGAGAGTAAAGCAAGTATAGTATAGCATATTGTAGCGCAGGTCGCTTTTTCATCAAAGTTTCATCATGTGGACACATTTTGATAGCTAATAACTCCAAAATACTTGGTTGTAAAGCCCACATGCCGATTATAGAATTACTTGCATTTGCCAGATCAGACAGACATTGTAAGTAAAATATAATATTTTTTTCTGCATCATCCTTTGAAAATTCTTCTGTATATTCAACTTGTATTATTTGAACATCTGGTATTAAAATAGAGTATGAATTTTGTATGTCATTTAAAACATATTTATATGCTTCTTGTAACAGTGGTATGTTTTTCAAATTAAGGAGATTACTGTATATGGACATAATACCATTCAGTATTCTAGTGTCCTCAGAGAAACATAAGGGCCGTAGCTTAGATCCAGGACCTATTGTCTGACAAATAAAATCTAGCGGAAGATTTGAGGCTATTTCCTTTATAGTTACTGATATTAGGCTTATAATACTTAAACAAGTGTTTTCATCAATCTGTAAGTAATTATTAACTTCCAAAGATAAGAGTGAGAACAAAGCAGGTTGACAGGAAGTTGATTTAGTTTGCAAATACTTTAACAGTAAAGTAATACATTCATTACCTGCTAAGATTAGGTCCGATTCAGCATTTTCCGTGAGAGCCTCAACCATCACATTTAAAATTTTACTTAATGCATCTGTAAGAAATGACCAAGTAACTGATTGTGAGACTGTCGGGCTCAACAAGTTACCCAAACTTTTAACAACCGTGTTGAAAACATTTAAGAATGATGATATCTTTTGCATACAGTCTTCATGTGAGTTAGCGTCGCCATCGTCTTTGTCACTTTTATTAGAATCCAAGTCATTACAGTAAGCAACCATGTCCTCCACAAACTGATTTAACAAATTTACTGAAAATCCAACATCTGCTTGCCAGTGACGGCTCAATTTAAATAGTGATTGTAGAGCAAAATCTTTAATTTTTTTTGGTTGAGCATTATCAACATGCCATCCAACTAATATGTCAACAGTATCCACAAAATGATTAGCAAAATTTTCTGGGTAAGAATTAGACATTAATGTCATTGCATTTATAGCAGCCATAAAAACATCAGCTGAATCTGTAGCTTCAATGATAGTTTGTATCTTTTCTAATATATCATCTGCAAAATCAGGTAAGTTGGGAGTATCAAAGTCCAGTTGAAATGTTTCTGTAAATGAAAGAACTAAGAGATGTTTAATTGATGTGTTATGCACTGCATATGTTGATACGATCCAATCAAGATGTTTTCGAAAGTCAGGTCCCATAACATAGCCAATTCTGCCCAATACCATAGCAGCACTCTCCTTTGTTTCAATGCTAGGTGCATCATAAAGCACATCTAACAATGACTCCACTAGTATATCATAAGATCTTCGAATATAACGTGCATTTTCTGGCATCATTACAGCATCTTGCAATTTGCTGCATATTGTGAGAGACTTTTCAACATCGACTTCCGCACATAAGCGACGTAAAAGCTTAGAAATGCGCGGGTCCTCGGGTAAATTTACTACCAAGTCAGATCTCTCATAAAATTTATTATTGTTTCCTTGCGACCAATTGTCAATCTTTGTAGTGCCTAACGATTCGTGATATCTGTAAGAGTTTTCATCACGATCACCCCTTGGCGGGAAACCGCCACGGCCTCTGGTGCCACCCCTGGTCCCGCCTCTGGAGTGTCGAAACTCGGTGACACGACCTCGCGAGCGGAACCGAGACTCCCTAGGACCCCCGAAAGAGGAAGGCCCATCGTACGCTCCAACATAACCTCTGACCTTATCATCCGCTGTGTTTTCATGTCCAATTTCGTCCCGATCAGAGGCGTCAATATTATCCGATAACTTTGAACCTTTTACTTTACTATTTGAGGTGGTGGATAGCATCACTAGAACTTGTTTTTGAGGTATAGATGTCACAACACATTGCCGTAAAATTAAGAGCGAAATTCAGTTAAAACTTCAGACACAAACGCTTTTTGTCGAAATTCCTTCGCCAACAGAGATGTCACAGACTTTATACATATCACCTGTCATTTTAGTAATTTCTGGACGATACACTTATAATAATAAACTTTTAAGGTTACGTTTCTATACTGTGTATCAATTTCTAAAATTCGTATACCATACATGAAACAGTTAATTAAATAGTTATTAAATGAAAATATTACAAAGTAATAAAATGTGGTATATTGCAAAATATTGCATAATGATAAATTTGTCATTTCATAACTTTTTAATTTAATTTAATTTTTTAACAAATCACTTGTTTTAAGCAAATTATTTAATTTTAAAAGAATTGAAAAGTTATAAATTAATTTAATATTTTGTTAAAATTTACTAGATTAAATATTAATTATATAAAATTTATCTTATATTGCCAACGTATATTTTGGCATTATAAGTCTGTAGTCATCGTTGACATCTATATTTTACAGAAAGGAAAACAAATACAAATGTGGTGAAGTTTGATAACCTAACCCTCGAGCGTGGATTTAAATATCTAAAAGCTTATAGAAATATTATAGGGAGTTTATTTTATAAATAAAAATGAAAAGCACTAAAAAGAGTCATAATTTCAAAGGTATGTCGGTTTTTCATTGTTACTATAAAATAATATAATGTTTCGATATGAAAATTACGATGTCTTGAATAAACTTATAACGCTGAGAATAACTAATGTATCATTGTTATATTATTTTTTATAAAGAATAATTTGCAAATATTTAATGTCACTTAATTTTATAGAACTTCTGCATATAGGCTTCGTTTTAACACTTTAGTCAACTAAAGTATACAATAATTTTAAAATACAATAAATCTACATACAAAATATTTAAAATGAAATTAAAAGAAATGTCTCGTTATCATATTTCTGAATGTATGTAACTAGGGACAACTCGGGAAAAGTCATTAAAACCTATTATTATTTTCTTGCCTGCCTGTTTGAACGGAATAATAACCTTAACACAATAGGTTTTTATAAAATGTTATTAAGGAGTCACATTTTAATACTTCTTCTATTTCATTTCAGCATTGGAGTTAAAAGTAGATGAAACTTCTATCTCTCCACACATCATTTATTTTAAAGAACATTCTATAAGAGAACATACAAGTGACAAACCTTCAGGAAGAACTCTGTTCATTGTAAACATCCCCCCATATGCTGATGAGAAAGGTCTTAGGAATGCTTTTAGTGAAGCTGGAACAATAACCTCTGTTTTGTTCTATGAAAAGCCTACCTCAGAAATAATAGAAGAAAAATTTATAAAAGAACCACAAAAACTATCATTTAAAGTTTGTTACATGGTCTTCCAAAAGGTTTCAGAACTAGATAAAGCACTGAAATTAAAAAAATTGTGCCCCATGAATTCAAATGGCCATGAAATAAAAGTTGGTTTAAAGAAATGGATAGAAGAATATAATAACTCTATAGAAACAACAAAGGTATTAAAAGAAAGAATTGAGACTTTCATGAAAGATTATGACAAAAAAACTGAAATTGAGGAAAAAAAAGAAAAGGAATTAGAGCAAGAGGATGGTGAAGGTTGGGTAACTGTTACCAAACGGGGCAAAGTGCAAAGCTTTGCTCGGACAGAAAAAGTAGAAAATAAAATAATGGCTAAAGAAGATAGAAATAAAAAACGGAAAGAACTACAAAACTTCTATACTTTCCAAATCAGAGAATCCAAAATGAAACACATTGTAGCATTACGACAGAAATTTGAAGAGGACAAGAAAAAGATTGCTCATATAAAACAAAGTCGTAGATTTAAACCATTTTAAAAATAAAGTATTCTCATATTTTTAACATTTTATTTTATTTTTAACATTATACTTAGGTTCTACATTTATAACAGAAAACTATGTACAGCATCATCTAACATAATTCAAAACATTAATTTTCTTGTTTGTCTCTCTCATTCTGGTAAATAATATTGGCCATCTAATTTTGGTTAAAATATGTACAAAATTTTTCTTCCCATATTAATGTAATGATAATACAATCATTGCTACTACATCACCTTTACATAATATGCCAATAATTAAATTTTATGCCCATATATTAAATAAGCATATATTTAGTAGTTAATTTGAAATATAGAAAGAAAGTATGTCACTTTCTTTTTAGGATACTATAATCACTTTCCTAAAGTAATAAATAATGACAGTAATAAAGCCTTTCTAATTTATATGCAACTATTACAACTTCATTAAGTGTCAGTTATATAAATTTACCCTTCTAAGTTAATTTCATATACCGCCATCAAGTATCTTCTTTCATCCAGTCTTCTCCAGCTATATAATCTATATCATCTGACTGTCTTTTACAACTTTTACAATTATTATATACAAATATAATTTTATCACTTATTAACATACACAATTTTCACTTTCAGTCTCTTTCACTATTACCACCTCAAAGCATGCGTCATATACTCTGTTGATGGCTTTTTATGATGATCCTCAACAATCTGTTCTCAGGTAGAGTGTCTAATGCTGCTAGAAGGTTACTAATATTGCCGTACACACATCCATTTGCCAGAGATACTTGTATTGCTTGACCTATCCTATCGAGGCAATCCTGTAATAAAATATATGGTGGATTTTAATCATAGCTTTATTATAATAATTACAAAAGTGACTTCATGTTTTCATATATAAATTGTTTTACAATCATTTATTTCAGTATTTATTTTCTTGAAGAATAAAAATTAAATAAAGATGGAGAGGCTATTATTAAAAGGAGTATATAACACATTTGAATATATATATTTTTTTTATATTTTGCAGTATTACCCTCATTTGTTTCATACCATAACAAAGAATTAGAACGGAATTTCTTAACTATAGTAAATTTAGACTTAACTTAATATAACCATAAAAAGTACCTGCAATTTTGTATCACTTTGCAATCTTACACCTTTCTTAAGCAGCTTATGTCCGTACGCTTGTACCAAAGGTGTCAATGCAGCCAAATGTTGAGCATTCACTGCTGTAGGAGGTCCATGGGTTCGTCTCCCAGCTCTCAAACTATTAAGAACTGCTAAATGTAACTTAATGTATAGTTCTGACTCTGTTAAAGGCTTGCTAGACACTGATTTTACTATGGAAGGTTTTTCATCTTCAATTTTAATTTTTTTAATTGGTATTTCATCCATTTCTGTATCTATAATTAAAATAAAGTTTATGTAGATGATATATTTTATCCTACACAAAAATAAAAACAACTTTTTAAAAATAGAAACAAACCTCCATTAAAGGCAAATACATTCATGTTTTGAATATTTATGAAAACAATGAAAACTGGAAATATTTAATACTTTTATTTTTAACATTTTTAAAGTGATGTTCCACACTTAAGGAAATTGTAAAAGACATGAAGAAATTCATTTTTTTCCCTCTGGTGTAATCAATGCCTCCAGAATTCGGAGGAAAATGAGAAATGGGGCATATTAACATTAGATTCCCTCTGCCTAACCTGCTATGAGCAGGATACAGCATAAAGCTAAAAAATATACGGGTACCTTCATCAATAAAAAGAGGTGCTAAAGCACACCAGTGTATAAGCCCAGCTAAAGGAGTCACTGCTGCCATCGGTATAGACCCACTTGGAAGTGCTGCCGGGTTCAATTGTGCTGACATGCATAGTGTTGGATTGGAATACACCTGGAATATGAAAAGATGCTAATGTTTTATATATTTAAATTCAAATAAATAATTATAACTATATGAAATTTAATACTTAATAACTATAAAAAATTGTGATGATCAATGAAAGCAATTGTAGCTTGCAGCATTAATAATATCAACAAAATATTATTTGCAGTTTATTAGTATATATTATAATTTAAGCACATGAAAAGAATATCCTATTGGTTTTTAGACATTTTAAATTACATAAATACATGTTGAGGCAACCAGGTGATAGATGGGCAAAAACTGTCACAGAGTGGATGTCATGTTACAGTACCAAGCGGAAAATAGGCAGACAACTCAAGAGATGGGTGGATGATCTCAAAAAGGTTGCAGACACTCTGTGGCTCAGAACAGCCAAAAACAGGATAGAATGGAAAATGTTAGGGGAGGCCTATGTGTCACAGGACACACTGAATTGAAACCGGTCTGATGTGCTACCTATATAACCAAACAAACAAATTGTAAATTCAGTAATAAAGGCTTTTGTATTTGTAAATTACATAAATAAATAATACATATAAAAACTTGCTATAAATAATGTATGTGATAAAATGTATAAGACATACTGCTTAATTGGCTAAAAAATTTGAACCTTTAAATGTTACTACTCCAAATTTTTAAATAAATTATTATTTTTTACATTAATTTTTTTAATGATTTCTTAAAAACTTATATACATACCCAAGATGTAATAACTTCCAATAAATTCTTTGGAGGCATTTTTGTAGTTTTCTGTGCATCATGCATGTATAATTCAGTTACAGCTGTTATAAAGTTTGAGACAAACTGAGGTGCAGTTGTTGCTAAAGTCTTTAAAGCACTCTGATTGGAAGTATTCAGATAGAAATGATCTCTAATAACATTTTCAACTAATTGTAATGATTGTTGAGACGAACAACCCATTTGTTGTAGCCATACACCTACTGCTAACAGCACCTGGAAAGTAAAAAAGTTTGAAGCTGACAATATTATCTTGAATGTATAAATTCCAACAAACATATATCAGTTAATATTTGAAGTTTATGGAAAAATACAAAATTTTCTACTCACAGGTGTACTTGATGCAGAGACCGCCATGCTAGCAAGAATACTTAAAATTTTTAATTTCCTTTGACTTTCCATTCCTCCAAATAGGGACAGAAATATTGTATTCTTTGTGGTCTCATTTGGACAAGCAGATATATAATCACAAATAATGTCTATGAGCTGCAACTCCTGCAGAGGATTCAAACCACGCCGGTTCCCGCGGCGGTCGGTCTCACAAAATACAAATTCTGATATAAGCTCCATTGCGATATCCAATTGTTTATTAGTAGGGGCAGATCTTCCAACCAGCAATTGTTCTGAAAATATAATTAAAATAATGTAGCAAATTCATTTTTCTTATATTTTACAGAGGTATTAGTGCTATAGATATACCTATTTTTAAAAGAGCTTCCTTTGCACAAGCGGGGAACTCGTGCTTTCTTAAAGCATGTTTTAACTCAGAAAAAGACATTTTAAACAAATGTTTTCAGGTCTTCTTTTACTAAAATTGCAAATATTTATTAATGTTTTCATGCAGGTATGACGTATGATCACAAAAAATTGACATTTATCATTCGGCTTATGTCATTTTTTTCCCCAATTTTTTTCGTGCGTAAATATGTTGTTTTTTTAGACCTATCAATTATTATATTTTCTTTGCCGTCATGTATTATGGATTCAAAATTTACGGGAAGTATACCTTTATATTGTACTATTATTTGTTTACCTACTTAACTCTTCATATAAATATAAACTCTATAAGCAAATTCAGATTGCTAAAAGAGTATATAAAATATTTTAGCTTGCATTTTGCATACATTAATTCCAATATTGTTATTTTTAATTCTAGATCATAGTCTGATTTCTTTTCCAATTTTTGTACCTAGTCTTTTCATAAAAATAATAGTCTGTGCTAAAGTTTGGCAGCCGACAAACGTCATAATTTGAGTTTTGATTTGACAGCTTGTGACTTACGTTGTGTGCTTGTAGTAGATTTGAGATTACTACTTTAGAATTTCATTATTTACTATTTATATATTTTTAAGTGTTTTTGTGAAAATGGAAGTGATAGTAGCTAACGTAGACCACATTAAATTCGATATAGATTATGCCTTAGAACAACAATATGGAGCTTTACCGCTACCCTTTCCTGGGATGGACAGTAAGTAATTTATTTATCTTCAAAAATCGAATATTTGTTGCTATTTAGGTATATCATTAATATATTTATTTAGTTTTTGCTATATACGTTGATAATTTAGTCTACACGTAATATATTATAAATAATAATCATCAATCATTTTCGAGCATTAATAAAGAGGAAAAATATACTATAATAATACATAAATGTTATTAATAATTTCAGAATCCACTGCAGCAGTGTGCGAGTTCTTTAGCCAGCCAGGAGGCTGTACCAATGGTCCACAATGTCCCTATAGACATGTTAGAGGTGACAGGACAGTTGTATGTAAACATTGGCTTAGAGGTTTATGTAAAAAGGGTGACCAATGTGAATTTCTTCACGAATATGACATGTCAAAAATGCCTGAATGCTATTTCTATGCTAGATTCAATGCTTGTCACAATAAGGAATGCCCATTTCTACACATAGATCCCGAAAGTAAAATAAAGGATTGTCCATGGTTAGTTTGATATTAAATACTTTTATACATATTTCATATTTTTTTACATTTATTATATTGTGTACTTAGATATTTGGTTCACTCCATTTATTCTTTTAAAGATGTTTTAAAATCAATTTTAACAGTTGTTTGTATATAACTGTGTGATAAATGCGAAACTGTTTCTTTTTTGTTATTATTATTGCAGTATGCTTATATCTGTATTTATTTTTTAATTTAGGCAGCTTTGTGAACACTTAAACATGAAGAACGTAGTAATAACTTTGGTATATGTAATGATTTCTATTATTTCTCTATACACTACATTCTTAAATCTAATTCTAAGGTTAGGGGCAGACAAAAACACATTATCTATCATCGTATAGTTTTCATTATAGGTACAGCATAATTATAATTTTCTATTTATTTTATTTACAGGTATGACCGAGGGTTCTGTCGACATGGGCCACACTGTAGACACAGACATGTAAGAAGAGTATTATGTATGAACTACTTAGCAGGATTTTGCCCTGATGGGTCGAGTTGTAAATTTATGCATCCCAGATTTGAGCTTCCAGCGCCGCCAGAACAAACAAAGGATGCTAAGAGACTTCCTGTTTGCCATTACTGCTCTGAAGTTGGGCATAAAGCTTCAACATGTAATAAGATTCCACCTGATGTAAGTATTAAAATGTATTGTATTTTCTTGAATTTACATTTGTGTAATTTATTTTTTTTGTATACATATGTATATATTTTAGAATAGCGTAATGTTATTTTTTATAACTTTTTCTAATTATCCATTTAATTCATATATTAAGAGAGGCAAAACAGAACAAAAGAAATGGTATGAATCTCCTGAAAGAAGCTGTATGAATTCTCGCTATATAAACCAAAAAATTTTTTTTGTTTATACATTTCTTAGTTTGGAAAATGACATGCCTTAATAAATATAAAACTAGAAAATTTAATCTACAATCATAACAATTGTCCTTATAAGCATTATTAAATAGTATCATTCTTACCAATCTTATTATTTACATATATTAAAATATGATTTTTAAATTTATTTTCAGCAAAGAGAAGTGGCTCAAAAACAAGAAGAAGCTAGATACCGAGCTCTAGGATTTGTTAAAACTACTGATAATGATGAAGCACAGCGACTTCAAAGACTGATTCACAAACCTTTAGAAGAAGTTACATGTTTCAAATGTGGCACAAAGGGACATTACGCCAACAAATGTCCTAAAGGCCATCTTGCATTCTTATCAAATCAAACGGGGCAAAACAATACATTTAAAAAACCTAACTAGTATAAACTTTTGAAGCCAAGCAGGTGGGCTTCATTGAAATAAATTTTAAGTGCGAAATTAAAGTGAAGTGAATGATTTTGGGAAGTTATTTTTATTTTTTGAACTATTTTTTTTATGGAAATAAGTTGTAAGACCATTTGAATGCAAAAATTGATTGTACTGAACTCAAATTTAGTTGTATTGTAAATGAAATAGACTCGGTAATAATGTGTTACATTTTTAACGCACTATCATTGTAAATAATTCATTTAATTAGAGGTGAGCAATCAGCAGTCTGTTAATTAGTTTTATGAGGCTGTTAAGCATTTAAATATTACATATATATTTCCTCTTCTTTTTAAATACTATTAAGAAGTGTGATTTTGGCCGACAGTAAAAATTAAAAATGAAGATTTATTGCTAAAAAAGGTTGCTCACCTCTGAATTAGATTCATTTTGGTTGTCTTAATGAATAACTAAAAAGATGTTACTTGAAATGAAATAAGAATATTTATATGATTTAATGTACAATAAATCTGTGCCTCTAATATAAAGTATCTATTTTTTTTGTATTTTATTAAAAAATATTATGTTTTAGGACTATAATTTGTAAACTGATAAAAGTTTGATTTTTCTCCACTCGTTTCTTCACTCAACATACACATACAAATTAAGAAGACAAGATTTAATGTAATATTTTGTAACAATCATTAAAATGTTATATATTAGTAAAGTTACAATAAACTACTACTACTTTTCTTACCAATTCTACCATTTTTAGAAAAGTCAAAAATAAATTATGTGGCAGGATTCAAAGCCGCACATCTGAGGAACCTAGCAAATAGAGTCTGATCAATAATTGATTATTCAATATCCCTAATGATTTTTCACTTATCTTATACAAATATGATGATGGTATAATTTAAAAAACGTTAGGATTACAGTGGTGGGAATTACATAAATCAAGTTTAATAAAATGGACATACTTTACTTAAATATGTGATATTAATCATGGGAAAGTGGCATTGAAGACTCGCTAAACGACGCATATAGCATACGCAGCATTACGCCTTTTCTTACATAATAGGGTAATTTGAGAGAACCTAGTGTAAAGACACTCCGTTCTCCACTACCCGTTTGTAATCCAGAGACATTGTGTGTTGAGTTACGGAACTTAACTAAAACTTAGGTTTAGGTTTCCTTGGTACTTCTTCAAAATCCTTAAATAACATTATTTACATTTATTAATATAAACCATTTTAAATTTAATTATATGATACGAAGTGGATATTATTTAAATACAGACAGACAGAATTAAAAGAAAGGAAAATACAATTACTAATTTAGCATAAGCAGTTGAATTTATTTTGATCTAGTTTACAACTACAAATAGTCTGTGGTCAAAGCGACCAATCAATGTACTTCCTTCACAATTCACATTGAACTAGGCATTTATGTCAACTGTCAAAACAACGCTAGTTATTTTGAGGTTAGCGTCCGAGTACTACATGCGTTTGTTTTAACTTCTCGAACTTAAAATAAATTCTGTAAAGTTATTATTCACTGAGTGAACTTACTATTGGCCATTGTAATAATTACTTGGCTGTTTAAAATCGTATTTAATTACATATTTTCATAAGACTTCCTCAGTGAAGCGAGAAATCGCTGAGAGGTCTATATATATTTTTGTATAACGCGCTGATATTAAATAACAATGGTAAGTTTTATTACAATGCTCATTTTATTAAGTAATACATATTAAGTCTTTTAATGATTAAGTTAGATATTGCCTAATTGCGGTAAAACTGACACATGTTCCTTTTAGGTTATGTTGTTGTATAGCACGCGGGAGTTTACAGTATTTAAAAAATATGCGCAATTTTAATTACTTTTGTATATTTTCCCGTTTCCTTTCGTAGTTAAACCATATATTTTAATGTTACAGGCTGATAACGAAGCAAGTGTAAACCCAAAAGCCTATCCCTTGGCTGATACTCCGTTAACGGCAAAAATATTGAACCTTGTCCAGCAAGCCGCCAACTATAAACAGCTTCGAAAAGGAGCTAACGAAGCTACTAAGACCCTTAATAGAGGGCTTTCAGAGTTCATTATTATGGCCGCAGATGCTGAGCCTTTAGAAATTGTTCTTCATATTCCGATTTTGTGTGAGGATAAAAATGTGCCTTATGTGTTTGTGAGATCTAAGCAAGCCCTGGGTAGGGCTTGTGGGGTGTCTAGACCCATTGTTGCTTGTTCCATTACTATTAATGAGGGTTCTCAGCTGAAACCTCAAATCCAAACCATACAACAAGAAATTGAAAGACTATTAGTGTAATTGTAGGTTAAGTAAATGGAAATATATTTTTGTAAATAAAATTTCCATAAACATTACTGCATTTTATTTATTGATTTTGCAAAAATATAATTGTTTAATATTTTATTTATATATACACATTACATTGGTCCACAGTAAAAAGTTGATATCTAGTATCAGTTATCAAAAAAGCTTTTAACCCGAAGATCCCAATTGTCTTCCCATCTTGATTTTTGGAATTTCAATAGATTACTTCTCATTTTTTCAGCGATTTTGTTTTGTTGCATATTGTTAGGAAAATTTTCAAACCAACTCACTATTTGTTTGGAAAGTTCATCAGAGTTTTTAAAAGTATATCCATTTTCACCATTCTGAACCAGTTCTTCAAGACTAGAAAGAAAAAAAATTAAATATTAATAAATGTTATAATTTCAATTATTGTTCAGGTCTTTTTACTTTTCAAATATATTTAAAAATACATACTATATAATATGCATATAGTCATTTGTAATAAACACCATAAATGAAAGTTTTATGCTTTACATAAGACTATATTTCAAGAGATCACTTCAAAGGCATGGCCTTATCCTTAGATCTTTGCACCAATCTATTTTAGTATAATTGTCTAACTTATCTTTTATTCTTGTATATTAAAGAGTTTATTATTGTTTTTTTGTAATATTTAGATTAATTATTTTTATTATTTTTTAAGTTAACTATAAAATAACCATAAAGTCTTTCTTACCAATTAAAATCATAAGCACAAACTGGCAGCCCAGCTCCAAACATATCCACAACTTTCATTGGTAAATCTAATCCAGAAGAACTGGTATGCAGACATACACCTAAATCGGCACTTGCCACCATTTTAGGATAATCACTGGCTTCTAACCATGGAGTCACAACTTTTACATTTTCCCATTGCCTAGATATAATTTTCTCTTTGTAATAATCTTTCATGGGACCCTTTCCAGTAATCACACATATCAACTTAGGCAGTTTTTTTGATAATTTGTATGTCATTTCATATACTGGAAAAGAAGAGAAAATATGTAAGGATTTATAAAATAATTTTAGTAAAGTAATTTAAAAAGTGGTGTAGTCCAATTAACACTAAAATAATTAACATTACTCTTAGATAAATAAAGGGTGAATAACAAATGATATATTAAAGGCAAGAAAAAGATAGATTAATTATATATTAGTTACTAGTAATAGATGAAAGTAAGACTACTTAAGTGTTTTTATTGTGCAATTCTTGTAGTTGTAGAGCTGATGTGAATTTATATTGGTTTGGGGCTTAATTTTAAGAGATAGGTACATTAATTTTCCATTTTAGTGGAAACAAGAGGTAATATTACTACTGCAAAATAATGCAACTAACCTTGTAAAGCCTCCATTAACACACTAAAGTCTTCATCAGGAGTCCAACTGGTACTACTAAATAAAAGACCTGGTCTCTTATCCTTTAATTTTATAGAATTTTCCACCACTTCAGTAAATGCTGTGTTTTCTGTATTAGAATCAGACGAGGATCTGAATTCCTCATAATGCTGACCAATTTTAAGAAACCAATTATGTTTTTCTTGAAGATTAAGTGGCTGGAATATTTTTGGTGGCCTATCATATAGAACTGTGGCCCTGTAATATAAACATTTTTTAAATTATTAATAATCAGCAAATTTTATTTTATCATTTTACAGATTTATTATTATTTATCCTCTCCATTACTTACATTACATTCCAATTTTCTAGTAAATCTCTTTTCATTGCATATGTCACACAAAAATTACTATCAGATGATTGACCAAAAAATTTCTCTATTAAAGTTGCTAACTTTAAGAGAGGATGTTTAGAACTTAAAGACAGTGCCATAATTGAATAGGCATAATTGTGCCAGTCAATTATAAATTTTGTTCTAGTCACTAAACAATAAAATCTACATACTGGTAATGTGGGTATAGCGGGAGGATTTTGGCATAGTAGATAATTGCATTTTCCAGTGATAAATAGTGTTAACAGTAAACTAATAGCTTGCCACAAAGCTTTTGCAAAGTATTGGACGATTTTTGGAGCTTTATCTAATTTTAATGGATGTAGCTCGGTAATTGTGATAAGAGGGTTTTCTTGAATTTCAACTAAAGGCTTTGATTCGACATAGCCTATAATATTTACATTATATCCACAGCCGGCAAGCGACAGTGCGTGATATTGCATTCGGGGACTTCTTCCGATATCACCTAAGACAACCACTTTTACGGTTTTTCTGGAGGTTTCATCTGCCATATTGATTAAGCTTAATTTATTTATTTATTAATGTGTTAAAAATTATGCATAATTAAATAATTATATTGAGAATTAGTAACTTCGAAATCTAGCATACTATTCGACAGCTGACATTGGCACTGACAGTTACGTGTTAGGAACGGAATACAAAACAATATCTGTCTATTTTTTCATACTTTGCAAATTGTAGAACATATACATTAAAGTAAAATATTTTTATTTTTACATTAATTACTATTACGAATAAAAGGCGGTTAACAAAGTAAGAAACATTATCAACAATTTTTTTCGTTCACCTAATTTTATTATTTACCCAGTTGGCAAATACAATTGTATTGTATGTATGTACATATATTATGTTAAATTAACGTACAACCGCAGAATTCATAGATATACAATATTAAAACCAGTTTAAGTTTTTTGTGCCTATTTTAAAGACTTGATGATTAATATAAACTATATAAATAAATGTTTTTTTTTATTTATATAAAAGAAAAATGAGAATATATGTTCTACTTCAAGTAAAATATTTTGAATCTGTATTTTAGTAATTGATCACTTTTCAAGAAAGAAAATACAAAATATTATTGTGTTTCGCACAAACTCACAAAGTAATAAAAGTGTATTTTTGTTGTGATTTTTGTCCTTTCTATTATAATTATGCAGTTTAAAACAGTGAACCATTGAAATATATAATTTACTACATTATTTAATACAAAATATTGAAAAATAATATAAATACTAAAGTTATTGTTGTTTTGATATAAAAATTATATTTTCGTTTATATTTGTTACAGTATCATTGGTAAAGAAACTTCTATCTTAACCGAAGAATTTCAATGTAGTGAAAACAAAGAGATTGTATTAAGCAAAAATGTCTAAAATACTAATAGTTAAACATCTTCCTGCGAATTTACCCTTTGAAGAAAGGGAAAAAATGTTGAAACATTTCGGGGCTGTTAAAGTATGGCAGCCAGCAAAAAAACAAAATTATTTATTTGCCGCGTTTTCAAGTGTGGAAAAGGCAAAGGAGTCGCTGTTTCGATTGCATCAACTAGAAATGGCTCAAAGGCGGCTGGTGGTGGAATTTTCATTTGAAAAAGAACCAATCTCGCATTTAAAGCCATATGACAATACAAACTCTGCCACAACAAATTATATCAAGGAGTTTTTGGAAACGCTCAATGCTTTCAATCCCTCTGTTGACTTTTACCAAGCACCACCAGCACATATAAGTTATAAATACCCCAAGGTTAGTCCTTCTGTAGCTGTAAATATAATCTCCGCTTTGTTTAAGCACAAACCATTTTATGTTCAAGCGCTACATCTTATGAATAAGATGTCGCTAGATATGCCATTTAAAGAAAATGAAGAAGCCCTAAGTTTTTTTAAAGAAACTTTTAGAGAGTTTTTCATTGATGAAATAGCTACTGTGCCTCCTGAAGAACCAGAGTCAGAAATTTCAAGTGGTGAGGAGGATCATCCGCAGAATACATTGCCCCCTACAGTTGATTTGATTAAGCGAAAACATTCTCTTCCCCAAACAAAGAAGCGTCCTGCAGCTGTTCTTTCTACAGCCAATTTGCCAAAAGCCAAAAAGGTTAAGGAGAACATAGAACAGACTGAAGTATTTGAAGTGGTCACACCAAAAGAAACTAAGAAGATAGCTTTAGTAGTGTCACAAAATGCGCTTCAAAAGCCTTCCGAAGAACCAGAAGTTGTTGGAGAAATTGGAAAGTTTGATAAAGTAGAAAAGTCAGCTGAAGACAAAGAAAGTGCAGAGCAACCTGAACTACCACCCATTACTAAGCAGGAGCTTATGAAGAACAGAATATCTTATAATGACATGAAAGTTTTGCCAGTATTTAAAAATTACCATCCTGGACATCCATCTATGAGATTATACATTAAGAACTTAGCTAAAAGTGTAACAGTGGAAGATTTGAACAGAATTTATAAGAGATACCTTGAGAATATTTCTGAGGAAGAGCAAATTGGATTTGATGTGAGGGTCATGCAGGAGGGCAGAATGAAAGGGCAAGCTTTTGTCACATTCCCATCGGCAAGCATTGCAGAGACGGCTTTAAATGAAACAAATGGTTATCTATTGAAAGAGAAGCCTATGGTAGTGCAATTTGCCCGGGTAGCTACAAGTAACCCTGTGGAATAAAATTCTTTTGAATTATTTGTGCAAATATATGATTAATCTTTCCATTATATATAAATGGTTTTCGATGCTGTGCTGGGGAAATATTTTGTATTATACTATTGTATGTTATATGGCAATCAAGTGTATTAATGGTTAAAAAAATGCCCTCTGAAAATGATTGCATGCGGCAAGGTTGGCAAAACAATCAGGGGGCAGAGCTCCCAATAATTTTTAAAATGATTGAAATTACACTATGATTCACTTTTCAATATGATGTATACTAATTTTATGGGACAATTTTTATTAACCAAAATAGGAGATAAGCTTCTATTTTATATGTGTACATAAATGGTACGATATCTTGAAGTGTTCTTACAAATACTAAGTATCATAAATGATTATCGACAAGAAAACATTTAAAAGTTCAATAAGCAACCGAATTTGTAAGAAAAATATCAACTTCATTAAAATATTTATAAAAAAGGAAATAATATGGTCATGTGTAGTCTTTCATGACACTTTTTACTGTAGTTTTAAGATATATATTTATTTCCTCTAAACTGTAAGATTGTAATAAAGGAACACTTAATTAGGATGTAATCCACATAATATCAATGTATAAATATTTTATAAGTTTTGTGTTATCTATCATAGTTCAGTTGAGAAAGGCCTAACCATCAACAAAATTGACAGGTTTAATTCTAACTCCCTTTTGTAATGTATATTTAAAATGTTATTTTTCAATTTACTTTGAAAAGGTGCTAGATTCTTTAAGTGAATGGGCAAAAAGCAGCCTAAGTAGAGAGGACCTAGCATACTTGTACAAATACTTGAGTTGAGTAGCAGATATAAGCTCACTAGCCTCGCTTTAATATCAGAGTGGGAAATAAGAATAATTTCACTCACTTTCTTCCCCAGTGGAAAATAATTATATGCTTATGTACTACAAAACCTTTACTTATTGTTAGGAAATTTCTAAAAATTGTAAATTGTTAATATTAGGTTCTCTGTATTTTTATTATATGTATGGAAGATGTGTGAAAATGATCTTCAAAATAAAATTATTCAATATTTAATATGAAATTGTAAGAAAGTATTTATTTCTTAGATGATAAATACTTTGTTTACAAAATATATTGAATATATGAAATCAAATCATTGTATAAGACTTGGCTATTAATAAGGTGTATAAATGTGATTATAAATCTCATTTTTGTTTCGACTGACTTTAGTACCTTTTATTTTATAAAAAAATGTTTATTTTGTTATTTTATATTAAATAAGTGTAATAATATGTATAATATGCATATAATCTGTAATATCTTCAATTATGAATAAGAAAATATATCATAATCTGTGACTATTTTTTAATTTTTTAATTCATTTCCCAAAAAAAAAAACAAATAATATTTAATATCTATATTTCAATCAATTCAATTGCATATGATAATGATTCTTCATTCTCCTCAACTTTTCTACCTGACAGTATTTTATGTAATAACGGCATTGTGTTATCAACCAACATCAACTGATCAATCAGATTGACTACAACTCGTTGCATATTTTCCAGTACACAAGACACTTTATCGTCCTTGGTTAACAAATATTGTTGGTAGAAACCGTCCATTAGTAAAGTGCACCAATCGAATAATTTACTTTCATAATCCATATTAATTTTAATGTCAGAGTCTATAAGTAAATACGATATATATGTCATTAAAAATAAAGCGTCATCTAAAGTGAGTCCATTTCTTATATGAGGTATTAGTAAAGCGTCACTAAAACTAATTTCGAACAAATAGTTTAAAAGTTCAAACTTTTGTCTATGAATTGCTATTTCTTTCTTCGATTTATCATTTCCAAGGCGAAATTTTGCAAATTCCTCTTGATCAGTAATATCTACGTTTTCAGGTTTAACTAACTTAATTGTATAATTAAGTAATAACACTAACACTGACTCTGGGATATCTTGAAATTGTTTTATAAGTTTAAAAACATGTTGATAATCATTTTTTTCTAATAATGGAGGTAAAAGTTGGGCACACATAGTTCTTTCTGTCATGCCAACTTTTAATAAGCCTTTTATTTCAGGTTCCATTTCAAAAGTGGGCTCAACAGGTGTGCCCCAATCAGCTATTTCCGTGTCATTATCTTCAATTATATCATGAGAGCCTAACAGACTTGATAAGTTTCTGTTTGTTTCCAATACATAAGGCAACATTCCTATATGATTTGAGGCTTCAAGTATGATACGGCCATTAAAGCAATATAACTTAGCATGTTCGGAATACATTTTCATAGGATATCTGCATGTGCCAACTCCAAGGATAATGTTATAAGCAACTATTATAGCACCGTCTTGGTCAGTGTTGCTGCCAAATAAAATTAAATGATCTGTGCCCATCCAAGCAATAGATACACTTGATAAAGTAGAAATCCACGGAACAGTGCCAATAGTTTTCCAAGTTTTCTTTTCTAAGTCATAAACAGTAAGTTTTCCATCATTCCCTGGAAAACAGGAAAATAATTATTTAAAATAAATATTCTTACAAAATATTAGACAACAAAAACAATACAAAATAGAGAATGAGGTGATTTAACTTCTATATAAGTTTTTTCTGCCTACTCTTCTATGGCCTATTGACACAACATGCTTATATTTTTGTACATAAAGTAATGAAAACTATAAAGGATAATCTATTTACATAAAATAGAACTAAAAATATTTTAAAAACAATACTTTCAAATGGTAAAGGTACATAAAAGCAAAAAGTATCAAAATAAAATCTATTGATGCAAATGAATCTAAAAATATAATGATATACACTTACATAGGAAATAAACTGAAAGATTATAGCTGCTCACAAGTTCCCCTACAATATATGCATCTTCATTTCTATTAACTTTTATTCTACTAAGTTTCGACTTTTCCATATCACCAAGCTCCTCTCTTATAGGACATGTCAAGATATCATAGCTATCCTTGCTATTCTTAATGACATAACAAATGTAATCTGTATTTTGTATAGTATATACAGCTGTGTCGATAATTGTTTCCGATTCTTTGACAAGAATTTTTCCTTCATATGATTTTCTATTGTCAAGTGCATATGTAAGAGATGCACAGTTACCATTATTAAATATTATTAGAGATGGCTGTTCATTTCGTGGGAGTAGTTTTAAAATATTTACAGGAAACTGAAAAAAAATGAAAGTGGAGGTTGTTAATTAGTTTGTTTACTAAAGTAATCAAACAATAAAAGTGAAATGCATTAATCTTACCTTGTATTTTTTTATTTTGTCCAAATTGTCTACCTCTTCTTTCCAAATCTTTATAGTATTTTTATTGAATACTCCAACATATGCATCTTGCTCTTTGTCATATATAACTGCAGATGTGACATGATCTTTTGAAGTCCAACCTCCAATCTGCTTTTGATCTGAAAGCTAAAGTGGAAACAATAAGATATTTAAGGTTCCTCACTATTAACAAAATATGAATATAAATAAAAATGTCATTACCCTGTACTTATTTACTACATTTCTTCCTAAAGTAACAATAATATTTTCATTTTCTCGGTCCTGTGAGACTCCTAAAAAACTGTTTTGATCGATTAGCGGGCAGAGAACATAATAATTATGTAGTTTAGCCATTATTTTCGTAAAAATACCAATGAAAAATATAGGTGCATAACCTATTCCAAACACGGCGTGTTTATGACTTTGTCATATGTCATTTAATGTTTGACATTAACAATTTGTTGATAAATGTTTAATATAGCTAAACAAATCTAGTTCAATTTTTTGCTAATTTCAAAAATATGCGATGTGGTATGTAATATTATTAATAAAACATAAAAATATACTATTTTTAAATATTAACGTTATGTTTTTCATTTTAATAGAATAAATTAGAAATAATTAATTTAACCCACAGACCCCAATAGGGCCTCTTAGTGATAATTGTAATCAAACTCAAGGTCAAGTTCAAGGAGCGAACCGCCAAATTCTCTTCATCCTTTTCTTTCATATGAAAATAAAAACGTGTGATGTAACTTTATCCCTTATCGTTTAAATTATTGCAAAACTTTAATTTATCATTGGACTCTAGTTATTTAATAAAGATTTTCGTTCATTTTATTTCGTCCAGTCTTTACCTACGGGCGCGTGATAAGTAAAATGGCAACAGCTGGCAAAGTGATTAAGTGTAAAGCAGCGGTGGCCTGGGAGGCCGGCAAGCCTCTCTCTATCGAAGAGATCGAGGTAGACCCGCCCAAAGCTGGAGAAGTACGTGTAAAGGTACTCGCGACTGGTGTCTGCCATACAGATGCCTATACTCTATCAGGAAAGGACCCTGAGGGTGTATTCCCAGTCATCTTAGGTCATGAAGGCGGTGGAATAGTTGAGAGTGTGGGAGAAGGTGTCACTTCTGTGAAACCAGGTGATCATGTTTTACCTTT
Organism: Dryas iulia moderata; assembly: GCA_019049465.1. Lineage (NCBI taxonomy): Eukaryota > Metazoa > Arthropoda > Insecta > Lepidoptera > Nymphalidae > Dryas > Dryas iulia. Next base: position 682,505 of record CM032426.1, read on the forward strand.
ATACGTTCCCCAGTGCAAAGAATGCAAATTCTGCTTAAACCCTAAAACTAACCTATGTCAGAAAGTGCGCATTACTCAAGGCCAGGGTGTGATGCCCGATGGTACAAGACGGTTCCGCTGCAAAGGACAAGAATTGTTCCACTTTATGGGTTGTTCGACATTCAGCGAATATACCGTTGTTCTAGAAATTTCTCTTTGCAAAGTAAACGATGTCGCTCCTTTAGATAAAGTGTGTTTGCTCGGATGCGGTGTGACTACAGGGTACGGAGCTGCCTTAAATACTGCCAAAGTTGAATCTGGATCCAGCTGTGCCATATTTGGTTTAGGCGCCGTAGGCCTGGCCGTTGCTTTAGGATGCAAAGTGGCTGGTGCCAAGAGAATTATTGGTGTAGACATTAACCCAGACAAGTTTGAAGTTGCTAAGAAATTTGGAGTTAATGAATTTGTTAATCCCAAGGATTATAGCAAGCCGATCCAACAAGTGCTAGTGGATTTGACCGATGGTGGTCTAGATTATACTTTTGAATGTATTGGCAACGTTAACACTATGAGGGCTGCGTTGGAAGCCTGTCATAAGGGTTGGGGTGAATCTGTCATCATTGGGGTCGCTGGTGCAGGAGAGGAGATCAGCACTCGTCCATTCCAGCTCGTAACAGGCAGGGTATGGAGAGGAACTGCCTTCGGAGGATACAAGAGCAGAGATAATGTACCTAAGTTAGTAGAAGATTACTTAAGCAACAAGTTACCGCTGGACGAGTTTGTTACCCACAAAGTTCCTTTATCTGAGATCAATGAGGCTTTCCATCTGATGCACATCGGCAAATCTATCCGCGCTGTTATTGATTTTTAAAACACTTATAACTAAACCTGAAAACACTGATATACTTTTATAATTTATACATTTATTAAAGCATTTAATAGTTTTGAAAACTCAATTGTTATATGACTGGAGAATAAATACATTTTGTATATTTCATTATGTTTTACTTAATTCTCATTTAAATAATAGATTAATATATTAACAAAAATTAAATCTCAAAGTATATTAAAAATGTTTATATACATAAATAATCATGAATGAATAATGTATGTTCTTTCATTAACTGAAGCATTGCATTTATTAAGACAACTATAATATATATTTCTAGCCGCAATAGATTAATAGATTCTTTTTACTGTTAATTTAATTTTACTGTTAATTAAAATTTTAATTGAAATTGTAATCTAATTATTTTTTTATAGGAAGTTTATAATTTACCGCTAACATATACTTATGAACAGTATTTCAAAACATTATTAAAAAAGGATATTAATATGTCATAATATCTATTGCTTCATTGAATTGAAAATAACTAATAAAATCTAAAATTTCATGAAATAACAAAAGTAAAACAGATAATTAAGTTATGTCAAACTTCATATTGAAATTTGAAATATTTATTAGTGTTTTGTCTGCTCAGATGACCTTTGGGACCTACTGATTTATATAAATAACAATTCGATATGATGTAACTTTGTAAAGTAATGAGAATGTACAAAATACGATTTTTTACTATATTTTTATTTATTTCAAGTATTTTTATCTTACAGCTTAGTAGGCAGATATAACCAAGTGTTAGGATAGACTAGACTGTTCTTTACCTTCCTCATACAACTTCCACACAATGCATTTTAATCCATACTTATAAATTTGAAAGTCTGTCTGTTTATTTGTCAGGCTTTCACGGCTAATCTACCAGTCTGATTTGGATGAAATTTAGAATTAAAGTAGGGTCAAATATATCCTATGACGACTGGTTGTAGGTTCGATTCACACTCGAGGAGTGAAAATGTTTATTATTTCGATTTTCTTCGCTATGATGTCGAGCCAAAGCGCGGCGTTAAACTCCGCCACTTAACACGCAATGCCTCCGAATTCGGCGGTGCGTGGGGAACGGAGGGTCTTAACACTAGGTTCCCTCTATCTACCCGAATACAATACAGCGTGAAGCTAAAACAAAACTATTTTCTACAAGTGCATTAATTATATTCTTATTGAAGTGAAAACTTGTTTAGGCGCGTTGAGCCTTTTTGTAGAGGGTAAAATCGTCGGTTCGCGTCACCGACATGCGACATGATAATAGTATATCTATAGAGAGCCAGACTAGCGCACGCGCAGTAGCCGCAGTACACGTATAATTAATGTTCAAACTTGAATTCATTGAAATTCGTGTAAATATAAATACTATGTATAATTAAGATAATTGTATATTCATTATTTTTTCAACCACTTTGTATTAGTTTATATTTTGTTCATGATTTGTTTAACCCATCATATGTAACTAATAAATAAAACATACAACATTTCATATAATTTTTGCATATAGTTTTATTTACACTCAACTTAATAGTTCCGTTTTCACTTCTATCGGCAGTCCCACGACTGCTACTGTTTTTTTTTGATATGCGCGCTTGGCAACAGTAATGATGAATAAGTAGAATACAAAATTTGTATTCTATTCAAGGACGTCATCGTGACGTTTCACGACGGTCACGATTTTTGGCAAATCATTATTCAATTATCGATATTGCAAATGCAAACAAACCGTCGTGGCGCAGTGACAGTGCTTAACTATATAGACCATCAGCGGCCCCAACCCTCAGAAGTGACATTTTGAAAAATAAACTAGCTTACGTTTAACCTTGGATTATCAATTATATATATTACAATCGGTCAAGCGGTTTAGATTTTTCATATAAACTTTCATCCCCTACTTCAACCCTTTAGAGGTTGATTTTTGAAAAAATAAGTAGCCTATGTTTGACCCTGGATTAAATACTACTTTCATTCTAAATTTTATCCAAATCGGACCGGTAGATTAGCCGTGAAAGCGTGACAGACAAACAGACAGACTTTCGCATTTATAATATAAGTATGGATGATTGTGAATTCGATTATCACACCGGAGTTATGTTTCTTCGCTCTGGTAACAAATGCAAAGGGCGGCGATAAGTTCCGCCATTGAACACGCTTAACTAATAACAAATCAGATTCGAGAGGAAAGTGATGGACGGAGTGTCTTGGCACTAAGTTTGTGTCCTCTGCTTCCTGCTTCTCTCTTCTCAGCTGAAAAAAAGCTGTAGAGGAAATTTATATGTAATTTGGCATATGTCTAATTTATATAAGTACTACAATTTTTAAATTGAAAAATTATTTATTTTAAGATATTTTTGTAGCAATTCATGTCAGAAAAATCCTTTTTAAGAATTTATAATTACAAAAAAATTATTAATAAAAATTTAATTTATAAAACCAATAGGTTACCTGTATCTTAGTACAAATAAAAATTAAATATGACCAGGGAGAGTCGTGGCGCAGGGGCACGTAAGTGTGACTGTAAACGCGACTGGTTGTGGGTTCGATTCCCACTCGAGGAGTGGAAATATTGAATATTTCCATTTTCATCGTTCTGGTGTCGAGGCAATGCGCGGCGTTAAGTTCCGCCACTTAACTCGCAATTGCCGCTGAAATGGAGGAGTCAGAGTGTCTTAACACTAGGTTCCCTCTGCCTACACGGCTGTGTGCGGGATACAGCGTGAAGCAAAAAAAAAACTAAAAGCGTAACATTGATATTATTTAGCCAAAAGACGGTTCAAATATATTTTTATTATTTTCAAGTGTTTTACACATACTTAGTATCAAATAGTTAAATTAATTCAAGACGTTTAATAATAAAAAAAAACCTATATAGTACCTATAGTACTAGCCTGATGGGTACATATTAAAAAGTCGATAGCTTGATGGGTACCTGCATATTAAAAAACCACATACAAAAAAAAATCAGGGCACGTTACACTAACTAACTAGTATAAATATATATATTAGGTATGTATGTATGTGGCCAGTCGTGGTCCAGTGGCACAAGCGTGTGACTGTAAACGACTGGTTGTGGGTTTGATTCCCACTCGAGGAGTTCCTCCACTTAACACTCAATACCTCCGACTTCGTCGGTGCATGGGGAACGGAGTGTCTTAACACTAGGTCCCCTCTGCCTACGCTGCTGTGTGCGGGATACAGCGTACATAGAACAATATAGAATATTTTCTTAAAATTTTACACATAACAATTAATAATATAGCAAAATATTAAAATTATATAATTTTTAATATTAAATATATACACAACAATATCATAGTCTCAACTATTGTCTTTAAATCACAATAAACAAACAGATCACAGTGTTCAGTCGGGAAGGGAACCTTGAACCTTGGCTTACGAATCAGCTGTCAGTTGCTTGTAGTGTTCAACGTATACGTCGCATTGTTCACCTGGAACAAAAAAGTTTAAACATTTTTTTTATTATAGGTATATTTTATTTTATTAAATAAAAAAAGTTGCCCTCTGCCTACCCTGCTGTGTGCGGGATATGCGCGAAGCTAAAAAAAAAAATATACCTAATCATTCCGCTCATTAGGAAATAAACCCCAACCCATCTTGTGGACAGTCGCACTATTTCCTACTGCACTATTGTTCTACAGTGGGAAAACCTTTTGAATTGATGTATAGCGTGATTACAAGATAAAAGTACGTTTGTAAAATGTTTCTTTTCTTTTATTAGCTGGCTTGATTAGATTAGAGGAAGATTAATTATATATTATAATAGTCTTAATTATTTTTTTTAATTTATGATTCCTACTTCATCTTTAAAATATTTTTTAAAGTGTTATTCCACACTAAGGAAAATTGAAAAAGAAATTTAGAAAACGTATAAAAATTTGAACGCAGCGGGATTGGAAAGCGCGCCTCCTGAATACCGTTCAGGCGCTTTTACCACTGAGCCATGCGTTCTACTACCAGCTGCGTCGAAATTCTTATACGTTTTATTACAACTTATTTTTGTTGTTAGCAAAACAAGCGTCAATGTTCAATGTCATAGCGTCAAGACACTGCGTTTTCCACATATTGTGTGTGTTGGGTGACGGCACTCAACATGGCGCCTTGTCTTACAAGGGCGAAATAAAAATTTATTAAATATAACCATTCTGGTTAGCAGGAATCGAACCCACAACCAATATAGTTAGTCGCTATAGTTATATCCCTGTACTTATATCCCTAATAGGATAACCTTATTTAAACATTACATTTGGAACATATGTCTCTTTGATTAGCTGTTTTTGATTAGATTAGAGTGGGATTAATGTATGACGCTTTGCTATTTGCATTAAATCAATGCAATGTTTTTTTTTTAAATAATACAACGTTTCCTTCGATGACAACTCAAAGAATGACTTTTAATTTGAAAAAAAAATTACACTCAACATACATAGATGGCCAGCATTAATCATATATTGTAGATATCATTACAACATTTTTAATAATAGATAAGGCGTAGAAACAGAAATATATGTAAATTCGGCTTAAAGCTCTCACTAGGGAAAGCTTTTCTCTAAGCTGCTTATGAAATTAATTCTTATATTTTCCTCTTTTTAAAGTATTATTTTAACAATAGGAAATTGAAACAAACGACTTTAGAAAACGTATAAAAAATTTGAACGCAGCGGGATTCGAACCCGCGCCTCCTGAATACCGTTCAGGCGCTCTCACCCCTGAGCCATGCGTTCTACTACACACTGCGTCGAAACTCTTATACGCTTTATTACAACTTATTTTTGTTGCTAGCATCTTTGTAGAGAGATTTTTACCAATTTCTGCTACCCAAAGATTATTCTACGAACAATCATATGGCAAGAGAGAATGCTATTCATTTAAATACTTTTTTAATCATTTTTAAAGTGTTATTCCACACTTAGGAAATTTGAAAAAGACATTTAGAAAAAATATAAAAATTGAACGTAGCGGGAATTCCTAAATGTCTTTTTCAATTTTCTTAAGTGTGGAATAACACTTTAAAAATGCTTAAAAGACTAAAAAAAAACGTATATTAATATAAACGCAGGAGGATTCGAACGTGCGTCTCTTAGAAACTGTCCAAACGTTCTAACTGCTAAGCCATGAGTTTATGTATTTGAGTAGAAATCTACTCAAATCGGAGACATTCCGTGTTGAGTGGTGAAATTTATCTTATCAGACGGTAGAAATAAAAATACTTTGAGTACAGATAATTATTTATTCCGAGTGGGAAAGGAACCCGCAACCATTACAGTAAGAGGGTGTCCCACTGCACCCCAATGACTACCATTTTGACTACTAACCATTTTGTAAATCGGTATTCAAACACACTTCTATCGTATTTGAGACATGTTTTAATTACACCACATACAATATAATAAGTTTAAATAAGCATTTTCATGTACAATTTCTTTTTTAAAACAAGATAATGTTGACCTATTGATATAACAAAGTTATCTATGGAATTATCACGCCATACTATACTTATCTACTTATGGTTTATGTATATGATAGGTATAATAGATCAATATTTAAGACAATTTATACGATGTTTTGTGGCCAGTCGTGGCCCAGTGGCACAAGAGTGTGACTATAAACGACTGGTTGTGGGTTCGATTCCCACTCGAGGAGTGGAAATTATATTTCCATTTTCTTCGCTCTGGTGTCGAGGTAAAGCGCGGCGTTGAGTTCCGCCACTTAACACGCAATGCCTCCGAATTCGGCGGAAAGTGGGGAACGGAGTGTCTTAACACTAGGTTCCCTCTGCCTACCCTGCTGTGTGCGGGATATAGCGTGAAGCTATTTTTTTTTTTTTTTTTTTTTATTTATACGATGAAAAGAACTAATTATTGTTTTGAAGAATTATGAAATATGTAACCAAAAAAAAACAGTAGCAGTCGTGGGACTGCCGATAGAAGTGAAAACGGAACTATTAAGTTGAGTATAATTAAAACTATATGCAAAAATGATATGATATTTTTATGTTTTATTTATTAGTTACATATGATTGGTTAAACAAATCATGAACAAAATATAAATACAAAGGGGTGAAAAAATAATTAATATACAATTATCTTAATTATACATAGTATTTATATTTACACGAATTGTATACGTGTACTGCGGCTACTGCGCGTGCGCTAGTCTGGCTCTCCATAGCTATAGATATACTATTATCATTAGCATGTCGGTGACGCGAACCGAGGATTTTACCCTCTACCAAAACGCTCAACGCGCCTAAACAAGTTTTCACTTCAAAAAACATTTTTTTTAGCATCACGTTGTATCTTGCACACAGTAGGGTAGGCAGAGGGAACCTAGAGTTAGGACACTCAGTTTCTCATTTTTCACTAATTTCGGAGGCAATCCATGTGAAGTGGCTGAATTTAGCGCATCATCAGCAACATAAGCATTAAAAACACACATTACATAAATTTGTATCTAGAGCTATATGATTTAGTAATTTAACATATTTTTTTTAAAATAAAAGTAATAACGATAAGATAACCTTCGGACAAATATGTGTTGATAAAAATTTCAATCAAGTATATCAGCGACAAATATAATTATATTTTATAACGTCTAAATTAAAAAAATTCAAGCTTTTCCCGCATAAAGTGAAAGTCAAATAATTTTATTCAAAATAAGAAGTTGCTTGCTTCATTTTTTGAACGTCAAATAGTTTAGTCACCGGTCGCAGGTTCGCTAAAGTTAATACCTCAGACCTGAGAAGAACCGGCGCAAGAAACTCAGCGGGACTTCTTTTTTTTAAAGTTATTGTTATATACAGATTTATTGCTGACAGTGATACTTTTGAAATAGCCTGGAGCGAGCATTTCATTCCCAAGGCGTGTTATCATTTATAAAATCTATAATTAGGTAATAACCTTTAACACACAAACGTCTTTTCACAACTTTTTAAAATTGTGATATAGAAAAATCTTGGACGTTTTTGGGATCCTACTGTAAAAGCGTATACACTGTCCCATGAATGAATTATTGGTTCAATGTAACCATGTTACAGGAGTAATTAGTTTATGTTAATTTCTAGTATTAATATTATCTGTGTCACTAATTTTGTAAAATCATTAATATTTTTCTTAACATACATGACATAGCAGTGAAAGTAGAAAGAACAGTGTCAAAATATTCTGTCCTCTACTTTTCGCTCGGAATCAAGATATTGGAAAATAATATAAAAACACTGAAGTTATAATCCAAAAGAATTCATAAAAATTGAGTCACTTTTAAACATTTTTTTTAAAGTGTTATTCCACACTTAGGAAAATTGAAAAAGACATTTAAAGAAAACGTATAAAAATTTGAACGCAGCGGGATTCGAATCCGCGCCTCCTGAGTACCGTTCAGGCGCTTTCACCACTGAGCAACCTTGAACGCATTGCTGAGAGCCTGAACGGTATTCAGGAGGCGCGGGTTCGAATCCCGCTGCGTTCAAATTTTTATACGTTTTCTTTAAATGTCTTTTTCAAAATTGAGTCAATTAAATGTAATATGTAAGCATTGTATAATACAGATTTGACAGCTTTACTATCTCCCAGGCATATAACAGCAGCCAGCACATAACACGGTAAACAGAGAAAACCAAATTAAGATATTTCGCTCATTTTTAATTTACTAAATTGTCAAAAGCTTTACTTACTTACATGTATGACTAATGATTTAATATTAGATGCGTTAGTCTTCAGTCATAAGACGCGATGTTTTGGGATCAATGTCCGACAAAAAACATACCCTTTCACCCCACCTTACCTCACGGATATACGGCAATATTCCAGTAGTATAAACAATTAATATTTTTTAAAGTAAATAGCCAAACACTTACTTTTAAGAAAATGCGGACTCCCACGCAACCTCTCGTTCCTCGCCAACAGAGCGTGGTAGACCGCCAGGAACGCCCGCGGGTCGGCGTGCTGCTTGGCCGCCGCTAACATCTTACGAGGCTGGAGGGTTTTTAATACGCCTGCTTGTTTGGCCACTCCTGTTGCGACTGAGGGCTCATCCCAGCCTAGATGGAAGGATAGTAACCAAAATTATATGAAATCCGCAATAAAATAGAAATCTAAACTCGCAAATCTGATCTAAAGCTTCAGATAATTTAGAATTACTATTGATAATAATTAATGGCCAGTGGCCAGTCGTGGCCCAGTGGCACAAGCGTGTGACTGTAAACGACTGGTTGTGGGTTCGATTCCCACTCGAGGAGTGGAAATATTAAATATTTTCATTTTCTCCGCTCTGGTGTCGAGGTAAAGTACGGTGTTAAGTTCCGCCACTTTAAATGCTGCTTCAGAATTTGGCAAAAAGTCGGAAACGGAGTGTTTTATCACTAGAGTTCCTCTGTCTGTATTCCGCACACAGCAGGGTCGCTGTGCACGGGATACAGTGTGAAGTTATGAAAAAAAAGATTTTCGTAATGTAAAGGTCATCATGTAAGTCCACATATGACTGTAATTGTGATGCTTGAGCGTTCTATCCTCTATTCATAGAAATAATCATAATTTAATTCTTTTTATTTTTTCGCCATGTTGAAAACAAAGAAACTCTATAGGAAAGAAAAAAAATATTTAAACTTTTAATACATTTATAATATACGTCTTAACTAAAATATACGAAGCGTAATTCGCTATGTATATGAGAAAGAAAGAAAGAAATAAAATATGTATATATGTTATTTCTTCTCACTTTCTTTCTTTTCTCACTTTCTTGCTTCTACAGTACAACACATAACTGTTTCTCTTTCTACGTTTACACACACGGTACACTGACCGAGCAGCACCTCGACGACGTGCCCGCAGGCGCGCAGGCGGCACATCATGTCGAGCGCGAGCTGCAGCTCCCCGAGGCTGAGCAGCGTGCAGGCGAGCGGGCGCGCGTCCGCCAGCGCGCCGCGCCGCACCAGCGCGCGCAGGCGGCCGGCCGCGCCGCGCGTCACGAGTGCACGCACGCACAGCTCCGCGACCGCGTGCTGCGGGATTATGTCGTGGCGGGCGAGCGACGCCAGGTATGCCGTTACTACCTGCAGAGTGTATATATATTTTGGATTCACGCTTCATTCGCAGAGTAGGTTAGGTTAGGGATGGAGAAAAACGAACGATGTCAAAATCGATATATTTGTATTGACATCGATTCGAACATATCGAATACTTTTAACATTTTTTAAAATGTCAATCACCATTAGGAAATTGAACAAAACATTTCAGTTAAAACCAGTGTAGACCGCGCGTTATGCTATTATGTCGTGGTATGTCGTGGCCTAAAGCAGTCATCACGTCTAAATCACCAATAATGATATCTCAATAAAGTATAAATAAAAGGCCATCTGTCATACTATTATAAATGCGAAAAAACTCTGTCTGTATGGTACTCAATAACACCTATTCTACTGAACCAATTTAAATCAAATTTGACGCAGAGATAGTTAAGAAACTGAGAACGGTTATAAGCTACTTTTAAATCCGAAAAATGAACTGTAAAGCATTGAAATAAAGGATGAAAGTTTGTATGGCAATTATGTCATTTTTAAAAATAGATTGGCGAAATTTATTTTGTAGACTTATAAATAATATATTATATCTTACAATATAAAAAATATCTTAAGGAGGTGAGAATAGGAGATAAAAAATTTTGTATGATAATGACAGTATAAAGCTTGTGACTCGGAAAATAAAAATATAGAAAAAATGCAGAGAATTACAAAGTCATGACAAAACGTAAAACTGAAATTAACAAGAAAGAAACCGCACACCGTAAGAAGTTGAAATAGAGAATGAAAATTTGTAGGGAAATTACGTTATTTTTAAAGCTAGAAGCTTGAGCACAAGCAGAGGGAACCTAGTGTTAAAACACTTCAATCCTGATTTCATCAACCATATTTATGTCAAAATATTTTTATACAAACTTTCGGCCCCTATTTCAACCTTTTAAGAGATAATTTTTGAAAAATAAAGTCGCTTTTGTTTGAAACTTGACTGGATGTTACACGGGATCTTCAATTATTTTCGTTATGAATGAATGTCATAGATACGTAACAGAAAGATAAGACAGTCTTACTCATGTAATATAATGTTATATTTATTCTCTTCTTTTATTACCTAAGAATTTAATAAAAACATATTTTTTTTAAAAAAAATAATGTTTTAAAAATGAACGAATATGAATTCGAAACATTAATAATTTATTCAGTCGGAGAACGAATCTCCTATCACCAAGCTATTGGGCTACCCGCCTTTTACGCTCGCGGGTGAATACTAATACAATAATACTAAACGTTGCTGATGTTTATATATGCGAAAAAACATATCCCAGTTATATGTCTATATCTTTTATTAAAGAAAAAAATATACTAAAAATCAACAATTTTTACACAAACGTTAATTCAGGCAATATCAGAATTAATGAAATGATCCTCCTGCAAGTCATCAAGGCTGCGGGAGCTCTGGAAGAAACCCCAGAACACCCTGAAGGCGACGGTGGTCTGCATTAGGCGGGCCGTCCACCGAGGCGTCGTAGTGGAATGCGCGAGCGAACCTGCGACGTCTCATGAGGGTGGAGAGGGTTTCCGTTGGGCTTTAGTGGGTAGTATCAGACTCGTCGTTGAGCCCCACAGTATCATCCGTATGCAAGGCAGTTCTGTCCTCCTTGTCTACGGATGATCTGCGTAAACTGCATTTCCCAGCGAAAAAAAAAAAAAAAAAAAAGGCAATATCAGAACAAAGAATGCAACGCCTGACTGTAAACGCAATCGTTATGGGTTCGATTCCCACTCGGGGAATTTTCTCAGGGAATTCTCGATAAATTGGAATATATATTATTTTCATTCCTCCGCTTTGCTGCCTAAGAAAAAGCTTTTAACCCTCACTTAACTCGCAATATATCAATTTTCGGGCATTGCGTCATGGTCTTCGCGTCTTGGCACAAGGTCCTCTTTGACTACCAAAAAGCTGCTAAAAAAGCGTAAAATTGCAAAAAGAATCTAGAAAAAGAACTCCCTACCTGCACAAGATATTCTATATCCTGCGATTGTAGCACATGCTCGCAGATATCGGTCTGCGACACTAGTACTGGAAAATGTCCCGAGCCGGCCGCCGAACCCGTTACTCCCGCTGTGTTGCGTGCTACCTCTATATCCGCCCACTTTCTGTTAAATTTTAAAAGGGAAAAATTGTTTAGAGGAATTGTACCAGGGGTCCGCAACCCGTCAGTCATGAGGTCCGTTTAACTTACTCATACATTATTCTACGAATAATTGTTTCATAACAGAGAGAATTCTATTTATTAAATACTTAAATATTTTATTTAAAATGTTATTTACACATTTAGTAACTTCTAAAACACATTTTTAGAAAACATATAAAGATTTTTGAACACAGCGGGATTCGAACCCGCGCCTATGCCGAGCGCCAGAGCGCGGGAAACTGAGTAATATTTTTTTTAGTACAACATTTCATATACTTAATAAAATGTATTTATTTATTATGTCAACTATTTAAAAATAAGAAAAAAAGGCAAATAAGATTTTAAGAACAAGATACAACCCCGTCGTGGCACAGTGACTATAATAGAGTATGTCTTTTTTTTTTTAGCTTCACGCTGTATCCCGCGCACATTCGGGTAGGCAGAGGGAACCTAGTGTTGAGACACTCCGTTCCCCACGCACCGACGAATTCGGAGGCTTGCGTGTTAAGTAGCGGAACTTAACGCCGCGCTTTACTAATAGATATTTAGTAAGAATAATTATATTTAAATTATTTTCATTTCTCCTCTCTAGTTTTTAAAATATGACGCGGCGTTGAGTTCCGTTGCTCAACACGCAATTTTGGTCAGAACGTGAAAAACGGAGTGTTTTATGCATGGAAAAGCATTAATATAATAAAAAAATACAAATTAAACATACTTCCACATACATACCTATACACAGAATTAATTTCGTCAAACGACTTGGTCAATTCCACCAAATAATTGCCCGCATCAGTAACTAATTGGTTTAGAATCCTATATATCGTTTCTTTACTATTTTGACGTCTTAGTAATACTGCTATTATTTTTGACACTTCGTCTTTAGGCACCTAAAAGACAAATTTAAATTTTTTTAGAAACTTTAAAACATGTTTGTGTTATTCCATACTTAGGAAAATTGAAAAAGACATTTAAAGAAAACGTATATAAATTTGAACGCAGCGGGATTCGAACCCGCGCCTCCTGAATACCGTCCAGGCGCTCTCACCGCTGAGCCATGTGTTCTACTACCGGCTGCGTTGAAATTCTTATACGCTTTATTACAACTTATTTTTATTGTAATAAAGCGGTAACTACAATTTTTATATATTTTCACTTTTTCTTTAAATGTATTTTTAGAAAAACTCTAAAAATTTGAACGTACCGGGATTCGAACCTGCGCTATGTGCTCTTACTGCCAAGCCATACGATCTGTATTGACAGTAAGGCAATCAGATCAATTGGGTGGTAAGAGACGCGGGTTCGAGTCCCGTTACGCTTCGTAGAATTTTTTTAATGTTTTCTATAAACATTTTTCATATCATAAATATGTGAATAATAATTAACAATAAGTCACGTTGAAAGAAAAAAATACATATTTTATTAAGAATTCGAATTTTCAAATTATTAATTAATCAAATAATCTATGTGCTTTTAAATGTTAGAATAAGTGTGACGAAAATAAATATTTTTAATAGCTTCACGCTGTATCCCGCACACAGCAGGGTAGGCATAGGGAACCTTGTGTCAAGACACTCCGTCGAATTCGGAGGCATTGCGTGGTAAGTGGCGGAACTTAACGCCGCGCTTTACCTCGACACCAGAGCGAAGAAAATGGAAATATTAAATATTTCCACACCTCGAGTGGGAATCGAACCCACAACCAGTCGTTTACAGTCACACGCTTGTGCCACTGGGCCACGACTTTCCACAATATTTTTAACAGTTTTTTTTTAATATACATCTCAAGACAAAGAAAGCTCAAAAAAAAACAGCTTCCCACTTTTCCATACATACAACACTAGACAAATAGATTATAGTGTCAAATCACTCCGTTCTCCGTTTCCCACCAAGCGAAATAAAAAAAAATAACTTACCGAATGCGCCAAACCAGGCAATATGAGATTGACTGTCCACAAACATCCAAGCCTCGCATCTATTATGAAATCTGGTTGAAATACAACCCAATTACCTGAATCTGAATTATTATTAAGGAAAATATATTATAAAACCAGTAAAATATTATATGGGCCAGTCGTGGCGTAGTGGTACGAACGTGTGACTGTTAACGACTGATTGTGGGTTCGATTCCCACTCGAGGAGTGGGAATATTTAGTTATTCCATTTTCTTCGCTCTGGTATCAGAGGTAAAGCGTGGCGTTAAATTCCGCCACTTAACACGCAATGCAATAAAGTGAGGAACGGAGTGTGTTAACACTAGGTTCTCTCTGCCTACCCTGTTTTGTGCGGGATACAGCGTGAAGCTAAAAAATACAAAATATTATTAAACTAGCGGCCCGCTCGCGGCCTCGCCGCGAACTACATAACTGCTTCGTTATATTGCAACCATCGGGGGTGGATTTTTGAAAAAATAAGTAGCCTATGTTTGACCCTTGATTATTTACTACTTTCATTCTAAATTTTAGTCAAATTGGAGCAATAGATAAGCCGTAAAAGCGTGACAGACAACCAGACAGACTTTCGCATTTATAATATAAGTTAATTAATAACATAAGCTATAATTAATATTGGTTTAATCCATAATTGGTATTAAATAACTTCAGCCATAATTGATATTGGTTGTGGGTTCGATTCCCATTAGGCAGGATAGTTTAAAATTTAAATATTTACATTTTTTGCGGCGTTAAACTCTGCCACTTAACAAATAATGTATAGAATTAGGAGGGAAAGTGGAGAGCGGCGTGTCTTGATATTATGTTCCCTCTATTTAAAACCAGTCATGGTTTGGTAGAATAAAGTGTGACTGTAAATGCGACTGGTTGTGCGTTCGATTCCCACTCGAGGAGTGGAAATAACTAATATTTCATTTTATTCAATAGTCAAAATGAAGTTAGTGTCAAGACACTCCGTCCTTCACTTTCCACCCGTAATCTAAACATTCCTTGTTTAGTGCCGGAAGTTAAAATAACTATTAATACTATTTTTAAAGAGATTAAGAGATTTGCGAAAAATAAAAGCTTATTATATTACTATATACATATATAAGTACTATTTTACTTTTTTTATTTAAATATACTATTTTTTTAAAAGGATACACATAGGACATAGTTGTTCATCCACAACCGCCGGTTTCATAGATATACCTTGAACTATGGGTATGTGTATACAGATATTATTCTCTACTTTGGATTCTTCCATTATGTCAAATAATTGAGAAGTTTGACTTGACTGAAAAAAAAAACAATAAAAATCAAATTATTATTGATCAAAGTACAGTAGAAACTCGATTAATCAGGCTAATTATTGTAGGATGATCCGGATAATCCAATGTATGAAGAAAAGGGTTTTGTTAAAAAAATGTGTAAAGTTGTATGTCAATTAAAAAAGACGAATACATAATCAACTTTAATTCATGCTTGCAAATATTTGACTAACAGGTTATTCAGTATAATTGGTCACTAATCGGGCCCAATAATCGAGTTTCTACTGTAGCAGAAAATACAGTATAACATCCCCATCCCACTCCTATCCATAATGTCCGAATTCCACTTACTTGATGGTGAATAACAAGCAGATCATCTATAACGCTGACTGCAAAACGACCCACGAGACCTGTTTTAAGAACATGCTGTACTCCAGCGCCTCCGGATATCGGCATTAACCACACCTGGAATTATTATTTAAATAAAGATACTAGAATAAAAGGTACTAGAATAATAATAATGGGTAAACAAAAATGGATTGGCTTCAATTGAGTTTAAAATAAAACTTTTTGATAGTAAAATTAATATTTTAAATATGAACTATACCTATCATCATTATTTTATCATCATCATCACGCTGTAACAATTATTTTATCATCATCATCACGCTGTATCCCGCACACAGCAGGGTAGGCAGAGGGAACCTAGTGTTAAGACGCTCTGCTCCCTACGCACGGCCGTGGCGGAATTCAACGCCGCGCTGTGCCTCGACACCAGAGCGAAGAAAATGGAAATATTAAATGTTTGAGAACATTTAATATTTCCATTTTCTTCGCTCGCTCGCTTTGAGAATCGAACCCACAACTAGATGTTTTGCTTAAATGCAAAATAACTAAGCAAAAAAAAAACTATAAAAGACAAATAATAGAAAAGCACTAAACATAACTACATATAATGTAATAAATTTTCTGCAATTAAAACTTACTTCAGTCGGTCCGCTAATAGTCGAGGAGCTGTGTTTGAACAATGCACACCATGCTGCACCACACAGTCGTAGAACGTACACATCGCGTTCTACCACTGGTTTGGGCCATTCCACTGTAAAAAATATATTAAAGTAATTAATATTTACATTTTTTACAGATTAATGTTTTTTCCCATATGTTATTAAGGTAGATAGAGAGAGAATAGTGTCCAGACACTCTCATTTTAAGCTTGATTTTGAGATATTGAGAGTTAAGTGGGAAAATTCTAAAACATATTTTGCTTTACTAGAATAAGGACATAAAAATAATTGAAATTAAATCAGTCTCCTCATGTGTGGGCGAAATCCCACTGGAAGAATTGGAATGAATTTTAAATAAAATCAATAACTATAAATCAAATTGTGCACTAAATACTAAAGTTCTCATTAAAAACATAAAAATAAAATTATTTCAATTCCTAAACTTAAAAAAACTGCTAAATTCTATTACAAAAGGTCAAGTCATTTGACTTTGATTTTTTGTTCAATATAAAGAGTTACATGTTTCATTATTCTGATCTTCTAATAATTTACCACAACACAGATCACTGAAGTTACTGAAGATGAAGCTGTATAAGAAATTCAAAAGGATTTCTTTTTTATGTCAATTATAATTAATAGATTTATTGCTGACAGTGATGTTTTTAATAGATCTGCCTGCGATTAAAAAAGTAACTTGAATATTTTTAAGTATTTTGGTACTTTGGCTAGTAATATGTTGAAAGTAAAGTAGTTGAACGGCTAGTAAAATGTTTGAACATGCAAATGCAAATATAGAATTCTAAATATAACTTTGCCAATGTCACATTGTATAAAGAAAACATTATAGGGATAAATAATCTTAAATAATAAATAGTATTTATGAAGATAAATCACATTTTTTAAATTATTTACAATAAATACATACCTTCTAACTTCTGTAATTTAGATATAGTTGAGTTGTTTAAAGAGAATGGCTGTAGCAAAGCTCCATTGTTGCCAGCTAGCAGAATTATATTGCTTTGTGCACACCATGAAAACCAGGCACCGCTGAAAAAACATGTGTTTATTTTTATAAAACAACAATTCTATAAAAATGATTCTATTTAGAGCCTTTTCAAACATAAAATTACATTTTCTTTAAATATATAAGCATCAGATTTTTAAAAAATATTATTATTCAATAACAACCTTCTTCATTTTTTATTGTAACTTTGTCAAAATCTAATTATAGCAAATAATTTATACATGTTGTGTATGACATTATTTTTAAACACAATATGTTATTGGTTTCTTATAAAAAAAATATAAAATGAATAGTAAATTACCTAAAAGATGTACTTTTTAAAGTTTTTAACTGTCTTTTCTCGGCTATCACTTGCAACAACTCTATTCCATGGTCAGTTATAAAGGCAATTTCATTAGCTCTTGGCCACACAAAGCCTAATATTTTGGCATTTTTCCACTTACAAGTATGAGAGTATTCAACATTAGTTGGAGCCAGATCTTTAAAGTTAGCAAATTCTACAGTTGCATTTTGACCTTCTAAGTTTCTTTGTATTGCTAATATTTTGTGATCAGGGGAAAATTTTATAGATATGATAGGTCCTTTATCTTCCATTCGGAATGAAGTACTTTTTGAATCCATTCCGTTGACAGTCACACCAGTTACACCCCCAGAACGAACAGTAAACACCTGTAATTCAATATTTTTTATATAACTAAAATAGCAGTATCGGCTCATATAAATTAAAATCAAATATAAGAACTTGAAGATAAATGTAATTTATATAATTAAGAGTAAAAAGTATAAAATATATAAATACTAAACTAATTACCTCTCCATTTGTATCGTCAAAAAATACATTAGTAACAGGACTATCTGCATCAAACCTTTTGGGCTGTTCAGAAAGACAAAGATAATATTTATCACTATCTTTTAATGAAAACCTAGCCATGTTTAAATTAAAATAAGAATTATACAGCAAAGTAAACACGTATTTTATTTGTATTATGATTTTATGATGTTTACAGCTGTATCTGACAGATTGACTACTGACAGTTAGTTAATAATGACATAAGGCTCATTATATAATAACAGAAATTTTAAAAATAAACATACTTTATAAAAAAAATAATCTTCTTATTTATTATTTCACTCTTACTTATTTTTGAATTATTTTGTGAAACTTATTAACATAGTAATAATATGTTAAATTTTAAATATTCTTCTTCTTAGCTTCTTTCTTTTAATAATGCGTATATGTATGTAGTCCATACCTAATAACCATGGTAACAACACGAACTGCAATAACAACATTGTTTGAGTAATCTAAGAATAATTATTATAAATAAGTAAAAAATGAACGAAAGTATAGAATTAAAGAACTTTAGCACTAATTATTCTAAAGGAAGTGACTCTGAAGAATATCACGAGATAAGCTTAGATGTAGTTGAAGAAGAATCACAAACAAGTAAATTACCATTGTTTAGTGAACACGACTTTTTTACACAATATGAAAATAAAAAAATAAAGAGTAAACCAAAGAAGAAAAAAGGGAAAAAGAAAGAGAAAGTAAAAGATCTTATGGATGTTATAAATACTGAAATTGCTGAGGAACCGTTTCTTTCAAAAAATAACATTGTTACTTTTGATTATACTAATGAAGTTAGTAAATATTTAAAAGTTCCTTATATTCGAAAAAAATCTAGATCTATGGACAGGGATGCTGAACGTGGGTAAGTAATATCTAATATTCTAATATCTCATTAATCTGTTGTGGCCAGTCGTGGCCCAGTGGCACAAGAGTGTGACTGTAAACGACTGGTTGTGGGTTCGATTCCCACTCGAGGAGTGGAAATTATATTTCCATTTTCTTCGCTCTGGTGTCGAGGTAAAGCGCGGCGTTAAGTTCCGCCACTTAACACGCAAGCCTCCGAATTCGGCGGAAAGTGGGGATCGGAGTGTCTTAACACTAGGTTCCCTCTGTCTACCCTGCTGTGTGCGGGATATAGCGTGAAGCTATTTAATTTAATTTTTTAATTTAAATTAATCTGTTTCTGTGAGGAAAGCTTACTGCTAACAGACTAATTGCAAAAAAGTTAGAAAATTAAGTTCCGCCACTTAACACGCAATGCCTCCCAATTCGGCGGTGCGTGGGGAACGGAGTGTCTTAACACTAGGTTCCCTCTGCCTATCCTGCTATGTACAACGTGAAGCTAAGAAAAAACAAGTTGGGTAGTACAATTTAACCTTCAGGGTAAAGTCCGATATTCATATAAAATTTTAATAAAAGTTATCAATATGACACCATTATGATGTCAAACTATATTTTAAAAAGATAAACATTTGAATATAAAATAAAATACTGCAAAATACTTAAATATATGTATAGATTAAGAGGCTTATAATAATTCTGCTTTTAGATATTGACTAACTGAGTACATTTTGGTCTATGCTAGATGATAATATATGAAAAGACAATAAATAAATACAAATTTAACTTCAGATTCATAAGTAGTACCTATACCTTCAAAATAAAACATTAAAATGTATTTTACAGTTATCATACTAAAATCATCGCAAATATCAGTCCAATATTTCCGTGTGTTCTCGAAAATACTACGAATAAAGAATCACAAGATGTACAAGTACAATATATGGGACCGACATTATTTGGAGATATTGTAACTGATTATGAAGATAGTGATCGAAAAAGAACGCCTAAATTTTTAGATGTCATTTTAAGAAATATAAAATTTAAACATCATCACGATTTCTCCTTAGAGAAATTACTTTGCGTTAAGTTAACCGAAGTTTATGAGGAATGTGTATTTGTCAAGACAACTTTGACAGATCTGCTTAAAAATATAGATATAAATAGAAGAACTAGAAGTAATTTAAAAGAAAAATTGCTTAAAATTAGTCCGAATAAAAAAGACGATGCTAGATTCGATAGCAATGTTCTAAAATATACTAAACTAATGCTCGAATATAAGGAGAGATATTTTAAAATGCTGAAAAGGGAAAAGCAGTTATTACATAAGTTAAAATCTTTGTGGAGTGACATTGAAAATGTTCGTGAAAAATCTGAGTGTAAGACAGATTATATTCTGGAATTGAATGAACTAAATATGGACGATGAAGATTTTAAAAATGAATGGAATCAAATTTTTGAAAGAGAATACTCCGATTTAATCATAAAAATTGAATATGAATTTATAATTAAGTATTTAGATTATAAAGAAAGTAAATCCAAAAAAGATGAAGATAAGAAAAGAAATCCTAAACCAAAACTCAACATCGACTATGACGAATTAAAAACGCAAGTAGAGAATATCGTAGCGGAAATATTACCACAAGACAAAATGGAAGTAATTTTGAAGCAAGATAAAAATATTTTGAGTAATTTATATGATTATAGCAAAGGTTCATACAAAAATAATTATTTTAAAATTTATGTTGATAATGTTTTTGTTTGTGAATCGGAAGTGTATGAAAGTAAGGGCGATCAATGGGATGTAGATTTTGAAGAGTGCTTGTCTATTGAAATATTACCCCAAAACAGTGATTTACGGATAGTCTTATATGAAAATGACGATGACGTGTCTGTATTAAGATTAAATTTATCTGCTATAAAGAAAAATACAAATGAAACAAATTTTGTTAACAAAGAATTTGACTATAATAAAATGGTAGAACCTTCAACCAAAACAATAGGAAGCGGATTTGATATAAAACATATTTGTTCAAAACACAAAGTAAGATTAAAGTCGAGCAATATGTTTAAGGGTAAAATATACACTAAATGTGAAACTAGTGTTAAAATAGGATGGAATGAAAAACTTAATAATAACACATTTGAGTCTATTAAATCATGTACAGAAATCGGAGCTCAATTGAAACGGATGATAGGCTCGAAGGACCAAGCAAGTGTTAAAGCTTTGATTGATATTATAAGTGAGCTATACGAACGTAAAGTAGACGATAATGAAAGTATAGTAAGTAAACTTGAAGAAATATGTAAAGGATCTCTTAAAAAGGAAGATTCGTTTGATTTTAAGCATATTGATATAGATATGACTAGATTTAAATTATTATATCAAAGGCATAATGGCGGCTTTGTTGGTATACAAAATAAGGTAGTTCCCCTATTTCCAACACAGATTTCAACGGAACAGTTAAACAGTTTGCAGAAAAGTGAACAACAAGGTATAGATTATATTAAGCTAGAAAGTAGCGCTGAAATGGATGTAATAGACTTACAAAGGTATATCGGTATGAAATATGTTGAGAGGTTAAACAAAAATTTGATAATGAATATAAATGAGTGTCTCTTAAAGAAGACTTATAAAGACGTCGTAAAGGATTTTAATGTGATAAACTGGAGGTAAGTAACAAATTGGGTTAGACCTAATGAGGAAATATTTTTCTTCAATTTCTTCACGCCATATGGTAAATAAACACTTTCATGTGTCATTGTAAATATATATAACTAGCTGTTGTATTAGATTCGATCATCCTACACAGAAAAATGCTCAATTTTAAAGTTATTTGTTAGCTGTGGTAGCGCGAAGGTCGAATTAATTTCTGTAACTCAACACATAATGTCTTGTTCTCGAGCGGGAAGTGAAGAATGGAGAGTTTCTTATACGTTCTACTTGCTTGGTGTGCTTCACGGGAATAATCGTGACTCTGAAGAGAAAATATTATTTTTTCAAAATCGCAGTTTTAATTTTGTAAATAAATCAAAAATTTGAAAGTAAGGACGGTTATATATATATATAACTATAAATAGTAAATAATATGTTACTATTCGTAACTTATATGCCTGCCTATGAAAATATGGCAAAACTATATGGAACATTTTGCGTATCTTATATTTATTATTATTATGTATTATAATATAGATTTGACGAACCTTCAGACATCATATCAAACCAACAAGTTTTACTAAAACAAGAGTCTCTAAAGGAACAGGAAATATATATAACAGTGCTTAGAGCATTCAACTTATCTGACAGAAGTGCTGCTTTGTTGACGGAGGAAAGTGCGGACGATGATGATATAGCTGGTAAATTTTATACATTTTCTTACACACCAGTCTAGTAACAGTAGCTAGAGAGAATATTAAGACTCTGCTTCCTTCTTTCCACCCAAATTGCCTGAATTAAAATTCAAATATAAGCTTTCCCTCGAGCGGGACTCGAACCCACAACCAATCTAGTTGATAGTCGGACGTCCTACTTATAAATAATACGTAACGAAAATGGAGCAAAAATTAAATTTTTGTGGCTATAAATTATGTCTTGACTAGCTCATGTTACTGTTTACTCTAATTTGTAATTTCAATAATTCACCAAAAACATGAGATACTAGCAGCCCGGTCGCGGCTTTGCTGCATAAACTGCATAACTGTTTCGTTGTATAGCAACCCTCGGGGGTGGATTTTTAAAAAATAAAGTAGCCTATGTTAGCTTGGATTATCAACTATATTTATGCCCAAAATTTATTACAATTGGTCAGGCGGTTTAGATGCTTCATACATACTTTGATCTCCTATTTCATTCAACCCTATGTTAGACCCAGTAACTTTTACTACTTTCATTTTAAATTTCATCCAAATCGGACCGGTAGATTAGCCGTGAAAGCGTGACAGACAAACAGACTTTCGCATTTATAATATAAGTATGGATATCAATCCAAATAAAACCGCTAAACACTATTGTGTTACCAAATTATTAAGTTTATTTGTTTAAATCTTTTTCTTTTTTTTCTTGTAAAATTATAAAAATATAGATGGGCGATATTTACAAGCTCCTACGACGATGCCTTGGAATCAAATATTTTTTTGCTTCATTTAATATCTTTCTATTTCTAAACTGTCAAATAACACTTGAATTAGGTGTTAAAAAGAGTTATTGATATTTTAACATTATGCGGAGCCGGTCGTGGCGCAGTAGCACAAGAGTGTGACTGTAAACGACTGGTTGTGGGTTCGATTCCCACTCGAGGAGCGGAAATATTTAATTAATATTTCGAGGCAAAGCGCGGCGTTAAGTTCCGCCACTTAACACGCAATGCCTTCGAATATGACGGAAAGTGGGGAACGGAGTGTCTTAACACTAGGTTCCCTCTGCCAATCCTGCTGTGTGCGGGATACAGCGTGAAGCTAAAAAAATAATAATTATGTTACAGGTTACAAAGTACATCCGTTGAGGCCATTTGTACGTGCCAGTTACCACGGAGTGTACGCGCAGACGGCGACGGCTATCGGATGCTATCCCACTTGGAATCATACTATGAAATTAAAGACGAAGTAAACTAGTTCTTAGTTATTTATAAAGTTGTAATATTCTTTTTTAGCTTCATGATGAACTAGACACACTCTATCTTCACCTTTACGGCATTTTTGACTTTGCCATTGATCCTTAGTGGGGGGGCTGACTGAATGTGCAAGTGGGTGTGGATTTTCATATGGGGAAAAATCATCCAAACCAATCATAATATATTATTTTCGGGTGATTAGATAAACCCTTATAACTTATTATATTTACTGTTAATTTTTGTTTATACGTGTGGAAACTAAAACGAAGAAATTATTTAGGATAAGACTTTTTTTTAGCTTCACGCTGTATCCCGCACACATCAAGGTAGGCAGAGGGAACTTAGTGTTAAGACACTCCAGTCCCCACTTTCCGCCGAATTCGTATTAAGTGGCGGAACTTAACGGTGCGCTTTTCCTCAGAGCGAAGGAAGTAGAAATATTAAATATTTGCACTCCTCGAGTGGGAATTGAACCCGCAACCAGGCGTTTACAGTCACACGTTGGTGCCACTGCGCTACGACTGGCCCCAGACTTTAGCGCATGTATTTAAAATTGACTTTATTAATTTCTAGATTTGAACCCCTTTCGTCCATTCATATAAATATATATGATGAATGTAAAAATAATGCCAGCGAGTTGCATTCAGACGAGCATTCTGCACAAAGTACTGTCTACTACAGGAAGAGTAATAGATGGCTGGGAACTGTTAATGTGTCGCTTCATACTGTACTGGCTTTGGGAAATGTATGCATTTTTACTTATTACTTGTAGATAATATAATTTAATAAAATATGTGGTAGGCAGAGGGAACCTAGTGTTAAGACACTCCGTTCCCCACGCACCGCCGAATTCGGAGGCTTTGCATGTTAAGTGGCGGAAATTAACGCCGCGCTTTACCTCGGCGCCAGAGCGAAGAAAATGGAAATATTAAATATTTCCACTCCTCGAGTGGGAATCGAACCCACAACCAGTCGTTTACAGTCACAGGCTTGTACCACTGGGCCACGACTGGCCACTGTCTGGTAGTTAGTTTTTTTTACTTTTTAAGATCTTCTTTGAATCATTGGGAAATTGTTAGGAAATGAGTTAGGTATTTAGTTTGTAATTGTTGTTCACATTTTACAGTTTTATTATGTGCTTTTTTTAATATTATCATTATGGTATTACTTTAAGTAATACCTATTTAAAAATTTACACACTTGAAAATTGTAAAACATTTTTATAGAAAACGTATATAAATTTTAATGCACCGCGATTCGAACTTGCGCCTCGAGAAAACTGTTCGAGCGATCTAAACAAAATGCTAAGCAGTTTTTTTTGTATTATGTTATAAAAAATAAAATTGCGCCTCGTATTTGAAAACTTTAATTGTTATTCTAAATGTGTCATTTTATTTCAGATTCGAGGAGCGTTTAAAATCACTTCACCGCCATTCACATTCGGTTACGAAAATATAAAAACAAAGGAATCCCAATCATTAATTGCAGAAATATCTCAACTGTTCAAAAAAGATACTTCTTTCATAGTCCTTCAAATATCTGCAAGCATGTCCCGATTTGGTGGACTTAAGAATTACAACCAGCCCATACCCACTGAGCCCAATGATAGTCTAATTTGCCATATAAATGAATTTTTAACTGAATACGTAAATGATTTTCCTACAAGGAATATTTCTCTAACTTTCATAGATAGTTCTGGAAAAAATAAATGTGCTTCGGAATTTCTACAGCCAATTCCTTTACCAGATTATGACTTTGCCCCCACTAATCCTAAAAAAGCTGAATCTGCGATTTCAAAGAGTTCAGGACATTCTAGAAGTTCGTCATCAAGGAGTAGTAGAAAGAGGAATTCAGTAACAGAAGAATCTATAAGTGGTTTTGAGGTTAACAAGAGTGAAGGAAATTTGTTGAGTAAAAACATGGAAATGGCGATCAGATACGTGTCTCTGATACCGACTTACGAAGTGACGGAGAGTCATGTTGTGACGTTGATGGGAATGGTAGTTTTTTTATCTTGGTATAACTGTATCATTATGAGAAGTAAAGAGAATGTATTCTCTAATATCTATTAGTTGAAATATATCACACCGCTTTTTCGCGCGCACCAGCGCAATTAGAGAATCTAGTATTAAGACAGTCTGTTCTTCGTTTTCCAACTAAATCTCAGATGTCATTTGGCGGTGTTAAAATACTGGATTAATGATGAATCATTATCTTCAGAAATAATTGTCTTTTTATATATATTTAATTAGAACAATCACATTTTATACATCATACATAGAACAGCCATTGTAGGAACAAAACTAACAACTTAATGTTGCCACTGCACTAAACATAAAATAGCAGTTGCCAAAACATTAAATATAAATGTACTTATAAACTAACAGGCAGTACTTAACACTGCACTTTGTTATACCAGAGCAGGGATATTAGAATAATTTACACATGTATTGTCCCTGAGTGGGTATCGAACACGTAACTATTACGTTTATAATGAGACGCTGTCCTACCGCGATCATTTATAAATTCATAAACATGTTGTTGCATTAAAATTATATTGAAGATAATCTCTCTCCTTACAAGTGAATTTCTTATTTATATAGAAAATACAATTCATGCATTTTTATGTCAACAACAATTCACTTCTAACGGTCTAAAAATAAAAAAAAAACGATTGTATTGATGAATATTTGTTAATTTCTAACATTAGTAATATACCAAAAAATAGTAGGTAATATTTATGACTATATTAGGTAATATTTCGTTTTAAAAATAATTAATTTTACACTGTACTTTACCAAAATATTTTTTAGGAACTACTAAAAGTGTTATACGGATCTCCGTTAGACCATACCATATTACTTGCGAGTTTCTTCATACATTTAGGCATAAAATGCTGGATTATCATCGGATTTGGTTTACCTCGTGGTCTAAGCAGCTACGTTCTGGTGAAATATCATAATAATAAGATATTAATGGCAGATTGTGAAGAAAAACGGGGATTGTTTAATAAAAGTCAAGAAATAACTTGGTATATATTCGATGCTGTGGCGGGAGAGAGATTTGAGTTGAGGGATGTTGGGTGTCCATTGAAAACTGTTAGTCATGTTTTTGATTGTGAAAATGTAAGTGTTATGTTTTTAAAGGTTTTTATTATAATAGATAAGTTTCACTGAGATATGTTTAATAACATTTTAATTGTTTTTATTTTAGGTAAATGCAAATATATTTTCAATCAATCAAAAGAACAGAGCGCCTGTTTATACAGAAAAAAAATCCGTTGTCTTCTCTCTACTCAATTTTAACTTATACGAATGGAGTGGTGGAATTTAATGCAGCGTTGTGCATTACCCAAGTGTGGCATAGAATAAAAATAGATATATGAATCCTCTCACAAAAACACAAATAAAAACAGTGTTTTGTATTGGTCTAATCCCCATACACCATCCCACCTTTCCTCTTTAAGTTATTAAAAAAAGTTTCACGCTGTATCCCGCACACAGCAGGGTAGGCAGAGGGGACCTAGTGTTCTGTTCCCCGTTTTTCGCCAATTTTTGGGGCCATTGTGCGTTAAGAGACGATACTTAACGCCGCGCTTTGCCTCGGTACCAGAGCGACGAAAATGACAATATTAAATATTTCCACCCTTCAAGTGGGAATTGAAGCCACAACCAGTCGTTTACAGTCACACGTTTGTGCAACTGTGCCACAAAATGAAAATGTTATGAATATTGTTTCAGATATGGGTTAATATGCAAGCGACAGAGGATTGTGAAAGTGTTTCATTTGACTTTGCAAAATCATCAAACTGGCAAGCTGTAAGTATTATTTTAATGAACCCAGAAGAAAAAATATTGGATAAAAGAAATGAAAGTATCTTAACACTAGGTTCCCTCTGCCTACCCTGCTGTGTGCGGGATACAGCGTGAAGCTAAAAAAAAAAATACTCGATGGTTATGTGCTCGGATCCATCATAAGATCACAAACATTTCTGTTACCTGGTTTGTCTGCTTACAGAAAGTGTGGGTACTTATGAAAAATTCAAATTATTTAATTCATGTGGTCTTGTGGCCAGTCGTGGCGCAGTGGCACAAGCGTGTAACTGTAAACGACTGGTTGTTGGTTCGATTCCCACTCGAGGAGTGGAAATTATATTTCCATTTTCTTCGCTCTGGTGCCGAGGTAAAGCGCGGCGTTAAGCTCCGCCACTTAACACGCTAGCCTCCGAATTCGGCGGAAAGTGCGGAACGGAGTGTCTTAACACTAAGTTCCCTCTGTTCCTCTTAACCAGCAGGGTGCTGTGTGCGGGATACAGCGTGAAAAAAATATGTGTTCTTGTATAATATGTGACGATCACAGGTTGAAATTCATCAAAGTTTATATTATGACGCAATTCCATGTTTTTATTGTAGGTTTTCGATAAGCCCCTTTTTGTAACGAGGCCTATAATTACCGACAGCTTATACAGTAAACCAGGGGATGTAGAGAAATTACGTTTTAATATAGAGACGAAAATAAAGAATAAAGTACAGAAATGGCGATCTCATGTGAAAACTATTTGGAACAGGTAAAAATTAACGTATACCGCTCGTAGTATCAACTCATTTTAATTAATTTAGTACAATTCTAAATTCGTAAAGGAAGAACTAAATAGGTAAAACCAAAGGCGGTGTAAAGCACATACACGAAATATTATTATTAATAAAAGGTTCTCTTCTATACGAATGTTATATAGAGGTAGTTTATTTAAAGACAATTATAGAAAACGTATAAAAAAATTCCAAGAGGCACGGGTTCGAATCCCGTTGCGTTCTTTTTTTCTTTATATTTACTAAAAATATATTTTTCAATTTCTTAAGTATGTGGATAATACTTATAAATGTTAAAAGGTATAGGTAGTATCTTATCTTTGGATTTTTCAATATTTACACATTTACATGTGACTCAAAAATTTGTACTAATACATTAAAAGGATTATGTGATCCTGTTTGATGTAAAAATAATAAATGAATTATAGTTAATATAAGAATAATGAAGGGAAATAAAAAATGAAAAGTATAAAATCGAGATATTTCAAGAATGTTCATCTTCCAACAGGTATTGTAGCAGCTTACTAAAGGAAATGCTGCCACACTACGAATATTGGGCGTTCAATCCGACTGAACCTCGACCAAATCTTGGAAATCGTTTGAAACAATTGATGGCTACATATAAGGTGAGCAGTTATAAAACTTATGAGTATGTATTTATTTTTTACCCGCGACGGAACGGCGACTGTATATGTGTTTGGGGTGAGAGGTTGTTTGTTTGTTTGTTTGTTTGTTTGTTTGTTTGTTTGTTTGTGTGTTTGTGCAAATTACTATGTCAATTATTTCCAAAACTATAAGTCCGATTTTGATACGGTTTTCTATGGTAGGTTTAGGTTCAATTGGCATATGTTCTTAGATATGTCTTATTACCTTAACTCACCAGGGGGCGCTGCAGTAAGCATTTTACGTGCAAACGAATGTTTTCAATTATCTCAAAAAATAATAGTCTGATTTCGATACGGTTTCCAGTGATAGATTCAGGTTTAATTGGTGGATGTTCTTGGATATGTTTTATCGTGTCAAGCCACCAGGTGGCGCTGCAGTAGGCATTTGTTTGTACTTTTTTTGTATTTATTTGTCTAAAACCGAAACTACTGATCCGATTGAAAAGAGTTTTAAGAAAAAGATTCAGCTTTGCTTGGTGCATATTTTAAGATTTTTATTTTTTTGTTACGGGGTAAATTCACCAGGGGGCGCTGCAGTAAACATTTGTTTATGCAAATCAAAAACTAATAGTCCAATTTAGATGAAACTTTCAAGGATAGGTTTAGGCTTAATCGGTGCGTCTTTCCATATATGTGTTATGGTGACCACTCATCAGGGGGCGCTGTAGTAAGCATTTGTTTGAGATTTTTTGTGTAAAACCAAATTTTTTCTTGTATTTATTTGTCTAAAACCGAAATTACTAATCCGATTGAATAGAGTTTTCAGAACTGGATTTGGCTTTGCTTGATGCATATTTTAAGATTTTTAATTTTTTGTTACGGTGAAAATTCACCAGGGGGCGCTGCAGTAAACATTTGTTTATGCAGAGTAAAAACTACTAGTCCGATTTAGATGAAACTTTCAACGATAGATTCAGGTTTAATTGGTGCTTCTTTTCATGTATGTGTTATGGTGGCCACTCACCAGGGGGCGCTGCAGTAAGTACATTTGTTTATGCAAAACTAAAACTACGAGTCCGATTTAAATGCAGTTTTCAATGATAGATTGAAGTTTACTTATTGCATATTTTCAAGTATGTGTCAACTCTCTAGGGGGCGCTGCAGTAAGTAGCTGCTTCCATTTTTTGTGTAAAACCAAAATGACTAGTACGATTGGAAAGAGTTTTCAGTATTAGGATTCCGCTTTGCTTAGAGCATGTTTTTATTATTAAATTTATATTACGGTGACAAGTCACCAGGGGGCGCTGCAGTAAACATTTAATTATGCAAAATTAAAACTATAAGTCCGATTTGTATGCAGTTATCAAAATAGGATCAGGCTTAATTAGCGCGTGTTCTCTTATATGTGTCGTGGTGTGACACCTCACCAGGGGGCGCTGCAGTAAGCATTTGCTTGTATTTTTTGTGTGAAACCTATTTAGATGCGGTTTTCTGTGATAGGTTCAGGTTTAATTGTTGCGTGTTTCTATATGCCATATCACGAACTACCACGGGGCGCTCCAGTACAAATTAGTTTGTTCAAAATCAAAACTACTAGTGGGTTTTGTGATTTTTACTGATTTATTTAGACAATGAAAATGTTACGGTGCCAATCTGCCAGGCGCTGCAATAAGTATTTGATAACCATAAAGTATTGGGTTTATAATTTCTTTTGGAGTTGCATGAAGATTAATAAAAGTATTTCGAAATTATGTAATAATATATAATATGTATCTATTCATTTTAAAAAGTTTAAAATAAAAAACAAAATTAAAAATTTTGAAAAAACCCACGACGGTTTAATTGTAATTGTAAAAGGATAAAATAACTATAAATCCCCCGCCTAAAAGAATATATGTAACGAGATGATGGGGACGGCTTCGTCGGGGGCTGTCAGTTGCAACCTCTATTTTAAATATAGTAGCTAGCAGTATAGATTTCGTTCTTAAAGTTTTTAAAAGGAATACCAGTTACCAAAACTGTAAATTCACATTAATATTTAAATTTTTTGCCAAACCTGTTTTAATAGCATATGAGAAGGTTTGTGCAAACTTAAAGTAATGGCAGCTCCGACGAAGTTGTCCCCATCATCTCGTTACATATATTCTTTTAGGCGGGGGATTTTTAGTTATTTTATCCTTTTTCAATAACAATTATACCGTCGTGGGTTTTTTCAAAATTTTTAATTTTGTTTTTTTTGTTATTAAGTAATGTTATGGGGCCAGTCGTGGCCCAGTGGCACAAGCGTGTGACTGTAAACGACTGGTTGTGGGTTCGATTCCCATTCGAGGAGTGGAAATATTTAATATTTCCATTTTCTCGAGTGTCGAGGAAAACCACCGAATTCGGCGGTGCGTGGGGAACGGAGTGTCTTAACACTAGGTTCCCTCTTCCTACCCTACTGAGCGCGGGATACAGTATGGAGCTAAAAAAAATACATAATAGTAACTTATAAATTGTTTTTTTTTTTTACCAGCTTTTTGTCTTTAACACAACAGGGTAATCTGAGTGCACTTACACTAGTGCAAACAGAGTATATTCACACAGACATAGTCCGTTTTCCTCTTTTTGTCTAAAATCGAGACATTTCGTGTTGAGTAGCTGATACTTGACGCCCCGCTGTCTTAGTTACCAAAGCGAAAATATGAAAATTTAAATGTGGGATTAAATGAAAATTTAGATATGGCATTTAAATTAACTCATTTAAACGAACCAAAACCAAACACACAGTCAACCGCTGCCCACTGCACCACGATGACCTCAATTAAATTAATAATTCACGTAATTAATTTAAATAAAAACAAAGAAAACACTTTATTAAATTTTCAGATATTTGGATTTCCACTAAACATGCCGTATTTGAACACCAAACTAATAATATCAAGTGTAAAGTCCACAGCTATACATATAAATGACGACCCTAGCGTGGAATTCGGTCTAGCAGTGGAAGT
Organism: Dryas iulia moderata; assembly: GCA_019049465.1. Classification (NCBI taxonomy): domain Eukaryota; kingdom Metazoa; phylum Arthropoda; class Insecta; order Lepidoptera; family Nymphalidae; genus Dryas; species Dryas iulia. The sequence goes on from CM032426.1 coordinate 714,307, forward strand.
GTATTCATATCCTAACAATGTGATAAGTGTTTGGGTGTTTCTAGCTAGTATCACTAGAATATACTAATATCGGAAGAAAGAATCGTAAACTATTACGAAAATAATGCAGACAGTAGTACGAAACATAGTAGGTATAACACGCACAGTTTACATCGAAAGGTTTACAGCGATCACCTATCCATATTAAACGCCATGGAACCGACTTTAAGGAAGATATTGGTGGTAAAAGGCGGAGAGCAAGGAGAAACCCGCGTGAGACAAATACTTGTGACTCCATTAGGCTGTGTATAGTGTCTCAGTCACTCCGCACTGCAACTCTCATTAGCTGGTTGAGTGCACCGGAGAGGAATGAAGGAATGCGTAGATATGACTGTTCAAGATAAAATGCGTGTACTATATAATTAATGGCAGAGTGTAGGAAGCTAATTTTTTTTTATAATAATACAGAACGAATATATTAAATTTATAAAATAAATATTACAAAGTATATGTAATAATCATGTGTTTTAATTAATTGTTAGACGTGGTTTTACTCGCGTAGTAAGAACTAAATTTTGTATAGAACTCGTTTAGTGTAGATGTCAAGGCATGGTTAGCTGTGTGAATTTGTTCTAACCCCAACATGGTGGAACATCCAAAATGGCGGACTAGTAAGTCAACTCTGTTCAACAATATGAATATCAAATGAGAACTAGATGAGGTACTATTATTGGTTCCACCAACTATTATTTAAGTAAATTTAAATTAACTTGTCTAAGATATAATTATAATAATTAAGGATCAAAGGTAACAATAAACAAGACCTTTCAGAAGAGCAATATAAAATTTATTTTTTAAACTCATCGAGGAATATTAAAAAGACCAAATTAATTTTAAAATAAAATAAAAAAAAAAAAAACAAATATGGAGATTGTATGTCTTTTCGTTTTAATGCTAACAAAATAGAAAATTAACATTTATTCCGTATTGTTGTATAAAAATATGCGTAAAAATAGAGAAAATGATGTTACAAGTTACGTGTCCAGCGATTGATTTGTTGCCCGAAGCTTCGAGAATCCGAGACAAATAAAGCCGTAGACTATTCAGTACCGTCTTTACCAACACTTTTAAAACACAAATTAAAATCACACTGCCTCTAAAATCATTTCAAAACATACAAATAATAATTAATAATCGATTATATACAAAACAAATAATTAATATATGCAAAATTGTTTATTTAAAACGTTAATTTCCGATCAATCTGTTGTATATCACAATCTTTTAAAGGCAGTTTGACAATTTCATGCATATACATACTTTTTTTTATGTTAAAATAATTTAAAACTAACAACTATAGCACATTATAAATTATAATTATATTTAATCTCTTATTTTGTATCCATTGAAGTTTAGCTTTATATAAATTATCTAGGTTATAAAACTAATTCAATGTTTTTTTTTGATTTTCGCATGATTATTAAATTTCACAGTATTATTGTAAATATGAAATAATATTGTGAATTTGTTAAACAGATAATATATTTTATCGTGATTTCTTTTTTAACATAAGCAAGTGAACATTAGCTTTTATTTCCGAATGTAAGCATTTTACATTTTGTGAGATTGTTAAATTTTAAAGAAATTTATTGGATGTTTGTACAAATTAATATAAAACATATAAGACAATACAAAATTATTGTAATTAAAATATTTTTTTTTACTTTTGGCATGTTATGGTTGAAATATTTGATGTTTCCAAATTTCATTTAAATTAAAAAAATGATAAATTACTAAATTTAAAATGTCACTTACAAAATATTGTTTACAGACACATAATATAATAAAATTTTTCAATCTGTATTCCAGAATTAAAGTAAAACACATTTGTTCTTTCAACCAGTCACTGAAAGGCACAAAAACTTCCACTTTCCATTCACGGGCATAACAAAAAGAGGCGCCATTTGCATACTTTTTCAGAACTTAACACTCAAGGACATGCTTACGTTCACTCTATTTTATACCAAGAACAATTAAACCGCATCTCATATAGTTCTATAATGGCAAGTTAAATATAAGCTATTTCAATAGAGAAAGAGGGCTATTAAAGAAATGCATGCACACAAATATTTGTATCGAGCGAGAACTGAACACCACACCTTTATATGTTCAGTTTCCACTTTACTAAACAAACATACTTTGTGTATCTTTCACAACGATTAAAAAAAACAGCATTTGTGGTAATTTGATAGCCATTATGATAATAATAAAAAACCATACATATATTACCTTTCAAGATGACACTGACAGCTCAGTAATAAATAATGACAAGTGAAAAAATTACACCAAACCATCACTTAGACAGACACTGTTTGTTTTTGTCATAACAACTTTAATAAACAATAAAAATTACACATGTTTAAACGCACAAAATTAAGTAGCCAGTATGAGACGGCACTGCATAATCTATTTGAGACTTAGTCGCAGTGCTTTAGCTGGGGTCCTCGGTCTTTTGTTTGGACCTCTTGAGTTGTTGCAAGTAGTGGCGTTGTATGGGCTTGTGTAGGGCCAGCTGGGCCAGCGCGTCGTCTATTGAGAACCACTGCCGCTTGCGACCCATGAGGCGGGAGTCCTCCCACTCGGCCAGCTCTTGGGTGACAGTCATTACATACACTTCTGTTCTGTGCTTGTGCTCCCGATTCTGGAAATGTAGTTTGTTTTTGTATTTACTTATTTATTTAGCTTCATGATGTATCCCGCACACAGCAGGGTAGGTAAAGGGAACCTAATCCTTGAGTGGGAGTCGAACCCACAACCAGTCAAATTTACAGTCACACTTTATGCTGTTATAAATGTCCCCATTGTTATTTTATTTTATTAAAATTATAATATAAATAAATGAGGCCATCATGGCGTAGTGGGACAGCATCTGACTGAAACGGAAGGTTGTGAGTTCAATTCAGATTTGAGTAAATGATTATATATAATTCTTTTTCATTTTTCTGGGCTTACTAATAACACAAAGTGAGGGAATGGAATCTCTTGACACTTACTTGTCTCTGTCTACCCTGTTGTGCAGAAAAGGCATGAAGCTGAAAGCAAATAAACTAAGAAGAACCAGCATCATTTTAATAGATTGAGACTCGAATCCACCAATAACAGGATTTAGAGCAAACGAAATTGATTACAACAAATTTAACAGTCGACCAATCTTTTTACAATTAAGATTATACTTCCACATATTAGTAATCCAATTAGCCGTGTAACATGACACAATTACCCAGATACAATGTACAAAGCTTATATGATAAGTAGTCATTAAGAACATTATACCTACTCGACACTTATGGAAACCTATTAAAAGATTAAGAAGTTACTAATGAAAATATTTTATTGTTTTTTTTTAACAGGCTTTTGTTAGACGACATCATGGCCGTGAAAAAGCTATTGTTATTCAAATATAACACCGGCAACACTAAACATGTAATTTATTATAATTACAAAGTTTTACTATGTTTTGAACTTCTGTATAAAGATTGTGATTTTGGACATTTATGTTAATATTTTTTTAGTTACCATGTAAATGCAATTATTTTTAGTTTGAATATATTTAGAATTTAATTATTTATAAAACTTTAGAATGTTGCCACATCTGAATTAATAGCACATACAACTCTCATCTTTCATAATTTTAAGAGATAGGTCTCTTACGCAGCAAATTTGGTGGCAAATAAGCAATGAGAACATGATTTCTGAATTGAAATAAAAATATTTCAATATTTAATAATTACATACACCTAGTCTTGTATTTTTATTTCTTTAAAATTTTATTTTATGATTAGATTTTTCGTCATTAAATTATATTGACATGTAACTTACACTCATTAAAGACTATATAATATATAAAACTAAAGGTATTATACACTATTGCATAGCATTAATATACTCCATTTAACTCTATCTGAATAATTAAGTGTTGAGATGTAGAGCCAAATGCTCACTTTTTATCTAACAGTAAAAATAATTTATGTGCAGCCCCATTGAACCCCATCTAATCCAGCTAAAATTTTATTGCAATTAACAATTAATTATTTGTTGTGGAAATTACAAAAAAACCTCGATTAACCGAAAATTAACCATTTCTTAATATTTACACTACAATTAACAATAAAGTAATCATAAATTATATCCATCATCAATCTAAACACTAGCTTAAATTTAAGGAATAGTATAGTATAGTAGTAACTACTAAAAAATATTTATTAAGAGGTAATAAAAAGAGATTTACAATTATTATTATAACCTCAACTAGAAATCAAACTCAATTATCACATTTGCAGTCACATTTTCCTTGTAAGCACATTAATATTACAATTTAAAAAATCAGTATCCATCGAGTTTATTAATATTTATCATAGATTACTATTATCATCATAGATTTGTGGCCAGTCGTGGCCCAGTGGCACAAGAGTGTGACTGTAAACGACTGGTTGTGGGTTCGATTCCCACTGGAAGAGTGGAAATTATATTTCCATTTTCTTCGCTCTGGTGTCGAGGTAAAGCGCGCCGTTAAGTTCCGCCACTTAACACGCAAGCCTCCGAATTCGGCGGAAAGTGGGGAACGGAGTGTCTTAACACTAGGTTCCCTCTGCCTACCCTGCTGTGTGCGGGATATAGCGTGATAAAAAAAAAAAAAAAAATCATAGATTAAGATTTTTTTTAGTTCATTCATAAAATCCATCCATTCATAACATAGTAATATGATTGTATTGCATAATTGCTCACTACTGACATAGTAATATGATTGTATTGCATGCTCATTATGATTACTAAATATATATTTTTTCACGCTGTATCCTGCACACAGCAGGGTAGGCAGAGGGAACTTACTAAATATTATAAGTTATTATAAGTTTTTTTCCTTTAAAAACATCTTATTTGTTCATCTTCTTGGGTAATCAGATAAGTATATTGTCAAGACACTTAATCCCCCCTTTCCACCCAAAATCAAAACATTCTGTGGAACATGGCAGAACACAACACTGCCCATTGTGTTTTTACCATATTGAGGTAAACAAATGTAATTAAATGATTGTCATTTCACCAAGTGGAAATTGAACCCGCAACCAATTGAAATTATAGTGAGCTATGGTTCCACTGTGTTACAATGCCCTAGCAAACTTTCTAATAAAACATATATAACTTTTTAATTAACAAAATGTATTCAAAAATACAATAATTATTTTTAAAAATAATATAACTTCTATACTACTTTAAATGTAATAGAATACATATATGGAAATAATATAAATTACGTGTATAAAGCTAAGTTAAAATAAATAATGCAACTTCTAATAATAGCAACATAATAATATGTAGAGTTCAAAGGTTAACGAACTACAATATTGCATAAGCTCTCAAATTTCAATCATTTGAGTAATTTGTTTATCATTATCTATTTATTAAAGTGTTTACTATAAACGGCTATAATTTATATATAAGTATGGATTGTTTTTTGGTATCAAATTATTCTTACCTACCTAATCATTTATACAGTATTATTCAATAAATAGAAAAATATAATAACAAAAGATTGGCTAAATATTTCATTATTCACAATTTAAAATAATTATTTCCCCACTTACATAAAAACCAGTTCAAAAACGTTTAACATCATTTGTTAAAGCACCAATCATTACCATAATGCTGTATTTCGCAACAAAAGTTTTTAGCAACATATGGGGTCAATGTTGACATGTCTTTATGTTGTCAAGAGGTTATGACACACAATATAATTGTCTTACCTCGAACACTCCGAGGCATCTGCCCAGTTTGCCAATGACGCCGGCCTCTTCCAGGACCTCACGCATCGCAGTCACCGAAGGTTCTTCCTCCGGCTCAACGCCACCGCCCGGCACGATCCAATTGTCGGGCCGACGCGAAGACGTCACGAGCAACACCTACGCACAAAACACAATATTGTAGCGGAATTCACATTATTATCACTGCTATTTAAGTATAAATCGAATGCTAACCTCCGTTTCGGCGTCCGACCGCACGCAAATACAAGCCGCACGGCGCCTAAACCCTTCATCGTCGTATATCCGTATCGAATTAGGCTTCTCCTTAACCATTTCGAAAAAACACGTAAACACGAACAAAACAGACGATTAGAAACGAAAAGCAGACATCAAACGGAAAGTAAATTATCAACCGAACGAAATAATTTAGTGATCAACAAACGCCATAACCGAAGTATCCTAAGATAAACGTATCCATTTTCGACTAATTTATGAGTTACACAATGTACATATAAAACGAAACTAAAATAACAATAACACTACGATTAGAGCAATATTTCAGCTATAACTAGCTATCGATAGCGTATTTCAAGCCCATGTTGAATGGTGCCTGACGTTTTCTCTGGGAAAATCGAAATAGGTTTTGGAAAGCAATTACGACGAGTCTATCAGCTGACAGCCGGAAGCTAAGGGCAATGTTGCCACTTGTCGTGCTACTTGTTTTTTTCCGGTTTACAATAAAAAAAAATGATTTTTTTTTTCATATTATAATTTATATATGAAATTATTTTTCATATAATTTATATATTTTACATTTTGTAAAAATCTGTTATTTTAAGTAATATTTAAGTAGTAATGTATTAAGAATATAAAAGTTGTCGACAAAAATTTAAAACTAATAAAAAAAAAACATCAATTTATATTTAAATTTAATTAAGAAAATTGTTAATTATGATTTATAATACAAGTATTTTGTAAGGTTTTATAAAAGTTGACACTTTTGTTATTGCATTTACATATTTTCTAATGTCTTTGGAACAAAAACGTATTGCCATAAAGTTATAGAAGAATTGTCTATGATGTTTGAAAGAATTTTGAGTCAGTGACTGTTACATATTTGAAATAGTGCGTTTGTTGTTTAATATTTTTCCTTCTTTTTCTTTTTCAGGTTCTATCTAATGGGTAAATATAATTAGTTTTAACGTTTATATAAAAGATTTAAACTTACATTTAAAACCATTTCTAAAATTTGTATATGTTTGCATAGTTGGAGCTAGAACTTTTTCAATTAACTGTTTCTATGTGTTGTTATGTTATATATCCCAACTTTACTAATTACATTCTCACATTTTGTTTATTTCCAGAGAAGAGTTTTGATTTGGGAAGATTATTGCAGAATAATGAAAAGAAGCACAAAGGCAAACCAGCGCAGTTTGTAAGCGTAGCTGGCGGGGTACTGTTTCCAGTTTTATATTAATCATTTTGTACTCACGTAAAGCCTAAAGTAGATAATCATAACCATGCATGCGATGGTAGGTCGCATCCATTATATAAATCAATTTAAATATATTAAAAAGTTAGAATATTAATATCTTGTTTTGATAGTCTATTCCTAATTCGTTACAGGTGAAGAAGAGATTGGAGACTGACATAAAAAAACGGAAAAATGTTCGCTTATCTGTATTTGACAAAATAAGAAATCTACCAAAAGCAGAAAATCCAACACCAGTTAAAGAAGTTCAATCAAAAGTTGAACACAGGCGAATGCAGTTAGAAAAATGGAAAGAAGAGAAAGAGAAAAAGAAAAAGGAAGCTATGCTGCAGAAGAAAAAGCCATTTATAGCTGGTGTCCCACATAATCCCCCAAAATTTGTTCCCCCCCCACCACCACCAAAGTTAATGCCAAGTTCATCCGGATGGGTCACTCGGTCACAGTCAGCAAGAAATACAAACAATGTATGTAAACTAAAATTGCCTAAAGAAACTAAACAAACAAAAAATGACTCTTTTGCGCCTAAAAATGCCACATTTAATCCAGTTTTAAAAGACATGCTTAAACCTGTATTAAAGCATGCAACCGAATCTGAAAAAAACACTGCTATAGAAGCTTCAGTTGCAGAGAAACCTAAATCAAAGGCAAAGACTACAAGGCAAAACCAACAATATGAGCCTAGGAATTTAAGAAGTAGGCCAGATAAGAAAACTAATGGGAGAAGTAAAAAAGATGGCAGTCCAAAAAAACTTTCTTCCGTTTCATCAAGCAGTGTTGATTCAAATTCTGGAGAGAAATCGCCCATAATTAAAATAAAAACACCAAGAAAATCTATTGGAAGGCCAAAAGTGACTACACCTAAAAACCCGGTGCCAAAAAGTGAGTCCAGTTCAGAAGAAAAGCTGCGGTCGCCCAAAAATAATGAACTACAGATGACACCGCAGCAGATTATAGACGAAGCCAAAAAGATTAGTCCTTGTGTAACTTTGTCGAGAGGAAAGGATAATGCAAGAAAGGAAATGAAAAAGAAAATGCAAGAGGGTATGTTGTTTAATATATTTTGAATATGTAAATGTAACTTATTTCACTGTCTATTTTAATGACTAATATCTTAATAATGGCCATGTGGCCAGTTGTGGCCCAGTGGCACAAGCGTGTAAACAACTGGTTGTGGGTTCGATTCCCACTTGAGGAGTGGAAATTATATTTCCATTTTCTTTGCTCTGGTGTCGAGGTAAAGCGCGGCGTTAAGTTCCGCCTCATAACACGCAACCCTCCGATTTCGGCGGAAAGTGGCGAATGGAGTGTCTTAACACTAGGTTCCCTCAGGCTACCCTGCTGTGTGCGGGACACAGCGTGAAGCTATAAAAATATATATATATATATATATCTTAATAAAGGTTGTTTGTTCAATCCAAATGTGGATTATTTGTATTATATGTGGATTATATGTAACATTCATTTTATGGCTCGGTTATATTAGACAAAGCGCAAAGTTGAGTTCAGCCACTTCCCAATTTCAAGTAGAAATTGGAGGACAGAGTGTCCTGACCCTACATCCTGTAATTTTTGCCCAACATTGCTTGTGGGTAAGGTAGAAGACTATTTGACAAGATTTTGCCCATTTTATGGACTTTGTATATAAATAATTGAGACCATTGTGATGCAGTGAAAATGTATCTGACTATAAAGCGATAGTTGTAGATTCGGTTTCCACTCCGTGAATGATTATACTTAATTTTTATTCATTCTGGTACTTAAGTACTTTATCTTAAGACAAAGCGCGGTGTTTAGTTCCGCCACGATTACGGGTGGAAAGTAAATGGCGGATTGTCTTGCTTGATATTAGGTCTCCTCTGACTAACCCGCTGTGCAGGAAAAGCGTGAAAGATGTAAAATGAAGCTTTTTAAAACTGGAGACTAGAGACATGCGTGTTGAGTGGCGGAACTCAACGCCGCGTTTCGTTTCTGGTGTCAGAGCAAAGAAATGAAAATTGAAATATAATAATTCCCCGAGTGCGAATCGAACACACAACCATCGCGTTTATATTCAGGATGTGATTTTTTGTTATATTTGTATGATATTTGTAATAATTGTCTAATAATACTAATTGTCTATTGTAATAAAACTATTTTTTTAGCTTCTCGCTGTATCCTGCAAAGCAGGGTACGCAGAGGGAACCTAGTGTTAAGACACTCCGTTCCCCGCTTTCCGCCGATTGTCGGAGGCGATGCGTGTTAAGTGGCGGAACTTAACGCCGCGCTTTGCCTCGACACCAGAGCGTAGAAAATGGAAATATTAAATATTTCCTCTCCTCAAGTGGGAATCGAACCCACAACCAGTCGCTTTACAGTCACACATTGTGCGACTAATATTTAGTATTTCTAATAATTCATATCTATTTACAGGTCTCCTCGACGACGATGTATGTGAAATGGACAGCGTGGAGCATTTCCGGAGACAGCTCGACTCTGAGATCAAACGCATGACGGAGATGTGCGACACTTGGGATAAGATCTCCGAGCAGATGCAACTGCCGGAATCCGTGCAGGTAAGAGGACCTACTTCCGTAACTTAACACTGCAATTTGAAATGTATTTATTTACTAGCGGCCTGCTTGCGGCTTCGCCGTGTGGATTATCTAATTGTTTCGTTATTTTGCAATAATAATAATCCTTTGGGAGTGGGTTTTTGAAAAATAAAGTAGCCTATGTTTGACCTTCGATTATCAACTATTTTTATTCAAAAATTCATAACAATCGGTCAAGCGGTTTAGTTTTTTCATATAAACTTTCATTCCCTATTTCAACCCTTATGTGGTTATTTTTTGAAAAAGTAAGTAGCCTATGTTAGACCCATGGTTATTTACTACTTTCATTCTAAATGTCATCCAAATCGGACCGGTAGATTAGCCGTGAAAGCGTGACAGACAAACACACAGACTTTCGCATTTATAATATAAGTATGGTTTTTTGAGAACTAGATTGAAGGGCGACGTAGAAAAATGACAATACTAATAAATTTGGGAATCCCTGTGTTATACAATGATGTTAGTTTGTAATATTTCCAGCTTTTGGTTATTTTTCAAGTGCATTTTACATATTGTGTCGTTGAGTTCTGCCACTTAACACGCAACGCAATATCAAGCGGAAAGTGGAATACAGAGGGTTTTGATACTATATTCTCAAATTTAAACGCAGTGGAATTCAACGTGTGCATAGTGCGCATAGTTTAGCGGACAGATCGCTTTTACGGCTTCCAACAAGCGCGGGTTCGAATCAAATTAACAACAATATATAATAAAATATAGATTTACCCGTGGGGGGACGGGTTAAGAATACAATTCCCCTCCGCAGTTGGGATAGCGTTCCGTAAAAGGCGGGGAAACCCAGTACCTTGGTGGTAGGAGATTTTTTCTCCAACTGGCTCGCGAACACTAGCATGTCAAAGACGAACCGCCAAATATCTGTTGATGTGTTCCGGTTCCCACCATCCCCATTCTACCTCCCTCCCTCCCTCCTTCCTTCATCCCCAAGGTCGGCAACGCATCCTCAACCCCTATAGTGTCGTGGATGTCTATGGGCGAAGGTAACCACTTACCATCAGGTGGTCCTTCTGCTCGTTTGCCTCCTTTATTCAATAAAAGAAAATAGAGTATATATAAATGCAAATAATAAAGTTACGAAAAATGTGTAATTATTTTGTTTATTTTATTATGTTAAGTACTATATTTTATAATTAGTACAATTTGTGTCCACAGGAAGCAGTGCTAGGTGCAGTGGGACAAGCGAGGCTTCTCATGTCGCAGAAATTACAACAATTTGCCTCTCTCCTGTTGAGATGTCAGTGTCCTGAGCCCGGCCAGGCCTTGGTGACACCCGGAGATCTGCATGGATTCTGGGATATGGTTTTTATGCAGGTTAGTTATTTTTCTTTTTAAATTAGTATGATTATATATATTTTTTTTATAAGCTTTACCCTGTATCCCGCATACAATAGGGTAGGTAGAGGGAACTTAGTGTTGAGATACTCTATTCCCCATTTTCTGTTGAATTCTAGGTGTTAAGTGTTGATTGGTGGAACTCTATGCCCCATTTTGCGCTACTGCTGACATTACATATAATTTGTATTTGTTTTTTTTTTTTCTTTTTTTTAAGCTTCACGCTGTATCCCGCACACATTCGAGTAGGCAGAGGGAACCTAGTGTTAAGACTCTCCGTTCCCCACTTTTCGCCGAATTCGGAGGCATTGCGTGCTAAGTGGTGGACCTTAACGCCGCGCTTTGCCTCTGGTACCAGAGCGAAGGAAATGAAAATATTAAATATTTCCACTCCTCGAGTGGGAATCGAACCCACAACCAGTCGTTTACAGTCACACGTTTGTGCCAGTGCACCACGACTGGCCCCTAAAAAAATCTTCTAATAATTATAATTTTTATCCACAGGTAGAGAATGTAGACATGAGATTTAAGAAACTGGAAGAGTTGCGTGCAAGAGGCTGGGTTGAAGAGAAACCGGTCGAGATTAAAAAGAAAGCAACGGTCAAACCTGCAGTCAACAAGAACAAGCCAGCGGCCACCAGTCGCTTGCGGGATATGATTGCTGGTATATATATCTTATATTGGAATCTGTAATAAGTTATGTAATTATAGGAGGAGTTAAATATTTAATTAAAAGAAAAAAAAAATAGCTAGATGCTTTTGTCCACACAAGGTGGGAACCTACAATAGTTACACATTTTTTTAAGCTTCCCGCTGTATCCCGCACACAGCAAGATAGGCAGAGGGAACCTAGTGTTAAGACACTCCGTTCTCCGTTTTGCATAGCGTGTTAAGTGGCGAAACTTAATCACGCAATGCCTGCAGAATTCGGTGACATCGGATGAACACAATAATATATTAATGTTTTCCTTCCTTAAGTGAGAATCGAACCCACAGCTAGTCGCGTATACAGTCACAAGCCACGACCTAGTTGAGTTCCGCCACATTATAGTAATGCACGGGGAACGGAGTGTCTTAACACCCTCCCTTCTCTCTGTTCCCTCTGTCTGCTGTGGGCGTAAAAATAATAATGAATAAGCACCTTCACGCTTTTCCTAACATAGCAGAAAGAACCTAGTGTTAAGACACTTCTTCACCCAACATAACGCCGTACTATGTGTTAAATACCAGACCCAAAAATATGGCATAATTTAAATATAATTATTATTACCCGAAATGGAAATCGAATCCACAACTACTTTCCCCGAACCTTCTAATTATTTAAAAAATTAAAATAATTACAAATCAACATTTTGACATCCACAGCGGCTAGAAAAGCCAAAAAGGAGAAATCAGAAGAGTTACCAAATAAAGAAGAAGATTCGACAACGAAAAGTGATCAGAAAACGTTTGAAGCCGGTTTCTTCAGTATACAGTCACCAGTGAAGTCACCGAGGCCAGTGACTCCACTGGCCAAGCCGAGCTTACTGAAGGCTGTGCTGTCAAGTGAGGCCAAGAAGGCATCTGCTTCTAAGGTGAGGATTCTATTTTGATTATTAGAAATATTTTATACTAGCGGCTCGCTCGCGGCTTCGCCGCTTGAACTACGTAACTGTTTCGTTATATTGCAACCCTCGGGGGTGGGTTTTTGAAAAATAAAGTAGCCTGTTTAAGCTTTTTTTTTTTTTTGTCGCTGGTAAATGCCACCGTCGCCTTCAGGGTGCTCCGGGGTTTCTCCCAGAGCACCCGCAGCCTTGATGACTTGCAGGAGGATCACACCGATCCTCCCGCAGTAGCTCCTCTAGGGTAGGGGATGCTCATACCGCCTTCTCCTACTCCCTGGCCTCCGACGGCGGAGCGAGTTTTGAGAGGTCCCTACCCACTACAGCAGCCTATGTTTAAGCTTAGATTATCAACTATATTTATGCCAAAATTCTTTATAATCGGTCAAGCTATTTAGATTTTTCATATAAACTTTCATCCCCTATTTCAACCCTTTAGCGGTTGATTTTTGACATAATATACTTATTATGTTAGACCCAGTAACTTTTACTACTTAAATTCTAAATTTCATTCAAATCAGACCGGTAGATTAGCCGTGAAAGTGTGACAGACAAACACACAGACATTCCCATTTATAATATAAGTATGGATAATGTAATTTATGTAATGTGTATTAGGTACTCCATTAAATATATTGATAAATAAAATGTTTTGAGTGATTGTTAAATTAACCAGGCTAATAATATCTTGTAATAAATTGTATATTGATTATTAAAAATAAGGAAACTGAATTCAGCTTATTAATTAATATATTTGGGGAACGGAGTGTCTTAACACTAGGTTTCCTCTGCCTACCCTGCTGTGTGCGGGATACAGCGTGAAGCTATTTCATTTTTTAATTCATATATTTTTTTTTAGGAAGATATAAATTTTGTTGATCCGTATTGAGAGTACTGATAACTGCTAATCTGTATAACTTATAGTGTTATTCCACACTTAGGACAATTGTAAAAGACATTTAAAGAAAACCTATAAAAAATTTAACACAGTGGGATTCAAATTCAAATTTTTATGTTTTTTTTAATGTATTTTTCAATTTTCCTAAGTGTGGAATAACACTTTAGAAATGTTTAAAAGTGATCAAGTTTCTATTGTATCTGTACACATGTGTAAAAGCCATTATATTGCAATTAAATAGCATCTGATTGTAAATGCTATTGGTTGTGGGTTCAATTCCCACTCGGGGGGAATGGTTATACTCAAATTATATTGTATAGCTTCACGCTATATCCCGCACACAGCAGGGTAGGCAGAGGGAACCTAGTGTTAAGACACTCCGTTTCCCACTTTCCGCCGAATTCGGAGGCTTGCGTGTTAAGTGGCGGAACTTAACGCCGCGCTTTACCTCGACACCAGAGCGAAGAAAATGGAAATATAATTTCCACTCCTCGAGTGGGAATCGAACCCACAACCAGTCGTTTACAGTCACACTCTTGTGCCACTGGGCCACGACTGGCCACTCAAATTATATTCATTTCTCATTTCTGGCACCTGAGATAGAGCGAAGCGTTAAGCTCCGCCATCCAATGTGACATTTGGACTGCAGTCTCTTGTTACTAGACAGTCAGATGCGTATGCTACACCACTATAGCGCTAATATCTTTGCATGATATATTTTTCATACATTCACATACATTGCATGCGTAATTTAACGCTGTGTATTATGTAACCGAACAGCAAAATGCCTATATATTAATCCTTCAAATAGGCTTCGAATTTTAACCCGTAATTCATTATAATCATAACATTAATGGCTTATTTAATGAATACTAACATTTTCATAATCAGAGCGCTGCCTCATACGCCATGCTTCGTGCTTCACTCATCGGCAAGAATGTGGACAATGAAAACGTTTACGCTGTAAGTTATCATTAAAATTTATATTAAAAGGGTATAAATAATAATATGTTAATGTTTAATTTTGAAATTAGTGTCTATTTGTATAGGCCCCTAAATGGGATTTGAACGTGGACTTTTTAGAATTTGCCTAGTGATAAAATGACTGCTTTAGATTTTTTTTCTGAGTATTTTAATGGTTCCGTTTTCTAACTTATTGCAAGATTTTTTTCAATGATTAAGTGTTTATGGAGAAATGTACATATATTATAAATAAAAATTTATGGGCCATAATTAATATTTTGGGGCCAGTCTTGGCGCAGTGGCACATAATCCTGTGACTGTAAACGGCTGATTGTGGGTTCGATTCCCACTCGAGTAGTGGAAATATTTAATATTTCCAATTTCTTCGTTCTGGTGTTGAGGCAAAGCGCGGCGTTAAGTTCCGCCACTTAACACGCAATGCCTCCGAATTTGGCGGTGCGTGGGAACGGAGTATCTTAACACTAGGTTCCCTCTGCCTACCCTGCTGTGTGCGGGATGCAGCGTGAAGCTAAAAAAAAAAAGAAGTATTTATGTTGAAAAGTATAACATAGGTATAGAAAAAAATCGTGCAGTAGTCTAAATTAACAATCCCTTTGTTGCACATTAAATTATTATTATTTCATTTTATTTGCTTTATCATCTGCTTAACTCATGCTTATTTATATGTACTTTTATAATTTTTCACTCTGTATCCCGCACACATCAGGGTAGGCAGAGGGAACCTAGTATTAAGACACTCCGTTCCCCACGCACCGCCGAATTCGGAGGCATTGCGTGTTAAGTGGCGGAACTTAAGGCCGCGCTTTGCCTCGATTACATCAGACGAGCGAAGAAAATGGAAATATTAAATGTTTCCACTCCTCGAGTGGGAATCGAACCCACAACCAGTCGTTTTCAGTCACACGCTTGTGCCACTGCGCCACAACTGGCTCCAATTTTATAATTTTTAAAGTGTTGATCACACTATAAGGAATTCGTAACATATTATTAGAAAAAAATGAACATAGTGGGAATTAAAGCTGGTCCAAGGATGACAAAGTCAAAGTCAAATAATTTTATTCAAAATAACATGTT
The DNA here is from genome assembly GCA_019049465.1 of Dryas iulia moderata. Classification (NCBI taxonomy): domain Eukaryota; kingdom Metazoa; phylum Arthropoda; class Insecta; order Lepidoptera; family Nymphalidae; genus Dryas; species Dryas iulia. The sequence goes on from CM032426.1 coordinate 730,077, forward strand.
TCAATTTTTGAACATCAAATAATTTATCGTCACAACGGTTTTATATGAAAATTGAAAGTTTTTTATTATCTTTATATAAATACAAAATAATCTTTTGTATTTGTCCCGTGGGGGGACGGGTTAAGAATACAATTCCCCCCCGCCGCTGGGTAGCGTCCCGTAAAAGGCGGGTAACCCAGTAGTCTGGTGGTAGGAGATTCATTCTCCGACTGGCTCGCGACCACTATCGTGTCAAAGACGAACCGCCAAACATCTTATGATGTGTTCCGGTTCGATGGCATGTAAGCCAGCTCTCCCTATTCCCACCATTCCCTCCTTCTGTCCTACATTCCCAAGGCTGGCAACGCATCCATAATTTACATGTTGTGGATGTCTATGGGCGAAGGTAACCACTTAACACCAGGTGGGCCTTCAGCTCGTTTGCCTCCTTTATTCATTAAAAAAAAAAAAAAAAAAAAAAAAGGAGAATTTTGTAGGCCATTTACGGGAATTTGAATTGACACACAATATCTTGGATTTGGGCGGAGCGGAGAGAACGGAGAAGCTTGACACTAGCGTCTCCTCTAACTACCTTGATATGTGGGATAATTTAATTAATAACTTAAGAAATATTTGACGAACCAAAAATTTCATCTAATTCAATTACAATTTATTTCTTTATTCTAAAACCAGGATCCCACACCGCTAACACCAATCAACTTGGGAGCCACACCCAGCCGAAGCATACTCAAGTCCAACAAGAAATCGTCAAAAAAATCTATAAAAGTAGTCTTATTCAACGAGTCCGATACAGAAATTCAAGAAACTATCAAAGAAATGGACAAAGAAGTGGACAGCGGTCTCTCCTCTATGGACATCGAAGAGAAGGAGAACAAATCCAGAAGGAAATCTAAATTAACACGCCAAGAAGCTATAGAAGACAGCTCTGAAGGTATTGTAACCAGAAGTAGACGTAAAAGTATTCAAATAACACAAGAAGAAGAGAAGAGAGTCAGAAAGAAGCTGCAAGAAGTCAACGGAGAAGAGTTTGTGCAGACACCTAGAAGGTCACGGAGGAGTGTTCAAATGTGAATGTTGATTGATGTTGTGGTTATTTTTTTTTAATGTTTTAAAGTGTTTTTTACACTTGGGATTGGAAATGATGTTTTTTTGGAAAATATGTTAAATTTTGAATGCAGTGGGATTTGAACCCATGCCTCTTGGTAGCTGTCCAAGCTCTCTGCTACATGGCTTACTTCCAATATCAGTAGCTCATTGTAATCTATTAACTGCAACCTTGAATTGATCTAGCAATATATTTTTTTTTTGGTATATATTTTTTTTGAGTAAAGTGGCAATAACCAATCGAAGAATTACAATCTTTACATTAAAAAAAAATGCTATATCAATCTACGGTTGCAGTTAGTAGATTAGGATCTATTATTCATATTAATTGTTAACGGTCATGGCAATTGGACGGTTTCTCGTTCGCGCAGGCGCAGGTTCAAATTCCGCTGCGTTCAAATTTTGATATGTTTTCTAAAAATGTTTTTCTTGATATTGCTTGTTCAAAGCCAAAGCTTTCTATTTTTTTGTCAATTTGCAATTTTTTATTAAGTGTTTTCAAATTTTTCACATTCAACATTTGTGTCTGTCTTTACAGACGCAGCTTCCTTCCACTTTTTAATGTTGTTGTATATGTAAAATAATAATCATGGGTTTGACATAAAAATAAATATGTCACTACTTTTTTTATTTCTTAACAAATTAAGTTTTTTTTGCCTTTGTAGAATACATTATTGGGCATTAAAGATAACTAGTTAATAATAAATGTTTTCTTAAATTTTAGATAATACTACTCTGTTCAACGAAAATATGATAAAAAAATCACTGTTTATTCTGTCATGTTTTTAATAATGAAACTTAAAAAAAAAATCCAGGGCTAAACAACCATTGGCACGTTTAATAATGCGACACTAAGTTTTTATTAATATTACAGATATTCTCTCGGTACTTTTTAAATGTTATTAAGAAGTGTGATTTGACCCAAATAAAATTTTCAAAATTTAGATCACAGCAAAAATCACTATTTTGCTTAAAAAAGGTTGGTGTCCCCTGTTTTTAAAAATCATTAATAAATGAATAAGTAATGCATTGAATTGTAAATTAGTGGCCAATATATGTTTTATATAAGATTTTGAGATTAAATTAGTGTTAATGCCACACAGAAATGTCAATTAAAATTTAATTCTCATTAAATTTGTGAATTTGTATCGGTTTGTTTAATTTTTATTGTTAGTTATCTTTAATTGATGTTTGTGTGTGGATTTTTGAACTGTGGTTGACTGAAATGTGTCCGAAATCGTAATGTGGATGTGCCTTGTATTTTTTACGTTTTATAATAATTGAATATTTTGTGTAATTATAGGTTTTAGTTAATAAATTATTTGTTGTTTTATTTTAATACTACTCAGTGCCCCTAAGTTCGTCTCTGAATTATAATTTCCGCCGTAGGGGGCGGAATTTCATCCCCATTAAGAGCTTTTTAAAAAAAATAAGTAGCCTATATTTGAGATTGCGTCGTCAACAGTCTTCTAGAGAAATTCATGGAAATCAAGTGGTTTACATTTTTCACACAAGTTTTCTTTCCTTATTTCAAATTGGGAGTTTTGTTAAATATGCCTGTGTTAATACCTGGGTTTTCAACTATTTCTATTCCGAACTCCATCCAAATCGGGTCTGTAGATTAGCCGTGAAAGTGTAATAGACAGACAGAATTTCGCATTTTTAATATTGGTATGTATAATATATTACCTCCATATACTTTGTTTACATTGAAAATTGAACCCTAAATTATCTAAAAATTACCTTAAAAGTAAAAAAATACCTTTTCTATTTCGTACGAGGGTCTAGATGAAAGTTTCACGCCTTTTTCCGCAGACCAAGTGACACTTCTCTTTTCTGACTGCAAAAATCTCTCTACAGAGATGCTAACAACGAAAATAAGTTGTAATAAAGCGTATAAGAATTTCGACGCAGCTGGTAGTAGAACGCATGGCTCAGTGGTGAGAGCGCCTGGACTGTATTCGGGAGGCGCGGGTTCGAATCCCGCTACGTTTAAATTTTTATACGTTTTCTAAATATCTGAGACATTGCATGTTGAGTGACCGAAGTCTATGCCATGTTTCGTATTCATATCAGGGGGAGCAGAGAAAATAATTGTATTATCCAAAAAATGTATAGATAGACAGCTTCTTTAAAATATTTTTTTATACAATGCATTGTGTCATATTCGTCTTTGACATGATAGTGGTCGCGAGCCAGTCGGAGAACGAATCTCCTACCACCAAGCTTCTGTGCTACCCGCCTGTTACTGAACGTTACCCAGCGGCGGGGGGGAATTGTATTTTTAACCACTTCCTCCACGGGTAAGAATATATACATAATAATATACAAATAGTAGAATATTCCAATCTTTGTGTGCAATATTTAGGTCAATCCTGTACCTACTAGGTGATTAATGGTTTCTGTTGTATTGTTTCCGCGTTTCTGTGTACATACTCTATATTTAGCAATGCCCGTCAAATATTGACGTAAGTTAAACAATGTTGTTGATGGTATCAAGTTAATTGTATTATTATTAGTAGTAACGGGAATATTAATTCTTTTTAATTAAGCTTTATATTGAAACATGATATAAATTTCCAGATTTTAAAGCATGTAAAACCGTGAAGTTTAATTTTTTTAGTTAGAGTAAACAGTATAAGACCTCCGTTTTCATTTACCATCCGAATTTGACACATTGTGTGATGTTTTTTTTGAAGTGAAAACTTCTTTAGGCGCGTTGAGCGTTTTGGTAGAGGGTACAATCATCGGTTCGCGTCACCGACATGCGACATGATAATAGTATTGAAATTGAAATTCGTGTAAATATAATGTATAATTAAGATAATTGTATATTAATTATTTTTTTCAACCACTTTGTATTTATATTTTGTTCATGATTTGTTTAACCCATCATATGTAACTAATAAATAAAACAATAGTTCCGTTTTCACTTCTATCGGCAGTCCCACGACTGCTATTTTAAATGTTTTTTTTTTTTTGTCGCTGGGAAATTTAGTATACACAGACCATCCGTACCTAAGGCAGGCAAACTACCTTTGATACGGACGGATTATACTGTGGGACTCACCGATGAGTCCGGTACTACCCACTAAACCCAGCGGAAACCCTCTCCACCCTCATGAGACGTCATAGCTTCGCTCGCGCATTCTTCTACGACGCCTCGGTGGATGGTCCGATTGTGTGATGTAGCCTAACGCCGCAAAAAGCCGTAACGCCTCAGGTGTGCTAAGTGATTATTATTAAAGCTTATTTTAAAAAATCAGGCTTACAACATTTCTTTTTATATAGGTAATTTAGTAATAAAAGTACAAGTATGTACTTAAGTTATCATATATCTTTCTGATTTCGGAAATGTTTCGGATTGGTTTTTTTATGTGCAATTTATTGAGTTTCAGGCAGAGAATAAATGTGACAAGATGGTGGTAAAAAGAGAATGGTTGTGCATGCAAGTCGCAAGCAACGTTTAGCTCGTGTTAACACTGGATTCTACATATTACTTGAGGCCAGACCTGGACTGTGGGTAAGTAAGTGCGATTGTAAACGCGACATATTGTGAGTTCGATGCCCACTCGAGGAGTGGAAATATTTAATTTTTCCATTTTCTTCGCTCAGGTGCCGGCGTTATGTTCCACCACTTAACACGCAATGCCTCCTAGAGTTCAGCGATGCGTGGAGAAAGGAGTGTCTTAACGCTTGGTTCCCTCTGCCCACGCTGCTGTGTACGGGATACAGCAAAGCAAAAAAAATATTGAAGCATGACGTTGAATTTTGCCACCCAATACCCTGATTTGGGACACAAAGCCGAGAACAGAGTGTCTTAACTCTACATTCCCTTTAATTACACTACCATACAGGAAAAACAAAATATAAACATTAATTCCATCGGATTTGAGCTCGCAGCTAACATGGTCCAACTTCGCCAAAATATATCCTCGTGTATCATACAAGTATCATACGAATGTATCATGAATGGAGGCAGGACCGAGCCAACTCGTGTTAAGATAAGTTCATCTGGCGACTTTACTACTGCCCTAGTTAACGTTCTGCCAAATTGCTACCGAGGATTCTGTGCTTCTAGATGCGATAGACAAAATGAATATGTTCAGATTTCAATGTAAGTAATATTTTAATGCATGATTTCATCGTACAATATACATATATAGCATACCAAATGCTTAAAATTTTAATATAAAATATAAGTACTCCAAATGTCTTTAACTACCTTATCGCTCAAACTGCTATTTGTATGTCAAAGTAACATTTACTTTCTTTTCTTTATCGTCTTTTAAGTGAAATAATAATTTAGATTTGCATAAAGTAAAAATTGGTTGTGGGCTTCATTCCCGCTCCAGAAGTTCAAATATTTGAGATATTTAATTATCTTCGGTCTGGTGCTCCGCCCCTTAACATGCAATGCCTCAAGAAATCAGCAGAAAGTGGGAAACGGAGTATCTTACCACTAGGTTCCCTTTACCTACCCTGCTGTGTGTAGGATACAGCATGACGCTAAAATAACAAGAAAAATGATGTAGGCTTTTAGATTTTCGGTATTCTACATCTTGGTTTTGGACAAAGTCCAATCGTGGCTTAAAAGGCTGTGTAGATTCCAGTAAAGATGGTGGCAGTTTGTAGACCAGTTTTAAATTGGATTGTTCTAACTTGTACTTTTCGTTTCTAATCTGCATACGTTTCATTTTTAACCGACTTGTAAAAGAGTGATATTTTTTCGATAAGTAGGTAAATTTGCGGATATTATTTTTAAAATGCCATTTTCTATGTCAAATGCTAAGTTTTAATTTATTAATTTGTTTACTTATTATAGATTTTCGCACATACTATGTATATTCAGGATTTGGTATGTATCAGTATAAATCTATATTTTCTTTATTTATATTAGCATCACGCTGTATCCCGCACACAGCAGGGTAGGCAGAGGGAACCTAGGGTTAAGACACTCCGTTTCCCACTTTCCTTCGAATTCGGAGGCATAGCGTGTTAAGTGGCGGAACTTAACGCCGCGCTTTTACCTCTGTTGCCAGAGCGGAGGAAATGGAAATATTTTTTTTTGTAATTAAATAGAGTCCAGTCCTTCTATACGCTTAAATTTATATTTTTATATATTTTTTTCTAAGTGTATCAATAACTTATGTAAAAATATATTAAAAAAGTATTTATATTTTTAACTGTATTTGAAAAATATTTTTAAAGTGTAATGCTATCGTTGCGCAGTGGTACAGCGACTGCTAGCGGCTCGAATATAATAGGTTTGATTCTCACTAAGTGGAAAAAACATAGTTTAATGATTGACATGCTATCTTTAGCTCTCTTTGACGTGTTTATTATTTACTTGCGGCCCACAACTTAAACTGCACTACTATAGATATTTCGTGATATTGCAACCATTTGGGTTAAGTTTTTGAAAAAATTAAAGTAGCCTATGCTTAACTCAGTGTTATTAACTATCTTAATGCCAAAACTCATTACAATCGGTCAAGCGGTTTAGATTTTTCATACGAACTTTCATCCCAACTTTCAACCCTTTACTAGTTGATTTTTGAAAAAAAATGTAGCCTATGTTTGATTCGGCATCTTAACCTATTTTCATCCTAAATTTCAATTAAATCGGACCAGTAGATTAGCCATGAAAACATGACAGACAAACAGACAGACATTCGCATTTATAATATAAGTATGGATTTTACCGGTAAAACGTGAACCTCGAAAAAAAAAAATTCAAAGAACCTAAAATTATCCTTTTCAATTATAAAAAAGTTTCAAAGCCAAGCGGCAATTGGACATGCAATTAAAAATATCACTCATAATAATAATTAGGAGAGCGCGTTACACCGGGGTCGGGTCGGCTTACGCAAATCTATGCAAATTTAGGCTAAACCCGACCTGTAATGGCGGGCAATTAGACCTTGTTTCAGGACCAAAATGAGCTTCTACGGTGGAGTACACACTATCGTTTGCTTTTTATTTATTTTTATTTTTCCAATTCTGGAGGTATTGCATTTTAAGTGGCGGAGTTGACACCGGAGTGAAGAAAATGTAAATATGAAATATTTCCACTCCTCCAGTGGGAATCAAACCCACAACCAGTCAATTTACAGTCACACTTTGAGCTTCTGCACCACGACTGGCCCCTATTTTCTCTTTTCTTTTTTTTAATTGATTATTTTATTACATTTTCGTAGATAAGTAGGACAGCTTCCGTTTCTAAACACTCTTCAACTGTTCACTCTGGCACCTACTTAAGACAATGTGTTGATTTTTAAGTTGAATGTAACAAAATGAAATGTAAGGAAAGTAAATAGCAGATTTATTTATTCCTGTGTATCTTTCTCATAAATGTGTTAACGTATTTTCTACGACTCCCATCACTTCGCGTTTTCCCTCGCATAACAGTAGTCGGACATAACCTAGAATCAAGACATTTCGTTCTAAGCTTATAAAGCGAAACGAGATATTCCATATTTTATAAGGGAAATTAAGAGAAAATTAATTGTCTACGATCTGGTACAAATTATTCCATTCAAAACAAAAATTAAGTTTCAAAACCTATTCAAATTTGTAAAACAAATGATTTTGCGTTAACAGAAAAGTAATATCAATGGATAAAATATTATTATTTTTTAGCTTCACGCTGTATCCCGCACACAGCAGGGTAGGCAGAGGGAACCTAGTATTAAGATACTCCGTTCCCCACTTTCCACCGAATTCGGAGGCATTGCGTGTTAAGTGGCGGAACTTAACGCCGCGCCTTTACCTCGACACCAGAGCGAAGAAAATGGAAATATTAAATATTTCCATTCCTCGAGTGGGAATCGAACCCACAACCAGTCGTTTACAGTCACACGCTGACCACAAATAAAATATTTAAAATCTTTATTTAAAAAAAAGTTGACGATAGTGTGTTCTGGCACAATTTGCCTCTCAGTACACAATACAGTAATTAGCGTGTTCCCTATCGCGCTTAGTGATTACATGCGTTTACATTTTAACTATCGTTCTATTTAATATATCAACAACTTCACGCTCTTTCCTAATAACAGAGAGGACGCAATGTTTATGGGTTTGATTCCCACTCGTGGCTATGAAGAGATTTCCATTATTTTACTGCACGGCGCTTAGCTTGGGCGAGCTTGGGAAACGAAGTGTCTTGACACTAGGTTCTTTCTGCCTACCTTTAAGCCAAAATAAGCGCAAAAAGTAATAAAATATATTTTATTAGTAGCTTCACGTTTTCTTTAGCCCAGCAGGGCTTAGCTAGGATAGTTAATGTGAACCTAATGTATAAACGCAATGGTTATGGCTTTTATATCCATGATTCGGGCAATGATTATATTTAAATTATTTTCCTTTCTTACCCTAGTACCTAGGGCAAAGCGTGGCGTTGAGCACCACCACCCAACACGCATTCTCGATTTGGGGCAACTTCTCAGTTCTATCCTTGCCATGCAGGAAAAGACATGAATCTGAAAGAAAATTATCACATATTTTGAAGAAAACAGCCAATAACGTAGATATGGAGAATCTGGTTACATTATTAGCTTATTTGTTTCAACGAGGGTTGAGGGTGCGAGGGAGGAAGGGGGAGGGCAGTCGTGTAAAGTATGCAGTGTATCCGTCGCGTATAATCTCGTAGTAACGTAAACAATAATACTATTTTGTTAGGGGGTGTTGTAGGGTGACAAGAAAGTCTTAAACTCAGGGACAGACAAAAATAAAATGAAATAAACTTTGTTGTAATTTTAATTTGTCTGTATCCAAAAGGCGTGGGTCCAAGTTACTCTGCGTTCAAATTGTTTAAGCTCTTTCATACCTTAAGTGAGCGAATAAAAGTAAATAGCCACAACGATGATTATGCCATCTCAGTAAAATATGAGTTTGCTCTTCTACTTCGTTTAAAATTGTTTTTGATAGTGCAATAATTCCTAACATTAGTTAATCTTTAATAATTTAACCATTAAAGTCTCTGTACTCGGTTTTCATTAAGGGGAATCATTATACGTATATTATTTTTATTTTCATTTTCTGGGGCCAGTCGTGGCGCAGTGGAACGAACGTGTGACTGTAAACGACTGGTTGTGGATTCGATTCCCACTCGAGGAGTGGAAACATTTAATATTTCCATTTTTCTTCGCTCTGGTATCGAAACAAAGCGCGGCGTTAAGTTCCGCCACTTAGCACGCAATGCCTCCGAATTCAGTGGTGCGTGGGGAACGGAGTGTCTTAACACTAGGTTCCCTCTGCCTACCCTGCTGTGAGCGGGATACAGCGTGAAGCTAAAAAAAAAGTAGTATTGTATAAATATAATTTAATTGGGACAACGTTTTTCTGTCTTAATTTCAGGTGGAAAGTGGCAAACGGAGTGTCTTGACACTGGGTTCTCTCTGACTACCCAGTTATGCGACAAATAGCGTGATAACTATTATTGTCTTCGCCCACTCCACCAATACACATTCTAATGTGTAAGTAAAAATAAATATATAAATCCATTTTAATCTTAAACTCTTGCCAATTGTTGTACCAATATTATAAAAAAAGTGAAACAGCCCTAAGGCTAAGGCGAAGGGAAGTCACCCTACACGTAACACAGTATACCAAGTTTATTAAAAATTGGATTTACTCTGCGGCACGCGGCTCCATATCGAAATCTTGCGAAACTTTAGACATACTTATTTGTAAGAATAGATGGGGTAGAACGCCATTATTATATTTATTTTATTTTTATGGTATTCGTGGGACATTTTTTTTTATAGCTTCACGCTGTATCCCGCACAGCAGGGTAGGCAGAGGGAACCTAGTGTTAAGACATTCCCCAAGCACCGCCGAATTCGGAGGCATTTCGGTTCGGACCTTAACGCCGCGCTTTGCCAGAGCGAAGAAAATAGAAATAGTAAATATTTCGACTCGACTCGAAAGTGGGGAACGGAGTGTATTAACACTAGGTTCCCTCTGCCTAGCCTGCTGTGTGCAGGATACAGCGTGAAGCTATATAAAAAAAATCTTAATTTTTATCTTAACTGTCTTGAAGTCTGTGAAGAAGTTAAATTAAAAAATATATATAGTAAAAACTGCTTTTAAATACTAAAGAATCTGTTAAATATAAAAAAAACAAAATTAAAAATTTTGATTGGTTTTAAATGTCTTCTCACCAAAAAAAACTAATTACGTAAAATAATTCTTAGGTTAAACTTTTTTATTTAATTGATTCTCTAAAGACTGAAAGTCTTTTAAGCTAAAAAATATATCATAAAGACATCTTAGTTTACGATATGGCCAAACGTTCATGATGAAATCGTTAAACGTTGACGAATCAACGATATGGTCAAATTCAGTCGCTCATTTCATGAATTGCCACCAATTCTACATAATATCGTCAACGAGATCATGAAATCGTCAATTTTACGATTTCACCACGACATATACATACATTTGCATTCTGTAAAAACAAGATAGTCCAATTTTATTTATTTATATAGATACTAGTGGCCCGCTCGCGGCTTCGCCGCGTAAACTACATAACTGCTTCGTTATATTGTAACCCTCGGGGGTGGGTTTTTGAAAGTTTTTTTGAAAGTTTGCTTAAGCTTAGATTATCAATTATATTTATGCCAAAATTCATTATAATCGGTCGAGCGGCTTAGAGTTTTCATATAACCTTCATCCCCTATTTCAACCCTTTAGCGATTGATTTTTGAAAAAATAAGAAGCCTATGTTAGACCCAGTAACTTTTACTACTTTCATTCTAAATTTCATCCAAATTGGACCTGTAGATTAGCCGTGAAAGCATGACAGACAAACACACAGACTTTCGCATTTATAATATAAGTGTGGATTATTTGAAATCTGGCTGAGGTTAAACTCGATGTTATAAAAATTAAAAAAAAATAACTAAACTCATAATTTAACAAATTGAACAACAATAAAAAAATAATAATCTTAATGCATATTCCGTTCTCTAATACAATATTTGCAAATAGACTTATATAGTTATTTGAAACATGTTGCATATTATCCGGTTCACCCCCGCGAGGGATTGGGACGTAACGCACGGACGGACGGGCTCTATTTATTAATATAAGTAGAAATACTTAGTGTACTTTTGAAACTAGCACTTGCCTGCTACGTAATTTGAAGTAAACACATATTGAGAGCGTTTTTACGATAAATTAGGTTGTAAAAAAGGAAGTATGGTAATTTGTTATCTGTTGTGATAATGCGGTTTAGGTAGCAGAAGAGCGAATAAAAATAAGTCTTTATGATCCATACTTATATTATACATGCGAAAGTCTGTGTGTTTGTCTTGATTTGGATGAAATTTAGAATGAAAGGAGTAAAAGTGACTGGGTCTAACATAGGCTACTTATTTTTTCAAAAATCAACCTCTAAAGGGTTGAAATAGGGGATGAAAGTTTATATGAAAAATCTAAACCGCTTGACCAATTGTAATAAATTTAGGCATAAATATAGTTGACAATCTAAGCTTACATAGGCTATTTAATTTTTTTCAAAACCCACCCCCGAAGGTTGCAATATAACAAAGTAATATAGTTCACGCGGCAAAGTCGCGAGCGGGCCGCTAGTTATTTAATAAATTATTTAAAATCAAAAAATTGAGGCCATCATAGTGCAGTTGGTTATATCTGTCTATAAACGTGATCGGTTGTGGGTACTACCCACTGAGGATATGATTATATTTAAATTAATTGCTTTCATCGACTTTGATAAGACAAAACACGGCACTGAGTTCTGTAACTAAAAATGTCGAGTCTAGAATTTAGGGAGAAAATGGAGAACGGAGATTCTGTCTACGTACCCTTCTATACGGAAAAATCGCGAAACTCAAACTAAAACAGAAACCTTAAAATTAATCTCTAAATAATCTCGCGATTACTGTTATTATAGAATAAAGCTCATACTAAATGCAACTTTGTAATAAAATGACCATTTCCCCGCCCCTAGCGAGGGGTGGTTTTGAGTCGGGTAAATTAATATCTTTGGACGTTAATGCGATGCGATATATTGCAGCTGTACGTAATGCAGCTTGCGATTTTACTTTAGTACGCTACAAATGTAGCTTATTTGTCAAAATACTTATTTAGTGAGCTTAATGGAAATAATATAATAAACTGTATATAATAAGTTGTAGCTTGCGCGCGTTGCTGTGCCACCAAAAAAAAAAATTGAAGGAAAGACATACAAATGTACTTTTAAACATTTTTAAAGTGTTATTCCACACTTATGAAAATTGAAAAAAAACATTTAAAGAAAACGAGATGCTAACAACAAAAATAAGCTGTAATAAAGCGTATTAAGAATTTCGACGCAACGGATAGTAAAACGCATGGGTCAGTGGTGAGAGCGCCTGGACGGTATACAGGAGGCGCCGGTTCACACACCGAATCCGAAACATTATACGCTGAGCGGCGGAGTACAACGCCGTACCTTGTCTTATTATAGCGGGGAAATAAAAATTATCATTTTATTTAATATTTCCATTTTCTTCGCTCTGGTGTCGAGGTAAAGCGCGGCGTTAAGTTCCGCCACTTAACACGCAAGCCTCCGAATTTGGCGGAAAGTGGGGAACGGAGTGTCTTAACACTAGGTTCCCTCTGCCTACCCTGCTGTGTGCGGGATATAGCGTGAAGCTATTTATTTATTTATTTATTTATCATTTTCCCAAGGAAAAATGGAACCACAACCATCGTATTTCGAGCCAAACGATTTCCCACTGCACCACGGTGGCCTGTAGATTAATAATTTTTAAATTAACATATTCCTTACCTTTCAAAGAAACTGGATCATTTTTTGCCGCGGCCGGTGGTCCAAATTGTCTGGTCATCTGCGCACGCGTTGCCAATTCGTTCGTTTCGCTTCCAACTGAACTGATTTTGATAATGTTGTGCTTTATTATATAGGCTATAAGCTTGAATATAAAGCTTCTAGATATAAAAGCTCATTTTTTGTATGGTAAGTGTGCTCACGCGTGAATGTTGTGTTCATTATAATGTTCTTGTAGTATTATAATGAACATTGATTTGAAAAACATCTTTGTTTTGGTTTTTATAAAAAGTTTTATAATATGAGATAGAGTTGTAATTTTAATTTGCATAGTGCATTTGGAAATTATAAAAATCTCGCTGTGTCGTAAAGTAAATAAAAAATATAAGCAATTATACACGTAAGTTAAGATTTTAACGAAAAGGAAATTTCAAATACAATCTACCTTTGTGTTTATTATACATTAATCTAGTAGAAGTTTCAAATGTGAAGCTTCACGCTGTATCCCGCACACTGCAGGGTTGGCAGAGGGAACCTAGTGTTAAGACACTTCGTTCCCTATTTTCCGCCGAATTCGGAGGCTTGCGTGTTAAGTGGCGGAACTTAACGCCGCGCAGAAAATGGAAATATAATTTCCACTCCTCGAGTGGGAATCGAACCCACAACCAGTCGTTTACAATCATATCCTTGTGCCACTGGGCCTGGACTAGTTACATCAAATATGAAGACTTTCACGAATATTTTATAATCTCCTATTCTTATCATGCAGTGAATAAGCAATTTAACTTTGCATTTTGCTGTTATTGTCTCTGGCAGTCTTGTATTTTATTTTTAAAATTGAAATACAGAAAAAAATACTGTGAAAAAAAAGTTCTAATCCTAATTAAGTTAATATTTTTTTATTTATTTACACAATTCTTATCAAATGCGGTCTAGTTAGATAAAGTGTAGTATGGTTTTAAAAGGTGACTAAATTGGATATTATTCAGTTTATAACATTAAAAAAACACAGAATAATGTACTTCGAGTTTTTCTGTGCCTTTCTACTAAAAGTCCTTAAAACACATAATTAATAAAAGTAATTGAACTACTTACTACTAGTAATTAAACTACTACTACTGTAATGTAGTATTTTTAAGAAATAATCTGATTAGAGTCCAATGCCGGTTAGCTACCATTGTATCAAATAATAAAATTGTAATTTTTTATTTGAAAAGAGCAACTGCTGAGATTCTTGCCGGCTCTTCTCAGCAGAACTGCCTTCCGAGTCGGTGGTAGCTTTGTGTTCATTCGACGATTCAAAAAGTGCTTACAAAAGTCTATTTGAATAAAGATAATTAGAATTGAAATTTGAATTTTTATTATTACAAATTTTAACGACTATATTATTTATAAAAAAAAACAGATTTTCTCCACCAACTTTGCTCTGTCTGCCAGTCGTGGCGCACAGCGTGTGACTTTAAAACGACTGAATGTGGGTTCGATTCCCACTCGAGGAGTGGAAATTATATTTCCATTTTCTTCGCTCTGGTGTCAACGTAAAGCGCGGCGTTAAGTTCCGCCACTTAACACGCAAGCCTCCGGAAAGTGGGAAACGGAGTGTCTTAACACTAGGTTCCCTCGGCCTACCCTGCTGTGTGCGGGATACAGCGTGAAGCTAAAAAAAAAATAAAAAGAATTTTCCACTTAATATAACAATATACACTGTACAGGTGATAAAATATAATTTGAGACATAAACCTACATATATAATGGCTATGTAAGGCTATAACAGACGCTGTGCATCAGCCAAATGGAGGGATTTGGCTGAGATGATTTGATGTGATTTTGATATGGGTTGGAATATTGATGTGTGTATTATGTCTACGAAGCGTTTTGTAAGTAGAATATTTTTAATATTTTTTTGAAAGAGTTAGAAATAGTACTTATCTAAAAAGTATGAAAAAAACAAAATTTAACGTGGTTGGATTTGAACCCGCGAACTCTGGGATAGCCTTCAAACCTTGAAGGGTCTTAATGCAGAACATCTCTTTAGAAAGATATTTTAAAAATTAAATATACTAATACCAAATGTTGACGCCATCATGGACCAGTGGACCAGTGTTTGACTGTAAACTCGATTGGTTATTGGTTGAATGTCCATTCAGAACTGGCTATATTTAAATTATTATTCTTATAAATTATTTGAAAGGCGTTTAGTCTCGACACTCAACATGCAACGTCTTGTTTTTGAGCGGGAAGTGTAGGGATGGAGTGTCTTGGCACAAGTCTCTCTCATACTACATCGCGAAAAGTGTGAAGCTGAAAAAAGAGTTTTATTTCACTTCATATTTAATTATGTAAGCGCAATTACATATATATTAATGTTTTTTAAAAATTCTGATAAAAATCTCTCACAATCACTGACTATTCAAAAACTAACAGCAGAGACACTCTACTCTCTACTTTTACCATTTTCACTCACAAAATACGTTAAATTATAGCTTGTTTTTCTTATAATAAATAAACAAACAAACAAACAAAAGTATTAAATCTAAGTCTTCTTAAATAATTAATTTCTTATTAAGTGACGGTCAGAGTATCGGCACAGGCCGGCTTCTAAAAGTGTCTCTATCGAAACTAATTCCTGGAATAGCAGGAGCTCTGCCAATTGTGTTCGCTTCTGATAATCGTTCACGACTGTTGGGTATTTAGAATCCTATTACACTAACATTTATATATCGCTGTGATAGGTTAGTACTGAAGACTGCTGTGTCAGTCATTTTTTTTAGCTTCACGCTGTATCCCGCACACAGCAGGGTAGGCAGAGGGAACCTAGTGTTAAGACACTCCGTTCCCCGCTTTCATTTAGTTATTTTCAAATACATGATATAGATTGTTATTTTTTTTTAGACACACGTTTTGTTCTGTATTGATGGGTAGTCAGAGAAAACATAATGTTAAGATATTCCGTTCTCTATTTTTTGCCCAAATTCGGGACATTCTTTTACTAGTGGAACGCAATTACACGCTTTGATTAGGTATTTAATTAGGTATGAAAGTGGAGAAATTAAAATCATTTCAATATAAATCGTTCTTCCGAGTAGGATTTTTATTTTAGGTAACTGGAGAAACAAAAAAATTGTGTAATCAGTGTTGATGTAAATAAAAATGTAATCAATTGGGAGCGAGAATCGAACCCACAACCAATAGCATTTACAATCAGACGCTGGCCTCATCAAAAGCAAAACTCGATAAAAAATATAAAATTAAGTTAATAAATAAATATAATACAAAAAAAGGAACTGTAACTTTAGCAACTTCAAAAAGAACTGACATTAGTTTTTTACCTTCATTCATGACGTTATTAGACGCTACTGTAAAAGGAATGTTAGTACAACTGATTACGCGTTAAATCGCGAATGTAGATTACTTTTAGACGTTTCCAGAAATAATTAACGCATATAATATGTTTACATAGGTTCTTAGAGCTTTAATACAGCTTAGAAAAGCTCAAGTTTAGTTTTTAGAAGACTTACCTACATATTTACATAACGTGAGTGTGTATAATTTCTTTAACTTCTCTTATTCTTTAAATAAATGTATTAGAAAAAAAACTAAGCAATATTTCATAAAAAAACACTTTGCTCAATATTATATATTTTTGTATTTTTTTTTTAAATCGGCTATTAAGCTTCTTCGTCGTCGTTTAAACAACTTAAAATCAAGTTTAAATAAGTAACGCTTAAAATGAAAAATAAGTGTTTTAGCGCTCTTGTACATAAGGTAAGGCAGTTTAATTATTAGTGTATATTTTTACGCTTTAATGGCCATTTTTAAATAGTTCTGATATGATAAAGCATATACCCTGCTTAGTGCAGGAGACAGCGTGAAGCTAAAAAAAGAATACATCATTATTCCCTCAAGGACAAATTGAACATGGAACCAACATGTCGCACAACTAAATAACTTTATAAAGACATAAGAAAATAAATATACAATATTTAAATTTGAAGGGCCCACAAAATATTGACTAAAGTGATCAAATATAATATTTAAGCTGTTCATTCGATAGACGCAATACTCTGACTCGATTTCATGAATACGAATTATCTCCCTCTTGTAGTGTAGAGATGTTGTTTTAACGCTCTCTAGCTTTGTTTGTGATCAGTTTATGTTATAATTTTATTTTAAATGTATTTATCCTTCTATTTTTGCATTTAATAAAGCATATACAGAGTACATCTAGTGTCAAATTCTCTCTCTTCGACTAAAATTAAGTCGCTATGCGTTAAGTGGCAGAAGTCGATACCGCGCTGTGTTCGTTGTGTATACGTACCAGGACAGCGAAATGAAAGTAATTTCAGTTATTTATTTATATCCCTAAATGGGAATCTAACCCACAACCAATCTCCTTCACAATTGGATGCTATCGCACTACGCCACGATCATTAAACTTCGGAGGCGCGCTTTACCTCGACACCAGAGCGAAGAAAATGGAAATATAATTTCCACTCCTCGAGTGGGAATCGAACCCACAACCAGTCGTTTACAGTCACACTCTCGTGCCACTGGGCCACGACTGGCCACGATCATTTCTTTAATAATTCTTATTTTACTATAGTATAAATATTAAATAAGAATATTACACTAAATAAATCAAAACTACGATAATATAAACATATCAACAATTAAATTAGCTGAATACTCACAGCGTTATATAAAATAAACGGCGAGTAGCGCCAAGTAGTAACTTGGGCAGCAAGAACATGCTTGTATGTTGTATGCATGAGATAATCCTATGATACTCATGTCACACTAACAGCAAATAGTTCCACACACAATGTCACAATCTCTTACAATTAATAAAATTTATGATTTTGTGATATTTAATGCTAATGTTTATTAAAGTTATTGAAGTTTTATGTTCTGGAAATAATTGACATTTTTTTTTAGCTTCACGCTGTATCCCGCACACAGCAGGGTAGGCAGAGGGAACCTAGTGGTAAGACACTCCGTTCCCCACTTTCCGCCGAATTCGGAGGCATTGCGTGTTAAGTGGCGGAACTTAACGCCGCGCTTTGCCTCGACACCAGGCGACGAAAATGGAAATATTAAATATTTCCACTCCTCGAGTGGCAATCGAACCCACAACCAGTCGTTTACAGTCACACGCTTGTGCCACTGGGCCACGACTGGCCACACAAATGATTTAATAAATATATTATTTTTACAACGGGGTGTCTTAACACTAGGTTCCCTCTGCCTACCCTGCTGTGTGCGGGATACAGCGTGAAGATAAAAAAATATATATATTTTTATAAAAATGACAAACAAAACCTGGAACAAGCATTAGTGCCAGAGTAAAGCAAAGACACTCGCCAGCGTAGCTTAATTTACTTTTGTATCAAATAATAGGTTTAGATTAGAAGGGCAATTAATCGCCTTATCTCGAGTTAAAACAGTCTATTTAACATTCCTACTGCCTGTTTAAACAAGAGTATCTCTATCTTCATTTTAGTGATAAAATCTGATGTTTTTGTTAAGGGCTTTGTATTTATTAATACTTTATTTTAAGGCGATGGCGCTGTTCAACTGTGTTTGACTTTAAGCGGAAAGGTTGTGGGTTCGATTCCTACTCGAGGAATGGAAATATTGAATGTTTGCCTTTTCTTCGCTCTGGTGTCGAGGTAAAGCGCGGCATTAAATACACGCAAAAATAAATATACGCATTCAGGAGAAAAAAGGAGAAAGGATCTTAAAATTAAGTTCTATCTCTCTTCATCCATCCTACTGTATACTTTTTTAGCTTCACGCTGTATCCCGCACACAGCAGGGTAGGCAGAGGGAACCTAGTGCTAAGACACCCGCGTGTTAAGTGGTGCAACTTAACGCCGCGCTTTGCCTCGGCACCAAAATGAAGAAAATGAAAATACTAAACTAGACATTTCCACTCCTCGAGAGGAAATCGAACCCTCAACCAGTCGCTTTACAGTCACACGTTTATGCCTTTGCGTCACGACTGGCCCTTAATATCAAAAAGCTTCACGCTGTATCCCGCACACAGCAGGTTAGGCAGAGGGAACCTAGTGTTAAGACACTCCGTTCCCCACTTTCCACCAAATTCGGAGGCTTTCGTGTTAAGTGGCGGAACTTAACGCCGCGCTTTACCTCGGATACCAGAGCGAAGAAAATTGAAATACTAAATATTTCCACTCTTCTTTGTGCCTCTGCACCCTGACTGGCACTAAATATCAAATATATATGTATAATATATAAATATATAAGTAAATTTGATACAAATTAGCTGACACGTGCTAATATAAAGCTACTCTAATGCTCTCTAATGCAGTTAACAGTAGACGTGGCGTAATTAGTTTAAGATATTGATTAAGTGAAGAGGGAGATATTCGGATAATTCAGTTACAATAATCTGATGCCTAATTGAATAAGCTTTAAGGAAAGCTTTATTTTAAATAGAATTAAAGTTGTATAAAATTTGAGGGACTATCGTGGTGCAGTGGGATGGATGAGTGTCTAACAGTAGATGATATTGGTTATTGGTTCGAGTCTTGTTCAGGCAAATTATTTTTATCTTTGAATTATTTTTATCTTCATGTTCTGGTAAGGTAAAGCGCGGCGTTGAGTTCCGTAATTCAAGACGCAATGTTTTGAAGTTGCGGACAGAAAGGATCTCTTGTGGAAAAAATAAAAAAGTAGCAACTCTGCACTATTTTTTAGCCTTTGGAATATTCTTTATAATATAAACTATACATTATTATATATTAATATTTTTTATTATTTTACATTATTATATATTATACATTATGACATATTATAATTATTATAGTGACCAGTCGTGGCCCAGTGGCACAAGCGTGTGACTGTAAACGACAGGTTGTGGGTTCGATTCCCACTCGAGGAGTGGAAAATATATTTCCGTTTTCTTCGCCCTGGTGTCGAAGTAAAGCGCGGCGTTAAGTTCCGCCACTTAACACGCAAGCCTCCAAATTCGGCGGAAACTGGGGAACGGAGTGTCTTAACTCTAGGTTCCCTCTGCCTACCCTGCTGTGTGCGGGATACAGCATGAAGCTATAAAGAAAAAAAAAAATAATTATAGGATTTATCTATATCGGTAATGTCATCCACATCCTGTCCTTAAATAAAAAAATATGTATGTAGTAGTAAGAAATATATGTAACAGATGTAAGAAATAAAATAAGTTATACACTTATAATAAATTAATTTCGGTTACGTTTAACAAGTGGTCTCTCTTAGGGTATATTCTTCAAGTCTTAGTTTTAAGTACTGACATTCTAAACAAAAAAAAATGTATTGCATATGATAAAACAAGAATCATGATAAAAAAGGTACAGACCTTATGTCCGTAGAATGATGAAATAGAATAATAAAAAAAAATTTATAGGAATTCGTCATTTTCATGTAATTTGCACCAATACCTTGCTAATGCAAGGTTTGAGAATGACACATTAAATGGATTTAAATAATTTAACATACATAATCTTTTAATTAATTTATATTGCGTGTTAAATCGTTAATTGGTAATTTTGTTTAGCCAAAGTGAGGAAAAATCTGCCCATATGAAAATTCAACCAATTAACGATTTCATATGATTTGCTGGATACTTCTGACTATTCGACGTTAGTATGAGAACGAACTCAAGGATAAATAAGACGCATCTTCGACACTTTGTCAATTGGATAAATAGAGAAAAGATCACTCTATTCTTCACTTTCCTATTAACAAAGGAAAATAGGATGTTTTGATCTACCATATCTGAGAAACGAAAACATTTTATATATAAACGACTTGAAAATTTTGAATTTTATTGGGGCCAGTCGTGGCGCAGTGGCACGAACGTGTGACTTTAAACGACTGGTTGTGGGTTTGCTTCCCACTCGGGAAGTGGAAATATTTAATATTTCCATTTCCTTTGCTCTGGTATTAGAGGTAAAACGCGGCGTTTAGTCCCGCCACTTAACACGCAATACCTCCGAATTCGATGGAAAGTGGGGAACGGAGTGTCTTAACACTAAGTTTCTTCTACCTACCCTGCTGTGTGCTTGAAGCTAAAAAAAATGAAGTTTTATACTTAGACTAGTCAAAGTGACGAACGTGTGATGATTTCGTCTTATAACAAAAAAATAACAATATATGTAAATATATATCTACTACTACTATTATTATAAACTAAAACTTATAATACAATATCTATTAAAAACACAGTTTAATTTTAAATTTAAAATGAATTTAAAATGAATTTACTATGAATATTTCAAGACGCCTCGAGTCTCTAAGAAAATCAATTTCCTTTAATAAACTGATTACGTCCCAGCTAAGGGCGCTGTGGCTGCGCTTATTATTGCACAAGGTTCGTCTACCTGCACTCGTCTACATAGAAAATACATTTTACTATATCGCACTAATAACATTAAAATGATATTGCAAGTCAAAATATTACTAAAAAGGCGTTTCACGCTGTAACCCGCACACAGCAGGGTAGGCAGATTGAACCTAGTGTTAAGACACTCTGTTTCCCACTCTCTGCCGAATTCTAGAGGTCACTCGTGGTGCAGGGGCCCAAAGTATGACTGTAAACGTGACTGGTTGTGAGTTCGATTCACACTCGAGGAATTCAAATATTTAATATTTCATTTTCACTCTGGTGTCAAGCTAGAATTCGGGCTAGAATAAGGTTACCTCTGCTTCACCTGATGTATGCGGAATACAGCGTGAAACATAATATAATAATATTAGTAAACTAAATTAGCTTAAAATAAAAGGATTGTATAAATACAATTTCATTTGTCTATTTTTAAACATTTTTTAGTGTTATTCCACACTTAGGAAAATTGAAAAAGACATTTGGAACACGTATAAAAATTGCGCCTGGGCAGTATTCAGGAGTCGCGGGTTCGAATCCCGCTGCGTTCAAATTTTTATGTTTTCTAAATGTCCTTTTAATTTGTCCACTCTGGTATTTAAGACAAAGCTGGCGTTGATTTCCGCCAATTAACATGTAATGTCTCGATTTCGGGCAAAAAATATAGAACAGAGTGTCTCAACCCTAGGTTCCCTCTGACTTCCTTGATACACTGGAAACATACTCCTACCTTCCTATACAGTAATTATTCACCCTTTCTCCCAATATTATAATCCTAAATTTAACACCTCTTTTTCCCCACTACAAGAGAACTTTTATAAAATATATTATTAAGACGTTACCCACAAAGGGCAGGCCGATAGCGCCTATAAAACTGTATGAAAACATAAAGTTCAATATCAGAAGCGTATATACGGTAATAAACTTGAATCCCTTTCTCGTAGCTCATTCACCGGTCTGTCGATTCGATGCAGCGTTATCACCCCCTGACAGGGACAGATAGGGCTGTTTGTAAAGAGAAAAATATTATATGTTATATATTTTAATATCTTTTAAATTACACGTACTTAGGATATGGGATATATTTAAAAAAAAGTAAAAATATTTGTTCTGGAGGATTCTAACCCGTGCCATTTGGACACTACCCAAGCGCCTTGACGGCAAAGCTATATGTCTATATCCAGCGGCCGTTTTAACATTTTAAAGTGTTATTCATACATAGTCATGATTTCGGGATTTCACACGTGGGGGGACGGGTTAAGAATAAAAGGCGGGTAACCCAGTAGTTTGGTGGTAGGAGACTTGTTCTCCGACTGGCTCGCGACAACTATCGTGACAAAGACGAACCGCCAAACATCTGATGATGTATTCCGGTTCGATGGCATGTAAGCCAGTTCTCCCTATTCCCACCATTCTCATCCTTCCTCCCTCCTTCTGTCCTACATCCCCGAGGCTGGCAACGCATCCATAACTCTAATGTTGTGGATGTCTATGGGCGAAGGTAACCACTCAACACCAGGAGGGACTTGTGCTCGTTTGCCGCCTTTATTCCATAAAAAAATGTCATTCACATAGTATAAGAAACATTATAAAAAAAATATATAAAACCTTTAACGCAACGGGAAGCCCCGCCTCTTGGAAACTGTCCAAAAAGCGTAGGTTCGAATACCGCTGGCTTTAAATTTGTATACGTTTTTTAAAAATATATCTTATATTTTAGTGTTTTTTTTAACTGTAACAAGGTAGAAGGAATTGAGTGTCGTGGCACTGTATTCTTCACTTTTCGCCCGAATCTCAAATATTGTGTTGAGTTCACTCGCTCGCTCAACACATTTAAGTTTTTTTTTTAGCTTCACGCTGTATCCCCCACACATTCAACTAGGCAGAGGGAACTTAGTGTTAAGACACTCCGTTCCCCACTTTCCGACGAAATCGGAGGCATTGCGTGTTAAGTGGCGGAACTTAACGCCGCACTTTACCTCGACACCAGAGCGAAGAAAATGGAAATATTAAATATTTCCACACCCCTCGAGTAGGAATCGAACCAGTCGCTTTACAGTCATACTTTGTGCCTCTGCTTCACGACTGGCCCTTTAAAATGGTATTACTTTAATATTTAGCAAAAAAAACAAGATTGAGCTTAACGCATAGCAGAGTAGCCAGCTGCCAGAGAGAACTTAGTGTCAAGACTCTCCGTTTACCATATATCACGATAACTATTAAAAATCTCTATTACTACATAATCAAATGGTAAATCCGACAGCCCTAACTACATTTAGGCAAAGGGGGAATAACTCAAGGATTTGATAAATTTACGGAGGCCGTACCGCGACCGGATATTTAGAGGTTTTTTATACTTACTACTTTATACTGTGTGAGGGATAACTTACTTAATGTTCTTAATGCTCAATCGATATTGGCACTTAAACAAAAAAGTAAATTTATAATCTGAAAAAAATAAACAAACGGACAAAATTATCATATTTTTTTTTTTAGCTTCACACTGCATCCCGCACACAGCAGGGTGGGCCGAGGGAACCTAGTGTTAAGACACTCCGTTTACTTTCCGCCGAATTCGGAGGCTTGCGTGTTAAGTGGCGGCACTTAACGCCGCGCTTTACCTCGACACCTCCACTCCTCCTCCTTACACCAGAGCGAAGAAAATGGAAATATTAAATATTTCCACTCCTCGAGTGGCAATCGAACCCACAACCAGTCGTTTACAGTCACACGCTTGTGCCACTTGGCCACGACTGGCATAAATTACATAGCTCTATTATATAATTTTATTTAATACTATATTGATGACTAGCGACCTACTCGCATTTTCGCGTTTTTCATCCCCTATTTCAGCCACTTAGGGGCTAGTATGGGAAAAAATATGGATTTTCAATTAAAAATTTCATTCCAATCAGTCCGGTAGATTAACCAAAAAAGCGTAACACAGTAAGACAGACAACTGCCTTTAGCAATTATAATATTAGTGTGAACGAAGACAGTAACAGTTTTTTATCTATTGGCTGCACCTCTATCTGTAATTTTATAAAACATGTTCAAATATTGTTTAATGTAATAAATATTTTTTATAAGTAATTTTCGTAAAAGAGTACAAAGTTTTTGCATCACATATAAATATAAGCATATAGAAGAGATAAAAGAGATTCATTGTTAAAAATATTGATATGTATTAAACTTCTTTTTTAATAATAATTTAATAATAATTTACTTTACGTTAATAATAATTTACTTGTACTACAATTTCCTCTTTGGATCATTTCAAAGCTGAGGTATTAATAATAGTTTTCCCTATCAGATTGATTTAACACCTATGTTTTCAACTCAACTTTCTCAAACTCAAAGTTTCTTGGCCACCGTGGCGCAGTGAAATGTTATGTGACTGTAAATGTTACCGGTAGTGGGCTCGATTCCCATTAGGAGGAATTAATGTATTCAAATTATTTGAATTCCTCCATTATGGTGCCTAAAACAAATCACGACTTTCGATTTCAAAAATTTCGACCAAAATGCAGAATGTTTTGACACTAGGTTCTTTACCTACCTGCCATATGAGAAAAAGTATAAAGTACAAAAAAAGACATTTAGAAAACGTATAAAACTTAAACGCAGCGGGATTCGAACCCGCGCCTCCTGAATACCGTCGAGGCGCTCTCACCACTGAGCCATGCGTTCTACTACCAGCTGTGTCGAAATTCTTATACGCTTTATTACAACTTATTTTTGTTGTTAGCATCTCTGTAGAGAGATTTTTACAAATTTCTGCTACCTACCTGCTACTGTTATTCTAAATGTGTTTTTCAATTTTCCTAACTGTGGAATAACACTTAAAAAATGTTTAAAGGTCAGTAAAAAAAATATTCGAAAAACGTATATTCATAAAATGATAATACTCCAAGGAACCTATCATATTCTATGTACATTTTAAAGTAAATAAATCAAATAAAACATAGGGCTAAGTCTAGACTGAACTGTACATTCTCAACACGTCCACATTCTGGTCACGCCGGTGACGCTCTGAGAGCCACTGTTTGTTTGTTATTGAAATATTTTGAAGCTATCTAATATAACTTTGTCTGTAGAGGATTTATGTTTTGGCGCAGTTGAGATAGGTTTTAGTTATTATAAATAAACTATCTTTGTCTTTATATAAATATTCTTATTTTGCTTTCAATTAATTCTTGTGTTCTTGTAGGTGTGTGGACAGAAGAAACCAAGTGAAATGCTTTTTATTGGTATTCTGTCAATTTTGAGAGACATCTTGCGAAACATAACCCTGTTCTGTGTAACTTTTTTTTTTCTCCCGTGGGGAAAGACGAATGCTACATGTGCGGCTCATGCTTCTGCATCCTACTCATTAAAACCCCACGGTAGCCCACCAAACTACGTTACTCGAGGCCGCGGGTACCGTCAAACTCTACCGCAACCTCGAAGCAGTTACTTAAATCGCTAAGCTCCTCTTCTTATTAACCCTCCCAATTTCTTTTTCCCTATCAATGACCACGCGCCAGGACCAATAGACATATTGTCTCTCCTCGGGGACCTTTATGTATAAGACGACAACTTCCCCAAGTCTGCCGTATCCCGCTTAAAGCAGGGTAGGCAGAGGGAACCTAGTGTTAAGACACTCCGTTCCCCACTTTCCGCCGAATTCCGAGGCGTTGCGTGTTAAGTGGCAGAACTTAACGCCGCGCTTTATCTCTACACCAGAACGAAGAAAATGGAAATATTAAATATTTCCACCACTCGAGTGGGAATCGAACCCACAAGCAATCGTTTTTACAGTCACACGCTTGTGCCACTGCGCCACGACTGGCCCCAAGTAGAAAATTTCGAAAAACGTTATAAGTTGATATCATTTGCTATCGCTTATATTATTAAAATAATGTTTTAATACAATATCACTATGGATAAAGGTCGTATAAAAATGCAAGCTAATATTCCTATACGTACATAAAGTAATACTCCTAAGGGTGTTTTCTTTCAATGGGGTTCTGATAAAGCGGAAACTATATTGAAATGCTTTCAGCCAGACCGACATTTATGAATATTATTTTTACATTAAAGTAGGAAATACGATTGAGCTTTATGAGAAATTATGGTTGGAAAAGCTCGGGACTGACGTGGAGTGTTATAAATTTAAATTTCTTGTGAAAAATATAATGTTTTTTATAGTAGGTATAGATGATGTTCTATAATCAATTTTCAGAAATGCTTCGATTTCCAGTTTGCAGAGTGAATTATATTTAATTATATTCATTTCACATCTGCACCTCTGTACTTAAGACAAGATGCGGCGCTAAGTTCCGCTATTCAATAAGATTTCGCGATTCGCAATTCGGGATTTCGGGCGGTGTCCTATGCACTAGACCAGGGGCTCCTAACCTTTTTTTGATAAAGGACCACTTTTGCATTATTCTTGCTAGCAGGGACCACTATATATGTAATCTTTGCAGTTTCTGTCATTTTGTAGTTCGATGAGTTGTATAACTTTGGGTAGAGCTGGGTACAACACCGGCTAAATTTAAAAACGTTCGCGGACCAGTTTATCCCTTCAGCGGACCACTGGTGGTCCGCGGATCAATGGTTGGGAACCAGTGCACTAGACACGAGGCTCTTACGGACCTCTTAACATCTTTACTTTACTTTTAATAAGCTTCAGCTTTAGTCTTGACTTACAAGCTTCAAGACATTCATTCAGCTTTTATTTGAGGCAAAACATGTTGAGCGGCAGAACTTAACGCTTTCCTTTTTTGAATAAGAGCGGAGAAAGGGGCAGAAAGTAAAGAGGCATATACATCCCACCTGGAATGAAATCTGAATTCGATTATTAACCTACAAGAATAATAATACTTTTTAATCTTTCCAGCTATATGCTTTTCTTATCTTAGTTTAGTTTAACAGTTTAGCAGCTTTCACTTAATAGTTGTGGCCAGTCGTGGCCCAGTGGCACAAGAGTGTGACTGTAAACGACTGGTTGTGGGTTCGATTCCCACTCGAGGAGTGGAAATTATATTTCCATTTTCTTCGCTCTGGTGTCGAGGTAAAGCGCGGCGTTAAGTTCCGCCACTTAACACGCAAGCCTCCGAATTCGGCGGAAAGTGGGGAACGGAGTGTTTTAACACTAGGTTCCCTCTGCCTACCCTGCTGTATGCGGGATATAGCGTGAAGCTATTTATTTTAATTTAGTAGTGTCGACGAGATTAACTTAATGTCAAGACACTCTGTTCTCCACTTTCAATTCCGTTGCTAGTTGAGGGAAGTAAGAAAAAATATAAATCATTCCAATGAGTTGAAATCGAATCCATAACCATATTATTTATACCACATATTCAGCCATTTATTCTACTTTACCATGACAGACATTCCAAAAACTTATAAAAAAATATATATAGATACTTTTTCATCTACACAGAATATTAAAACACAAGAAATTGTTAGATCTAAGACGCAACCTGTTATACATTTCAACGAAGAAAATATCCAAACTACACTCTATAGCAAAACGCGAAACGTGCTTGTTTAAAGGATATATGAATTATTCATACCACGATTTCGCCGGCCTGTCATCACACCGTCTAATACTGTGAAGAGAGGCTGTGCGTTTGTATCAAAATTTTCTGTTTTATTAAAATAAAAAAAATAAATAGCTTCACGCTGTATCCCGCACACAGCAGGGTAGGCAGAGGGAACCTAGTGTTAAGACACTCCGTTCCCCACTTTCCGCCGAATTCGGAGGCATTGCGTGTTAAGTGGCGGAACTTAACGACGCGCTTTACCTCGATACCAGAGCGAAGAAAATGAAAATATTAAATATTTCCACTCCTCGAGTGGGAATCGAACCCACAACCAGTCGTTTACAGTCACACGCTTGTGACACTGGGCCACGACTGGCCACTGACTATTTTATTAATTTTGTTATATTAATGATCATCTATACAAATAAAGAAGGTTGGAGTGTCTGTTTGTTATTAAAATAACTGTGTTTGTAATAATAGAATAATATTAAAATAATATATTTTACTAAGTGTAGCTACTTTTTACTAGTTCCGCCTCTTAACCCTAGGTTCCCTCTGGCTACCCTGTCGTGTGGGATGCAGCGTGAAGCTAAAAAAAAAATTAAGAAAAGAAAATAGTCCCACGTGGATGAAATTGTGGGAACAGATATAATAGTTTTATTGTATCAAAATCGATCCAGCCGCTAAATAGGCTAGACTGAATGAACAGACAGACATTTTAATATATGTATCGTAACAGATATAATAGTTTTATTGTATCAAAATCGATCCAGCCGTTAAAGAGATTAGACTGAACAAACAGACAGACATTTTAATATATGTATCGTATATACATATATATGTATTATCAATATTACAAACGTATACTTCAACTTTATTTATTGTTATAAATATGAATCATTCAATGGAAAAATAACGTAAATGCGTTCTAGCAATTTTTCAGAAGAGCGTTTTAAAAGGTTTACGTTGAAAATGTAATGTGTTTTTAATAATTAATTATTATACTTATGTATGAATAAATTACTGTTAAAATATTATATAATAAAATCCTGAAAAAGTTCTAGAAAAGTATTAAAATACCAAATGAAACATATACATTTTTATACTTACGTCTTTACGTCTTTGTTTTATTGGATGAGCGATATATTGTTATAGTATTAGAGAATATTGTGGCCAGTCGTGGCCCAGGGGCACAAGCAGTGTGACTGTAAACGACTGGTTGTGGGTTCGATTCCCACTCGAGGAGTGGAAATATTTAATATTTCCATTTTCTTCGCTCTGGTGTCGAGGTAAAGCGCGGCGTTAAGTTCCGCCACTTAACACGCAATGCCTCCGAATTCGGTGGTGCGTGGGGAACGGAGTGTCTTAACACTAGGTTCCCTCTGCCTACCCTGCTGTGTGCGGGATACAGCGTGATAGCTAAGTATAAGTAAGTATAAGTAAGAATATATGTATGTAAATCCATTGGGATGCAGTGAGGTGACGTCTGATTGTAAACATCATGGTTATGGATTCGATTCCAATTCAAGTAAATGATTATATTATAACTATTTTTGTTTCTACGCTTTAAGAAGACAGAGCATGACGTTAAGTTTCGTCACTCAACCGGAAAAGGCCCAATATGGGCAGAGAACATAGAAAGAATCGAGAAAAAAAATATTATATTGATGAGTAATTAATATATTAAGTAAAAACCTTAATCAGCTATTTTAAAGTAATAAACCTTTTTTTAATCTTCACGGTTTTCTTAACACAACCAGAGAAAGTTGAATGTTAAGACACTCCGTTATCAACTTTTCACCCGAATCGGAGGCATTGTAAGTTAAGTGGCGGAGCTTAACACGGGCTTTGACTATCAGAGCTGAGGAGCGTAAATAATTTAAATAATCATTTCTAATATTTTAATTTACCCAGAAGATATTTTTATGCTTTTTTTTTCTAAGCTTTACTCTGTATCCCGCACACAGCAGGGTAGGCAGAGGGAACCTAGTGTTAAGACACTCCGTTCCCCACTTTCCGCCGAATTCGGAGGCTTGCGTGATAAGTGGCGGAACTTAACGCCGCGCTTTACCTCAATACCAGAGCGAAGAAAATGGAAATATAATTTTCACTCCTCGAGTGGAAATCGAACCCACAACCAGTCGTATACCGTCACACGAGAAGCGTAAATAATTTAAATAATCATTTGTGGAGTGGAAATCAAACCTGCAACTGGCCAGAAGATATTTTTATAATATTAACAAAAATAATTTTAAACAAATAACGATAAAATGAATATGTAACTTCGTGCTCTTAGCCTAGTGTAACATCGAGGCTTCTTGTCTCGTGACGAGTCGGTTCCCTTTGACATATTCGTATGTACGTATATTATTACTGCATATCGTTGTCTGTTATTTGTATTGTTACTTTTGAATGCGATATCTTTATAGGATTATTGATCCGCCTTTATAATATTTAAGATTATAGAAATATCTTTTAGTTTAAGGGCATAAATTTCAAGGTATTTCTAGTTATTAATAGAAACGCTTTTTCTAGCATAATAGAAGCAAAGATATTCCTTAAATTAAAGAATTCCGATTGTAACTGTGGTGGTTGTGAATTTGATTCCCACTAGGGAGACTGATTAGCTATATATTATTTTTATTTCTTCGCTTTGGTACCTAAGAGACAGCACTGCGTTAAGTTCTGCCACTGAACACGTAATGTCCCGATTTCAGGCGAAAAATTGATAAAATGGTAATGTATGTTTTTTTTTCTTTAATAGAATAATAATCGGCGTTGAGCTCCGGAACTCTACACACACAATATGTCAATTTAAAATGGAAAATGGACAACAAACATTTTTTAACTCTTTATAAGCAACTTTTTTCTCAAGTCAAGTGTCAAGACACTCTTTTCTTTATTTTTTACTCGAAATTGAGTTATTGCATGCTAATTGGCGGAACTCAACGCCACGCTTTATCCTGTTGTATGAGAATCAAAGCCACAACCATCGTCTAAATAGTCACATACTGTAATATTTGATTGTTTCTTTTTAATAGAAATTCATATTACAGGTAGTTCTTGCTTACGGGTCCTGTAAAAGAGCTCAAATATATTATCTGTAACAAAGTCCAGTATTTTTAAGCTCTACTTATTAAAACTCTTAAGAGACGAACGCTTAGTAAAAAAAATGTGAAAGTTAATTAAATTTTACATTTCAAATATTATAATATAATATAATAGTTATTCTTTCCGCTTTTTAATCTCACCACTAATTAATTTTGTATTAAAAAAGTTCCTTTCACGGGAGGATTTTGTTTTATCTGTTTCTTTTGCGCCACGAACAGAGGTTTTTTGTAATTTCTCTGAGGTTATTTTATAAAATTATGGAAAAAATGGGAAATTTTTAATAATATTTGTGTAGACGCTATTGTTGAAGATTGCGGATGCGATTTGTCGATGGTAGTCGATACAAATTCTATTTTGAAAATGTTTTGTTGTGAATGTATTTTGCTTGTCGTCATGGTCGTAATTTTATTTGTCGTGAAATTATGGCATAGTGGGTAAGTGTCTGATTATAATCGCGATTAGTAGTGGGTTTTCGAAAAAAAAAAAAACAGGATTACGCTTTTTCCCATATAGAAGAATAGTTATGGGAATCTAGTGTTAAGACACTCCGTTAAAATACTCCAATCCGGATTAATATAATATTTTTTTTAATTGTTTTTATTTCCGTTTTGGTAAGCAAAACAAGGGTATACTTTGAGCCACATCACTCAACACGCAATTCCAGTCATACGTGGAGAACGGAGTGTTCTGACACTAGATTCCCTCAACTTACTCAGTCATGAGAAAAAAAGCATGTAGCTGAAATAAAGCGCCCTTCGAATCCCGCTGCGTTCAAATATTTAATGAATTATACATTTTCTAATAACATATATATCACGAATTTAAAGTAAAGAAAGAAAATCTATAGGGATAGACATTTAAAGAAAACGTATAAAAATTTGAACGCAGCGGGATTCGAACCCGGCACGGGCTTATTATTATTCTAAGAACAATATTATTCTACGAACAATCATTTGGCAAGAGAGAATGCTATGTATTAAATACTTTTAAACATTTTTAAAGTGTTATTCCACACTTAGGAAAATTGAAAAAGACATTTAAAGAAAACGTATACAAATTTGAACGTAGCGGGATTCGAACCCGCGCTTCCTGCCTAATCTCTGGGTAGCAGAAATTTGTAAAAATCTTTCTACAGAGATGCTAACAACACAAATAAGTTTTAATAAAGCGTATAAGAATTTCGACGCAGCGGATAGTAGCTAAGTAGTGAGAGCGCCTGAACGGTATTCAGGAGGCGCGGGTTCGAATCCCGCTGCGTTCAAATTTTTATACGTTTTCTTTAAATGTCTTTTTCAATTTTCCTAAGTGTGGAATAACACTTTAAAAATGTTTAAAAGTATCTATAGGGATATTTAATTTGACATATTTCATTAACTACAGGTCAGCTTAAATTAACAAAAACAAATGTTTCAAATACACGTTCTCAACGCGACGTGAAAGAAATCTCACCCCTACTATTCAAAACATTTAATTAACATCAACCCCTTTGTTATTGAAGTTATTCAAGGAATTTAGCGACTAATTACACCCCGGCTAGGCTTAGACCTTACCCTATCTGCATACAAACGATGACCTTACATTTTCAATTTTGTAAAGATATTTTTTAATTGCGAAGCGCATTCGTTACGTTATTCATATAGTATGTGGTGTAGGTACATATATGTATATGTATAAATAATTTAATGTGAAGTTATAATGGATATATGCAGATAGAAATAGATTTATTTTTTATTTTAATTATTTTTTTATTTTCAGCTTTATAATAAAATATAATTAAAATAAAAAGTCACGGTAGTCAGAGAACATAGTGTCAAGACATTGCATTTTACATTTTCCTTAGGAATTGCAGACATTGATTGTTTATTGCACTTTTATATTTTTAGATAGATAGATAGATAAATTCTTTATTGTACACAAAACAAAACACAAAAATTAGCACAGACACATAAGTACATGATATTTACTATACTATATATTACTGAGCACCAGAGTGGAGAAATGAAAATAATTAAATTATTATTATTGCACCGATTGGGAATCAAACCCACATCTAATCGCAATTGCAATTGCGCCATGCAAGCCTTTAAAGTTAAGTATATATAAATATATAATAAAAGAGTAGAAAAGTCAATTCTGTACATGAAAAATTTCAGAAAAATTTTAATTGGGTATGTTAATATATCGATAACAGAGGCGAAAAAACCACTCAGTAGAATTTTTGTCTGTCTGTCTGTCTGTCTGTCTGTTAATTTGTTCGCCAATCACGCAAAAAGTACTGGATGGAAATGAATGAAATTTAGCATGGTGGTAGCTTATAGTCCAAAGGTACATATAGGATAGCTTTTATCCCGGTATTCGATGTAGTTTTAATGGAAAAAATAAAAAACCGATATAAGTATTTTCTTCATACACTGATACTTACGGAATAGAAATAAATGATTTTTTGCATGGAATTAGCTTAGAGGCTAGGACATTATATGGGATAGTTTTTATCCTGGTATTCAATACAGTTTCGGCAAAAAATAAAAAAAAGCTGACATAGTCAAATTGTGTTAATTATTTTACAAGTGAAGCTAAAATACTTCTAATTTCATTTACTAATATAATAATTATAAAACTAAGAAGTACAAAATAAATATGCATATATTTCATATCTATATAACTTTTTATTTTTTTATAATGGCAGCATTGTCATGTCACTATACGTCATTTTAACTTCTCCCGTAACGCTAAATTGAAATTAATATTTTTATATCGTTAAAAATGGTAATATTTGCGAAAAAAAGTTTCCTTATAATAGACATTTTACTTTTAATATTATGCTCAGTACATCATACTTCCTGAAGAACTTTAAAGTGTCGCTTTATAGGATTATCAGCCGTCGTTAGGTCGTGGTCTGTCTTGCTTTGAATAAGTCATGAAAAATTATTTATTAATTAAAGGTTATTTATTACCTTTAATGATTGCAAAATTACAATACACCTCAAGCATGAAATTTTCTATAGAGTTTCTTCAAATGTGCCATAATTTTTTGATATGTAAATTCATTAGAAAAGATGAGATTCTTCTTAGGCTCAAAAGTAAAGTTTGTTATTTAAACGTGAACACGGGTAGCTGTAGATACGTAATAGATATAGTAGTGTAGTTTATGCAGGCGAAGCCGCGGCTGGGTCGCTAGTATATATATAAAACTAGTAGTAAAAAAAAATAACTTTATTAAGACTGAGAGAATAGACTGATAAAAACATTATCTGTTTCAAGTTTATCAATTTAGAGACATAGCGTTCTGAATGTCCGCCCTTTATCTTAGTTAATATGAAAATTAAACTCTTAAAATAAAACAACATTCCTAAATCGAACCCACAACCACACGCTTACATTTAAACACTATCCCAAAAGCTATCCACTTAAGATGCTATATTATACATCGCATCCTCAGAACTAAACCGACCTAACTTAAAATTTCCCGTTTTGCTAAAAACGACCAAAAAAGCTTATTCTGAGATCTATTGCATTAACATGACATTTTTGACTTAAATAAAAATAAAAAAATAAAAACAAAAAAGCCTTTTATTTCTTGCAAACTTACATATACATTTATACAACTTACATTTAGTGAGATAACATAAATTTATACTATGTACTAGTTATATATCACACACACACACACACACACACTCGCACTCACACACACACACACACACACACACACACACATACAAATATTATATACTTACAAAAAAATAATAATACATACTCATAATTATGTACATATATTATCATATATTATATTATAATTATTTTTATTATTATCTCTTAAATTTTATTATTACCTTATAAATTAGTTAGTACCTCTTGCAAGAACCCCTGTACAGGTGAAGGCCTCCTCCAAAGATGCCCACTTCGTGCTTTTTGCATCCAGTTCACTCCAGCTATCTTAATGATGTCGTCATTATATATAGATAATTACACATTATAAATTATAATAGATATCGTATATATATATATATATATATATATATATATATATATATATATATATATATATA
This sequence comes from Dryas iulia moderata, assembly GCA_019049465.1. Lineage (NCBI taxonomy): Eukaryota > Metazoa > Arthropoda > Insecta > Lepidoptera > Nymphalidae > Dryas > Dryas iulia. The sequence continues at coordinate 765,051 of CM032426.1, forward strand.
TATATATATATATATATATATATATATATATATATATATATATATATATATATATATATATATATATATACGAGGGCCAGTCGTGGCGCAGTGGCACAAGCGTGTGACTGTAAACGACCGGCTGTGGGTTCGTTTTCCACTCGAGGGGTGGAAATATTTAATATTTCCATTTTCTTCGCTCTGGTGTCGAAACAAAGCGCGGCGTTAAGTTCCGCCACTTAACCGAATTCGGTGGAAAGTGGGGAACGGAGTGTCTTAACACCGGGTTCCCTTTGCCTACCCTGCTGCGTGCGGGATACAGCGTGAAGCTAAAAAACTTGTTGAACCACAAAAGCTTATACTCTAAGAATCTATTGAATTTACATACAAATTTTTGACTTAGGTCACTTTAATTCTATATAAGGGTGGATATACAAAGCAATCGGAAAGTAGCCCGCCACTCGCTCGCGGAAGTGCTCGGTGGGCAATATCCGGACGTCGCTCAGAGCGCCGCAACTAATATAAGCTATTATCTAGCAAATTGTTCCACATGGAGCTCCGGCGTTCCTTCATTTAATTAGTTTGAGGGTGAAGTTATGCTGACTTTGCGAACTGGTCGAAGCGTTTTAGTTATTGGATATGTTGTTAATTTCATAGCGAAATCGTTGTGTGGCATAGTCTAAATATATGAGAGCGTTGGCTGTAGTGTTAGATTGTGAGTGTAAAGGATTTTGGTTGTAGGTTCGATTACTACTCGATGGTAAGATTATGTCGCTCGTCTAATAGAACAATGACGTAATAAACACGTTTGATTTAGTTATTTTTAATAGGCTTGTAGAGATTTTTGATACATTTAAACTTACCTTAACTTTTTTGATCGTAAAGTACTTATGTACTACAAGGTTTTTAACAATAATTGGAAATAAGTTATATTTTTGTTTTAAAAATCAGCTAAAACGTAATTATATCCCTTTAAAAATTTTTAAAATGTTATTCCACACTTAGGAAAATTGAAAAAGACATTTAAAGAAAACGTATAAAAATTTGAACGCAGCGGGATTCGAATCCGCGCCTCCTGAATACCGTCCAGGCGCTCTCACCACTGAACATTTTTATACGTTTTCTTTAAATGTCTTTTTCGTAATTGTCATTGTTCTTTTGTATGATGGAAAAAATGCTATGTAAAATTAGTAATGATAGTCCAGTCGAGTTCTACATTTGAACACGCAATGTCAAAAATTGAAAGAACGGAGTGTTTCGATGCTAAATTTTCTCTGACTATCATGACATGCGGGAAAAAGAATAAAGGTAAAGACTCTCCATATCCCCGCTCTCCTTCCAAGTCAATCCATATTGAGTAACGGAGTTCAACGCCGCGCTATATCTCGTCACTAAAGCAGATAAATGGAAATAATTTAAATATAATCATTTCCTCAAGTAAAGAACCAAATCCACTACCAACGTTATAGATCCAGACACTGTTCCACTATACCACGTTAGTCTTTAATATTATTTGCCATCACAAATAAATCACAATTAAACCGTCTAGATTCGTATAAGTTTATTTAACGTGTAATAAAGTTAACAGCCGCGATAAGGCATCTCGCGACGGGCGAGGCAGGAATCATTGTCTAATTTATCACCTCGTAAACGCTGTGATAACAACGTCATGTTAGTTATGACAAAATTGTTCCCTTGTTTTAATAAGATTGATAAATTTTTTATATATGTATGTGATTTGGTACAGATTCTATTTGACTCAAGAAGGAGGATTGCATAGAATGTTTTTTTTTAGCTTCACGTTGTATCCCGCACACAGCAGGGTAGGCAGAGGGAACCTAGTGTTAAGACACTCCGTTCCTCATTTTCCGCCAAATTCGGAGGCTTGCGTGTTAGGAACTAGTGGCGGAACTTAACGCCGCGCTTTACCTCGACAACAGAGTGAAGAAAATAGAAATATAATTTCCACTCACGAGTGGGAATCGAACCCATAACCAGTCGTTTGCAGTCACACGCTTGTGCCACTGCGCCACGACTGGCTAGAATGGATTTGATGGATATAATAATAATAATGAATTTGAAATTCAACGAATTATAATATGCCGAAAAATGTGTGAAGCTCAAAAAGAACCCCTGGCAAATCTTGCCTAGATTTAGGCATAAATATTTTTATGTACATGAGATATATGAAATTTAGCATAGATAAAGTTAAGAAATACATTACATTAATAATAAGGCATTATAATACATGTTACTGTGTAATCATCACTTTTATCAGTCAATTAAAAATACTCTAGGAACCTAAAAAAATAAAATTTATTACTGTTTTATTCATATTGGCTTCTTCACTTATAATATTAATAATTGTTGTAGCTTCACGCTGTATCCCGCACAGAACAGGGTTGGCAGAGGGAACCTAGTGTGAAGACACTCCGTTCCCCACTTTCCGCCAAATTCGGAGTCATTGCGTGTTAAGTGGCGGAACTTAACGCCGCGCTTTGCCTCGACACCAGAGCGAACAAAATGGAAATATTCATTTCCACTCCTCGTGTGGGAATCGAACCCACAATTAGTCGTTTACAGTCACATTCTTATGCCACTGCGCCCCGACTGGCTCCAATATTAATAATTAAAAATAAAATATTCTTAATTAAAATCCAAGAAAAAGCCCAAATAAAATGATCCAATACATCACGTCCCAAAGACTGCAGACGGTCCGGCCAGTATAAATAGTCCGTGAAATAAGGCGTGTGATGACAAAACGATGGTCTCGATGCGCGCGCGCATGCCGCTCTTAATCCCCGCTTTCCTGCAAATTTCGTGTGTCATTGACTGATATTTGGACGCAAATTAAAATAACCCCAGACTTATATATATGCATGTATGTATGTATGTATGTATGTATGTAGACGCTATCGTGGCACAGTTATGACGGGCTTATATGAGCTTAACTGTTGGTTCTAATCATTAAGGGTTTTTTTTTAAAAACTGCATTTATGCCTTATTTCTTTGATTAGATTGATAGATAGATAGATAGATGGTAGCCAGTTTATTCTTTATGTTTAGCCAATTTTAAAAATATTGTATGATGATTGGCACATTATAATCCTTCATTTGACCCAAACTAGTACTGAGCTGGTAGAAATAGAAATTAAATTAAGTTTCATTTACAATGATAAATATGAAAGTCTACTAGTGACAGTAAGACTGCGCAACGATGGTCTCCATCGAAGTGTATGTGTATATCGAAGTCGAAGTTGTATAACGTCCCGTTTAAGATTTTGCGACGAGTCAATTTTAATCACGTAGTTTTAATAAGCTATAAGAAAAAAATATATCGGAATATGGCTTTTTTTCAAAGCAAAGAGATTCTAGTAGCGAGAAATTCTGATCCTTTTCCAATTATAAGTCCTATTATAACTGAAAATACCTAAGTTTTTTTTACCTTCACGCTGTATCCCGCACACAGCAGGGTAGGCAGAGGGAACCTAGTGTTAGACACTCCGTTGCCCACTTTCCGCCGAATTCGGAGGCTTGCGTGTTAAGAGGCGGAACTTAACGCCGTGCTTTACCTCGACACCAGACCGAGGAAAATGGAAATATAATTTCCACTCCTCGAGTGTGAATCGAACCCACAACCAGTCGTTTACAGTCACACGCTTGTGCCACTGGGCCACGACTGGCCACCATCGTGAACTTATCAGATTAAACCTAACTGAACCATTGTAGCATTAAAAGATTTGTTTTTATTTTATTTGCAAAACTCGGTCTTTTTTATATTCTAACGGTTCCAGGATTTATTGTACGCAGGGTTCATGTTCAAGACGTGTACGCATTCATTCACATTGTAGAACAAAACGATTTACATTTTTATTTTCGTGCAAGGAAATTCTTCTTTGTAAGAAATCCCGCCTTAGATATTACCAGTTGTTTCGCTGCCAGCTACGTAGAATTACTATGGATTATTGTAAAGTCCAAAAGAGAGTAGAAAGAACTAATACTATATTCTACACTAAATACTTTTTATTAACATAAAGAAAGTAAACATGCATTTGTGCTCTTGTAGTAGATAAATCTAGTTATCGGGACCCTCTTAGGATATATTTTACAAGCCTTAGTTTTAAGTACCGATATTGTGAAAAACTATGTAATTTATATAAAAATATATTTAAAAAGGTGTAATAAATAAAAAAAAAACACTACTTTCTATTTATCTACACTAAAAAAGCACAGAATATACCAACGAAAATAACTTAACAAGCAAATCTGCTTCCAAACAGCCATCACAAATCGAATAACCAAAAGAAAAAAAATATATAAAACAAAATTTATTACACGCATTCGCATCTTCAATTCTACAATATATTCAATATATAGTAATGGGAATAAATCCGCACCAGGTCATCAATCGGCTGTAACTTGGAGTGATCATTGATTTGACAGCCCCTTGCTTTGTGCCGTACAAACATTTTAATGCTATTTAAATACTAAATATGAACTCTGTACCCTTATTTTAAGGTTTATTTTTCATTTTTTTGGTAGCAAAAGTAATTTTGTCGCCGGTACCTTTATATTTTGATATAGACGTTCGGCACTTAGAACGCCTTTGATGAATTAACCTGTCGGATACTCAGATCTTGTTACCTTTGGAGGTACGAGAATGTATTAATTTAATATACGTTGATGTGTAGTTGTAAGTTGTAGCTCTTCTTGGGGATATGGAGTTGATAGCTTATTTGAAGCCTGATGTTTTAAAGTGTCTGGTATGGTTATATATAATTGTAAATGAAATAATTATATAAGAGAGAAGGACTAAATTATTTTAGAAAATAAGTTTAATTAAATAAGGGTAAAGGGTAAAGGTCTTAATTATTTAAACAAAAAATAGTGACGAAGACTTGGCCTAGTGGAAAGTGTCTGATCATATACGAGATTGGTTGTGGGTTCGATTCGTACTCAGTTAATGATTATGTTTAACTCGGTTAATGATTATATTTAGTTTATATTTATTTCGCTACAATGATTACTCTCGACGTGTAATGTCTCGAGTTCGGGCGGTTCGAGAGGAACGGAGTGTCTCGACACTACGCCCCCCCTCACTATCCTGCTATGTGGAAAAAAAGGTAAAAATAAAGAATTTATGTTTTAACATTTATAAAGTGTTATTCAACTTCTTAAGAAATTGAAAAATATTTATAAAATACGTTAACATTTTAAATAAAACAGGATTCAAACCAGCGTCTCTTGGTATCCGTCGAAGTATCCGCTCTGACCGCTAAGCCATGCGTTTTGTATTAGGCTACGTCAAAATACGCTTATTACACTTTCTTTTTGATGTTAGCAAGTTCTTAAAACTGTGCCTGGCGTTCAAATTTCTATACGTTTTCCGATTATTTTTCTGAATTTCATAAACGTGTGAATATGTTTTCTTTATAAATGTTAAAAAATACATTTATGCACATACATATATATATTAGCTTCACGCTGTATCCCGCACACAGCAGGGTAGGCAGAGGGAACCTAGTGTTAACACACTCCGTTCCCCACTTTCCGCCGAATTCGGAGGCTTCCGTGTTAAGTGGCGGAACTTAACGCCGCGCTTTACCTCGACACCAGAGCAAAGAAAATGGAAATATAATTTCCACTCCTCAAGTGGGAATCGAACCCACAAACAGTCGTTTACAGTCACACGCTTGTGCCACTGGGCCACGACTGGCCACCTAAATAGATTGTTAATAACAATTAATATTACTTATATATGCTGTCCCCAGCATCACAAGTATGTAATAGTAATGTAAATGTTACAAATATATAAATAGGTACTATTTCCGGTTAAGATTAAATGAAATTTCCCCAACACATAGTTTGGCACGTTTCTTTAATTTACATCAAAAGAAACATTAGATTTGTCCTTATGTTTTTAAATGTTTACACATCGACTGTTTACTTTGAACTGTGTCCTACTTGTTGTAGACAGATGTTTCTGTAATCTTTAAAATACGAAGCATTTCTTTATTACAACTTCACTCTTGTTGCCTCATAGCAGGATAGTCAGAGAGAGCCTAGTGTCAAGACACTCTAGTCTTTACGTCCTGCCTGGTGTCAATACGTTACGTATTAATTGGCAGAACTCAAATGCACTTCGCATTAGGTACCAGGGCGGAGAAATAACAATATTTTAAATATAATCATTCCTCTGAGTAGAAATTGAACCTGTAACCAAACGCAGACAAAGTCAGACACTGTCATACAGTGTCACGGCTGAAAGCGGGAAGCGAAGATCGGAAATTACATTGACCAAGCTATTCTAATCGTTTAATATAATATAATATAATATAATATAATATAATATAATATAATATAATATAATATAATATAATATATTGTGCCCCTCAAAGTCTAGCTCCACGTCCGGCTGTAAGATCTATGCCACGTGAGGGGTGGAACATCGAAGTCTGTAAGACGGTAACTTATTCGATGGCCAACTGGAGCTCTAGCAACCTTCTTAACTATGAAGAGACAATTGAAGAATAAACGTATAGGGTCGCTTCCCGGGGATGATCGCCGGGGCACGTCTGGAGCTGACGCTGGACGTGACAGCATGCAAGCCGTCAGTGGCTCTCAGTTGAACAGGCGGGCTAGAGCCGGGGAACCCGAAAATGTCACAGCCGAAATCATCAGCGATGAAGGTGCTACTTTGCAAGATAGGGAAAACGCTCCCACTGATCTTGCCGGTACATCTGAGCCGACCACCACAAGTTTAGATAATGATGACGGAAGAAGAAAGTGGTCACAGAAAGAATTAGAAGAGTTAATGTTCTGTTATTTTAAAGCTAAAGCCTTAGAGCCTGGCTACATTAAGAGATTCGAAAAGTTGTTTAAAGAACGCAACCCTACCAACAGTAAAGTAAATAAATTTACAGGAAACACATTATCGAACCAAGCTCGTAGTATTATAAAGCGCAAATTCTTATCAGTCGAACTTTTAGATCAAATCAAACTTAAGGCGGAATATTCACTACACACACCACAAACTGAAACAGAACCTTTACCAGCAAATGCCCCTAGTCCAGTTAACATAAGCTGCCCACCAGCTATCAGTAGTATTTTAACACATGTAGTTGATACGGAAATAGATAATTTAACACAAAACACACAATCTTTACATACAGAAATAGCACATACAAGTAATTCTGAAGTCACTTATGCAGAGCGTCGAGAAATCATCCTCACCTTAACACAATCAAACACACAGAAAGCTGAGCTGGAAGAAATATCCAGGCTTTCTAATATTAATAATAATAATGATGATTATGATGATCACTTAATAATAGATTTCCTCCAAACTTTAGCAGAAACGAAAGAAATTTCAATCAACGACAGAAATTTTTTACCAAAACCAATATTTAACAAACAATTCATTTTAAATTTAAATAAAATTAATAACTTCCTTCCGAACATATTGCATTCCAATCAGAAATTGCGTGAATTAAATGATATAATATATGCATCAGCTAAAACACTGATTTTAAATAACAGGCAAAAACCATATAACACTCCAACTAAATTAAAACCAAAGCAAGATCCCCCTTGGAAACGTAGGATAAAAAGTAAAATTGAAGGATTTAGAAAGGAATTAGGCCAGTTTATAGAAATAAAAAGAGGAATTAATAGTAGACGCATGCAAAGAATTAAAGAAAATCTCTATTATAAATATAAAATAAGTAATAATCAAGAACTTGAAAATACAATAGAAAACCTAAAACAAAAAACTAAAGCTTTGGCAGGAAGAATTAAAAGATATGAAGACATGAACAACAGAAAGGTACAAAACAAAATGTTTCAGGAAAATCAGCATAAATTTTATCAATCCCTAAATGGTAAACAACATATACCGCATCAGGAAACATGAAAACATCTGGAGGTGTGCTTCATATCTGTGGTATCTTCTAATCATCTGTAAATTACAAATAATTGGAGTTTTACAATTGAATTTTAAGAAGATGCTCCCTTTTTAATATATTTATGCAAATCTTATGCTTAAAAAAATATTGTAAATAGTGTATATTTATTTTAAAACCATATTACTGTAAAGTTTTTCCTCTTTAATTGACCATGATTATTTAAGTATAAAAATACCTAATAGTTCTTTTAATAGAAATAAAATACATCATTTTTTTAATTTACACATATATCATACATCATATTATCATTACTGCCCCGTAATTTGTAAATTTGAATGTTGAAGATGTTAGTTAATTGTTAAAGTTCTCTGCATCAATGATAAGAGTCTTTGGTCCTGTGCTCGTTCAGATATTAGATCAATGTTGTTAGATTTGTTTACATTGAAAAAAAAACTGATCAAAAGGAATTGAGTAAAAGACATTGTATTAATATTTTCTAAATAGCTTTGTTACCCCAAACAAAGCAAGTTATAAAGAATTATAATTTTTTTTTTCTTGTTAGGTTTCTCATTAGATTTTATTATACTTTGTTGCTATATAGTATACAAATGTATGTATGCTGTATAGTATACAAATAAGTACATTTGCTTATTCAAAAATAAAAAATGTAACTACTACTGAATTACCACTACAAATTGTGATCCAATGTTTAGTACATACATACCACTGACTGACTGACAAATAGTCTTGTAATCTTGAAAGTAATATGTATTTCTTTATATTAATTTACACCATATATTTCAAATGACACAGATGGTGTTTTCAAGGCTTCACCTAAAAGAAAACAAATAACTTATCATACAATAATATATAAGGGAGCATAAGCAAAGTAATCATTACGTTACAACAATATTTGAATCGATTGTTTCTATCAACAATAAATTCAAGAAACGAAAACAACCAAATGTAAACATTTACGTACATATTTCTTTAGAAAACAATATATTGACATACCGTTAATACATGATATCTTATAAATACAGTATATAGTTATAAAAACAGTAATAATTTAGGATCACACTAATGTGTGCAAAAAGCGAATACACTGGATGTTTTATAACATTCTTTACCGCTAGAATTATCTCAAATAGATTTACAGCCGTAAGAAGAGTAATATGAAATAAATGTTACAATAAAGTCGTAAGCAAAAGTTTTAAAGTTATTTTACTATTATATTGATTGAAATAATATTGTCGTTTAATTTGAAAGCCAAAGTTCTTCCCCTGTTTTTGTTTACCCGCTAGTGGCACAGACTAAAATATAAACAGTCACAGATTAGCGTTAAACATTACGCGACATGCGACTACGACTTCTTATCGGTACCAAATTTGACGTCAATTTTTGTCAAATTTTAACCCTGAACTGTAAAAACAAATTCTAATATATTATGTCAGCTCGTCGAGTAAAGGTTACTCTATTTAAATATTTGTGTTATTATAAAGTAAAATATATTATAATGTTGACTGCAATGTATTATAACCAAGATAAAAACGAAAAATTTGTTAAGATAAAAATATGAACTGAAACTCTGAAATATAGATTATAAATAGCTAGCATTTGCCTAAAAGTTATACATGTAATTAAAAAGATATTATGAATTATATTTATAATTTATAATTATTTTTTCAAAACAAGCAAATCGACTTTAAATAACATGTTGATTAGCGCATACGAATTTCATATTATTAAGTATTTTTGTACGTCAGTTACTTCATATTTTTCTACTGCATAATTCACATTTCCTTTCTTTTGTAGCTGTATTCCGCACACAGCACAGGACCAGTGGCACAAGCGTGTATGACTGCGTAAACGACTGCTTGTGGGTTCGATTCCCACTCGAGAAGTGGAAATTATATTTCCATTTTCTGCGCTCTGATATAAAATGATAATTCGTACATATTTAAATGTAGGTATTCATCTATCTTATCAGTGAGTAATATATGAAATTACTGAAATCGAAAATAGAGAGTTTTTATAAGCCATCGCATTAATTAATATACAGTAATTGCTTTCAACCAGCAATAACAAATTATATATTTTTTTACCTCTATAATGATATTGTTAATGCAGATTGTTGCTACAGAGACAGAATCCGCCTACCGATAGATCTCCTTCTCCAACCCGATTCCTGAGCGTCTGCCGCGGTCGCTGATCGCCTAAGCTGGGCCTCTCTCGAGTTATCGAGGGCCTCATCCAGCTGGGCTGTTCGCCCAGGCAGCCATAGCTCTTACCCCCTTCCCCTCTTTGTCCCCTATCCCCCTACGTAGAAAATGAAACCCACTGAAAAGGCTTAAACGGCTTTCCCCCATGACCCATATATGGTTATGGATGGCGGAGAAAATAACGTCCAGAGGGCTCAGCCCTGAAGTCGTTTCCCCCAGGGGTTTGAGAGAGAAGACCAGCAGTGATGCTACAGAACTTTTTAAATGTATATGATATTTCGTACACATTATTCATTAAATGTATCTTTTGCTACACTATTATAGTATATTAAATAAATTTGTATAAGCGAGCAGTATTTCACGTAGATTTTTTTAAAATAAACGGGGCAAAAATAACTTTTCTGTTTGAAATTCAGCGAGACCACAGTAAACATATAAAATAGTACGGCTTTTGTCAGTTCTTCAGAGCTTCATATCTGGGATTCTATTTAATGCTATTTAAATATAATAATACTAATTAATATTAATATTAATTTTATTGGAGTTATATGTTCTGGAATTAAATAATTTATAATTATAGACAAAGTGATAAACAAAATTCTGGAGCTACGCATTGACTCTTGTATTTCTAATTATACAATTCAAAGGTTCACAAATTAAGTTTAAAACAGATGTACGTAAGAAACAGAGATAGCAGCACTATGTGATACTCCATACTACATCCATTCACTAGAGCCTCAGAGCTGGAATTTCATTTCTATTCTTGGAATCAATAAAATCTATCCTAAGATCTAATTAGGGGTAGGCCCACGACAGGTCATGGGCGCAGGGGCACAAATTGTGACTGCAAATTTGGACTGATTGTGGGTTCGATTCCCACTCGGGGAGTAATTCGTTTGCTTCGCTTTGGTGTCGAGGCAAAACACGGTGTTGAGTTCCGCCACCTAATACGTAATGCCTACAAAATTAGGCGGAAATTGGAGAACGAAATGTAAATATTAGGTTCCCTCTCCCTACCATGCGGGATACAGCGTGAATCGATCTTTATAAATGAAATCGGCTTTATGTAAAAAATCACAATATGAATCATAAATTAAAAAAGAAAGCCACTGTTACTCTGGTGATGCTGTATATCTAGTAGTTCATTAAGAATCGTCATAAGGTCGTAAGAATCGATTCTAGGTCGATTCTCATGACTGGGACGATTCTTGATTTAGGCTCGATGTTTAAATAACTACAGAATCGTTTCTCGACTAAAATTGAAATCTGTTTTACATCTCGTCGTTGTAAACATTGACGGTCCACACCGTGCCACCTATATGCGTACATCGCCGACTTAACCTATTTTCACATTAGGTCACCAGATGGCATTATATCAAATTATGTTTATATTTTCATAATAAAATTTGAATCGTTTATTTTATTTAAAAAAATATACCTCTATATAATAAAATATATATTTCATGTAGAAAGTTAAAAAAATATATATTATATACTCGTATATACGTACAATAGTTTTTAAGTTTTTTCAAATTTCAAGTCGTAGGCGCCAGCCAACATGCCTATTAAGGTACTAATAGCAAAACAGTGCCTGGACCTCGTGGCCGAGGTGCGGGCTTAAGGGAACTCTTTATTATGCATTCTCTTCTCCACTCCATTCTAGGTTAAGTGACAGAACTCAACGACGCCCTTTGGTGTTAGGACCGGGGCGGAGAAATGAAACTATTTTATAAAAATAATATATAAGAAATGAAATTATAAAAATTCCCCAAGCGGACCCACAGTGCAGGGCAGCGCCGCCTCACTACATACATAATAAATTAACCCCCTTAAATCGTATGGACACATCAGAGCTAATCATAACACGTAGCCGTAGTCCCAAGAAGGTATGGGAGGTAAACAAAGTGTTATATAGTATTAGATGTTTTTATGATATAACATTATTGATCCTTTCTTTTTCTGTGTTATTGTAGAAGGTGTTATGTGTTCAACCGTAATGTTTGTATGTTTCCAAATACTTTGTACATGTTCAAAGTATAATAGATTAATCGCGTCGTTTGTATCGCGTTAGATGCTTAACTAGATGTTAATATCAATAAAAGTAAGGTTAATTTTCTAGTGGGCATCACGTTTTAAAATTTTCTTAAAGATAATATGTTAATGTGCATTTTGTGATGCTTATGAAGTAATTCGATTTGTATTATGCTGTACTTACAGCTACCTGAAAATTCAAAATATTATGCTGATTGGTCTCAAAGGAAAAGTTGTTAGTATTATTATAACAAATATTCGAGATTCATAGATCGTGTTTCACATTGTTATCTCACACACGGCAGGGTAGGCACAGGGAACCTATAGCACTGACTCAATGATGAGTCTACGCTCTTACTATGTTTAGTTAGGGAACTACGGGGAAGAAAGCGTATACGTAACTTAAAATCGATGAACTTAGTATTGTAATTGGTTGCCAATTCGGTTGCAACGGTGTTCACCACTGATGGTGAAGGTGTCGGCGCACGGAGCGGCTCGTGCGATCAATCGTGCGCTCGGCGGCGCCGCCAGCGACAGCGCGCTCCCCCCGCCCCCGCGCCGCCCGCCCTCGCCCCGCGCCTGCGTGCGGCGCCGAGCGGCGGCGGCGGCGAGCGCGCTGCAGTGTGCCGCGGCGTTACGTCACGCCGCCCGCCCTCGCGCCCTCGCGCGCCCTCGCGTGCATCCGTCAGTCGCCCCCCGCGCCGCGACGCCGTGCGCCGTGTGCGACCGCCGCGCGAACATGATACCGACGAGCCGACCCGCGACTGCTCTCGCGACGACCTTCGAGCGCCACTACCTCGTCAAAAATAATAACATCCTTCGCCTCAGGATATGTTCAGACTGTTGTAGCGATTGTTGACTCGGAGTTCGCGATAGCACTGTTGACATGAGTGTTGTTGTGTGTGATTAAAATGTGTATCGAGTGGAAGACTAGGACGTTCGCGATGTTTGTCGCGTAGTGCACGCGCACCGTCACGACGCACGATGTCGGGCGCGAGGATGCGCCGGGGCCTGCTGGCGCTGCTGGTGCTGGGCGTGTGGGCGCGCGGCGCCGCCGGCGGCTGCGGCGTGGCGGAGTTCGCGTGCCGGGGCGGCGCGTGCGTGCGCCTGGACGCGTACTGCGACGGCGAGGCGCAGTGTGCGGACGGCAGCGACGAGCCGCCGGGCTGCTCCGTGTGCAACCGCACGTACTACGGGCGCGCGGGCGTCGCGTACGGGCTGGCGCTGCGCGGCTCGCCGCGGGCGCCCTTCCTATGCCACCTGACCTTCACGGCAGGAGGAGGCGCGCACGGCGATCTCGTGCAGCTCGCCTTCGACGAGTTCCGCGTGGGGCGCTACGAGGCGGGCGCGCTGGACGGCTGCCCGGACGGGTACATGCAGCTGTCGGAGCTCGGGCGGCCCTTCACGGGCGGCTCGTGGTGCGGCTCAGCCGAGGGCGTCGCGCTCTACTACAGTGAGACCGCCACCGTCACCGTCTCCGTCAAGCTGTTTCGAGCCCGCCTCGGGGAACCTTTCGGGTTCCGTTTACGGTACAAGTTCCTCGCTCAACGTGATGCTATTGTGAGGTAAGTTTGTTATGACAATCTTACATCTATTAGGTACTTTCAGTTTGTTGCTACTTTTGAAGTTAATCTAATATTTTCATTTTCTACAGAAAATATGATATATTACATTTACCAGAAAACAAAAAGTGTCTTTATTTATATCTCAAATTAGCTTAATATTATGGTGCTTGTACAATTTGAATAGATTTGGTGCTTTGGAAACGCCACTGGAGCGCGGTGCGGTGTCGCCCGGCACGTATTGCACGCGCACTTATGAAGAGTGTCATCGTAAATCATGTCGCTTGCAAAGTCCTAACTACCCCGGCATGTATCCAAGGTAAAACATGACGTGTATCAGCAATCAATTGTTATAAACTTACTTAATGGGTAAATATAACATTTATCGTTTTCTTTAGAAATGTCACATGTTACTGGAGCCTACGACAAAAAGATATTCCTACGTGTAAACATGCGATGATATCTGTGCGTCAGGAGTACTCGCATAAAATGCAAATAAAGCGCTCTATATCCATGGCAAGGTCAGTACCAGCTTATAACCATTTTAATACTAGAAAAAACATAGACTAATATTTAACTAAATTATCAATGATACATTAGAAACATTATGAATGGTAATTTCAGTGTCAATGTGTTTTCACTCCATTCTCAATCATAGTATATATAAGTATGGTTGCAGCTTAAACAAGACAGGTCGCGCAGTGCGCGCGTGGCGTGAATGTACGGGCGAGCGCGACCGCCTCATCTTCTACGACGGCGCGTCCACCGACGACCCCGTGCTGGTGGAGTACTGCGGCGGGGACTGGCTGCCTCCAGTTACGTCGCGTGGCCCCGAGATGCTCGTAGCCTTCCACTCGTCACCCTTTAGCGCCCCGCCGCGCGCCACCACCCCCCACGCGCCTTTGCGGGGATTCGAACTAGACGTGGACGTCATATTTGCTGACTCAGACTCTCTGGACTACGCGAGGTAAATATCCTGGACCGAACAATCACGCGCTTGACATGTTAAATGATTTGACCGAGATTTGTACCAGGCACATATGAATGTATTATAGTATTATACATATTGTATTATTGTACATAGGGAAGCGCGTCGCTGCGAGTTTCACGTAAAAGCTTCTTCTTCAGAGGAAGAATTCAATATAACAACTGTAAATGTGAGAGGTCGCCGAGGCCGATTGCACGCCCCCACTCATACGCTACCACCAAATACGACATGTACCTGGACTTTTCACGGACGTCCTGGTAAGTTTCTTATATAAAAAATAAACATTTTCACCAGCTTTCTAACTTAGTAATAGTTTATATGTATATGTTTTTACTGCCGTAGGTGACTTAGTATGGATTTACTTTTCGAGTTTTACGCAATATTCGTTAGTGGATGCACGACGTTCCGAGAGTAGCGAACGTGAGGAGGAAGCCGCAATTACGGTAATCCCCCGCCAGATGCCCGACTTTGTGCGAGCGGTCGGCACAAGCGGCGCTAGCGGTGCTTGTGCAGTGGAGCTACGAATATGGGACGGTGGTGGTGCGGACGAGGCCGCCGCTCTATTAGGGCGTTACTGCGACTCTGCACCTTCACTGTGCGCCCGGGCGGCTTTGGCCAATGCTACCAGATCGCCGCGTCCGTGCGCGCCTCCAGACGGCTATGTCTCCGCGGCACCTCTTCTCTCTCTTGCTGCTACGACTCTTCCTGGCACTGCAACTCATCCGCTCGCATTTTCAATGCATTATGAATTCATAGACGCGAGGCTCGAGGGCGCCCTCCTACCGATATCCGAGACACGTGTACGAGTAGAACCGGCGGAGTGCGCGAGAAGGTTGACGACGCCCGGAATATTTTCTTCGCCTCGCAATGCGTTATGGTTCGGGCGCGGTGGAGCACGACGACTGCGTTGCGTGTATCGGCTGCAAGTAGAGAGTGCTCGTATTGAACTTCGCTTGCTGGGTGCGGCATTTGGACGGGAGCCCCGTTGTACGACCCGACTGGACCCGCTCACGGGGCGCACCGCGTGCATACCCGACCCCGTCGACCCTCTCGACTTACATCCAAGCGAAGCGCCGCTTGATTTTGATGACGATGAAACTCCCTTGCGTGTGCCACATTTACGAATTTACGAATCGCCTTGGCCCGGATACAGGGTAAGGCTCGTATTGTAATAGTCTTAATTGTTTTTAATATATCATTACACAGTAATATGAGTATGTACCTAACGTCGCACACTTACAGGTACCAGTGGGATGCGTATGTGACAACACTAGCGCTCCATTGACGATGTCCTCAGGTGGGCCCGCCTTGGAACTTGAATTAGTAGCGGTCACGCTCGCTCCTAGTGAAGATCACCGTCACGTACATTTTCACGGCGAATGGAGCCGCGCACATGCTTCAAGTAATTGTGCGGGACGTCGACGTCTGCCTCCACCCGGACATCGCGTTCATTTGGTATACCCGTACAAGTAAGACTCTTGTTTATATTTATACTAAAAACCCATGTTTTTAGCCATTTAAAATGTAGGTACTTCAGTTAATGTAATTCTCCTCTGGTTTAGTGGCAACAAAATGTCAGAGTGTGGCGAGACCCCTTTCTTGCTAGCAGCTCGCGGTAACCGCTCTGTATTTTTGCGAATATGGGGAGAAGAGCTGCCGGCGTCCGCACCGACCTCCGATGCACCATTATGTCATACTGTAAACCGGATTCTAGTTTATGAAGCTCACTCGTCAAGGTAAGACATAAATACTACTGCTCAATATTACATACAAAAAAAAGATGACTCTGGGGATGCTGTCAAATAAAAGCTAAAAGTATAAAATTATAATCATAATTTTTTTTCAAAGAATTGAAGAATTTATGAGAATCAAAAACATTACAAATAGTAAGGCATGTCTTTCTTTTACTACAGCAATAAGTTTTTCATTTTCCTCTATTCTACGAGACGTTGAGTTTGGGTTGCACAATATAACGCACGCAATTTTTGTAATATAATCCCGACAGGTGATCTGTGTAATTGAACATTTTTTCAACTGCATTATCATCGTTACTGTGTTCAAAAATGCGGCAAGTTAAAAATATGTCTCATAGATTGCCCCGAATGTACACATTCGGAGCGAGATACTCGTGTCCCTAATAATATTTTAGTGCTTTGTAAAGTAATTAGGGAAACACGAATACATAATGTTCGTAGGCTCGTGAAGGCGGTGTGTCCGGGAGGGTCGGAGTCGCGCGCCGTGCAGGTGTTCACGGAGGAGTGGTGGGCGCGCGGCGCCGGGCGCGAGGCGGCGCTGCTGGTGGTGTGGGCGGCGCGCGAGGCCGGCGCGGCGCGCTTCGCGTGGATGGAGGTGTGGCGCGCGGCGGGCAACGCCAGCTGCGCGCACGCGTGCGCCGCGCTGGGCGCGTGCATGGCGGGCGCGCTGTGGTGCGACGGCGGCGAGGACTGCCCGGGCGGCGGCGACGAGGCGGGCGCGTGCGGCGCGGGCGCGCGGCTGCTGGCGGCGCTGCGGGCGCCGGCGGCGGCGGGCGCGGCGGGCGCGGGCGGCGCGGCGGCGGCGCTGGCGCTGCTGGGCGCGCTGGCGCTGCGGCGGCGGCGCTCGCGGCGCGCCAAGCGGCTGCTGGGCGCGCTGGCGGCGGGGCGGCGCCTCACGGAGGAGCTGCTGTACGACGCGTCGCGCGCGTCGTCGGCCGCGTCCTCCTGACGGCGCGAGCGCTCCGTCGAGTACATCCACGTGGACCGCGAGACCACGGTGTGACGGAGCGCGTCGTGCGCGAGGACGCTCTCGATCTATAGTCGAATTTAATAGGATGTGTCGGTCCGGTGAGAGAGTAAATTGTGATCGTTGACCTCACGTGTTCACGCTCGAGATTGCCAATTTTCGAAAACGTCACTGCCGACGAAATTATCTTAGCGTATTCGAATTACTTCAAACGATGGCGATCCTGTTATTACCTATATTTTTCTTTATATATTGAGTAAAAAAATGACTATACAAAGTGTCACATAAGTATATATAGTGTAAATAAGTGTACAGAGAAGGCCGCGGCTCCCGGGCGCCGCGGGCGTTGCCGGTGCGCCGCGCGGGGCGCCCGGGAGAGCGGTGAGATTTTGGTTTCGTTGTTGTTGTTTTTGATGTGTATATTCTATGATGTTTTTAATAAGCTATCCCGTCCCTCGTTTCTCTAAGTTATGGATCGCTCATATATTAATTAAATAGTTTAAAATGAAAATGACTTTTATTTCGTATTATTTGTACTCATAACATAAATAGGGTGATAATAATTTTGAAAGGTATAAATCGGCAACATAATTGAATATGGAACGCACACGTTGGAGTATTATTTATTCAATTTTATATATAATACTACACAAACCTTATAATTTCTTTAAAATATTCAATAAAAATTTGCTCCATAGATTACCGCTCAGTTGAGACTAATTTGTATTTCTTTTGTAGCGGAAAGCGTAAATCTTAAAAATGAATGTTTATTTAGAAAGTGTTGAACTTTGGGAGTTTGCAAGTTGTTATCGTAATTACAAGGTTTGTCGGGGCTCGGGACTGCCGGAGGGTGGCGCGAAGGCGGGCGCGACGGGGGCGGGGAGGTGGGCGGTATGCTCGGGGGTCACGATGACCGCTTCTCTGAGGGAATGTACACTGAGCGTCTCTCCTGAGACACGGTGTTGTTGTTCGCTGGAAAATTGCGAATGCAAGCGCAGTGACGTCTGCACTCTGAACGCGGGAATTTCATTTTTATACTATATAATAACAAATTAGGTGTTAAATCAACACTAAAATAGTATATTTAAACCAATCATACATAGTAATGACAATAATCAAAAAAAGTAATAGTAGGGTATTCATTTTGCAATTTTAAAACGTTCTCTGGGGTACTGAGTATATTAGTTGCTCTCTAATATATCAGATAAAGTAGCACTCCTCATTTTCGTAAATGGATTGCCTCTTGTTTTCACGTTGACACTCATTTCTTTAATTTAAATGTATTTTTATCCTTTTTGCCACGAGTCTATGGAATACAATGTACAATGTACATGTTCTGATTTCCATATGAAAGGTAAATCGAACAATAAATTCAATTAACGGCGGCGAGCGGCGTTGCGAAGTTCCGGTGGCGCGTAAACAGCAAACCTCTCTCCCTCGTCCCCGCCCCGCGCCCCGCACCCCGCTGAGGCCCTCTCAATTTGTTCATATTGAATTTATTTGCAACACACACTTGCTAATTCTACGTTTCGTAAAATAAAAACATATTATATGATAGACGGGGTTCGTAACGTAAATGACTTCAGTATTATAAATTTCGTCGAAGTGCAATAATTAAAGAATTGAACTGATTAAATTGGTTCGGTGAATTAAAAAAATTGATAAATAAAATTTTGATTCATATCAAAAGTAACGAAGCCGAAGGTCAAATGGAATCGTGTCCGATGAAACAGTAATAATCCAGCCGCGAGTCTCCGCGGCGGCGGGGGCGCGGTGAACTTGACACGCGTCGCTGCAGCCGCGCGGCGCTCGGTTGAATATGCAACACGCGCCCGCACACTACATTGTGTTGCTTGTACAGCGAGCTCAAGTCGTTTGCCGCTGTACATATTATCGTTACTAAAGTACCACATAAGGTAGTTTTATTTTTTTTGATATCTAACATATCCTACACCCTAATAATTTCTTGGAGTCTTTTTATTATACTGGATTTAAGAAAATCATAAACTTGCTTTGCCAGCAGACATCACTACACGCAACTAATCGAAAATATCGGCTCAAAATATTACGTTAAAAAAATATATATATTAAAAACTAATAAAATCATTTAAAAAACCTAACACTCTGGACATACAGCGACATTAGGTCATCAGCGCTGTCATCTGGTGCGTTGCAATGGGCAGCAACTAATATTAACCATCAGCGGTGGTTAATATTAGTTGCCGCCCATTGCAACGCACCAGCGCAGCAAGCTTGTCGTAGCACACGTGCCGTAGCGCCCCGCGTAGTACGCTACTACGTATTACATACAAGCTACAAGCATTTGTGCTACGTCGCAACACGAATTACATGACATATAGTCACGTACGGAATCTATACATATAAGAATGGTTGTCCTGACTCACTGACTGACTGATTCATCATCGCCGAGCCGAAACTACTGAACGTAGACGCATGATTTCTGGTGAGTAGGTATTTGTGAAAATTCTACCTCTAAGTTGGTGATATAAAGGTTGAATATTTGTATGAAAATTCGTCATTTTCAACTTTATAAATATAAAACTTTATTCACTGGCGGCTGATTAGAAATTGGTAAATACTATTCTCCGTTTTGTACATTCTCTCCATCTATCTAAGATAGCCAGGTAGGGCTTGAATGTTAGCATACCAGTCCGTTATTTTTGATGTTATAAATATAAAACTTTGTTTACTGGGTTATTAGGAATTAGTAAAAACTTATTTTAGCGGTTTTAGGAAATTTTACCCCCAAGGTAGCCAGATAGACGTTGAATGCTTCCAGGTCGATACGACATGGGCATCTCCAAAAAGCGCATTTATTCCCACTTCGTTAGCCGGCAACGCCCTTGTAGCCTAACGCCTCCGGTGTTACCGGCGTCGTAGACGTCGGTGTTCACCATTACCTAGTTCCAGCAACCCGAACGCTCCTTTGCTTGGTCTTGTTATAAAAAAAGAATCCATCTACAGAAGTCACGATTGAGTAGTTAGATATATAATTCGAACAAATCATTAACAAATGTTTTAATTGTTGATTGCTAGGTAATTTAAAGGCTTTCTTGCTAGTCTTAATTTTGATAATAAGTAATTAAAAAATACACTTTAATTTCCTTAAGCGAGCACCATTTCAACCATAGTGACTTTGTAAGTTTGCGTTAATAAATGTTTACATGAAAATGCTCGTTATTAAATACTATAATATTTTGCTGTTTACAAATATAAAATTGGTCGCTTTCATAGTAACTCGTTCCGATGCGGTTCAGTTTTGTCAAATAGGAGTGTCGTTTCAAATTGATTGCTACGTATATGATGCTCTCATGGATTTGTGGTGTATGGATACTAGTGGATACTAAAAAGAGATAAGTTAAGAAGATGCTTAACTGTTATCAAAAATTCTCTGGTTGTATGATATGACAGTCGATTTAACCGTGTTGAATGTCCGCAACGGTGCCAAGCAAGTACTTAACTATAACGTAGATTTTGTAGAAATTGTTTGCTGTAAATAATATTTCGACGATAACAGCAGCAGCGCCTCGTTTGTGTATCAGAAAGGAGGCGAGCGACGCGCTCGTGCGCGAATATTTAACGAAGTCACTTAAAATACTTTTGAAATACTTAAAATGAACTAGTATTGTAAATGTATTTTTGTGCTAAAATATTTAATCGTTAAGAATTACTTAAACATATAAAGACTATAGAGTAAATTTTTGATAGCAGTCGGTCGACTAAAGGAAATAGTAAATGTTTTAGCTTCGCAAACCTTATTTCCAGACAAAAGAAGGCCGCGCGCAAACTTGAACAAGCACAGGTTAAATTAAAAGACGTTCTAGATAAGAAATGGCCGGCGGCGGTCGCGCTATTATACGGACTCGACCGGGAACGTTTCGGTGCTCTCGCTGAGCATAAAATGTCACCAGTTATTTTTTGTAAAGAATGCTTTATTGTTCTCGTTTCATGTTTAAGCCGTTGTTGAGATAAGCGAGTACAGCGAGTAGAGGCGAGGCGGAGGTCGGGGATGACGGAATTGTGTCGTGAGACTGTTCCAGCTATTTTATTAATTACTACACGATTCTAAACATTAAGCTTCTTTTCATTCAATCTTTATTCACCTTTTGTAGATTAATCTGAAAGAACGAATCTGTAATAAAAAAAACGTAAAAAATATAAATTTCTTAAAATTTGGTTAATACACGTGTTATACGTTCTAAATGAAGTAAGTAAGCATGGTTAGTAGGGTACAACGGCGCGGCACGGGCGGGCGGCGAGTGCGCGGAGGCGCCAGCGGACGGGGACAATTAGGAGCGGTCGAATATGAAAAGGATCACAATTTAATTAAAAGCTTTGCTCGGCCGCTCTAATCTTGTTACAAATTTGTCGTGTTTCAAATTTACCAAAACGAATTAGCTTACCTATTCACGACACAATTCTTTACGTTTCTATGAACATTTGTTGGGTATCTAACATCATCAACTGTACTAGGTTTGTTACTTTCGTATTCACAAAGTAACTGAGAAAGATTACACGAACTGGTATAAAGCAGATAGACCTGGTCTGTATAAGAGTCATACGAAGGCACATATCTTCGTTTATATGATTGTATAAAAGAATTACTAACTACGTCGCAACGAGTCCCATAGAGATTGTATAGAGTTAAACATACGAGCATTTTCAATAACTTTAATCATGATGCTTATAATAAACATTAGTGTAAGGTAGTTAATTAGCAATTTAATAAGTTTCTGTTAAATGACGTTGTTTTAATATTCAAATAGAAGCCAATACTTGTGATGAAGGAGTAGATCGTTAAAAGTTATAAGCGCGCTGCGACCTGCGAGCTGCGAGCTGCGAGCTCCGAGCTGCGTGCTTCCATTCATCTGCCGCGACGGAACTCTCAAACAAATACCTGTACTTGAGTATTACATTAAACTAATCACTCGTAGATTTCTTATTTTAAAAAAAACATATGTCTTTTATAATTAAAATGTACATTATTGATAGTAATTATTTATACAAGCAATTGGTACAAACGACTCATATTCTAAAACGTACATAGTACATTGCTTTCATATTGAGCTACTTATTGTCGCAGGCTTGTTAGGTAAGAGAGTATTGAAAAATGCTGGTATCATACTCGTCTCTCAGTTCAGCGCCGCGCCGTGATGCACGGCACTCACTGAGCTGACTAATTAATGAGGGCGTTAAGGACGGGTGACCGCCGGCCTCTACACTACGTATGTACTACGTTGGGACGACCTACCTGCTCACGAGTAGATTACAAGCTCAGCTTATAAATTGATTTTTATTACTATGTATTCATATACACATTACACAATAGAAGAGCTCCTTAAAAAATATTTGACATATAGAAACATACATAGATTACAATAAGCTCACTGCACCTAATAAGTGTTTAACAGGACATTTAAATGATGTGGCCACAACTGAGCTGATAGGATAAGATCTCCAAATATCTCTCCATACGGCAGTAACTAGTCTGTAGCATTAAATAGGTACGTACTTTAAAGGACTTCGAGTACGTTTCAATTACTGAATATCTATAGCAAGTAGTTAGTAGTCGGTGGAGTTACAATTAAACTCCCGGCGGATTACGGGAGTCAAGGAAGCGATTACAGAAGTTTATCAACAGCGCGAACTTAGATTTATCCTCGGCTCTACCACGGGTGAGTGCACGATGGTTATATGCGAGACACGAGTTGAATACACTATTAAGTATTTGTATCAAGCTATGAAAGATAGCAGTCATTATACTTTAATTAAAAAAAACTATCATAAATTGTATTTCAGCGTCGTGTTTTGGACATATCCAACTTACGTTAGTGACTTCTTAAGGAAAATATATGAGTAATATTTGAACTGTAATTGAAATAATAGAGTATATAAAAACTTGAAAAACTTATTAATTATTCTGCACTTAATCATATGAAATTAATTCAGTAGAAATTATGCATAAAAACACAATGAAGTATTTTTTGTTATCTTAGTTTATAAAGTATGAGAGTCAGCGTGAGCCCGCTTAGGAGTCGCGACACGCGCGGAGCTCCGAACTCGGCGGCGCGCGGTGCGGCGACCCTGCAGGTAGGAAGGCGGAGTACATATATATACCTCGACTATATGTATGCGTATACAGGCAAACTATGAAATTATTCATTATTAGAGGATATTTCAATAATTAATTGTAAATTTTGATATTGTTAAAATACATTTTGAATTTTATTAAGTGTGTGAATAGCACTTTAAAATGTCAAAAAGTATTGTATATGGTTGTTTTTGAATAAAATATGTTCCGCTGAGTTCCTGGCAATCCTTTTCAGGTCTGGGGTTTATTTCAAGTTGGCCTATGTCTTTCAATTTAACCAAATTTTAACTTTAACTTTGACTACTCTTATATCAAAATAATATAAATAATAAAACGTTAAGCTTTGCATATGGAAACCGACAAAGTAATGCCCTCGCTAAGATAGATTACATTGTAGTTGGTAAGTGTTTGGCTGTACACGATCATTTCTTTATATGGAAGTCAAGATAAAAGTGGTATTTTAGTTAGTAAAGCATAAAGTAGTATTTTTTTGTTAATCCCGTCAATCGTAGAAGGGTTCATTGTAAGATATCGCTTTTAAAATATAGCGATAAATGACAATGTTTTTGCGTACGAGTACGTCCATTATTGAAGAAATTTGACGCATGAACTGTTTGCAAAGTAACATGCCGGTGCACGTCGTTAGCGTACTTCACCTACCGCACGTAGCGCTCGAAGGTAAGCTTTGTACTGGAGAGACATATTCTGCAGCTGGCGGCGTGAAGTTCCCACACCTCGCGAACTGCCGAACTAGTGTCATTAAAACTTGCTTAAACTGCACGAGATATGGCGTCATTGATAACGTGAGAGGCGACCGACTTGCCGTGTTTGCTCTAATATCATGCGTACATATATACTAAGTGTAACGTATGTTCTGTTTGATTTGATTAATTTTATATTTAGGAAGCATACAGGTACGATTGTATATAATTATCGACAAAACAAACCTACGCCTCAGTCTGTTAAGTCGCTGAGCAGAGTTATTGAAATGTTATAAAATATATGAGCGTAATTATTATCAGAGGGAGCGCGAGTCGGGGAATATTTTTAAATAAAAGTCTCGGTCTCGACGCGCTTTAATGTATTTCGACCTACTTTGCGTTTACCTTCAATGCTTTCGTGCACAATTTAGGTTAAACTTACCCAGAAATTCTTTACTCATAATAATCATTTACAGTTTAACTAACATTAAGTTGCATATAAAGAGCTATTGTTTCATATTTATTGTGCTTTATATTTAAATTATTTTAGTTTGCTAACATATTACAATCAAAGTAATATCCTCTCAAGTCGCAAATTACGAAATCAATTTTTTAGTTGTGTAACTATTTCGGGTACGTCGCGTAAAGCCGGCGGTCACACGCGCGTGGATACACATACATTATTCGGTGAATTTCTAATCCAGCTTTAATCTAATATTATTAAAGAACTTATTCACTTTAATAGCTTATGAAATATATTAATTGTACAACATCCTTACTATATGTCATAAGATAATGGAAGTATATGTCGGAGAAACGCCGCTCAGGCGTCCAGAGTCCATTTTTACAAGGAAAATACTTGTTGATAGACACAAATAATATTTATTTCAGTACAACGGCTCAGTATAACCTCTTTCATACAAAACTCAAGTCTCTATATAGGCAAACACAAGTTTAATATTTATAATAACAGTCACTTCCGTTAAAAGAAATAATTTAAACAATATTATAAAAAAATAGTTCAATATTAAATATTAATATTATAACGAATTTTCCAATACTTTAAATAATTTATCTTACACAAATTACAATTAGTTTAATAAACAAACTTCATTATTTGCTAAGAAAGTTTAACATAGCGCCACTTAACATAATGTAAATAAAATTATGTTTATTTATTAGTTAAGACATTAAATTACAGTTAGAATAATTATAATAGTTTTAATTATTTTTAATTCTAATAATGATTATTAAACAATAATTAAATTTAAACAATTAAACATTAAATCAATTTTCAATATCTTTAAACTAAACAGTCAAAACAGTGTCCATTAAATATTACATTTTAACATATAACGGTTTTTCAATTATAAATAATTATTTAAACAACAATCTTAAATATAACAATTATTTATAACGATAAAGTCATTACATAGTCATTTGCGCCCATATATACTTTCCCATTCATCATTCAAAATCCCATCTACAAATTATCACACAGATCAGATCTTTCAACGGTAAAAATATTCCCAACTAGAGTTGAAGTCATAATTTTCACCATTTTAATCAGTACTAGGAAACGAAAACATTTGTACTCGTCTATTTCAAGTACAAAATAAATGTTAACAAGAAGTGAAACAAGAATTTCTTTCCGAACAGTTAGCTAGTTCGTACAAATTTGTATTTTTACGTTCCCTTTGTTGCATCCCTTACAATTACACTCGAGGGAATACAGGACAAGGATCATAAGGATGTTTGTAAGACAAACAGGCGCGGGGCGCAGACAAAAGAATGCAAGCCCTCGTGTAGTTAGAGGCGGAGAGCGGGTTAAGTGCTGCGGCGAGACCGAGCCGACTCCACACTGCACACTGCACACTGTACACTACACACTGTACTCTATTATACGTATATTTGCATATTCACGTGCAACTGACTCGGTACAAGCTAATAATATGTCCATACATACATGTGTATGTCATATACAGTGTTCCTATACGCGGTCGTAACTACCCGTCCCGAACCTCCTGCACAGAGAAGTCAACAAGTTCACTTAAGCTTTTATAAAGTAATTATTTAAAGCAGTGCTAGTACGTAATTAGGTGAGCTTACATAGGTTTTAAGTTAAAATTCATATTGCTTTTAATTTTAAATATTTTTTTTTCATAATAAAATATTATTCACGTCAATAATTTTGTTTTGCTACATTATTATTCGGTTGTTTGAATGTACAGTAACAAACATCAAAATTCATAAATATAATTTAATATAACAAATTCTACTTGTTAGTGTATAAAAAGTGTATAATAAGTATTCCACGTGGAGGTAACAAGTAGCACATCGCCGTAATAGCATTACGACACAACGCGCGGCGCTCTAATGTAATAACGCGTCGCGTTGTATCGAGGCGCGTTGTGCCGCGGCGGTACTATTGTATTAAACAACGGCTTTACTCACTCGAGTCGCCGCCAGCTAGTCACACGGACACCGACACAGACACCGACACAGGCACAGACACAGATCAGACACTGACACAAGCTACGCTGCAACTAAGTTTTCTATTCCCCAAACTTGTTGTGTACCCTCGAGCTCGCAAATATATCGCAATACACTTCATTAGCAACTCTCGACACTACTCCGTGTGGCTTCAGATGGAAAGTGAAATTATACGAGCAAGTACATACGCGGCAAGCTAACACAAAATGTGTTGTAATAGTATTGATATTACTTGAATAAACAAAGTAGTGCAGTGGGACAGCGATTGTAAGCGATTGGTTATGGGTTCGGTTCCCACTTAGGGGGGGTAATTATACTTAAATTATTTAATTTGCTTGCTTTGGTATCTAAGACAAAGTCTGATATTGAGTTTCGACATTTAACATGCAACGTTTCAATTTCGGGTGGAAAGTAAAGAACAAGGTGTCTTGACATTGGATTTTCTCTGGATACCCTGGAGTGCGTGAAAATGAAAATTACATTACATTTTCATTGCGAAATAACCTTAAACATAATGTTATTTATAAAAGATTTGTTTTTAATGTTAACTTTGCAGAGAATGAGAGAGCTAAAAAGATGCAAAGATGCCAGTAGGGTGTAAGAAATCATTGTCAATGACAACTAAAGTGACGAGATGCCTTTAGCTGTTCAGATTAATAGTAAGGATGGCAAATACATAAGCAAAAAGGAGAGTACTATTATTAATAAAATGCGTACAACATAAAATACACAAATTGAATACAAGTAATTTTAACAAAAAATGTTTTGTTAAAGTGAATTGCTGTTTATTTACGATGACAGCGAACACACTCGATGAAGAAACACATGGGGTTTCTAGTGAGTACAGTTTATACCTGTATTGATACCCAAGAAGTATGAATAGAACTAAGTCCTTAACTAATAATTGCAGTTACCCGGCGTCGTGTAGCCCGTGGGTCACACGCCTTCGCAGCGGGAGGTCTAATTAGTTTTAAATGGATCTAAGACGAGAGATAATCTCGTATTAATCTGTTATATTGGCAGTCAGACGCACGCGCGACCGACGTTACTGTCGGGAACTTATAATGCTATAACGTCAAAATCAAACATCTGTACCTTGTAGCTAAACAAGATAGCTTGATCCTATTGACAGATTTAAATTTTTCTGAGCGACCTTCCTTTGCAACGTAGAACATATTATTTTCTTAATTTATATATTGAAAAATTGAAAAAAATATTAAAAACACAAATACATAACACAAAAGTCCCTAAAACATCAAGCGTTATCCGAAAATTTATAGAAGTTTTATTGCTTCAAAGTAAAATTTAAATAGGAACACTGAAAGCAATACACGCTTGTACAATGTTACATCGGATGATGGTTATTGAATGATGCGCTACGGCCACTTCGACAATGTTATTGAACACGAAATAAAAATTATGGTTCGAGATGGTGACACAAGCTCTGACGACTCTGGCTATGATGATAAAATTATTTTCTTTTTAACCTTCATTTTTACATATAGGATTATTCTTGGACCTCCAATAGGTTGCTCTGACCATGAGATCAAAGAATTTTTCCACAGAAACATGGGTCGAAAGTGTAAATCTCGTTACAGTTAGTTTAAAACGATATTATTCGACTACTAGATATTTTCTCTTTCCCATCACTAGCCCGTCTGTCAAAAAGATCAAGCTATCTTGTACAGGATATAGTAAGTTATATACAGACAAATGACTAGTTATTATAGATGTGATTATATTCTTTCTAGTCAATAAAAAAGAAGAAATTGTAGGCTGACAGATCGCATATACCTGCCAGTGCTTAATTAAAAACTTTTACATTTGATATCCTTAAATCTTTTTATATAATATGAATACAGAATTATAAATGTACGTAGTGCCAAAGATACCTTTTATATATATTTTTAATGTCTTGAGTGGACATTTTTTTTAAAAATTTTGATAGTTGTTGTTAAAAACAAAAACAAAAATATACAAGGACTTTAAAAAACTTAGGACAATTAAATGTTTGTATAAAATAAAATTCCAAACTCATTTTTATTGATATTATATTTTATTGTATTGTAATTGTTATTATGAGTATTTAAAAGTTAAGCATGTTAAAGAAGAGCTCTCCTTGGTTTCTTTACCTTCGATGCATCAGATGCATTCGATGCATTTATTAATTTAAATTTTCTGAAGAGGCAAATATCGGCAGTCTTAAGTATTTACTTGAAATGAAGTCACAAATAGTTGCTCTCGATTGCAACATTCCGATATCGTGATCGAGAGACATTGCAATCAAAGTTTCAGTCTCTGAGCGACTTACAAGTGCCGTGCAATATAAACTTGAAAATATGCAATTATAACCTGATTATTCAAGGTGTCATGTCAATTGTAAATTTTTTCTTCTTTTACTTTGGGTGCCTCTTCGATCCTGAAGGTTGGCTGCTTCTCCATCTCTGCCATATCCAATGCTAGACGGAATAATTGTTTCACGGATTTGATTCCGGTTCACCCCCTGATGTTACTTAACCATGAGTTTAACCCTTTGTCCAGCGCGTCTTTTACCGTCCACTTTACCCATCATGATAAGCTGAAACAAGCTGTATCGTGCCTCAGAAATGGCAAAATTTTTGTTGTTTATATAATCGTTATACTTGTATGAGCATGTGAGAGGTAACGTAAGTTTTGAGACGAAACAGTTTAAAGTATTGTTGTGATATTGTGTACTCCTACTTGTACAGTGTACACACACACATATACTTATACACACGCATACATACACACACAGTTTGCACGCGGCGCTTGCACTTGCTAAACTTTAAGAGACTCCTCAGAGTAATGTACTATAAAAGTAAAGTAAATTTCGTTTAACTTAGAAGTGCTTTAGAAAGCCTGAACAGAAAAATATTGCATGTATCTTTCACAAAGACTGTCTAACTGTCAATTTAAATCTTAATTCAGATAACAAATTGTGTGCAGTATATATATTTAAAAAAAAAACTGAATAAAAAAATATTATATACATTTAGACATTTCGTAACTTAATGAAATGAATTAATTAATAATACTAATTATTAAATTAACCAAGCGTTCCGAAGACGCCGATTTGACAAATACTTATACGAGTATTATAGATAATTAGTCATAAATATACTTCTATGTGCTGTATGAGGTGATTATAGCAATAAATCTGTATATCACTATTGGTTTAAAAAAAAGAAGTCCCGCTCAGTTTCTTGCGCCGGTTCTTCTTTGTTCTGTTTTGTTCAGTTCTGAGGCAACTTTAGCGAACCGGTGGTAAACTATTTGACGTTCAAAAACTGGAGAGAGATTTTACTTCAAAAATTATTTTGACTTTGACTTTATCACAATTAGACTCGGCACAGTCGGCCGTCACGCGTTCTCCTCGACCGACCGGCGACGACGACGTGCGCCGTATCCTGCAACGCTGTACCAACATTTGCTGATACTTTAATGTAATCTTCTACAAGTCGATTAACCCTTGAAACAGATACCCCCAACTTTG
Source organism: Dryas iulia moderata (assembly GCA_019049465.1). Taxonomy (NCBI): domain Eukaryota; kingdom Metazoa; phylum Arthropoda; class Insecta; order Lepidoptera; family Nymphalidae; genus Dryas; species Dryas iulia. The sequence continues at coordinate 795,278 of CM032426.1, forward strand.
TCGGAGTGTCGGCATGTCGGCGTGTATTTGGGTATTCAATAACGACTTAACTTAACGTTTCGTTTGCCTTTAAATACAAAACCTGAACTCAAATTTAAAGTCGTGTTGGATCACGTTTGTCGGACACCGCTCGATGTATTTTATTTATTAATATAATATAATATTCTTTACTCCGACATGCCAAAAAAAGATTGTGTCCGCCTAAGAATGTTTCACTAACTCAAATAAAGAATATTTTGCAGGTTTTAATTTATTAACTCTTAAAGTAAACAATGTTCTAGTATAATTACCTCGGCTAAGCAAGTTATATCGTCCAGCACGACCCGTGTGCATTGTACGCGGTGTGTGTGACTGTACTCGTATACTCGTATGTGTACTTACACTCGCGCCCGCAGACCTCTTGCTAGAATTAGTAGCGTGTTCTAATTAGTTACCGTCGCGTCGCCTCTAGTCTGTTCTCACGAAGAATACAGATAAAGATAATCTAATTATACATTTACAAAATATTAAAATATTTTATTAATACTTTTGTATTTTGTATAAAATTGTAATCAGAGTATATTCCTTACTACGAAATAAAATACAATTTATCTACTTCATATGTAGCTTACTGTATTTTGGTGGAAATACAATATTATCACTCTAATATTTTGTCTTCGGGCTTTTATCATATACTTTTGGTTACACCTTTACGTTAGTCCCGCAGTAGAGAAGTCCGACAGAACATAGTTTTACACACATTCCTTTCTCCACTTTTCCGAAATCGAGACATTGCGTGTTGAGTGTTGAGCTCAACAATATTTCATCAACAATATTTGATATCATTTTTATATTTAGTGTAGTGGCCAGTCGTGACCCAGTGGCACATGCTTGTGACTGTAAACAACTGGTCGTGGGTTCGGTTACCAATCGAGGAGTATATAGGAAATATTTAATATTTACATTTTCTTCGCTCTGGTGCCAAGGTAAAAGCGCGGCGTTAAGTTTAGCTACTTAACACGCAATGCCTCCGAATTCGGCTCTGCCTACCCTGCTGTGTGCGGGATACAGCGTGAAGCTAAAAAAAATATGTTATATTTTCAACTCCATTATTGACAGATCCGCAAGAAGTGGAGACAGCTGTAAAGTTATATTATAGGTACTATAAACCCTTGATTCCTTGTCCCTAAAAGCTACTAATCGAATTAACATTTTTCTAGTGTAAAGATTTCGTTTTCGAGGAATCTTTAATATTAGTACGTAACAAACTCTGTGACATATAAAAATATGCTTGTTTGTAGAGTTTCAAATTAAATATTTTAATGAGAGCGAGTGTGAAGTGCTTACAACTTCATTTATAAATTACTGGTTTAATTAGTAATCGTAAAAAAATATGAATTTAGTAGTGGAGGCAAAAAAAATCTATATTATTATGATATGAACTTATATTTTTATGATATGAAAATAATAACATCTACATGTAAAGCAATTGTATATTTCCATTTTTCTAAGTATTTATTACTTAGAAAAATCTTATTTACTCTAATATTCGTTTATAATTCATAAAATATAATAATGAAACAATTACTAAAATAATATACGGGCTATTCGTGTATAACGCACAAATAAGAAAATTGTATTAGTTCATACAATTAGAGCGCGCTCTCTCTGCAACATGTTATTCCCTTACCTCTTAATGACGGTGCGGAGAAACGAACTGAACTGTTTTATTGACTTCAATATTGGAATGACTCCAATTATACTGAAAATCGTGGAATTTTTCTGTATGTATATAGTAATCATTTTATAGTAATTTCGTTGACAGTCATATTATACACAAGTGTATATGTGGAAATACATGCTAGTTCTTGTATCATTTATGTTATTTGTTTCAGGTATTTGCAGTGTCTTAATATTTAATGAAAAAATGGTTTTCTGCACTTATTTTCTATATGAATAATTTATGTGCTAAATATATTCGTCCATAACAGTCTGAATGTGAATGTGAATAAGAGCCTGTTTGCTTCTAATAACTTTAACTTTAGAAGGTACTAATGCAAATATAATATTTGCTTTGAGCACAGTGAACGTTTTACGTCTCTTATGTTAGTTCTTGTCGTAATTAATTTATAAACTAATCATTATCGTGGCAATTAATGCGTTTGAATATTTTTCCTAAAAGAATTTGAATTTTTATAATATTGCACAACATATTGCAGCAGTTTTATGATATCATAAAGTTGCTGCAAATAAAGTATTTCCGTCAAATACATACTCGTATATCAGAGTAGTATTTTGCGTGAAGAAATGCCGATGTTTTAGATTTAGGGCAGTTTATCTGTGTGGATGCGGCGCGGCACATAATCTCCGGTACCAAACGCTTCGCCGTACACATTTTCCGCACTGCGTATTTCATACTGAACACGTATATTACCAACCAAACGTATACTTTGTAGGCTGAAGAAACATACGAGTATGTAACATAGGCAACAATATATTTCAACTTTTGGATTTATATCTAAAAATACTAAAAATTCTAAAAAATACTGTATAATGTATGTAATGTGTATGTGTAATGGACGTTTATGTCAACTTATTTTGCAAAACTGCTTGTACTCGTATCTGCTGCTACGGCCCCCGAGCGCGGCGTGCCTGTGTGGCTGCAGGTACCAACATGTCACATCATATATATGTATATGCTCAGTTGAGAATACTCAGTGATGACAACGGTGTATCGACGACATACGAAACAAGCTGGTTTTAGTTAGTTAACTGTGATCAGAGCGGCGTGACGCGAGAGTTAGGACAACGTATTCCCACTTATTAATAGCAGCTTACAGAAAAGGTATTTAAAAGCATTTAACAAAAATAGGTGTATATAGAGGTCATGGTACATTGAAACAGCGTCTCTTAAGGAAATTCCGCCACTCAACATGCAATGTCTCGATTTTGGACGGAAAATGGGGAAGCTCTTTTCGATGCAGAAAAAAGCATGAAGGTGCTTTTTTATTACAGAGGTGTTCCGAGCTGCTCGCGTTATATAGTTGAGTTTTCGTCGTAAAGTATTTTGTTTTACGCGCATCTACAACAGACGTCATAAAATAAATGTTTAGGATGTTAATTTATTTTACGAGACAACTCCAAGTAAAAGAGCAAGATGCTTAACTATATTCAAGTATAATAATAAATTATTATGCTCGGATATTTTAGAGCAGTTTTTCTCTTATTAGAGCAGTTTAACTCTTTTATTTTATACCGTACGCTAAGAAATACCCGGTATACTTCTAGCCACAGTATTTTTTTATTTCCTTATGTAGTATTTAAAAGTTTTAAAATAATTGAACTGCGGGATCATTCTCTCATACATCTTCTAAGCTGCTTGCAATTGTTTACTTACAATTAAATTTGTTTTAATATAAAAATATATTGTGTAAGAAATCGATGTAGGTTAACATTTCTTTATATAAGTCGCTAATATAAATAGATTAATTCATTAGAACAGCATTATTTAACTGTTAATATGAAAATTATTCATATTCTGACAATTTCAAAAAAATACAAATCTGAGTCTAATTTAAGAGAAACTGAATGAAGATCACCACGACGGCATGCCATGATGGCGGCTTATTAAATTCTATTTGTCTCTCTTTTTTTCGTCAAAAATACTCTAAAGCAGCTTAATTATTTATATAAAACTAGCGACCCGTTCGCGGCTTCGCCGCGTGGACCGCCTAATTGTTTCGTTATGTTGCCACCCTCCGAGGTGGATTTTTGCAAAATAAAGTAGCCTATCTTTGACCTTTTATTATCAACTATATTTATGCCAAAATTCATTACAATCGGTCAAGCGATTTAGTTTTTACATATAAACTTTCATCTATATTCTATAATTTTTGAAAAAATATGTAGCCTATGTTAGACCCATAGTTATTTTCTACTTTTATTCTAAATTTCATCCAAATCGGACCGGTAAATTAGCCGTGAAAGCGTGACAGACAAACACACAGACTTTCGCATTTATAATATAAGTATGGATTCTCTTTAGTAGTAATGTCCTTTTAAATATTGACGGATCTATAACACCGATCTGAATAAAAGATGTCGACGCGCTGGAACTAGAATTTAAATAAATATTAAATCCTGAAATACCTTTAACGTAAAATCTGAGATAAGCGCTTCCTCTACGAGGCTGCCATAAGTACTGCCATAAGTATATATTTAATTTTATGCTTTCTGTTCTTCACACTCACAATTGACATTCCAAAATATCTAGTAGCCTACGAAAGATTATATTATTAACATATCCTCTAGACATTTTATATAAGTAATATTATTTATACATTAATAGAATATTTTCAATTCAGCGCAATATTTAGGTATTTCATGCGGAATAACAAAGTAGCTTCGACCGCGCCCGTTCTTTAGTGGCTCGTAAAATTTCTAGATAACCTCACGGTATAGCTTCCTTCCTTCCTGGCGGAGGCTGACTTACGTGAGCAGATGTTTCTAGCGCAAAATTTAAGAAATAAGAAAACTACAATTAAAATAATATAATAAGGAACATTTGTATCACATTATGCTACAAATATTATAGATGGTATGAATACAAATTGACGTGTTCATGTTTCCGGTGTTGAACCACAACCACATCGTTTCACTTAGGCTACGAAATATTAGCATCGGCCATATTCCTGTGAATCACTTTGTAACTTATTAACTGCTCGTAGCGCGTACACCATGCTGCATATTGTATACGAGTACAGTACCTACACTGTAAAGCGCCTGACGTCGACGTGTCTGAAATTCGGTCTTTAAAATGTCTGTGTAAAATAAACCGTTTCCATATTGTATGTAGCGGCTGAATGCGAGTTTTATCCGAGCTCGCCTCGGCGCGGCCTGAGGTCGTCATTCATCAGATTTTGTACATTCGCAGCCACTAACAGCGTTTCATACGAAAACGAGGGCACCATATAAGCATGTTCAGCTTTGTTCGACGACCGGATAGCTCGCTTTACAATTTATCAAAGAATCTGTTTTCTTTTACCAAATATAAATTCCCAATGCCGGTCGTAATGTAAAGTTTTCGAAATAAAACCACGTTGTTTGTGCGCTGTGAGCGGCCGCGGCTTACGGGCATTTCACTTCAATTTACTTTTTAAATTTTGAATGTTTGCCGTTTTTATCTGTACATTCTGTTATAGGAAAAATATATATATTTTTTTGAGTAATCTATAAATATAATTCATATATCATATATTTGCAATGAGACTTGAGGACCTCACGTTATTGTTAAGTTTCCTCCCTGCACAGTGTTCGCGCGAAGTAACAATGTGAGACCGGGAAGTCCACTAGAGCACTTCCTGCGCTCCCCTCTCGCCTCCCTCGACGCAGACTACAAGAGCTTTTAATTGTACTCTACAATATATTTATATTTAGAAGTCACCCTTAATAATTATAATTTTCCTTTATAATACGCAGAGTTGTGGACTAAAGTCAATCATGAGACTTTTTTTTATGAACATCAGATATCGGGAACGGAAGATCATAAGAATCAGGTAGCAAATTATAATTATTTTCATATGTAAAATGTCAACGATATGAACGACAATGGTTTGCGACGCTTACTGTTTACAAGAGATAAAGCGTGAGTTGAAAAATAGCGGAAATTTAACAACACTTCGTAGTAAAGGGGCGACTTGCATTAACTTCACATGTTTCTAGGCAACACCAACATTGAGGCTATCGTGGCGCAGCGGGACAGCGTCTGATTGTAAGCGCGATGGTTGCGGGTTGAATTCCCACTCGGTGGAATATTAAAATTTTCATTTTTTTCTCTAGTACTTTAAAAAAAAATTTAAATGTAATTCAAAATTCCTATAATAATTTGTATGTTTTCGGTTGTGATGTTCCGCGCTGAGTTCCCGAGCTGAGCCATGTATCACAGAGTTCGCGTTATCTGCCGTAGCCTGTAGCTTTGTACTGATTTATGTATGTTATTCCCAACTAAACGGAACTCGTATACTATCTTCTTAATAAGTACAACTATCTTACTTGTTATTGCATTGTATACGTTGCTGTTCTTATATCAAACAAATTTTACACTGACATGATGTAAATAATTTATTATGTAAATACTCGAAGTATTTCTATTTCTGTTGATTTATTATTTTACTAAGCTTAAAAAAATCAAAACAATAACATTTTTTCTTTATATATCCCGCCAAATAATAGGTATTTGGTGTGTTATGTGACTTTATGGTAGGTAACTAAGTAAGCACAATTCTGGATTATATTCAATACAATTTTTTTATACACATACAAGAAACATACTTACTGTACCTGTCGTTCTCTGAAGGCAGTCAAAACCCAACCTACAAATACAGTGTGTATCATCAGATACCTCAACAGCGCTGCGCCAGCCTCAGTTCTACGTACCTGTAAACATATTAATGCATTTATGAAAGTTATTGTAGCATACACTATGGTTATAGCTTTGATTTTACTTGGATTAACTTATTCAAAATAATATTCTGCTGTGACTAACTTGAACCATCGAGTATTTGACGAGTGACTTCAATAAAACACGTGTTATTGACAGCCCTCGTACAACGGCGGAGGCTTTGATTTCGATTTCCCGAAGGAGAATGTTTATTCTGTCCGCGCGTTGTTTGTCTCGGACTGGTCGGAGCAAGTGCAGTGTACGTACTATTTGTTTGCCAGTTTCAGAGGTACTGCATTATTTTGAAACGAATCTTAAAATTTAACATATCTGTTTTATTTATTTAAATTTCATTTAAAATATTGAGAGGATCTTACTTAATGAGAATTAAAGAAACAAAATATATAATAACATTTGTATAAATTATTTAGAGGCCATGGTGGAACAGATGCTGGCTGTGAACGCGATTGGTTGTAGGTTCGATTCATTCATATCATCATATTAAAATTATGTTTATTTTGCTGCTATAGTATCTCAGACAAAGCGCAGGCGTTGAATTCCGCCCCAATTAACAAGTGTTGTTTTCGGGTGGCGCGTACAGTGGTGCGCGCAGTGCGCGGTACTATGCTGCTACGGTGCCCTATATACGAGTACATAGATACTTCGAAGACTGCAAGTCCACAGTGGAGTATTAATTTACACGTTACACGGTAACATAACATACAAGTTTTTATGGTTAATAAAGATCATAATGAGAATTAGAAATGTATCATTTTAGACAACATAAGAAGAGGGACGGGTCGGATCAGAATAGGTTTAGTGGTTTAGTGTATTCTACTCAAAGTATAGCTATAAATAAAATGAGTCCGTTCACAAACCAAATTCTTAGAGATCAATCCATAAAATGTTATTACACGAGTAGCTCGTAGCAAGTGTCGCTGCACTCGTCAGCCCCACCAGACGCTATTGGGCATTTGCGACTATATAAGACGAATAAACTGACGCTCAGACACTCGACGCTTAACACGATACGACAAAAGTTATTAAAAAAGTAATAAAAATTTTGCTTGTAAGTCATCCAGTAAATAATTTAAGAGAATGTCATTAAAACAAGTTTGTTTAGGAAAGTATTAGTATTCGATAGTCAAAACAATGTTACGCTTCCAAATCTCTTTCACTATAAATGACATGTTCGACACTCGCACGCACTCGTACAGTGTAAAGTTATCATATAAGTTTTGACATCCACAGGCTGAGGATTATTCTGATCTAAAAAACAAAGTGATAAAGTAAGTTTTACGATGTTATAACACGATGATATGCAAGAAGCGTGTTACGTGAGTATTTATAGCGGCGGCCGGGGCGGCCGGGGCGGGCGGGGGCGGCCGAGGAGCGGGGCGGGCGCCGGACGGAGTCGTTGCCTTATTAAATTAAATAATAGTGGGGCTTTTCTCCGAAGCTCACCCCGATTTATGGCTCGTGTGGGAACTTTGAAGATGACGGATACGGCGTAATGCGAGCCGCGGGATTTGATACATAAATTTATGTCCGTATTAATGCTTTACTTCTGGTTGGAATAGTTTTTGCTGCGCTTTATTGTTGCTCGCTTCGTTGATTCCCACACAGATCACGTCCGCAAAAGCCGGGAGCTTAACATTCAAAATATTTGGGAACGTTCATATCGCACATTGGGGGAGAGTATTTTTCATCTGAAAACAGTATTAGCAAATAAAAATTTGAAAGCATACGGAGTGGCGGTGTGGCGGCGGCGGACAGAATAAAACAAGTGGAGGCGCATTCAGCGGCGCGGCGCTTTGATCACACGCTGAACTGTGCGCTGTACACTGTGTACGTACACACGACTCGTACACACAGAAGATTGTTTTATAATTGCCTTTGATATTTGAGCATTTAAATGTAGCTCGTACCGGGCTCACAATGGCGCCTGTTTCAGCTAACAATTCTTTTTTAGCTTTTTTAGCCCCAATAGTCCTGATGTAGGTCGGAACGGTCTTTTGTATATATCTAGAATGACTTATTTAGTTATAATAATGCAATCCGTATGATAAGATTATTACCTATACTCACTACAGTACATATTTGACTGTATGTATGAGATAATTGTAGGTTCAACATCTAGTTTATATATTTATTTAAAAAATAATGATATTCTTTGCAAAAGATCTTTGTCTACATTAAGACTGCACATAAACGCTTGCGCAATTTGCTAAGGCGTTACGATGGAAAGCTCATTCATTGCTTGTTTCTCAGACTCTGAGGCATTTACTAGAATACCTAGGCAGTTTATAAGAGAGTTAAAAAGGAAATACTCTCATCGTCTTCTTTCTCCTAGAACCCGTGTCTTGTGTAAAACTTGGCAATTTTATGAAGTTATATGCGTTTACGATTATTTTGTTTGCTTCTAAACAGGAATAGAAATATCAAAGAATATTTAAATCGTACATTGCATTTAGAATTCTTGTACGAAATTGTAAGGTACAGTACAATATTCAATATGTCTTTCAGCGTAACGATAATGGCAATTGATATGCATTGAGCGAGGCAGGGCGGGCGGCGCGGCGCGTGCGGGCGGGCGGAGACGGGGAATTATTGTTTTGAAAATTCAAAACATCCACGACTGTTTGGAATACGTTTCACAATTGACTATCGAAAACTAAAATGTAAAAATATAAAACTGTTTACATTTAAATATTGCGATGCCTCAATTTCTAAATATAAACATGTATTATACAGGTAAGAACATTATTACTAGAATAGACACTAGATTTACTCTACCTTTGTTTTACTCTCCTCTCCTCCTCTCCTACCATTTCGTTGTATTAACTTTACAAGACACGAAATAATATTTTTATAAATGACTTACTCGTGTATATGTATATGTTCATTAAAGAAAACACAAACTACTGTGGCCAGTCGTGGCGCAGTGGCACAAAGTGTGACTGTAAAGCGACCCACAACCCACAACCAGTGGGTTCGATTTCTACTCGAGGAATGGAAATATTTAATATTTCCATTTTCTTCGCTCTGGTGTCGAGGTAATGCGCGGCGTTAAGTTCCACCACTCAACACGCAACGCCTCCGAATTCAGCGGCAAAATTGATAGACGGAGTGTCTTAACACTAAGTTCCTTCTGCCTCCCCATAAAAAAAGAAAACACCTCGTTATAAAACTTACTATAATATTATGACCACAGTCTAAACTGTGAAATCTAAACCAGTCATTTAATTATCCAGTTATTGTTGGTAACCAGATTTGCAGACAATATTTCAAAGGAAAATTCGCAAAGTGGCTTCCTCGTATCTTAAAGGATAACACAATTAAGGGAGTCGCGGCGGCGTTTGCTCCCCAATTAGACGCGGTCGCTGCTGAAATATGCTTGGCTTTAAAAACTCTTGTATGTGCGTTTTATATTACATAAGCTCTGCGCTGATAAACTTATATTTTAAATTTATGTTTTATATTTTATAAGGTATATTTCAAACTATACAGGTTAGGAACCTGTAGTCTCTAGTCATCAAACACAATATCCGTCACTTGAAAAACTCTTTTAGAAAACGTACAAAAATTGGAACATAGCAGCACTCGAATCCTGCTAGATTCTAAATGTGTGACAAACATTTAAAAACGTTAAAAATATCAACAAGTAAGTCCGAGCGCACATATAGGAAACTAATATTAATTGATATTGAATTTATTGAACTTTCTACCCAACACATAACTCATTTTGACATTTTATTATTTCTATAATATAATTTAATATAACAGTTTAATCAAGTCACATAAATAAAGATCTGAAAGCTCTTTTAAAGCCGAGCTTCCCGCAGAAGTGCAGGTAACGTAAGGTAACGGGAGGTAACCTTTAAATATAGCGCTCGTCCTTCCCTCATACATATTACAGGAGACGCCCAAATGTAAGCGACAATGTTTGCTCACCGCCGCTTTAGAATTCCACGTGACTGCTTTGAACTCACTCGAATTGCCTTCTTTTGACTTCAAACGATATCTGCTGAAACCATCTCATATGACGAAAAATTTTTACCTTCACGCCTTTTTCACGCAGGAAATTCACGTTTGGCTAGTTGTTGCGTGATGAATCTTTGTGTAATAGAATTGATGTGTGATCGTGTAATAGAACAAAATGCTGTTTTGAGTTTAAAATGATATAAACAAAATTAGCCATTTTTAACATACAGGATATCTTTGTGATATATAATTTAAAAATTGTCTTTCACTTTAGTTTGCTCGCGTGTGAGAGTACCTCTCCACCCACTTACTGACCTTTGGACTGCGTACTTATTATATTATTACAACAGTACATATTTAGATTTCATTATGAGTAACACATAATTTATAAGAACTATATAAGTGCTCGATATGTAAAAGACATTAGGGATTACGAAACGTGTTTCAAATTATGTCCTTTATTTTTACTTGTCACCTTAAATGTATATGTATTGTGTTAGTTGACATTAATAGATTATAGATGAAAGGTAAAAATTATAACGTCTACATCATTAAATTATAACGTCACTTAACGCCACTTGATGTCTCGGCTTCGAACATATAGTAAAGAACAGTATCTCAATACTAGGTTAAACTCTTACTCTACTGCGTGGGAAAAATGTGAAATTGAAAAACACATAAAAAAACTGCCCATACGTTATCAAATTCATATACACGTATAGGCTGTGGTAAGCCCGAAATAATTACATTTAATAAAAATCTCTCGATTCTAAAAACTTTTCACAATATATTCATCATCACAATATCTTATATACACATACATTATCTTATATACAATATCTTATATACATATGTATATAATGTGACATTTTGTAATAACCTACAAATCCCTCTGCGATTATTTATTTAGTAAAGCTGTCAGATATAGGAAATTAAATATTTATAAGTTATGATATTTTATTTAGCGACGTCGCGTCGTCTGCCAGTAAACACTACTAATGTTATATGAATATTTCATAAGACGATATAAAAGGTAGTTAGTTGAGACGCGTAGAAATAATTTATACATTCATACAATAATGCTTTGTTTAAATATCACCACAACTGAGCGTGCCGAGAGGGAAACTCGTAATAGAGTAATTAATTCAGTAGACACAGTAAGTTCAGGCTCACGGGCTCACGGGCTCACGGGTCGCTAAACGCGAACTACTTTGATTTAGTTTGAAGCGATTAGTGAAAACGAGATACTCATATATTGCCATGTGATCGCATTACTTGCTCTAAGTTCCCGCTATCACAAATTGTGACCTACATTATAGTAGAAAGTTAGATAAGTTGACATACTGCCTCGCTCACTGACGGAGTTCTGACGGAGAGAAGATATTTTCTCCTTATATCCATGTTTTAACTATTCTGATTACATCATAGTATATACATTATATACATATATAAAATTAGGAATTTAATTAAACCTGGCACTAGTTAAGTATCCGCTGCATGTACTAACGAAGTAATCGGCTTATAATCCTTGCTGCAAACTGCATACTAGTATAGTGAGGTTTTGTAATGAAAGATAATTTCCTTCCTGAGTGGTCGTTACGATGAGAACAAGACAGAGTGTCTTGATACGGAAGAGGTATTATTACGATACTTACCATCACGGCTCAACTGAGCGCGTGCCCAGCACGGGCGGGCGTGAGGGCGTGAAGGCGGGCGTGAGGGCGAGCGCGGGCGCAAGTCAAGAGACAACGATGATATTCGACATGTCAAATAATATATTTATTTTTATATTTTTAGAATTGTGTCCACGTAACACGATATAGAAGCTCAATTTTATTTTATTATTTGCCATACGTATTACTACTACTACTACTATACTTTATAGAAATAAAGATTTTCTTAGTAATAATAATATTGAGAGCATTATGTTTATCCTTTAAATAGTACATTTTGATATACTTCTTCCATAAAATTAGAAAAATATGTTTGTGCTACTTGTGGTATTATAGAATATAAGACCCTGAAGCCTGTCACAACAAGGAAAACACTCTATCAACACGCTAAATATTATTGTTTTGTAAGCTTTTCTGATAAAAATGAACTGATTTCATTATTACATAACTGTAGGCTACATATTTATTAAAACTGTTACTAAGAGTATTTGTTATATGATATATAAGATAATTGGAAAATTGTATATTGTATGTGTAGCTGTTTAATTTATGTGTATTTATTTTATAATTGTAAACATCTCAAAAATAAGGGAATTATCATTTTATTATAATTGAATAAATAAACCAAATATAATAATAATAAGACAATCGGAACGCTATCTATTGATATTTACGAGTATAGCTTGTGCCTCCGACGAGCTGTGCACGTGGGCGGGCAGGGCGGCGTGGGGCGTCCGGAAGCGGCAGTCAGCATTACCGCTCCTTGCGAGTTCTAGAGAAAGGATAAAAGTTTACTCTGCACTAAACCCCTTATCGCTTCAGTGTTTAATATTGAATGCGACGTTACACGAACTACCTCGCCCTATCCTATAATACATTTTTGTAGATAATACAGTTGGCGCTTGTATGTACTGTTACTGTTTACACTTGTAGGAAAGTCAAATATTAATATTCTAAAGTCATATTTCTTCATAGATTTGATTTATTATTTCCGTTTAAAGATACTATTAACTTGGAGCAGGTCAGGTACTTTTTCTTCCGACTAATTTACATTATCATATAGGGTTTAGGAAGAACTATTGTGCAGAACTATGTAGTTTATATTTACATGTCATTATTATATACAAAAATAAATTTCCATTTTTTTTAAAAGTAAATTTAATAGGAATTATACACAAATCACAAATCAAATACGACATTATTTATACATAAAATATTACTGTCAATTATGTAAGGTCGACGTAGCGCGTCACGTGTCACGGCGGTCCGGCACGGTCCGGTCGCCGTCATCGCTTAGTTACATCCCCATTCAAATCAAATCAAATCAAATCCCTCCATTATAAGTTACTGAGCATAGACTGCGGCATCGCGACATTGTATTTATTGAAAGGTATTTTTAACGATTGATTTAATAACCGGAATATTATCTGCGACCGTGTTGTGTTGTAAATTGATTTTACTTATATACATATATGTAGTAATATTATATTGATTTTTTTAGCTTCACGCTGTATGCGGGATACATGAGTAGGTAGAGGGAACCTAGTGCTAAAACACTCAGCTCCTCATTTTCCGTCGTACTCTGGAAGCATTGTGTCTTAAGTAGCGGAACTCAACACCGCGCTTTGCCTTGACACCATAGCGAGCGTATTAAATATTTTCACTACTTGAGTGGGAATTAAACTCAAAACCAGTCACGTTTACACTTATGTGCCCCACCACCACCACGCCACGACTGGCCTATTATATTGTTGTAATGCAAATTATACAGGTTTTGATTAAGTCGCAGATTAGTAGAGTATCTGACTGGTCTTCAAATCAGAATAAGAGAAGCAGAATAAGATACATATGTTTTCAACAAAATTTTCCATCAGTGGCATTCGTATATAACTACAAATATACATTCACTTCTAAACAACACGATACTCCACCAACCTCAAAGCACTCACGTTCTAAATACATATATTTTTTGTAATTACCATTTTGTGTTCAGCCATTAGCTTTTTTATAAGTGAATCTGCCTCTGACTTCTAATTAGTTCACTGAAGCTTTACGTAGCGTGTTTAACTAAAACATTCGGGCAACGCGCGTCGGCGGCGCTCGAGATCATTTCTATTTAGTTAGCAAACACCGGACTTCCTCATGTGGGACCGCAACAGACGAACAACTCCAAGTTTGGTTTTACTCTAACTATTCAATTGACAGAGATATCTGCATATTTAGAGAGTTTGCCAATTTCACACATCTGCATATAAGGGTCTGTTGAGGCAAACAGTATTATAATATCTCTTCTGTAGTACACCGGTAACAAGCAAAGTCGCGAAATGTGTTTAATAAAACAAGTTTTCACTATAAGCGCGAAGAACGTTTATATGTCAGATTTGAAGCAATAACTGTCAAATGTCACACGTCATTTGGTGGTTATTAGTCTGTGTACTACAAGTACATATAAAGTAACCGTCTCGCGTAGTGATATACTTGTTTTGTTGAACAGAAAATAAAGTTGTGTAAATAGTGTACTCTACACTAACGGAGCAAACACTTGATTGATAGATTTGTCAAAATATATTTTTTCGAAAAACAAAACAGTGAAAATAAATGGGGTTTATTATAATATGCTAAATATAATATAGCAGTTATTAAAAGTAATTAAAATACTAATAAGACGTAAACTACCAACATAACAGATGACGATCAGACACAGACTCCAGCATATAATACTTTACAAGTATATAACTTTTACTTGTCTGTTACAATAGTCATTGAAACGTGGTAAAGAGTAATATTGTAATAGATAAAGTTTAAAGAAAATTTAATGGTAAATATTATATTAACTAATTGTTTTACGTATTATGTAGTTTTGCAGCATCATGCTTAGCAGGGTTGCTATGCGGGAAATCAGAGAGGACCATGATAAGATTAATAAAGACATGAAGAGTTGAGTAGCGGAACTCGACGCCGCTTTCTTTTAGATAACAGAGCATTGTAATAAAATAAATACTTTTATGTTATAGGAATGTTTATTTTTTAAGTAAAAAGCATGAAAAGTATCATAAAGTTTTAGCTTTGAATCATTAATTACTCCGCTGGGCGATAGTTTGATGAGCTATTTGCAAATTGCGAGTGATTTGAATTGAACCGAAACGCGCCAGTTCGTTTGTTACATACATATACATATGTGAGTTAGTACTAGTTTTAATATTAGTTAAAAAATGAAATAGTCAAAAGCGTGACTAGTCAAAAGCGTGTTAACTTAATTAGTATTAATAGATGAATAGGATATTGTAAACGTGATTGGTTTTGGTTTCGACTCCTACAAGGAGAAACGTATTTTTTTTATTGATGAATGGGGGCAAACGAGCAGAGTGACCACCTGATGGTAAGTAGTTACCTTCGCCTATGGACAACCACAAAATTTGAAAAGTTGTGGATGCGTTGCCGACCTTAAGACAGGAGAAGGAAAGGAGGGAAGATGGATGGGGATGGCGGGAATAGGGAGAGCTGGCTTACATGCCAACGAACCGGAACACGTCATCTGATGCTTGGCGGTTCGTCTTTGACATGATAGTGGCCGCGAGCCACTGGGAGAACGTATCTCCTACCACCAAGCCACTGGGTTACCCGCCTTTTACGAGACGCTGCCCAGTGACGGAGGGGAATCGTGTTCTAACCCGTGGGGGGCCACGGGGTGGAAATCATTATTTCCAAATATTATTCTTACGTGGCCGCTCACTTTCATCTGCTAGGCTACCTAAAAGTAGAGTTCCGACACTGAACATGCAATGTCTTTATTTCTGGCGAAGGAACGGAGTGTCGTCACATTATTACCATGTTATGATGGTAAATATGCAGCTGCTAGTATTTATAGACAATAATTATACTACCTATAAAGTTTGAATTGAAGTATTGTAAAATCAAGAGAAGATAAAGTATAGTAAAACTAGCGGCCCGCTCGCGGCTTCGCCGCGTGAACTATAGAACTGCTTCGTTATATTGCAACCCTCAGGGCTAGGTTTTTAAAAAATAAAGTAGCCTATGTTTGAGCTTAGATTATCAACTATATTTATGCCAAAATTCATTATAATCGATCAGCGGTTTAGATTTTTCATATAAACTTTCATCCCCTATTTCAATACTTTAGCGGCTGATTTTTGAAAATGAGTGAAAAATGAGTAGCCTATGTTAGACCCAGTAACTTTTTCTACTTTTATTCTAAATTTCAACCAAATCGGACCGGTAGATTAGCCTGTGAAAGCGTGGACAGACAAACACACAGACTTTCGCATTTATAATATAAGTATGGATAAGCAGAATAAAGTATTCATATTTAAAATTGAACTTGTGTGTGTATATCAGTTTACATAATGTTAAATACTTGTATATTACTTAAGGTTGTAAAAAATATTATTTTGATAATGAATTCCTGAATAAGCTAGTAGGATATAAACTTGTCCTTCTTTAAAAAGAATCAAGTGTTCTAACGAATCAAGCTATAGGTACACTGTTAAAAATTTGTCTTAAATCATTATTTAGTTATTTCATATCGACTAATAAATCAAAAATAATACGTAATATGGTTTAATACAATTATGCTAATTTCCCAATTAATCAAAGTTAGGTTCGACTTAAGTCAAAGTTAAACGACGTAAACTCTCGAAATGGTGTTATTAGTTTGAAAGACTTCGTTAGTGAAGCCGGAGACTTTAGACAAACTAAATGTAAAGTATAGTTTGAATTTCATACTTTGTACACAGCTCCCGTTAACTAACTAAACTTAGAGCTTTAGTCGCACAGAAGTCGACAGTTAGCCGCAGCCGAATATGAAAAGAATCACAATTTAATTAAAGTCCGTCGAGCGTCCCACGCGGGGGGTACTGGCGGTGCGGGGAGGCGACTAACTGCCCCTTTGTCATACAATAATGAATTAGCCGCACATCCAGACAACATCTCAGCTTTAACTAAATCATCCTCTAATATTAAAGCGTAATTACAACGATTGTTTCCTTTTCACGTTTATTAAGTCTTGAAGGAACAATGGACGCTCTCCGTGGTTTACGTGCTTAATGCTTCATTTTAGTATTTGGTGCTTTTAGTAGACTTAGTAAGTAATTCATGCATTACGAAAATATATGAACACGCTTGATTTAGTATTCAATAATATTTGAAACTTGAACGTGTTCTGTATTTCTAAGTTCATATTATTGTAAGTCAGTTACTCACTCCTACAATGGGTATGGCAGCACTTTTTGTTGTTATTCAAACATTTAGGATATAAAAACAGAAACAACGAACGTATCAAAATTTGAGACGTTTTCGAAAAATGATTATTAGTCTTGCGATGCCGAAACCACTTACCGTCCGTACTTAGTGATCCGATGCGATAATGAAAAGATAATATGTTACGAATGTAGTTAACCTAAACAATTTTTATTTGAACTCATTATGTTCGATCGAACTTTATTTTTTCCTTTTTTAAATATTGATTTTATTTCAAGCTAATATTTGACTAAGATTTCTCATATCTTTTTTGCTTCAATTTAAAGCCACACTAAGCATTTCAATCTGAAAGCGCTGCAAAGTGCATGAGCCGTGCGGCTCGAGTTATGGTTTTTATCAAGTTATTCTCATCGTGGAGCTGAGAAACGAGCATCGCATAAATCCTCTGGACGCGGGCGGAGGGCGGAGGGCGGAGGGCGCGCGTCGACGCGGCGGCTATCAAAGTGAGTAATTTAGAGAATCTCTCCACACTGGTGTCTGGAACTGCACCTGTAGCTGTTTATATTCACAACATAATTCCATATAACAGACATTCATATACCTAATAGAATTCCCGTAGAGAACTATAGGTCGTTTTGTTTCATAGCATCGTCGTCGTCATGAAATTAATTCAATTTACGTTTTAATTGATAAAATAAAGAAATATAATAATAACACAAGTTCTTAATTTTATGAATTGATTTAACCGTATATTATAAAATATAATAATAAATAACATACACATAGTTATTAATTTCCTACTTTAGAGCTAATATAATATTTTATCGCTTAATCGCACTTAGCTAACTAAAGGTCAATAAAGTAAAGTGACATTGTGAAGTGGAGTTCGAGTAGTAGAGTGTTTGACGTGGACGAAGTCAATGAGTGTAAGTCGGTTTATTAGCGTCGCAAAGGATTTATCAAGTTAAGTAATTTGGTGGAAAATCTCCGTCGGAGCGTCGTCGGCGCGTCGTCGGCGCGGCGCCCGCTGTCTACCGGCCGGAGGGGAAATTGCATCCGGTCGCTCACGTCGCGTGGTGTCGTTTAAAAACGTTAACTACGGGTTCTATTCCATTTAAAGTTTTTTTGGATTTTATTGCGTAAGGGATGCAAAAGATCATAAGCACCACCTGATGATAAGATGACCTTCGTTAATGGATATCCACAACATTGGACAAGTTGGGAGTTGTTGCCAGCCTGAAGGTGTAGGATTTCATGGATTTTTTATTTTTAGCAAAATATTTACTATAAGATACACTGTTTCTTTAAAATTAGCTTTTACAATTGCTAAAATTGTAATTTAACTTGTTACAGTTTTCCTAAAATAAAGATCTACAGCAATTTTAATTGGGTGCGGGAAACAAGGGGTCCAACAAAAATAAACAAGTCAATAAGTTCCGCGTAATAGATCGTTAAAACTTGCAAGTCGTGAGCGGTCTGTGGGCTACAGGAGGGCTGCGGGCTACAGGCGGGCTGCGGGCTACAGGCGGCCGGCGGGCTGCGGCAGAGATACCAACTGTCGTAAATTTCGTCCCGAAGCTGAACGGCAACTCGCATCGTGCACTTAATTACCTCCTTAACAGTCAATGTGGAATCAATCATCTAAGTATAACAAACACTGGTTGCGTCGCTGAGTCCCTACGTCTTTATATTTATTTCTCATATTTGCTTTATTATACAAACTATATAATAGTTTGTCCTCTCTATAAATTAAATATTTATATTTTTAAACCTAGTTGGTGTAAATATAGTTACGAGTACTATGCTCCTGCATAGGGCTTATGATAATAAAATAAAATCATATTTATTTTGTCGAAGAATTTTAAATTTATGTAATATCATTTGAAGGGAGTGTTATCAATATGAAAATTTAGTTGTCTTTATAATAAATATATCATATTATCAGTGTCTAACAGAAATTTACTTAACTTATACGTAATATTATTGTAGCGAACAGTTTTTGTTGTTTCCTAAACTCTTATCCTTCTTCCGCAACTAACAATTTAAAACTGCTTGTGAAACTTTGTCAGGACAAAACATTTGGAGTTTGTAACGGAACACCACTTTTTACATTTTATGAAGCTTAAAGTTCTTTCATTAATACAACAACGGACCTTTTCTCTTCGACGAGATGACCTTAATAATATATGAGTATGTACGGCTACTTGTTGTTTGAACTTAGATATTCTGTTTGTACCTATTTAAAAATAATACGTATGAAATATTATGGAATAATAAATTATAGAATTCTGATTACTTCTACGATACGTAATAATTTAAATATGTCGACTTAAAAATAGCCCAATCACGTGTTTTATTTAATTTATTAAACAAATATAGACTTCAGAACTACTACTGACTAGAGTTCAGAACAGGAAATAGTATAAAACCGAGTGCCTTGGCACTAGATTCTCTCTGACTACCCTCTTATGCGAACAGAAGCGTGAAGCTATAAAAGAAGTAGCAACGTAGACCCTAATAAATATTTTCTCTAACATACAAATGATACGACATACATGTTTTTTTCTTTGCTTCATTTATACTGTATTTACATAAATAAAGCGTAAAATATTTAACTCTGCACAAAGTGACACGCATTGTTCAAAGGCCACGTGACGCGACGCGACTGTAAGCCCGCGCCCGCACGCCCGTAGCACTAACACTACTGACACGAGACTGTACTCATGTGTACTGACGTCCTGTCAAACACTGCGCTTTACCATCGATGTCGCGTCAAAGGACCCACGCCGTGCTTTACTACCAGAGACTACACACTTTAGCTATAGTATATGGTGTTAAAAATAACATAAAAAGCAAGCTTAAAATATACACGTTTGGGTAAACACTTATTTATGTGCTTATTTTATTTTTGCTTTTTCGACTCGGCTAGCTTTGATTGACTATACTACCATTTTGGGTGTCCGCCATATTGGGTTTAGAATGACGCCATACATCTAATCATGTATTGTCATCTAAATGAAACGTATATATAAAATTTCAGCTCAATCAGTTAAAAACACATACTTCAAAATTAAGTTGCAAGATTCCACCCGACAAATATTCATACATTACATGTAAACCCTGAGCTATGTTTGCAAACTTTTTCAGCTTTACATAACTAATCCACGACAATCCCACATAACTTTAAAGATTTACGTATACGTAAATGCAATACTAATGTATAAATTTCTAAATATATAATGTACATATTGTAGATGATTAACAAGAACATGTTCCAAACGCAGTTCATGTTTATCAACTTGATAATTAGAGGGCGCAAATATTAAAATCTAATGCTTATAATATTAATTTAAATTAGACTACAGTAACTAAACACTATATTCTCAAAAAAACGAAAGATCTTTTTTATATCTACTACAAATTAGTACGTTCATTTTATAGCACAAATAATAAATAAGACATTCCCATGTAAATGAGTAAAGCTCTCAAAAATCTAGAGCAATAAAATTTAGAGGTTTCATGAATTGAGTTTTAGATGATATTACAGAACGGTTACAACACTGTTTAAGTAGCATACGAGGTTATTTAAGTAATAGCGGAGTTGCTCTCATTGGCAGCGGCGGCTGGCACGCGACTGGTGCTCGTACTACGAGCACAGTGAAACTACGGCTGTCTTCCGCTAACATTAACATAATATCGGTATTATTAATGCACACACATATATACACATGTATAATAAATGAATAAGAACTATAGAGTATGTTAAACGACATATTTAAAAGTTGGAATCACTGTTAACTTTTTCGGGAATTCAAGTAGTTGTGGTTAGAAATTTCTGTCGCTGAAATATATTTATGTATTAAGAAATACTATTATTTTCTAATTTAATTTTAATTTATTTTATAATAATATGCGCCAGTCGTGGCGCAGTGGCACACAAAGTGTGACTGTAAAGGGACTGGTTGTGGGTTCGATTCTCACTCGAGAAGTGGAAATATTTAATATAACTATTTTTTTTCCATAATCTTAAAAATTTTAATACTCGCTTACAAATTTTACAGTGAGTATATTAGAATAGACTCATAAAATTTCTACACCACGTAAAAAGTTTGTAAATTCTATGGCATTAATTAACTTTTAGACTTTTATTTAACAAAACGAAAATTAGTGAGTATAAGAAGCACTAAAAATAAAATATTGAAATTATAACCTATTATAGTCAGTATAGTATATATTATATTATAGTCATATTTTTTTTTTTTATAACCTATAATGTTTCCTTATACTTTAGCCAATCTTTAGTCACACCGCATACCGCACCTATATATGCACCTATAGATATGTATATATGTATGAGGCTTCACTCGACACTCCCTCAGGATCTATCTCTATCAGTCTGTCACTTTAAAAACCCCAGCATGACTATCAATTCCCGTCGCGCGGATAAAGGCAGATAATATATTCGTGGGTCATTTCTCAAGGCGATGCTGTCCGATAGAGCCTTCAGCGCGGGTCTGCCGTCCTCCCCGCCCGCCCCGCGCCGCCCGCCCAGCGCCGCTGCCGATATCAATCTTTTTAAGCGACGGACGAAGTAGACGTCGCGACTACTTTAACAAATTTTACAGAAAACTAACTGCTTATGAAATTTTGCGTGTGAACATATATGATTTCGGCAATGTGTTAACAATTTATTGTGGATTTTTATTTAATATGATGTTATTAAGCTTTGGTTAAAATATAATGGTCGGGATAATTTAGTCTTTAAAAATTACTCATGTTAAAGTAAAAAACAAATTTCCATTGAACGTGACTCACAAATGTTTCAGTATTTAACGCTTAGAGCTTTTACTTTAAATAATTTCCATTTCCTTGCTTCAACACGGTAAGTTACAGTAGGTACATCCCGTATTGTAACAGCCTCCAAAATTCCTTGAAAGATTAATATTTGTACTGAGAATTTGTAAATTTCAATAATGCTAATGCAATAACACCAAATTTATGTTAATATATGTGTAACTTAATGAATCGCCAGTCGTCCCCCCTCCCCCCTGCCGCCTGCACCCCGCGCTCCCCCGCCCGCGCCCTCGCACTCCGCCTCTGATTGAGTTTACTTACAATTGCTCATCAGCACTAAGTTCACCTCAAGCGCGTCCGTCCGCGACGGCGACGGCGACGGCGACGGCGACGGCGACGGCGGGGGACCGACCACACAATGACAGGAAAATACTTTAATCACAACAATTGTTCGAATTCGTAACAATATCTTGATATAAGATACTTTAAATATTCTTAAATTCTGTCAACTGTTATTAATAGTTAAATATAATATTAAAAAAAACGTAATCTTCTTCTTTTATCATCCATAATCATTATAATAACATTTATTTTTATGACAATTCTGCAAACGGAAGGAATATGATTAGAAATGGATGGAGGATGTGAAGGAATATACTTATATATACAACGGATAAAGCCACCAACTTTTATAACAATGCATCACATGTAGAAAATAACAATGCATCACATGAAGAAATATTTTAAAGTAATGATAAAATAAACATTACTCGCGCCACCTTGTGTGTGACATGACGTGTACTCGTATGTACACGACTGTAAAAAGTGGCTGTAATAAGTTTTTGTATAATATCATTAGCTCCTTTATCTTACTTTCTTTTCTCGCGCTAAACACGTAAATAAGTAATTAAAATGTTTCGTTGACAAGTAAAAAATTAAAATGTTTTTACTACAATAGCAGTTTTGCTATATTATGTCCTATTAAAATATTTATGCATTCAAAGACAAATAGCTTCCAAGGACAAAATAAATATACATAATCTATTATACAGGAGTAAGATATTTATAAAAATGTGTGAGATTTTTTCGCAACTTACAATGTCACTTAGTTACCCAGTTTTTATTTTAAATTAAGGGGGAAGCAAGTAGGTCAGTTTCTATTTATAGCGGCCCTTTATTAACAAGTTGATGTCACGTATTCAGAACATTATATACACACATATTAAACTATACTAAAAATATTTATAAAAAAAGGAAAGTTACTTCATTCCATTATTATATATACTTTTATAAATAACGTGGTAGATTAAGATGTATAATTAGTTATTTTTAATGAAAAAATAAAATCTTTAACAAATATAATTTTAATATACAAAAAAATAAATTACCCATACTGATACTGCAAGTATTATAAGAATTCACCCTCAATCGTGTAGTATTTTAGTGAGATCTGGTCTCGAGGCTCGGCGAGTGCGCGGTGAGTAAAGTAGGTCACCCAAATATTTCCCCGCGCTCAGACAATGCCGTACGTGAGTAAGCACTTGTAGACGAGAGTTGTATGAAAGATGATGCTTTATGTATTCATTTATTCATCTCAGAACGCAAACGATAACAAGTGGCTGTACTGTGTGTTACTGTGTGTTACTGTGTGGGTACTGTGTGGGTACTGTGCACTGTGCACAGTGCACAGTGTATGAGGTACGATTGCGTGGACATGATGACGACCATGTATGAGAAAACATATGATGTATTCTCAATTAGACCTATTGTTGAAGTGTATATTATTAAAAACTAGCGGCACGGTCGCGGCTTAGCCGCGTGGACTGCCAGATTGTTTCGTTATATTGCAATCCACGGGGGTGGATTTTTGAAAAATAAAGTAGCCCATGTTTAACCTTGGATTATCAACTATATCTATTCCAAAATTCATTACAATCGGTCAAGCGGTTTAGATTTTTCATATAAACTTTCATCCCCTATTTCAACCCTTTAAAGGTTGAATTTTTAAAAAAATAAGTAGCCATGTTAGACCCAGGGCTATTTACTATTTTCATTCTAAATTTCATCCAAATTGGACCGGTAGATTAGCCGTGAAAGCATGACAGACAAACACACAGACTTTCGCATTTATAATATAAGTATGGATAGTAGCTGTGCTTACCGCGACCGCGTGTTATTAACGAATCAGTTAATTTTTTTTTTTTTTTTTTTATGGATAAAGGAGGCAAACGAGCTGAAGGCCCACCTGGTGTTAAGTGGTTACCTTCGCCCATAGACATCCATAACATTAATGAAATAAAAAAAACTTAAATTACTTCTTTGTACAATGCCTGCTAGTGAAATCCCGTCTAAATCGTTTTTAAAGACTACTACAATAACAAGCAGACAGACAAATATAACATTTAAAAAATATTATATTGCTAAATTGTCTATTACCATTAACGAGATTTAGTACAAAAAAAAACAAATTAAGGTCTTAGGTTGTTAGTAAATATTTTTATTGAAATATATTATGTTGAACATAAACCAAACAACGTTTAATACACTAACTAATAATTCATAATCGTAGTTAGTACAAAAGCGTTTATTTTTTAGAGAAAATGAAGAGCTCTCTAGTGTAAGTCCCATCTTCAGTCCACAGATACCTGCGGCAGACACAAACAGTCTCGAGCGACAGAGCGCCTCCATCAAATATTTGTAGATCGAACTTCTAACACACAGCTAAGACAATACTCTTTTGTACGCTCTCAGTGCTTTCCTTGTAAGTAACAATCACATTATTTATTTATAAACATGATTTACTTGTATTTTCTTATGTAAGTGTTTATTTTGTTTTTCGGCTTTACGCTTTTTACTGTAGTAGCAAGGTCAACGTCGGGAGATGTAGTGTTAAGTTGGATCGTTCTCTATTCTACACCCGCATGAAAGACATTGACGGAACTCAACGGCACGCATTGTCTAGTTGGAACGGAAGTCTTACTTAGTACGATCATATTTAATGATTGTTTTACTGAGGCGGAATTGAACTTACGTCTTAGATAACCTTTAGTGTCAACCTCTGTCAAAATACGCCATGTTGGCCTCAGTATTTAGTCAAATGTATTTAGTATTAAAAAATATAATAAGATTTTATTTCTGACTATAATCGAAATTACTGCATATAAAGCATAATAGAAATTATGGTTATCTATTAATTAAATAATAAAATACACTTGTAAATGTAATATACATGTATATAATGTAATATACATTTACAAGTGTATTTTATTATATAATTAATAGATAACCATAATTTCCACAAATTAATTTTATTCACCACACAAATGTAATGTTTTAACTATTCATTAGTTTGTAGTTACTTTAAATGTTATATTAGTTTACTATAAAACTTAAAGAAATGTTAGCAAAAAGTTCGGATCATGTGATCAGTGAAATAAAAATCTAACAAAAGAGAAATAAAAGAAAAGACTGTAACGACTTGTTGGCCTAAATACTTAGTACTCGAGAATATTTTACATTCTATTCAATGTGTATACTAAATATATTTATTTTATAGTATCCATTATAGTGAGGTTCGCGTAAAACAAACAAACACGACTTGGTAGAGTGCTCAATGAACCATAAAAATATAACGATAATTTTACAATAAAACGTCTTTAACCGGCAATAATAATGGTATTTTGAAAATCATTACTCTTAAACAATATTTACAAAGTAAACGAAAGTCCAAGTACAAAAAGATGAAACGAGCGCAGTAGTATTTGTGTTTATTTACATATGTACATACCTGTCGACATTTCTCTGCAAAGCTAAATAATCAGCGACAGCAGTGAAGAGGTGAAGCGAGTGTAAATACATTATATTTTCTATAACTTGTCCGGCGTCCGGCGTGCGGCGCCCCGGCTGCGGTCAGATATAGATTTTGCAAGTAACTCGGGCTCTGGGCTCCGTCCTCGTACGTACTCGCACGTATGAATGGAAGCAATCAGCACGATTTCGCCTGATAAAGTGGCGATTAATTGCTCTTCAATACCGACATCCACTTTAGTTAGTTCCACCCTCTCATGAGCGCGCTTAAATGGATGTTCCGTGAATAGATTAGATTACTACTTAGATTTAATATTGGACCGCCTCGTGCGATTTGGATGAAATCAGAGCTATTTAATCGTACTACGTGTGTTAAAGGTCATTTGAAAGTATTTAGCTTTTTAACCTTTTGTTGTTTTCATAATCGTGTTGTTATCTTAATGGTGATATTTCACCTAATTTTCGCAAAAAGGCACGTTATAAAAAAAAAAATGCCTCGATACCAGAGCGAAGACAATGGAAATATAAAATATTTCCACCCCTCGAGTGGGAATCGAGCCTACAACCAGTTACCAGTTTACAGTCACACGCTTGTGCCACTGCGCCACGACTGGCCCCAAAATTCGAAATTTTGAATTAAATACAATTTAATTCATATTTCGACCCTAATGCATGAAAAACTATGATATGACGTAATTAAAGATACAATTTGTCGGGTTTCATGTGCTAACCTGCGACGTGTTGCCGCATACAATTGTTAGAGAGAATGTCAATTACTGAATTTAAAAGAGAATCCAGTTTCAATTCCCCGAGCTCGAGATGCGCGTCTCTCTACCGACACAAACCTATTAATGTGCTAATTTCCGCAGTTTTTAATGAAACCACAAAATTACAATTTGCAACACAAAACAAGAAGCATTCAAACAAAATATAGAACGAGAGCTATAAACTGTTTGCAGCGCACTAACTGCTCTCGAGAGACGACTCGCTACGTAATATAACCTCGCTGCAGCGCGCTCAGACCTGCTAGCTAGCTCGGACTAGCTGTGCTTATTGTGCTTATACATACATACATATGTATAATACGTATAATACAAGTACAGATAATTACTATAAAAAGAGAATAAAATGCTTATTGATATTTTAGATAAGTCTGTAAGGTTATTTTTTCTACCTAAACCTAAATATATCTGCGACCTTAATAATTCGTTCATATTTTTTTTTGATAAAAATATGTAAAAAAATTGTACATTAGAAAAGATTGATTTTTGCTCCTACTGATTCTTGCTCCTAGTCTCGTATAACAACGTAGCATAATACTTTAAACATTTAAACTGTTATTCACACACCTATGAATGGGGAAAAATATATTTTTTTGAAACCTATAAATACTTAAACATTGCGGGATTTGAATTCTTGAATTCATGGATTAGCGGTCTTGACGGCTTCCAAAAGGCGCAAGTTCAAATCCCGCTGCGTTCAATGTTTTATTAAAACTGCAATGTCAAATGTTCAATACTACGTTTATAAAAATGTATTATTGAAAAATTCTACCACCTAATCTAATATGACTGGTATCACTGCATTTTTAAACATTTGTTCGCTATCAAATATACTGTAAGAGAAGAAAAGAGTCTAAGTTAAAAGAAAAGATAAAATGTGTAGCATGTTGTTACAAAACGTCTGTAATACCAAACATCGGTTCGTCCAATTTGGACAGAATGCATAGTATTTTCATTTAGAGTGTCTCGTCGGTTGTATCTGCAGACGCGACGCGCATCTCACGACGAGATAAGGCATGCCGTACCTGAGAGGTCACGGCTAGTTGTCTTGACGAGAATTTATTTTCTTGAATCACGTTTTAACACTGATTGGATATTAATAAATGATAATATTTTATCTTTGATGCTGATCTTAAACGTGAGGATCGTGAGGATTTTGGCTGTTTTTGTGTACACGTGCCTATATTGTTAGATTTGATTTAGATGCTTTAGGTTTTCTATAAAATAGAAAAGCGAACGAGAAGAAATACTTTATTTTAATTATAGAAATATCTAACAAGTAAGTTGTAGTTTTCCTACTAGAAGAAAAACACACGCAAAGAGAAAAATACTGTGCAGGGCATCGGATAAAGGTAATTATTTCTTTTAGGTTCACCTGTGCGTATGTAACTAACGATCAAGCTTTCATTTAATAATTGATAAATCCATCAATTATGTAACAAAGCTTTGTAACACTATTAGTACCTATTTTTGCTGTCCGATTTGCTTGAATATGTTCGAGCTTTTTAAAATATAATATTTGCGCAGCGTAAACGCGATGTATGCCTGCCTGTCTGTGGGTTGCCGGCACAGCAGCAGATGTAGTATTATTGTTTAACATTGTTTTTAAATATAATAATTAAAGTAAAAATTAAATGAATTATGATTATAACATAATTACCTCTATGATAATTTTGTTTTGTAAATGTAGTTATATTTACTTAATGTAGAACTGAGATTTAGTTACGGTTTCCTTTTTAAATATCAGAAATTTACATAAATAATTTTCGATAACATTACTGTAGTAGTGTAGCGTAGTGTAGTAGTATCTCTCCCGCGGGTTGTCTTCGCGCGTGTACGTGGAAGTATTCCGCTCGGGGGCGCCCTGAACAATTAACCGTGCAAACACGACCCTGTCCCCCGCCCGCCCTCGGCCTCCCCGCCGCCCTCGCCGCCGCCCGCCCTCGCCCGCTACGCCCGGTCACGCTAATATATAATTCAGAGCTAGCTCGCTACTACGCTGATAGCTGCAAATCATTTGAAAGCCTATTTTTGGCGAATCATCTTTATTTGTTGATGTGAACTTGCTCTATAATTTTTGCTCTTATTGGCTTAAAGTAAAAGTCATGTTAGTTATAATGATATTTTAAAATATCTTAGTTATAACGCATATTCATATAAATTGCCAACCGCTATTTCACTACCTTAGAAGTAGAATTTCTAAAAATCTTTTTTTTAGTAGCATCTGCTCCAGAAAATAAATAATCTAAGTTCAATAGTTAAGCTCAGCAATAATGAATCAGTTTTTTTTATAACTATAGACTAGAAACTAATATAATAATAATAGATATCAGTCGTGAGTTACGACGGGGCACAAAATGTGACTGTAAGCGCGACTGATCGTAAGTTCGATTCACTGGAGGAATTAAAATATTTAATATTTTCTATTTCTTCGCTTTGGTTCCACCACTTAACACGCATGCCTCTAGGATTCGGCGGAAAATTGGGAACGAAATGTCTTAACACTAGAATCCCTGTGCCAATCCTGCTGTGAACGGGCGGAAAAGACTATCATCATAATAATTAAAATTGACGCGATAACAACAAAAAATGCTCAAATATACTTCATTTGTAATATTCAGAGGGTGTTCTTTTCAAATGTATTTCAACCGCATCTCTACGTCGCTTCCCGACGCGTCGCGGTTGGCTCGTAGCGCGTGGAGCCGCCGCAGCCGCCCACGGACACCGACCACATGAGTAATGTATGTACGTACTTTGTATGTATGTAGGTAGGTACGGTCACCACTTATGACGCTACCTGCTGTTAAATAGTCTATTTAAACTTTGTTTTGCCTGTAAATCAGTAAGTAGCTCAGTTGTAGCAGACGAGATTAAAATATTAGAATTTTAACGTTGGGCTGTGCTGTAATATTAATAAGTTTTGATTTTTTTTTTATATCAGGCCAAGTGATTGATTTTAACATTTTGACGGAACATAACGTTATGCCATATCAGAACTAACGCAGCATTACGTTCCAGAAATCGTAATGCAATGTTAAATGCTTCGATTTTAGCGGAAAGTGGAGAACAAACGGCAAAAAGGGTTGAAAAAGTACATAAGGTTCTATCTACCTACCTTGATAAGTGGAGAACAAACGGCAAATCGCAAAAAAACAAATGATATTATATAATTTTTATTCTTGTGGTTTTATACCGATAAGTTTATCCTAAACAAATATTAGTATCAGAATAAGAAAACATGTAACGAAACGAAAAAATATAACAAACATGATAGTTTGTTATTTTTGTCTTATAAACGTTTTTATTTATGATAGCGATATTACAATATTTATAATGTAGATGGAAACTGGAATTGGTATAGCAGTAGTAACATGCAACGAGGTTGCGGACAACAACTAGTGTAGTGGCAAAGGAGCACATCTGTCAGTATAATCGATGCTCTACTTGTTAGTCTCAGCACGCGAGCTTAGCATTTAGAGAGGAAATAAAACTTCACGTGCAAAGATTCTTTTGTCGAGGCAAAAACAGTTCAAACGTTTTCATAATATAACTTAAAGCGAGTATTTTATTATGTATATATGTATGTAGGTAACATAATTACGAACGACCTCGTTCACTCCATTTCAAGCGCATGTTTTATTTCCTGCAAAAGTTTCCAGTATGTGTGCTTCCCGAGTTCCGCTTTCTCTACTGAGCTGTACTTGTATTCTTCTGAGCAGAGAGGAGCTAAACATTTATTTACTGGCGACGTAACACGTGTCGAGCGCGGCGAGTTGCCGACAAGTACAGAACACGCGCTCCTACCATTCATATTGTCTGTACATTCATTTAGTTAAACAATCCTTATTGTATAATTTAATTATCTTTTCTTAAATAAACTACTTGTTAATACTATTATAATAGCCAATGACTTACTTAAGAACATATTAAGGAACCTAATATTAAGACACTCCATTTTCACTTGATAGGTGGCGGAACTCAACGCCGCGCTTTACCTCGACACCACAATGAAGGAAATAAAATATTAATTATTTCAATTCCTCGAGTGGGAATCGAACCGAGTCGAGTTCACAGTCTCACTTTTGTGTCCCTGTACCATGATTAGCCTTATCATATTCTATTTTCTTTAGCTTCTATTTTGTCATTTTATTTATTTTTATAAGCTACTAGCGGCCCGCTCGCGGCTTCGCCGCGCGTTCTACATATCTGTTTCGTTGTATTGCAACCCCAGGATTTTTAAAAAATAAAAAATCCTATGTTTAAGCTTGAATTATCAACTATATTTATACAAAAAATCATTGCAATCGGTCAGGCGGTTTAGATTTTTCATATAAAGTTTCATCCCCTATTTCTACCCTTTAGAAATTATTTTTTTTAAAAAATAAATAGCCTTTATTAAAGTTTGGATTGTCAACTATATTTATGTCAAAATTCATTACAATCGGTCAAGCGGTTTAGATTTTTCATATAATCCCCCCATCCCCTATTTTAACCCTTTAGAGGTAGATTATTGAAGTAGCCTATGTTAGACCCAGTAACTTTTACTATTTTGATTCTAAATTTCATTTAAATCGAACCGGTAGATTAGCCGTGAAAGCAAATAGGAAAAAATAAAAAAAATGCTATTTTGGATGATTTGAACATCCACCGCTTTTTTCCATTTTGTTAAGTTTCATTACGTTGGAACTCAACGCTACACTTATTGTACCAATGAAGGCAAAGAAATAAGAATTACTTTATTATTATAGTCACTCCAATTATTGTAGTTATCACAGCCCAAAATACCACTGCTGAGTTGAATGGACGACTGAGGAAAAATGAAATATACGAGTATTTAGTTTTTACCTACTCGTACATCGCTTTAATCAATGAATGCCTAAAATGTATTAACATGATGCGTACGCAACGTAACGTACTAGACGCAAACAAAACAACAATACACGCACAAATCTCCAAATCAGCCTTGTTTATAGGAATTGTTTCGTATTATATTTATTTCGCCATACATCAGCCTACTTCCGAGAGCTCGTAAATAATAACACTGTGCGCCGTCGTAAAGATAGCGCGTCCTTGAGCGTGACGGCGCCTTTATACGTCTCTACTACGTCTCTAACCTTCAGTTAATGACTCGTGGCGGGTCCGTGACCAGATCTAGCGTGAGCACTCTGCCACGTATATACTTAAACGGTTTTTGTTCCTTATTAAGATAACCTAATGGAAGAAACAAATAAATGAGTTCTTCATTAAGTATCCGTATTTCCTTAATGAGGATATTTAATGAAGAACTCTTTTGGAATTGCTATATATTACGAATCGTATTATTAGATATCGCAATTTATTATTAATACAGATAGAGTTTCAAAAATATACGTATGTGAATATTCTATAATATTTATAAATGGTATCAGATCATCTTCATATTTTCACTCTATATGCAGATCTTGTTATAGACGTTTATAGACGTTAAGCGACAAAACACAACACCTACTTTACCGAAAAAATAAAATTATTTTAAAATACATACATTGCCCCAACTTCGGATCAACACAACTATGAGTCGATTGCGTTATTGGCAGATACTTCTCAACTGTGAAAAAATATTTAAACTAGGCTATAGCATCTATTGTAATAGTTAAGATTTCACTTATAGATAAGTACACGGGTATAACATAAAGCATCGATTTCAAATAGAGTGCAGTTCTCTGAGCGCAGGCAGTACACTTTGAATTGCCATCGCGAGTATAATCTGATCGCATAAATCCTGTATTGTTGGTGCGATTACGTACACGATACAAACGATTGCCTGACAGCCTCTTTCAGATGCACTACTGCAGTACTAAGAGCTTCTGCAAATTCTACCTTATTACTTAACAATATAGCTCATTTTTGTTTACCAGTAATGTTTAGAAGAGTAAGAACAAACGTTGCCAAAAGCTATGACTGTATTACGAGGAACCTTGGTATTTCAGAGAGAATGTGATCGCAATCTTTGCAAAGTTAACTATATACGTGTAGGATGTACGTACGTAAACGTAATATTGCGTATTGTTTCAAAATATTACCTAACTTTATTAATGTTAGATATAGGTTAATATAGTAACGTTATTCTACGAGATTAATTTACCGCATAAGTGCATTAAGCTTATAATGATCCTTGTAGACCTTCAGTACGCACGGAAGTGTTTTATAGCAAACAGTAAATATAACATAACGAAGAAGAACTGTTAATATATTTTTTTATTTATAAAAAAATATCAAACAAATAGAAGCTTATTGTAAGTATAGAGTTAGATACAAGGAATCATACAATAAGTATATTAAGTTATTAAGTTGTGAGCACACGACGCGGTGCGCACAGAGAGGCAGGTAGCGGCAGGTAGAGGCGGGGATGCATCTGATAACAGCGATACACAATAATGTACTAATTTCCTTCGGGACGTTTGCTCAGCGCTCAACAACCGCCCTGTTAGCTTTGTATAAATGACATTATACTCTTTGGTATGAGGTCATGATAAATAACCTTATATCATTGTATCTAATGTAGTATTTTAAATTGTTGAATTATGTTTGCGTGTATTTTTGTGTTCTTGACAATTATTTTAAAATCTACTCTATACGATGTTTCATTACTTATATTCGCGATAAAGCACAATACAGCCCGGTGGTTACGAAAGATAAGTT
Organism: Dryas iulia moderata; assembly: GCA_019049465.1. Taxonomy (NCBI): domain Eukaryota; kingdom Metazoa; phylum Arthropoda; class Insecta; order Lepidoptera; family Nymphalidae; genus Dryas; species Dryas iulia. Next base: position 828,634 of record CM032426.1, read on the forward strand.
CATGTATCTATTTTTCTTTGGCATCTGTTCATTTTTACGAAATTGTTTTTAAATAAACTTGTTGTTAATGTATTTTATGATGATAAACGCATTTAGTGTACCTACGTATCACTGTTGAAGAAAAGTATGTGAAAAGCTACATCAGGCGCCAAATTCAAGTTAATAGATTTGAAAAATTAATTTATATTTAAAATACCAATTCCTTCGAGCACTTTGCACTGAATGACATCGACGTTATATTGGTAATCGAAAGCATTCAATTCTCTGCGTATAATTTCTATTGTTTCCCTGAACACTGATCATCAGAATTAAAGAATAAAACTATTTAGTAGATAGTGTAATAGATGGTGCTTTATTAAAAACTTCGATTAAAGTGGCAAGCATGTACTCGTACATGAAAGTGTCACTTAGTGGTTAGTTTTAATATCGCGATGAAATTTTAATTAAAACTCTTTTTAATGTATTCAACGTGCATAATTAAGTTACACAAGTTCTCATGAAAAATATTATTTTGAAAACAAATTATACGTAATGTGCGCTAATATTGTAAAAAAATCATCGTTTGTGAGTACGTATTATGCTAGAGGTACGTAGTCTCCGAAACTACCAAATTGATAAATGTTTATTTTGAATCAGTTCTCAGCCAGATCAAATAGCACTTATAAAGTAATGCGGGAAACGTTTTTACGCTATTGAATACTTTTGAAAACGTTTCCATGCGTGCGCTGCCCCACTGTTCTATGTAGAAGTATTTAGAATAGCTGTTGCAATCATATCCACGGAAACGACCATTTTCAGTTTCAACTTAATGTATATAACGTTTCAATTTTTATTTGGAAATTTCCACAAAATAAAGGGGAAAGCAGAATTTGACAATAACTAATGAGTACCAATGGAAAAAACGTCTATAACAAAATGTAAAAAAATGACAAGAAAAAACAATACAATATTTCCAAATTTTCAACTATATGAAAGTAAATGATATGTTAGTTACTCGCCTTCCTGTTCAAAAATACTTATGTGCGGTCGTTGTCAAATACTCCATGGTTGCCGGCTTCTGGTTTTTATCTTACTGCCTACATACCTGTGGTCGTGTTCCATGAGTGTCCATTGGTACCCGCTAATCGCATTGGTTAGCATTGGTAGCTTAGACAAACATACGAACCGACACATAGACTAAAATACAAACAGTTAATACCGGAGAGTGGGTACACAGAGCGTGGGTTTGTTCTAGAGTCACTAATAATATTAGCAACCTGGTCAACTTCAACGCTAAACAAAAAATTACTGGTGTGGTTTTGACCACTGTTTGCAGTAGGGCTTAACTAGATTCTGATTTCCTAATGACAACTTTCTTAATTAAGTGGAAAATCCTGAGGTAAGCTGTATTCATTTCAACTGTATTGTTTGGTAGTAGGTTTCAAAAATTGACAGCAAAATTGTCTATTACTATTTGAGCTTCGTTGTTGATTGAAGCAAAGTTTGTAATATAAGCGAGAAAATGGGCTGTTGAAAATAGCAAATAGTTATAGCTGTGTAGTTAACATAGCTGAAGCCGCGGGCGAGTAGCTAGTATTCGTATACAAATAGTTTTATTCAAACCCTTCGGATCGTACTTGATTCATAAGTTACAGTGTAATATTACAATGCACGGCATACCTGCGTTCGTTTCCGAGGAAGGAGGAGCGTGTAGTATTTTCTATTTATCATTTTTCACAACATTCAGAGTAAGCGCGCTCAGTACGGAATATGCAATAAGCTGAACAACGTAAGTTTATTGTCTTACTGGAAATTCTTTCGTCATTTTTATGTACGGAAATGTTCGTGCTTAGAACAGTTTAATATTTTTTCTATTTTCACGCGTTGCCTAAAGTCTAGATAAGTCTAACCTAAGTATTCTTAAACTTTCCTTTCTCCATTTTAAATATTATTTTTATTGTAAAAGTAGTTTAAATGAAATCACTTAACAACATTAATGTCATACGTCTGCTAATTGCAAGTAGAATATAATCATATTACATTTACAACTACTACTACTGTCAAGATATATGGCAGGGTCAACATATAAAGTTAAGAGAACCTTATTTCAAGACACTTCCTTCTCCACTTTATTATACCCGAATTTGAGACATTGCGTTCTGAGTGGGGGAATGAGTTCCCGCGATTTCTTTAGTGCTGATGAAATAAAAGTAATTGAAACATAATCATTTCTCCGAGCAAATGAACAAGCAACCATAGCGTATACTCAGTCAACAAGCGTAAGGATAGCCTAATATAATGTTAAAACTTCATATAAAACATCCGTCCCTCTAGCAAACCACTCGCAAGTTATTCTAGTAGTGAGCAAATAAAAAGCAAGCCGCAAGCAGGACGGCGTAGAATTAGAGCGCGGCGGCAAAACGATGCCACGCGTAACCGGATTATATGCCTGTAGGACTGAGCTCCACTGTCATACAATATAACTAGTACTTCCTGTACTACTACACACGTGTATACCTTTGTTTAGTTAGATACCTCGTATAACGAACAATTTTAGAAAACGTTTATTAGTTTAAAAATGTAATATTTATTTTTTGTTCTATATGTTTTATATGTATTATATATGTATCCATAATACGATTCCCACCGGCTTGCTTACCTTTCGAATATTCCTATAGGGATTCTAGGGATTTCATGTTTTATAACGCCGGCTTTCCTCTAGAGAAACGTAGCACTTCGAAACTAGTGTATACATAGCTTGATGCTTGAACCATGCATATCCCTATGTAAATATCCTACACCGCCAAGTGACCTATTGCTGAGGTTCACTAGTCTTATTGCTCATTTTTTCCCTATTTCGAGATTTTTCATGACAAGTTGTGGAACTCTACGCCGCGTTTCGTCTTCATAAAGTAAGGAAAATTTAAAATATATAAATATTATCATTCACCTAGCGTAGATTGAACCCACAAGCACTACGTGTCACTGCACCACCAGGTTCTCATATTTGTATATAACATACTCGTATATAGTAATTGAAATCAAATAATCTACCAAACAGATTAACAATTAGCCATACAATTGAGTGTGGCTCGCTGTTACTACTACTACTACCTACTACAATGACATTCGCAGGTAATCTCTCGATTAATCTGCATGTTATCGACAGCGGCGGCGCTCGAGTACCTACTGCCTACTGCCCGCTGCCCGCTACCTGCTGCAAATCAACTGATCATTTATTTAATTTATATTACTGTACGCTAAATTTAGATTTTAGATAGTATTTAATAGTAAATGTTACTTGTTGCTTAATAGCAATACTATTACTACTGGCTGTCAATGATTGTGAATTTGATATTCTGTTAGCGAATATTGATATTTAATGATCATTTCATGCCCAATTAAATTGTATAAAGTGCTGCGTGATGTTCTGTCGCCCAACATGCTGTTCTTTAAAATATTCAGGAACTAAACTGTGTTCTAGCACTTATTTCATTATCTTAAAAAAGTTATGCTCAAATGACATTTTTTGCTGACAATCCATACTTGTATTATAAATGCGAAAGTCTGTGTGTTTGTCTGTCGCGCTTTCACGGCTAATCTACCAGTCCGATTTGGATGAAATTTAGAATGAAAGTAGTAAATAACCATGGGTCTAACATAGGCTACTTATTTTTTCAAAAATTAACCGCTAAAGGGTTGAAATAGGGGATGAAAGTTTATATGAAAAACTAAACCACTTGACCGATTGTAATGAATTTTGGAATATATATAGTTGATAATCGAAGGTCAAACATAGGCTATTTATTTTTCGAAAATTTACCCCCGAGGGTTGCAACATAACGAAACAATTAGGTAGTACACGCGGCGCCGGCGGCGAGCGGGCCGCTAGTAATTATATATTTTAATGGATTTATTAAAGAAGAATAATTTAGAAATGTGTACATTGTATGTATAATATAATGAATGCACATTACTACTTATTTAAACTTATTATACTGTAAAGTTAAACATATTCTTAAATAAGTGACTTATAATGCAACTCAAGAAATCCAATTTAATTTCTATTTCACATGCCAAAACAAAAGTCAACGTCATGCGACGAAAATAAATGAAATACATTATTCAGGAATTTTCTAAAGCTGTACTCGATGCTCAGAAAGCATTCCATAGATTAGATTTTGTTTTAGTGCAGAGTGACTGTCGGAGTACTGCAAGACATGCTCGCTCTGGCGTAGAGGATGTGACTGCCTGTGTGTGTGCGCGTCTCTACCGACGGGATATCGATCTATTGGCCGCCGGACTGCTTCAAACGTTCTGTAGCTTTCACCGCCACTTTAGAAGGAAAATGCGTACTATTTCTATAGTCTAAATAATAATTACTATAATTTCTTTACATGTAAAATATAAAATATAATTATTAATAATTTGAAATTTAAATGGTTTTATTAAGATAAATATAAGGGAATTTGCCTTATTCACCACGCTCGACAGGCGGGTTGGTGACCGCAGTTGCTGGATATTTTTCTTCTAATGGCGCTGCGGCCCGTCATCAGGTTTTATATTTAATATCTTGAGGCGCTCTAAGAGGGAGGCCTACGTTCAACAGTGGACGGCAAGAAGTTGAAAAGAAAAAAAATAAGATAAGATTAACATGATTATAAGATTAAAATAGATTGGGATCTGTCGTGGCGCAGAGGCTCAAAGCATGACTGTAAAGGGACTGGTTGTGGGTTCGATCCCACTTGAGGAGTGGAAATATTTAATATTTCCGTTTTCTTCGCATTGGTGCCGAGGCAAACCGCGGCGTTAAGTTCCACCACTTAACACACAATGCCTCTAAATTAGGCGGAAAATGGGAAACAGAGTGTCCTTAGCACTAGGTTCAGTCTGTCTGCTCTGCTGTGTGTGGGATAAAGCGTGTATATAAAAAAAGAGATAAACATAATACAAAACCTATATTATTGGTACCTGTATAAGTGTTGATTTGTTAGTGCAATAGATACATGTTAGACCTTGTGCTTATTATCAGTTAAGATATCACTATTAGTTATAAAGGGCTAAAAATAAATTAGAACTAAAATATTCCTTATATAAATATTTACTTTCGGCTTTTTAATTAACCTAAAACTGTCAGTGAAATAAGGTTATGATAAAAAGGTACGTAAAAGAAAATATTTTGATAACATTAATTAGGCAAGTCATGATAATGAGTCATCACACAGGATGAATGAGGAAATCAATTCACGATGAACATAAAAGTATTTTTATATTTTTAAATAAATTTTGTTTGATGACAAGACAAGGCACAACGTCAAGTTCCGCCACTCAATACACAATGTTCGAGAAACGTTCGTTCGACGAAAAGTTAAAAATGGAGTGTCTCAACACTGGGTTTTCTCAGCATAACCTGCTTGTACGTGGTAAAAGTGTAAAGTTAAAAAAACATAAAAATACTAATATAATTATAATAATTCATGAAAAATTGCCGCCAAACTGCGCCACGGTGGTCTCAACTACTAACTTATAACAATTAATTAATCGATACATTCTACCAAAGTCAAGATAAGTATATTACATGAAAATAAATTATCAAAAATGTATATTATAGATGTTCAGATTTTGTTTAATTTTTTTCATCTTATTTAGCTATCTGATATTTAATTATATAATAACAGTAATAGCACAAGTATGACTAGACACATGTAAGTATCTGGTGCGGGCGTGGGAGGATATCCAATAATAAATTGATGCTGTCCGCGACCCTCGTTAGCAAGTGGGCAGCGCTCTGCAGACGTCGCGATATACTTTGATGTATCATCTTATCATGCAGTGATAGCGTCAGTCGCATAGAGGATATGCACTGTGATTTTACAATCATTTGCTATCAGAAATCAATAAAGTTATATATGTGTTAGCTATACAAACTTGTAGGCCAGTCGTAGCTGGAGAGCACACAGTGTGCTTATAAACGCGACTGGTTGTGTGTTCGATTCCCACTCGAGGAGTGAAAATTATTACATTTTTCCATTTTCTTCTTGGTGTCGAGTCAAAGTGGAGCGTTAAGTTCCGCCATTTAACACGTAATACTTCCAACCCTAAATTTCATCGCCTTCATTCGGTAAAGTAGGAAAATATTACAATATACAAAGAGTTGTTCTATTCTTTTTGTATTGAGCAATTGCCTTTTCAGTGAGGAAAATGATAAAAGTTTAAAAGATAAGCGCAATATATTCGAGGAATGATCGAACTCACAATCACTGCTGTAAAGTTGGACACTATCCAATAACACTACAATAACTTCAATACTTTATTATACGTATACATAACAAGTACACAGATCTGGTTTTATAAATGATGTAAATGAAGTAGTAAATTGAATTTTCGATTACTTTAAAACATTCCGAGTGAAGCATCCATTCTGCTGAAACCGTGTCAGTGGGATACCTCCTGCGCCGTGCCTCGTGGCTCTGCCCTACATCGCTGTGAGACAACACTCAGTGGCGGTAAATCCATTACATTTCATTGACTAGTGTTTCTGTGCGCGACGCGGCGGTACAACCGCCGTACAGCGGAGCATTATTTAACACAGAACAAAGATGAAAACGGTTAACGAGTGCTAATCGTAAATTGGTGGGTTGGTGACAATGTACACTGTATTAAGATACTATTAAATATCATACATGTATCTGGCAAAAAATGGTTTCATTTCTTGTCTTGAATCTCTTACGTAACGCTACGTACTTTAAGTATTACGCGTGCATATTCATGAAAACTAATGTCAAACATGTTCTAAGCAGCCCGGGAAAATTAAAATATTTCGAAATATATAACATAATACACATATATGTTTAATTTCCAAATAAAAATAATCAATGATTTCGAATAAAAATAATTTCATCATTTCGAAATATAATACATTTCATGGCATTGGTACATTATTAAAATGATTAATCTTTTTTACAAAGATGTACATGAAATATATGTTATTAGGATCTTTGTTACAATGATGTACAGGAAATATATGTCTTTGCAAAATGCACGAGAAGATATATAAATCCATACTTATATTATAAATGGGAATGTCTGTGTGTTTGTCTGTCATGCTTTCAGGGTTAATCTACCGGTCCGATTTGGATGAAATTTAAAATGAAAGTAGTAACAATAACTGGGTCTAATATAGGCTACTTATTTTTTCAAAAATCAATCTCTAAAGGCTTGAAATAGGGGATGAAAGTTTGTATGAAAAATCTACACCGCTCCGCACCGATCTATTGATCGATTGTAATGAAATTTGGCATAAATATAGTTGATAATCTAAGCTTAAACATAATCTATTTTATTTTTTAAAAATGCGCCCCCGAGGTTTGGAAAATAACGAAATAGTTCACGCGGCGAAGCCGCGAGCGGGCCGCTAGTATTTTATATATCAATACAGGCCTGATCTAGTCACAAAGTATTTAAATATCAATCGGTAATAAATCATATAGTAATTAAAGTGAAGTTTTTATTATAATTAGTGTTCAGCATGAAATATGCTGGTGGCCAGTCGTGGCCCAGTGGCACAAGAGTGTGACTGTAAACGACTGGTTGTGGGTTCGATTCCCACTCGAGGAGTGGAAATTATATTTCCATTTTCTTCGCTCTGGTGTCGAGGTAAAGCGCGGCGTTAAGTTCCGCCACTTAACACGCAAGCCTCCGAATTCGGCGGAAAGTGGGGAACGGAGTGTCTTAACACTAGGTTCCCTCTGCCTACCCTGCTGTGTGCGGGATATAGCGTGAAGCTATTTAAAAAAAATATATATGCTGGTAAGATCTTAGGAATGTTATGTCTCAAAAATATAGGTACGTTAAATTTATGGTAGTGTGTGTAATATTTATTTTATCAATTTCGTATACTTTAGTATGTAAATTATTTTAAAATGTGTGTGAACAGAAACATGGATATTTACTCAGCACCAAACAGAATGCACTTTTTAGTATTGTATATTTCTAACTCTAAATGTTAGTATTTTCAAGTTTCCATCAAATCAAAACGCATCGGACCGGAACGTTACATTTACATAGAGTTTTTTAGTTTCCAAAGCGGTTTATCTAGTAATTGAAATTCTGTCGATCAAACGTGTATTTTTTTAAAATTTCAAATACAATTTCGAATTTTATTGAAATATAAAGACTTTATAAATATATGTTCTTACATATAAAAGAAAATTTCTTTAAGGTTTCCGTCTTTTATATTCTAGCATCACAGGTAATATTCGAATGACATGATGATCGTGGGCATGAGCTAGTCTCTCTCTCTAGAAAAACAATCGTTTTTAATTGATGTTCATACAAATCAGTTATATACCTGTGTCGAACTTTCAAAACTTAGTGCATTTACATGCACATGCATGTAATGTAAGAGTGAAATAGGCGAAGAGTAGAAAATTACATTTTATTTTACATTGTTTTCTCTTTGCCTAAGATGCCTATTAGGAGAGCTACGTGAAGCAATCACGTATAATAAAATAACACATAATAAACTAGAAATAACCGTACTATAAAAACACTTAAATATATATTTCTAAAATAGAGGTACAACCTTTTGGCAAGATCGTCACAATTTTGCTTTATTCGTTCGGTTGTTTCTATTTTTGGCATCTCGAGGCGTAGTTGTTACTGCAACGATGTCCACAAAGATACTACGTACACACACGTTCTGAAACATGCATAAAACATTCATTGCAAAATTTTACATGAATAGACGTTCAATTTACATTAGTTATTGTACTGGTCTCTTAGATAAAATAAAGATACAAAATAATTTTCACTCATGACGTAATATTAAATAATGACCTTATGTCTGTCTGTCACCTATATCTATATATAAGCAAATAAAATTAAAATGTGTGTTTGTAAAATTAAAATAACCGCTTTTTACTAAATGCATATGTTCCTATGCATATATGGTACATATACATAAATAACATTTTTTACAGTTTTTGTCCGTCTGTTTGTTTGATTTCCAGTGATTGTCTGGAACGGCTGGATCGATTTTGATGGGGCTTTAGCCGATAGCTGATGTAATAAGGAGTAACTTAGTCTAGTTTTGTTTTAGAATTATAGCTTTTTTGTTACATTCCATGCTTACGAAGTCGCAGGCAAAGTCGGTTATAGAATAAATTATGACGCATATCAATGTTCGTCATACAAACATTAATGCTATATGCAAGCAGATAGATCTTAATATTTACCTTGTCCTTGACATCTCAGTGTATACACATGTCTTAAATTTTTACTAATACCCCTCGGAAATAGGGAAATAGTCAATTTCCCACACTTTGGTCCCCACGCACCGCCGAATTAATGCCGCGCTTTGCCTCTACGCCAGAGTGAAGAAAATGAAAATATTAAATATTACCACTTCTCGAATAGCAATCGAACACACAACCAGTCACTTTACAGTCACACTTTGTGCGTCTGCGCCACAACTAGCACACTGTTTTTTATTCTTAAATAATTACCAGCGTTTACTGTATTGATAAAAAAATACTCCATCCTCCTATACACATAATTCTTGAACAAGATTTAAGCGGAATCAAGTGGTAACTTGTAACTAAGTTACAATAAAATGCTAGTAAAGTTTAAGACTAAACTTACAGTCATAAGCAATGAATACATATTATATAATTTGATATTCCATTCACGTTTCTCATTTAGAGAAAAATCGTGCAAAGAAAAGTTATAGTTCCTACAAAATTGATTGATTTCACAAGTTGCAGAAGAAACTTTTTCTATTAAAGCAAATAACTTGCAGACTTCATCGACAGACGCGCGTGCGGAAACAACTGAAGGGTTGTTCATATGATACCGTTTTTTAACTACTACAATAATACAGATATAGAAAGGTTAAGAGAAATAGAAGAAATATCTTTGTATACCATGAATTCACCATGGGAGTGCCTGTCGCAATGTAAAAAGAGGAGCTCGAAGGAGGGGAGCGATTGGGAACTTGTGGCCCAAGTGGGCCTTTAGGTCTACCTAAAGGGCTACTTGTGATGTGTCGAAATTATAGGTAGTGTTATTTCAAATCGCACACAAAGATATATTGATGTTTTGGTTTGCCATATGTTAGATCGAATTATTTAACAATAAATTTCTTGCGAGTTTCCAAGCTTTCTTCCGAATTTAGTCAAGACTTTTACAGTAACGTGTTATAATTAAATGTTATATTTGAAGCGATTATAGAACACCTCTTTACAAAAATTATGCGATATGATCTGTCATGAAATTTGGCATAATTATTTATTATAGAACAAAAAATTTAAAGAAAGATAAAATTGGGCAAGATGTGATGCTTTATTTAACCGGCAGACTAAACGGTTAGTTGTAGTAGTTTACGCGGGTGAAGCAGTGGGCGGATCGCTAGTAATTTTTTTTTTATCTTCACGCTGTATCTCGCACACAGCAGGGTAGGCAGAGCGAACCTAGTGTTAAGACACTTCGTTCCCCACTTTCCGCCGAAATCGGAAGCTTGCGTGTTAAGTGGCGGAACTTAACGCCGCGCTTTACCTCGACACCAGAGCGAAGAAATAAAAATATAATTTCCACTCCTCAAGTGGGAATCGAACCCACAACCAGTCGTTTTACAGCCACACGCTTGTGCCACTGCGCCACGACTGGCCACTAAATGACTGGCTAGTAAATAATATAAGTAATTATCCACATTTATACTACGTAAATATATCAGACATTAACCTACTTAATGTATTGTTACAATATGAAGCAACATCAAATAATACATCATAGTCATTATAATATAATATTAATATAATATAATTTTCAATATACAATTTGTAATATACAGACACACATTAACGTACATATGAATAGACATAAGGTCTAAGTAAACACATATTAGTGTGCCGCGCGCGACACATCGCACATGACGCCGGCCTCGAGGCGTAGCGCGACGCGACGCGATGATCGATGAACTCCTTCGCGCTAAGTAATATTTGACGAATCACCACTCACTCGTGTGAGCAATACACTTTCATATCTCATAACGTTTTAGTGCCCTTATCGGGGTTGTGACCTCCCTTACGTAACTACGCTGTGGCACAGTGGAGCTGATTCTAAGAAAGCTCGCGATAGATGTGAGTTCGGTCTCTTGAGGAAATTGTTTTATATTCAAATCATTTCTATATTACAATCATTCCTATTTTAAAATAATTTTGCATTATGTTTTTTCTAGCGTGATAGTATGCTATGGAAGATAGTCAGGGAGAACTTAATGTTAAAAAATTCCGTTCTTTAATTTCTGCCCGATGTCGAGACATGGTGTGTTAAATGGCGGAACACAGCGCCGTCCTTTATATTTAAGTACTTTTAAATGGTACTAAAATTGAGAATCTTAGTTAATAATAAACATCCACATACACGAATATTAACACATGAATGGAGCAACTAACCAAAATCACGAATATTGTTTCAGCTCCGGTTTAGATGATGTAAAATTTAATTTCATAAATTCAACGAATATGCTTTTAATGAAACTAGAGACTAGGTAATAATTAGGTGTAATTAATTATTTAACTGTTATTGTATGCAGGGCGGCGCTGCGGCGGCGGCGATCGTTCGCACTAATATTAAACAGGATAAAATGACCTCGCCATTACACGCTCTAATCACAATCGAGCCACTTTAATATTTCAGTATGATTTCATTTATGAAGCTAAACATTTGAGTACTGGTTTATTTGTATTTTTACTTAAAATGCCAAAATACAATAAAAGTATTCTGTTTTCATGAATTACTTCTTAGGCAATTATTATATAAAGACAAATTAATAATAATATAATGCGGTGGTCTCTATTTAATTGTTTAAAATTTAATATATCAGCTCATAATTAAACTAAAAACATAGTTGTTCCATAAAAAAAATTACAATTTAGGCAACTGATATCCATGTTTATTGTAAAAATTGATCTGAAAAAGTATGTCGGCCTTTACATATATTAATAACAAATTAGTAAATATACGATATAAATTACAATTTTATCACTGTATTTTGATTGAGATCACTCAAACATATTTGTAAAATGATATTAAACAAACAGCTTTAATAATTTAGCTTTCATAAGTGGGGAACGGTGTGTCTTAACACTAGGTTACCTCTGCCTACCCGAATGTGTGCGGAATACAGCGTAAAGCTAAAAAAGAAAGGAAAAATAAAATATCTATTTACCAAAATTAGAAGTTAATAATTTTTAAGACTTACACTTGTTTCCGAATAGCTTAGAAAGAACTTAGTGTCAAGACTCCGTTCTCCGCGCCCCTCCTGTATTCGACACATTGTGTGTTGAGTGACAGAACTTAGCGCCGTACTTTGCAAAGTCCAACAGGAAAGAAAAAAAAATAATTTAAACATAATCATTTCTACAACGGGAACCAAACCCAGAACTGAGCGCGTTTGCAGTTAAACACTGTCCCACTGCGCCACAACGCCCCTAATAATATTTATAGAACAAGCTTATTTCATACACTTCCATGTTTAGCATGTTTTTAACATTTCCCTCTATTTTCAGCACCGAAATAGAACTCGTTCACGCCATTTTGATCTTTATCACAAACAAAACAAGTAGCTTATTGGGTAGTGTTGTTCAATTAATATCTGAGCGTAATAACGCCCGTGACTTTTAATTATAGACACGGCTTTCATGCAGAATCTGGTTTTGACGTAAAAGGTGGTTTCGCGAGGCGCGGCGTGTCGGCGTGTCGGCGTGTCGGCGTGTCGGCGTGTCGGCGTGTCGGCGTGTTGTGTATCGGCGTGTCGGCGTGTCGGCGTGTCGGTGTGTATGTGTGTCGGCGTGTTGTGTGTCGGTGTGTCGGTGTGTCGGTGTGTCTGTGTGTCGGCGTGTTGTGTATCGGCGTGTCGGCGTGTCGGCGTGTCGGCGTGTCGGTGTGTATGTGTGTCGGCGTGTTGTGTGTCTGTGTGTCGGTGTGTCGGCGTGTCGGCATGCTTGTGTGTCGGCGCTGGGGCTTTGTGGAAACTTTTATTATAAAAGTCATCTAATTGAGTATATCTCTAGTACAGCTAAATCAAATAAAAGTACACTCATAGTTAAATTGTGTTTTAAATTTGCAAGAAATTAGTGAAGTTAATAAAACAAAAGCTAAAGAGGCTTTACGTATTACTATTATTACTATTACTAAATACAACTTCATACTTTTCCCACTGAAGTGTCAAGACACTTCGTTCTCCACTTTGTGCCCGAAATCAAGATTGTAGAACTTAGTCACGTTTCGTCAACGTTAGACGTAGTGTCAGAGACGAGACAATAAAATAATTTAAATCTCATCATTTACATGAGTGGGCATCAAACCCACAACTAATCGTGTTTACAGTCATCCAGCCATTATTATTATCATCGTAGTGTAGTAATTGTGAAGTAGCCGTCTTTAAGTTATAGTTTTTGGTTCAATTTCAATTTGTAACACTATTATATTCAAAATTATTTCTAATTTTACGATCTAGTAAGTTGAGTTCGCCATGAAATTCGCAATAGTAATAGCACTTACAAAAATTGTGGAAAGAGAGAGAAAACTGTAAGTCTCAAGATTTAAGACTTCTCTGTCTAGTCGCAAATGCTAGATCACGTCAAAAAACGTTACACATCCCCCAAGCAACACTAAATGCTATGTTTTTTTTTTACATAACCTGATGAGGTTTTAAACGTTAAATTTGACAAGTTGTAAGCTAGTTCTGAACAAGATAAGTTCTGAGAGCACTTACACTACTGAATGTGAATAGCATTGCTAAAGCAAACATTTGGGTGCATGTGCGCCGCAACCGCCTCGCTGTAGCCCGCGCCGCTTGTTCCAGATAAGCTTTTGAGAATTTTTACTTTAAAATGTTACAAAATATTGTAGAAACACAAATGGTTTAACATTTAATGTAAGTGTTGGTGGGTTAAATGTATGCACTTGCTTTTTTTTGGTTTCACGTATCTTTTGCATAGCAGGATAGACTGATTATATTTTTTTGCAATAGTTTGCTCTCGTAAGACATCACGTGGTGCTAAATGTCGCCTTTCAACACGCAACACCTGCTCGATATTAGTCAGAAAAAGGAAAACAGAGAGTCTTGACAGTAGATTCTCTCTTACTATATGCGGTAAAAGCGTGAAGCTGCACCTGTACTATATATCTTTATGTATCTATAGTGTAAAAAGGGACGTACCGACCTACTACTGCGTTGTCTCATAAAATTTTATATTTACTACTGTAGGGATTTTCTGTTGAAGACTCCAGTAAAAATTGTAGAACAATACAATATTTAAGTATATAATAATTTACTACTGTTTCGCAAGGTCTGATTTTGTAAGTATTAAGTTCAGTTCGTTTTCAGGAATTCGTATATAATAAAATATTGGTTTGTCTGGTTTATATAGGGATTAGACAAAGTGCTATAGTTTTAGTAAATATATATAAGTGCAGTTGTATATACTATGCCTATAATTTGCAGACAGAACTCATATTATTATTTTAAGTCAAAAGATAACGGGCCTAGCATAACTGTATTATTGTTTAATACTTTTCTAAAACATATTTCATATTATACAATTAAAGAAGTTAAGACCATCGTGGTGCAGTGGGACAGTGCTTGATTGTAAATATGATTGGGTGTTCAATTCCCACTGAGAAAATGTTTTTTGTAAATTATGCTTATTCGTCGATTCTAATAAGACAAGGTGCAGCGTTGAATTCCGCATCTTACCGCGCAATATGTTGTATTTGGCTAGAAAGTCAGCCAAAGGTCAGTGTTTTCTTGTCTATACGGAAAAAAGCGTATAGCTATTTTCGTAGTAAAACGATTATATCTTACTTACTTGCGAATTATGTTTTATAACATATCTCCATTCATTGCCCCGCTCTAAGTCGACGCGCGTGTAGGAGCGAGTACTTGCATTGCTCCAAACGTCTCCGTAAATGTTATTTGAACGCTCCCTCGTCTTGCGATCGAATCTGGCGACAAAATTATGGTGTGTTATATATTTTCTGCCAAGTAATGTACAAATTTTATTACCATTTTCTTACATATTTCAACTTTATTAGTTTTTCAACGTCAATAGTAAATTCTAATAGTTATTTTTTTATTTATTCTTTTCGGGGGGGTACATATATATTGCTATATAAATAAAGCAACATATGCGTATTTTTCTATTATGAATTACTCATGTTATTATTTCATATTAATGTTAAATTTTTAGTTTAGACGTTAAGATTTGAATGTGACATAAGCTGCAGACACAGATCTAGTGGACCGTTGACGCGTAAAGTCTGTGTTGCTCAGCAACATGCCATTTTATACAAAAATATTTGACAAACGACTAGTAGTATGTGTTATATTTATTTGATTAATTTACATTCGCATTTTTAACAATTTGATTTAAAATATAACGGCTGCATAAAAGCTTGAAATGTGAAATTTCATTCTAAACGAACGGGACCGATTTTGTACTGTGCATTTTTCTGCTTATAAACTTTGACAGTGTCGAAGGTTAACATTTTTAAAATGTTATTCGCACACCTAGTATATGAAAAATATGTCTAGAAAACGTATAAAAAATGTAATGTAGTGAGACTCGAATCCGCAACTGTTGGATAGTACATACGTTCTATTCCTATACAGTGTGCACTTTTTGCAACTTATTTTTATTGTTAGCATCTCAGTACATATTTTAAGCATTAATATTTAAACGTTTTATTTGTAATGATTACTTTAAATGTGATGTTAAATTTCATGTTCCAATTTTTGAGAAAATTCTGTAAAAAAATGAAGGTCTTCCTTCACTTTATTTTATTAATTTAAATATAATCAAAGTATGTTGTCACTAAAACACTTGCTGATATACTCGCAAACAAAATGCAATCTATTAATTGCTACTCATGATTTAGATCTTAGCTTTGATTTCAAATACCTCTCTACTACAATACTACTTATCATGACTCTTCAAACACTAACGAATGCTAACACATACTTCCAAATAACATACATTGCTTGCTCAGTATGGGGGGTGTCGCGCCAAGTTCTTAATAAAAGCGCAATATATAGAGACGCGAAATGAGTTATTTGAGAGGAGATAGTTTGTTCAGTGACCCGGCTTCAGTAGGTCTGATTAATGGAACGCGACAGTGCATTGTTGTTTGCCAAATTTTTGTGAATACGTGTTTCTGTTTGGTGCCAGATATAATGCACGCCGTTGTGTCGCGTGATTTACGAATGCTCTTTGCAATGACATAATGAATATACCCAATTATAGAGATAGATAGAAACTTTTTTTATTTGTAAATTTTGAGAAAGGCAGATGGGAGGGGTGGGAATGCCTTTTATCAAATGTTTTTATGCTTTTAAAATGTTATTCTAACACTTAGAACACTAGTCAGGGATGCTACGTGAGGGGCGGGTCTAGCCGTCAAGAAAGATTGTGATCAAGCTGCTCACTTAAAATCGGCCAAATCCGCTTTAGTAGCAGAACGGCGATATTTAGAGTTAAGAAACTCGCATCACCTACGTTTTATTTTATTAAGGTGACGCGGTGATATTGAAATGCCACATAAGTAAATAAAAGTGAGCAAAGACGAAAAAACGTGACGTCACACCTCAATTTGCGTTGTGGACATGTTCAATGTGCTCACAACAGTGGTTCCGCCCATGTGCTACACTTACGAGTATGTACGTACATATACCTCTATTAGATTTCAACTTATTATTGAACGGAATCATGCGAGCGTCAACTGCGCCACCAGATGAGATAGCTTTATATAGGTAATGAAAATTTCTTGGCTTTTTTGTCTCAACAGTACTAGTATATAACATTACTAATACAACTACTCAAGCGGTCGTCACGTCTCGCCGCGCGTCGTATAGCGACGGCGGTAACGCACTTCGCATACTTAATTATCCCCAAATTACTCCTACAACTAGTGTTTACTAAGCACCTACATGAGATTACTACATTACGCTTGTATTTAGATCAATGTACATATATATACGTGTAGAATACATACCTATAGATACATATATGTGCACGTATGTATTGGTATTATCAGAGCGTGTCGATGAAGGTCTAAAGTGCTCGGGATATCATCATTTTCTGTGATTATATATATATATATATATATATATATATATATATATATATATATATATATATATATATATATATATATATATATATATATATATATATATATATATATATATATATATATATATATATATATATATTTCTATATACATATGCATATTTGAGTAGACAGTATATTCCAATATTCTATTTCAATATATAAAATCACAAAAAAATATTCTAGCACTTAATGAGTGAAGTAAAATTTTCAAAGCAAAATTCTGTTCTTCTATTCGAGAAAACAGCTTCATTTGCAATATTCTACATAATATAATTTCGATGACAATTCATTCTATGCGTATTCTAGTGAGCGCTAGTCATGGACAAAGGCTGGCGCGTAATAAATCTCTCTCATATATCCGCTAACAGCACGCCAGAGACGTAATTGTTGTAAAGAAGACGGCGTCAGCAGAACAGGACGACGAGCAGATAAATCAGGACCCCCCGCGGACTTTTCCTTTTAGCTATCGAAAATTTACTGTGTGTAGGTTAGAACTCAACAGCTGTAACTCTTGGTGAAGTTTAATTATTACACCAGTTCAGAAATATTTCAAAAAGTTACAATATTAATAAGTTCTTCAAGCGGATGCGGTGAATAAGTCTTTCATTTTATTAGCTTTTATATAAGAATCTATTTACAATAATTAGTAAATGTATTGTTAAGGTTTCTACTATAGCTAGTGAATAAAGATATTACTGATTAACTGCGTTTCAAACTGGCTAAAATGATAATTTTATGTTCGTATTTAAACTTTAATTAATAAACATTTTAATTAATCAATACTTAGTTTCACTTGTTTTTGCTTATTATACTATTGAATTTCTCAATATAGTTCAAA
Organism: Dryas iulia moderata; assembly: GCA_019049465.1. Taxonomy (NCBI): domain Eukaryota; kingdom Metazoa; phylum Arthropoda; class Insecta; order Lepidoptera; family Nymphalidae; genus Dryas; species Dryas iulia. The sequence goes on from CM032426.1 coordinate 846,626, forward strand.
TACAAAATAACAAGTACATTTTTTACCTTAAATAAAGAAAATATAATTTTTACGTAATAAATGTGTATTTTATTTGGGACGACAGCCCATAAGATTAGGCGATGACCTTGTCAGAACGATGGGCTTACAATGGATGAGGGGAACCGGAAGCCGCATAGATAGGATAGCCAATGAGGAGACTTAAACCTAGCAGTGGGGGAATATTAAGGTTCAAAAACAGAGATTAATGATTTATTGAAATGGAATTTAATTTATTGAGATCACATTATATAAAAAGTTCCTAGAAATATAAATGTTATAATATTTCAAATAATTTTATTACGAAACTTAATCCATTAAGTGGGCAAGGATCCTGTAACTATCGTGTTATTGTGTACTTATATAATTCCCATTTCACATTCTTACGATAATATCAATTATGCAAAAACTATCAATACAGTCACATAAAATTTATTTTGTGTTCATGTATCCAATTTCTATTGTTCCATTTATACCACAAAACATTCTCTTAGTAGTTAATTAATACACAATGAGATCGTTTACATTTATTGGAGGCACAACTAGCTGTACTTATATTATATTATGTAATTACTAGTTAATAAGAAAATAATTTAGACTTTGTTATTGCATACATTAGGAAAATAGATTCAAGGATATTAAATGTTATTCAAGGATATTAATAACAAGTACTAAATAACTAAAATATGTACACATGTATTAACATTTCGACTCGAAGAGCTAACCCATAGGACTATCCATAGCACTAAGGCTATGTATTTTTTTACCTTTACTTCATAGTTAGAGAAATCCTAGTATGACGAGACATTCTGAAAGTCAAATAGCGAGCCTTGACCCTGATTAATCAATCAGGGTCAGCGCTGACCCCTGGGCCTTCAACTATTTTTATTTCAAATTCTATCTCGGGAATTGGGCAGGTGGATTCGCCGTGAATGTATCACAGACAGATGGGCAGACTTTCGATTTACAATATTAATATGGAAGTACGTATTTCATAGTTTTATTACTTCACCAGCATACGCTTTTATTACTTCACCAGCATGTCAAGGTAAGAAAAAAGTGGCAAAGTGGGATACGATATTTTATCTCGCTTGTTGCCAGATTAGCACAAAAATTTTTGCACGCCGCAAAATTCTGTAACAATACAATATTTATATAGTATTAATATCTTTAGCATAACTACCAGAATAACGAGCAAATAACATGAAACATGTAACCAGCAAATAATTGTAACTTTGAGTATTTTTTAAAAACTAATCCGTTATTAAACTTTAAGTATGAAGCGTGTTAATTTCATTAAAAGTTGATCCCTGCTCGGGTGACGCCGGTAGAGCGCGCGTGAGTGAAGTGCGGATGATTGTTTGCGTCTGAGATGTCATTAAAAGTTACTTGTCGGAGTTACTCCGCACCAGCGACTCGTAATGTATGTAGGACGTGCTCGCACCACTCCCACATCGCTCAACTACCAATTTAAGTTTTAAAGCCTCTTGTGTCGTAGTCGACACTGTCTGAAATTATGCGCGATGATCGTAGGTTCGATCTTCTCTCTATTTTATGAATGTATTTAGTATACAAATATTATATAAATCCGGCGTAGTTCTGATAAATGTACATAAATGGAAGTGTAGGCACTTCATTCATTTAATTTTATAATGTACAAATTAAATCAATTAAGTGCCTACACTTCCAAAAAGTGACTTTGCTGTCGTAATAAATTAGATAATGTAGTGATATCTTATTAGATAACCACACACATAACACCTAAGAACTTTTACTACAGTAAGCTAAAATTTCATAAAAGTAAACCGATAAAAGTAAAAAACAATTTACAAAACGTTACCTTCATTTAAAGTACTAAAGATACATGTTTTCAAAGTAGCGTGCCTTCCTCTCATGCTTACAGCGTATTTTGATATTAAGCAATAGCACATTCAAGATATAATTATGTAAATAATATTAACGTAACGCCGGAGAGTAAAATAATATAATGCGTATAATTGAGATCGGTTTATTTTTGTTTCAAAATTAATCTACATAACTAATGTGCCTCGTTCCGCGGTTGTTTCAATTAAGTAACGAATGAAATAATGTTTTCCTATAAATATGTATAATAGGCGCTGAAATAACACGTTCTCTGCAACATTTAACTAATAACAACGTGAATGAGGCCAGCATGGCTCAGTGGACATTGCCTGGTTGCTTAAACGATGGTTGTAGGTAAGGTCCCTAGACTTTGGCGTTCTTTGCCTTGTTCACCAGAAAGGAATAATGAATTAAGATTATGATCATTCCTCCGAGTGGGAACCGTAACCACAATCAATCTCAATTACACGCTGTCATATTAAACCTCTATGTTGTAAAATTAAGTACATGACATATTTCAACACTAACTTTGAGACAAAGCGCGACTTTGTCCGTGCGGATATTAACAAAAAAGTTAAGAATAGCCAAATAACTTAGGCTGCTCTTATTACATAAACTATTTGCCATTAGAAGGATGATCAAAATTGGCCCAGCAAACAAACAGAGAAAAAAATTGTAAAAAAATATATGAAAAATATACGACGTATAGTTTATAGATATCGTCGACGGAAAACGTATTTGCTGTAAGTAGAAAATATCAAAATTTGGTTTTATATATCATTTGAATCAGAAAAAAAAACTGCGTCGAATGATCTAGGTAGGTTTTTGCTAAGATTAAAAAAAAATTACTTACGCGTTCTCAATTTTGAAAAAATATTCATCCAATTTGTTGTAACTACCGAAAATCCGGCGTTTTGCGGTGTCGGCGGTGTTTTTTTAACTTACAGCAATTGTGACGACGTTAAGAATCCATTGTGACTTACGCAGTCTGCCCTTATTACCTTTTTTTTTTTTTTTTTTTTTTTCGTCAGGAAATCCGTTACGGATACCAGCCCGAGTGGGGACCCGGGACGTGGTTATGTGAGACTCCGGTGAGGCAAGATGGCAACGCCGCCATTACCCACTAAAACCTGACGGTGCTCCTTCTCGACCGCCACTAGCCGGGCCACGGGGACCGAATCAATCGTCCGAGGACACCGGCGGCGGGAGCCTGCAAGGCACGTCGCGGAGTCAAGGGTGGTGTAGGTCACTCTCGACGGCCTGCTCGGAGTAGCGCACGGGAACAACCGCGCGCGCCTACTCGGGCCAGGTGAGTAGGCGGTCAGCTGGCCCCACGTTGACCGCCCTCTGGCCGGTTAGGGCGGAAGGCGACGTTCATGTGCCGCCCTCCGGCGACCCGGTCGTTTGCGGCGGATGGCGAGGTTTGAGAAGATTTCCCTCGCCCGTTCCGCCGCCTCCTTCTCGAGCACCACCGCCTCGCAGAAGGCTACGACCGCGTCCCACGACCTCTCACTCTCCACCATGGCCTTCACCACGGCCGGAAGGGAGAGGTCGTCCCCAATGACGCCGCGCAGAGCGCGGCGTTGAGACGCCCATGCTGAGCACACCTCCAGCGTGTGCTGGGCCGTCTCCTCGAGACAGTCGTCACAGTGGTGGCAGCGAGCGTCGGGCTCCCTCCCAGCGATCCGACACTGGTACTTCCCGAAACAACCATGCCCCGAGAGAACCTGTGTGGTGCGGAAAGTTAGGACGCCGTGACGCCTCGCTAACCACCGGCGGAAGACAGGACGAACTGCCTCGATCGTCAACCGGCCGGCGGATGGTGCCCTTATTACCTACTACTACTTAGAGCTTATTTATGTCAACTTCATTTCAAAAACATATACAAGTCTTTAAGATAATACTTATTTAGTGTTATTTATCGTTTACAGTATTTAAATTCCTTTCAAAAGAATCAGAATCCTCACTCGCCATACAAATTCAGTTCTTACTTACGACATTTTTATATTCCATAAATGGAAAACGAATTGCTGTAAGTAATGAAAAGTCTACTTCCACTTATTTTAGACACATGTAGGTATTTTCAGTATATTAGTAATGTTAAAGTTTGTTCACGTACCAAAAATCATGTCTATACTGCTTATATTAACAAAGCTATGATTTTTTTTTCAAATTTAAAAACGTTTTTCGGCTTTATTTCAAATTATACTTTTTCTACTTACAGCAAATGCGTTTTCTGTCGACGATGTATTAACTAAAACGCTGTTATTTTAACATTACAAAGATTTCAATATTTATAAAATTCTACATTTTGAAAATGTATCAAACCTTCATCAAAGACTCTAGATCAAAATTCTATATATTTAAACTATATTTTATACCAACAATACAAAAATTAAAATACATATTTTATAACGTACAAATTAAATCAATTAAGTGCCTGCAGTTATTGCCTGAAACGTCATGAAAACAATCAGATAATGAACGTGACAGATGAAACCCTCGAGCGCTGTTCATAAAATAATTACGATAATTGCGAACTAAGTGTTGTTTGGCCAAATTATATTCATGCAGTACTTATATACGAGACTAGATATATTATCAATACAAAGATAACAGAGATCTCTGCGTCGAGTTCTAATTGTGTACTTCGCACGGTGAAAGAGAAGCCTCGTAAAAATAACCTGTAGTTAACATTGAGAGCATTATTTACATATTAATATAACAGATGGGGCCAGTCGTGGCGCAGACGCACAAAGTGTAACTGTAAAGTGATTGGTTGTGGGTTCGACTCCCACTCAAGGATATTCAATATTTTCATTTTCTTCGCTAAAGTGTCAGGGCAAAGCGCGGCTTTAAATTCTGCCACTTAATACGCAATGCCTCCGAATTCGGAAAGTGCGAAACAGAGTGTTTTTACACTAGGTTCTCTCTGTATACCCTGCTGTGTGCGGGATATAGTATGAAGCTAAAAATAATAAAAGAGATAAAAAATCGTTAAGACACAATCATGGAGTAAAGTGACAGCATCTGAGTTTATAAGCGATTGTTTTTCGGTTCGATTTTCAGTCATTTTCGTAGGTAGAAATCGAACCTACTACATTTACAGGGCCACTATTTCAGGGGCTGTCCCAATGAACCACTACGATGACTAAAATTAAAAGTGATAACGTGACAAATAATAATGACAGGAATTAGACAAACAATTGGTTATTTTTAATTAGGAAAAACATTTCGCTATCATAATAATATTGACGAAAAAAAATTAATAAAAAGACTTTTTGGAATTTCACTTTTACATTATAACTATTCTAATAAAAGCCTCAATAACAAACAGTAGCCTGCAATGTTATACAAACAATCTATATTCCGTGGATCAATTTCCTAGTAATACGTTTATCATTTCCTGAAACGCCCCCAAAGGGGTGTTCAGGTGTGAACGGGGAAATTTCCTTTATAAATAATTGTTAGTATGCTGTGTGTTTTATAGAAAATCATAGCATAATGAAAGAAATACAATTTAATGATAAAATATATTTTATCATTATAATGATGCAATATAATGATACGTTATAATGATATAGAAAACCTGCAGTCTGATTGTACACGAGATGATTATAGGTTCGATCTTCACTCGCGGGATATTATCATTAAAATTATTTTTTGTTTATTTTGTCTGTGGAATATTATAATATTTTAATTGACTCGAAATGAAAAACTAAATAATTTAATGATTTTGGAAAGTAGTGAAAATGATCCAATTTTCGTTCATCAATTTGGGGTATATTGGCTTATTGCTTTGTAAATGATTTATAGGATACGTTTTGATGCTTCTTAATTGAAAAAGTACTAAATATATGTAGATTATACACTGTTAACTTCAGTCAAATATAAAGTTTCTACACTTTCTACTATATAAGTAATGTTTACTAAAATTCAAGCTCAAGAAAGTTAAGTAAAACTATTTAAAGTTTAATGGAGTGGCAACACGTCAAGTCACAACTAGCTTTCAAGTTTAAAATTATAAATTAAAGATTATTATCTCGCAGAAATTCATTTTGTTTTTGCGAAAAAAGTTTGATAACTTAATAAAAATTCTATAAATTCAAGAGACGTTTTTTCTTGATGTATTTCAGTTATAACGCGCAATGTATTTTATTGAACTCACACTTTGTTCTCAACCAGTTTAAAGATATTATATATTAAGAAAAGAAATGTTACATAATAACCCTCTTGTACATTTACATAAAGAGATAAGACAGGGAATCTATTTCACAACCATCATTTGTAAAGTTAGCCCCGCTCCTTTACTTTGCTTTGCAGAGAAAAAGAATAAAGAAAGGTACGTTAACATATAAAAACTTTAAACATAAATTAAAAATAATAACAATTCTTCATGTACGATTGAGACTACAAGAGCAAGCTGTCGCAACGAATAGGTAACTACTTTACTTGTATATACTTTAAATATATTTGTACGTGTTGAATGTCTTCAGTAATTAGCGTTTATATAATTATATTGATATTGATATACATTTATTTCAGTTTTATATGTATATGCATTTTTCTTAACTTCACGCTATATCCTGCACACAGCAGTGTAGCAGTGTAGCTACGGAATGTCTGGCACTATCTCTATAGTGTTAAGACATTCCGTTCCCCATTTTCTGACGAATTCGGGGGCATTAAGGGTAAGTAAGGTGGTTAAGTGGCGTTACTTAACGCCGCAGTTTGTCTCGACACCAGAGCAAAGAGAATAGAAATATTAAATATTTCCACTCCTTGAGTGGCAATCGAACCCAAAAACAGTCGCTCCATAGTTATAATTAAAAAAAAACTTTTGCTCATCTCTCTCCTATCATATCCCACATGACAAAGTTGGGGGAAATCCGTCTATCTATTACGCTTCTAAGGTTAATCTACCAGTCCGCTATGGATGGAAATTAGAATATAAGTAGTTGGAGACGCGGGGTCTAAAATGAACTGTAATAGAGGGTGAAAATTTGTATGGAAAATACAAAAGACCTAACTGAAGCGTGAACGCGGACCGGCAAAAATATGATATAATTGTGTAGTTCACGCAGACGAAATCAAGAGCGGCGAACTAGTAAACAATATATAAATGGATTAATATATTTTCATTCACATTTTCTTTTAAAAATATTCTTTTGATACAAAGTTTAGGTACAAAAGAGACGTTTTGAAAACATCCCAAGTGAAATTTAAGCAAACTGAATCAAGATCATTAACGAATTCAACGCAGATATGTTACTTCCCGGAGGAAAACCCTTTTTTAAAGGCGTCGTGTCGTATCGTAATTTATTGAGTGCCGGCGACGAGGCTCCGAGGAGGTACCTGCGCCCGAATCATTACGACATTAGAGAAACTGATATATAAGGGGAAATTCTAATGTTAAAATTTTATTACTCTGAAAATGCGTTGCCTTTTTTATTTCATTTACATCTCGTGTACGAGTATAGCGATTCCAGCAGAGACAAATAAAGTTACGATGTTTTGTTATGCTTTTATTGTTTATTTTAGAGATATTATGAAAAAGATGGAGAAATCAAACGCTGCACTATAGGTAATTACATTACTACTCCAGAAAAATGAAAATAAATCACATAGAAATCCCTTCAGTAAAGATTAAAACAAAAATCAACGCACTTCCACTAATAACACCTTGGAAAAGTCCAGTCACTGGTAAGATCGAACCTGCGACCAATCCAAATAATCAATTCATTTTATAAATTTCAAAGTGCCTTTGAAAGTGCAAGTAGAGTATAAAATCACTACACCAATATAACATTGTATGGAAAATATACGAAGGAAATAGTTCTATTATAAAGAAAAAGAAGTTATGATTCTAAATAGTCTAACACGTCACGTAATAAGCACGCCACGTCGCTGTGACGAGTGACGTCACTGTGCTCGCGGTCGTATATTCCGCGGTCAGCGTTATCTCCTCGCGTCACTTTTACGACATAAGTGGAGCAACTGTTGCTAGCGGCTATTTACTTAGCCGGTGTATTAGAGTTCCCGTTGACGTTCAAGTACAAGTTTTATCACTTTATACAAAAATAGCTAAATATATGTCATATGTAAATAAATGTTTGATTGTAGCAGTATGCAATATATAATTCCGTTTTTTGTTATTATATTTTATTTTTATTTAGGAAACATACGGTATATATAGTACAAATAAAATTTAAACCTAAATAACTTACATACCAATAAAGTTTCCACTTAAAATTGAAACATATTTGTTTCAATCAATCAATTCTATTATTATAGAACAGAGCAAACATCAAAGAACTATAAATAATAAATTACAAATAATAAAATTCTGGCACAAATTAGAAGCAGTTCAAATATTTATATTAAAATTTAAATAAGAAAAAAAGTATTATTTCATTACATGAATGACTTAGAATCATATTAAAATACTATTATCTGTATTTAAAAAAAAAAAATAATTAATTTTAACCAGTATATATTTAAGATATTATATAAGTTAAATAAATAATATAATACAAGTGGAAGAAGCCCTTCACGTGTTATGATAATTAAGAATCAATTATTCTATTAAAAGTAAAAACAAAACGTTCATTTCTTAGTACCATGTAATTCACTTTTGCTTGTGAGTAAAAATTTCGACTCATTGGTATCGCGGTTCCGTGGTGTAGTGGTTATCACATCTGCTTTACACGCAGAAGGCCGCCAGTTCGATCCTGGCCGGAATCATATCTTTTTATTTTTTTTACAACTTGTTTCTGTTTTTTTAGGTAATATTAATTTTAATTCTAATTTATATAAACGTGATATCTTAATACAAAAAAATACTATAAGTTCTAAAAGTATGTCATATGTCGGAAACTAAATATGAAATCTCTGACCGTATCTAGATAATTGACACACCTATCCACTTGGACATCTATCGGAGCGTTAGATCTGCTTAAAATATTAAGATTACTTATTTTTTTACAATGACATTATGAAAAAGTACACAAATCTTTCTATTATATGACTAGAGATCACTCGATAATTTTATAAAATTATCGAGTGACGAGTGAATTATTAGACATCCTATACCGCCGCTTAAACCAAAAAAATCTTAAATTCTATTGCTAACGTTTATCTCCTTAGTTTGTTGGCCAATTATCACTGAATATGAAATCTCTGCCCGACACGGTCAGCCATTAACCACTTCACATTTTTTTTAAGAATAATTAAGATTTAGGATCTTAATTCATGAAAATAATTGTGGTACTTAATAGTCTTCTTTTCTTATATACATACACTAACGGCCCGCTCGTGACTTCGCCGCGTGAACCCTCGAGAGTGGATTTTTAAAAATTACAGTAGCGTGTGTTTAACCTTGGATTATCAACTATATATATGCGAAAATTTATTACAATCGGTCAAGTGGTTAACATTTTTCAAATAAACTTTAATCCCCTATTTGAACCCTCTACCGGTTGATTTTTGAAAAAATAAGTAGCTTTTCTTTTGTTTGACCGTTGATTTTTTACTACTTTCATTTTAAATTTCATCCAAATCGGACCGGTAGTCGTGAAAGCGTGTCAGACAAAGAGAGTGAAGATTAGAAAACAATTTAAACCAAAGGAACATAAAAGTGCATAAACTTACCCAATGATGATGATTTTACTTCCTGCAGCGCATGCAGTGTCGTGCGACGGCATTTCAGACCGGGGTTCACAGCACTTGACATATCGCAGAACCTACAACATTACACAATTTGTCCTTCACATAATATTCGACTCAGTTTTTAAGTCTTTGGATTCAAGTTCTGATGATGGAAAGTAAATAACCTAGAAACGTCACTTATGATATCAGCATTAAATAAGAAATAAGCTACCTGGTTCTGTTAATGCAAACAGATATGTATTAATAAATTTACTTACTGTAAATTGTTAAATCGAGACTATGATAGATAGCGCTAAGTATATTTTCATATTGCAGCCTACGCTCTCACATATACTTTTTAATTTATAAAATATATATATACATACGTATTTATTTTTTGTTACTTACAATGTTCTTTCTTATTCTGGTATTTTGGAACTTTAGCAAAGTAATATTCAATAAATATTGAATTCATGTCTAAATTTATAAAACATCTACATGTCATGCTGACATAAATTCATATTTAATAAGAAAACTATATATGACTTCTGAAAGTACTTTGTTCCCAATTTTGACGGCTTTGTGTAATAAGACATATGACATATGATGTTTATATATATTTTATTCCAATTATTGGCTTTTACCTTTACCTTACCAACTTTGTTGACATAATTGTGTATATAGTACATTATCATTCAATCTTTGTGAATAGATAACATAACAGCTATAAAATACTAACTTTACACACTCACTACTTTGATTCATCCTAATATACTTGTATGCCATAATATAATATATAATGTTATTTTTTCAGAAGTCCCCGTTATTCTCAGCAGCGAGGAGTAGTCAGAAATAACTTATTATCAAGATGTAATGTTCACTTTACATTGTACATACATATAATAAATGAAATACTTTATAATAGATAAATACTTACAATCTTAAGATCGCCGTAAAACAAGGGTTGCGTCCTCAACTATACCCTTTTCCTTACCCCAGTCGCAAGTCACACACCTAATATAGATATTGTATAATTAATTAATTTTATTAAAAATTATCAAAATGACATCCAGTTTTATGTTGACAATATTTTTAAATGTATATATTGTCAATAATAAGTATTAATGTATGAGGGACCGCGTTTGAGAGTAAAGCGATGGTTGTCGGTTAGATTCCCCTTCGGGGAAACGATTATATTTCAAAAAAAAATTCTTCACCCTGGTACTTAATAGAGAGCGCGGCGTTGAGTTCCGCCACTCAATACGTAATGTTTTGATATGGAGCGGAAAGTAGAGGACGGGGTGTTTTAACACTAGGTCCCCGCTCACTAGGCGCTAACCGTTAGGCGGGAAAAAACGTTAAGGTGTTTTTTTTTTAAGTATTAATATAATGGTATAAATGAAAAAGGTAAGTTCAGTCGCTTATATATTACTTAGGTTTAATTCTGAGTAACTATTTATATTACCTTAACTTAACAATTACTAGTCGGACCGACGATCTACGGAGTCTACGGACCGACGATCTGAAGAAGGCTGCTGGGTCTGGCTGGATGCGGAAAGCGGAGGACCGGGACATTCGGCCCACCCTGGGGGAGGCCTACGTCCAGCAGTGGACAACGAAAGGCTGATTTGATTGATTGATTGAACAATTACTAGTATAGTACAAATAATAACAGTAAAGAGGATATAGACCAAGTCTTTGTGAATAGCAAATAAAAATACTAAAAAAGTTCCTACATATAATATTATAATTGGCATTTATTGCATTCATAAAATATGAACAAGAAGCTAAATAGAGTTATTTTGTGAAGTTAATAATTTAGTTAAAAGCTTTCTGAAGTTTGTTTTATTTCGCCGACGCAATGCGCCGCATCGACTGGAACGCCGCTGGTTGCTTTAGACATGTTTAAATGCGGGCAAATATATTTAATAGTTATTAGGTAAATATTGAAATATGCAAATGAGTAAAGTTTACTTGTTTGATTTTTATAATTACTGTACTAATTAAAACCGTTTTCCGCGTTGCTATCATATTTGATTAATATAGTGTTTATCTAAAATATTCAAAGCTAATATTTTTGTATGGAAACTTATTTAAAGTATTGTCAGTCTGAGAGTTTGTAACTACTTATCCTTGAAAACACTAGCATCTAAATAGTGCTATAGCTCATGATGTCTCGCGGCTAGGAGTATTGTTTTCGTATTTATCCCAAGTTCTTTAAGAGGTTTAGAGGTAATAGTGCTGCGAAATGTTTAATGCATTGAAATCATCTAAAAGTCTTCAGGACAATAGTAATTGTATCATCATAGACATTCCGTTGTAAACAGGAAAAGATAATGTTAACTAAAATGTCCATACAACACTATTTAAAAATGGCGGTGCGTCGCGGCGGATACTTTTGCCTTTATACTAAATTGGTAAGTCTCATACAAACAACATTATTCTAATACCTTTAATATTATTATTTATTTAATAATATCTATTACACTATTTAATTACTTATCACTTCATATAAATTTGCAATGCATTAAAACTTGCCAAAAAAATCCTCATTCTTCATATTTACCAAATATAAATCTTACCTACCGCGAAATACGCTAGAAAAATCACATTGTCACTCCCGCTTCTGATAAATCTTTAATTTACTCATTAAATACACACTTCCCAGTATTAAATTTATATTATTTGTTATTTAATATCAATTATATTCTGCGTGTCACTTTTCCCGACGCCATGTTGCCGCCAAGCCCCATCGCCTTTTTCTATTTTTAAATTTTATAATCTATAACTGGGCTGCATGTCATTCAGCCAACATTATATTTTATAATAATATTTAATTATTTTACATTTTTTATTTATTTAAAAATATTAAATAAAATAATATTTTATAGTATTATTATATTAATTAAAATTAAATTATTTAAATATTATACCTTAGTTTATGTATCGTAGGGATTGTCATAAGATACTTTTATAAGATTTTTATCTTTTAGATCTAGGAGAAATATTTTTTCATTTCATTTTTTAATATCATTGATAAACAGTTTTAATTGTACCTAATAACCACATTATAAAACTGTTCGGTTTAAAAAAAATATTTACCATCATAAATTACAAAGTAATTATTATAAAAAATCCTTAACTTGCCTGTTTAATTTTCTCCCTCCGGACAATCTATCGAGTGATTCAGCTTAAAATCTATAAGAAATTATCTTAAAATTCATCTTAATGAAAAATTCATCATTCACCAAGTGAGTCCCGCCGCGTCCGCCGCGTCGCGTCTCGGCGGACTCATTTATATAGAACTTTACACATTTAACATGAACTCGGCAGATCCTTCTGATGGCTCATTCATTACAGGAAATGCCTTTCTTATCGCTTCGTGCCTCCATTTTAGCTTAATTATATAAACTTTAAGAATATCTTTGGGGTAGCCGAGTTTTTATTTAGCTTAGAAATAACATTAAGGACTGTATTAGTTTAATAAGGAAGCTTTTGTTTACATCTATTCTACTTACAGATATATTATATATATAGATAATGGGATTAATAACAGAAAAAAGGTGAACTTAATAGTAAGTAATCCTTGTAACATTCCAGATTATTATACAATTAATTGAAAGACCATTTCATCTATTTCTATTTTTATTCTTCTTCTTTCATCCAAACATTAAGGGTTGCGTCTCCTTACTCTTCCGCGCTAAGTGTTTTGGACCTGGGTTGTTGATTCATGTAATTAAGCTCTTTTTAGGTCTCTGTCGACCTTAAACCACAAAGGTGGAGTCGGCTTCTGCTTCTTTTACACTGATAAATTTAGTATTTACAATATGATTTTCTTCACATCTTTGTGTCCGTACCATCTCAGTCAATTTTCCATATTTTTTCTCTGTTATAGGAGCGACGTGAAAGCTACCACGCACATATTCATTCCGGACCTGGTCATGTCGGGGGTAACCCAAGGGGGGTCCTGCCCATCTAAGTATTTTCATTTTGTTTGTATGGAGCTTTTGCTCATGTGTATTTTTTATTGTCCAGCATTCGGAACCGTAGAACGCTACTGTATACTTCCATTTGTTTTTTTGAGGTTGCCAAGATCAATATTTCTTATATTTTAACAAAATAAAACTCACATTGCTCGTAAGTATCCTGAGTACATTTCATTACATTCTTACAGCCTACAACTGTGGGCGTGAAGTGGATAGTGGATTTTCCAATCAACTTCTCTTTTAAAGGCTTAGTTTAATAACTAAAAGGCACTAATGCTTTAACTCTAGATCGAGATAGTTATATTTTTATTATAAATATTCCCCAAGTGTCTTTCAATAAATCTACCCAACATAGAAACGGGGATCCAGATGGAAGGCTTGCTCGCAGTGATACCCGCCAGTCCTAGCAAGTAGGACTGCAGCGTTCCATCCGCCAAGATCATCAGGGCACAGATTGTTAGGGCGTTCCCCCGAGGCGACGCGCACCAGCGCGTCCCCGTTGGTGTGAGAAGTGGGGAGGGGGAAGGAGACGAGTGCGGCGTTGGGGACCGCCACCCGACACGCCATGTCCGAGACGGCGGGAAGTGGAGGACGGAGCTACAAATAGCTACGTGGAATGTAAGAGGAGGGATGGAACAGAAGATGAATGAACTACTAGATGTGATGGATGATAGAGATCTGGATGTGATCTGTGTGACTGAGACCAAGAGAAAGGGCAGTAACACTACCGATCTGCCGGGCGGTCGCGTGGCTCTCTGGGCCGGCGTACCAGAGAGTGATCGCGGGAGCCAGGGGGTAGGTGTGTTATTGTCCTCTCGATTGGTGTGTGCAATGGTGGAATACAAGGCGATCAACCCGAGGCTCCTTTGGGTTCGCTTTAAGCTGGGGATAACAAGATTATTCTTGTTAGCGGCCTACGCGCCAGTATCCTCAGCTCTATCAGGCGAGCTAGAGGAGTTATGGGAGAGTGTCAGGGAAGTTCTAGGTAGCGTAAGAGCGAATGAAAAATTAATAGTGTGCGGTGATTTGAATGGATGGGTCGGAACCGAGCGGATCGGTTACGAGCTAATATTAGGGAAGTACGGTGATAGGAGAGTGAATGAGGCTGGTAAGCTTATTTTGGAACTTTGTAAGGAGAAGAATTTGTTTGTGGCAAACACGATGTTTGACCACAAACAAATTCATCAGTACACATGGGAGCGAATGGAAGAGAAAAGTATGATTGACCTATTCCTGGTGGATCAGCGTATTCGGAACCAAGTTATGGACACGCGAGTGTTTAGGGGTGCCGATTTGGGAACAGATCACTATCTAGTTGTTACTAGAATAAGGGGTCTGTTCACAGGCTGGCGCGCCCGCACGAGGTGTCCAAACTTGGAGGCGAATAATCGCGTAAGAAGCTGGAAGCTTCAAGATCCACCCATTAAAAAGGAATATAAAGAAAGGGTGTCCAAGAAGCTAGACAGCTGTGAAACAGGAAATGAGAGTGTAGAAGTATGCTGGCAGAATCTTAGGAATAGTATGATTGAAGCAGCAACAGAGGTGTGTGGTACTGCGAAAAGAGGCTTTAGTAAAAAGCGCGACGAATGGTGGGATGATGAAGTGAAAGATGCCGTAGAAAGAAAGAAGAAAGCATGGCAGGATTATAAGGCCTCTGGTAAGAATAAAAGTATGAGAGAGATCAAGAAGAAAGAGTATAAGTTGCAAAAGCACCAAACGAAAGCACTGATTAAGGCGAAGCGTGAAAAGTCGGAGAATGAAAGAGACGAAAGGTTGACGAACAACTTCCGAGAAAACACGAAGCTTTTCTGGAGAGAAGTTAGTGGTTCTCGGGGTTCTTCGTCAACCTGCAGAATGAAAGGGGTGCTTTCGAAGGACGGTGAAATACTAACTGAACCAACACCCGTTTTGCAACGATGGGCGGAATTCTGTAAGGAGATGTATGAATGTGATGACGCCTCTGTCTCAAGCAACAGCGATATGCTGAATCTTGATGTAGCAGACGGCGAAATCTGTATAAAAGAAGTAGAGAGTGCCATAAGAAGTTTGAAATGTGGTAAGGCAGCGGGAGCAGATGGAGTTACTACTGAGATGATCAAACATGGTGGGCCGCGCGTCTTGGACCTGTTCTTTCATCTGTGCAATTTATGCTGGAAGAAAGGGGAGGTCCCAGATGATTGGCGAGGCGCAGTCATCGTGCCTTTGTATAAAGGCAAAGGTTCACAGATAGACTGTGCAAGCTATAGGGCTATCAGTTTGATTAGCTTAGGTAGTAAAATTTATGCTAAAATTTTAGCGAGAAGAATGCAAGAGAGATCTGAGAGGCTGTTGTGGGAGGCCCAAGGAGGCTTTAGACCTGGAAGAGGGTGTATGGACCAGATCTTCTCCCTCCGCATGATCACAGAGAAATTTTTGGCTGTAAACCAAAAAGTTTTCTGTGCTTTTGTGGATTTGGAGAAGGCATTTGACAGAGTTGTGCGAAAGAAGCTATGGGGGATACTGCCTCGGTACAATGTGAACGGACCCTTGTTGCAGGCTGTAAAGTCTCTTTACCGAGATCACTCAGCCTGTGTACGAGTAGGAGCTGGCATGTCGCCTCGGTTTGATATTCAATCGGGTGTCAAACAGGGTTGTGCCATGTCAGCTTGGCTGTTCAATTTGTACTTGGATAGTTGTCTCCAAGGAGTGAAACAAAGTGATATGGGAGTGAAAGTGGGTGACTTGAAGGTAAACTGCCTGTTGTACGCAGATGATGCAGTGCTTATTGCATCATCAGAATGCGAGTTGCAGGCATTGGTCACCATCCTGAAAGATGGGTGTGAAAATAATGGTCTAAGCCTGAATGCGAGTAAAACTAAGATTCTGGTGTTTGAAAGAGACGAAGAAAGAACGGAATGTAAGATAATGGTTAACAGAAAGAAATTAGAACAAGTGAATGAGGTGGTATATTTGGGAAGTATGTTTAGCAGAGATGGAAGGTATGATATGGATGTTGAAAGGCGTATTACCGGCAGCAACAGGGTTAACGGTGCCCTCGCTGCGTTGATGCGACGGCGGAACGTGAGCATAGCCGCACGTTTAGCTGTGCACAATGCAGTGCTGGTACCAACGCTGCTATACGGCAGCGAAACGTGGGTATTGCAGAAGAAGAATGAAAGAAAGATGAATGCTGTGGAGATGAGATCTCTTCGAAAGATGTGCGGAGTCAGCTTAGCTGACCGAATCCGCAATGAAGAGATACACAGAATGGCAGGTATTAGCGAGAACGTCATAGTAAGAATGAAGAAGGGCGTGCTCAGGTGGTTTGGGCACGTCGAGAGGATGAGTGATGGAAGAATGGTAAGAAAGATCTATGAAGCAAAGGTGAGTGGTAAGCGAGGCAGGGGGAGACCTCGGTTGACCTTCGAAAACACAGTATCGATGATACTGGAGGAAGGTCACGTAAAAAGCATGAGGACCCCCCGGAGGGCGTGTATGAAGAGGTTGATGACTGTGGACGAGGCGAAAGAAGTATGCAGGGACCGTAGCGTTTGGCGCTCCGTTCTCTCTGACTACCCCGCAAGGGATACAGCGTGAAGCTAAAAAAAAAAAAAAAAAAAAAAAAAAAAAAAAAAAAAAAAAAAAAAAAAGAAAAAAAAAAATAGAAACGGAACCATATTGTGCCATAAAGGTATTTTAAACATAATAAAATTCTTAATACCAAAAATATATAACTTTTTATGCAATTTTATTCAATAAATAGGTTCAGATTGGTTACATCATTCTTATTTATAAACCTTATCTCCTGTAAAATCACATAAATTGAAATATTATCACCTACATATTTCAAATAAACCCACAAATAAAGAAAGGAAAGTGATTAAACAATTGATTAAATAGTAAGATTTGAACTAGCGTGTTCATTTAATCCGACCTACTTGCCGCCGCCTCACCTCGCCCTCGATACAAATAAAAATAACTTAGCTATTAAACATCCACTGAGCATACGCGCTGGATCGGGGTCGTAGTCATTATTTGCTTTAGAAAAACATAACAAAACCTACCTTGCAATTTAAAGCTAAAAATAAAATCTATATATCAAGAACTTTATTATAACAATAACTAGAAATGTTCGGAGTCACGCAAGTTTTTACTTATTATGTTCTATTTATATGTACAAAGTAATAAATAATGAGTCATTTACGCTATCGTGGTGAATTTGGTAGTGAGCTCGATTCCTACACGAAAAATTATCATAATTTAATTATATTATATTTTCCGTTCTGGTGAGTAATACAAAGTTTGAGCGTGGAGGTTCGCTACTCAACACACAATGCCTTGAATTTAGTCGAAAGCCCAAAAAGGATATAAGGTGCCATGGCATAAGGTTCTATCCGTGGAATGCGGACCCTGCATGCGAAAGAAGGAGTAAAGCCGAATTAAATTGAAATTTAAATAATTTGATTTTTAGGAGGTATACAAAAATAATAATGATAAACATTTTTAATATTTTAATTTATTAACACAAAAATGGAAACTGAAATTAAGTATATAAATGTATGTAAGAGTATGTAGGATTAGTATTTGTGGCCACAAATAATAATCCTACAAAGGGCCGCAAATGGTTGGCCCTTTCTGGTCTATCGCTTACATATGACGTATGTTAATACATATCTAAATTGGATATTATGGTATAAACTTCAGATTTACAGTGATGATAAATATATTAATAAAAAACACATTAATATATACAAATAGTAATTAGTATTATATTGTAAATATAATATGATAGACAAGAAAATAAGAATATTTAGATTCCTTAAACTTCAGTGGGTTTTTAATGTAAAAAAATAACATTTTAAATAATGTATTCAGTGTACATATAATCCAATTATAAGGGAAGCAAACCGTTGTAACAATCAGTCTCATTACGCGGACCTCGTCGAAGGCGGCTGCTCTGCCGAAGACGAAGGCGAGGGGACTGGACTTAATGCGAAATCAATTAGGTCGGACTATTGTGAGGAAGGTAACAAAAGTTCATTAGATTTGCTTAATATTTTTTAGTCTACAATCATCTACAATTCTAAAACAAGTTTCTTTTTGCTGAGTATTTATATACCCTCAGAGTATCCATACATCTATAGTTCAGTATAAGATATTCCGCTCACCATTTATTGCCCGTTTTTGAATTCCACGTTATGTCTCAGAAAAATGAAGAATAAAAATAATATTTGTGAGGATCAAACTAAAAACTACCACATATAACATTGCATTGCGTAATTTAGTGCGAAGGTCAAAACTGAACAACTTTTTCTTATATTATATAGTACAGCTGATCTATTATTATACTTCTATATCAGGTGTTTTACTCCTCAAAATTAATTATAGCCTTTTAAATACTACAGGCGTTACAGCGAAAGAGGTTTCATTCAAATCTCAAGTCTAGTTGAGTGGATATAAACATTCTGTGTTTATAGTTTCATTATATTATAATAGAAGGTAGAAGGTAGGGCGAATGCAGTCACGACTCACACTTATTTTTATTTTTTCTTTTCGCTTACTTAAATGTATGCAAGTGGGTGTGAATCGACCATTTGTCTTAGGAGGGGTCACAAGTTACGTATGTAATAAAATATATACGTAAATTCTTCTGTAAATTATGTTTTAACCATTTGAACTTTAAGTTCAAGTTGAAATCATTTAAACTTGCCTAACTCAAATAATACCAAATAAACCAACTATTTGAAAATAAATAATTTTAACACATAAGTATTTGAGTCCGTCGTGGGATAACATCTGACTATAAAGCAATGGTTGTGGGTTCGATTCCCTTTCTCGAGCAATGATTGTTTAAATTTTGCTTTCTTCGCTCTAGTACCCGAGACAAAACGTTTACTCTAATTGACTACTCTCTGATAAATACATATTATATATATGAAAATGAAGGAGACCTGAAGAAGCTTAGTGTTTTCTAAATACGTTCTTTCTTACTTTTCAGTACAAGAAAATGAACGCAAAGTATATTTTAGAGTATATCTGCGGCGTAAGTTTGTTCATCGAGCGCGTCTCCGCGAGCGTCCTCACATTATGATTGATGGCGGACGCCCGCGACGGAATACATTATCTTGCTTTTTATTCTCTTGACAAAATTTTATTCAAGTTAAAAAACCGCATAATTTATTCGTGAAAAGCGTCTAGACTGCTTGAAAATATTTATTTAGCGCAAGTGTATGCGCGCTGCTACGTCTACGTATGAGGTGCACACTAGTGGTGAACTCACATTAAATGCATCTAAAGGAATATGTTATTTTTTAGATTCACACACTTTTCCGCATAGCAAATAGCAAAAAGATTCTAGTGTCAAGACAGTTTGTTCTTTAGACATTTTATTGTTCATTTTCCATTCTAATCTGATATATTGTGTGATGAGGGGCGGAGCTCACCGCCGCGGTTTGTCTTGTTCACCAGAAATCATGATAATATTTACTACATAAAATTTAACTTGTTTTTTGTTTGGAATTTCACCACAACTTGTTTTGGTTTGAATCTAGAATGAACTATTTTTCCACTTCCTACATAAAATATAACTTTAATTACGATCAAATTATTATTTTATGTTTGCTTTTGCTGCAGCGGGGTAAATGGCTTGAGTGGCGTAACCTATCTCCACAGTCTATTTTACTCAAGAAATAAAATAAGTAATAAATTCATTTCCACAAATGAGGATTCAAACTGAAAACATCACATTGCCAATACCCTCATACAGACACACATTTTATTATAAACTTTGCTTATAAATTTAGATATATTGTTATTATTCCAGTATGAAACAGCAGTAACATCCGCACATAAACAGTAGTTAGTCAGTATAGTAAGTAACGCAGCGTCGGCCGTCCGGCGCGCGACATCCGGCGCGTCGCGCAGGTGTTCTCTTAACTTCCCATTCGAAGCATTTGTTTTATCTCACTGTAATGCACGAGTGCGAGATGTACTCTCGTTAATATAATTTTATTGTAGTATAAATATATTTTTTCAATGCGTCTACACACTTTTTCAGTTAGTTATAGCAATGTTGAAAATGAGAATCTAGTGCCGAGACACTTCTTTCTACATTTTCTGTTTGAATTCGCGACATTGACTCTTGAGTGGCAGAACTCAATGCTGCGCTTTGCCTTACCTAAAGCTAATTAAGGTCTTAATATTTTTTATGTTGACACCAAGGGTACTTTGACTTTAAGAAATTATATATATAAGTTTCCTTTGCAGGATTTGTGCCTTAGCCACAAAACTTATGTTCACAAATAATGTAACCCGTAGCACATCTACTATTTGCAAATCCATACTTATATTATAAATGCAAATGTCTGTGTGTTTGTCTGTCACGCTTTCACGGCTAATCTACTGGTCCGATTTGGATGAAATTTAGAATGAATGTAGTAAAAATGACTGGTTCTAACATAGGCTATTTAGTTTTTAAAAAATCAACCTCTAAAGGGTTGAAATAGGGGATGCAAGTTTATATGAAAAATCTACACCGCTTGACCGATTGTAATGAATTTTGGCATACAGTTGTTAATCCAAGGTTAAACATAAACCACTTAATTTTTAAAAATCCTCCCCCAAGGGTTGCAATATAATGAAACAGGTACGCAGATCACGCGGCGATGCCGCGAGCGGGCCGCTAGTAATATTATAAGACAAGAAAAGGTTGTAAGTCATTTGCGTGCTTGAAAGTTCTCTGTATGACTATTTCTTATAAACAAAAACATGTGAACAAGCAAAATCCCAAAATAAATACCTAAATATTTTCCATAGGATCTAATTCAGTGACAGCAACTCGTGTGACACTCGCATAGCACTTGTAGCGTCGCTGGAGTCGCGAGTTCAAAGCTTTATTTATTGTTTTTGTTGTTGCATTCATTCCGCTCTCAGCAGCTTCCAATATATTGTGCGATATATTACGTACAATAGAGATAATAGTGGCGCAGTGGGATAGCGGCTGACTGTAAAGTTTCATTCTCCGCTATGGTGA
Source organism: Dryas iulia moderata (assembly GCA_019049465.1). NCBI lineage: Eukaryota > Metazoa > Arthropoda > Insecta > Lepidoptera > Nymphalidae > Dryas > Dryas iulia. The sequence goes on from CM032426.1 coordinate 868,151, forward strand.
ATAGAACAAAGTACAGCGTTGACACGTGCGTACACAGCGTTACGCAACACGCAATGTTCGAGACATTGAAATATTGTTCAAGACATTTCTGACGAAAAGTGGAGAACGGAGTGTTTTGAGTTGTCTTATGTTCTCTCTAACTAACCTGCTATGCAATAAAAAAGTATAATCTGCTATGCAATATAAGTTAAGCTGTGAATTTTTTACCAAATTTGGCTTAAACTTTCAGAATCAATAGTTTTGTTTGTTATGCTATTTGAACCTGAAACAGTGATTTTTAATCATATAACTTTAAAAGAAAGAAAAAAGTGATAATTAATAAATTTAATTAATTAGTAGCTGTAGTGGTAACCCCTTAATATATAAATTTGGTACAATAACCAAATATCAAATCATCAATCTTATACAAACACAACATAGATATATCTTAAAGTACGACGACACAAACGTGAGTAATATCACTACTTAGGAACTTTTGTTTTGGGAATCCGAAAGCGTCTTAAAGCAACGTAAATCGCTTCATTTATTCTGACGAAGAGAACAATTCGTAAAAACAGATAAAGTAAATAGAAGAGCTTAAGAAATGAGCGCTGACGTCACCGCCGCCGCCCGCCCTCGCCGCCCGCCTTCGCCGCCTTGCAGAAACTCTTACAGAGATGTATTCATTCCGGTTAGACTATTGTTTACGTACAATTCGATTTAAATTTCCATTTTCAATTCGCCTCAAGTTGATCGGTAGATTTGGTCTTGCTAATAAAATAATAAATATCTTGATATAGTATAATACTATTTTTGCGGTGCGCTTTCATAAATCTGTTATTGTTTTGAAAATATAGTGAATAAATATATTTTAAAATAGCTACAATGTGGGAAAATACTTAGTTACTCCTTCTTACTTATTACATCAGATATCTGCCGGTGGAGGTCCCGTCAAAATCGGTCCAACTATTTTTCAAGAGATTATCCAGCATAAATAAACAGACAAACAGCGAGATATACAGACAGACAGATAAAGATTATAAAATATGTTATTTTGGTGTACACATGGGTGTACATAAAATAATTTAATAAAAAGTAGTCATGTTAATACGACAAACAGACTCTCCAATCTTGTTTCTTTGTAAACACATAGATGACACAAACCTGTATGTCATTTGTGTATACAAATGAAGTTAGCAAGATGTTATAGTTTTTTTTTTAAACATTTTTAAAGTGTTATTACACACTTAGGAAAATTGAAGAAGAATTTCTTTAAATGTCTGTTATAGTTTTTATAATTTTCCCTTTAAAATATTGTTGAAAATGTTAACGAAAATATCAATTACAATCTATATGAATGAACCAATATAATAAAATGACAAGCGCTCTATCTCACAGTAAAATCCAGCGAAATGTGGGATTGAAAAAGTTATATAAAAGTCATTTCAAATGTATTTAACGGGAAATCTTTGTGTGATGACGTCATTCTTCTTGCTAACAGTCAGCGGATGTAACAGGTACAAATTTACGACGATGCTTAAAAAGCAAATCGATCCAATCCATCCATGAGAGAGAAAGTTGATGACTCGAAAGATTAGTATGCCACGTGGACTAACAGGGCAATGTGTATAAGGCATGTTTGAAAGTTTATAAAACCGATATGCTATTTCAGTTGCTTTTCCTTATAACTGGGGCTTATTGAATTTTTATTTATTTTTTTGGATTCATGGTTGAGCCATTATGAGAAATATGGAAATGTATGACAGATGCAGACAAATAAAAAAATAATATACAAATATTTATAGGAAAACTAAAACTATAAAGAAACAGAAATAGGTTAGATCATATTTATTAACTCTATTGTTTTATTTTATAAATATTTTAAAAGCAATAAATATTGGACAATTTGACAGTTTTATACAAACAACAATGAATAAACCGTTAAAACTTATCATTTTTCATTTTAATAATATACAATTCAATTTTCTTGTTACCAAATTAAGACTAATTTGTTATAGATTACTCTTATTAAATTAAGTTGAATTGTCTTGTTGTATAATTAATAAATCTAAGTAATATTACAATAGTTTAAACTAAAATAGATTTCAAGTGTATAAATTATTTGGTAAAGACTAGTCATAAGTCATAAGTCTATCACCGAGTGGCGTCCATTACTCCCGACGTGGAATGGCCGGCGAGGCGGCGAGGCTTACGACGGACACTAAACAGCTTTGTGTAAAGTTAACTGTTAGAGAGAGCGTGATCACCGACAGGCGGGGCTTCATTATGTGCGAAGAGATATCGTCACCCAAATAACTGTTATGCTAATTAGGACTCCACATTCATTACTCTGTTACTACTCTAGTGCCCTTACATTTGAAGTCATTATAAGGGTTAATGTATGACAGTTCGTTTAGCTAAGTTTTGATAACAACAATTTTTTTATATAATAATTGTGTAGGTCATATAGTTATGTATGTGTTTATTCAATTTCATAATGTACCGACAGGTTATCCTATTAATGTTATGAATGCGAAAGTTTGTATTGACGTTTCTTATTGTTTCACGTAAAAATCACATGCACTGCTGATCACATTTTGATCTACAATAATATATCTTATTCAACAGAATACAATCTTCTAAAACAGAGAAATTAAAGATTATAAAGATACTTAGTGAATGGTCCAAAATATCAGGTAAGTAGGTTTCCTTTAATTTTACCATTATAGCTGCGTGCTTGAGTTTCGCGCGGACGACACGGCGGGCACGTCTTGTTTACCATAAAAATGAAAATAAAACTGGTATCCAAGTCCAAAATTGTTAACCATTCCGTATATATTTGAATGATCGTCCCCATAAAGTATAATTGGCACTCAAACAGCACCAGTCCGTATATTTTTGGCGATGAAAGTTGATTGTAGTTTACCGAGCAGTTACTCAGCGGCCGTACGTCGTGTCTCTCATTACGGACGTGGAACGGAGAGCGGGGAGCGGGGAGCGAGGCTTAGCGCGCACCAAACAGCTTGGCAGAGAGATACATGGCTGGTGGCAAGTGAGATAGTGCGCTCGCTAATATATTGTGCTAAATAAAACTATATTATAAACTTAAAACGAAATAAATGTTTATGATGGGAGGGTTGATATTTATTCGTCTGTTTATAATATGTCTACTTTCATGAGTATCTGCTTAGTGTAGTTCAATAATTAAGTTAATGTATCATAAGTTTCTACTACTTATGTAATTTATATCTTTGCTTCCTGTATTATTTTGGACGCTCTGATATTGACGTTTTTTTTCAAATGTTATTTCAGTCAGAGAGAACCTTGTGTCAAGACATGTTCTCCACTTCCACCCGAATTTCGATGCGTGTTGAGTATCAAGTAAGTAAGAAAAAATTTTATTAAATATAGTTTTTTTTAATCTTTAGTAGCACCTAGACTTCAATGATATGACAATATATAACTCTCATATTCGCATCATTTCGCATCATTGAAGTGCATACTTACTCGCGGCGTTAAGTTCCGCCAATCAGCAAACAATGTTTCTATTCCGGAAGCAAAGTGAAGAATTGAGAGTTTTGACACTAAGATCTCTCAAACTATCTTGCAATACTACGATATCAAATGCTGTGCTACGTATACTACGCGTACTAACGCTACGCAAAAAAGCGTGAAGCTGAACGCTTACTACAATTCCTTTAATCAATGATAACTAAAAATATTTTATCTTATTTACTATTATCTAATATTTCATTTATTTTTTATAAAATGTATAAAAACCCTACATTGTATATAAGTAGAAAAGTAATGAAATAAAAGGAATGAAAGCGTCAGCTCAGCCGTGATGGCCCCGGCATTACGTCGCAGACCGCGGCTTGCGCTCGACCGCGCGGTCTAATAACGACCAACCAGGATCCTACCTCTATAAAACAAATTATGTTTTACTATTTCATATGTCATATTGTTACTTTTTTACAGATATACTTAATTTATGGCTCTATTCAAGGTCAGGCACGGCTTGTGGACACATAAGTGTGACTGTAAATGCGACTGGATGTGGGTTCGACTCCTAGTCGAGGAGTGGAAATATTTCCATTTTCTTCGCCACTAACACATAATGCCTCAAAATTCGACGGAACGTGGGGAACGGAGTGTCCTAGTACTAGGTTCCCTCTGTCTTACCTGCTGTGTGCGGGATACAGCATGAAGCTAAAAAAATAATAATTAAAGGTTAGTTTGGACACGTATTTCGTTTTTCTTATATCTTTAGTCATTCCGCCACTTGACACTGCCTTGAAATATACAGAAAGTTTAGAAACAAGAAAAAAGAACGGAGTGGCTTATCACTACGGAAAAGAATAATGAAAAAATATTGACTATATTACTTATCAAATTGCCAAATCACTCCTAATGGTAGCTGAGCACTCGTGATGTAAACATTGTTCAACTTGTTGTTAGTATCTTGAAACACATATATTTTGCAGACTAGAATATATAACATGTAGGGCACCGCCCTGGGGCCATACAGCCGGACAGTCTGCAAGCGCTCACGGTGACACAGCCGTGGACATATTTTAACATTATACTAGTACGTATATATTATATAGGTATATGTTTTTACAGTAGTGTAAAAATTTGTGAATTTCATTTTTTTAAAAACTAATCACCGTGTGCAACTTATTAGTTAATATTATCCAATCTTCATTAAGTTTTATGAATGTATTATTGAGAATAATTACACTCAGGCAACGGGCTTTTTTTGTCCTATGTATCGAAATATTCTAAGGTATTCTGACGTACATAATATATTCGCTCAATGTAGATGTTTCATTGCACACATATGTATATTGTATTTTCCAATTTTTCATTTCCCTCACCTCGCTACAAAATGCTACATGGACTCGGAATATGAACTACAAAGTAATTTATGACTAGATTATCTGTCTAACGCGTGAACATAACAAATAATATTATACAAACCGTAACAAGATGTTTTGTTTTCGTGAATTTTAGACCTTTTAAAATAAAACTATTACAACCGGATTTATTGCATAAACTGGAAAATGAATCATATAAAACCTAACGATCCGAACCCAATAGTAATTCGTAGTAGTCTATGTGAAATATACGGATTAATCCATACCATACCATTTAATTGAGAGGCTATCATCTTGGCTCAGTGAGAGAGATACTGACTGCAATCGCGGTGATAGTAGATCCGATACCCATTCAGCAGAAATTAAATTAATTTTTTATTTTTTCTTTTCTTCGCTCCGGTACCTAAGACCAAGCGCGGCGTTGAGTTCGTCTACTAAACACACAATGTCTCAATTTCAAGGGGAATGTGCTTAATAAAGTATCTTGACACTAGATCCTCTCTCACTACTCTGGTATGTGGTATAAGGCGTGAAATAATCATTTATAAAAACATTTCAATTTGCATAATTTGAATTTTCTGTTCTGTCCTAATCCCCGTACTCACCGGAGCCGAATCCCAGCGAGTAACAATAGCTATACAAATTTAATCGAGATATCGATATTGCCTTCAATATTACATTAAAGCGAGCAATTTAGCTTCGAGTACAATACCGGCTACACTAGAGACTGTTGGCACTTGCGATATCGCTTTACTAACGCTACCTTATCTTGCACACATATCCATAGGTTACTGTAATATTTGGATAGTTCAAGTTAATAAGCAATAAGGACTTATTTGTTATGTTTACACACTTAGTTTTATTCAGTAGTTTTTTAGATTTTGAATAAATGATAAATTGTTACATTAATCTACCAACCTAGATCTCCCTCATCTTCGATGCCTAGACTAACACGTGATTACTACATTTGCGTTTTTTACTTATTTGACCTTGGGATATAGATGAAATTTCAAATTTAGCCTAATCTATGACTAGATGGCAAAAATGAAGGAGTAATAATTCCAACGTTATAATTTTTTTCTTTTGGTGTAAAATGAAAAAAAAATGTAAACCTCTTATATTTCAGTATAGGTTATCTTATAGATACAAAAAAGCTGGTGCATGTAAAATACATTTACATAGACAAAGATCCCACACGAGCAAGTACTAAGTATGCGCGGAGAGTCGCCGCCGTGTACTCAGCGTTAGCTCTGCTCTTTATGTGCGCTATCGTGTACGTTTTACATTTCGTGTAGCTTTGTGCGCTTGAAAGAACAGGGTTATCTATTTTTTTAGCTTCTTGCTTTATCCCCTGATAGCAGGGTAGTCAGAGACCTACACTAGGTTCTTAGTAGATGTTAAGTTAAAAAGTGTCTATTTTCATACCAAGCGTGAATATTTAGATACATCAAATTGTATATACGATGTGTTAAAATATTAATAAAAAAGTCACAGACAATCTAGTGTTAAGACACCACGTTTTCCACTCTCCGCCCGAAGTCTACACATTGCGTTTTGTATGTACCGGACTGGAAAAATAATAATAATATATAATCATTTGTCCAAGTTTAAATTGAACCCACAGCCATCGCGTTTGCAGTCAGACGCTGTCCCTAAGCATTAATAAGCATTAGGATTTATTATATATTCTTTATTGTATTTAAAAAATAAAAACAGAGACAGCAAACAAATTTGTTTGTTTACAATGGTGGACTTATCTCTAAAAGAGATTTCTTCCAGTCAACCCGTGGAAGTGGATGAGTTACAGGTTGCGGGATGAGATTGTAAAAAAAAAACACAAACAGAGAGAAAAATAAAATGTACATAAATACAACATATACATATATAAATTTATATTAATATATACATACTAATAAAATATATATAAACTTACATAAACATAAATATTAAATATATAAACAAGTACATACACTACATATACAAATTTAAATATATAAGACATAAATATGGTAAATATATAACAAAATAAAATATTGAATACACTTGTTATACTGAGCTATTGTCTGATAATATTTATTTATTGACAACTGTTACTGTTTGCAAGCAGATACTTTTTTAAACTAGATTTAAAGGAAGTTATGGATGGGCATTGCTGAATTGCTTTAGGGAGTCGGTTCCATAGGGTGGCAGCATGGACGGAAAAGAATTTCTGCAGGAATTTGGTGTTGCTCTTCGGTATGTCAAGCGTCGGGATGACACATGACCGCCTTGAGCGTGTAGGAGGGGGGAGCACGGTAAAGCGGGAACGTAGATAAGAAGGGAAATTATGATAATTAAGAATTTTAAATAGGAATGTAAAGATGTGCATATCACGGCGAAGGCGGCTTTATTTAATCATAGTGTGAATAAATGATTAATCAAAAAATCAAGCAACAAAACAATTTAACGTAAAAACCTTTTAAAATAACATAAGTAGAATTCACTAATAAAAATTCTACTTAGAAATGCCTATTCTAAAAATACTTATTTCGACTCATCAACTTATTCACGCCCGGTCCGGATATAATAATAGTCATTACGCTGTCTTATTTGAATAAAATATGTACTTAGAATAATAAATTTGTCATATATTTAGAAATAGTTTACCTATTTATTATAACTTTTTAATCTTTTTTTGTTCCCTAAAACTTTTTTTCATGTGATTAGTGTGTGAGTAACCATTTAAAAATGTTAAAATATTTAACAAATAGCATTTTCTCTCGCCAAACGTTACTTAATTAAAATAATCTTTGGGTAGCAGAATTTTGTAAACACATCTCCATAGCCATGTTCAAAACAGAAAAAAAAGTAATATATGTGTAAAAGTTTCAACGTAGCCGGACGTAGAACGTATGGCTTAGCGGTCAAAGAGTTGGACGATTTCGAAAGATGCTCGTTCGATTTCTGATGCTTTCAAATTTTTATGTTTTCTAAAAATGTTCCAAATCTTGTCTTATTTTTTTAAACCGAAAAATCCTTAATACAATACGGGTTTGCTCAGTGGTGAGAGCGCCTCGGGACGGTATTCAATAGGCGCGGGTTTGAATCCCGCTGCGTTCAAATTTTTATACGTTTTCTTTAAATCTCTTTTTCAATATTTCACCTTTCCAATGCAGAGTAGTTTAATAATAGCTGTCAGTGACTCAGTAAGTAATGGAGGATTCTACTGTACATATTATATTGATTAATTAATTTAAATTCTAGTTAAATAAAATGTATGACCCAAATATAGCAATTCCTCAGTTTTCGTACTCCTCATAGCAATGAATGTTGGGAAGACGCCAAAGTGATGCTACTTCGATACGTAAAAGGAGATATTCCCGTGATTTATGTTCTATTACACATATAGAAATATGTTATGACTGAAATCAAAACAAATAGTGTATAATAAAAACATTAAAGTATTTCAATTTAAAAGCAGCATACAATTTAAAAAAAAAAACATGATGTTCTCGTACAGCAGGGAAGTTTGGAAGAATTTAGTTTCAACACACTCCGATCTCCATCTTCCTTCTGAAATTGAGTTATTGGATGTTTAATGGCGGAACTTGACGTCACGCTTTGTCTTACCAATTAGTATAAACTTTGTTCTTAACAATAATTTCTCCGAGTGGGAGTTGAACCCAACCTATCGCGTTTACAGCCAGATGCCGTCCCACTGTGCCACTATAGCCTTAATCTGAATGAATTGGTATGAGAAAATTAAAAGAGCCAAAGTAGCTACCAAAAAGAGTTTTTAAAAGGAAAGCGAACAGTAGAAAAATGTACAGACGACAGATTGTCAAAAATGAATTATTCACGTTTCGGTACAAAATAGGTGTAATGTAGTTTTAAAATAAACTGTAACGTTAAACTAAAGCTTAGTTTAATAAAACTTCTTAATTATTATTTATTTTTATTCATTTTTAATTAGACATTATATAAAACCTGCTTTCTAAACCTGTGATATAATGTTAGTTAAAAAGTATTAGCTGGCATGAATTATCAATGTGCTTTAAAAAAAGAGAAATATACAAGCTGCATTACTATGAGACTTATTGTCAATATTACTTCTGTTCATGTATATATAAAAGTTTATTAGAAAGGAGTAGTGCTGCTGTCAAGACTACATCATAACACTACTGAAACAATACTGAAAATACGGGGAAAATTCGACAGTGATCGTATGTACTAACACGAGATAGAAGAGATGAGAATATCTACTATTAACTAGAATACCTACTATTCTAAGTAATTGCTTAGTTTGGATATGATTAATAAATTCACGCTATTATTATACATATAACGGGGAACAGAGTGTCGTGTCACTAGATTCTCTCTGACAAAAAATATAAATACGAAAATCTGTCTTTCTATTAAGCTTTCATGGCTAATCTACTGGCCTGACTTGGACACAATTCGGAATGAAAATAGTCAATTCCCATCATTAAACATAGGCTACTTTTTTCACATATCAATTTCTAAAAGGTTTAAATAAGGGTTGAACATTTATATAACACATATAAGTCGTTAACCGGGCCGTTGAAAAGACGAAGCTGGTAAAGTTGTATAGTAGTTTTATACGAATATAATATAATAAATTATTCTCCTGTAATATTCAATAGCACAATAAGCAGCTTGGCCCCACGCATTCTATTATTCTGCCTAATTTCTTTTGGACGGAATACCTACGTTTCAAACTTCCAACACACTTCGATGTATATTTAAAAGGGTACATGTGGGTGTTGTGTGAATTAATTATCAGCGTAAAGAAGAGAACGCGAGACGCTTCGTGTTCGTAATTTTATTTCGCCTAAATATTGGAATAGCGTTATAACGTGAATGTCGAAGTTTCGGGAGCATCGCGATACATGAGCACAGCTAATGAGAGTTATTATGCTACAAGTATCCGCGTTGTATTCGGCGGCTCTCGTTATATGCGAGGTGTACTAATTATATTCGTAGCAAATTGTTGTTCAGGTTTCAAATTTAAATATGTTTGAGGCCATCGTGGTGTAGTGGGAAAGAAATTTACTATAAAAGTGATGGTTGTGAGTTCGACTCCCATTCAGGGGAATGATCATTTTTAAATTATGTTAATTTCTTCGCTCTGGTGATAACGCATAGTGGGGTGTTAGCTTTCAATACTCAACACGCAATAATCTAGAATTCCGATGAAAGTAGTGTCTTGACACTTAGTTGTTTCTATCTACCCAGCTGTGCAGGAAAGAAGCGTGAAGTTGAAAAAAGTTGTTTTAATAATTTTAAGTGTTTCCGTATCTGTCAGTAACGTAGGCACTATAAATTTACGTCTAATATGTTGTAATATAATACAAGTAAATAGTCAGTACATAAGGCATATTCAATATGAATCAACTCGTATGTTTACACATCTCTATTATCAAGGTTAGTCGTAGCGCTTGCTAATAAATTACTCTTGCTAATTACTCTATGCCTCTATCCATATAGATGCTGAGAATGATACGATGGGTAGGTTACTTAAGGGCTAGCGAAACATCCTAAAGAGATATAGTGAAAGTTTGAGAATGGTAATCTATGCAATATTAAAAAATGCAAATAACATACAATGAAATTTAAATAATCAAGCTATCAGTGCATGTGACTTGCATATGAACTACCCACCCAACAGAAAAGAAAGTGGGTACGTTCTAACTCTTACCGATTATGATCTTTTAACCTACAAGGGGGACATAAGATACAAGTTTTGTAACGGAGTACTAATCTAATCGCTAGGATCGGATTACACGGCTAGTCTACTGGTCCGATTCAGATGAAACTTAGAATGAAAGTAGTAAATAATCCAGGGTAAAACATAGGCTACTTATTTTTTTCAAGAAACACCTCTAAAGGATTGAAATAGGGTAATGAAAGTTTATATAAAAACTTAAACCGCTTAACTGATTATAATGAATTTTGGCATAAATATAGTTGATAATTCGAAGTTAAACATACTTTATTTTATTTGGTATACTTTATTTTTCAAAAACCCACCGTCCAGGGTTGCAATACAATGAAACACTCGTATAGTTCTCACTCCCTCTCTTTTAATACGTATAAATAAATGTGACTGTAAATGATAAGATGATAACTTTATGTATTTCCTCATCACTATAACAAATTAAAATAATTTAATTCTGCAAACTATCAATCAGAGCTAAAGGTATGTACTATGTACATATACTTGTATATACGGAGTGCACGTTCTCAAAGGCTTCCCGCCAGGACGCCGCTTCCTGCCTAATGCCGCGCTCGTGTGGTGCGGCGCCCATGAATAATGCATCGCTGCACTGCCATTACCAGGTTACCAGTAAACCTGAGGAGGTGTTAGCCTAAGCGCTTTGGAACTTGACTCGCTAAAATGTCGGAGAGAGCACTTCGTACAGATAATGTGAGTTATTTTATGTGGTATAGTTTAGTAGTAGTAGGTGTAAGAAAGTTTTTTTTATGTTCACACTTTGTCCCGCACACAGCTAAGTAGATAGAGGGAGCCTAGAGTTAAGACACTCCGTTCGCTATTTTACACCGAATTCTGGAGTTATTAGGTGTTCAGTGTGGGAACTGTACTTTATCTCGACACCAAAGCAAAGAAAATGAAATATTAAATATTTCAATTCCTCGAGTGGGAATCGAACCCACAATTAATCATGATTACTGCCAGACGCTGTCCTACGATGGCCTCGTCACGCTGCACTTGAACAAGTGACCTTAAATGTCTTCAATAGGATAATAATTTAAATGATTAAAATGTAAGTCTAAGTGACATGCAATCCTACAACCATCGTATGTTAAATAAAGCTTTACCTAACTTTACAATGACTGCCTGACATTTCGATCAAAAAGCATGGCAGATAATTTTCCACACATTACTTAAACTTAACGCATAATTCTGACAGAATGAGACTCAGCTACTACAACACGTACGAACTTATTTAACAAGCAAACAAGTAGGTATTTATATGTTAATAAATACCAAAATATTTCGTATACACGTGATGAAGTGTCTAACATTGTTAGTATACGTCAGCCCGCCCGCCCTCGCCGCCGCCCGCCCTCGCCGTCGTGCGGCGCGACGCTCGCGGAAAGTCATTTCACCCTTCACTTGCATCGCATTACGAAATTGACCAATTTAAGTTTTACTAGAAATTTTCAGGGAAAATTCATTGACTTAGCGTTTTCGACTTTTTGTTAAAATTTTGCACTTTCAGTAGAAATTCAGCGCAATTTAGCACTGGAAATCTTAAAATTATGTTTTTTTTAAATCTTAACGCTGTATCCCACGCACAGCAGGATGGGCAGAGGGAACCTAGTGTTAAGACACTCCGTTCCCCCCTTTCCGCCGAATTCGGAAGCATTGTGTGCGAAACTTAACGCCACGCTTTGCCTCGACAACAGAGCGAAGAAAATGGAAATAATAATTATTTCCACTCCTCGAGTTGGAATCGAGCCCACAAGCAGTCGCTTTACAGATATACTCTGTGCCTCTGCGCCACGACTGGCGAAAAAATGACCTTAAAATTATTATAATGATAATTTCATGGCTACTTTTAAGATAAAATAAAAATATAATAAAAAATCAAGTGTGTCCGTTTGATTATTTTGTAAATTGTAAAAATATGTATATTTAAAGTATTAAGTAATAACGTTAAGAAATGTTATTATATCCTTAAGTTAAAGTAATGTTTACTGCAGAATTTTATATACATCACACTCAACGATTTTAAATAAAAAATAATACAATTACAAACCAACATATATACATTTCTAAACAAAGTTTATTTTAGATAACTGAAAGTAAGAGCTCCTTTTGCGTTCTTTCGTGACCTTCCCCGCCGTAAGAAAACATGTGTATGAAAAGGTTTACGTCTCACTCTCAAAAGTAAAACATGTAACATGTTATTTTGAATAAAATTATTTGACTTTTACTTTGAAATAAACCGAAATATAATGGATATGCAAGGACTCACTTTGGTGCCTCCTATATCCCACTAGGGGTTTAGAGTGAGCCTGTAAAAAAATAAATTAGTTTAGTTTAGTTTAAGCAAAGTTCAAAATAATTTAAATGATACAAAAACAACATTTGGCCAACACTAATACAGGATAATGTGTGTAATGGTTAATGAGGCGCGTGTACGAGTCGGGAGTCGGGAGTCGGGAGAGCAGTTAGAACATTCGGAGCAGTTCCTCTCAACAAGCCATTGCGAGGTAATTACAGTTACTTACGTTTGTAGAGACCATTGAATCAAGTAATTAGTGGGGTTCACTTTCGTATACTACGTGCTTAGATGGGCATACACATACTTAGAGATCTAGTATATGTACTTAGTTACATATACTATAAACATATTTAATTTTACCCTAAGGCTGCGACAGTCTGGTATTTTTCTTAGTTTGTTTTTCACAGCAAAAATTTAAATATTTTTAACATTTACAGTATTGTGCAAGTAATACTGAAAGATACTTGAAAATAACATTTTTAGAAAGTATATAAAAATTTAAACAGGGGAAAACGAATCCACGCGTCTTCGAAACCGTCCAAGCACTTGAGCAATAAAAAAAGTTTTTAAAAACTTGAGCTTGAGAACAAGACTACGGGGTAATAAAAGTGTATAAAAATCGATGCATCTGGTAGTAAAACGCATGGCTTAGAGGTCTGTTTCAAAGAGGTGCGGGTTCGAATCCCTCTGCGTTCTTATTATGCTTATTTGTTTTTATACGTTTTATAAATTATATTTTCAAAGTTTAAGTATATATCGGCATAACACGTATGTATTAACCAAAAAAATATTAACAAGTTTAAAAAGCTGCAAAAAATGCTAATAAAATGACCAATATTTCCATCAATCTATGACTTTTTTAGCTTTTATGTTGGCTAAGGTAATTTCTATTTTAAAAATTATCTGTTGTCCTAGTGTCAACTAGTTCTCAACAACTAGTGCTGGAATCTGAGACAGCATATTGAGTGGCGGTACTCAACGTCAAGATTCGTTTTATCAACGGAGCAGAGGAAGGACAATAATTTAGACATTATCATTCCACCGAGAGCGTATCGAACCCAAAACCGATATTGCGCTACGATGGGCTCAAAAGATACATATTATTATTATCTATTCGTAAAAGCTAAGTGGCCAGTCGTAGCGTAGTGGCACAAGCGTGTGACTGTAAACGACTGGTTGTGGGTTCGATTCCCACTCAAGGAGTGTAAATATTTGATATTTCCATTTTCTTCGCTCTGGTATCGAGGCAAAGTGCAGCGTTAAGTTCCACCACTTAACACACAATGCCTCCGAATTTGGCGGAAAGTGGGGATCGGAGTGTCTTAACACTAGATTCCCTCTCGTGAAGCTAACACTAGATTCCCTCTCGTGAACCTAAAAACTCCCACAGCGTGAAGTTAAAAAAAAACGCTAATATATTTCGAAAAAAAGCATTTTAACGTTATAATATTTAACGTACTCATATTTTTTATCGCACATATAAACTGTACTTAAAATGTTTATCTACCTCGTTTTTATTGTCCCTCCATACACATATACCTTTCGTTTTACTTTAATCTAAAGCAATAAAGAAAAAAAGGTACACAGCGGAGCAGCGAGGTCGAGATAGCCGCATCGCTCAAAGGGCGTCCATCTCGCGCGATGGAGGGATGCGTGGGGGATGCGTGGGGACGGACGGACATGTCCGACGTACAATGTATGTAAAGTGTATCATGGTCATTTGAAATTAAGATGGACTCCGCGTGCCTTTTAATCATATTTCGTATAATAATATACTTCTTTTTGTTTGAGGGTTCGCTGTCATAATGCTGGGACGTTGTTAGATTAATAATTGTATATGTATGTACTTAATATACATATGTAACTTCAAACATAAATATCTGCGAATGTAAAGTTACAAAGATATTATTAATTTTTATGGCCCAAAAGATTATATTCATAGACCATATTCTTATCATAAGCATAAAAACTTATTACGATCACTTTTATTTAATATCAGCAGCCTTTTGCTACAGCTATACGAGTAAACGTATTTCTCGCAAAGCAGAGTAGTCAGAGAGAACCTAGTGTTAAAACACTCGGTTTTCATATATTTTATAGGAAAGAAGGATGAGAATGGTGGGAGTTGGGAGAGCTGACTTACATGCCATCGAAACGGAACACATCATCAGATGTTTGGCGGTTCGTCTTTGATATGATAGTGGTCGCGAGGCAGTCGGAGAACGAATCTCCTACCACCATGCTACTGGGTTACCCGCCTTTTACGGGACGCTACCCAGCTGCGGGGGGAATTGAATTCTTAACCCGTCTCTCCACGGGTAAAAAAATTGTATTTAATCTAACGACAGGGTCACATATCACCACGTCAAAATAGGGTTTATTTTATTAACTGAATGTAATGGCCATGCATATTAAAAAAATAAAAATGGCTTTTTGCAAATTCAGAATTCTAGAAGAAAGACTCCGGAGAAACATCCATTCGCAGGATTTTCGTAAAACGAGGTCGAATGTTTTTCCTTGACGTCTTAACATAATGTAATGTATAAAATAAGAATTGTATATTTCTATAAATAAATAGCAGCTCCGTACTACGTCATATGAGTATACTTTTCCTTTTGTCAATATATTAAACTCAGTTTGAAAGCTTTCATAATTTAATTTTACATTTATGTTCATACAAACACGGCTGTGAAAGGAACTTAAAGTTTGTTTAACTTTTACATGCAGGAGTGTGCGGCGCTGTATGATGTAATACTTTAATTTGTACTTCATATACTGAGCATTAGAGAAAAATATTAATACATTTTTTTATTTCTTTAATATATAAACAAGTTATTGCCTCGAGCCTCGTGTGGTGCTCGATCTGTTTAAATCTTGAGTCAGTCGCAAATAAACAACGTATAAGTGAATACATATCGTGGTTTTCTTTAAAAACATAATCGTCCTGCAAGCTAATATCAACCTTAACACCAAAACATATGGTCGAATTCGAGCCGGATCGTGAACTAATTACCTGAGCTACGATCGCCCGTCGAGAACAAAAGGGACCGAGACCCGAGCGATAACGATGAGTACTACTACGGAATTATTAAATATATTAGAAGATATTGCAACAAAATTAAAGAAAACTCAAATTAACTTGAAAAAATGTCCGAAATCACGCTTAACAAAGGGTTACGTCGAAGCAAGAATTAAAGTTATCGAAGAATATTGGTCATCTTTTAAGCAAACGCACGAGGATTTAACTCGAATAACGCCCAAGGAACAAAGGTCAATATTACCGTACTTCGTTAACGAAGATTATTTTATTTACGAAGACTTATATTTGATATTGGTGGCAGATTTACGTGATATATTAACCTCATCTTCTGGATCATCTGTATCGCAAAATTCAAGTACAAGTTCGAACGCAAATAATTCAGACCAACTCATCAGGTTACCGAGAATTGAATTACCTAGGTTTAGCGGAAATTATGAAGAATGGCCTACGTTCCAGGACTTATTTGTTTCATTAGTGCATGAAAATACTTCATTAAGTGACGTTCAAAAATTACATTATTTAAAGACTAGCATTACTGGAGAAGCCGAAACATTGTTAAAACACGTAAAAATAACACATAAAAATTATGAACAAGCATGGAGTATTTTAAAGTCGAGGTATGGTAATAAAAGATTAATAATAAACTCAGTCTTGAAAAAATTATTTAATCAGAAGAAAATTAATACTCAATCATCAGTTCAAATAAAAAATTTATTAGACGTCACGACAGATTGTTTAAATAATTTACAAAATTTAAATATTTCCACGGATTCTTGGGATCCTTTAATTATTTTTCTGGTGGTACAGAAGTTGGACCCAGAGTCACATAAAGACTGGGAACAAAATGCCTACAAGGAAGACACAGAAGAATTACCTACCTGGAGTGATTTAAAGAAGTTTATGCAATCAAAATACCGCACTTTGGAACTCGTAACGTCATCGGGTCCACGTGAAAAACCTGTGAAGGAACGATCTTTTCATGCTGCTATGTCATGTAAAAAATCTTGTTATTTATGTAAAGAAGACCACGCACTTTGCCACTGCAAGGAATTTTCTAAACTGCAACCTACTGAAAGATGTGATTATGTAAAGAAAATCAACCTTTGTTTTAATTGTCTAGTACGGGGACATTCAGCACATCAATGTAGATTGTCTCAGTCATGTAGGATATGCAAACGACGCCATCATACTCTTCTACACGATAAGAAGAAATTTGATACTCCAGTATCGTCGAGCTCAATTCAACCGGAGGTATCACACCACGTCGTAGAAGAACAAGAAGAAGAATTGCAAGTCAATACAATGGTAGCGTCTCATCACAGTATTGGACAAAACACGGGTATAGCACTACTAGCGACAGCAACGGTAATAACCAGAAGCGAGCAAAAACATACAGTTGTTCTACGTGCGCTAATAGACCAAGGTTCGCAGGCATCGTTTATAACGGAGAAGGCGGCTCAAATGCTCAATCTTAACAAACAATCAGCGAGAGGAAGTATCATTGGAGTAGGATCTACAAAAACAAATGTTAAGCATGTAGTAACGCTACAGATAGGTTCCATTTGGGATTCTAATTTTGAGCTTAATATACAAGCTTAAGTTATGAGGAAGCAACTTACCACTAAGATCCCATCCAAAGCTGTATTTGTTCACCAATGGCCACACCTAGAAGGACTCAACCTGGCAGATCCTAGCTTCCATACACCAGGTCCTATAGATTTGCTTCTAGGCGTAAAGGAATATGCACAAATTCTACAACAACCCCTGATCAAGGGACCAGCAGGTTCTCCTTGTGCACAAAAGACACACTTGGGTTGGATCTTGTTTGGAGAGATAGACACGAAGCAACAAGAAGAATCTTTTCTGGTTCTCCATCATCAAGTAGAGGTGGACAACATGCTGAAATCACTGTGGGAGATAGACACTGATAATAAAAGAAAGCTTACAAAAGAAGAAGTAATCTGTGAAAAAATATATGAAGAGACGTATACAAGAACAAAAGAAGGAAGATATATTGTAAAATTACCTTTTAAAACAAATAATCCAATATCAGTTGACGGGAACACTAAGGAAGTCGCTACAAAAAGGTTACTGCAATTAGAAAAAAGATTTAGAAGATCACCACAGCTGAAAGAAGAATACATTAAAGTCATGAAAGAATATTTAACACTGGAACATATGGAAGAAATACCTGAAAATGAAACAAATAAAGAAAGGGTTGTATACTTACCTCACCACGCAGTAGTCCGCGAAGATAAAGACACGTCGAAAACACGGGTTGTATTTGATGCTTCTGCGAAGGGCTCGAACTCCGTCTCACTTAATGATGAACTTCTTTTGGGGCCACAACTCCAAGAAGACATGAGGAATTTAATTATGAGATGGAGAATGAAACGTGTATGTTACGCAAGTGACATTCAACAGATGTATAGACAAATTATGGTGTATAAAGAGGATGCTGATAACTTTCAACGAATTCTGTGGAGAGAAGATTCATCAAAAAATATTAAAGAATATCGCTTGCTTCGCGTCACGTTTGGTACTGCTTCTGCAAGGTAAGGTGCAGTTAAAACTCTGCATCAAATCGCCGAAGATGAAGGCCAAAATCGTCCTAAAGCTGCGCGAATTATAAAGGAAGATTTTTATATGGACGATTTGATGTCAGGAGATGACACAACACACGATGCAATCATTACAGCAAAAGAAATATCTTCTATATTAGGAAAGGGTGGCTTCAAACTTTCAAAATGGTCATCGAATTGTCCTGAATTTATGAGATCCATTGAACCCAGTCAACGAACAACTCATGCACATTTGGATATAAAACTGGATGGTACAGTCAAAGCACTTGGATTGATTTGGAACTTAGGATCAGATGATTTCACATATCAATTTAACTTACCACTTCATCAAACAAATATTACGAAAAGAATAATCTTATCCGATATTCAAAAATTATTCGACCCATTGGGATGGATTTCCCCAATTTTAATTAAAGCTAAAACACTCATACAAAGGCTATGGGTAGAAAAGGTGGATTGGGATGATAAATTAAGTCATAAATTAGAAGAAGAATGGATGATTATTCGTGAAGATTTTAAAAACGTTGAACAAATTCATATTGACCGATGGCTTGGAACAATTAGTACTGGCACTGAAATACAAATCCATGGTTTTAGTGATGCCTCGATGCAAGCATATGCAGCAGTCGCGTACATCCGAATAAAAACTGCAGATGGCTTCATCAAGACTAAGCTTATTGCTTCGAGGACTAGAGTCGCACCATTACGTACAATATCTTTACCACGATTAGAGTTGTCAGGAGCATTGTTGTTATCAAGATTACTAAAACAAATCGGACAAGCTATGAGAATACAGATGACACAAATGTTCGCCTGGACAGACTCGTCGATTGTAATTGCGTGGCTGTCTGGGGAACCGAATAGATGGAAGCCATTTGTAGCAAACCGAGTAGTAGAAATTATTGAAAACCTTAATAATAATCGTTGGTATCATGTTTCGTCTGAAGACAACCCCGCAGACATAGCTTCCACAGGAATGTTACTTGCTGACTTGAAGAATGCTGATCTATGGTGGAAGGGTCCAGCTTGGCTTTCTGAAAAAGAAATAAAATTAAAACAAACAGATGTATATACAGACCTGGAAATAAAAAAAGAAAAAATACAAATTAATTTAAAATTACAACAGGAAGAAGAAACAGAGAAGGGATTAATGTCACAAATAGAGGAATTTAGATATCTAAAAGAATTGTTAAAAACTATTACCTACTGTCGAAGATTTTTAAATTTTAAAAGAAGCTTAGAGCAAGTAGATGGAAATTTTACAACAGAAGAATTAGAGAAATCACTTTCGTCCTGTATTAAATTAATACAAAATGAAGAGTTTAGAAATGAAATAGATAGATTAAAAAGGAACAAAGCTGTAAGAGGAGACAGTACTATTAAGACACTCAATCCTTACCTGGATGTGAATGATATCCTCAGGGTGGGCGGTCGCCTTCGGCATGCAAATTTAGATGAACTAGCTAAACACCCTATAATTTTAGGAAACAAAAGTAAATTAGTTACCCTGATTATTGCAGATGCACATGCTCGAACGCTGCATGGAGGCGTTCAACTGATGGTTTGTTACGTAAGTAACAAATATTGGATTATACGAGCTAAGAGTTTAGTGAAGACATGCATCCACAAGTGTTTGATATGCGCTAGACAGAGATCAGTTTTCCGGACTCAGATCATGGGAGACCTACCCAAGCAGAGAGTTACTCCTACACGGGCTTTTCTACATAGTGGAGTGGATTTTGCCGGTCCCTTTCAAATATTAATGTCAAGGGGAAGAGGTATGAAACTTCAGAAGGCATACATCTCAGTCTTTGTTTGTATGTCAACTAAAGCCTTACACTTAGAGTTAGTAGGAGATCTGAGTGCCGAAGCATTTATTGCTGCATTCAAACGCTTCGTATCTAGAAGAGGGAAATGCGTACACATATGGAGTGACCAGGGAAGAAATTTTGTAGGAGCCAATAAGGAGCTAGCGATAGCCTGGGAAGACGCTAATCTGACATTTGACGGTGACATAGCAAATGAATTGGCATTAGATGGAACTCAATGGCATTTTATACCACCTTACACACCAAACTTCGGTGGCTTATGGGAAGCTGGAGTCAAATCAGTGAAATACCACCTAAAAAGAGTACTGACCAACAACCTTACCTTCGAGGAAATGTCCACGGTGTTGTGCCAAATTGAGGCTTGCTTAAACTCTCGCCCGCTATGTCCTATAGACAATACTGATGCAGATTTGATAGAACCTCTTACTCCTGGCCATTTCTTAATCGGAGAACCACCAATTGTCGTACCTTCACCAGACTTTAAGAATTCAAAAGTACATATTCTATCAAGATGGCAATATACACAGAAGTTGCTCGGTGATTTCTGGCGAAAGTGGCAATAAGAGTATCTCTCGAGATTACAGCAACGTCCTATATGGCTAAAAAAGACGGAGGATTTAAAAATAGGCGATATAGTCTTGATAAAGACCGATGGTTTGCCTCCCGGCAAATGGTCATTGGGACGTATTGTGGATAAGCATCCTGGTGACGATGGTTGTACGAGAGTATACAGCGTAAAATCTGGTAATAGTGTAGTAAAAAGATCAATCACGAAATTATGTCATTTTCCAGTTAGCACTGAGTAAAGTAGAACCTTAATTATATTTGTTTATTCTTATTGTTAGTACTGTTTTTTATGATTACTTATTTGTATTATTGATTTGATTACATAACATATTGTTACTTTTAGTTCGTTTGTCTTATTCAATTATCTCAGAGTACGTATTTAATATTTTGATTTATATAGATGCATTTGTCTAGATTATTTGTAAAAGGACCTAATAGTCCTTTTGGTGGGCGGAATGTTGATTATTTCTTTAATATATAAACAAGTTATTGCCTCGAGCCTCGTGTGGTGCTCGATCTGTTTAAATCTTGAGTCAGTCGCAAATAAACAACGTATAAGTGAATACATATCGTGGTTTTCTTTAAAAACATAATCGTCCTGCAAGCTAATATCAACCTTAACACCAAAACAATTATATTTTAAAAAATAAATTATTCTTAAGTATTAATATTTTAAATATTAACCAAAATACGAATAAATTAGCAAACTCTCTTAACAAATGATCATTTCATTAAATATTTCTTTGTAATTAACTTATGAAAATTGCACCACAGGGCGCATTGTAATGACATAAACATACAATATAACATTTCAGATAACGCTACAAGATAGTATAGCTTGAATAGCATTAAATAAACTACTAAATTAGATGTGAAGAAGTGCAAGTTCAAATCATTCTAGTTTTTTTTTATAGATTTAGAACAAAAAACAGCGTACAGTGTACGTTGAAGTTACTGTGGAACCAAAGCAAAGTTACTGTGAATAGCTACAGTAGCCCTTTTCAGCTTCCAACCAGCTTTATTCAGTAGAAGTCATGTTGTAAATAAAACGACGCTAATTCCATTACTGGCTCAGTGTGTTTTGTATTCAACGACTATTTACTAACTAAATAGAAAAATAAATTTTAAAACTGCTTGTTTTTGTTTATGTAAACAATAAGCACGTCTAGTTTAAATGTCGCGACGCAAAACTATACAATATAGATACATTATTAAAATAATATTACTTACGTTCGTATATAGTAATGGGTTATTTACTTTTTTTTTATCTTCACGCTGTATCCCGCACACAGCAGGGTAGGCAGAGAGAAACCTAGTGTTAAGACACTCTGTTCCGCCGAAGTTTGGAGGCATTGCGCTTTGCCTCGATACCAGAACGAAGAAAATGGAAACATTAAATATTTTCACTCCACGAGTGGAATTCGAACCCACACCCAGTTGTTTACAGTCAGTTGTTTACTAGTTATTGCTTTCTACTTTCACGCTTTTTCTGGCATAGCAGGGTGAGCAGAGAAAACCTAGTGTCGATACACTCTGTGTCCTACGCACTGCCCTAATACGATATGTAACCCAATTAAGTGGCGGAACTCAACCTCGCGCTTTGTATATTGTTTATGTAATTTTTTTTCTTGCAATCTTTATAAAATATATTTCCTACTTAAATATTCACGCCTCATCTAATTTAACTCAAGAGAGTTTAACTAACTTCTTCTTAAAAGAAAAAACCACTTGTTCTTACAATAACTAAATTATAGCGAGTATATACATATGTCTATTCTGTGTTATATCTCAATCTGTCTTAGATGAAAAAGAAATAACAAAAAATAATGACATTTTAACATTTTTAAAGTTATATTCACACGCTTAGGAAATTGAAAAATACATTTATGAAATGTATAAAAATTTGAATGCAGCGGGATTTGAACCCTAAGCCATGCGTTCTACTATTAGCTGCAATTCGAAATTATTGTACGCTTTATTACAATTTATTTTTGTTGTTCGAATCCTGCTGGGTTCAAATTTATATACGTTTTCTATGTATTTTTCAAAAAATAATGATTTTTTATGCTCTTAAAGAAACTGTACACATTTAACATTTATGATAATCCGTAATATCCCGATGCATGAATACACCGACAGGCGTCTAATTCATCGGAGCGCACAATGCAAGTGTGTCGTATTAATCAGGCCGACTGAGCGCCCCCTGCTACCTGCTACCCGCTACCTGCTACCTGCTGTCGCCGCTACACTACAATCATGTGGATACAACGTTTCTCATTAGCTACTGTCAACTCGTGTATGCGCTTATTTTCTCTTATAAGGTTTTGTTTTTACTGTATTCTTTAAATCGAATGGTTATTTAATTTAAATAGGTTAATTAAACACTTTTGGATTGACAAATAATATAGTAGTGTTAATATTGTCAGTCCTATGGAAAGATAATTATTCTATTTGGTAAATTTTAATAAAGTGATAACTTTACGCTGTATCCTGCACATATCATAAAAGAAAAAAGGAAAGAAAAAGAAAGAAAATATATATTAACTAACAATTTTTTTTTAACACATTCAGAATATCTGATGACCCCATATTAGGTGTTACTGTATCGTGGGTGCCAATTATAATAACAATTTATAGCGACACTCGGTTTTCTAAAAAATAAAAGATACTAAAAACATTACTAAACATATAAATTAATTATGACAAATAATATAAGAAATATGAATAATATAAGAAACCAATCCATAAAGTAAAGAAAGCAGTTGAAATGATTCACGTGTAAAATAAACACTATTGTGTAATATCAGGGTAGGCAGAAGAGTGTTAAAACACTCCATTTCTCATTTTCCGCCGATATCTGGAGCCATTGCTTGCTAAGTAGCGGAACTTAACGTCGAGCTTTGTCCCGATAGTTGGGCGAAGAAAATGAAAATATAAAATGTTTCCACTCCTCGAGTGGGAATTAAACCCACAGCCAGTCGCGTTTACAATCCCACTTTGTGCGCTACGACTGGCCTCAATAAAGTGATAGAAGAGATTTTAAAGTTCTAACCTGTAAAACTCAAACCAAATAAGTAGATATACTGAAGGGAAAGGTTTTTAAAGCCAGTATTAAATCTACGATCGCTCCTCAACTGCGCCGGAATGTCATTACACACTATAATGTATTGGTTAAGTGTGAAATTGACTCCCGAACATGTAATTATGTAAAACTGGAAATTGCAAATGTAATGCATACTCAAATAGCCTATTAAAATACACCCGTATTTTAACCGCGGATATAATAAAAATAAGATATATTTTTTATTATTAATAATTTATTACAATAAGTTTAAAATAATTAGATTATATTAAATTATAAATCAATTTAATTTTGCTCACGCAATAATAGCTGACTAAACTGACGCGAAATATATCTGTGTACATTCATATCTGTACATTAAAAAAGCAGCTCTACGTTTCTTCTGTCATAGAAGGGTAAGGGTGGTCAGAGAGAACAGAGCGCCTTTACACTCCGTTCCCAGCTTTCCTTTCGAAATCTCGGTGTTAAGTGGTGGAACGCAATGCCTTCTTTCTTAGTCTATTGTTTTTAGGTACCAGAGCGAATAAAGTTAAATAATTTAAGTATAATCAATTCCTCAAATAAGAATCAAATCCATCGCATTAACAGTTAGACGCAGTCATACCAAATAAGGTACGACAAATATTTTAAAACAATGAATCACATAATTTAATAAGGAAAAACGAAAATAGTTCTTTAAACTGTAATACTCACCTACATATAGGTAACGTGAAAGCATCAGGGACGATGTTCCATAGGGAAAGTAGAGCAAACCGCAGTTTATACAAGCGTAATACGAGTGTAAGGGGACTTTATGTAGAGACATTCTGCGTTATTAGTTATTAAATCAAACACAAGTAAGATATTTCCGTAATCTATGTATGCAAGATCAATAAAAAAATAAATATACAAAGATATATATTTTTTGTAGACATTGTAGACATTTTCTAGTAGAGAACGAAGAAACGCACCATAAACGCAATCTTTTATGAAAAAAAGAGAGATTGGTAAAAGTAGAACTTAGTTTTTAAAACACAAACGATAAAGTTCTTTGAAATACATTTTGTCCTTTTTAAAACCATCAAACAGTTCCAAGACGAAAACGTAGTACACAACAACGTACAAATAGTTTGTGTTAAGTCAATAATTTATCCACAAATACAAATTGTATTTGTAAATTTTATATAATATTTTAAAAAGATTTAACAACAGATGTTAAAAAAACAGGTCAGTAGAGAACACAAATTTGGACGTACACGAGTATAAATAATGCGCTGCAAAGCTCCAGTCACAATTAACCGGTCGCATGAAAGCTCTCTGAAGAAGATGGATGCAGGTATAGTATGTTATAATAATATTTTTTGTATAAAAATAAAAGTATTCTTATAGAATTTTTCATATTTCATATATTACTATGTAACTTGGTACATATAATTACAAATTTAGTAGGTACTGTAAGTATTGTCAGTAAGAACGCTTGTGAGAAGTTAATAATCGCAACACAGTTTCAAACTAAAGCGAATAGTGCAATGTTTTTTTGATATTATCGTTATAGATAGAAATAAATAAATAGAAATATTTCATCGTAGGTAGTTTATGTAAAATACGAGTAAGATAGACAAGTGTCGATCGCACCACAGCATTTAATATTGTTATAAAATATTATACACGCCTATCTGCTATGCAGTAAAAGCGTCAAGTTGCTCGTCTTATAAATTGTTCATCTATACTAATATAACAAGGTGAGGTTTGGAACTTTATTTGTAAGGGGTAACGTCGAACTGAAATGTGAATACTGAACCGACTAATGAAAATTCTTTCACAATTAGAAAGCTACACTATTTAGGAGGCTATATATAGGTTATATTTTATTATGACTAAACAAAAAGTTCAAAAAATCCAAAAGCCGCGAGCGGGTCGCTAGTCTTTACATATTTTGAAGCCGTCGTTGCGTAGTTGTCGGCGGCTGAATGTAAATGCAATGGTTGTAGGTTTTAACTTCTTTTGGGGGATTGATTATATATTGATGTCATATCTACGCTCAAGCACTGAAGACAAATCGCGGTGTTAAGTTTGGTTAATTAACTAAAAAGAATCATCGACGTTTAGCGCGTTATTACATGACATTAGAGATCAGTTTATAGCAATATACACGATATACGGGTAAATTCATCATTTTGAGTTCTTAAAATAATCTTTCAAATAAGACAAATTAAGACGACGTACGTATATTTCTGTAGATAATTACAGAACAAACTTATGTCTAAGTACAAGCAACATGTAAGTTAGCAAAGCGCCCGCCGTACTGCGTCGCGTCTCACGCGTTCATTACTTAAAGAGTTACTAATTACATTACAGAGACGTCCGTGGACAAGAGAGCGACAACAGAGCGCAGTGCTTGTAACGGCGCATTAGAAAATTAAAACTATCTTAGGCTTCTTGTGGTTATCGCGGCTCAGTGAGACTATATATAAAGGTTGTAATTTCGTTTCCTACAATAGCTCGTGATTATAAAAAAGTAACTACACTATTTTTCTCGAATTGCGTGTTAGTCGGAAAGTACCTAGTGTTATGACACTCCATACTCCATTTTCCGCTCCAAATCGAGATATTACTTCTTGAGTGGCGAATACAAAGTGCGGACTTTGTCTTAAGTACCAGAGCTTACAATATATAAGATATATATAAAATATAATCATTCCCCAAATGGAAATTGAACCCATAACTATCGCTTTATAATCAGACGCTGTTCCACTGCTCCACGACAGCCTCATTTTTATGAGAGTAAAGATACTTAAAATTCTCTAGCAATCGCGGGAAAAAGTGAACGAAGTCATTTGACAGTAGGTTCTCTCAGCCTTACTATCCTGCCCGCTTTGTAAATGTGCTTTGTGAAATCAAAACTAATAATATATATACAATGTAATTGAAATAAACGTCATGAACTTTTGATATTATAGACCTGCCTTCATTCGGCGAATCATTATAATTATGTAGTTATACTTGTTTAGTCTGTTACACGTATATCATATTAAATTTTAAATAAAACTTACTGCGTATTTTTGTTGATATCTTAATATTATGAGTTTCAGCTGAAATGTATGTTTTCTTAGATTCAACATTTACTTTTATTTAACCTTTCCATTCATATATAGTCTAGTCTACACAACAAAGTTGTATATAACCAAACAAGCAACTTGATATATTTAAATACATAATTATTAATAAGTAAACAAAGTAGAAAAGTGGCGATATAATGATATCTGATACTCGAGTAAAGAATCTAAAATAATGAACGCGGAACAATACCATAGACCGCAGCGGCGGACGTTTGTTTCAACGTAATTAAATTAAAATTTCGATACTATTGTTAATAATTGCCTTTATGTTTACTCTATAGCTACTTTGCTATTATTAATTAATATAGGGTTGGTGATAAAAGAATCAACACTTTTATATATTATAAAAAGATATATATACTTTTTTTACCATCACGCTGTATCCTGCACACAGCAGGGTAGGCAGAGTGAACTTAGTATTGTTTTTTTTTAATAAAGGAACTCTGTCCATGGGCTCACAGGTGCCCATGGCATTAGTTAGTATTAATTTGTATACAGCGTGACAATTCAAAACCACTGAGACTTATATTTTATCTTATTATCTAGTGATGATGTCCATCACTGATCAAGTGCAAACGTTTATTTTTTTATTTTTATTATTCTTTTTTTTACCTAGTATTAAGACACTCTGTTCCCCATTTTCCCCTGAATTCTGGAGGCATTTCCTGTTAATTCGTTCTAACTAAATATTTTACACGTATAATTTGTAATACGTATCTCAATTGATATATTATGGCAGCACTGTGCCTTGATTTGATTCTATTGCTCATATTGTTGGTGATTGGTAAATGTATTGACTAATAATGACAGCTCTGTGTATTATATTGTATAAATAATTAGTTATTGTAATGTATTAATGTTTGAGCAGACGAATTAAACCTTGCTAATTCTTTAGTGTAATTTCATAAGTATATTTAAAGCATAAGTATAAAGGAATTAATTGATTAAGTAAGTAAAGGATTAAGTTGTGGTTTAATTAATGTTATTTTAAAATTGAACATAACAATTGTGATAACAATTGTTATAAAAATATTTAAATATATATTTATAAGTAACGAATATATTCTTCTTATTTCACTTGATATTTACAAAATG
Source organism: Dryas iulia moderata (assembly GCA_019049465.1). Taxonomy (NCBI): domain Eukaryota; kingdom Metazoa; phylum Arthropoda; class Insecta; order Lepidoptera; family Nymphalidae; genus Dryas; species Dryas iulia. Next base: position 896,333 of record CM032426.1, read on the forward strand.
TTTTTTTTTATAATCTGCAGTCATAAACAGACACAATGTTATATTAGGAAGCGATAGAATCGTCACCTACATATTATAACAAGATATAATATTGAGATACACACACACACACACACAACTACTTAATATAATACTACAGATGATTTGAATGTATAAGGATTTATATACACTATTTTGTAATTATTATTTTTAATTTGATATTATTTTCATTCCAGGTGTTTTTATTGCTTAAAGAATAAACTATAAACAGCTCTCATTCAAATTATGCAAATCTATCTGAGACTTTTACATTTGATTCAGTTACGATTATGAATATTTATTCATTTTGGATATCATACAATATCTTTGCTTAAGATTCTCTTATTACTGCTATATCCATACTTATATTATAAATGGGAAAGTCTGTGTGTTTGTCTGTCACGCTTTCACGGCTAATCTAACGGTTCGATTTAGACGAAATTTAGAATAAATGTAGTAAAAATGACTGGGTCTAACATAGACTACTTATTTTTTCAAAAATCAACCTCTATAGGGTTGAAATAGGGGATGAAAGTTTATATGAAAAATCTAAACCGCTTGACCGATTGTACCTAATGTATTTTGGCATAAATATAGTTAATAATCTAAGCTTAAACATAGGCTACTCGAGTGATTATATTCACATATTAATTTCTTCACTCTGGTACCTAAGTCAAAGGGCAGCGTTTAGTTCCGCCACTGAACAAGCGATATCTCGAAGTTTCAGACGGAAAGTGGAGGCCAGAGTGTCTTAACACTAGGTAATTTCTTATTATGTAGAAAAAAATCTTAATTTGAACTTGAAAGCAGGGTAACCCTTTTTAAAAAAGAAATATATACGTGTAAAGAATACGTAAAAAACAGCAAAATAAAAAGGAAATTTAAGATATTAATTTAGATTCCAAAGAATAATCTCGACGCAGACAAGAGTTTAAGTTAAATTTATACGCGACGCAGCGTTTGTAAGTCGCCAGCCCTAACCGCCACTCGTCATTTTAACTTGATCAGTTAATATGCACATTATGACTGTTCACTCTCAAAATATACGGTTAATAAATAAATCACTTTTAATACTATGTGCATCAGAAATGAAAGAAGATAAACTTTTGCTTCCTTCGTAGTTACTTCGTAGGTACTCAATTGAAAATAAGTAAATTAGTACATACTTTATAATTATTGTTTTATGTGATGGAACATAGATTTTATCATTTTAATAAAATAGCTGGTATGTAATTATAAAAGCGGTTTAACCTTGTTTAGGAGTTGGTATTTTTTCAGTCTTTGTGTTAAAAATTAAACATGTAGAGATATTTTTGCTATATTTTATAAAAAAATAAAAAATAAGACCATGATGTTGTTGCACAGTAAGAATGTGAATAATTTCAAGTTCATATTGGAATTAGACGAACATAATCAATGTTTATTATTTAATTTCCAACTTTGCGAGTAGCTTAATAGTGGTGTTGAGTGCTTAGTGAGAGGTGAACTGACAGTACCTAAATCACGAAATCCTTAGTGAATAGATTGGTCTTATAAAATTATAAAAATAAAGAAAAATTAAAACACAATCATACTGAATAAACTGTAATATGTATATATTTATGTACATATATGTGCATATATTTATATACATATTACAATTTATTGATTGCTTCTTCTATAGGTGTTCTAAATTCTATATATTTTGTAATATAAATGATACTTTATTATTCATTTTACCTACATACAAAGTATTTTAAGTATCGATCGTGTCTGCGAGTTGAACCCAGCGTCTGCGGCATATCGAGTGAAAGGTTTACGACACCCGCGAGACGTGGGCGGGCGAGGGCGGTCGAGGGCGGGCGGGTAGGTCTGCTGGCGGGCAGGTTCCAGTGCAGTGAGAGATGCCCATGCATAATGTAATGCCCTGCAATATTTGGATTTACTTGTTTTAAATAAATCTGAGTCATTTGATGAGGTTACAACTTGAATTTAATATAATTAGTTTGAGTTAGCCACAGGGTCTCAGTGCAAAAATGAAATATTTGAGCTTAAATTTAAAAATACGTCAACTTAACATAATGTATTTATTTAGTAATATACCTGATAACTAATGTTTTCTATATAGCTATATAATTTTTTTTACCCTTATTTTGGAAAGCGAACCAGGTAGCCCCAGCAGAGGTAGCAGAGGTCCACGGCAGACACGACGAACTTTACGTTGCCGGAACAAAAATTGAAAGTGAGTGTTCACAAATCGTGAACGGGGTTCCATGAAAATATATGGTTTCAATAGTAAAGAACTAAATTATTGACTTGACTTTACCTATTAATGTCAGATAATATTTGAAGAAGCTCTTGACTTACTTAAATAAAATGCATATTTTTCATATTCAGTACAACGTATACTAAAATATTTTGTTTACCCAACAGTGTTATAATTCACTAAAGGAGAGATATCTTGAGTTAGCTGCAATAGATTACAATAGCTAGTTTACACATACTGGGGATATAGTTTTACGGGAACAACCGTAATCTGCTAAATTTTTAAAGCTGTTTTTGGAAGCCTGAAGACCTCTGGGGACTGTAGACTTAGTATATGTAGGATTTGCACGAAAGGATATTGTTAGAATTTATACTTATAATTGTATAAATATTATTTTTGATATTACGACAATACTTGTTCATTTTTAGTTACTGGCTATATTCTTTTTATAATATCCTCGATGACTTAAAAACATTATTATAAGAAGTATTCAAAATGATTGTTTATTCTGGTTTGACATTTTGTAGAAGGAGAAATCAAAATAATATATAGTTATTTCCTCTAATGGGAATCAAACCGACGACTATTGCACCTATTGTTAGATCATCACTATAGCCTCTCGTATACAGGTTACTATATTAGTCAATAACGAGTGGTTACCAAACTAAGTAAGTCATGTTAGACGGCTAGTTAATATTAACGGTGGCGGAGTGGCGGAGTGGCGGCTCCCTTATGACTGCTCATGCATAATGTAGCGCGTTACCTGCCCGCCCGCATCGCTCTACACTCCACACTCTACACTCTACTGCGGACGCGTTCTAATACAACTTTACTATTTAAAACTTTAAAACGTTTATTATCGCTACTGAAATCTCTTTACCAAATATTTGGTTGGTGTCAAATAACTGTAAACATAATATTTATATGCATATGTACGTTTGAATTGAGGCCATCGTGGCGCCTGTCTGTAGCTGAGATTCATTGCGGGTTCGATTCTTGTAAGAAGAACGTAATGTATTTAATAAATTAACATTTTTTTCCTCTGTTACCTAAGACAAAGCGCGATGTTGAGTTCTTTCACAATGTCTCGAACTCAATTGAAAAGTGGAGTGTCTTGACACTAAGTTCTCTCTGACTACCCTATTATACGGAAAAAGCTTCATCCCGTTTTTTTGCTTTTTTATCTGTTATTGAATAAGGAAGCAAACGAGCTGAAGGACCACCTGATGGTACGTGGTTACCTTCGCACATGGACATCCACAACATTAGAGTTGCGACTTACATGTCATCGAACCGGAACACTTCATCAGATGTTTGGCGGTTCGTTTTTGACCCGATAGTGGTCGCGAGCTAGTCGCAGAACGAATTTCCTACCACCAAACTACTGGGTTACCCGCCTTTTACGGGTTGCTACTCAGCTGTGAAGGGGAATTGTATTCTTAACCTATTCCCCCCTTACCTGCTATAGATTGAGGGTGATTAGACTAAGTAGGGTGATGAACTCCACTTCTTGTCTCAAAATTGTCAACTTAGTCCTAATTGTGTTTAAGCAAAGTATACTGTTTTCTATTAATTCTAGTACAATAATTAAACAACACATTTTCACATCAAAACTTTGGCGCGTAACAAGAAAGCGGTGCATAAGTTATAAACAACATGTAAATAATAAATGAATTTTGATAACTTTTACAAAGAAGCAAAATCTTGTAATTTGAAACAACTAAGAAATATAAAAGCTCCCGCTTTATAATTACAACTCATAAACAAGTATTCAGGGAAGCTGAGCTTTGCTTATGAAAGTTTTAGGAAGCGTGTTTAAGTCTCTATTCCGGGGAAGAAGGGAGAGCGGGTTAGTGGCTCGGTATGGAGTAAGCTTTACGAGGGGAACTTTTGCTGCGGAGTGAGTGGTGTACTGAGAGATTTACGTTTACATACTACTTTTGTTTTAACTAGGGTATGTTCTTGGGTTTTAGTTGATGCAATAAGTTTATTTTTTTATAATTTAACAGAGAAATTGGTCAATAAGCCTATAAAAATCATAACAGATATAAAAAGGATTAATTATATAACAACTTCTTGATTTTTCCAGCGTAGGAGTATAGTCAAAAAGGACTAGTATTAAGACATTTCGTCCTCCAGTCTTCGCCTGAAATCATGAAATTGCGTGTTGAATGGGGGAACTCAACGCCGCGCTTTGCCTTAGGTATTCGGGCAAAAAAAATAAAAATTAATGTTATCATTTTCCCGAGTGCGAATCGAACCCATAACCATCAAGTTTATAGTCCAGCAGTCCCATTCCACCACGATAGTCTCTTAAAAGGAATAATAATATAATACCTCTTTATTTATAAAGATATCTTAAATTATAATTTATTTTTTAAATTTGGCGTAATAGAGAAAAGAGAATGGACAGTGGAGAAGAGCATTAGTACATTTTAAAGGGAGGCGAACCGAGTGTGAGCTAACACTAGAGTCGCAAGTTCCGTGCGCTGAGGTCGAAGTCGGTCGACAATTAGATGAGTACAGTTAACCCATGGAAAACTATCGAGTCTTCTATTATTAAGAGGATGTTGATTAACAGGTTGTTCTATTATTAACAGGATGTTGTGTATGTTATACTGTTAGATCATTAAGTTTAAATATAAAATAATACCTTGACCATGTTACATTGCAAACTTCAATCCCTTATTTGAATCGACTATTATCATCTTCTCTACACCATATAATATTAACTAAAAATACCGTGAATACATTATATAAACCCTCAAGAGAATATTTAAAAATTCCACCTCTAAGAAAAGTAAATTAAACAAATTTAAAAACTTATAACAGTGTAAGGTAAAAGTTTTGATAATATACATTGCAGTTACATGGCGGGAGCTCACTAATTAGTTAAGTTGGATTTGATCAGCTCATCGGACCTGCGGAGAGAAAGAGATATAGAAGGAGAGTGGGAAAGAGAGAGACAGAGATATTACAAGTTAGATAATATGATTAGCTAACAAGATACGTTATGATCGCGGATCATTCAAACTTAGATGGAAATTTTTATGAAAATATTTTAAAATATATTTTTAATACCTTTAAGTATATTTTTTTAAAGTAGCAGGGAATGAAGAAGAGTGTCTTGACAACCTGTTATCTCTACCATCTGGTGTATACATTATATGTCTCTCTATACTACTAAAGGGGTAAAGTTTGTAACTTTGTTTGTAAGAGGTAATTTTTTTTCACTAAATACATATGTAAAATCACATTTTTTTACAATCTTTGTCTGTGTGTCTGATCGACAAGGTGTTACTCTGCATCATTATACTAGGAAAGCACCATGCTCATGTATCACGTATGATGTTACATTACTGATCACATCATTATGGTGATGATCACAATACTGGTATTTTGGAGGTAATAGCGACGCGTGCGAAGCCACGAGTAACGGCTAGTCATTAATAAAATAGTATAAAAATTAATTACAAAATTTATAAAATGTTTCCTACGTTAAATTTTATTAATATTTTAACCTCGCTTGTCTACCAAATACAATAAAAATATTATTTAACAGATTCAAACACAAAAACATTTATTTTTTGCATTTTTTTTAGCAAATACTTTAAGTATATACTAAAGAAGTGAAATTAATCAATTTACAATATTTTATGCAAAAAATCATAATCAGACCACAATTGTATAAGAGTCCTTCTTTCAATTTGCAATAAGATCCGGTCTGACGGAAATTAATTATTCTACGAACTACTTACTTTCGTGAAAAGGCGCTCGGTTGAACAAGTTGCTTGCTATGTCAGTATTAAATATTTTTAGTACAACAATATCACTGTCAAAGCAAATTAAATGTTATTTTTATATAATATATATCAACATATGTACGCCTATTTTTAAACTTATAACGCTAAATATCAAAAATCCATCCTAATCCAAAAATGTAGTTTTTGATAGATCTAGAAATATTTATTTTTGTAATGTAGTAAATGAATTGTTTTATTTGTAAATTAAAAAAAGAACAAAATATTATTGCTATTAACCAATCGAAGGATTGTATATTCAACTTTTACTTTTCTTAAAAAAACGATTTATTCAAAACATGACAAACACTCGACATGCAATGATTGTATTAAGGGCAAAAAGTGGAGAACGGAGGGTATTGACACCACATTCTCTCTGACTGCTGCTGACCCTGCCGGAAGGTGAAGCTGAAAAATAATTATAAAAACATAAGTTAATTTACTTTTACAAGCATTCTTATATAATTTTATACGAAATTGCTTTATTTCATTGCCCGCTATAAATAACATGAAAGATACCTACCGTAAAAATTAAATGTATTGTTCTATAAAAGACTCATAACTAAAATTTAATATTGCTCATAAATTAAGAATTCCTTATAAATTATGAGTTTGTTATAAAAAAAATAATAAAAATATATTTTCCAAATTCGAGGTATTTATGAGCCGCTGAAAGGTTTATGTCCGACGACGAACCAATGCGACTATTCAAAATTGCTTGTAATAAAATATACATTTAATTATGAATTTATTTTAAATAATAAAAACATTCCGCAGATTACTGAAAATTACGAAAACTTTTAAAACTATTTTACTAAATGGATTGGATTTAATTAATTTCTATTATTTATTAAATATGTTTAAAAAAACTTTTTTTTAGATTTAAGAGTATGTTTATCTTAATTTCATTATTATATTTAAAATATTTCCTTAAAATTACTACTAGTAAGTAGACTAGGAGTAGTAATTCCACAGCACTGCATGTCTCACTAATAGCATGTAGTGATATGTCATTTTAGCTTATATTTTCAGCAAATTTCATTTAGAAAGAGACTTAGGGACAAATTTAAAGACAACCAACAAACAAAAATCATAAAAAAAACATAAACAGTTTAAATAATAAAAATATAAAGTTAAATTAAAAACTTTATTTTTCACGAGTACATTCAGAAACACGAAATAAAACATTACTTTTATTTTCGTACCGGAACTTATACAAATATTCACTTAACACAATGATCGAATGGATTTTAAAAGTAAACACGAAGGTGTATTTTTAAAATAAAACGCTGTAAAAGGTTTATTGAAGCAAAAACCGCAAGCATCGAGGACGGACGCGGCTCCGTCACACGCAGGCGTTGCTTTATTATATTGTTTGTGCATTTTAACATTTTCCAATGAAACGCAATAGGATAAGAACCCACGCTTCCTGAAATCTATGCAAGGAGTAAGAGAGGCTAATCTATCTATCTATCTAGGCTATCCGTCAACCGCTAATGAAATTTTTGTGCTTGTTTAATTTTAAATAAACAATACTTTTGGTTCACGAGAAATATTAGCATTTCACTTTTCTGTTGTAACACTTAATCGTAACTATTTTGTTATATGAAAAAGTTTGTTTAATTTTTTTTTGTCTTTTTTTTTGTTTTTTTTTTTTAGCTTCACGCTGTATCCCTTGCGGGGTAGTCAGAGAGAACGGAGCGCCAAACGCTACCGTCCCTGCATACTTCTTTCGCCTCGTCCACTGTCATCAACTTTTTCATACACGCCCTACGGGGGGTCCTCATGCTTTTTACGTGAGCTTCCTCCAGTATTTTCAATACTGTGTTTTCGAAGGTCAACCGAGGTCTCACCCTGCCTCTCTTACCACTCACCTTTGCTTCATAAATCTTTCTTACCATTCTTCCATCACTCATCCTCTCGACGTGCCTAAACCAGCTAACCTTTTTTAATTAATAAGAATAATTTTAGCTACATAGTTGATGTAGCTAAAATTATTTTAAATATATTATTATCATGTTTGGTCCATCGTATTGCAGCGAGAAAGCGCCTTACTTTTAATGTTGATTGGTAGGTTTGATTTCCTTTATTTATTTTCAGCGTTAAGTTTTGTACTCATCACACAATGTCTGGATCCTAGGCAAGGTACTAGTGAAGGGAGTGTTTTGACACTCGGCCCTCTCTGCCTACCCTGTGACAGACAAAAGCGCGAAGCTATAATGAAAAGAATAGTTAGTTAAAACATGCCTCATGTTTGATTTAAACCCAAAGCTTGTCCTTTTAAACACTACCAGGATGAACCGATAATTAGCAATCATTTAAGATTTGAAATGAAATTATAATTTTAATTTGAAAAAACTGACCCATTATTTATTTAAATTTTTAACAAAAACTGTTTTTGAACGTACAACAGAGCGAAATATGCATTTTGTTTTATTTTTTACTTGAGATATTCTCAAACTTAATAATCAAAACGTCCGGAGTCCGAACTAACCGTCAATACCAGTCTAGAGTTTATTCTAAAAGCAAATTTTATAAAAAATAGAAAAAAATCTTGTTTAATTGGGACTGCATTTAAATTTTCCATCCAAACCAATTAAGTTTCCAAGAAAGCCCAAGAAGTAATTTCTGCCATTTATCCGCCATCGAGTAAATACACTTAGGTAAAGCAAATCGCCGGTCTCTGGGAACTGGGACTCACTCCACTTGCACACTAACCCAGTTTGTTTACTAAATAATTAACGCGATACTTTGACTTCTGAGCTCATTTCGTCTCGCCCCATGTATGTATGTGGTTCTAGGTATTCGTCGAATTTAGAATGGTGAAATATTCCTATGCCTAAGTTGTTAATGCCGTCTCCAAGTGATTTTACATTTTTTTGTCGTGGCTTGGGGGCAAAAAGTGTAACTTTAAATGAGGCTGGTTGGGGATTCGATTCCCACTCGAGGAGTGAAAATATTTAATATTTCCATTTCCTTAGCTCTGGTGTCGGTTGAGGCAAAGCGCCGCGTTAAGTTCCGCTTCTTAATACACAACTCCTATATAATTCAGCGGAAAGTGGGAAACAGAGTTTCTTAACACTAAGTTCTACCCTGCTGTGTACAGTGAGGAATACAGTGTAAAGCTAAAAAAGAAGAAAAAAAAGATAAGAACAAATTTACAAAACTGTAATGTTCAATAAATTTCTACGTCTCTTAACTATATATAACGTACTCGTACTTATTGAGCTGTTTTCGGGAGGCGCGGGTTCAAATCATGGCATATAACGGCATGGCACGTTAAACTTTTGTACTACAAGTAAGTAAAGCTTCTTAAAAATTAACTATACTATATAAGTTAGATACAGAAGTAAGCTTACTTCCTGACTTTGGAGATTTTAGCCAGAAGCCAGAGTTAACGGTAATAGTCCCCAGTTAGCTCCGGGCTACTGAAAGTGCATCGCTTTTGGTGCGATTACCTAACGTCACTTGTAAGATGTACTAAGTTTAACTCACTTAGCTGAGTTAAGTAGTCTTTTCGGAAGTTTACTTTCATTATTAAATAAAAAAGTCATCTAACATACTATTGGAGACGACATTATCTTAATGAATACAAATATATTAAGGTACAATTATTAGAAAAATTAAATAAGTCTAACATAAAATTCTAATTGTTTACACAAAGTTTTGCCTGACTTTGTGTACCTGATACACATACAATATATACAGCTTCTAGAGAAACCGAGGCGAAGCGAAGTTGAGCTCTAACGTATGACTAACGCCCGAACACTCATAACAAATTTTTAAATGAGTCAAATAAGACAGTGGCAATTGGATGTAAATTATTAAAATTATTATTAAGACAATATATAAGATATTTTTGTTAGCTTCACGCTGTATTCCGCACAGAGCAGGAGAGAACCTAGTGTTAAGTCACTCCGTTCCCCACACACCGCCGCATTGTGTGTTAAGTGGTGGAACTTAATTAAAGCCACCTCGACACCAAATCAAAGAAAATGGAAATATTAAATATTTCCACTCTTCGAGTCAGAATCGAACCCATATCCAGTCGTTTACAGTCACATGTTTGTGCCACGACTGGCCCCACTATATAAGATAAAGAAAAAAAATATATAGTTAACAATAAAGCAAAATTTAAAAACAAATGAAACTATTAAAAATAGCACACGATTAATCAATGTTACTAAAAAACGTTGATTAAATTAATGAAATGACGTCCAAAAGCCTTTGTATTTAGTCATTCAGTTGTTAATACAACGATCTGTTAACTTATTTCCACGCACAGAGCGGTGTTCGCTGTCAGGTCTGGCTTTGGGAGGGCATTTTAATTTACTTTGCAGACTCCGACCGTCATAATCTCGTCTGCAATTGCGTGATTTAGCGGATCTAGAATTATGAAATTACTAGGTTTTGACTTTTTCCTGTGACTTCGTCTGGATAGGATATTTACTTTTTAATTTAATCGCGATATTTATTTTGCAAATACTTAGGCAAGTTGCAGGGGAGCAAATTTACTTTTTAATTTTATTAGGATACCTAATCTACAAATATTTTACATAAGTTGCAGGGGAACACCAAGAGTGAAATTCCTGAAATTCTCACGAAAACTGGAAAAACAAAACTTTGTATTTAAAAGTTAAATAAAAGCAAGCCCGAAGCGAAGTTGCAGCATATATTTCGTATTATGTACATATAACTAAACTTAACTTAAAACTTACTTACCAGTCTCCTGCAGTAAGTCAGTTGTCGCATGTAAAGTCATATTCCCCTAATGCCAGGCAATTAGCTCCGCAAACACGTTCCTACCTGCACATACCTGCTCTCTGTTACTCGCCTTACCGCCCTACTTGCGCGTTTCAAACGACAACCATTAACAATTCACATGAAAAATACATGAAAATGTTATGGCTTATTGTTTTTTGCATATATGTTGTAGGTATGGAGTTCAGCTCTCAGTATTATACAAAAATAAAACATTATAACATTGAAGTATAATATTAGTCGCCAGTCGTGGCGCAGTGGCACAAGCGTGTAAACGACTAGTTGTGGGTTCGATTCCCACTCGAGGAGTGGAAATGTTTAATATTTCCATTTCCTTCGCTCTGGTGTCGAGGCGTCAAGTTCAGCTACTTAACACGCAATGCCTCCGAATTTGGCGGAAAATGGGGGACGGAGTGTCTTAACACTAGGTTCCCTCTGCCTACCCTGCTGTGTGCAGGATACAGCGTGAAGGTAAAGAAAAAGAAAAAAAAAGTATATTATTAAATTGTTGAGGCGATCACAGCGTAATTACGCTGTGTTCACATTCAGACACTGTCCCATGGGACAGTGTCTGAATATGAACACGGTTTTAGTTAAATTTATTTCTTTGCTCTAGTACCTAAATATAGTATAGCGTGGCGTTGTGTTCCGCTACTTAAGCACATTGTCTTCATTTTGAGCGCGGCGTGGAGAAGTAAGTAACTTGATACTAGGTTCCCTTTATCTTGATATGCGGGTAAATGAAATTGGAAAGGAAATATATTTACTAGTATTTCTTTTCCTAGGCCGATGGACTGTATTTAAAGTAATCTGGTTTACCCGTCTACCCACAATGTTCTGTATAGCACATATTAACTCCACCATTTATTCAACAACTTTTTTTATTTCATTAATAACCAAATTGAATACATAAACACCAGATTAGTTATTCTCTTCGGTTTATTCTCTTTTGATATTGTAGCAAAAATAATCATGTCATTGACATTGATTATTTACTACAGATATATCTACTATATAATTTACACACTGTCAGTATAAATAACGTTCTGGAGTGTCAGTTCTGTCCACCTTAATATAAGATTAAATTTAGTTCAGTTCTATGTGAGTCTATAAAACAAAGCGACATTTAGTGGCCTCGAGGCGACCGGACTGGACAAGGGAGAGACTAATAAAAAACAAACATATAACTATATATGTAAGCTCACACGATTTACGACTTAAAAGGAAAGCAATAAAGGTCCTTCACTTCACTTCGAACAACTTTCTGTAAGTTTGCTTCGTGGGTGGAATTTTACGTGTCACATTTGGCATTTAATTTTCTAAACTATATTATACTCTAGCAAGTCTCTTGTTAGTTGTAAATAAACTTGTGCGGTTCTTAATTTTGAGAAACAAATATTAGAGACAGACACATTCACTATTTACAAGATTTGTCTGCGATTTTGTATCGCGGTTTGGGAGAAGACAGTCTGTACGTGATAACTATAACTTTAACTCTCACTCGAGCACTCAAGGGAATATTGCTATATTATAATATATTGAGTTCATCGTGGCCCAGTGGATCGACATCTCAATGTAAACGTAATTGATTGTGGGTTCGATTTCCACTCGGACGAGTAATAAAAAGACAAAAAAAGAAGCACCGACTTCAACCACTGGCAAGTCGGAGCGTCTCAATATTAGACGTTTTCTGACTAACCTGCTATGCTCACACAAGCTAGAAGCTGAAGTAATAATATTTTCGGCTTTATATTTTTTATTAGAACAGTTTACTTAACTGTAAACATAAACAACAACAACTTGGGCCTCTTCGCGTATTATTATTTTTTCACTATCGCACTGTATCCTACGCACAGCAGGGTTCTTGCAGGGTTTCGTTCCCCATTTTTCGCAGGGTTCTACAGATATTGCGTGTTAAGTGGCGGAACTTAAGGCCGCGCTTTGCCTCGACCATAACGAATAAAATGGAAATATTCATTTCTCTCCTCTAGTGGGATTCAAACCCACAACCAGTAGCGTTTACAGTCACATTATAGTTCAATTCAATTATATTATAGCGGCTTATTAATTCTACGAAAATATACAATATCACTATGAATTCTAAATTCCCACTACATATCTTTGTCTGTTGGATCACAACCACTGAGCCATAGGGGTCAATATACGCTTGAGCATCGCTAAACTATAAGTGTAATTTTAATAACTCCCCTGCCAGTGAAAGCTAATTAACCTTTGAACGTACGTAGGAGTTAATCTCAGCGAGCAATCTGATATCGGTAAATTAAACGCGCCATTATTATATGTACCAGAGTATTGTATGTTGTGTATTTTCTTCTTATTTGTAATAATAGTGTAATAAATTTTAAATTTACTTATAGCTTTACGCTTTTCATATAGAAAGCAGGGTAGTCCGAGAGAGCCTAGAGACAAGTCATTCCGGTCTCCACTTTTTACCCTCAATCGCAAAATCAAGTGTTAAGTGGAGCAACTCAACGAAAAAATGATATTCCAAAAATTAATTATCAAAGTATATTATCAAAGTATATCTTTTCACGGCTTTTTCTTCATTGAAGGATAGTTCGAATACAATATTTGCATATATAGTGTATTTTAATACTACTTTATATACACATACGAGTACACGCATAAAGCTTCATCTTACCGTTGTTGTAATTAATATTATAATCCATATGGATGTGTTTACGCGGCGACGGCGTCTAATTTAATTAATATTAATTTATAAATTATTCAGATACTCCCTCAAGGTGGCGCAATGAGAAAACCGCTAGCTGCGCGGTAGTTATAGGTTCAACTATTGTGTATTTCTTATTAGTTATAATAAGAAATCAACCTGTTTAAAGAGATGTACAAGATTGATGGTATTTTTCTAATAAGAACACGCTAAGCCCTGATTTACAGGAAAAAAATGGAGATCGGAGTGTTACAACACTAAGTTAATTCTGCTATCCTCATATACTGGAAAAAGCAGAATTAGCTTTTTAATAAAGGCATTCCACTGAATCAATTGCATTAATAGCCCTTAAATTCATCACGTCTGACATTTAAAAGTTTCTAAGCTTAAATGAGAAGAAAACAAGCTCCTTAGCGTCTCTCAATTTCATGCCAAGCCACGACGGCTTGGGGGCACAAAGTGTGTACTGTAAATCCGAGTAGCTGTGGATTCGATTCCCGTTTGAAGAATGGAAATAATTGATTTTCCCATTTTCTTCACTGTGGTGTCGAGGCAAAGCGCGGCGATAAAGTCTGCCACTTAACACGCAATGTCTCCAGAATTCGGTGAAAATGGATAACGAAGTTAGTCTTAACACTAGCTTCCCTCTACTTACCCTACAAGACGCAATATCTTAAATTCGGTCAGAATGTGGAGAACAGAGTGTCCTGACACTAGATCCCTCCTGAAACCTGCTATACCAAAAAAAAGTTATAACAATAAAAAGTTACAATAATTTAAACCATTCCAAACACAAAAAAGCTACTCATAAAATAATTAATAAGCTGAAATTAAAGAAAACGATGACATTACTATAAAATTCATATCAGTCACTAAACCTCGTTCTCGTGAACTCTTTGTGACCGTTTAATATTTCATAAAGGCAGATAGAGATATTCAAATGTTATAATTACCTGAGAGACGGCCGACACTAGACGTGGCGCAGTTAATTAGCGCCGACGTCTCACAAAAGGTAGTTAGTTTTATCATATATTTTAAGTTATATCCTTTTCACTTATTAATTGAAATTAGCAAGTTTTTGGTTTTATTTTTCGTGTAAATGTTATATTGTTACAATTTCTGTGTGTTTATTTTTCTTGTTTTCTTATAGCTTCACGCTGTATCCCGCACACAACGGGGTAGGTATATGGAACCTAGTGTTAAGACACTCCGTTGAAGAAAAAAAAGGTTTTTCTTATGCAGCAGGATTCGAACCTCTAATATGTTTATGATAAAAACTAAAAACATAAACAAAACAGGATATAATATTACTATTCAGTATACAATATAAAAAGGACTTCGTATAATAAACACAATGAACGTATCACTATTTCGACATCTGCTTCAAACAAAGATGCATAAATATACAGAAAACATTTTTTTTTTTGTAAAATATACTCAAATATTATAATTTAAACGGGACGCTGCAATCAGTGTAACAATTTGAAAGCGCTGTAAAGTAAGAGCAAAAGACTAGCGGTTTTAATTTTAGTCTTATGAGGAACTAAATGTTTAATGAGCGAGCAACGAATTTACTTGAATTTGTTTACTTTTAGAGTAAACTTTAGGATTCAAACACTTGTAATGTGAAAGTTTTTATGTTACTAAAATGTTACATTCACTTTGTAGTAAAGGTGTAAATAGTTTTCCCACAAAATAGGGCAGGCGGAGATAATGTAGTGTATAGTCTCCCAGTTCTCCATTTTGCATGTTGAGTGGTGGAAGTCCACTTCGCGCTTCCTAGGCAAAAATAGTTGCAAGATTATTACTCCGATTGTGAATCAACCACAGCCAATCATTTAAGTAAAATGCAGCACCACTACAATAAGATGGTGACGCAAGTAACGATTAAAGTATATGACTTAATTGATGTTATTAAAGATCTTGTAGAAGTAAATTTCTAGCTGCCAACAATGGTTGTGAATTGAATTTGTTATTTACATAAGTACACAGTACAGTATACGTTATACATATCTGTCTGCTTGTTCCTGCTAATCTCGGAAACGACTAGTCCTATTTTGACGGAACTTAAACTGGCGGAGTAGCACCTGGCTTTAAAGAGTAACTTAGGATACTTTAAAATCTTTGAAAGCCTCCCTCCAGGACCTCGTAACATTGAGACTCCAACAATTAAATCATAACAGTAATGACCAACAACTTCCTTCTAGAACTACATGAAGTAGATATAATTACAAGACGCATTCTTATTCGCACTCAGAACACGCGCTCGTGGGGCGGAGCAGACCGGCGCGGCCAGTACCGGCCCCCTTCAGATGATCCTATTGAGAGAGTCCGACAAACTTTGTCTTACGTTCTGAATATCGATGAAATTATATGAAATTAATGATAATATTACTTAATTATATATTTTTGTATGTTATTGGATATTCTTTGAACATGGTTTTGATATTAGCAGCAAAAAACAAATTAACTACGATGATAAAGATTTAAATGTTCCAGAAAATCACCAGCGATCATTATGCTTAAATGCTCATTTATTTTTTACTATAGTGTAATGCATGTGTGAGCATACATAATTCTGACATGTATAAATGTAGTTCTCTGCTGCTTAAGTATAGTCAAAGTATCTGTTGACAAAACACTTAGTTCTGTACTTTCTGCCTCATTTCGATACATTACATATTAAGCTCAATATTTCAAAAATTCAAAAATATTAAAATATATATTTTTTTATCAAATCTTGTGAATTAAGCATCAAACAAAGAAATATTCATTCTGAAGACGGCTTTTACAATTCCAGTATACAAATAATTGTAGATAAGATAACAGTAGGATAAGATAACCGTCGCTGTGTCGACGGCAGACGTCCGGGAGTCTCCTGCTCGTAGCTGCTTATCTGACCACTACCTCAGTCTCTACCTGTCTTTAACAGGTTTATGTTTATTTATATAGCATACATAGGTATCTCTAGTGCTATATTATTGTATAATGCATACAATTTAAACGTTTTGTACCGCATTCACCATTAAAGTTTCCAATAATAAACATAAAAATAATTAGTGGACATAGATATATTCAAGATTTACTAAAGGATCACTTACTAAAACCTTAAGCTTACAATATATGTTTCTAAACACTTGTAACACAACAGTTATAACGACATACGATAGAACTCTTGAGTATAACACTATGTAGGATAACAAGTTGAATACTAAGGACAGTAAAGCTAAAGACAACGCTTTTAGTAGTCGACCGAACCCACTTTTGCTAAGTTTTTCTACGTTGTTCCGACTACCCTATAGTACAGTGGACATATTTGTTACTAGTACTTATAAAACTGTAACAGCAAATTATATGTTCACTTAGTAATTAGTATATCTTTCCTTTTTCATTTTCATGATTCATTTACCATGAGGCCTTCGTAGCGCAGTGGGAGGATGTCTGGTTGTGGGTTCGATTTCCGCTCGAAAAAATGATAATAATTTAATTATTTCCTTCTAATCTTTTCTGGTGAAAAGATTAGACTCAGCAATGAGTCCCGCAACTCAGGAATATTTTGATTTCGGGCGGAATATGGAGTGTCTTGTCACTTGTTAGTTTAGATGTTTTTTTTAGCTTCACGCTGTATCCCGCATACAGCAGAGTAGACAGAGAACCTAGTGTTAAGACACTCTGTTCTCCACTTTCCGCCGGAATTTCGAAGGCATTGTGGCGGAACTTAACACCGCGCTTTGCCTCGGTACCAGAGCGAAGAAAATGGAAATATTAAATATTATTACTCCTCCAGTGGAGATCGAACCCACAACCAGTCGTTAGAACTCACACATCTGTGCAGTTGCGCCACGACTGGCCCTTATATGTATGTTAGTGATGTAGACAATATAAATTAACGGCAGTTTTTAATAACTAGCTTTGTCTAATTAAACTAAAGTGAACACTTTAACATTACCATTGCGTTCATTTAAACGAAAACATAAGTATAGTAAATGTAATACTCGCTTAGGTTCATTTAAAACATCATTTTAGTTTTGAGTAGTATGTAATTTAAGATTTGTAACCAAAAAACAATTAAGGAAAAAAAGGATACGAGACCGAGTGTCTGTAGAGTTTCAGTATTTAATATAAAAAAAAAAAAAAAAAAAAAAAAAAAACATTACTATTGCCGCCGTGTCGCAGTGGGACAGCGTTTGACTGGAATGCAATGATTGTGGTTTCGATGAAAATATAATGAAAATTAACAATACAATAACAATTAACAATTTTGAAATTCCCCCAATTCTCGATCGGAGGGTGTATATAATTAAATAAAACAAAGGGCAACGTTGAATTCCGCCTTTCAACACACAATGTCTCGATTTGGGCTGGAACGCGAAGACAGAGTGTCTAGACCCTGAGTTTTGCCTCTGACTATCTCACTATGCAGGAAAAAGCATGAAGCTGTTTAAACGTTATCCCAAGTGAAAGTTAACCTATAATCGCAATATATTTAATATGCTCGTTATTTCTATCAGATACATATGGACATAACTACATTTTTAGAGTTTTACAAAATGAAGGTTTTGGTGAAACAACTTAGTAATACAAAGGGATCTCAGCGCTAAGAATTTGTTTGTGCAAAATTTCAATTTTGTACGTTTTGCTGTTACGCGATATTTACAAACTACTCTTCCACGATATTACACGCGTAAAGATAATATGCAGATTTCTATATAGTTACTTTCATTTATCGGCTTATGTTTTCACTTTTATATTTATAAACCAAAACCTTCACGCTTTATGCCGCATAGCGGGGTACGAAGTACCAGAACTAAGGAATGAAAATTTAAATTTAATCGTTCCCAGAGCGGGAATCGAACCCATAACCATCGCTTTAGTCACATCCTCTCCCACTGCGCCACGACAGCCTATATTTTGGTATTTATAACTTAATCAATCTACCTTATATTGATTAAATCAGTGAATAACAAAGTTGCTCGATCTATTTAGTACATTTTGCAGTTACCCGCAGTCGCCTCGGGCAACGCAGACGCTCTCGGTAAACTCTCCTTGGAGTACATTTATTTTCCCATAAAGATTTTTTACCAGCGAAACTACAGATACTACCCAATTAGTGTAAAAAACGAAAATTTCAAAGTAAATTTCCACTGGAAAATAAACCTTTCACAATTTTAATTGAGCACTTTCTGTCTATTTACGAATTTTCTTGTATTTTAAAAGTATTTGAGTTTCGTCTTGTTTTTACTTTTTCAACTCATTTTCCTATTACACCCATTTTCTTCACTAAGGGAGAAAGGCCTTATTAGTATAATGGGACAGAGTGTAACTGTAAGTGTGATTGGTTGTGGGTTCAATTCCGTTTGAGGAAATAACAATATTTTATTAGAATATATTATAATTCTTATCCGTTCTCGCAAGACAAAGCGCTGAGTGGCATTGAGTTCCGCCAACTCAACTCGTAACGTCATGAATTTAGGCAGACAAAGAAGGAGAAAACAATCTCCTTAATGTCAGAGTCTATATATACCCTGTTATTAGGGAATATATACCAAAATATCGATTAAATAGTATTTATTGTATTACTTTTATTTAGCTTCACGCTGTATCCCGCACACAGCAGAGTAGACAGAGGGCAGGAACTTAGTGTTATGACACTCCGTTCCCCATTTGCCGCCGAATTTTTGAGGCATTGCGTGTTAAGTGGCGGAACTTAACGACGTGCTTTGCTTCGATACCAGTGCGAAGAAAATAGAAATAATAAATATTTCCACTCCTCAAGTGGGAATCGAACCCACAACCAATTGTTTACAGTCACACGTTTGTGCCACACGCCACGACTGGCCCCAATTGTATTACTGATAGCCGCAAATTCATTCACACACACTTAATGACCCTTCTCACCAAAATATTAAGGTATAATTATTAATGTATTATACAATTTTCTTGTTATCATATATGTAGTATAGCTAGTTAGTTATGGTTGTACATCAGATGTTCACTCCTCAAAATCTAGTGCAACCTAAGTCCTGCCTAAACATAAACTCTATACAACAATAAAGGTTTCATTCTAATCCGTCCAGTAGTTCCGAAAATGTGTGCGTGTAAATATTATGATTAAACACTCTTTAACTTTTAACATTTTTTTAAAGTGTTATCCGACACATAATCATCCATCCAATCCATATCCATCATACATTTAGGAATTTGAAAAAGCCATTTTATACGTTTCCTTAAAATATCTTTATTTAAATATTATATTTTTACTGTCTAGTATAGATATATAGATAGATAATACTCCACGTTACATATAAAGCGTATAACAGAACTAATTAAGTTTCCACATCGACGTTCGCACGTCACGCGCCCGCGCGGACCGGCGGCGGCGAGGGTAATTTGCGGGCCTCATCGCCACGTTATTTACAAGCGAAAATCTCTCCTATTACTATTAAACTGTTAACATTATTATTTTAACATATATATAACATATCACTTTATAATTATTATTATTATTGACATAGTCTCCTTTTTCGTATGATTTCGGACGGAGTGTCTTAACACTCGGCTCCAACACTTTTTGACTCATACTCATATAGTTATATAAAGTTCACCAGTCGCGTTAACAGTCAGGCTCGGGAGAAAATTATGCTGTGAAAAACCAGCGCGAAATTCTTTTCTAATGTAATATTCAATAATTTCACAAATATATTATCCTCCCGATTATGAATCAATAACATTTAATTCCACATGTTACCATCACTAGGTAATATTATTGTTAGACAGAATAATATTTTAGTAATTCGTTATAGGTTCTTTGTGAAAATTTATTGACTTAATAATAAAAGCGCTATAAGTTACGAGTAACTCTACAGGATGCTTAAATATTAAATTTTCCTGGTACAACATTACTTTGAAAATCGTTTTATGTCTCATTTTACTGCACGTTATAATAATGTCGATAAAAAATGCTTATAAGTAAATGAATTGTAACGATGCAACGTGTAATGTATAATTAGTAAATAATGATTATGTATAAATTATAATATATTTAATATGCATTTTAGTTCTATATATATTTACTACAAGAATATATTTTACAACTAAGTTGAGGCAATTGTGGCGTAGTGGTACATCTAACAGTAAAAGCAACTTGGGGTTGTGGGTTTGATTCTCACTCGGAAGAAATGATAATGTTTATTAAATTGCTTCCATTTCTCCAACAAGACAAGGCGTGGCGTTAAGTTCCGCAACACAACACACAAAGTTTCAGATTCCGGCGGAAAGTGGAGAACGTTACTTTACAGAAAATGATAATTGAAATTACGTAACACTAACTTCTTACTGCCTCACTTCTAAACAGTTAAATAATAAAAAAGGGGACACGTTATAAGCACTTTCTGCCCTCTACTTTCTTATGATAATAGAATGTATTAAAACGACGAGTAAACATAAATATTTAACAGCAGTTCCCCGCTGAAGTGATTACACGTCCTGCCCTGGCGTAGGAATTTAACTCTTGCATGAGATTCAGTAAATGGTTTACTTTAATATACAATAAATATATAACATTTTTTTGTTGTTACGTAAAGTAAGTAACGTTTATTTTATGTATATACTTAATATAAACTTATAATAAAATTTAATATGCAAAACTATATTGAAATACAAATGTTAACTGCAGATATAATGTAATTTATTGTCATTTTTTATACCATTATTTGATAATTCTGTATTTCCTGAGTCGTACAATTTGAGCATTTTTGAATTAAGAGTTAATATATATCTTCTAGGCAAGCGTGTATCATCGTAGACCACATGAATTGCTTAGCATCAGGCTTAATGGAACACACACACACACACACACACAAAATAAAAACAAAATCCTCTCACATATTTTATTATAATACACTTTAGTGTTACAATATAAATACAAAGTATATCTAACTATCAAAATTAAATATCGTTTAAGTTGCTCTAAACATGTAACGAAACGCAACACGAACTCATTACAAGTTCATATATTTATACATATTCGTAGCAACATGCTAAACATAATATTTCCTTTGATATCCACGTGATGGATAAAGGCGATAATTTAGAAACGTAGCAAAGTTTCTGACACGTGAGTAGCGCGGACTGAGCGCGGAGTGGCGCCCGCGAGCGGGAGTACTTACTACTGCTGCAGTACCTGTTGTATGTAAAAACGTCTATAGATGTTTTTTAACATTTTTAAAGTATTATTAACACACTTAGGAAATTGAAAAATACATTTAGAATTTTTATTGTTAGCATCTCTCTACAAAAAAAACAAGTTGTAATAAAGCGTATTAGAATTTCAACGCAGGTTGTAGTAGAACGCATGGCCTAGCGGCGCCTAAGCCTGACCGCCTGAACGGCTTCAGAAGGCGCAATTTCAAATCTCGCTGCGTTCAATTTTTTATACGTTTTCTAGATGCCTTTCTATAGATTTGTTTACATATATTATACATATACATAAATGTATTTTTTTGTTTCTTGCTTTTTATATCTTATCTATCATAGATGACTTAAAAACATTATTATATGAAGTATTTAAAATGATTGTTTATTCTGGCTTGAAATTTTGTAGAAAGCGGAGTAACAAAGTGTAAAATATTAACTATACTTTTATTCTGAGCCTCTTTTCACAGGGTAGTCTAGAAGTCAGAGTGTCAGAGTAGTCCTAATATCAAGACATTCTGTTCTCCACTTACCGCCCGTATATCCAGATGAACTCAACGCCATGCTTTTTTTAGGTACCAGGGCGAAGACATGAAAATTTAAATATATTTCTCCGAGTGGTAATCGAACCCACAATCATAATTTTACAGTTGGACATTGACGCAGGAAAATTATTACTAGACTATTCTTTTACACTATATATTGAGAAGATATAATTTGTTTAATGCAATGACACGAATTTGAGCGGAAAATGGAGAACGATATGTCTTGACCCTACATTCTCTCTACTACTGGACTCACCTTTTACCGGGTAGTAGATCCGGTAAAAAGTACGTAGTTAAAAAAATCTCTAAGTTGGATCGAATCCACAATCATTGCTTGTTTCGCCACCGGCTAGCACTGCGCCAAGATAGCCTTAAAATTATAACATCTCATAAAAATAATATTATTGGAAAAACTTATTCACTATATTTTGTGCAAAAGTTTGCGTTCTTCAATATACGATAGAGAAGATTCATAATTTTAAATGATACGTGATCATAAAGGCGTGAGATGCGGCAACCTGTCCCCCGACGCGCCTCCTCGCGCCTCCAAACGCCGCGCCGCGTCGTAGCGCCACTATTTATTTACTTTATATTAATTAACTTTCTGAACGATTTATATTATGTTAATTTTTTTATATTTTTCCAATATGTAGTATAAAGAGTAGACTCTAGTATAAAATGAAATCTTGATTCAATATACCTGTTCGTTTACCTTGATTGTTTTAAAATGTACGTAATTTTTTATTCAGACTGAAATAACTTTACAATATAGAAGTGTAATTTTTCGGCTTCTAACTTTCTAACTGTCCACATGACAGGGTAAAATGAAAATTGAAATATTTTTCATTTAAACACGGTATTACGCACTTTCGATCGATTCAATCTTTCAATGGGCAATAAACATAAAAATGTCGGTTATGTCAGTTTTAGAAACTACTATCGGCTTGATCAGCTGAGAAGTACTAGATTTTTTTTTAAATTCGCAGTACCCCTGACGTTATCAGAGACCTTCTGTACCTATTTTATAATTTTGTTCTATTGTATGTTGTTATATTAGAATTTATTACTAATTTCAAAATATATTAGTAATTTCAAGATACTTCATTCTCCACTTACCGCTCCAATTCTAAATATTGCATGTTGAGCGGAGGAGCTAAATGCCATGTTTTATCTTGTCAACAGAACGAAGAAATGAAACTATTAAAAAAAAAATATTCCTCCGAGTGTGAATAGAACCCATTGCTAATCGCGTTTACAGTCGGGGTTGTCCACTGCGCCACGATGACCTCAGTGTAACTATTTCAAAACATACCATACATATATATTGTGCATCAAGCGTGTTTAAACACAAAATTATATTGTATTTTTTTTAGCTTCACGTTGTATCCAACGCAGTAGGGTAGGCTGAAAGAACCTAGACACTCCGTTCCCCACTTTCCGCCGAATTCGGAGACATTGCGTGTTAAGTGGCGGAACTTAACGCAGCGCTTTGCCTCGACACCAGAGCGAAGAAAATGAAAATATTTACTATTTCCACTCTTCTAGGGGAAATCGAACCCACAACCAGTCGCTTTACAGTAACACTTTTGTGCCTCTGCGCCACGACTGGCCCCAGATATATGTATGTATATTGATATATTTTGATTTCATTTATTACCTTTATTTAAACAACTATTAAAAATATCAATTATAAGTATTTCTTAAGGAATTAAGGAAAGGGGTAACGTAGCGGTGAGTTAAGGAAATGAATAATTAATTTTTATTTCATTTACGACGTCCCCCATAACGATGTTGACATTGAAAATTTTATAATAAATAAAGAAACCATTAAAATTGAGAAAAAAATGAAAATTTAACAATACAACTCCATCTTTCCCCTTCACCTCCGTCTCCACTCTACACAATTCCAGTTACAATGAGTGCTGTAATTTGTCAAAAGTAATTGAGTTTTTCTTATAAAAGATTTCCCGCGGCTATCGACGGCTCTCGAGGAGGTACAGCTTAAGTGTTTACTTACAAAGAATACGATAATAATATAACATTATGAACTATATACTGACCGTGTCATGGAAAAGTCGACGGTCAAAGCAGGGCGTCGAGTTCCGCCGCTCTACACGTATTGCCTCCAGAAAGCGAAAAGTGAGGAACAGAATGTTTTAAGATTAAGTTCCATGCGCCTACTCTGCTGTGAGCGGAATGCAACGTGAAGCTACAAAAAAAAGAAAAGCCTAAGGAAAATAACTACTTGATACTATACTAAAAATATCAATTACGATTTTTCAAGAAAAAGGGGAAAAAATAAAATAAAAATTCTTTTCTGCATTGAAATTGTGAAGCAACTTCTTTAGTCTAACATTTCTATACTAATGAAAAAAGAGTTGATTTGAAATATTACTACATTTCTGGCTGCTACGTAAAGTATGCTCCAAATTTACAAAATCATAATTTTGCTTTAATTTTTTTAAGCACATAGAATGTGGTAAGACTAACGAGTATATTGAATTTATACCCTTATACATAATATAACGAATAACTTTAGTCTTCTTACTTAAATACCTGTTACAAACAAAAACAAAAAACATTGAGGTATTCTTCGTATACTAAACAAACACAGTAGTAAACAGGTAGTCAGTGGTACGCTATACGGAGGTCACTTCACCAACTTTACTGAAAACAACGCCGTAACTCTTCCCACACTAATATTTACGTCTTGTCCCTTCCTAACATATCAAGTTACAAGTAATAAAACTATAATAAAATATATTCACGTAATATATTCTATTACTAGCGACCCGCTCGCGGCTTCGCCACGTGAACTACCACTTTCATCCTCTATTGCCTATTTGGGATTGCTTTTTTTTTTATAAAAGGAGGGTAGTCTATATTTGACCTGGCGTCACTAATTATGTTCATGAGAAAATCATCGATACATTTAGTGCAATGTCTATATTATTTGATAACATATAGCGATAACTGTTCTAGTAAGAAAACGTACGAAATCTGCTATCATATGATAGTAGATTTCGTACATATATACCATCTGGTATAGTATTATAAACCGGTCATAATATCTTAAATAAACTTTAAGCTTTTTATTTTACAATTGTGTTACTTATTGATATTAAAAAATAGCTTTACTTGCAAATAATCAATGCAATTTAACTTTCCAGTTTTTTACTTTTCTGCGGGTTTGAATACCAGGGTAATTTTAAAAAAAAGAGAGATGGCCTATGTTTGACCTTGCCTCATTAACTATTTTCCTGAGAAAATTCATTCATTTCAGTCAAGGAGTTTAGATCTTTCATTCTCACTATATACTAAACATACTACATAAGTTTTATCCACTGTTTCAACCTCCTAGGGTTTGATTTTTAATAAAGTAGCCTATATGACCCTGCATCTTTAACAATCTTCTTTACGAATTCCCGTCAAAACATAACAAATAGAAGAGATACAGATTTTTGCATTTTTATAATAATAATTTTAATGAGTGCGGATATGTCTAATACAATGTCAACTATATAATAACAAATGGCGCTACCCGTTGCAGAAAACGTAGTGACATCTGTTGTCATATAGATTATATAATTATATAGATTATATAAAGTTTTATAGACCGGTCAAATGTATATTTAATAAATGTTATGCATATTTTATTTTATAATTATTTTAATTAGTGATATTGAAACAAATTTAGCTTCACTCGTGAACTATCGACATAATTTGAATGTTTTTTTTTAATTTTATTTTTCTGTGGGAGTTATGTTGAATACCGGGATAAACACTATCCCATATGTTGCTCTAACCTCTAAGCTAACTCCATACAAAAATTCATTAATTTCTACCCGGTAGATACCGATATACAAATGATTTACTTATATCGGTTTTTTATTTTTTCCAAAAAAACTACATAGGATACCGGGATAAAAACTATCCTATATGTACCTTTGGACTATAAGCTATCACCATACTAAAATTCATTCATTTCTATCCAGTAGTTTTTGCGTGATTGACGAACAAATTAACAGACAGACAGACAGACAGACAGACAGACAGACAGACAGACAGACAGACATTCTATCATCCACTATTGCCTCTTTGGAATTGGTTTTTTTTTTTATAAAAGGGTGGTCTAAATTTAACCTTGCGTCACTAATTATATTCTTGCGAAAATCATCGATGCATCTAGTACAATGTCTATACTATTTGATAACGTATAGTGATAACTGATCTAGTAAGAAAATGTACGAAATCTGCTATCATATATCTATATTATAGCATATATCTATAGATAGCAGATTTAGTACATATATACCATCAGGTATATAGTATTATAAACTGGTCATAATATCTTAAATAAATTTTAGACTTTTTATTTTATTTTACAATTGTGTTACTTACTGGTATTAAAAAAAATACCTTTACTTGCAAATAATCAATATAACTTGACTTTGGTACTTTTTATTTTTCTGCGGGAACTATATTGAATACCAGGGTAAACTAACGGCCCTCTCGCGGCGTCGCTGGGTGAACTACTAC
The DNA here is from genome assembly GCA_019049465.1 of Dryas iulia moderata. NCBI lineage: Eukaryota > Metazoa > Arthropoda > Insecta > Lepidoptera > Nymphalidae > Dryas > Dryas iulia. Next base: position 923,126 of record CM032426.1, read on the forward strand.
TTTCATACCCTATTTTAGCACCTCTGGAATTATTTTTAAAAAAGAGAGGTAGCCTATATTTGACTTTGCCTTATCAACTATTTCCTGAGAAAATTAATCGAAATCAGTCAAGGAGTTTAGATCTTTCATTCTCACTATATTCTTAACATACATAAGTTTCATCCACTGTTTACACCTCCTAGGGTTTGATTTTTTTTTAAAAGTAGCCTATATTTGACCCTACGACTTCTTCTTTTCGAATTTCATCTAAAGCGGGCTAGTAGATTACCCGTGCAAACAAAACCTATAGAAGAGATACAGATTTTTGCATCTTTATAATAATATTAATGAGTACGAATATATCTAGTACAATGTCAAATATATAATAACAGATGGTGACAGAAAACGTAGTGACATTTGTTGTCATATAGATAATATAAAGTTTTGTAGGCCGGTCAAATGTATTTTTAATAGCAAATTATCTTCAATAAATGTTGTGCTCAATTTATTTTATAATTATTTTAAGTAATATTAGTGATATTAAAACAAATTTAGTTTCACTCGTGAACTATCAACACAATTTAATTTCTTTTTTATTTTGTTTTTCTGCCGCAGTTGTATAGAATACCAGGATGAAAACTATCCCATATGTTGCTCTAACCTTTAAGCTAACTCCATACAAAAATTCATTAATTTCTACCCGGTAGATATCAGTATATAAATGATTTACTTATATCGGTTTTTTATTTTTTCCAAAAAAACTACATGGAAAACCGGGATAAAAACTATCCTATATGTACCTTTGGACTATAAGCTATCACTATACCAAAATTCATTCATTTCTGTCCAGTAGTTTTTGCGTGATTGGCGAACAAATTAACAGACAGACAGACAGACAGACAGACAAAAATTCTACTGAGTGGTTTTTTCGCCTCTGTTATCGATATATTAACATACCCAATTAAATTTTTTCCGAAATTTTTCATGTACAGAATTGACTTTTCTACCCTTTTATTATATATAGAGATTAAGCCACACTTTTCCTACTTCCAGAGGCTTTTCGTCATCGTGACGCAGTATGACAATGTCTGACTTACGCTGTATCACGCAACACAGCCGGGTACCTAGTGTCAAGACACTCCGTTCCCCACTCTCACAGCCAAATTTGGAGGTATTGCATGTTAAGTGGCGGAATTTAGCTTAATTTAATGGAAGTATTAAATATTTCCACTCCTCGAGTGGAAATCGAACCCACAACCAGTCGCATTTACAGTCACACTTACATACGTGCCACGACGGCCCTCTAATACAAGTATTTATTTTATTTTAATTTCTCTGCGCTGGTGAGAATATAAAGCATTCCGTTCCAGATAAAAGTTCCGCAACACAATCTCCGATTCAGGTTGAAAGTGGAGAACATAATGTCTTCACTGGGTCTACTTTCCATGTCCTGATAAGACAGTTTGTGATTGTATATGCAATAGAATACAATTTATTTCTTCGATGTGATAAAACAACGCGCGGGTTTGGGTTCTGTGACTCAATATACATTGTATATTGAGTTATTATAAATACACAAAATGTTGAAAACATAGTTTATTAACATTCGATTTTCTCTGCCCGCAGGAAATTAATGAAACGATAAAATAATCACAATATATAAAATATATGTACAATATTAATGCTTATAATAATTATAAAAAACAACCGTACTTTACGACTGCGGTAGGCAGCCCGCAGCACATTTAATAATTTTATGCGGTCCTTCAAGCTTTTATATATATTACAGATTACAGACATTCTCGCACTATTTTTTAAATAATATTAAGAAAATCCAGCAAATATCATCTTTTGACCCGGCCAAAAATTTAAACTTCAGCCAGGTCCGTTGCTAAAAAAGCTTGTTCATTTAGTTTCCCGTATTTACCATATAATTTTAGTAAAGTGATCAGTTAACAATACAGATCGCGCGTGGCGGTGGCTCGCGCAGACCGCAGCGCTGGTTGCGGTGCGTCGCTGTCACCGCCGCGCTCTGCCTTTTGCTGCACACCGATATCATTATTATTGTACACTATTCTTTTATATTATTAGTTAAACATATTTAGAGACGTATAATCAGTTTTGATTGTTTTTCTGCAAAGCAATGCAGTGAAATAGGGGTAGCAAGAGTTACTACCCCTATTTGTTATCATTTCGGGTTCTCCACTTTGCATCCGAAATTTAGACATTACGTGTCGAGAGGCTAAATTCAATGCTGCCCTTTCGCCTTGCTAGAGCGAGAGATTGATGATCATTTAAATAACATAATCTTCTGTCAGAATTAGTTTTTATTCAGCAACTAATCCACGCCACTATTGCCTCTGGTACATTAAGTTTAGATTCAATTACTTATTATTTTTAAAGCGTTTTCTTTATATGCATTCTACACATAAATAGTAAATTCCACTTCTGATATAAGTAACTAAGCAAAACAAAACTATAATACATAGCGCCATACTATGACATGCACATATTAAGAGGGACTACAGGTAAGTTATTTCTAAAACCCCTTGAAAATTATTAAAACTTTTACATACAAAATTGACTTAACAAAATGTTTTTCTAATAAACATAGTATCGTAATGAATATACAAGTACATGAACTAATTGATCCGGCAGCTCCGTCAGGCGTGGGATGACGCGCGGCGGCGTGGAAGCCGGCCCGCGTCGCTTGTCTACATGCATTACGTACTAAATATGTTTTTATATTACATTTATAAAGCTATTTTAAAATTTTACTGAAAATCCCTCTTGTTTACCATCCAAATTCTTCGACCGCGTGCGCCATGCTTTATACTATTAGGCTATGTCAATATTTTTGTACACTTATCACAAATTATTTATGATGTTAGCACACATGTAGAGAGATTTATACAAATTTACCAAAGATAGTTCTACGAAGAATTGTTTTGCACCAGAGAAGCCATATGGCGAGTTGTCACCGTATCTGCCTTTCATTGATAGCCCCACCTGAACCTTTCATTGATAACCGCATCAAAATCGGCCCAGTAATTTCAAAGATAAATGGCAACATTGACTTGCACAAACAAACAAACAACTTCTCACTCCAAACGCATACACGTTTTATTACCATCGCAAGTAATAATTTTCTTTGTTGTAAAACATATCTCATATATTTCATTCCATGACACTCACACAGCTAGTACAAGCACTCACCCAGCGAGTGAGTGAGTGAGTGGGTGAGCAAATGAGTGAGTGAGTGAGTGAGTGAGGAGGCTGTATTCACATCGGAATTAGAAATGCTGATCGCGTCCGCCGGTCTCGCGTATTCAGGTAGAGGCCGCCGGGACTCATTTAAATATTACATACAAAATAACTCTATGTTACGAAACAACCTTTTTTGATGTTACGCCCGAATTATATATAAGCCCTCTTATCAGATTCTCAAATATTATTTATTTTAGCCCTCTCTGTGCGCTACTTAGCGATAGCGTTTGTGCCGTTTGTGTCGTTTGTTTACTTTTTATACATAAATATTTATTTCGATGGAGGGTACATTTTTTGTTTCTGTTAATATAGTCTGCTCTCTGGCTTTCACTTAATTATGATTTTAGAAGCTTCACGCTTTTACTCGCATGGCAGAGTAGTCAAAAATAATCTAGTGTCAATACAATCCCTTTTCACTTTCTAAAGTGGGACACACGCGTATGAAGTGGCAATACTCAACGTCGCACTTTGTATTAATTACCAGGGCGGAAAAATTATAATAATATAAATATCATTCTTTCATTCATTCACCCGACAGAAAATCAAACCCGCAACTAATTACTTTTAACTTAACCGTCCAACTGAGCGACAGTGACTTCTTAATAATTAATTTATATTATTAGTTACTTTAGTTATTATAAACATAGATTTCCAAGATACAATATAATATACAAGTCTTTCATTAATTATATCGACCGGGGCTTCTGAGTCTGCTCAGACGTCCAAGCTGGCAGGTAATGGTGATTCTGAGAACTACGTTTCAATATGTATGCCATCTACAAACCGCCCCGACCCCTGCGACCTTCAATGGCCTTTAGATAAAATAAGATATGGTAGCTATTGCTGCGGCCGACGTTTAGATACATATGAAATTACATCATGTTGTATTGTTGAGATTACGCTGTACTGTTTCAGACCTCCTTCAATAACATCTACAAAAGCTTTTTTTTGTATTTTTTGTGGAATAGATAGATAGACAAATGTTATGTTTTTCTCACGCTACAAGAAGAAAAGAAAATGGTATAATATATAAAAAATTAAAGCCAATTTAAAGCAGCAATTTATGAGCAGCAACCACAATGGCTGTCTGACTGTAGTCACGTTTGGTTGTGGGCTCAGCTCCCGTTCTCTCGAATTCTTATAATTCAAACATTTTCCTTTCTCATTAAACACGCAGAAGAAGACAAAGCGCGGAGCTGAACACGGAATTCAGGCTGTCCGTAAAGAATGTAACTTTATACTAGGTACTCTCGACTTGTCCCGCAATGTGGGGAAAGGTGTGAAACTGACTGTGAAAAAATATAATAGTTACTATTTAATAGTTCAGATTCAATTTATTAGTCAAATTACATAAAAAAAGATCAGTATACTCTAAACAATAGCTGCCAATAACTATTATCTGCTAATAATAAAAACATTTAAAGTTATCCTGTCAATAGTCAAACAGTGTATTTCAGTCTAGAATCTGGATCTAGGTCGATTACTTAACATTCAGTTAGGAGATAACGAACGTAGCAGCAAATGTTAACCTGCAGGTGGTTACATATTCATATATACGATGAATAATTCCTGCGCTTAGTATTCCTGAAAATGGGAGAAAATCGTGCCTCGTCTTTACTATATCTTTGTATCTAACACCTTTATAAGAGAATTTCTTATGTATACTTATATATATTCAATCATTATATATATTCAGAATTTAGTGACGATAAGTCAACCTAGCAAGGTTTTAAATTTTGAAAACGTTTTATCCACGTTTTCAGGCAAAAAAGTGCTATAATAGCATTAAAATACGAATGCAACTTTCGCCACCTGTACATGTAGGTATAAAATTATAATTGCTAAGGTCGGGCAGATTCGAAACGAGAAATCCCGGTTCGAATCCGTCTCCTGACAATCGTCAGGAGATGGAGGAATTAAATAACCAGGTTATTTTTATTATAATTATTGTTTTAATAATATTTAAAAAAAAACACGATTTATCAAATAAATGTCGAGCAAAACACGGTCGCCCTGATATTAACTGATATGAAATATAATGTTAACGCCATCGTAGTGCAGTCAGAAAGTGTCTGAAAACTGCACTCGCGGTAGTTGTAAGTTCAGAAGCGCGAGTGAAAGAATGGGTACTTGTCCAAAGAAAATATTATCGTTTTTTTTTGAACTAACTATATCCAGAGTGATACACCACTATCTGGCAATAGCACTTATATAAGCGGCAAGTGAAGAACATAGTGCCTTATTACTTATCCTCATCATAACATTTTTTACTACTCCGTAAAAGGCAAAATTAAAGATATGTTTAAGTAGTAACTTATGAATGATTATGATATTGGTCGCGAACTTGATGTTATATGAATAAATACGCAAATCGTTGTAAAATAAAATTAAAAAGTAACTACCATTCATCAGTCATTAAATTGTGTCTTTTACTTTTTCATATACAAACATTCCTATGTATAAAAAAACATATTTTTTCAAATTTCTTTACTTCAAAATAACAAAAAACAATTTGGACAACAAGTAACAAAAGCTATAACCTCACACTCGCACGTCCTAGATCAAATATTGACTAGATCTAAGCTAGCACTTTTTCAGGCTATCTACAAATCGAGGCTGCAATATCGAAACAGTTTTCAGTATGCAAAGTACACAAGTTCGAATCGGGGGTAAATACGACGATCAACTGGAGCCGGTCGACGTCGGCGCGTCGCGTCGCGTCATACAGGCGTGTGGGGATGGATGTTGCAAACATCCCCGTGGCAGCGCGCCAGGATTCATGTCTATGGGGGAGAGTACATATACGAATAATAATGAATAATACGGCCGCTGAAATTGTTTGTAAATAAGCGGATTTTGTGAAGCAAATGGGTATTTTTTTCTAAAACACAATAAATGGTTTTCATTATGATAAAAAAATCTAATTACATATGGACATTTAAATATTGTAGAATATAACTTTTTACTTATAATAAAATGACAATACGTTCTTTCCGACTACTCTGCTATGCGAGAAGAAGCTTGAAACTGAGAAATATAAACATTTATCTAAACACACTATTGATTCTGTGCCATTGTCATATTTAAACATCTCGAATTAAGAGGAAAAGTGGAAAAAGTAATATTTTAACACACAATTATCTTCGACTACTCTAATATGACAAATGTAAAGTTGAATTTGAATATCTTATAACACACAAGAATAACTCCAAATGTTATTTTACAAGACAATAGTTACGACATAGCTTACCGGTTAAAGCGTTTGAATAGTGAGGTGCGGATTTGAATCCTGCTGCGTTTAAATCTTTATACGTTTTCTATTAATATGCTTCAATGTCCTAAGTATGAGAATAACATTTAAAAACACAATACTTACAAAAGCTGATGTTATCCGCCGCTCTGTGTGTGCAGGTGGGTGTGGGATCGACCCACATTGCCGCTCTATTTCGCCAGTTTACTGCCTCCTTTACGACGCTAAGTGGGTTATTCGTCACGGGGGAAATAACGTGATAACTATTACGTGTTTGTCAGATGATGGACCTAAATCGTGTATAAGGCCTGTTAATATATAAAGGAGATTTTTGTTTAGGATTTTGGCCAATTTCTTACCGTAAATACCTATTTTAGAGACTACACTGCCAGGACTCTGCTTAGTTAAAGCTTTGGTGTATGTGTGTTGACAATAGCCGTGTGTATTTTAACTTATGTTCACTTACATCAAGGAGGAGGTTAGGTTTGGTATGGTTTGGGTCTGGCGCAGTCGGACGGCAGTTAGTAAAAGAGTCTGATTTTAAGTGCAATGGTTGTCTGTTCGATTCTCAATCAGAGGAATGATTATATATTATTTTCAAAACGCGATGGTAAGTCCATACAACGTGGCATTGACGTGAGTAAGTAAGTAGTGAGAAGTGCTCAACTTGCACCTTCTAAGCGCCACAAATGAAGAACTGAACTGAAGTTCCGCCACTTAACTCGCAATGTTCTTTTTTCAGGCGGTTAAGTGGAAAACGGAGTGTCTTGACACTATGTTCTCTCTGACTACAGTTACTACATATACCTATATGAAAATTTATGACAAACACAGAAAATAAACAATATGCACAATTATTTAATTACAGATAAGCACCACATAAGATTATATACTTTATAATTTATAAGAATATTTTAAAGAATTTATTAAAATAAGAAACCAATTGAGTTTAATAATACAAAGTTAACTTATTATCATCGAGGTCCTCGTGGCGCAGTGAGATAGCGTCTGACTATAACCACGCTTAGTTACAGGTTTGTTCCCATTTGGAGGAATTATAATAACTTTAATTCATTTAACTTCTCCGCTGGTGATCTAGGTAAAGATACATTTTCTCAAACTCGTGCAAAGTGTAATATGAAGTGTTTTGGTCACTAGGTTTTCTTTTACTACCCTACTATGGGGGACAAAAATTTAAGTAGAAAAAAATTGTTCTTCAATTTACATTAACGAAAAATAAAAAAATCTAATATGTCTAATAAAAGTACCAAATAAAATTTATAAAATAAGATACATTATACCAGCGTTTCAGATTCGTCAATTAACATAAGATGTCAGTATTGTCAGTCCTACGTGAGGCTTCCACCAGCGAGAATGGTAATTCTATATATATTTCTCAGAGTAAGTATATAAGTATCCAGAATCCAAACTATATTTAGATAAAATAATGAAACTACACTAAAATAACTTAAAAACCTTTCCCCTGGTAGGTTCAATTGAATAGCTAGATAGTATATTTTTATAGTTATATTCCGATACGAGCCACTTGTGCCGGGTCACTGAGCACGGATATTACAGGTACGAATCGGCCTACATCGGGGAATCGCGTTCGTATACAACACACGTACTTATATGTACAATATTCAATTATCGATAAAATATGTTTATATGTACCTACGTAGATTTGTATAATATGTATAAGGAAAACTCATTTTTTAAAAATGTATAAGATTTTGGACACAGCGGGATTCGAATCCCGAAAGCACTCTGAGCGACTGAATATTACAGTCCGGCTTCTACAGTCAGGCCAGTCGTGGCGCAGTGGCACAAGCGTGTGACTGTAAACGGCTGACTGTGGGTTCGATTCCCAATTTCTTCACTCTGGTATCGAGGTAAAGCGCGGTGTTAAGTTCCGCCACTTAACACGCAATGCCTCCAAATTTGGAGGAAAGGGGGGAATAAAGTCTCTCAACACTAGGTGTCCCTCTGCCTTCCCTCTGCCTACCCTGCTGTGTGCGGGATACAGACCAGCTTCGCACTTTATCCCGCAAAGCAGGGTAGTCAGAGAGAATATAGTGTCGAGACACTCCGTTCTCCACTTTCTACAAAAAATTAAGACATTGCGTGTTGAGTGTTTTATGTTTAGTGTTTATGATATGAATGTTTCTCTAATCGATATACGACATTAAGCCTCCAATAGCATCTGAGCTTAGTCGACGCGAGCACACAATATATCACATTAGTGCATAATTGTAGATAATCGTCGTATAAACCGGGATTTACATTAATTAGCTGAAGTTGTAATATGTTTCTAAATACATGCATACGAGTATATTAATAGAGCCAACAACGCGTAAAATGCCCGTTGCCTTAGCAACGGATATATTTTGTATAATTGTATGAAAAACATACGATGTGTCTAATAAATATTTTACGAATGTTATATAGCTCTTATGCATTGCGACAAAAAATGTGGATTTCCTGCACCTTACCTTTATGTACACTTTAACTATGTGGAATCTCAATTCCCCCGTCCTTGTAGTTTTCGTACTAATTATAATAAGATCCTAAAAAACAAGCGAAATGCAGCTACAACTACAGATACTGCTACAGCTAATTATACGATGTGTATATCTTAAAAGATGTTGTTAAAAGTATTTAATACCCGCAACTTCGTTTGCGTGGACTTTAAAACTGTACCTATATCATACTATTTCTAAATACTAAGATAAAAAAAGAGTAATAATACTCCTGTTTAATTAAAACTGGTAAAACTCTTGTGTTTTATACTCGTAAAATCTAACAAATCACTCTGAAGAATGTTTTTTAAAAAAATTACACCACTTTGACTTAGAATAAAAATCGATAGTCACATAAAATGGAGTCATTAGCGCCATCTATTATAACATTTTGGTAACTTCATAACGACAATTGAGTAAATTATGATAACGACAGATAAGCAAAAAGTTACAGAAAAATCGTATTGAAACTTGAGCTAAAAAAATATTATAAATCAGTAACATACTAAGATCTTTTGTTATTGCGGTTTTTACATATTTTGAAATCAAATTATTTTACCCGGATTGATCGCATGTATTTGTGGTATTCGAAAGCTGTTCAGTCTACCTGTCACTTTGCTCACTATGGACTTATGTCCTTATGTACTGTCTTTATATATGATTTTAAATTGTCTTTAGAATTAGGACTTAACTTATGACTAACTGACTATATTACATATGTAATTCATTGTAGAGTGTTGGAAACGTCAGATTTTCTAAAAACATATATTTGAATACCAAATCATATGTTCTAGACGATTGTACTTTTTTAACCTTTAGGCTTTTCTTCTCTCGATAGACAAAAAGGACTTAGTTATACTCCGTTCTCCACTTTCACGTGAATTATTTGGAGATATTGTGTATTGTATGTGGGTACTCAACACTCCGTATTATCTTTCTGGAGAGAAAATGTGAAAATTATCTATATATCATATGAAAAATTTCATCAGTTCGGAATCGAACCCACAACATTTGTTTACAGTCAGAACCTATCCTATTGTGACACGATGGCCACTAAGCAATACAGTAATAATAAAACTGAAAACTACAAAAAAGTTTTATGTTACTTAAATATACTTAGTTAATTTTTTTCAGCTACAAGCTTTTTCCCACATAGTCAGAGAGGGCCTCGTGTCAAAACACTCCACTATTCACTTTCCGTCATAAAACGAGACCTTGTATGTTGAGAGGCGGTACTCCACGCCGCTGTTTGTCTTAGGTACCTTAACTACACTAATAATTCCTCGAGTAGGAATCGAACCCACAAGCATTACTTTACAGTTAGCGCCGTTCCACGATAATTAGGTAATTTTTGTTGTAAAAAAGAAGAAATAAAAATGGCCAGTGTTATAAAACGGTGTGCGTCGCGGAACGAGTAGTATTGTTCGCGGCGCAATTTAATTTGCAAGTTTAATTAATTTCCCCTTCTGTACCTCGCGGGCGGTTTTTAACTGAAACTGTTTGTTGGATTCGATTCTGAACTTATATCGAGTTGGAAGAGGAATTATATCGTACTATTAGTAAATATTGGAGATAGTCGTGGTGCAGTGGCACAAACGTGTGACTGTACACGACTGGTTGTGGGTTCGATTCCCACTCGAGGAGTGGAAATATTTTAGCATTTCCATTTTCTTCGCTCTGGTATCGAGGTAAACCGCGGGGTTAAGTTCCGCCATTTAACACGCAATGCCTCCAAAAATTGGTGAAAAATAGGGAACGGAGTGTCTCAACACTACGTTCCCTTTGCCTACCCTGCTGTGTGCGGGATACAGCGTGAAGCTAAAAGAATAAAATAATATAACTTTTAACATTTTAAAAGTACTTTTCACGTATTTAGGGAAAACATTTTTAAAAAGCTTATAAATATGTTGAATTCAAAGAGATTCAAACTCACGCTTCTAGGAAACTGTCCACAACAATTTTCTAAAAAAGTTTTTCAAATAATATATATTAATTTCAGTTTATTTTTAGTTTTAAAAAGCTTTCTCTGTTGGCTGACGGAAAATGTTTTCTATATTAAAAAAATAAGTTATCTATTCAAATAAATAAAATTGGAGTGTCAGCTTGTAATATGAAAAATAACTGCTTTTTATTAAATATGCATTTGTATATGTATACACGAAACATATACAAAAATGTAATTTTTGACATTTTTTATATATCTGTCTACATTTTGTTGCAGCTAATCTCTGAAACGAATAAACCGATTTGGATGTGACTTTCGCTTCGACTACTTTAGTTACGAGTATAACTTAGTTATTAAAATCCACGTGGATGGAGTCGCGGACTCAGCTAGTCGTATAAATAAAAAAACATTTTAAATTTTCTTGTAGCTGTAAGTTAGTATAAGTAAGTATTTGTTATCTCAAGTGAAGTCACAAAGCGATACAGAACGTGTCTACATTTAATAAAGATTGACATCGTATTTGGTCTCTAAATAGTCGCTTATCCCTCTCAGGACGTTATCCAATTTTGTTACTTTAGCAAATAAATGTGAAACATTTGTGTTTATTTATTTCGGACTTTCACGATAAATTGCTAGAATAAACGAAATTGAACGCTCTTATAGTGTAGTTGGTGAGTAAGTTAATTCTTGCTATAATTGTGGGTTCGATATTGAATCTAGAAAAAAAATATATTTTAAACGAGTGTGCTTTAAAAAGAATATATTTTATATATAATATATTTTAAACGTGTGTGCTTTAACACGACTGTACTGTAAGTTCTTTAGTTACGTCTATTTGTATGTATATATTTGTGTGATACATATAATAGGCCTGCACTGCGTTTTGGATATACGAAACGTAACTGGATAACCTGGCTTCCTAGCCCCTTACAGTAATATACGTTTGCCTTACCCGATCACATTTTTCGTAACGCTCTCGTGTCACATTCACCTGCTTACTCCCCAAGTCAAGTGTGCCTTATCAAGTTTAATTCAAAAACAAGGCCCGGGTTGCATCACTCGTTCCTTAGCTTAATTCCTTAAAATGCACAGAATACAATTACTAGTTTCTCTCTGAATTCCCCGTAAAAATACACGCAGTAAATGTCAACTAGGTAAAGTATGGTAATGAAAGAGGCGAGTCGCAGAAAGCGTAAATATCAGTAATTGACCTTTACGTGACCTTTTAAATTTTAACGAATTTAAACCCCCAAAAGCTCTCTCAGATGCTAAAATAACATTAAAGATGCCTCTAAAATTGTAATTGCGTTAAAATATTTTGCGTTAAATGTCAAATGTTTTATATTATATTAAAATCTTATTTTAACTTTAAATGGCCATATATAATATATAGTGTTACATTTTTTCAAAATTGCTGATAGGTTAAGAAATCAATTTAAATTAAAATAGTTAAAATATCTACGTATATAGTTTCATTTGAACCCGCACTATTTTTTTAAACAAATAGAAACAAATATTATTTCTAATTTTGCTGTACTTATAACAATATTTTAGTAGTAGTAAGATATTTGGGCTGAAGGCGGTTCTGTAATAGAAACTAAAGTGCTTCTGTCTAACGATCTGTGAGTACAGTTCTCTTTAACTAGGAATATAAAGGGATATTTAAAATTTAAAATTTTAAGAAATTATATATAAATACGCCGGATTATTAAAAAAAATCTTGTGCTATATATTGGAGATATTTAACACACATAATTAAAAATAAATTACTTATATTATATATTAAATAATATACAGAATTAAACTTTTTAGTTTTATAAAAAATATATATATATAGCTTCACGCTATATCCCGCACACAGCAGGGTAGGCAGAGGAAACCTAGTGTTAAGACACTCCGTTCCCCACTTTCCGCCGAATTCGGAGGCTTACGTGTTAAGTGGCGGAACTTAACGCCGCGCTTTACCTCGACACCAGAGCGAAGAAAATGGAAATATAATTTCCACTCCTCGAGTGGGAATCGAACCCACAACCAGTCGTTTACAGTCACACTCTTGTGCCACTGGGCCACGACTGGCCACAAGTTTTATCATATTTATAATTGGTATTATCACAGTAATGCTTAGAAGGTATTGTTTTCCTTTGTTTTTCCACAATAAAGGACTTAAGCAGGCTGTTATTATTCCACACATTTACACAAAAGTGTCAAAGCGAAAAACCACAGTACTCGTTATAAGCTTATTTTGTACTTGAAATAAAAATATTTTTCATGTGTCACACATGTATTGTGTAAATAACAAATCGGGATGTGCTAAAGCAGTTACTTACTGTGGTACTATAGTCTTTATATATTTGCTTATATATCTTATTTGTGGCCAGTCGTAGGATAGTGGCACAACAGAGAGTGACTGTAAACGACTGGTTGTGGGTTCGATTCCCACTCGAGGAGTGGAAATTATATTTCCATATTCTTCGCTCTGGTGTCGAGGTAAAGCGCGGCGTTAAGTTCCGCCACTTAACACGCAAGCCTCCGAATTCGGCGGAAAGTGGGGAACGGAGTGTCTTAACACTAGGTTCCCTCTGCCTACCCTGCTGTGTGCGGGATATAGCGTGAAGCTTATATATCTGATGGAGTCAACATCACGCTTTTTCTCCTTTAGCGGGGTAGTCGGAGAGAATCTAGTGTCTAAACACAAAATCTTCCACTTTTTCACCCGAAATTGAGACATTGTATGTTACGGAGTAACTCAACGGTAATGTTCTAGTAGGTAATCAAACAATTTAAGTAAGAAATGTGGCTTGAATGATATACATCATAAAAGCAAAACGCGGCGTTAAGTTCCGCCACTTAACACGCAATGCCTCCAAAAAATCGGCAGAAAATGGGGACCGGAGTGTCATAACACTAGGGTACCCTCTGCCTACGCCGCTGTGTGCGGTATACAGCGTGAAACTAAAAAAATCTCACAAATATGTACATTCTGAATCAGTTAAGTAATTAACGTTTTGTTTTTTTGTTATATTGATTTGAATTCCGCCTCTCATCATGGATCCGGGCGTAAAGTAGACAACGGTTTGTCTTTACACTACCTCTTTCTATCCTGCTATACGAAAACAATTATGAAACTAATCACTATCCATATAAAAATCAATTATAATATTTAATTCTCTATAAAAGCTACCATATTAATTTTCAAATCTTCTTAAATTCCCCTCGATTATTAGAGAAAATCATAACAATGTTTTGTTAACGAGGTATTTTCTAATAAAACATTTTCAATACCAGTAAATAGTTCTACCTAATCGTAGCTCACGACGTGGGAGGCGCTTAGCCACTTTCTAGAAAGCCTTTAACTTAGCGAGTATAAATAACGCGAGGTGCTTTGTTCACGATCCGTGACGCAATTTATGGATTTTGTAAGGTCGTTACGATGAACGATATAGCGTATGAGCCTGCGAGAGCTACCTACATGTTGGTGTTAGGATGTATGCTTTACAACTTCATGCTTTTTCCCGTATAGCTGGTATTTAGAAAGTATCTCCACACACTCCGTTTTCCGTTTTCCAATTTTGACACGTTGTTTTTTTTGACACATTGCTGTTTGGCGGAAATTAATACCACCGTTTGTCTTAGGTACCGGAGTGGAAATAAAAAATATTTTAATTATAATCATTTCCCTGAATGGGATTTCAACCCATAATCACATCACATTTATATTCTGACGCTGCGCTGTTGCGCCATAACGGTATTTGTTATATTATTTTTTGTTTTCTTGTTCACGCTGTATCCCGCACACTGCAGGGTAGGCAAAAGGAACCTAGTGTTAAGACACTCCGTTCCCCATTAAATTAAAAATATTTCCAATATAAAAACACTCACTCAAAAAAGAATCAAACTCACATTCATCGTGTGTACATTAGGCACTGTTACACCACCACACTATGGCCTCCTAATAAAAAAATACATAATTGATGTTGAAAATTTTATATTGTTATACAAATAAAATAATTCATTTTTACATTTACATTATTTTTTGAAAAAGTAAAAACATTAAGAAACAAAAAGATATGATTCCGGCCAGGATCGAACTGGCGGCCTTCTGCGTGTAAAGCAGATGTGATAACCACTACACCACGGAACCGCTTGAGTAACTTTATAAATTACTTGAATTTAATACTCTGTATTGGTAATGTGAAAGTAGTTTGACTTTCAAATAATATGGGTATACCTAATTAACTATCATATGTAGTGAAGTTCACATTCACGTATCTACTATGTTCGATGTTGGATATATTTTAGTGATAAGTATTTTTCTCTGTCTTATTTAGAAAGTAATAAAGCTATTTCAAATTTAATTTTGTTTTAATATATTTAAATTTTAAAAGTGGCCCAGTGGCACAAGCGTGTGACTGTAAACGACAGGTTGTGGGTTCGATTCCCACTCGAGGGGTGAAAATATTTAATATTTCCATTTCCTTCACTCTGGTATCAGAAGTAAAGCGCGGCGTTAAGTTCCGCCACTTATCACGCAATGCCTCCGAATTCGGCGGAAAGTGGGGAACAGTGTATCTTAACACTAGGTTCCCTCTGCCTACCCTGCTGTGTGTGGGATACAACGTGAAGCTAAATTTAAAAAAATGAAGAAATATTTTTCGTTAATTTATTGTTCAAACACACAAAAAGATCCCAAAATTAAAACACTCCGTTCTTAACTTTTCCCCGAATTTTACCCAAATGCATTTACTATATAAAAAGAATATTTAATTAAATAGCTTCACGCTATATCCCGCACACAGCAGGGTAGGCAGAGGGAACCTAGTGTTAAGACACTCCGTTCCCCACTTTCCGCCGAATTCGGAGGCTATATAAAAACATATTTAAAATTATTATATTCTCAAGTGGGAATAGAACCCACATCTATTGTACATGTATATAGTCAGACACTGTATTTGCACTATAAATAGCTTAGCTATTTATTTATTATGGCAGTTTACCATTTAGTTAACAAATAATACAGCTTTAAGCAACAGTTAGCTATAAAGTCTGATTCAACAATATATTTACTTATTCATACTGCAACTCAAAGACTTCGGCCAAAAGTAAACGTTCGTCAGTACGTTCTACATAAGCGGCGATCTGCACTCTGCATCGACTTCGCTGTATTGACCTGCAATGCCAGAGTAAAAGGTATTCACTTCAAACACTGTTCATTTTAAGTATTTATAGTTTCAATAAAATATACATTTGTATTATACTCTTATAGTATTGTTGTTTCTATTTAAGTTAGTGGCTAACTTTAATTGCGTTGTGTTTTTTTTGCATTGTTGGTTTTTACTAAGAGATTTCTTTTACTTTTTTAACTTTACGCTTTTCACATAGCAGAGTTGGCTGAGAGAACCTAGTGTTAAGACATTTCTTTTTCCATTTTCCGCCCAAATTAGAAACATTGCGTATTGAGTGATGAAACTGCAAATAAGAGAAATGAAAATAATTTGAATGTTGTTGTCCCTAGTGGGAATCGCACACACTCGATTTTAGGCTTTCATTATTACCAACTTCATGAATCTATTCATTTTATAGATTTTTTATCATAAAAATATCTAAAGTTTTGACAGAATGTACAGAGAGAACACTGTATTAATAGCAAAGAAGAAAATAAACTGTTTTCTATATGTCTCCTCTTTCATAGAAATTATATATTGGAAGAACATGGCATATAAAGATCTTAGCATTATAGCTTAACTATATTTTTTTTCCATATTATGGGGTACTCAAAAAGGACTTAGTGTCAAAAACTCTATCCTCCACGAACCGCCCGAAATCGAGACATTTCTCGTTGACTGGCGGAACTTAACGCCGCTTTGTATTAGGTACCGAAGCGAAGAAAATTTACACATAATCGTTCCCCCAAGTGGGAATCGAACCCACAACGAGTAGTCTGAAGCTGTCACAACGCCACGACGGTATCAACATCTGTAAGAAAAATAAAAATCATAACCCAACTTTTAATAAATCAACACTTTCATAAGCAAAGTATTAAGGTTGTTCCGCAAAGTTGCAACAAAACAACACTCCAGAAGACAGTTGTAAGTGAGCGAGCACCTCCCGCACTCGCGCCGTTCCTGAACTTCCAGATGTCGAGTTCGGGCTTTATTTGCGGTTTTCCTCATCGCCCTTTTTCTTTCTGTATTAATTTGGTAAGTTTTCGTGCGGCTGGCGGCTGGCGGGTTGGTCGGTCGCGACTTATTGTATAATAAAAACATTTTAACTTTATATTGAGTAAATAAATAAGCCAATCATATTCGCTCGGTTGTAAATAGAAGTTTTCTATATGATAATTTAATCTAAAAAAATTAGAAAACAATTTTAGATGTTTTATTTAGCTTTAAATGTGGATTTAAAAATACAAGTAGACCGATCCGTATCAAGTTATGTGATATGAGTATATGAGCATTTATATCGTGCATAAATAAAGTAACTAAAAAGAATGAATAAAAAAGTCATGTCAAATGGCAGTGAATTTACTTTAACACAGGAAAAATTAAAAAAAAGCAAGGAAATTGACTGTTACCACAATCGCAGTCAAATAAAATATACAAAGTACTAAGTGTATTAGATAAACATCAACTTCTTTTTCAAAAATTTACAAAAGATATGAAATTATAACTAAAACTTACATTTTAAATAGTAGGCTCTTCCTTTAGCCTTATTCTGCTTGAATAATATGTAAAAAAGGGAGTAACCATCATAATAACATAATTAAAAACAGGGTAGAGCACAAAGTGATGAGGTTTTTAATAAAATAAATATAAAAAATGTGGAGTAAAATACTCAAAAAGTATACACGAGTCCGTTCACATAGCATGCATGTTATTATATAATGCAATACAATTGTACCTTCCATGCACGATGCATATTTCAACAAAATATCTTCATTTACATTTCTTACTGCACTCAACTCAACTCAACTGAATGTTAAAAACATTCAGTAAGAAATTTTAATAATAGCAACAAGAAAGCTGATTTCCTACAAAAGAAACTGAACGTATTGTTGAATAGAATAAAAGAATAGTTGTATACTATAGAATAGAATACAACAGTATTGTACAAGTTTTAAATGAAGTTGAAAGAGAATTTGCTGAGTGACTGGGTCGGTAAGCGCCTACCTGTGGGCTACTGAGCACTAAGTACTAAGTACTAAGGCTTACGCACTTAACAATGCCTTAAGATAAGTTTAGATTCTTAAAGCAGTTGTTTGCTTTACATTTTAAACACTGGATATTGCTAAGCTTGATACTTTATACTTTTAACATTTTAAAATGTTATTCACACACGTAGGAAGGTTTCCTAGACACGCGGGTTCGAATCCCGGTGTGTTCAAATTTTTAAACGTTTTCTAAATGTATTTTTTGATACTGTCGTTTATTTATTTATGGTTATGTTTATTCATGGTACGGTATGGTAGTGGGGAACGGAGTATCTTAATACTAGGTTCCCTCTGCCTGCTGTGTGCGGGATACAGCGTGAAGCTAAAAAATATGTTTATTTATGTGTATATTTATGTATTAGGTGTGTACAACATAATTTACTCATAACATAATATGAACAAGAAATATACACTAAACAAATATTACATGTTGTTATCCCATCCATAGGCAGACACAATATACACCAACAATATACTTTTTTACTTAAATATAGAATAATATTTTATACATAAAAATTAATTTATGTTGTACAAATGAAACTGAAGAATAATTTATAAAACGAAAAGAAAGAAAGAAAGAAAAAAAAATGTTTTATACAGAACATTAAAAATGTTAGCGTGAACTACAAAAAAACATTACAATAAAGATACGATTCAAAATAATGACACGCCAAGCGAGAGAGTAAGTTAAGAGCCGCGCAAGAATTCATAACGTTTAAATTGTCCTATGGTGTTATAGGGCACGTCTAAATCCTCTAGAGGCCAGTCGTGGCGCAGTGGCACAGACGTGTGACTTGAAACGACTGGTTGTGAGTTCGATTCTCACTCGAGGAGTGAAAATATTTAATATTTCCATTTTCTTCGCTCTGGTCTCGCCACTACGCCACTCTGGTTCCGCCACTTAACACGCAATACCTCCGAAATTCGGCGGTGCGTGGGGAACGGAGTGTTTTAACACTAGGTTCCCTTTATCTACCCTGCTGTGCGCGGGATACAGCGTGAAGATTAAAAAAATGTAAATCTTCAATGTTGACTTCATTATACTTATAGATTAAATGAATACTACTATATACTGATAGAAAAAGATGTTTGTAAATTTCAATTATTCATCTAGTTTTTAAACATAATGACCCCTTGTAATGATACTGTTTGAGTGTACACTGTGGGTATTCTAATAAATTAGATTAACACTAACGTAAACGCTAGTAAAAATCTGTCAATGCTTATGGAAAGTGAGAAGAAAGTAACTTAATACTAAACTATCGTGCTGCCTAAATAGTGTGAAAATATATTGTAATAAGATAAATAGAAAATGTTATAAAATTAATTTGTTGTGTTGTGCATACGTGCAGGTTCTGGCCGTAAATACAAATGGTTATGGGTTCAATTCCTACTCGGAGGCAAGATTGTATTTTTTTTTCCTTTCCTCCACTTTGGTAAGACTAAAAGTCTGGAAAGGTAAGTGCAGTGTTGAGTGTCGCCACTTAGCACGTAATGTGATCCTGCAGAAAGTGGACAACCTAGTGTCTTGACACATAGTGTTCACTCTGACTACCCTACTCTGTGGGAACAAACATAAAAATATATTTTTTTAACTACGTGAAGTAAACAAGAGGTGTATAGGAGAATGCCGCGCGCCGCCGTGATGCCGCCCCTCTCGTGACGTCCCGCGCCGTGACGTAAACACTGAGATAAATCTTTTTTATTGCGAACACTACTCCACTGGATGCTGGATGTTTTTCTCTTAACATATTAAACTAACGGAAAAAAGACGTGGGATTTTCTATTAAAATGGCTTAATTAAGTACAGATGTATACTGAATTGTATTTTTAATTAGGTTATTTTTAATTAACATTGTAATGTTTGTTAAATTATTAAGAGACCTTAGTTCTGGCGCTGTGCTGCGTCATTTAACACGCATTTTTTTTTAAATTCTTAAGTTAACTATATTTATTAAAAAAATAACATATATTACTAAAAATATTATCATATGGCCAGTCGTGGCGCAGTGGCACAAGCGTGTGACTGTAAACGACTGGTGGTGGGTTCGATTCCCACTCGAGGAGTGGAAATATTTAATATTTCCATTTTCTTCGCTCTGGTGTCGAGGTAAAGCGCGGCGTTAAGTTCCGCCACTTAGCACGCAATGCCTCCGAATTCGGCGGAAAGTGGGGAACGGAGTATCTTAATACTAGGTTCGCTCTGCCTACCCTGGTGTGTGCGGGTAAAAGCGTGAAGCTAAAAAAAAAAAATATTATCATATGAGAGGTAAACCTGAACCTACTTTGAAGTTTTTCACTTTCCTCCTGGTCCAAGAGTTCTGAGACATTGCATATTAAATGAAGGAACACAACTGTATAGAAAGTACTTTTGTAATAAATATTCCTTCCTCTGCGAATCGAACTCAAAATTATGATGTATTCAGATAGACACTACGACATAACGCTTCAATTATATTCATATTTTGTATTATAATACTATCTGTAACTAAACCTTGTATTACTAAAGTCTTATTGTAAGTTCAAATAATGATTATAATATAATATTTTTATATTTTTAAAGTGCTATGCACCTATACTGTATGTACTTTATTTTGAAAATATTTCAAGAAGTCTGACTGTTGCTGCATGTGTCCAATATACGGTGACGTCTAAATCCTTATACGCTTATAACAATTTATTTTGGATTTTAGAAGCGCGGGTTCGTCTCCCGCTCCATAATATTTTAACGTTTTCTAAAAATGTTGTCCAATTAACTAAGCTAACTCAATATCCACCACAATAAGTACACCAGTAGTAACCATCCCAGAGACAATCTCAACGTAACCAGGAGTTGGCTCTACAGCGTACGCGAGTTGCCAAACGACCGCGCCAAGTGTCACCGCCGTGAAATTAAGACGTCCGCCCCCTTCGCCCTCTTCCGCTCGTATAAAAGAATTGAAAGTCTTGATTACTTCCTATCGACCGAGCGATGCCTTGTTTTGCTTCACGTCTAAATGTAATGTATTGGATGTATGTAGTTATTAGAGGCATTTGTGGCGCAGTGTGATTGGTTGTGTTTCTAAATGCAATTGTTTAATTATTTTTTATTTCTCCGCTTTTTAATTTAAGACAAAATGCAGCGTTGAGTTCTGCCACTGAATGTGTGATTGCTCGTTAGAATACAGCCTTTATTTTGTATTTTTATGACGCTTTTTCCCATATAGCAAAGTAATGAGAAAATCCGAATGTCAGGACACTCCGTTCTCTCTCTTTTTTTATATTTACTGAACGAAATAAAAAGATATTAACAAAACCTGAGTAGTCTTCAAACTCACAGAGATCACGCCAATGTACATTACAATAATGAGTCACTCAAATAAGATCCTATACTATTAAATATTTTTCATATATTTTTTACACAATGATTGGAAGTAGCAACAGCATAGTTCTTTCCTTCCTGCCCGACATCGAAACATTGCTTGTTGAGTTGCAGAACTCAACGCCACTCTTTGTCTTAGGTAACGGAACAGAGAGATGAAATAATTAAGTATATAACCACAACGAGTGTAAATCGAACCCACAACCAGTTTTATTTAAATTAAGCCGCTGTCACACTGTGCCACGACGCCCTCAAACATTAAAACAACACATACAATTAAATATTTTCCTCTCATTATTTACACAATGATAATTTTCAGATTTATGATTATACTTTAAAGTGAGTCTGCCCCCAGGTGACGGCCATAACGTGACGTGACTCGTCGTATGTAAACTACGGTCCACGTCTCCTCGCTCCCTCTCTGGGAGGGAATTCCCCTCCCCCTCCTTTCCCCGCCAGGGAGGGAGGCAGGAGGGCCGCTATAATGACACACTACAAAAACTCCTACAGGGATACATAAAAGAGAATGAATGAGCTGACCGCGTACGTGAATTAGTTTTTACGTTTGCTTACAAAATGACCGTATACTGACTTTTAATTTAAATGTCGTCAGTTTGAATTGTATAATATATGAAAGGTGTATTAATATGAATTGAAAAGTTGGTATTCATGAATTGATTTCGTTTTGTTGTAAAAGATATATAACTGCGTAGGGACGCAACCTTTATCTTCATATTATGTTTTTGTTAGTGTAGCCGTAGTTATATGAGGATTTGTTATAATTGCTAAAGAAGCAAAAACGCCTTATTACTTACAATAATTTTAAGAAATGTTGATATTTTGTACAATAAAAGTGATTGATTATCATTTTGGCGTATTATTGAACTTGTCACTACCGATTTCAAGTACTGTCACAATCGCCCCCGGGATGTGGTCAGTTGTGACACTTTCCCTATTTTTCTAACTTGTTCTGGTAAGCTAACCATATGTTTTTATTTTATACATTTATGGAAGACATACAAATGGCACTTTCGACACTGTTTCGCTACGGCACTATGGCCCAGTAAAATTATTTTTTAGTATAAATATTATTTTTTTGAGTACTTTCTTTTCAGTGTGGCCAGTCGTGGCCCAGTGGCACAAGAGTGTGACTGTAAACGACTGGTTGTGGGTTCGATTCCCGCTCGAGGAGTGGAAATATTTAATTTCCATTTTCTTTGCTCTGGTACCAAGGCAAAGCGCGGCGTTAAGTTCCGCCACTTAACACGTAACGCCTCCGAATTCGGCGGAAAGTGGGGAACGGAGTGTCTTAACACTAGGTTCCCTGCTGTGTGCGGCGTGAAGCTACAAACAAAACTTAATAGTATGACTCCTCTAATTACTTAAAACATTAAATACATTTGAACTCAAACCCATCTTGATACATTTTTCTACTAAACCACCACAGTCTTTATGTAAATAAAAATACATAAATATAAATAAAAAACATATATTTAAAGGTGAAGGTCACGATAATTAAACAAGCTCGGTATTCACTCGCGGCCTCAATAGACGTACTAGATTTCATTACCCTCCCGCACGAGTGGAGCGCCGAGTGCCTGCTTCAAATTACGTGAATATTTTATAATTATTATATTTTTATTTTATTATATTATAATATTCAATTAAATAGCTGTTTTTATTTAAGTTAATGGTCTGTTATGTGTATATATTGTATGAGGCAGTTGTGGTACAGTGGGACAGTGAGTGATAATGACAGCAATGGCTGTGGATTTGTATATTATTTCCATTTTTCCGCTATGGTGCCTAAGACATAATAAAGCGTTGAGTTCAGCCACTCAGCACTTAATGTCTCGGTTCCGAGCGTAAATTAGATAGAGTGTCTTGACACTCCTCTGCTATGCGGGAAAAAGCGTGAAGCTGTATGTATGTATATAAACGCTTCAAATAATACAGTAGTAAAATTTAAAATAAATAATGAAATTTTCAAATAATTAAAGGCTTTTTCATTTAGACAATTTAGGGCCACTAATTTTTCTTTAAGTTACGGAAAATGCTTCATAAAATTAATAAATACATAATTATTCTATGCTATCAAGTCACCGTTAGTAGAAATGTTAATTTATTTCTCTTTTTTTTAGAGTCAAAGGGAACCTAGAGTTAAGACAGTCCGCTCTTTACTTAACACGTTGCCAGAAATCGAGATCATGCTTGTTAAGCGGAACTCAACGCCACGCGTTGCAGTATAGAGACAATGGTAGACTGTACTATACATATGTGTACATTTATCGGAAAACTGACAAAATTTAATTCTTTACGATAAAAAATAGAAAGTCTACCGAATATTTAATTTTTATTTAAAAAAAAAATATAAAAAAATGTACCATTTCATTGATTTATCAATAGATTACTTTTATTTTAGAAATGATAAAGACAAAAATATAAGTAAAGATAAAAAAATGAAACAAAATATAATTTAAAATATTTAAATGCAAAAATACCAAAATAAAAACTTTCATAAAATAATTAATAATAATATACATACTATATTAAAAATAATAAAAAAATAAAAAACAAAAAGATATGATTCCGGCCAGGATCGAACTGGCGGCCTTCTGCGTGTAAAGCAGATGTGATAACCACTACACCACGGAACCAGGTGACATAGGGGCTTAAAATACGCGTCTAAAACAGCTGTTAAAAGATATTACAATAAATTATTGTTAGATTATTTTAATACTATCTTAACTTTATCAGAAAAATATTTTAAATAGAATGTCAGAATATTATATAATATTGTTATACGCTTTAGTTTTGACATTAGTAATACATTTTATAAAGTTTATGATTATTATATCTCTAGAACGGCTGGACCGATTTTGGCGGAACTTTTACTGGCACATATTTGATATAATAGAGAGTAATATAGGCTACATTTATTTCACAAATATGTATTTTATATTTTTTTTCTTTCATTTATAAACACGGAATGTCTCGATTTTGGGAGAAAAGTGGAGATTGGAGTGTTTTGACATTAAGTTCTCACTGACTATAATAGTATTTTACATACAACAAGTATGGAGATAAACTAGTAAATCTTCTTTTTTATTTCTTTTTTTTACTTTCACGCTGTATCCCGCATACAGCAGGGTAGGCAGAGGGAACGTAGTGTTATGAAGACATATGATAGTCTTTTCCCCACTTTGCGCCAAATGTCGGAGGTATTGCGTGTTAAGTGGCGGAACTTAACGCCGCGTTTTGTCCCGATACCAGAGCGAAAGAAATGGAAATATTTAATATTTTCACTCCTCGAGTGGAAATCGAACCCACAACCAGTTGTTTACAGTCGCACGTTAGTGCTACTGCGCCACGACTGACCCCACTTTAACCAAATTTGTAAATCAAATGTTATAAAATACACATTTAAAAACATTTACCTTACCCAAATACACATGTATCTGCTCTACAAAAACATTTCTTTGCTCGTAATATAAAAAATAAACAAAATCTCGTATTATTACGTATTCATGATGTAACTTGAATACTTCAATATTGTTAAGAAAATGTATGTCAAGTTCCATCGTCAATGGATGACTTTACGAGTACGTAGTATGTACATGTAGAGCAATGTTAAACACTCGCAGTATAAATATTTTTATTTCACAGGCACATGGCTTGTAGTCGGTTGGTAGCGATCTTTTAGAGTATATTTAGTACATTATTTAACTAATTAAGCTGCATTTTTTTTGTTTTTAAATATATTATTAATATAGATAGTATAATAATAGTTCGGGAGGAAAATGGGGACGGTGTGTCTTGAGATTAGGTTCTTTGCTTGCAATGTTAAATGCTCGCGGTATAGATATTTTTAAATCACAGGCGCATGTATTCAGCTGGTAGGGATCTTTTAGACTATATTTTGTTAAGTGATACAATAATTAAACTACAATTCTTGTTTTAAAATATGTTTACATTATATATTTATATGCACATTTTCTTATAAGTAATACAATAAATAACTAGGCAGAGAGTAGTGGACGGAATGTCTTAACCCTAGGTTCTTATAGCAATGTTAAATGCTCGCGGTATAGATATTTTTGCTTCACAGGCACACGGCCAGCCCACGTTGTTAGAGATCAGTTACTCAGTTGTTAAAGATCTTTTAGAGTATTTTTGTTGTAGTTTTCTAATGTATAGTATAATAATTATTGGAGTGGTACGAGAAAAACGGAGTGTATAAACTATTTTTTTATGTAAATAATACATTTCACATAATTTATCCTTTTCATATTATACATACTAACGGTCTATAGTGGCGCCAAGAAGGATTAATTATATTCAAACTATTTTCATTTCTCCGTGCTAATGACAAGACAAAGCGCAGCGTTGAGTTCCGCCACTCTGCACCCAGTCTCAATTTTGGACAGAAAGAGTTGAACGGAGTGTCTTTACACCAGGATCTTAGAACAATGTTAAACACTCGCGGTATAGGTATTTTTATTTCACAGGCACTTCGGCCGGTACTCTAATGAAAAAGAACTTTCAGCGTATGTTTTTTTAATGTTTGAGATAGCTAAATGTATTTTTTTATTTTTAATATATTTGTGGCCAGTCGTGGCGCAGTGGCACAAGCGTGTGACTGTAAACGACTGGTTGTGGGTTCGGTGGAAATTATATATTTTCTTCGCTCTGGTGTCGAGGTAAAACGCGGCGTTCAGTTCCGCCACAGCATGAAGCTAAATATATAAATATATATATATATATATATATATATATATATATATATATATATATATATATATTTGTTACAAGTGTAGTACTAGCCTAGCCTAGATAGTAAGCTAAGCTAGGCTTGGTCCGCGTGTTAAAGTAAAAGTAGTTTAAGGTGCTCCTTATTACTTCTGCTAGGTGCCATCAAAACTCAAAAGGTTAGGTACAAATTTTATTAACATAGATTTTAAAATTGAAATTCTTTACTCTTTGACATTTTTCATTATAGTTCTGTGAATAAAAAACTATACACATAGTTACTGTATTGCGCTATACAATAATTGAGAACGTGAACTATTTCACTGTTGAATGACGCGACGACGTGAATTTTAGTTATACTTGCTAAATAAAACTTTGTGCAGCATGTTGCATGTCGAATAGTTAGTAGGAAATATATGTTATCCACACACTTATATTATAAATGCAAAAGTCTGTGTGTTTGTCTGTCACGCTTTCACGGCTAGTATACCGGTCCGATTTGGATGAAATTTAGAATGAAAGTAGTAAATAACCATGGGTCTAACATAGGCTACTTACCCCATCCTTAAATAGAAAAATATGTATGTATGTAGTCGTAAGAAATATGTGTTATTACGTAAGAAATAAAATAAATGATACATTTATAACAAATTAATTTAGGTTAGATTTAACTCCATTATGATAGGAAAATTGTATATAAAGAAAAAGGCAACGTTTTATAATAACTGGACTCTCTTAGGGTATATTCTTAGTTTTAAGTACTGAAATTGTAAACAAAAAAAAAGCATATGATAAAACAAGAATCATGTTAAAAAAGGTACAGACCTTATGTCCGTAGAGTAAAACAGAATAATAATAAAAAAAAAAAAAAAAAAAAAAAACATAGGCTACTTATTATTCAAAAATTAAAGGGTTGAAATAGGGGAGGTAAGTTTATATGAAAAAAACTAAACCACTTGACAGATTGTAATGAATTTTGGAATAAATATAGTTGATAATCGAGGGTCAAACATAAGCTACTTTATTTTTCAAACATCCACCCCCGAGGGTTGCAGCATAACGAAACATTAGGCAGTTAGAGCGGGCCTCTAGTAATCTATATGGCATGTTATAATCTATACTTTATTTAATTTATTCTTATTTTATTTTAGCATTTTACTTTTCCCCATAGTAATGTAGGCAGAGAAAATTTAACGTTATGACCCTCCGTTCTCTTTCCGCCTTAATTCGAGATATTTAGTGCTTAATGGTTAAACTCGACGCACTTGATCTTGTCACAGTCTTGAACTCTCTGGATGAACTCACAAGCTTTGGGTATGTCACACTGCATCACGATGGTAGAAGTCTATAAGTTTCATTACGTTTAATCGTATTTAATATTATAGGTACAATTAAAATAAAAAAATATTCAAAAGTTAACTTAACTACGTTTATAATTATTTAGCTTCAATGATAAGTAAGTCTGGCTCTTTGTTTCATGTAGACAGTATAAAATCCAAGCCGCTAATTAATTTATTTATTAATATATTAATTGTTATTTGAGGCTATCGTGGCTCAATATGACAGCGTCTGACTATAAACGCGATTAGTTGTTACTTCGATTCTCGTTTGGTTAGGTTTAAATTAATATTGATCTCTCTACTCTAGTACCAAGGAAAGTGGAGATCGGAGTCTCTAGACACTAGATTCTCATAAAAAAAATCAAATTTATTTCCATTAGGTATAGATACACTAGACTTTAAGCCAAACCAAGCAATCAGCAATCTACCAGCTGTAAGTAACTGTAAGTTATGTAAAGTAACGTGCATCCACAATCAATAAGGACGTCGAGAGCGACGGCCGTCTGTCTGTTGAAAAGTAATTAATCGAGGACTCGTCTTAGAGGCCGGCGCTGATTGCTTCCATTGACGTCGCAGTATTACGTCATATCGGTATTCATCACGTCAGACGCTACTAGGCAAAGGTTGGAATTGAATGTTTTAGACTGGACTCAATATGAGCTGGCTAGATAATTTATGTACTTTTTTTTAACTTCACGCTGTATCCTGCACACAGCAGGATAGGCAGACGGAACCTAGTGGTAAGACACTCCGTCCCCCACTTTCCGCCGAATTCGAAGGCATTGCGTGTTAAATGGCGGAACTTAACGCCGCGTGTTGCCTCTGATACTAGAGCGAAAGAAATGAATAATAATTTATAATGCATTTTTAATTTGTTGCTTTTTCTCGTATAACAGGGTAGGCAGAGAGAATGTAGTATCAAAACTCTTCTTACTCTACTTACAGATGATAAGAGGAAATCCAGACACAGCGTGTTGAGTTGCGGAACACAACGCCAGACTTTGCTTGAAATATCAGACCGGGTAAATAAGAAACAATTGAAATATAATCATTCCATCAAACCCACGACTATCGCGTATATAGTCATGTCCCACAACGGCCTCGATAGTTTTAAAACTTAATATAAGTAACCTTAACACAATTTATAAATTACATTTATACCAAGTAAATAGCTGGAATTGGAATGACTCAATAATATTTTATTAACAGATGCGAATAATGAGCGATGAGGAAAGAACAACAAATACACATACAATAAACGCCGGCTGTAATTAAATTCGTTTTGACGACGACGTTGCTAATAAAACTGATCAGGCGCTATCATATCAATATTGTGGCATATATGTGCCTACGTACATTTTGTTTATTTGTACAATAGTGTGTGTATGTGTGATTTTGTATCTTTTTCCTTTGGTTTTTCTAGCTATTGTCTTCACTCATATTATTTAAGGTGCACGAAATAGTTTACACATAAAATAATTACATTAAAACAGCAGTTTTTTTTTTTACCCACAAAGCAAAGTAGTCAGAGAGAACTTGGTGTCAAGATACTCTGGTTTCTAATTCGTCCGAGTAGGAATCGAACCCATAACCAAACGCGTTCGTCGTCAATATAGCCTCAATATATAACAACATTTTAAATTTGCAAATATAATATTGGTTAAAGATTGTCTAATTAGAAAAATAATAGAAATATCATGAACAAAATATTTTTAGGGGTCACTCGTGGCGCAGAGACGCAGTGTGACTGTAAAGAGACTGGTTGTGGGTTGGATTCCCACTCAAAGAGTGGAAATATTTAATATTTCAGTTCCGCTACTTAACACGCAATGCCTCCGAATTCGGCGGAAAGTGAGGAACGGAGTGTCTTAACACTAGGTTCTGTCTGGCTACGCTGCTGTGTGCGGGATACAGCATGAAACTATAAAAAAAATGTTTGTACCTATTTGTCGAACCTGCTGTGAGCGGGATACAGCTTGAAGCTGTAAAATGTACTTTCAATACAATTTAAATATTTCATATAAATTCACATCTATGCTTCTTACAACAAATGCAAAAAAAAATATCACGTCCACGTTATTCAGCGTAAGTCCTTTAGCAAGTTACGTTGCTGTCGCACCTCCGGCTCTCCAATCTGCAAACACATACAATTGTACCCGACAATCAATAAGTGAAGGCATGACGGGCACGAAACGGGTTCTCCTTTGGGATCGAGGAAAATGCCTTTCCTTCGCGTTCACTAATCATCCCATCCTACTGCCGTAAGCCGACAGCTTGCAGTTGGGTTTTATGTAATCTATCGATTATTCATTGTAATAACCTATCAGAGTAGAGCCTTATTGATGCTTTTTGTATTGACGGGATGGAACTGATCTGGAACTGTTCGGACTTCTGTGCAACCAATTAATAACAAGTGTTTATTGTATTTTATAATGTATATATCTATGGCAAATAAATTTTGTTTGTTAACAACCGTGTAGTAAGTAGCCATTGTAGTACAGTTGGACGGCGTCGGACCATAAACACGGTGGTCCTAGGATCTATTCCCTCGTGGGGCAATGATTATAGTATATTTTCATTTCTGCTCTGGTGCTTATAAAAAAGTGCAGCGTTGAGGTCCTCCAACCAACACGCAACGTCTCGATTTCGGGTGAAAACTGTCTTAAATTTAAGTTCTCTCTGCCTACGCTGCTATACGAGAATAAGTGTGTATCCACTTTATATATCAGAATCAGAATATAGTCTGAATTTGATTTTATATAACAACTTGATCTTAAGAACAATTTAAAAAATAAGACTTTCAACTTAACTCAAAATGCACACTCAATACGACTACATGTAGTCGTGTAGTATCTGAAATGATTTCAGAACGCGCCATGCATTATGCATGTGCTGGTTTAGAGGCGCTTGTCACGCAATCGTTGCTGCGAAATATTATATTTCATTCCTCTATAGAGGGAATGTCTATTGAGAAAAGGAAACAAAAATAGATATTGCCTCAAAGAATATCTTCTATTGTTAGTGATTTTATATTTTGTGGTGAGTTTTCATGTTATCGAAATGATTTTAGTGCTATTTTAGTAGTTATTTGTGATATTAACTGTTTTATATTAAATTAATAATGAATTATTAAGCCTAGAGAAGTAAATGAGTGTTTTTTTTCGTATAGCAAGTTCTTTTTCTTGTATTGCAAGGTGGGCAAAGAGAACCTGGTGTCAAGATACTCTATTCTCCAGTTTCAAACCGAAATCGAGACATTGCGTCTTGAATGGTGGAGCTTAACGCCGCAGATTTTACTTAGGTACTAGATCTTCAAGTTTACTTTCTTTTCTTGAGCAAATGCATATAATAATAAATATCAAATGATATTGCATATTTATTATTATTGAAGTTAAAATATTTTAACTTTCTGTTAATATTTACATATTTTTAATCTATTGACCTTCTGAAATTGTAAACTTTTCATGCTCTGTGGAATTAATTTCTACACTCATCAGTTTATTGACAGAACAAATCCTTAACGCATTGAACGTGACAGTATGTGGACTCGGGGAGTTTATATTTCTCTCTAACTGGTATAGTTAGTTATTTTGTGTAAATATCGGTATGAAAAATATTAATTTACTTATTCCACACAACATACGTCACACAACACAACAAACACACAGACACACACACAAAAAACAACATCACAAACTACAAAATTAGTCATTTATCCACCACTCAAAGTGGGCAGCATATATGTATGTACATACATATGTGATAGTGTGTAACACGAAATAGCTATATGTTTATTTTACTGATCTGCCTACTTTGTCTATTTATTTTATTAGATAACTTGTCTTTTATTTATTAAACCATCAGATAATTTTTCATGCAAAATCACAGATAGTAAACTTATAACCTCACAACGTAACCAAATTACCAGCTTATTTTTAGAAAAGCTCCCGCCACCGTTTGTTTCAGTTAAAAGCTCACGAGTCAGGTTTAATTCGGCTTTTCCGGAAATTGCTGAATGTTTAATAACCGCTAACTAACGACGTTAATTCACCGACCGCCTCGTCCCGCGCCGCCACGCCGCCACGCCGCCAGTCGCTGCGTCAGTGCTCTCTTAAATAATAAACTGTCGAACTTTAAATATCTGTGTCGAGCTTTTTAAGACTTTAAATATATAATATGTAATTTCGTTTTATATATTCTGCTCAAAGTTTTATTACAAGTAATTCTCTTGTACTAACCAACTATGAGCCTATGTTGCTTGACAATAAATAAATTTTATTTTTTATTTTTATTTATTTATCTATTAAAATAAGTAGATTCAGTCAGTCAGGATGGTCAGAGAGTAAAAGTAGTGACTTGGTCCACTCAAAATCGTGTTTTTGAGTATTATGTGTCGGAACTCACGAATATCTCAGTAAGTAATTATTTACTTTAAACATTTTTAAAGTGTTATTCCACACTTAGGAAAATTGAAAAAGGCATTTTTAGTAAACGTATAAAAATTTTGAACGCAGCGGGATTCGAACCCTCGACTCCTGACCCGCCCTCCCGCTGCGTTCAAAATTTTTATACGTTTACTAAATGCATTTTTCAAGTAATTAATTCTTATCGCCCTGACAGCAGGATTTACTAAATTTTTAGATTATCCTCACTTCACCTGCAGTACATAAAGTCCCACAGTCTTTAGTATCTAATTCTTACCTTTCCTATTATACCATAAGCGGCTCTCACGAAATCCTTTA
The DNA here is from genome assembly GCA_019049465.1 of Dryas iulia moderata. Classification (NCBI taxonomy): domain Eukaryota; kingdom Metazoa; phylum Arthropoda; class Insecta; order Lepidoptera; family Nymphalidae; genus Dryas; species Dryas iulia. The sequence goes on from CM032426.1 coordinate 955,485, forward strand.
CGCGTAACATCGCTCAGCGCAGTTTAAATACACGAGTAAATGCAACTTTTCAAATTCCCGTACTTTTGAACTGAAACATTTTATAAAACTGCTCTCTACAAAGGATATTTTAGTTCATTTATTTTCATAGTTGAGTTGCATTTTTCATCGTGACCTTACTCAAAGGTCTCTGTGAAACTTTAACTGCAGTATAAAATCATAAATGCAGCGATTAAACCCGCGCTGTGTATTGTAGTGGAGCGAGTCATAATGGATGTGGATACGAATTATATGTACGGGATTAAAAAGTAAGTTACTGTGTCAGTTTAATTAAGTAAAATGCGGCGTTGAATTCCGTAATACATCAATTTTCACACAAAGTACTAAACAATAAAAGAATTTCACGGTCCATATATTATTATCCTGAGAATGTGATTGTAAAAGATATCTGAAAGTTAAAAGCCAAGTTATATATTTCACTTTTAGGTACCTACCGCATTATTTATTTGTTTATTTACAGTCAACCAGCTATTTTATAATATTATAAGTACTTATATAAAATACATACATATATTATTTTACACAATTGAAATTATTGTAAAGCTGAAGCATATAAAGAAAAAAATAAATAATTAAACCAAACAATTTATCAATTTGGTATCAACCAGCTAAAGAAAATCTAATGATCCTTTCTCATATTCCGACTACTTCTGACTTTAAAAGCACGTTGTATGAAACCCAATCAATAACGGTCAACTATTAATATATTATTAACAATATTCAACCCTGTGGGGGTTCGGACCACATAAAGCCCGCGTTAAGCTTTACGAGCGCGTTACAGGGGGACTTGTGTCGTTACGTTTGCACTCACAATACTAGCGTCTAAATCAAATGTAATCTTTATAATATATGTGAATGGTAATGTATGTCGATTTAATCAGACTATTTATATATGAGTAAGTTAATTAAATTGACATTATTGCAGCGCAGTGGAATAGTGTGTATTTATGTTTAATGTAAGCATATAATAGTAACCAGTCGTGACCCAGTGGCACAAGCGATTGTAAACGACTGGTTGTGGATTCGATTCCCACTCGAGGAGTGGAAGGTAAAGCCGGGCGTTAAGTTTCGCCACTTAACACGCAAGCCTCCGAATTCGGCGGAAAGTGGGTAACGGAGTGTCTTAGCACTAGGTTAGCTCTGCCTATCCTGCCGTGTGCGGGATACAGCGTGAACTAAAAAAAATATATAAAAATATGTAGCTTGGTAGAGTTAATATTCAAATTATAACACATTTTGCAATAAAATAAAAACTGTCATGGTTATAAACATGTAGCTTAACATTTTTAATTATTTTAAGATAAAACCTATTTTAAATTTTTTAGGCGACTGGTCTGATATAGCACGCACCACGAGTTAAATGGATTTCTTTATTGGATTTAAGATTCAGTAACAACATCTAACCTTTTAAATATGCAACGTATCGGCTAAATGTCTTAACATTTAGAAACAAAATCATACAATAATAAAAGAAATAGATTAGAAAATTTAACCTCAGAATAACATAACAAATACACCCCATAACAATCACAAACACACATTTACAAACATATTGTATTACACACATTTACAAACATATTGTATATAAAAAATATTTATTTCAGAGATGCTCCCATACAAATCCCCACGCGAGGAAACGTGGGAATAACTACACTTAAACATTTCCCCTTCACCTCACGTGTAGTAAAGGGGAGAGGAGACGCAACGTTACGTGATAAAGTAACTACCGGTTAGAGGCTCTCTAGCTAATTGAACTATGGAATACATTTGCTGAACATATTATATTCATGAATTTTGTTGTATACATAAACATACCGGACCAGGGGCCATTCGTGGCGCAGAGGCACAAAATGTAGCTGTGCAGCAACTGGTTGTGGGTTCGATTCCCACTCGAAGAATGGAAATATTTAATATTAGCATTTTCTTCGCTCTGAAAGTGGAAAATGGAGTGACTTAAAACTAGGTTCCTTCTGCCTACCCTGCTATGTGTGGGATACACGTAAAGCGAAAAAAAAGTAAAACAAAATATAGTCGGAGAAGTTTTATTTTATTTGAATAACGGTGAATATCTCATAGGCGTGAACGTTGGGTTATCGAGTAAAACAATAGCGGCCACAATTATCTTCCTTTTTATTTGCTAGTATCGTGCTGCAATGGTCAACTATGGAATCTCCCAGGAAAAAGAACCAAAAGAATATGTTGCCTTTGTTTTATACGAAAAGTCAATCTATTGACACTTCGTTTTCCAAGCGTGAGGAAACGTTATCTTCTTTAATTCGGCCAGCCTTCGAAGTAATTTGAACTTCTTTGAGTGTTGACATACTCGCCGCGGTGTGGCCATGGCTCTGGAACGTGTTGAGCTTCGTTTCACCATCATCTGCATGACTGTCTCCGACAAATATATAAATTACTAAACTAGGTTTAGAGGAAAATCTAGGATATAAGTACTTTTTTCGTTGTTATCTTTACAGTCAATGTGTAAAATACTTAGTTTCGTAACTCAACGCAAAGCTTTGTGCAATCTAGGCACTAAAATATCTAAATAAAAATGGTTGCATTTCATTCTACAACAATAGCTTTTATTCTATGTTTCTTATCGTGTTGCAGTCCACGATAGTGTCAGCATTTTATACTACTGACATCAAAAAATGTAAAATTCCAATAAAAATGAAATATATCCAACGAGGACGTTTTTATTATTTAAATACAAAGAAAAGTTTTTTTTTATATTAATATACAATATTATATAATAAATAATATTTAAAAAACCTTTAGTATTTCGTTATAGGATTTAAAATCACAACCATCACAAACTAATCAAGATATAAACAATTAGATATTTATTACTTTTCAAACTTTATTGCCTTTCAAATAAATGGTCATTAAAAATACTGATGTACTACTTTTAAACATTTAAATAAAAAAAAAAAATAGCTTCACGCTGTATCCCGCACACAGCAGGGTAGGCAGAGGGAACCTAATGTTAAGACACTCCGTTCCCCACTTTCCGCCGAATTCGGAGGCTTGCGTGTTAAGTGGCGGAACTTAACGCCGCGCTTTACCTCGACACCAGAGCGAAGAAAATGGAAATATAATTTCCACTCCTCGTGTGGGAATCGAACCCACAACCAGTCGTTTACAGTCACACTCTTGTGCCACTGGGCCACGACTGGCCCATTTTTAAAGTGTTATTCCACACTTAGGAAAGTTGAAAAAGACATTTAGAAAACGTATAAAAATTTGAACGCAGCGGGAGTCGAACTCGCGCCTCCTGAATACCGTCCAGGTGCTCTCACCACTGAGCCATATGTTCTACTACCAGCTGCGTCGAAATTCTTGTACGCTTTTATTACAACTTATTTTGCTGCTATGCTAATAATAATCTTTGGGTAGTAGTAATTTGTAAAAATCTCTCTACAGAGATGGTATTCAGGAGGCGCGGGTTCGAATCCCAGTGCGTTCAAATTTTTATACGTTTTCAAAGTGTCTTTTACTGAATACTAATTAATATTAAGATCTTTGGTAAGCACGATCTTACACATTATAACGTGGAATTAATAAACCGGAGCACATAAATGATACAGACATAAAATACATCATCATCACTCATCATCTCCCAGTCACCACAGACTGGTGAACCACGTTACGCTACCTGTAAAGAGATTTTTTTTATATGAGTTTTCCTTTTCCACGGACGCAGCTCCGTGCCTTTGTTGTTCATGATGTTGATTATATTTCCTTTTTCTTTATTTTTTCTTTTTTTTTCTTTCACGACTTCAGGAAAGGAACCACTTTGCACCTGTAAAGTGGTTCCAAACATCTAGTTTTCTTAAATATTGCTTTCAAATAACCAAAATATTCGCTAAAAATCCGGTTAAAATAGTTTAATTACAAAAAATATTAATTATTATCATATTAAAACGGGCAAGCTTTCCCCAAATGTATGTAATTAGGGGTTAACTTCACACTTCCACCCTCATTCACTTTATAACGTGTCCTTTATGTGTTCACACTGAACTAATATTTGTTTTATTCGGCCGTACTACCTCCAGCGTCCCCTTGGCGATAAACATATTGTCAAATATTTATGTTATTGCTTCATTTTGTTTTGTAAAGTTGAATCTGATTTGAATTAAAATTAGTAGTAAGTTTTGATTTTTTTATCTTCACGCTGTATCCCGCACCTAGCAGGGTAGGTAGGGGGAACCTAGTGTTAAGACACTCCATTCTCCACTTTCCGCCGAATTCTGGATGCATTGCGTGTTAAGTTGCGGAACTTTGCCTCGACACCAGAGCGAAGAAAACGGAAATATTTAACATTTCCACTCCACGAGTGGAAATCGAATCCATAACCAGTCGATTTATAGTCATACTTTGTGCTTCTGCGCCACGACTGAAGGAGAAGGAGTTTTGAAAATATTTTAATAAATTATTCGAAATGTATGCACGCTGACAAAAAATATATTTTAAAACTGTAATTATATACTTAAAAGGTCTACAGTACATATAAACAAAAGTTTTTATTTTAAACATATTAAAGTACTAACTAACAACCACTCAACATAAAAAGTCATAAGTTAATTAATATCTAGATCAGGGATAAGCATCATCACTAGAACGGGTCCATTCAAAAAATATTTTTTTTAGGCAAGCTAAAAGCATACTACTTAATAGTATTTAAAAAGTAGCGGAAGTGTTAGTTCTGTAATAAAAAAATAACACTTTGCGAGCCACATATAATTATTTCACATACGATCAGAGAGCCGTAGGTTGCTCACCCCTGACTCATATAATGTAAGCATTTAGATTGGCATACCTTTAATATTCCTGCAATTTATGGCATGTACTAATTATAAAAGCCAAAATTTAATAACCTGTATTACATGAGAACTTATACAAATTGTAGAACAAAACAAAGTTTGTTTTTTAAAACGAAATTTACTCTTATGCTTATTAAAAGTCAAAAAGGCCATTAAAATATGATAATATAATATTATGTTAATACCCAATTATATATCTAAAATATTTTTACCAAGAAAAAAGGTGAAATGACGAGAAAATGACAAGAGAGACCACTAACAGAGTACACACAACGCCGCAGCGGCGGGGCTTTATTTCTCAGAAGTCGGTATCGAATATCTTCGGGCTCTATTTGCAGAGCGGCTAATGTGTTTGCTAAGCGTGACCTTTTTATTTCGCAGAAAACGACTCTATAGGACTTGTTAACTTACTACATTTATTCTTGTATGAATGTAGGTGTTTATAAATTAGATTAACAGTGTTTAATAAAGTAAATGATTATATATTATTTTGGTTATATATTTAAAGATATCCTACATCTTCTAAAGTAAATAGAGGACAACAATTGATGAGGGTAAAGTTTTCGAATTTTAACCCTTTCAGACGTTTCCTGATGTACTTTTAAGTAAAAATACATTTTTAATACGCAGCGGGATTCAAACCTGCTTCATGGAAACCGTCTGTTGAAATCCTGCTGCGTTCAAATTTTTATATACTTTTAAAAATATTTTCAATTTCCTAAACGTATGAATACGCTTTAAAATGACGATTATTTTTATTTGGTTTTTCATTACTTTATAATTAATTACGAAAATTACCTAATTGAATTATAAATGAGAAAAGCCAATTAACCATTTAATCAGCATAATATATGTAGCTCATAGTCTTTATCAATACATTATTTATGTAATGACATAAACAGCATACATTTCCTTCTCCCCTCACAAGAAGCATTCATAAATCAGTACAATGTGAACTCTACAAATACGCTATGATGCACGGCGTCATGGGACCCACACGCTAGAGACCTTTAATGATTTCTATATATTTTACTAGAAGTAGTTTTTATATAAAAAATAAATAACTTTTCTCTTTTAATTCTAATTGCATAAAACCTAACTTATCCGACTACATAGAAAATTATCTAAAAAAAGACGAAACCTACGAAAAAATGAAGAACGCAGTGCTTTAATACAAGATCTTCTCTGCCAACCAGCACCTCAGTTTACAGAAACTATTAAAAAACATACTATATAGTAATTATACGGTATAGACATGCGGGGTATAGGGTGAAGCTAAAAAAAACATAATAACACATATAGATCTAAAATTCTAAACATTGTTGTAACCTACACATACACATACATACACATACAGCAAGCACGAAACATCTCGTTAGATAACTCATAAACGTTTCACGAGGTTTTAAAAGCTCAGCTCACAATCGATTGCGAACAAACGCGACGCGTAAATAATGCATCTCCGGGAATCAACGCAAACGCAAAGCTCCTGAAGCTTTCATAACTGCAAATGTTATTTTATGTTTTTTCAACCTTTTACATATAAATTTAGAGTTGGTTTTCATTTTCACGCGGCGTCCGGAGAGAGGCCTCTGGGAGCGAGGCCGTGCCATGAATTAAATAGAACGATTATTTGTAGATCTTGGGGATTCTGTGTGCTTTTGTATGCAATATTACTACATACGTTACGATGTTAGATTACAGAGTTGTAGTACATACTTATGTATGTATGTATACGCAAAGTTAATATAAAAGATGAGATATGTCACTTAATATAAATAATTTTCCTATGTTACTTGCAGCCCTAGTGAAATTTTGCAAAAGTAAAGAAACTAAAGTTAATTTTTACTAAGAAATACTTAATAAACATTTAAAGTTTACAAAATTTCTTTCATGAGTTAATCTATAGATATCAGTATAGTCTATATAAACAAAATCAGAATTAGCTTTACTTGCCAAACATTACAAATTACCTCAATATTTTTCAGCTTTACGCGTTTTTTAGCATAGCAGTGTAGTCAGACAAAACTCAGTGCCTAGACACTCCGTTTTAACTTTTTACCTGAAATCGAGACACGATATCTTGATGGAACTTAACAAACTTTGTCTTAGAAACGGAAACGGATAAACAAAAAATATAATTCAAATATAATCTTTAATTTCTTCGAAAGAGAATTGACCCACAGCAAATTATATTATACCAGTTACAATCCGACACTGTACCACTGCGATACGATCTAGGACACCAAAATAAAAAAAAAAAAATTAAAATCATATAATTCCAGTAAACTTATACTAAAGTAAACATTTAATTTCCTCTATAAAACTACACATGTTCTACAAGTAAGTGAACTATAATAAAAAAAGTTCCACCAACTAACTTACATACTATATTGAAACTCGGCAACTAAAACCCCAGTCATTGTGTGTAACATTTTACGCAAAAACTATAGAAATAGCCTCAAAACGTTCATGTAGCAAAAAACTAGTGGGATACAGGTTCAAATGCATAGAAAGTATGGAAGTTACTGATATTTTGATATATTATTTGACTGAAATAGCTCGTTTTAATATATTCTATATTGAATAAAAATTATATTTAAATAACAAATTGAGACGTGCGTCGAATGTTTCTGATTATAAGTAATGATTATTTACGAGACCACTCGTGGCGCTGGGGCCCATAAGTGTGACTGTAAATAACGGATTTTGGGTTTGATTCCCACTCGAGTAGTGGAAATATTTAATATTTCCATTTTCGTCGCTTTGGTGTTGAGGCAAAGCGTGGCGTTAAGTGCCGCCAATTTGATTCACGGTAGATTAACAAGAAACGATGTCGGGATTCCCCAAAGGATTACTATAAAACTTAATTTTTCTTATAAACTAACCAATTTGTATGTGAAACACAAAAAGAATTTTTAAAATTATTCGTCTAAAAAATCAACTCTTTAAAAGTAAAACCTTATTATTACAGAACTTTCGGGATTTATTTTGAAAGTTAGAAACAAAAGAAATTTTCTAAGCTTTTTTACTTTAAAATAAGGATAATAAAAAATCACGGTAAATGGTTCTGAAATAACACAAAACTAATAAAACTACATACTTGCCTAAAGAATTAATGACATATTTCAGTATAGATGTCATAAAAGGATGAACTTTTAATAAAAGCTCCCACACAAAGCTCTACAAAGCTCGGAACAAGTAAAGTTGTTTAATTGACTTGTGCTTTTCGAGCACACTCGCATACACTATTTGCATAATAGCTTTTATTACAATACTTCAATAGATATATAAAAGATTTTATTCTTATTGCATTTCTAAGTGTGTCTAAATGACACGTAAAATAAATAATAAAAAATAATGAAACGATATACGCTGATGGTTGTGGGTTCGATCCCCGCTAGAGGAAATGATTTTCTTTAAGTTATTTTTATACCCCGGCTCTGGTCATAAGACAAAAATGTTGAAAAAAGATATGAAAGTTTGTATGAAAAATCTACACCATGTGACCGATTTGGATGAACTTTCACAAAAATAATTAATAACGCAAAGCTACCTTTTCTTTCAAAACTACCCTCTAACTACTACTAAGGGGTTGAAATAGGGGATGAAAGTTTATATGAGAAGTATAAACCATTTAAACAGAACGCAGCTCGTCGCATTTACAATATAAGCAAGCAAAGCCGCGAGCGAGTCGCTAGTTAGAACATAATTATAGAATGCTGATAGGTACAAATATTTCCCTAATTATAACTCTTGTAAAGGCATCAATAATAAATAGAAAATTCTTATAAAATTAACTTTATTTATAAGACGTTAGAGGTGAAATTTTATTATAGTCATCTTAAATTCAGGGGAAGAAGCCTCCGGCGCTATGAAAGGATCAAATGTTACATACTTTATAGTGTATAAGACGGTAAAGATGGAAGCACGAAGCTTGTAGCTTCATCGATGTTTACATATTTGTTTAATTAAGAAGGGTGAAGATTCGATTTTCTTGAAAATATAAAGTAAGGAAGTATAATGATAAAGACATTTAAAGAAAACGTATAAAAACATATACCGTTCAGGCGCTCTCACCACTGAGCAAAGCGCCTGAACGGTATTCAGGAGGCGCGGCTGCGTTCAAAAATTTTTTTACGTTTTCTTTAGATGTTTTTTTCAATTTTCCTAAGTGTGGAATAACACTTTAAAAATGTTTAAAAGTATAATGATAATTAATTTACTAATGAAAATGTTTTAATCTTATAAATAGAATTTTAAGTAAACAATTTAAAGTGAAGAATAAAAGTTTAGAGAGATCAAAATGATTTCAGAAGACATAGCACAGCGTTGAGTTCCGCCACTCAACATGCGTAACCAGTCAGAGAGACTATAGTCTTTTTCTTTAGCTTCACGCTATATCCCGCACACATTCGGGTAGGCAGAAGGAAGAGGGAGCTAGTGTTAAGACACTCCGTTCCCCACGATAGTATTTATTTCTAGGTATTTATTTCAATGTGTGTGTGTTATATATAACTAGTACATGGTATAAATGTATGTTATCTCACTAAATGTAAGTTGTATAAATGTACATGTAAGTTCGCAAGAAATAAAAGACTTTATTTTTATTTTTATTTTTTTTTATTTTATTATTTATTTCAATATTTGTAACTGCTTTTTATATAGCCGCTATAATCGTAATATAATCTAGACACAATACCTACAAGAAAAGAAAATACTATGCGATCCTCTACTCGTACACAGTACGAGAAGTAAGTAACATCGTAAATAAACATATTTTAAATATCAGGCATCATACAGAGACATGATGGCGGCGGTATTGTTGTATTGTTATACCCTACTTTAAGATATATGAAGATTATTGAGGCCAACATAGTGCAGTTTCATAGCCTCTAACTGTAAATACAATTGGTTGTGGGTACAATTATCACGCGATGGAGAAATTATATAATATAATTTTTATTTGTCCACTTTTTTGACTGGACTGAGTGCGGCATTGAGTTCCGACACTCAACACGCAATGTCTCAGGCTTGAGCGATAAATGGAGAAGGGAGTGTCTTAATAATAGGTTCCTACTTACCCTATATGCGGGAACAAGGGTAAAGTTGGAAAAGTTATGAAATATTTTTTGTATTAAATGCTTTGTAAACCTGTTTTGGAAACGTGTTTAACGTTTGCTTGTAGCCATGGACTACTGTAAACTGTTTGAAACATGGGGTTTCTTAAAAATGTATTATCAAATACCAAAAATATACGCGCTCAATCCAGTTAAAAATTGTTTTATTTCAAAATATATAAAAATTTAATTTCACTCAATACTTTGATATTCAACAATTTGCATAGAGACATTATCAGGTCATACTAGGGTATTATTAGACCGCACACAATACTGTTATGAGCGTAAATTCTAATAAAGGATATTTAAGTGGTATTACTACGCGGCGATGACTTTGCAATCACCTGTAGTGGTTTTATATGAGTGAAAATCTGTTGCATCCAGAATATGGCAGTGCGTGTGGGACGGAGTGTCTTAACACTAGGTGCCCTCTGTCTACCCTGCAGTGTGCGGGATACAGCGTGAAGCTTAAAAAATAATTAATATCCTCCCTGATCTAGTAACACATTTGCAATTTCGTTGAATATTTTTATTATTTGAATAAAATTTTTATATTGTATATTTTTTTCCACTCCACCTTCCACCTTCCGCTCGAAATCAACACATTGCTTGTTGAGAGGCGAAACTTAACACAGCGCTGGGTATATCACATCAGATCAAAGAAATTAAAATTTAAATAATCAATTCATCGAATGGGAATCAAACCCACAACTATTACATTTACACTCAGACGCTGCCCCATTGCGACACAATTGCCTAAAACTATTTAAATTAACTTATGTATATATTTCATACTTATGACAAGTCAAAAGTACATTATTTACATAAATAAAATGTTCTAACAAAAAATCTCCCAGTGACAATTTACATACCTAAGAATTAAAGTCGTTAGTTAGCGGTTATTAAACATTCAACATTTCCCGGAAGAGACGAAAGTTCACTCGCGAGCTTTTAAATAAAACAAGCGGAACAGAACAGTGGAGGGAAGCTTTTTGAAAAATATAACGTGAATATTAAATGACGCTATCGTGGCACAGTGAGTGAGTGTTTGACTGTTACTGACGGTGTTTGTGAGTTCAATGCTCCCTCCCGAGAAATAAATGAAAGTCGTTTGTTATATATTTTCTACTAGATTCATAGTTTTTCGACAGAATAAAAAGTTATTGAATTTTTGTATTATGAATGTACTTAAAAGTCGTATAATAACTTTGCGACCATTGCGATGTGCGTTGACGTAATATATTTTAATTTATTTTTATTGTCGCACTAAAGAAATAATAATTACAATATTACGTTCCTCTACTCAATATACAATGAACAATATAATACAATAACAAAAAACAATAAATACACGATGTAATGTAGAATTCAATGTGAAAACGGTTCACATTCCGCCCCTAAGACTTCAAGACTAGACTAGACCGTTTCTTAGCACTAGATTTTCTCTGCCTATCTTAATATTGACATGAGTACGTTATACGTTACTCCATGAAAGTGTGGCGACTACATAATAATTTAAAATTCAATTTCACAGAATATAAATTTAAAAAGCACTGATTTTGATTATAATTACATTTAAAATGGCAGTAAAATGTTTATGAGTTTGAAGCGGCGTCGTTATTAGGTTTTACGACCGGACGTAAAGGACGGGCTTGTATCGAAATAAAACGGTTTGTACCAAACGAAATCTAATCAAAAGTGGACGAGAAACCAAAGGGCGGATTTAAGGCTTACTTGCGACCGAACAGATAGTAACGCTAGCAAGATACTTTTGTAATTGAAATATGTTTATTTTTTATTCTCTTTGGCTTCACGCTGTATCCCGCACATATTAGTGTAGGCAGAGGGAACCTGGATTGGTTAATTTTGGAGGCATTGCGTACTAAGTGCCGGAACTTAACGTCGCACTTTACGCAAGAAACGCAAAGAAAATGGAGATATCAAATATTTCCAATCTTCAAGTGGGTATCGAACCCAGAACAAGTCGCGTTTCCAATCTCAACTTGTGCCTCTGCGCCACGTATGGCATTATGCTATTTTTTATTATTTATATTTTTGTCGAATAGAGCTCAAAGCCTATCACTTAATATTTAGTATAATACTTAATATAATTATGTCAAGTTGCTACTTACTAACAAAGCGGGGCAACTTCATGACTTTGCACTTCTTAAACTTTTATTAAAAAACACTGCGCTTTCGCGGGCGCATTAAAATATTGTTACAATATCGTTATGTATCTTTTAACTGAAATATCAAATTACATGCTCACACGTACCTGCATGTAAAAATATATATGGAACTGGATAAGAAATCCATACTTATATTATAAATGCGAATGTCTGTGTGTTTGTCTGTCATGCTTTCACGGCTAATCTACCTGTCCGATTTGGATGAAATCTAGAATGAAAGTAGTAAAAGTTAATGGGTCAAATATAGGCTACTTAGCCTAGGCTAAGTAGCCTATATTTGACCCAGTAACTTTTAATAAGTATTTTTTTGAAAATCAACTTCTAAAACGTTGAAATAGGGGATGAAAGTTTATATGAAAAATCTACACTGCTTGACTGATTGGTATGAATTTTGGCATAAGCATAGTTGATAATCTAAACTTAAAAATAGGCTACTTTGTTTTTCAAAAAACCACCCCTGAATGAGGCAATATGACTAATCAGTGACGTAGTTCACGTGGCGAAGCCACGAGCGGGCCGCTAGTACCCAATAAATTTTTTATACGTTTTCTGGATGTCTTTTTGAAATTCCTAGGTGTATGAAAAACGCTTTTAATGTTAAAAGTATTTTATATATAGCATTCTCTCTTGGCAAACGATTATTCGTAGAATAATCTTTAGGTAACATAAATTTGTTAAAACCTCTCTTCAGAGATGTTAACAAAGTAAATAAATAAGACTTTTTTACTTTGTTTTTTGCGACTTTATACCTAAATAAATAGTCGAAATAAGAAAATAGCTGTTCATGGGATATTTCTTTACTGTTAGTTTTTACGACGTACTATTATTTAGTGACGACAGCGACGGCTACAAGCTGAGATGAGGCGTATCTTAGTGATGAGATAGTCCCTCGCGTCGACTTTACGATGTTAAACGACACTTTGGAGGTGTTTCCCATTATTTACTAGTAGTTGGAAAAGGGCGGTTAGAGGTACTAGTACCGAGATTGCAGTAAAAAATAATTTAGTTTAAAGTAAAAATGAGTGATTTTCATTTTAATTTTAAACTGATTACTATATTTAAATTAATTCGTGAGTGCGTGAGTACCTGCGTGCGTGAGTGCAAGGAGGCTTTAACCTTGCCTCAACGATACGTTTGGTTTAGAGCAGATAAATAAAAATAATTAAACAGTGATCATTACTGTGAGTGGAAATTGAACCCACAACGTAGCGCGACTACACTCAAACACTGCCCCACCGTGCCACGGTTGCCTCAATTTATGATTTTTGTGTTAATTTATCCATCTTTTTTTTTATGGAATAAAGGAGGCAAACGAGCTGAAGGCCCACCTGATGTTAAGTGGTTACCTTCGCCCATAGACATCCACAACACTAAAGTTATGGATGCGTTGCCAGCCTTCGAAATGTAGGACAGAAGGATCCCTACTTCTGTCCTACATTGCAAGGATGGGAATGGTGGGAATAGGGAGAGCTGGCTCACATGCCATCGAACCGGAACACATCATAAGACATTTGGCGGTTCGTCTTTGACATGCTAGTGGTCGCGAGCCAGTTGGAGAACTAATCTCCTACCACCAAACTACTGGGTTACCCGCCTTTTACGGGACGCTACCCAGCGGCGGGGCGGAATTGTATTCTTAACCCGTCCCCCCACGGGAAAAAATTTATTACTTTAAATATTGCAAATTCATATATATGGTTTCACCCACGCTTTATCACTAGAGTGCAAGGTTATCTCACTTTGACCTTTATTTTTACTGTTAATTATTACAATACGTACAGTTTATTTATTATTTACAAATACACATATCTTGTATATACTTATCTAAACAATATATTAATATTTATTAAGTAATAATGATATTAATATAAGGTAATAACGGTAATAACCAGTTAATCAGTCACGATTAAGTATTTACGTCGCTATTACATCGATATGAAGGGGATTATACGATGATAGCTGATAACGGCCGTGTGGCGGCGACGCACTTAACTTGTTATTCTTACTTTATATTCTTCTTTAGCTTCACGCTGTATCCCGCACACTGCAGGGTAGGCAGAGGGAACCTAGTGTTAAGACACTCCGTTCCCTACTTTCCGCTGAATTTAGAGGCATTGCGTGTTAAGAGGCGGAACTTAACGCCGCACTTTACCTCGGCACCAGAGCGAAGAAAATGGAAATATTATATATTTCCACTCCTCGAGTGGGAATCGAACCCACAACCAGTCGTTTACAGTCACACGCTTGTGCCACTGGGCCACGACTACGACGACAATTATTATGAGATTCAAAATCTACTTGTTTTTATTTTATACTAGAGGTAGCCCGTGACTACGTCGCATAAGTGAACTTTATAACCTTTTCTTTACTTTTTTTTCTGTTTATTTTTGGGATGATACAACTGTAACACGTTTTCTTTCGTAATGTAATACGTTAGATTCTGGTTTTATGTCCGTCTGTAGAAGTTGCAGTGATGGATTGTTTAGATATACCTACCTTTATTTTTATTTCGAGAACGTTTGTTTTCTTTGCAAAAACAAAAACATATAAAAAACAACTTATGCTGCTCGTTGTACTAGAGCGTCCAATAATTGTTATATTTTTGATCTATTTCAGATATATTTGAACAAAACACACTCTCAAAAACGTAAAGAAAATGACCGGTTCTTTATATTAAATAGTCTAAAGTGCGCGTCTTTATAAAACGAAAATATATACATTTTACATACGAATATTTTCCTAGAAATTTAAATCCACTACATGTGCATGAAGCATTTCGTTTATGCCCCCTTTGCCTATTCCAGGTTCACACTTTTCCCTGCATAACAGAGTAGTTAGACAAAAATTAGTGTCTAAACACTGCGTTTTCCACTTTCCACCCGAAATCAAGACATTGGATGTCGAGGTGCGGAACTTAACACTGCGCCTTGTCTTAAGTACTAGCAAGGGTGAGCAAAGGACAGAAAAAAAAAGGAAATATAATTATCCTCGGAGGGGGAATTGAACACACAACCAGTCGTAGTTGCAGTCAGGTACAGTCCACTGCGTCACAATGGCCTTAACGATATTATATTGCAATTGCAAATACGTGTTAAAATGCAATACGACCTACATTGAACGTGTGACCTTTAATTATACATTTTAAAAAATACATTCCACTGCGCCCCAAACGATCAAGCCCCGTCTAGTTAAAATTCTAGAGCAAAATTATATTCAAACTTGAAAATTTTAAGCGACTATAATAGTCGGTTCAGTCGGCGACTAAAAGTAAAAAATATTTTATGAAAATTTTAATGACTACCGCTTGACGCAATGGCAGCGAGTCTCTGAGCGAGTCAAAGTTTGATTGAAATCAAAGATACGATTCCCGTGTGACACAAATATTAAATATATTAGAATATATTTGTTTATGTTTGTTACAGCGAGTGTAAGTATATCAGTAAATAAGTGTAATATATGAAGCTAAAGCCATCGTAGCGTAGTAGGACAGCGTCTGCCTGGAAATGTGATTGTTTGTGGATTCGATTCCCACTCCGGGGAATGGTTTATTTATTTATTTGACATGCCAACAGTACAGGTAACATTTCATATTATACAAATGATATGTGCTCAGTTCTAGTTCTGACACCTATACTAATTATAGGCAAGTGCAGCTTTCATAATTTTCCCGGATAAAATACTTTTGAAAAAAAATGAAAATTGAGTACAACGATTAAATATAATTAATTTTTATTTCTCCGCCCTGGTATATAAGACAAAGCGTCGCGTTAACTTTTACCATTTAATACGCAATGTCTGTCGATTTCCACGGAAAGTGGAAAAGGGAGTTCCTTGTCACTAGGTTTTCTCTGATTACCCGGGAAAAAGCGCGAACCAGCAAATATTTCTTTACAAATATTTTTTTTATTTTTCTCATCTTCACGTTTTTGTATTTGCAGTACATTTATACACAGTGTAAAAGTGTGTTCCAAGTAAAGCTATGTAGTAAATTTAAAATATTAAAAGTAATATATACATCATGTACAAATACTAATAAGTGCAGGCAAACAATTTGACCTCTTTTCACGAATCTGCGAAACTAAAAGTATGAAAAACATGATTAAAGCTTATAAGGACACGAAGCAAAGAAATCAAAATTCTTCATAATGAAAATATTAAAAACTAGCGGCCCGCTCGCGGCTTCGCCGCGTAAACTATTTCGTTATATTGTAACCATGCGCATTTAAAAAAAAAACAAAGTAGGCTATGTTTAAGCTGAGGTTATCAACTAAATTTATGCCAAAATTTATTACAATTGGTCAAGCGGTTTAGATTTTTCATATAAACTTTCATCCCCAATTTAACACTATAGAGGTTGATTTTTGAAAAAATAAGTAGCCTATGTTAGACCCAGTCACTTTTACTACTTTTATTCTAAATTTCATCCAAATCGGAGCGGTAGATTAGCCGTGAAAGCGTGACAGACAAACACACAGACTTTCTCATTTATAATATAAGTATGGATGTTTAAAATAAATATTACACATAAATTTAAAATAATATAAATATAATATTAAAATATATAAATATAATATTAAAATTGATATACATTTTTGGCCAGTCGTGGCCCAGTGGCACAAGAGTGTGACTGTAAACGACTGGTTGATTCCCACTCGAGGACTGGAAATTATATTTCCATTTTCTTCGCTCTGGTGTCGAGGTAAAGCGCGGCGTTAAGTTCCGCCACTTAACACGCAAGCCTCCGAATTCGGCGGAAAGTGGGGAACGGAGTGTCTTAACACTAGGTTCCCTCTGTCTACCCTGCTGTGTGCGGGATATAGCGTGAAGCTATTTAATTTTTTTTAATTTTTTTGATATACATTTTTGAGTACAAGTGATATATACGTTGCTATTGCAACACGTCAAGGGGGGCACAATTATATAATAAAAATAAAAAAAAGAAAGAAACAATTGCACAAATTCTCTTGCAATTCACAAAAATGTAAGTAACGTTTGAGAGCTTTTGACCTACTTTATGCGATCGCGAGATTTATTATGACTTCATAATTACTAATTAATTCATTTCAAATATAATAATGTCAAGATTTGCGGAGCTTAAGTTATATTCGCGCTTTAAACTGAAACTATTGTCATATAATTCTATGGCATTTGCGATTTTTATTATATTTACTTGTTGTGGCCAGTCATGGCGCAGTGGCACAAGCGTGTGACGGTAAACGACTGATTGTGGGTTCGATTCCCACTCCACGAGTGGAAATATTTAATATTTCCATTTTCTTCGCTCTGGTGTCGAGGTAAAGCGCGGCGTTAAGTTCCGCCACTTAACATGCTAACTACGCCCCGGACTTCCCACGTGAAATTTTCCAAAAAAATATTTATTTTATAATAAAAGTAACTTGTAAAAGTTCCTTCTTATTACATTAGCTATCTATTAGTGTAAGTCCCGTCAAAATCGGCTCAACTCAAGTTTCAGAGATTGGCAGGAACAAACAGATGAAAATTGGTAAAAAAGTTATTTTGTTATTCATATAGACCTACCGTATACATAAACATATGCCATTAGCAAAAAGCAATTATTTTATATTACAAACATGCACTCCAATTTTATTTATTCGTATAGATTCTTTTACCTACATTCAATACAATTTTATTTATTTGTTTATATAGATTCTTTTACCTACATTCAATCACAATAATATAAATAAACATTCAAAAACGATATACAATTGCAATTATTTAAAATAGAGCAAAACAATCTATACAATATCGTAGTTTCGAGCCTAGCTAAGCATAGACTATACTATACTGGCTATAGACTTCTACAATTATTTATTATATACCAATAGGATAAAATTGACTCCTGTGGTATCCTACAGGATAACAATTGATAGGACGCACTCATATTCACTGTTTTAGTTTCATATTTTAATGTTACATACAAATATTATAATCAAGAAATGAAAATTAAAACATAAATATTCCTCCGAGTGGGAGTCAAACCCCGTCACATTTTGTCCCACTGCATCACGACGGCCTCCTATACACACAAACAAGTACGTAACAATTCCTTTAAACGAGAATCGAACCCACAATAACGGTAATACGCCAAAGCTATAAATTTAACATTAAATTGATGACAAAAGTAACGCCGTCGACAGACAAATTGATCTATTTCAAAATTGGCTTAGAACAGGATAAAAAACTTCTTGTTATTAATCACTGGGGATCGCGCGGGCGGGAACTTTGCAATTACTTCTCTGAGGTGAGGGGAGAGGGGAGAGAGGAGAGTACCGGTATATCTATAATATATGTATACTTTTTTTTAGCTTCACAGTGTGTCCCGCACACAGCAGGGTCGGCAGAGGGAACCTAGTGTTAAGACACTCCGTTTCCCACTTTACGCTGAATTCTCAGGCAATGCGTGTTAACTGGTGGAACTTAACGCCGCGCTTTGCCGCGGTACCAGAGCAAAAAAAAATGGAAATATTAAATATTTTTACTCCTCGAGTGGGAATCGAACCCACAACCAGTCGTTTACAGTCACACGTTTGTGCCACTGCGCCACGACTGGCCCCAATATGTATACCTATACTGTTTGAATAATTAAGTTATTTTGAAGCGATCGTGGCGCAGTAGGACGCTTGATAGTAAATGAAATGTTGTGGGTTCGATCGTCGCTTAAAGGAACGATTATATGTATTTAATATTTTTTTTAGTATATCTGCAATGCTTAGAGAAATCGCAGTATTTAGTTCCGCCACTTAACACGCAACGTCTCAAATACTTGCGGAAAGTGAAAGTTGCTTTGTCTTATGTTACTTAAAAAAAATATTTTTTTAAATTGCTATAAATAGTTTACTGAGTTAAAATTGATCCGTCATAAAATTAAATTATTATTTATTTATAGTAATGACATAAAATATAATATTAAAAAACAAAAAGATATGATTCCGGCCAGGATCGAACTGGCGGCCTTCTGCGTGTAAAGCAGATGTGATAACCACTACACCACGGAACCGCTTGGGTAACTTCATAAATTACTTGAATTTAATACTCTGCATTCGTAATGTGAAAGTAGTTTGACTTTCAAAACAAGTTTATTTGGAACATAAAATAATCAAAATATACAAATAAATGAAATGACAGTGTCTGTATGTAATATTGAAATAACCGCTTTTTACTACGAGTAAATATATGCATATTTATAGACGGTACATATAGCAAAATGACATTTTTTTACATGTTTTGTTTGTCTGTTTGCTTGTCTGTTTGCTTGTTCCGACTAATTGTTGGAATGGCTGGAACCACTTAAGTGGTGTTTTTTTCTCTATGGAATGTATTTTATATAATGAATTGTAATACATCGCTTTTAATGAAATAAAACATTTTATTTTTATTATAAATTATTTTAATTTCTCTCGATTTTGAGCAAAAAGTAGGGAGCACAATGTTTTAATACTAGGTTCTCTTTAACTACCCTACTGTGCGGGTAAAAAAAATCGTGAAGCTGTATACATATTACAATATACGAGTATAAACACGGCTTAGATCCGGTCTCAGCAATATAATCACGTCAGTATTACGCGCTTCCGCTTACTGAACTAATACCTTGCTATTATTGTCTTCGCACAATTACCGAGGGGTCAATGACACTACACTACACTACTGTTTATGTGTAGAAGAGCTTTGTGTATAATTGTGTATTTATCTAATCTTTTAGTGTAATTATTTTTTGTTTGTGTTAAGATTGTTTCATACAGTGAAAAAGCACTCCCTTCTCTATTTTTGGACAACGGAAAATGGAAGTGATCAATATATCCTAATGAAATAGCTTAAATAATACTTTTTTTTGAATTCGACTACCAGCATTAGATTACATTTTAATTTAGACGGTTGTAGTTATACGTACCTACTTTTTTTAAAAAAAAAAAGTAACTATTTGTTTTTCTTTCATAATAATATACTAGATATGATATAGGAATAAACTGCCACCTATGCACTTTTTTTTTTAGCTTCACGCTGTATCCCGCTCACAGCAGGGTAGTCAGAAGGAACCTAGTGTTAAGACACTCCGTTCCCCAATTTCCGCCGAATTCGGAGGCTTGCGTGTTAAGTGGCGGAACTTTATGCCGCGCTTTACCTCGACACCAAAGCAAAGAAAATGGAAATATAATTTCCACTCCTCGAGTGGGAATCGAACCCACAACCAGTCGTTTACAGTCACACGCTTGTGCCACTGCGCCACGACTGGCCACTGGCCACTGGCCACTGGCCTATATACTTGATACCATATATACTAGATTTTTGAAATTCAATGAATATTTTATAATATATCCAACGTCATAGTTCTTTCCGCACAGCAAGGTAGAACTTAAAGCCAAGACTCTTATCACTTTCTATCCTAATATTTAATGGCATCAAATCATTTCATTAAATATGTATTAGTATAAATTTGATACCCTTTGAATACTAATTAACATATCTGAGCGTGAAGCAAGAACATAAAACATTAACTTTTCTTTATTACCACACTTCTAATTTTTTTTTCTAAATAAGATAGTTTGTTTTCACGATTATGACACATTTTGCAATATAACTATTTTTAATCGGATTAATCGATTGTATTTTGGTATTCGAAAATACATTTTTCATTACATTTAGAACACCTTACAGTAGTCCGTAGTCACAGGTAGACTGAGGTGGCATTCGTCTGTTAGATACATTATTATATCAAACTACCGCCAATTATTTCTTAGTTACCTCGCGTTCTGCCCTGAATTCTTGCAAAATGAGCCAACTGTATCTTGCAATCTGATGTGGTAGGTGTGAAACTTCAATGTTTTCACAATTGGTATAACAACGTCATAGAGAGTCAAGACACTCTTCTCCTCTTTCCGCAA
The DNA here is from genome assembly GCA_019049465.1 of Dryas iulia moderata. NCBI lineage: Eukaryota > Metazoa > Arthropoda > Insecta > Lepidoptera > Nymphalidae > Dryas > Dryas iulia. Next base: position 976,553 of record CM032426.1, read on the forward strand.
AAAATCTCACTTTATAACACAAAAGCTCACATAAAAGAATAAATTAAGCTTTTAAAACTTAATTCGAAAAAAGTTGCCCAGTTATAAATCCCAGTCACGTGAAAGCACCGCGTAATGAATTCGAATTCATTTTTCAAAGCGCTGGTGTCCGATAGAGGTTTCATTGCGGCCGCGATCAATCTTGCGGGGAATATGTCAACCTCGCTCATTGAAATCTAGTGGGCAATGTCGAATGTCCCTAGTCGAATGTCGAGTGTCCAGGAGTCAAGTGTCAAGAGACAAGATTCAAGTGTCTTGACACATTTAGTTTGACTCATGGTATGTAAGATAATTTTGATTTATTAATAAGTACTTACACAAAATATTAATATTATAGTTTTCATATTAAATTCATATAGTTTTTTTATATTAAATCTATTGTAGTAGGACGTCTGACTGGAAAGCGCGGTAGTTCGATTCCCACTGAAGGGAATGATGATTATATATTACTTTCATTTTTCCGCTCTGGAACCTAAAACAAGATACCATTAAGGCCATTACAGATTCAGGACAAATTGAGAACAGATAGCATGACATTAGGTTCGGATAAATAAATAAAGCAGATAAATATTACTTATTATTACGCTATGACTACCCCGCAAGGGATACAGCGTGAAGCTAAAAAAAAAGATAACTTTGAAGTCTCAAAACCATCACACCAGAGGGCATGATACAGTCAGCTCATTCTGCAAGAATCCAAGGCAGTACGCGAGGCAACTAAGAAATCGTTGGCGGTAGTTTGATATAATAATGTATCAACTGACAGACGAATGCCACCTCAGTCTACCTGTGACCACGGACTACTGTAAAGTGTTCGAAACGTCGGGTTTCTAAAAATGTATTTTCGAATACCAAAAATATACGCGATTAATCCGGTTAAAAATAGTTTCATTTCAAAAAAGATAAGTTTAGATATAGAGCAAACACCCTAAGTATCAAAAAAATATCTTCTTGTCTATTACAAACAGCATTTAGAAATATTTATTACAAAAACTGTAAAGAAAGGTCCCCATTTAAATATAAAAATAGATGTTTATTACACAAAGCCGTTTAAAAACAAGTCAAGTTTTTAGTTTAGTAAACATATTTTGGACTATTTCAGTAAACGAGTGAGTGGTTGAAGTGACCGCGACTCGTCGAGTGCGCGATGTAGGTCAGCCGAGCGGGGGCTGGAGGTCAGTTTAGAAATACTTGGACTTGAAACGAATAACAACGATGTTTTTAACATTTATAAAGTGTTATTCTCGCACTTTGGCTATTTTTAGTAAACAAAAAGAAGATTATAGAGCGCGTCTGTTGGAGATCGTCTAACCGTTCTGTAAGCTAAGGCATGCAAAATGTATTTCATTTTTATTTAATTTACTAGCGACCCGCTCCCGGTTTTGTCGCGTAAACAACTACTGTTACGATATATTGCAACCCTCGGGGGTACATTATTGAAAAAGTAAAGTAGCCTATATTTAACCTTGAATTATCAACTATATATATATACCAAAATTTATTACAATCTGTCAAGCGGCTTAGATTTTTCATACAAACTTTCACCCCCTATTAGATGTTAATTTTTTAAAAAATAAATAGCCTGTGTTTGGCGCTGGATTGGTTACTACTTTCATTCTATTTCATCAAAATCGGACCAATAGATGCTGTTAAAGCGTGACAGACAAACAGACAGACTTTTTTCGTATTTATAATATAAGTATGGATTTAATTATTGGGAAACCAGCGCTATATACTTACACATATAAACTTATTACATATCTCAATTACATAGTATATCTAAATTAGATTCTAACACATAAATAAATGTTGCTTATTTAAACATTTTAAAACAAAAAAATACCAACCACCAAAAACGAGTAGAAATATTTTAGATTGTTATGAGATTTTGTTTTATTATTATTTGTTTTAATAATTTAAATTGCGTTTTGATTACAGTATCTCATTATAGTTGCTATTTTATCTTGAGTCAATTAAAAGTAAATGTAACTTTAACAATAAAAATCCTCTATCTATGCGCTAGATTTAAATTTAAAAAAAAATAAAAGTAATAAAAACTTATTTCGATGTCAAACAAATTATTTTCCAATGCAAATGATGAGTTCATTTGACATTCATATTTATTGAGAAAATTGATAATATGTTACTAGTCCGCCATCTTAGATGTTCCGCCATGTTGGATTTAGAATGATATTATGATGCTAATTATGCACTGTAATACAAACTATACGTGTATACAAAATTTCTCTTTCAGTTCAATCGGTTAACGATATATGCTTCAAAATTGAGTGGCAAGGTTCCACCTGAACAAACATTTCATTTATTAAATAAAAGCTCGTCGTTACAGGTGTATAATACTGCAGTATCTATTATTATTATATTTTTATAATTATATAATTTTTGATTTTGATCAGTTATAATCTTAAACGCATTAAGATAAAGATATCGAATTAAAAAATAAAATATTTTTTACCCATTACAGATTTATCTTTTTTAGTCTTAATATTTTTTTATTTTGAAAGTGATATACAAATTTAAAAATTTTAAATTGTATCATATTTATATTTCAATAAAATAAAAAAAAAAAATAAAAACTGTGAAGATAAAAAAATAAGAAAACAAAAAGATATGATTCCGGCCAGGATCGAACTGGCGGCCTTCTGCGTGTAAAGCAGATGTGATAACCACTACACCACGGAACCAAGTGACCTTTCTAGCGAAATATATATACATATGTCTTACAAAGAAGTTGGTATTAATGTAATAATATTTTCAAAGAATAACATAATATCAAAGATACTAAAAGTCACTTTTATATATGCATATTTTTTTAAAATACTATCACTCATTATTTGGTAAACAGATTCTTTAAATTTCTATCTTCATGACTTAATATGAACACTATATGAATTCATATTAATTATTTTTTGAACTTTTTGTTTTTTAAATTTATTATTTTTATTTTATTAACTAAGCAGCTTATAAATTATTAAAAAGCCACTTAAAAATTAAGCAAGGCCAAATAAATAAAAACAAACAGTTTTACGCTTTTTCCCGAACAGCAGGCTAGTCCCTAGGCCCAAGTGTCAAGACACTCCATCCTCCACTTTCCGCTCGAAAATGAGACACTGCGTGTTGAATGGATGAACTCATTACACTATTTTAGAGCGAACAAAAGAAAATTTAAATATAATTTAAATGAATAAAGGTAAATAACTCATTACATACGTCAAAAATACTTTTACGTTTTAATATAATAGTCATTATATTAAAACTACTTCTTTTTTTTTACCTTCACGCTTTATCCCACACAACGGGATAGACAGAGAGAACCTAATGCTAAAACACTCCGTTTCCCCTTTTCCGACGAATTCTGGAGGCATTGCGCGTTAAATGTCTTTGACTCGACACTATAGCGGGGAAAAAGGAAATATTAAATATTTCCACTCCTCGAGTGGGAATCGAACCCACAACCAGATCAAATATCATCAAATTTTGTTTGTAATTTACCTCAGAAATAGAAATTTCTAATATATTTCAGATCAAAAATTTTGTTAAAATTTATAAACCTACTTGAGTGATTTAAGATTTCAACATCTACTATTTAACGATACAAACTTATATATTCTGAAGCCGACATCTTGCTGTGAGGAGCTAAGAGCAACTGCAAGCTTACGTCCTATAAAAACTTTTTCATATAAAACGCAAAAGTTCCTTCAAACGTTTTGTACGGTAATAAAGTTTTACAAGCGCTTTTGAATCGCAAATGCAGTAGAGCTTCAGCCGGAGCAAACCAACAGGATGCTATAACTATATGTTAATACGGAGTACAAGTTTTTATGCCGTTTGTTTTGCGAAATGTTTGTCAAATGTATAAGATTTGGTGGGGTGATATTTAAATAATTATTTTCTATAGATTTATGTCTTTTCACACAATAGAGCTTTTAAATAAAGATTTACTACAAATCTATTTACTAAAAACTTAAAATAATTATTTCTACAGCTATACTTTTCTATGTTTTACTTTAAAAAAAGTCAAAGAGAACATAGTGTCAAGACACTCCGTTTTCTACTTTCCATTCAAAATCGAACCATAACGAGTTAGTTGACGGAAGAAAGAAGTAACTTAGCAAAGCATCTTATTACGAGATACCAACAAAAGTCAGCATGAATAGCTAGTAACATAAAGATAACAAAATTCAATTAGCTTTTAAATATATCAAAGCACTTCCTTTGACCGAGCTAATAGAGCGAGTTCTTGGAAAATGCAATTTCCCGAACTCTCCCTGGCTGTCGACAATACAACTACGAGATACTCTATAAGATGTAGAGCTTTCGCTATAGTAGTAGTAGTCTAGTTGTAGTACTAGAAGTATAGTAGTAGTAGTGGGGCGTCGGACCGGGGCTTTCTTAAATTACTGACGTTGATAAATGCAACGCTAGCTCGAGCTATTCATTCTCAGAGTGTTTCTCTGAAATTATTGTTGAATGTGTTTTGTGATAACGTTTTTATTAACTTATATTCTGGTTGACCTTTTTTAGAATATTATAATTTGTAATCGCATTTTTTATTAGTAACTTTTTCCTCATAGTAGTCAATCAAGAACTTAATGTTAAGTCTTTTTTCTAAACTTTTCATGAGAAAATCTAGACGATATCTATAGAATGGTGGAATTCAACGGTCTTCTCCGGTCCTTAGGTCGTACCAGAACGGATAAAGAAGAATTAATAAAAAAAATATGATATTCCATTGCGCTCCGATGGCCTCAATAAATAGTAAATACTTTATTAATTTTTTAACTTCTAAAATTGTATTTATCTAAACCCTGTTGCTTATAAAATCACAAGACCTAACTTAACATTGGTTCTGCAAGTATCCAAAGCTTTTCAATTACTAAAATTGAACTGAAAATTACAAAAATTTAAACAACAAAAATTTTGATAATGAAAACACTCGAACGCGTAGCATAATTAATTACATGACACTAAAGATATGACGCAAAAAGTTTAACTCTAAAATTATACTGAATTCAATTATATTTATAATTCTCGAGAAGGTAGGATTTACGACTCCTCACAGTACTTAGATAATTCAACGTAAAACGGTGATCAAATTTGATATGTTAACAAGTAATATTCATCCTCGTTTGCAAAGTACTTCCTTACAAAGTTCCAAATGGGTGATGTTCAGTTAACAAGCCAAGTTGGGAGGAAGTCGGCGCTCAGACCTCGAACGATTGAAGATACGAACGGTTTTTTAGAAAGTAAATATATTATTAAGTATATTATGATAAATAAGATTGCTTACTTTTGTTACTTATACATATGTATCTATATTATTTATTATTAGTTATATTTTAATATCAACGTCAATGAGCGTGGTGATGCACTTAGACAATGTCTCTTTATACTAGTGATGTATATGTAGATAGGTGTTAGCTTAATAATATAAAGCACGGGGTTGAGTTCCGTCCTCTATCACTCCTTTTAAAAAGCGAATAGATAAAAAGTAGAGGACGAGAACCTAGTATCATAAATTCTTTGCGTACATGCGATACAAATATAAAAAATAATTATAGCTAGATAAGAATTTTAACCAGAGACCAGACATGGCGCAGTGGCACAATCGTGTAACTGTAAACGACTGGTTGTGGGTTCGATTCCCACTCGTGGAGTGGAGTTATTAAATATTACCATTTTCTTCGCTCAGGTGTTGAGGCAAAACGCGGCGTTAAGTTCCGCTACTTAACACGCAATGCCTCTAAATTCGGCGGAAAGTAGGGAACAGGGTGTCTTAACACTAGGTTCTCTTGCTATATACGAAATATAGCGTGAAGGTAAAAAAAAAAGAATTTTAACACAGAAATAAAATTTAAAAAAATAACATAAATTTATACCAACAATTTTTTCCTCGCACTCGCTCAGTAATAAGACAAATATATAATATACTAGCGGCCCGCTCGCGGCATCGCCGCGTGAACTATTTCGTGATATTGCAACCCTCGGGGGCGCATTTTTGAAAAATAAAGTTGCCTATGTTTAAGTTTAGATTATCAACTATATTTATGCCAAAATTCATTACAATCGGTCAAGTGGTTTAGATTTTTCATATAAACTTTCATCCCCTATTTCAACCCTTTAGAGGTTGATTTTTGAAAAAATAAGTAGCCTATGTTAGACCCAGTCACTTTTACTACTTTCATTCTAAATTTTATCCAAATCGGACCGGTAGATTAGCCGTGAAAGCGTGACAGACAAACACACAGACTTTCGCATTTATAATATAAGTATGTATATAGGTATATTTTGATTTTATTATTAACTTCTTACAATTTTGCAAATAATATTTCATAAAAAAGTATAAAAAAATATAAAAGAGAATTCCGTTACAATACATTGAAATTGAAAATAAGCTTATACGCCGCACCATTGTTTACGTATTTAAGCACTCTTTAAAACATTTTCCTTTTTTATTCCGTTCGTTATCAAAAGGAATAATCATTATTGTTACTTTTTGTTCGTTTCTTGTAACCAAAGCTTTATCGGGGAATTTTCTTTACAAATTTTGAACGCAAATTAATACTATTGACTATTTGGGGCAATTGTGAAGTTCATGGTGGCAAAGTGGGACAGAGTTTCTCTGTAAATAAGATAAGTTGTGGGTCTGATTCTCATTCGGGGTAAATATTAATATGTCAATTGTTTTTATTTTTCCATTCTCGTATACAGATATAGCGCGGCTTACGTTCTACAATTTAACATGCAATATCTCGGATTTCAGGCTGAAATAATAGGTAGAAGAGTTTTGACACCCTGATCTTTACACCTTTACCTTGCTATTCGCGTAGAAAACGTAAAACAGAAGTGGTGCATTAAGTATTTGGTTATAAATATCATATTTTATGAAATATTGTTGTTCCGCTACTCTGTACGTAAGTTGATCAGCACTGGGATTAAATAGCTCAGGATTTCATGCATTTATCGTGCGGCTGCTGGTCACATCGTGTTTTACAGTTATCTTAAAATACTTTCAAAATATCAACTGTGAATTCAAGACGGGCTAAGATCTATTAACAATTTTTAACGTTTATTCATACACTTAATATATGCAAACTATATTTAGAAAACATATAAAAAATTGAAGTCTTTTTGGAAACCGTCTAAGGCTAAGATCGTTTAGTAGTTTAAGGGCAAATTTATCTGTATATATATATACGACTACACTGAATACTATTCAATATAATACAAGTACTGTCTCTATTGTATAAAGTAATAGTAGATAAATGAAGTGGCCCCGACGCACACTCCGGCCGAGGCTACCTGTCTCGACTGTTTGCTCTAAGATATCGCAGTAATTCACTTTACAGACATTAACTGGATGAGATTCCTTTGTACTGAGAGATAGGTGTGCTAGCCCCTGTGCTTGACTTTGCTGGTATATTTGATATATAAAGTTATGGATTTCCCTCTTCGGCGTAAGGGGAAATGTAAGTTGTGTAGAAAACTTGGTAAAAACAAAAAACTTTTTACATTTTTTTTAAGTGCTATTCACACACTTAGGAAATTGAAAAATACGTTTTCTAACGCAGCGGGATTCGAACCCGCGCATCCTGGAAACCGTCCAAGCGGGTTGCATTGCATTGCATCTATGCATTCTACTACTAGCTGCGTCAAAATTCTTATACACTTTTTTATCACAAGTTATTTTTGTTGTTTCGTGTTTTGTTTTATCGTATAAAAGTGAAGATAAGTTCAATATATTTTGAAATAAAATTATTTATAACCTTATCAATCAAATATATATTTTTGATATTTGAAAATTCGCGTGGAAATCGAACCAAAAAACCACAACTCGATTCTAGTTTCTGTTGCATTTGAATTCCGCCATTCAACACTCCATTCTTCGATTACGGAATTAAAGTGGAGACCGGAGTGTCTTGACACTAGGTTTTCTTTGGCTAGCCTGTAAATAAATAAAACATACAAAATCAAACCTATTATCATCCGCCGCTCGATGTATACAAGTCAGACATCTCGCAGCTCCCATTGCGACCGGCAGCGGCTTGTCAACGTACCTCCGGTTTTAACGCCGGAAACGAAATGGAAATATTTAATGTATTCATTAATTTAATTTTTATAATTCATATTAATATTTAAATAAAGTATTTCTCAAAGCGTGAAGGGAACCCACACTCATAGTGTACACTTTGAAACATTAAAAATGGACTACAATGGCCAAAATTGACATATTTTCCCTTTTTATAGATGTGTAAGATTTTTGTATTAAGATACTCCTTTCTCTAATGGGAATAATTATCACATTTAAGATTACTTTATGTTGAACCTAAGAGAAAATTACTTTAAAAATTATGAATTCAATATCAAATTTTGTATTATTTAAAAGAGATTTATTCATATTAACATATCTCCGATTGGAAATCGAACAATTATGATATTTAAAGTCATATATTATCCCAACGTACTACGATAACATCAACATGATAATATAGAATCACGAAGCTACATACGAGTACATAGTAAGTCGCTCTGCAAATGTAAATATATTCGAGAAGCGGAAAAATTCCCATCTCAATTGATTGAGATGTTCGCTCCCGGCGATGTGACGAGCCCCCGTCACGTAACGTATAGTACGCGCGTTTTATCTTGACTAGTCATATCTATGCTTTCCTACATTTCGCGCAGGTACAGTCAACTAGCCAATGAGAGTTGGCGAGTGATTGAGATACAAGACACCATGCGTAATGGAATCATTTGTATTAGCCTCTCGCCCATATAGCTTAATGCCCAAAAGTCGGCTCTGCAACACCTATTGTAGCTAGGTTCCGACCTTTCAAGTTGGAATGCATGTACTGTATTCGAATGTTTGCTTTCGAGATCGTCAGCCTAACGAACCTTACATAGTACGTACCTTACTCGCCGTAGCGTAGCGTGCCTTATATTATTCTAATATATATCTGTATGCTTTTACAATAATCTTATTCTGTTTGAAAATATTAACATTATTTTGTTTAATATAAAACTTCTAAGCTCAACTGTAAAATTGATAAAATTTTGACCAAAATTGGTATTATGATAATTAATACAAAGTCGTGGCCCAGTGGCACAAGCGTGTGACTGTAAACGACTGGTTGTGGGTTCGATTCCCACTCGAGGAGTGGAAATTATATTTCCATTTTCTTCGCTCTGGTGTCGAGGTAAAGCGCGGCGTTAAGTTCCGCCACTTAACACGCAAGCCTCCGAATTCGGCGGAAAGTGGGGAACGGAGTGTCTCAACACTAGGTTCCCTCTGCCTACCCTGCTGTGTGCGGGATATAGCGTGAAGCTAAACAATACAAATAATACTGTATGTATGTAGTGTTGATGAATGTTGTATAAAAAGTCCACTTACTTGATATATGAAATATATTTGAACATCACTTTGTAAGACCTACTTAGTGCTTGATTCTCGTTCGCACTATTATTTAAACCAGAAATTTAATTGTACAGAAATACAAATACACAAAATTCACATTCACAAGACTACACGACACTAAATTAAATAAAATATAAGATTATCATTTAATATAAACGAAGAGAACGAAGAAATATATGCGAGCGTGTCGAAAGCGAAGTAACTACTGTTTAAATATTCGTCGACAAGGCGGTAGAAAGATATAAAACTACCGGCGGCTTTTGATTTTTTTTTAAGCTTCACGCTGTATCGCTGTACCGCACGCAGCAGGATAGGCAGAGGGAACCCAGTGTTAAGACACTACGTTCCCCACGCATCGCCGAATTCGGAGGCATTGCGTGTTAAGTGGCGGAACTTAACGCCGCGCTTTGCCTCGATACTTGAGCGAAGAAAATGGAAATATTAAATATTTCCACTCTTCTAGTGGGAATCGAACCCACAACCAGTCGTTTACAGTCACACACTTGTGCCACTACGCCACGATCAGCTCCGGTGGCTTTTGATATTATTTATAAACTAAATGCAAGTATTTATAGTACTTAAATACATGGATTTGATATTATACCATGTGTAATGTACATGTGTCGTATGTATTTAATGATATTATAAGTATATAAGAGATTACAAGTGATAAATAAATAATATATTATATTTTGTTGTAATTAATAAACGTACATATGAGTGTTATAGGCCAGTCGTAACGCAGAGGCACAAAGTGGTCTTCTTGTGTGGCACTTCACCTGGTGTCGAGGCTAAACGCGGCGTTAAGTTCCGCCACTTAACACGCAACGCCTCTAGAATTCGGCGGTGCGTGGGGAGCGGAGTGTCTTAACACTAGGTTCGCTCTGCCTATACTGCTGTGTGAGGGATACAGTGTGTATCTAAAAAAAACAAACAATAATTATAAATTAGAATTCCCTACACTGTATTTAGGAGGTAGAATACTAAAACGCGTAATTACGAGAAAACTTACAATTCTATGCGAAACAAATATTCCAAAAGATCATCATTTTTAAAGTAAAGCTAACCAAAGAAGTAACCAGAAATAGGTTTAAGCTCAATTTATACACAATAGAGACAGGCACGTGAGATGTAACAGGAAAATCTTTATATAACCTTATTAAGTACTATTTGAGGCCATTGTGAGTTCTTGCTGGTAAATTGGGACAGAGTTTGACTGTAAATTAGATAAGTTGTGGGTTCGATTCTCATTCGGGGTAAATATTTATTTTTTTTTTTTTTAGTTTCACGCTGTATCCCGCATACAGCAGGGTAGGCAGAGGGTACCTAGCATTAAGACACTCCGTTCCTCACTTTCCGCCGAATTCGGAGGCATTGCGTGTTAAATGGCGAAACTTAACGCCGCGCTTTGACTCGTTACCAGAGCGAAGAAAATGGAAATACTAAACATTTCCACTCCTCGAGTGGGAATCGAACCCACAACCAGTCGTTTACAGTCACACACTTATGCCACTGCGCTACTACTAGCCCTATATTTAAATAATTTTCATTTTTCCATTCTCGTATACAAGATATAACGTGGCTTTGAGTTCTGCTATTCAACATATAATATCTCAGATTTCAGGCGGAAAGTGAAGATAGGAGAGTTTCGACACTCTATTCTTCATGGTCACCTGCTGTGCGAGATAAAGTATAAAGCCGAAGTGATACATCGAGTACAATATAAATGTCATATTAAATATTTTATTTGACCTAATCTGGTAAGAAGAGGAACAGCAGTGAGGTAAGATAGCTCAGGATTTCGTCATAAAATCATGCGGACCTTGGGCTCATTGTACTCTAGGGTCCTCTTCAAATACAACTGATTTTAGTTCTAGATAGGCTAAGATCTATTAATATGTTTAATTCATATACTTAAGATACGAAAAATGATTTTAGAAAATATAAAAACTTGAACGCTACAGGACCCATACACACTCCTCTTTGAAACCATTTAAATCTCCTTTAATAGTTTAAAAGCATTTATTCCGATTATATAACTACATTGAATACTATTCAATATAATACAAGTACTGTCTCTATTGTATAAAGTAATAGTAGATAAATGAAGTGGCCCCGACGCACACTCCGGCCGAGGCTACCTGTCTCGACTGTTTGCTCTAAGATATCGCAGTAATTCACTTTACAGACATTAACTGGATGAGATTCCTTTGTACTGAGAGATAGGTGTGCTAGCCCCTGTGCTTGACTTTGCTGGTATATTTGATATATAAAGTTATGGATTTCCCTGGAAATGTAAGTTGTGTAGAAAATGTGGTAAAAACAAAAAACTTTTAACATTTTTTTAAGTGCTATTCACACACTTAGGGAATTGAAAAATACGTTTTCTAACGCAGCGGGATTCGAACCCGCGCATCCTGGAAACTGCCCAAGCGGCTTGCATTGCATTGCATCCATGCATTCTACTACTAGCTGCCTCAAAATTCTTATACACTTTTTTATCACAAGTTATTTTCGTTGTTTCGTGATTTGTTTTATCGTATAAAAGTGAAGATAAGTTCAATATATTTTGAAATAAAATTATTTATAACCTTATCAATCACATATATTGCAATCAAACCTATTATCATCCGCCGCTAAAGCCCCGCCTCGATGTATAAAAGTCAGACATCTCGCAGCTCCCATTGCGACCGGCAGCGGCTTGTCCTTCAACATAACTCCTGGAAATGGAAATATTTAATGTATTCATTAATTTAATTAATATAATTCATTAATATTTAATTAAAGTATTTCTCAAAGCGAGAAGAGAACTCACACTCATCGTGTGCAGTTTAAAACGTTGAAAATGGACTATGATGGCCAAAATTGGCAATTAGTCGCTTTTTATATATGTGTAAGATTTTAATATTAAGATACTCCTTTCTCTAATGGGAAGAATTATCACATTTAAGATTACTTTATGTTGAACCTAAGAGAAAATTACTTTAAAAATTATGAATTCAATATCAAATTTTGTATTATTTAAAAGAGATTTATTCATATATGAGATAGATATATGTTAATCTCCGATTGGAAATCGAACACACAACTATGATATTTAAAGTCAGATGTTATCCCACCGTGCTACGATAACATCAACATGATAATATAGAATCACGAAGCTACATACGAGTACATAGTAAGTCGCTCTGCAAATGTAAATATATTCGGGAAGCGGAAAAATTCCCATCTCAATTGATTGAGATGTTCGCTACCGGCGATGTGACAAGCCCCCGTCACGTAACGTATAGTACGCGCGTTTTATCTTGACCAGTCATATCTACACTTTCCTACATTTCGCGCAGGTACAGTCAAGTAGCTAATGAGAGTTAGCGAGTGATTGAGATACAAGACACCATGCGTAATGGAATCATTTTTATTTGCCTCTCGCCCATATAGCTTAATGCCCAAAAGTCGGCTCTGCACACCTATTGTTGCTAGGTTCCGACCTTTCAAGTTAAAATGCACGTACTGTATTCGAATGTTTGCTTTAGAGATCGTCAGCCTAACGAACCTTGCGTAGTAACGTACCTTACTCGCCGTAGCGTAGCGTGCCTTATATTATTCTAATATATATCTGTATGCTTTTACAATAATCTTATTCTGTTTGAAAATATTAACATTATTTTGTTTAATATAAAACTTCCAAGCTAAACTGTAAAATTGATAAAATTTTGATCAAAATTGGTATGATGATAATTAATACAAATAATATTGTATGTATGTAGTGTTGATGAATGTTGTATAAAAAGTCCACTTACTTGATATATGAAATATATTTGAACATCACTTTGTAAGACCTACTTAGTGCTTGATTCTCGTTCGCACTATTATTTAAACCAGAAATTTAATTGTACAGAAATACAAATACACAAAATTCACATTCACAAGACTACACGACACTAAATTAAATAAAATATAAGATTATCATTTAATATAAACGAAGAGAACGAAGAAATATATGCGAGCGTGTCGAAAGCGAAGTAACTACTGTTTAAATATTCGTCGACAAGCCGGTAGTTTTATATCTTTCTACCGGCGGCTTTTGATTTTTTTTTAAGCTTCACGCTGTATCGCTGTACCGCACGCAGCAGGATAGGCAGAGGGAACCTAGTGTTAAGACACTACGTTCCCCACGCAACGCCGAATTCGGAGGCATTGCGTGTTAAGTGGCGGAACTTAACGCCGCGCTTTGCCTCGATACTTGAGCGAAGAAAATGGAAATATTAAATATTTCCACTCTTCTAGTGGGAATCGAACCCACAACCAGTCGTTTACAGTCACACGCTTGTACCATTGATCAGCTCCGGTGGCTTTTGATATTATTTATAAACTAAATGCAAGTATTTATAGTACTTAAATACATGGATTTGATATTATACCATGTGTAATGTACATGTGTCGTATGTATTTAAGGATATTATAAGTATATAAGAGATTACAAGTGATAAATAAATAATATATTATATTTTATTATAATTAATTAATAAACGTATGAGTGTTATGGGCCAGTCGTAGCGCAGAGGCACAAAGTGGTCTTCTTGTGTGGCACTTCGCCTGGTGTCGAGGCTAAACGCGGCGTTAAGCTCCGCCACTTAACACGCAACGCCTCCAGAATTCGGCGGTGCGTAGGGAGCGGAGTGTCTTAATACTAGGTTCCCTCTGTCTATCCTGCTGTGTGAGGGATACAGTGTAAATCTAAAAAAAAACAAACAATAATTATAAATTAGAATTCCCTACAATGTATTTAGCAGGTAGAATACTAAAACGCATAATTTCGAGAAAACTTACAATTCTATGCGAAACAAATATTCCAAAAAATCATCATTTTTAAAGTAAAGCTAACCAAAGAAATAACCAGAAATAGGTTTAAGCTCAATTTATACACAATAGAAACAGGCACGTGAGATGTAACAGGAAAATTTTTATATAACCTTATTAAGTACGGTAAAACCATAGAACGCTTAGGATTTTTTTCTCTAGATCTTTTTATTGAAACCCATGGAAATGCCATATAGGATATGTTATTATTAAACATAATTTTATTCCCGAATGAGAATCAAACTCATAACCAATCGCGTTTATAGTAAGTCGCTGTCCTACTTTACTTTTAAATCTATTTAAATTATATATCGTGATACTCCAATTAAAAAAAAGCTTAGCAAAGCACAACAATTCCATGCCTCAATGACCCCCACATTGGGGCGCAAGTCGCAACCAAACGCTGGAAGCTAAAATTTCCAATATCGTATTAAGGGCCGATTAATTATCCCACTCATTAGAGCTCGCTCGTAATAAACTCCGCTAAACCAAATCGTATAATTATATAATATGTAATACACACTAATAGTATGTAATATATATTTATTTATTTATATATTTATTCTGTATTGAACACAAATTAACAATGAATATTTACGAAAGGCGATCTTAGTGTTATAAAGCATTATCTCCCAACCAACACTGTCATGTGGGTCATTGTGTAGGTGAGCAAAAGTATATATTATAACTTAAATAAGTTAGAAATATATACATAATTATAAAAAAAAAACGGGGCAGTCTTGGCGCAGCGACACGCACGTATGACTAAACCACTGGTTGTGGGTTCGATTCCCACTCGAGGAGTGGATATATTTGATATTTCCATAGCCTTTGCTCTGGTATCAAGGCAAAGCGCGGCGTTAAGTTCCGCCACATGCAAAGCCTCCGAATTCGGCGGAAAGTGGAGAACGGATGGTCTTAGCACTAGGTTCCCTGTTCCTACCCTGTTGTGCAGGGAATACAGAGTGAAGAAAAAAAAATACAATTTAATTTATCAAATGTTGCAAAATTAAATTATAAATATGTTTTACCAATGAATTTGCAGTCACTGTTTAGACATTGCAATACAGACATTGCAATCGCCTCGATTTATAATATTATAATGCTTATTGTAATTTTACATTAGCACAGTGGAATGCCCTGAAAAATGAAGTTAAAGTAACTTACATAAGAGAAAGCACGGCGTTGAGTTCCGCCTTCAACATACAATGTCTCCATTTCCGGCGGAAAGTGAAGAACGGACGGTAGAGTACCCTCCGTTCTACGCTACGTAGGATAAACCGTGCAGCTAAACTCCTATAAAAAAATTATAAAGTTATATTCCTCACGTTTATTTTCACGTTCACGTTCACGTTTCCATTCTCCAGCACGTTGTCTGTTTCAACGTTACCATTGTAGGTGGTAGTTGTGTAGTTGTGTAGCAATAACAAAGATGTATCTCGGCGTTCGTCTGTCGCAACACAAACATTGTAAACTGCGCGTCGCAAAGGCATTGTGCGCTGTTCCTGCTTTATTCCCCTCCGCAAGTGGTGGAGCGGTGGAAGTCATTATTATGGTTTATACTTTATATGTTTATAAGTAAGCCTTGTGTTTACTACACTTTTAAAGCGACTTCCAAAAGGAGGAGGTTATAAATTCGGTTGTATTTATTTTATGTGTGTTACCGCCGGCCGAATTTTTTACTGAGTGGATCAATTAATCATTAAGATTCGTCTTTTAAATATACTGATTGTACATTTAAAAGAAGAATCATTAAAATCGATCCACTCAGTGTGTACTTTTTTACTGACATCATAAAAAGTACAAAGTTTTGAATTAGATTGTACTTTTTAAGTACAATCTAATTCAATATTTATTTACCACGACTCCAAAATTGATAATTTTTATTTAGGTGAACTGAATATGTACCTAATTATTTTTTTTACTATTTACTGCATTTCTTTAAAGTCATATAAGTCATAGTTTATAAGTCATCAATATTTTCACTATATATGTAGAAGTACGCTTTTTTCTAAAAAGCAGAGGAATAAGCGAGTACCTAGTGTAAAGGCAGAGTGTCATCTACAATCCGCGTGAAGTCGATATATTGTGTTATGTCGGAACTGAACGCCGCGCTTTGTCTTACTAGAGCCCAGGAATGTTAACATCTTTAAATCATTCCTCAAATTGGAATTCAAACCAACAACGTATCATATTTACAATCAGATTCTGTCCGTATTCACCAGGATGCCCTAGATATGTTAGGAATAAAAACTTAGTAAAACAGAAGTTAATTCGTTCAAATTAACAGATAATTATTTAAAATTAAATTTAAATATTAAACAATGAAAAATTAAGTAATTTATATAATTTATTATATAAATAAGTATAATAGGGGGCCAGTCGCGGCGCAGAGGCACAAAGTGCGACTGTAAAGCGACTGGTTGTGGGTTCCCCACTCGTTGGAATGGAAATATTTAATATTTCCATTTTCTTCGCCTGGTGTCGAGGCAAAAGCGCAGCGTTAGGTTCCGGCACTTAACACACAATGCCTCCAGAATTCGACGGAAAGTGGGGAACGGACTGTCTTAACAATATGTTCTTTCTGCCTACCTTGCTAAAAAAAACAAAAAAGACAGGTAATTATTTAAAATTAAATTAAAGTAGCTCTCTTAAAATGTAAAATAAGATTTACAAATATTAAACAAGAAAAAATTAAGTTTGTATTTATTATTATTTATATAAATAAGTAGTAGTATTATTCCCCTGTGTTGACATAGCGTCACACTGAACGTAATAACTGTTACACAGCACACGCCGAGCCCGCATTGTTACTTGCTCTTGCCCTTAATTACTGAACATTACTTATTTTCTTCATTCTAGTTCTATAATGAGACGCTTTTTTTAATTATTAATTATAGTTATTATTTTCTTAAATGTTGATGAAGTCTTGAGATTATTCTTTGTATTTAGATATAATTTTGTAAGAGATGATTATGGTAATAAGAGAATATTTTAATGCAGGTTTCACAATTTTTTCCTGCAGAACCAGTTATTGAGAGGAAGCATAGTGTTAAGACACTCCGTTCTCTACTTTTCATCCTAATTCATATGACAGAATAAGTTATAATAAATATTAATTAATATATAAATTGTAATAAAATTAAGTAATAATTTAATTCCAAACCTCACGCACCGATATATTGTATTATAATAATTTGTCATTCTTCTGGTTATATATACCAATGTAAGTATTTCTCATCGCTTTTGAATACTGAATACCGAAAACAAAACACAGTATAAATAGTTTTTTTTTGTTTCAAGAATTCAAGACTGTATATACATATTTAGAATATATTCTATAATTCTAATTCTATACTATACAATCTTCTTAATTAGAATTCTATACTATTCTATAGTATAGTCTACTAGACTATAGTCTATAACGTATAGAATACAGTATTATCAAAAAGCCTCGATATTCTCTGATAGTACATTCAACGAGTGTGGTTATCGAGGGCGGCGGCTGGCCGTCCGCCAGCGCCGGCCCGTGGGCGCGCATCCTCTTACAGCTGTTTAACTTTCATGCATTGTATGCATGCATTTGTAATGATGTATGCTTTGGATGACATTTGGTTTTCATTGAAATTATGCTGAATATGATTAATTATCATTGAGTGTAAAACTTTACGCTTTTTCTCCCAGCTTTAGTCATGGACTACGTGATATTTACTACTGAGTGGTGGAATCCAAGGCGCTTTGTTTTGTCGGAGTATGGAAAGTGAAAATAATAATCATTGCTGCGAGTGGGAATCGAACCCACAACCAATCGTGTTTACAGTAAGACGATATCCCACTGTGCCACGATGGCCTATAGGTACATAGAGATATGATTTATTCAACAAACTACATAATTATAAATTACAATATTTTGTTTTTCTACTCGACTTGGATACTAATTGGTGCTTTAATTAACTAAGGAATGTACTGGTTGTTTTATAATTCAGGTCGTCGTAAATATTTGCGATAATGAATTCTTAGTATTTACTTATTTTCCAATTGAAAAAAAGAATATATTTATACAATTTCTAGCGACATTTAACTTACGATTTACTTATGAGCTTTTTATACATATACAGCCAGGCACAAAAATCTGATATCGGCCTCGATTATTTCGAATTTTACTCCAATTGCGTTACTAAATATAGTGCGTTTTTTCTTTATTTCGTTAAACTATTAAAATATAAATCGTTGGTATTTACAAACTTCTCTTCCACGGCATTGCACGCGTAACGACGATTTGTAAGTAGGTAGTATAGAATATAATATAATAATACTTATAAAAGGAAGCCAGTTCTAAAGCCAAAACAAATCATCAGGACTTTAGGCAACATTCAGATTGCGAAAACTGAGCACTTCATCTTACTTACGCGCGCACATTTATTGTCCTCGATAGGTTTTTCGGTGTTTGTCTAAATCCTCCTCCGACGGCCATTCTGACCGGCGTAATGACTGCGCGCCGTAATGTATGGCCGGTACACAGTCACGACTGCGGGCGGGAACGAAGTACTGTTGTCATGGGTAATTAATGGAGGAATAATGGATTGAGATTGACTAATTATTGGTACAGTTTTTATTTATATTTAAGTAAATTAAGACGACAACTTCAAGGAACTTATAGGA
Organism: Dryas iulia moderata; assembly: GCA_019049465.1. Lineage (NCBI taxonomy): Eukaryota > Metazoa > Arthropoda > Insecta > Lepidoptera > Nymphalidae > Dryas > Dryas iulia. The sequence goes on from CM032426.1 coordinate 995,547, forward strand.
ACTTATTATATGGCTATACGAGTATAAGCTAGAGTCCTAACTTTAAAGATAACGTAATATTACGAATAAAATGTAATAAAAAAGCAAAAAGCAACGAAAGTGTAAAACTTCATGTATATACATATAAATATGTGTGATACAAGCCAATAGGTATTTATTGTGTTTTATATATATGAAACACAAACGGTTATTAAAATAAGATAAATAATATGTATGTATTCTCACACCTCGCTCTCTTGGACCTACAGTAATACACTAAACGTAACTTCCTCTCTCTCCTTCCTTTCATCTGCCTCTAAGCTTCCGTTCACCTCACCATATCACACTTTTTGTAACGGTCACGTCACAACCAGCTTACACCCCAAGACAAGCGAAAAAGTTATACTTTACAACAACTCCAATTGTCAAGGCAATTTTATTTTGATTCGCTCAGAAAATAAGCAGAAGTCCATTTTCTAAGTATATTAGTATAGAAGAGGCCCTTGAACGATGTTTTGAGTCTGTTCGGTCGCACTCACGGCGCGGCGTCGAGTGGATACATGACATAAGCTTTATAAAAGCTCTTTCGAGTACCGCATTGTGTTATAATACTATATGGAAATTGTTGTTCTTGAAGAACAGTTTTAAAACGGTTATATTATATCTAAGCGATTTTTATTTCGTCGCCTTCGTCATCACTGACAAAGACAAAGTGCGGCGTTGAGTTCCGTTACTCAACACACAATGCGTGGTATTCGGGCGAGAAGTGGAGAACGGACTGTCTTGACAAAAGATTCTCTCTGCGTACCCGGGAAAAGTTGTAAGATGTTGCACGTTGCTTTTTAGATAAAAACATAGTAACGTGATTTTGTAAAATCTAACCATTTTACTGTGATTCTTATGTTAAAGACATAAAGTGGAAGAACTAGTGTGTTGATAATAGGTTTTCTCTAACTACCCTACTAAAAGAGAAAAAGAAACATAAACGTAATAAAGTCTAAAATAGACTAAGTGCGTTCACTTTTACATTCCTCTGAATTACTACAGTACGCTATACTACAGTCACAGTCACTAGCGCTACACACCTCTTCGCTGCAGACGGCGGCCGGCGACCAGTCGGAATTACATTAACGAATTTTCCAAAGGGAATTTATGATGTTTCATATCAGAGGCCGAGGGTTTACGCTTATTGCGGCTTTTCGGGACCGGCCACGATTGTTTATTGCCCTGTAATGCGTATTACCGCGTTATTACCTCCCCGGTCACACTGTGCGGCGGAACATTACGCAACTTGCTACTAAACCTAATAGGGAGGAGTGAGCTCGGTCAGGTGCTGTGTTACCTAATCCTGCTTATTTATTACCTGAATACTTATTTTAGATAATTAATTTTGGGAAACTTGTTGGATAAGCTTGTTAGGTTTCATTTAGCTGATATATCTACGAAACTACAAGGCACTCGTATATAATATTATTATTTATGATTTTGTGGTATTTTAAAAAGCTGCATCTCGTACGCAAAAATCATTTTCTTATTTAACTCACCTTTTAGTAAAACACAAATGACACGTTATATGATATGGGACAATACAAAGTAAGGGTCGCTCAGTTTTCCATTTTCAGCTAAATTCAAAATAATAAATATCTCTAGTTTTTTCTAGTTTTCATTATTTGTGAAGATATCATACTAACGCCCACAAAGTGGGATTTTTTCAGAAAAACATAACACGATAACCGATCATAAAAGGTTAAAATCCTTTTGCAATAACCAAAAAGCACAACGTGATGTAAACCGCACGTCCACAACACAATTACAGTAAATATGAAATAGCCGAGGTTGTTCCGCGACGCGCTGACGACACAACCAGCGGGTTTCATAATCACAGGACGAACACATTTTACGTAGACATATGATAATACACAATTACTTCATTAATGAACTCGAGTGTCGAGAAGGTTTCAAATACTCTATGTGTTATTGATGCTTAGCATATTTGAAAACAATTGAAATTAACGGTAGAAATAGGATGAACTGAGTGTTACTTACTGTCAGTGCAGTTATCAGAGGCACTTCGCAGGAGTTGAGTATTCTCTTTCCCTCTCCTTTCTCCTCCCCCTCATGTGTTTCCCCTCTCTAAAGGCTTAAAGTTCTTGTTTGAAAAGAAATACATACTTTAAAGAACCATAAACTACAATTTTTAAGACAATATATAAAACAAACATTTTTTTTGTATAACAATAAAATGATTGCCACAAATGAATGTTACTGTTTTATAAAAGACTAGTTAGTTTGATAAATAATTTTAGGAATTGATAATATATACCTATTTATTATCAATTAATAAAATGATTAAATCAAAGAATAAACTGATCGGCGCAATTTAATGTTACTGTTCTATAAAAGTCCCGTCACGTAACGCATTCATCTATTTTCGATGGAAAGTGGAGAGCGGAGTGTCTTGAAGTTAGCGTAAGTTCTGTCAGACGGGAAAAGACTTAAAGCTGTTTTTCTTATTATTTTAAAAGTATTTTACCTCGCGTTTTAAAGTAATCGATGCACGGTTAAAAAGTAAGTCTGCAAACATCAGTCTGAAGTAGCGTGTATATGGAAATGGTATTAAAATGCGGCTCCCTAATGGAATTGATTCACATACATTTGAATTGACCGGCGGCGGCGCTACCTCACGCCCTTTCACATACGACGACGATTTTGTTTGCGACTGAGACTTCAATTAACATCAGTTTATATGCGCATTCATTTTATAATGCTTTTTTTCATATAGCAGGTTAGTTGAAAGAACCTAGTGTCAAGACACTCCGCTTTCCCCTTTTTGTCCACAAAACTCATTGCCTTGTTTTGTCTTATCTACCAAAACGAAGAAACAAAAAATGTTTAAAATATAAATCATCCCCCGAATCGGATCTGATCCCACAACAATCGCGGTTACAGTCAGTCAATGTTACACTACACCACATAGTCCATCTATATATTTTTTTTCTGTTTTTTTTTTTAGCTTCACGCTGTATCCCGCACACAGCAGGGTAGGCAGAGAGAACCTAGTATTAAGATACTCCGTTCCCTACTTTCCGCCGAATTCGGAGGCATTGCGTGTTAAGTGGCGGAACTTAACGCCGCGTTTTACCTCGACACCAGAGAGAAAGAAAATAGAAATATTAAATATTTCCACTCCTCGAGTGGGAATCGAACCCACAACCAGTCGTTTACAGTCACACGCTTGTGCCACTGGGCCAAGACTGGCCACTATTTTACTGGGCACAAAAGTATTTTATGGTATATTCTGATCACAAAATATTATTGTGTTAATCATTAAAATACTATTTTATTACTTTTTGTTTAAGCCTATGTTCTAATTATGTGTTATGTATATTTAGTAAGCTTTTAACACGTCCATTACTATAATTCATATTAATATTGTATTATCATTTGTGGGGAGTTAATTAGCAAATGTTTAAACTTTATGTTTCGTTTTTCTATATGCTTTAAATAAATGTTATTAAATATAAGACATATCTTATTTAAACGTAAACTATTTTAATTTTACATAATATTTTTGTTGAAGTAACCTTAGTTATTTACAAAATGACATAAATTCCTTTGCTGGAGTATTTTCTTCTATTATATTTTTTCTATTATTTTAGTTACTTGAGCTTATCAATAATTTTACAGAAACTCGGATTCTTCACAACGTCTTTCATAGTGTGGAACATAGGTGTTATTAATATAAGACTATACTTAAGGATTTATGACCAAAGCTTAACTAAGCGCAGTGTAATATAAATAAAAACGATACGGACGTTGACTATATAACATTTTATTTATCAAATGTCTTAAAGTTAATTTAATCGACCAAAGTATTATTTTGTATGTTATAGGTACAGATTAATGCAAAATAATAGATAGTGAAAAAACATCTCGTAGCAGCCGCCACATCCACCAGCCTATGTAATGGTTCCTGTGCTGTTACAGAATTTCTTTTCAAACTTTAATCTACCATAGTGCCATAACTTGCCTATTTTTTATCAATTAATATATTTTTTTTATTTATAACGCTTCAAACGTGCAAGTTGAGCACTTATCACTTCGCCAATGTCACGTTGTATGGAGAATACACGAAGGTTTCCCTTCAACAAATCTTTCGCTTCTTTTTATCGATTGTGTTCCAAATGCCATAACAAAGGATTAGAACTATATTATATTAATTTGTATATTTTTTGTAACTTAATGTCTATTTACTTTTGCTTTAACATTGTTCTAATGCAAAGTTTTTCTTGTTAGTAAATATAATATAAATAATGTTACTAATATTAATGTAAATAATGTTTCACAAAATAAATTAAAGAGCTGTACATATAAGAGTTACAGTTGTAATACAGTACTGGATATATATAAAGAGGGTGATAAAAAGTGTGTATTAAAAGATCGCGCCGACGATAAGGGGTTTATTGCGGAATAAATTTTTATAATATTCGTAATATAGGAGCAAGCGTTGCGGGTCCCGGGAGACCCCGCGTGGAGGGCGTGGCGCGGAGTGTGAACTGAAAGCGATTTGAAGGCTCACTGTAGCGTTTGACGTTTTTTGCAGCTTCGTATTTTTTCCCGCATCTGTTATGCTGGTCGGAGAGAACTTAGTGACTTGTCACTAAGTTAAGTGTCTTGACACTGGTTTAACAAAATATCAATATAGCTATTATAAAGTTTCTTTTTTTATAGTGATTAAAAAACAAGTACAGGTTTGTAAGAGACGATAAGAAAAAGTTTGATCAAATTTAGCACGTAGAATGAATAATAATGTAATTTTCACTAATAACACCCCACAACACAACAACACAACTTCCCCACAACACAACTTCCCGTGGGGGGACGGGTTAAGAATACAATTCCCCCCCGCCGCTGGGTAGCGTCCCGTAAAAGGCGGGTAACCCAGTAGTTTGGTGGTAGGAGATTCGTTCTCCGACTGGCTCGCGACCACTATCATGTCAAAGACGAACCGCCAAATATCTTATGATGTGTTCCGGTTCGATGGCATGTAAGCCAGCTCTCCCCTCTCCCTATTCCCATCATTCCCATCCTTCCTCCCTCCTTCTATCCTACATTCCCAAGGCTGGCAACGCATCCATAACTCTATTGTTGTGGATGTCTATGGGCGAAGGTAACCACTTAACACCACGTGGGCCTTCTGCTCGTTTGCCTCCTTTATTCCATAAAAAAAAAAAAAATAACAAAACATTATTTTATGTGCAAATATATACTAAAGATGCTGTAGTGTAAGCCGTTCCTCTACCAATGTATATGTCGTGGCCATATCGTCGTTTGACGAAATCAATGACAGCCTAACGTTTAACGATATAGTCAACTAAACGCGTGGCTTTTTCATGAATTCGTCGATATTGTTTGACCAAATCGTCAAATAATTACTTAAACGACTGATAGAGGCGCTAGAAACGCTTTTTGTATATCAGCTGTTTGTAACAAAGTCAACATTTTAGTTTTAAATATGTTTTTTTTTATTAAAAGCGGAATTAATTATTCTTTTATTTTAAGTAATAAGATTGTTCTTATTACTTATATAAAATCAAAAAATATTGTTATTTATATAAAATCATTTTAATTTTATTGAAGTCGATATGCAATATAATAATAATAAATTAAAAAAATTATATAGTAAAAACTACTTTTATACTCTAAAGAATCTGTTAAATAGAAAAAGTTTAACCTAACCTATCTTTGATTTTAAGTATTTTTGATTTGTTATATTTTTAATTGATTTTAAGTATCTTCACACAAAATAAATCTAATTACGTAAAATATTTTTTGGGTTAGGTTAGGTTAAACTTTTTTTAATAAATTGATTCTCTAGAGATTGAAAGTGTTTTTTGTCTAAAAACAAAGTCATCATATATAATGAGATCGTTATACGCACATATTCTAAATTTATATTAAATATATATAATGATCCTTGGATAATTGGGTGAACAGTAAAACTAGAACTTAAATTGAGTTGCTCTGAAAAGAGATTTATTATATAAACCAATGTTTACACTTATACAATTTCTACAATTTCTAACAACTAACCCGAAAAGAGAAACAACATTTAAAGCTATTGCTTCACCATTCGTAAAAAAAAAATAGCTTCACGCTATATCCCGCACACAGCAGGGTAGGCAGAGGGAACCTAGTGTTAAGACACTCCGTTCCCCACTTTCCGCCGAATTCGGAGGCTTGCGTGTTAAGTGGCGGAACTTAACGCCGCGCTTTACCTCGACACCAGAGCGAAGAAAATGGAAATATAATTTCCACTCCTCGAGTGGGAATCGAACCCACAACCAGTCGTTTACAGTCACACTCTTGTGCCACTGGGCCACGACTGGCCACCATTCGTAATTATTAAATATTAAAATATATTATTCTTTTTATTATAACGTATCACGTCAAAGTTTCATAGATTATAAATAAAAGTTATAATTCAAACTCAATGCTGAATGATGTGCAACGCACTTCGTTTACATATATTATAAGGACACACTATTTTACGATACGACCAAAAGTTGATGACGAAATCGTTAAACGTTGACGAATCAACGATATCTTCAAATTCAGTTGGTCATTTCATGAACTGCAACCATTTCATGATATTGTCAACGATATGAAGTCGTCGTCAAATCTACGATATGGCCACGACATATACATGCTATGTAGCAAAGCAGTAAATTAATCTTTATCACTAAAAATCTGAAAAGAGGTTATTGTGGCGCGTTAAGTCTTCGCCTCTCTCCAAAAGGCCTAACTAATGAGATTTTGAGTCATAGCACGCCTTAGGAATGAAATGCTCGCTCCAGTCATTTTAAATATATCGTTGACACTAATAAATAATTGTACCTGTAAATTATTGACTTTAAAAAAATCCCGCCGACATGTTTGAGCCGATTTTCCTCAGGCGTTAACTTTAATGAACCTATGTCCGTTGATAAATTGTTTGACGTTCAAAAAATGAAGCTTGTAACTTCTTATTTTGAACAAAATTATTTGATTTTGAGTGCAAAGAGCCAAACAGTTCTCATTTCGTTCTCTCAAGACAGTGTGTCGATCGACTGGGGTTTGACAAACCTAACATTTTCTTTCCCGCTCCGCCCGTAGTTTGCGCCATCCTCAATTCGCACGTTTAGTCGAGCTGTAACGGGGAATAACGCAATAATACATTCGCATCGCATTCAAAAATAACCATCTATACACACGTCTATATATACATATGTATGTATGAGGGTGGTTCAAGAAGTTTTATTTTTCATTTTTACTTCGGCCACCCCGTAAATTTATTACATAGGTATAGCCATAGTAATAATACTGTAACTAAAATTTTAATTCGTTTTTTCGGTACATGTGACTAAACCAGGCATTTTTTGTTAATACAGGTCAATTAAATAACCTAACAAAAATACAACTTTTTAGGTTTTCTATTAATTAGGAAATAAAAAACTGGGAAATAATTACTAAGAATATTTATGAGTCCTTATGAGTCCAATCGTGGCTAAAGGGCACAAAGTGTGAGTTATTCTTTATTCAAATTTATTACCAATTTTAAATCAGTTAACTAACTCAAAAATGTCGATCTCGTCAGTCTTCTAGGAAGCTATCATTAGGTAAGAGAACAATACTGATGAGAAGAACCAGTCAGAAACTAAACAGTTTCTACATTTAAAATATGTACGTTAAGCTTATTGCTTATTGCTTATATTAGCTTATATTCATTATAACCTCTTCATAAACATTATAAACTTCATAAATATGGAACTATCTCATACATAATCTCAAGCAAAGCCGAGTCTCAATGCAAGTATTTCTGAGCTATAAGCATCCCAGTTCGATCACAGGACCGGGCGTGATTGGTTTCCCAAATGACGCGCGTAGTTCGACCGTATCGATATTATTTGAATTTTAGATTACTTTTTGTTCAAATATATATTCGTTTTCATTCCACTCTGCATAAAACTTAATTTGACGCGTCCAGTGATGTTGCGGAATGGAACATTTAAACAACGGTTTAGTTTACTGTTTTTATGTTATTGAAACTATCATAATAATAATAATATAAATTAAAATTGCTGATGGCTGATGGGATTGATATGACCATCATGGTGCGCTGTGACAGCGTCGACTGTAAACGCAATGAATGTGGGTTCGATTTCCACTCGGGGAAGAATGGTCATATTTAAATAATTATGACTTCACGCTCTGATACTTCAGGTAAAGCGCGGCGTTCAGTTCCACCACTTAACACGCAATGTCTCGATTTTAATAGGAAAGTGGAGAAAAAAAAGCGTATAAGAATTTCGATGCAGCTGATAGTAGAACGCATGACTCAGCGGTGAGAGTACCTGAACGGTATTCAGGAGGCGCGGGTTCGAATCTCGCTACGTTCAAGTTTTTATACGTTTTCTAAATGTCTTTTTCAATTTTCCCTAAGTGTGGAATAACACTTTAAAAATGTTTAAAAAAAAGCATTTCTCTGAAGGTTTGTGTCTTCTCGGTGTGTCTCATGCCAGTAAGAATACGATTCTTTCTCGGTGATTACCATTATAAGAGAGGAAAAGCGTCAAGCTCAAATATAAATGAAAATTGCTTATATTGTTGTAAACAGTAACAGTTTTATTTTATTCTAGTTTTTCTAAACTCAGCCATCGCGTGTACAATCGAACACAATAGAGCGCGTCTAATGGCGTACCTATTGTAGATGCTGTAATAAAATGTTACATTTTAAATTCATTCATCGCTAACGGGCTGGGCATTGCTTGCAATTGGGCATTGTTAAAACACTCCGCTTTCCGATCTCCACTTTCAACCGATTTCAAGAATTGACGGAATCGACCATTAAGATTTTATTACAAGAGTGGGGAAATGATAATTATTTAAATAATAATAATATCATTTTTCAGAGTAGGAATCGAACCCACAACCATCGCACTTATAGTCAGGCCTACTGTGTCAGAATGGCTTCATAAGCTTAAAGCTTAGCAATATTTTTGGATTTATTTGTTCTGCTGTTATTTTGTATGCAATCAAATATATAAATGTGGGCACGACTTGTGTAAGCGATGACCAGTAAAAGGGTGAAATAGAAACGGACAAGGGTAGAGAATGGGGTGTCACTAACAGCGTTAAGTCGAACCGCCAACCCTCGAGTGTCGTCGGTTAATGTAGCCTACATTAGACACTACTGATAATTTACTATTTTATTATACATATAGTTTATGTGAGGCTCAGTGGTGAGAGCGCCTAGACAGTATTTAGGAGGCGCGGGTTCGAATCCCGCTGCGTTCAAATTTTTATACGTTTTCTTTAAGTGTCTTTTTCAATATTCCTAAGTGTGGAATAACACTTTAAAAATGTTTAAAAAATATGTGAAGTTGTCTGTATTGAAATAACTAAATAGTAAATATCATTTCTAATATAAGTGGTATAAAGAATCTTACTTTTGATGACACACACAGGTAGTTTTGACAAACACAACATTTGTAGGTGGATCAATCGACACGTCAGAAAGGACTTTCGGATGTAGATATAGTAGACAAAGAGAATGTAATGTTAAAATACTTCATTTTCCGCCTTCCATTCGACATTGTATATTAAGTGAAAATAATCAACGTCGCATTCATTCTGCACAAGAAATGAAAAGAATTAAATTACAATTATCTGTCTCAGCGATAACCGACCTGAAGAGATGACCCCGATGGCATCAATGTATGTATATTTCGTCGGTATTATCTTACATAATGAAGGATATTAATAATATTAACAAAAGATATAATTTATTAAATAATTTTACGATTAATTATTTTAAAACGATAATTTGAAAAGATATCTTTCTTGTTTTCAAGTCATGCTACGCTTGAAAGTTTTATGAGTTTTTTTTTTAATTTAAAAAGGGGCAATCAAGCAGAAGAACAACCTGGTAAGTAGAACAAGCTGGTAAGTAAATATATAAAAGGACCGCCTTCGCATGGGCGAAGGTTGTAAGTGTCCATGGGGAGATTTACAACATTAGAGGAGAAGTGGATTTGTTAGCAGTCTTGGGAGTGAAGAGGGGAGAAGGATGGGGATGAAGAGAGCGCTGGCTTACATGCCATCAAACCGAAACACATCATTAGATATTTGTCGGTTCGTTTCTGACATGAGAGTGGTCGCGAGCCAGTCGGAGAACGAACCCCCTACCACCAAGTTACTGGGTTACCCGCCTCTTTCAGGATGCTATCCAGCAGCGGAGGGGAATTATATTTTTAATCCGTCCCCCCACGGATAAGTTTATACTCTGAACATAAGTAACGAGTGTTTAATGTACATATATTGAACATGACTTTCTAAGTACTCAAAAAAAGTGGGCAGAGTTGAAAAAAGCTACGTTAACCGGAAGTCACACAGTATATTAGTGCGGCGAAACAAATGTTACCAATGAAACTTACACAAACACCTGCGACACGCACGAGAGAGCGCTAAGAAATACCCGCTCTAAATGGACGCCGTAATAAATATATAAATATTCATTCTGAAAGCTTTCTTCGTAAAAAGCTCGGCTAGAATAATGTTGATATTTTCTTTTTGTTGTACTTATACAAAAATATAACAATATATTTAGTTTTGTCATGTGTTTTTATAAGGCAGCTACATAAACTAGCATATTGAATAAAAAATACTATATATATTGAGTAGTACTAAGAAATAACTCTTAAAAATGTCCAATTTTAAGCCAAAAATGAGTACTCTGCAAATTGCAGGGCGGATTAACAATCCAAACATAACTAAGAACCATCGAAAAACTTGCCTTAGGATACAAGAAACTGCATCGAAATCTATCTATCCGTTGAGGATTACGATACCACACATAGACACACACGTGAACACACATGGAACTTATAACACCAGGGGATAAAAATCAATTAAACACTCTTCCCATATAAACCTTTTAGATCTTTTACGGCCAACTTTAAGTCATTACGTTAGTACATTTGGTTAGTAACTACGTAAAGTAAAAAATGTATAGAGAGTAAATATGTCCAAGCTTGTTTTTTTCTTTTATAAATTGTGTGTATATTAGTAATAAGGAAATATATAACAACATCCAAATTACTCATCAGTATTTGAATATTAAAATGTAAAGTATCTTTTTATTTACTTGATTTAAAATAAAATAAATTTAAATAAATTTGTGACCAGTCGTGGCCCAGTGGTTGTGCCACGTATGACTGTAAAAGACTGGTTGTGGGTCCGATTCCCACTCGAGGAGTGGAAATATTTAATATTTCCATTTTCTTCACTCTGGTGCCGAGGTAAAGCGCAGCGTTAAGTTCCACCACGCAATGCCTCCGTATTCGGCGGAAAGTGGGGAACGGAGTGTCTTAACACTAGGTTCCCTCTGCCTACCCTGCTGTGTGCGGGATACAGCGTGAAGCTAAATATAAAATTTACTCAGAGTAAATGTTTTTACTTCTATACAATAGTGACATAGAAAAGCAAATATTGTAGTAAATAAATCCTAATAAGGATTCTCGGGAGTTCCCCGCGTCGCGCAGAACAAACATAAATCAGTGCAGAGCAAACAATACAACGTCGCGTAGAGAATACATCGAGTCCTTGTAACCTTTACTGTAGAACTACTACCAACTACTTGATATAGATCATCCATTTTAACACTAGATTTACTAGGTATTTTAATATACCTATTTATATATTTTTTTGGCTTCACGCTTTATCCCGCATACGACAAAGTAGGCAGAGGGAACCTTTTTTTTAACGTCAGGATATCCGTTACGGATACCCACCCAGGGTGTAGACTAGGGACGCGGTTATGTAGGACTCCGGTTAGGCAAGATGGTACGCCTCCGGTTACCCACTAAAACCTGACGGTGCTCCTCTCCCGCCACTAGCCCAGGTCTCGGGAACTGCCCCAATCGTCCGTGGACCTGAGTGGCAGGTGGAGGGAACCTAGTGTTAAGACACTCCGTTCTCAACTTTCCGCCGAATTCGTAGACATTGCGTGTTAAGTGGCGGCACATCCAGTCGTTTACTATCACACGCTTGTGCCACTGCCCGACGACTGTCCCCACATGCACTTATAATATAATTACAAGGAATATATTTATTACCTACTGTTATATATAAAACAATATAAAGTTTATAGAAATAGTTCTTTAGTTATAGTTGCAAGAGCTATTATATCATCACAAAGAAAAAATATTACAAGCAGTAGCAACTTTAAATTGAATTTGTTAAACAGTGTTGAAGTTACAGAACTTAACGCCGCGCTTTGCCTCGACACCAGAGCGAAGAAAATGGAAATACTAACCACTCCTCCTCCGAAATATTTCCACTCCTCTAGTGGGAATCGAACCCATAACGATTCGTTTTAAAGTCACATATTGTGCCACTGCGCCACGACTGGCCCCCAATATATATATAATACATTAATTAAATTTAATTACTTTAGACACTGTCATCCACGCTCCACACTCACGCTGATACAATCAAAAGTTTCCCTTCAGAACAAAAAGCTCCAAAAATATATAGATGTAAAAGAGAACTCGAATGACGCGAACTGAATTAAATATTTGACGGGAAATCGGTCGAGGCTGTTATTTGTTACTTTAAAACCTTAACTAAATAGGAGTTCGGTGCTTTAACTAAATATTATGAAAGCTTTCAGTCGACAGCGCTATTGTATACAGATGTACTTTAGCTGAGTGTTACAATTTTAAATAAATTTAAGTTGCAGTGGGATAGTGACTAACTGAACCTTATATAGTTAGGGGTTCTATTCCCACTTGGGGTAATTTAGATGAGTAAAATCTTGTTATGATTCGTAATAAGATTAACGACTTCAATCTATAGAGAGAGAGTAGATTTAAATTACCAGTTGTGTTGTACTACTAATTCACAAAAAAAATATCTCTTATAAAAAAATATCTATTTTGTCCACTCTGGTGTCCAGGCAACGTAAAGTTCCACCACTTAACACGCAATGTCTTCAGAATTCATCCGAAATGGGGAACGGGGTGTCTTAACACTAACTTCCCTCTGCCTACCCTGCTATGTGCGGGATACGGCGTGAAGCTAAAATAAAAAAAAAAACAAATAAATCCGTCCCGCAGGGTCTGTAAGTCATCGATCAGGCTACGTGAAGCGAGGCGATTGTTTTCACCGCCGCCGCCTCGCGGGAGCCGGCGCTCGGCGCTCGGCGCTCGGGACACGCTCCGTCGCGCCGCGGAACCGACCTGCCGTGTAATTATACCTACGTTTCATTTTATATTATTAAATTATGTTATATAATTATTATATGGTATATGTGGCCAGTCGTGGCGCAGTGGTACAAGCGTGTCACTGTAAACGACTGGTTGTGGGTTCGATTCCTACTCGAGGAGTGGAAATTATATTTCCATTTTCTTCGCTCTGGTGTCGAGGTAAAGCGCGGCGTTAAGTTCTGCCACTTAACACGCAATGCCTCCGAATTCGGTGGTAGGTGGGGAACGGAGTGTCTTAATACTAGGTTCCCTCTGCCTACCCTGCTGTGTGCGGGATACAGCGTGAAGCTAAAAAAAAGTTATATTAGCTCATGCTGTATCCTGCACGCAGTAGGAGAGATTGAAGAAATTCAAACATTTATGCTGAATTTAAAATAGTATAAATTTACTTACTTACTATATTGCAATTTCTGAAGAGGATTTATAATATTTTTCATTTCGAGGTACTAGGATAGCATACATGCAGTGGAGTTTCAATAGAAAATTTTTAAAGATGACACGATTTGCCGATTTTGATTTAATTATTTAAGCATCGTAAATAAGTTAACACAGATTGTAAATACATTTGCACCTCACAGCGATCACTACTGTGGTCCGGAAAGAGGAAATATAACTATCCTGAGTGGTAATCGAACCCACAGCCAATAGCGTTAACAGTCAGTTACTGTCCCACTGCGACACACGACGGTCACTATAAAATGTTTTTTTTTATGTATATATTATATCATGCATTCAAGCCTTGTGACTACGAGCAGATGTGTTTGGGAGTTGGTTATTGGTGTATAGATGATCCCCAGCATTTTTTTTTTTCGAATGTGTAGTATGCTGTTGGCCAGAGCGGCCTCGACAGCTTCACCGGGCTCTGGGGGAGGCCGAGCTATATGAGCTCTGACCTTGGCTTGGAATCCTCGCTTGTGAGGAAGCCATTAAATGACGACGACGGCATGGCAAAGGCGTCTCAGTTGAGACTCGAACCTCGACTTGCGACACCGTTTTAGTGGGGGACTTTGCTTCGCTCTGTCCGAGCTAGGCCTAGCTAGGGGCGCTGGTGCCCGGGGCGGTATCGGACCGTTAAATAACTGGGACCTCGTCTCCACCGGCGGGGACGGTGTGTGTATCGTGTGCGTTTGCGTGTGTGTTTGAATTTACCTAACGATCCCCAGCGGGAGCATCTTCCATATTTATATTGACCCTGACGTACTCAGTCAGTGTTGCTAAGGTTCAATGCTCTGCGTCGTTTAAGGCGATTTATTAAACCAGGTAAGGTTAGCTAGACAGCCAGCTGATTGGGATGGCGGTCCTTCAAATGAATATTTGACATAAAAATTTGGTTACTGTAAAAAAAAATTCGAGAAAACATAATAAATCATTGAAAAACAAAATATACATTGCGACAGTACATTGGTTAACGCGGTATTTGCAGAAAGCGATTTTTGTTTCCTGTTTAGAGAAAATTCAATGCAGGCACACTCAAAGACATTAATTAACTTTTAAATGCTCTTAAATCGATAGAAACATATGTGTATATTGTATAAAATGAAAGAGAGTTGACCGCTAATGCCGGTTAAACATTAATTGACAATTTGCGGTACGGTTTGAGTTGAAATTCATGCAATATTCAAGATTGTAAATAAGTTAAAAATGGAGATCGGAGCTAAAGTTAGCACAGAATCTTCTCTTTCTAAAACTACTTACGGTAATTTATCATGTAAAATAAAAGAAAGGGGCCAGTCGTGGCGCAATGGCACAAGAGTGTGATAAGCGACTGGTTGTGGATTCGATTCCCAATCGAGAAGTGGAAATATTTAATATTTCCATTTCCTTCACTCTGGTATCATGGGGCAAAGCACGGTGTTAACTTCCGCGACTTAACACGCAATACCTCCGAATTCGGCGAAAAATGGGGCACGGAGTGTCTTAACACTAGGTTCCCTCTGCCTACCCTGCTGTGTGCGGTAAATGTTATTCCTACACGCATTTAATGTAAACACAACTTAGTTTTTTGGCACTCTACTGTACGTTTGCCCACATTTAAATCACCCATAAATGAAAGTCTATAAACTAGAAACACTTTAAATCTAAATGTACTATATGTTTGTATGTTATGAAATTTCTGAAAGATTTTAATAGTGAATATAGTCATATTTTTAGGACCACGCTTCTTCGCGCATTGGTAAGTAGACAGATAGAACCTAGTGACAAAACACTCCGTTCTTGTCTTTCCATCAGAACTCAAGACACTATGTTAAAAGAAGAACGCCGTAATAATAAAAAAATAATTCAAATATAATATAATATTTTCCGAGAGTCGGAATCGAACTCGTAACTAGTCGCACGTATATACAGTCAGTCGCTGTCTTATCAATCTTAGGATATTCATTTCATCAGCGCCATCTATCAGAACATATTGAATTTTCTTAACATAAAATGTAACTTATTTTTCTTAAAAACTTTAAACTGTTTTGACCTAAACCATTTTTAATCCATAAATTTGTTATAAATAACTGTATGCAAAATGATTTCTTTTAAAAAGATAAAAGAACAAGACGCTTAGATTTTTTTTTTAAATTAGTGCCATCTATTAGCTTTTCTTTTATGTAGCTGTTATTAAAGTATTCTAAATAAATATATTATTTAAAACAAATGTTGATAAATAAATCATGTTTTAATAGTATTACGAATGAGTCTATAATATTTTTTTGTTTAAATACTTAAACACTACAGACACACGGTCTCGTATACTTTTTTTCCTTAATTCTTTGATTGCAATTCTTAAATTACATTGACATGCTACTCAAAACTAAAATAACGTTTTAAATTACCTAAGCGAATTATCCTATTATATTTACTATACTTATTTCTACAGAGTAGAGTCCATAACAATACAGTATGTTAAACGTAACACCTAGCGCCATCTGTATAAAAACGCCAAAAACCTTCAAAATGCGTCTAATATTGTAACTATCCCCCAACAGATGGCGTTCTAAAAAATATAAACAATCTTCCCTCGCTTTTTCTCGTATAGAGATGAAAACATGATGACGATTCGATTCTCGATTCTATTCTCGTCGGTCGGTAGTGAGAATCGATTCTTCGTGGATTTTAATAACAGGGAATCGAGTTATCTACTACATAATCTATTCTTGGGTAGAATTGTAATCGATTTTAATACTCCTATTCCTGCAAGCTTGCCTTGTTCACTAGAACCAAGAAATGAAATTAACTAAATTATGATCATTTTATTGATTCATAATCGAGCTCAAAACTAAACGTGATTGCAGCCAGACTCTGATCCCACTGTACGAGGTAGGCTATAAATATTGCAAATAATATTTTCTTTAATTAATTCTAATTCAAAATATCTTTAAATAGACTTTTGTAAGCACTTTTGAATCGTCGAATGTACATAAAGCTACCACCGACTCGGAAGGCAGTTCTGCTGAGAAGAGCCGACCAGAAACTCAACAGTTGCTCTTTTCAAATATAAAAATTACAATTTTATTATTTAATGCAATGGTAGCTAACCTGCATTGGCCTCAAATCAGATTAATTCCACGCATTTTTATCCTTTAAATACTCTTCTACAGAGTAATAAGCCTTACTTATTTAATATATAAAGTATTTTTTACAATGATTTTTAATTTCTTCAATGGTAAATCTAAAACAAGCTGTGGATTATTTATAATAAAAGGTTACACATGACTATACCATTTTAATACTTCATGGATGACTTTTTTTAATTTACCCATTTTGCACCATTATATCAAGACCGCCAGAGATAAAGAACCTAACGTTAATAAACTGCATTCACATTGAAATATAAAAAACCGTATCGTTGTATTTTCCTAAGGAATCAACAATATTTGTTCATTAAAATATTATAGTAATAATTTTTAAATATATAAATTCAATTCTTCTTAAATATACACTAATCTAACTAAATCTATCCAGATTTGTACATATTTTATTACAGGCTTTTATAATTTGGGTAATAAAAACACATAAATACACACAAAATCAAATAAATACACACAACACATAAATGTATACAATTTATTTAAACAATACTCAACGGCTCAGCGTCTAACTACAACACACTAGGAATGTTAACTTTCCGATTCATTATAATACAAACAAAATTAATTAGAAAAAACCACGCATTGCACATAAATGCTTGTAAAATGTTAATGAGAATTAAGTCATTTTAATTTTTAATTTCGAGACATTGCGGAACTCAACGCCGCGCTTTGCCTTAGGTACTAGAGCGGGAGAAATGAAAATAATTTTAATTCATTCTCTGAATGGAAATCGAACCTATGACCATCGCATTCACACAATGGCCTCTAGTTTTTTAAAGAAATATATACAAATTAGAGTTCAAAGATATACTTATATAAGAACAATATTAAAGAAATGGCACCGCCAAAGACTAGGTAATAAATTTTATATCACAAAATGAGAAAACAGCATCAATTTTTACAAAATTATATAAACATAAATAAATATAACAGAATTTTGATTTAAAAAAAATATATAATATTAATACTTATACACTTACACTTTTATAAGTGTATAATACAAGTGTATAATTAATTCTGTGCGTTTTAAAGGCGACTGTTAATATATTTAGTGGTTAGATATTTCGATTACAGAATTAAAATGCTTAAAATAAAACAAAAAACAAGTAAGTATTATATAATTAATATATATTAAGAACAAGTACTGAAAGTGTTATTAAAAAAATGAAATGTCTAAAATAATGTATAACAGTTATTATACATAACACTTATTCGTAACAGTAAAATTATTTAACTGAATTACTGAACTGAACTGTTAAAGATTTTTTTTTTACAGTTTAATTACCAATTTATAACTTGTCTAATTATAAAACATATACAAATTATACACAACTTATTCAGAATAAAATACAATATAACATAATATAATAATAACTTAATAACATATTTCGTTTAACGAAAACAAATCTCATTTGAAACATTTTGGTATTCTTACTAGAGATAAATACATCTTGAACATTATAATTTTTTCTTATATATATTATAATTGTTATTTTGAGTCTAATATACTTTTTTCTTACTTTCTTGGAGAACCTAGTGTCAAAACTCTCCGATTTCAACTTTGGGCCCAAAATCGAGACACTGCTTGTTGTATGGCGGAACTAAACGCCGCGGTTTATATTGTCACAAGACCATCTTCTTAATATCTATATAATTTATACGTTATGTTACAATATTACTGTGGTAAATTGTTTGACGTTCAAAAAATGAAGCGTGTAAGTTCTTATTTTTAATAAAATTATTTGATTTTGAATTTGACTTTAACATTAGGTATAAGTTACATAGGTATAAAACAAGTTTTTTTTTGTTAGCTTCATGCTGTATCCCGCACACAGCAGGGTAGGCAGAGGGAACCTAATGTTAAGACACTCCGTTCCCCACTTTCCGTCGAATTCGGAGGCATTGCGTGTTAAGTAGCGGAACTTAACGCCGCGCTTTACCTCGACACCAGAGCGAAGAAAAATGGAAATATAATTTCCACTCCTCGAGTGGGAATCGAACCCACAACCAGTCGTTTGTGCCGCTTGTGCCGCTGGGCCACTACTGGCCACAAAACAAAAAAGATTGTATAATATCTTAAAATCTTCATATATTTGTTAAGTAGATTAAGTAAACATGTTTTTTTTTATTAGTAATGAATATTCAATTTAATAAATCAGTCCACATTTAAACAAAAATTGTTTTAAAATATCTTTTGAAGATACAATGTAATATAATTAAGTATATATTAGTATAATAAACGTTATTAAGCAAAATTAAGAAAAAAAAAACGAAATATATAAGGTTACATAATTTTAAAATTTATTATGTACCGACGCCGTGAAAACAGAAATTTGTTAATGCATTTTTAGTATTTATATGAAAAATACAAATAAATATCTGTTAGTAAATATTTAACAAACTTCAGTACAATATATTTTTAGGATTTCTGTAAAATTGCAATTTCATACTTCGATTCTTATTTAAATACTTAACTCATTAAGTTATATATATTTTTAATAATATTATTTATTTTTGTTATTGATATTTAATCTGTTATATAAAAAATGGCAGTAAATATATTGTGTGTGTGGAATTTTAAAATATTATCAAGAAATTAAAAATCTTAATAAAAGAAAATATAAAAAGAAGGATCGTTTTCTTTTGTATTATATATGGTGTATTATAAATACACAATTGAAGCATACATGTATATAACAATACATATTTCTCTTAACAAAAAAAAAATCAACTTATACCGAATACAAAATCGCAAACCTCCATACATAAACATAACAACGTCGTTTAGTTACGCATTGCCACAGAGTCTTCGCGGCGTTAAGTTACGCACTTAAGAGTGTTCCTTGGTGAACTTGTCGTGGAAGGTCTTGAAGATGGAGAGCATCTCCTTGAGGAGTGGTATCTGCGGCAGGATGGTGGTGCGGAAATGGAACGTGCCCGGGTACTGCCCGAACCCGCTGCCCGGGACTATGCAGATACCTAGATAATATATAGGTAGTTAATTTAAATAAGTGGAAAACGGAGTGTCTTAACACTATTTCTATTATAAAATACTTATTTTGAACATTTTTAAAGTGTTATTCCACACTTAGGAAAATTGAAAAAGGCGTTTAGAAATAAGTTGTAATAAAGCGTATAAGAATTTCGACGCAGCGGATAGTAGAACGTATGGCTCAGTGGCGAGAGCGCCTGGACGGTATTCAGGAGGCACGGGTTCGAATCCCGCTGCGTTCAAAATTTTTATACGTTTTCTAAATGACCTTTTTTTTATTATAAAAGTTCATATGAAAAATCTAAACCGCATCATCGATTGTAATGAATTTTTGAATTCATATAGTTGATAAAACGCATGGCTTAGCAGTCAGAGCGCCTGGACGGTTTCCAGGAGGCGCAGGTTCGAATCCTGCTGCGTTCAAATTTTTCTACGTTTTTTAAATATATGTTTATACACGGGGCCAGTCGTGGCCCAGTGGCACAAGCGTGCGACTGTAAACGACTGGTTGTGGGTTCGATTCGCACTCGAGGAGTGGAAATATTTAATATTTCCAATTTCTTCGCTCTGGTGCCGAGGTAAAGCGCGGCGTTAAGTTCCGCCACTTAACACGCAATGCCTCCAAATTCGTCGGTGCGTGGGGCACGGAGTGTCTTAACACTAGGTTCCCTCTGCCTACCCTGCTGTGTGCGGGATACAGCGTGAAGCTCAAAAAAAAATTTTTTTATAATAATATTGCCTTACCAGTCTCCTCCAGAAGTCTAAACGCGTAGTACACATCGGGAGGTTGGTTGTTCTGCTTGGCCGCTTGTATTGCCTTCTCGGGTAATGTTATTTGCGGGAACGCGTACATTGCCCCCTATAATATATATACATGTTATTATTACTAAATTATAAGTTAAAATTAGTTTTTTTTGGTCGTTATGATGCTTCAAAGGCATAAGTTTGGTAAATGTTATTAATATAAATATAAAGTCGGTTTCCAATCGACAAGTGAAAATATTTAATGTTTCCATTGTCTTCGCTCTGGTGTCGAGGGTAAGCCGCCACTTAACACGCAATTCCTCCAGAATTCGGCGATGGGTGGGGAACGGAGTCCTAAGAGTCACTAAGTTCTTTCCGCGTCAAGCTAAAAAAAACAATACTCGAAAACGAATCGAAGGTTTAAGTTGACCACTTTTGCTGTCAAATAAAAAAAAAAATAGCTTCACGCTATATCCCGCACACATTCGCGTAGGCAGAGGGAACCTAGTGTTAAGACACTGCGTTCCCCACTGTTGCTGTCAAATGTTATTAATATAATTCATTTAATTATTATTTCCATATAATATATGAAGCAACAACTTTTGGTTTTGTTTACTAAATTACAAAAAGAAGTATTGACGTTAAAATATTTTGAAGTTATATTTATAAATAATTAGTGGCCCGCTCGCGGCTTCGCCTGCAGAACTACACAACTATTTCACTATAGGCACATAGACATCACATTAGAAACCTCCAAAATTATAAGTGTTTCTCTACTATATTATGCATCTATATTATTTACCTTTCTTTAAAATCATTTTATCTATTAAAAGAAACCGCATCGGAATCCGTTGCGTAGTTTTGAAGATCTTAACATACATACATACAGACGCAAGAAGCAACTTTGCTTTATACTATGTAAAGATTAACATTAAAAAATACTTCATCTTAAAACCATAAGTAACATATTATAAATTAAAGATAATTTAATTGTGTGTTTAATTAAATTGTGTAAATTGTGGCCAGTCGTGGCCCAGTGGCACAAGCGTGTGACTGTAAACGACTGGTTGTGGGTTCGTTTCCCACTCGAGGAGTGAAAATATTTAATATTTCCATTTTCTTCGGCTCTGGTGTCGAGGCAAAGCGCGGCGTTAAGTTCCGCCACTTAACACGCAATGCCTCCGAATTCGGCGGTGCGTGGGGAACGGAGTGTCTTAACACTAGGTTCCCTCTGCCTACTCTGCTGTGTGCGGGATATAGCGTGAAGCTATTTTTTAAAGATAATTTAATTAAATAAAAAATACAAACATTAAACATTTTAAAATGCTATTTCTACACTTGGGAAAACTGAAAAATATATTTTGAAAACGTATAAGATCAGAGCGCTTGGGCGGTCTCCAAGAGACGTGGGTTTGAATCTCGCTGTGTTCATTGATTTTATACGTTATCTAAATGTTCTTTTTTATATTCAAACAAAGAAAACAACCAACCTGTACAACATTACACTTGAAGCCCTGCATCTGGTTGAAGGTCTCCACGATCATCTCCGCTCTCTGCGCCAGAGACTTCAGCACGGCCGCCTTCTCTGACGCCCACAGCTCGTACGAGGGCTCTCCCACGGACGGGGGCTTGGCCTGGAGACCCAGAGAATTGTACTTGCTTTACGGGTTTTTATATGAGAGACCTTAAAGTGGCTTAGAAAACGATTAAAAGTTTAAAATTTCAGAGTCTGAACCTTCCAAACTAAGCTTGTACTACAAACTAACTAATAATAAAAATAAGTTATAAAAAATAATACTGTAAGTATTTTTAAAATAATAGAGAAGTTATTAAAAGTTTATTCGAGGAAGTTTAAAAAAATATTTGATATGTAGTTAAAAATTCATATGTTAACGTGATTTTTTTACATTATAGTTTTTGAAAATAATCAATAAAGAAGGGGATGAAAAGTTTTAAAAATGAAATGGTCAAAGAAAGGGAATAGACAGTATAAAAATAGGAATTTTAACTAGTTTTTTTATTAATGCATAAGTTGCATGCATGCAATAGAAGAAATAGTAAAAATTGACAATTAAAAAACGATGAACTAAAAAAAGAGTTAAAAAAAAATAGCTACTTAAAAGAGATCCATAAAATAAAAAGACGTAATGTTAGACAAACATATATAAGTACAAGCATCGTAATAATTTAAAAACGATTTATTAGAGAAAAAAAGAGCTTCAATCAACTTATGTATTTATAAATCGTGTTTTAAAATGTTTTGTTGATTGTCACTTAACAAGCAGCACTGACCACACAGTCGACGGCGGCCTGCCCCAGCACGGAGGGGCACAGCATGGCGGAGATGCACTTGTAGAGGTGCTGCTGCACGCCCGCCTGCAGGTTGACGAGCTCCATCCAGCCGCCGCGCAGCCCGCACTCGCCCATGTAGCCCTTGCTCACCGTCATGTACGACGCCAGCTCCAGCTGCGAGTACGGCGCGCCCAGCTCCGTCATCACCTGCGAATATACCGCACTTACACGTAGACACTAGGGACAACGCCTGGGACTTGTGACCCAATAACACGCCTGACTCTACTGTAAGAGAGCCTTCTCTCTCTACCTCACCTAATTTAAACAATGCCTTCGCAATACGTGCTAGGATGAAATGGAAGTTACGGGTTAAGTGGCAACACTCGACGCCATGATATCCATACTTACATACTTATAATATAAATGCGAATGTCTGTGTGTTTGTCTGTCACGCTTTCACAGATAATCTACTGGTCCAATTTGGATTAAATTTAGAATGAAAATAGTAAAAATGACTGGGTCTAACATAGGCTACTTAGTTTTTCAAAAATCAACCTCTAAAGGATTGAAGTAGGGGATGAAAGTTTATATGAAAAATCTACACCGCTTAACCGATTGTAACGAATTTCCACATATATATAGTTAAAGAAAAGTCCAAGATTAAGCATAGACTACTTTATTTTTAAAAATCCACCCCCGAGGGTTGCAACACACCGAAACAGCTACGTAGGTCACGCGGCAAAGCCGCCAGCAAGCCGATAGACTTTTTTATATACCAAAACGGAAAAATGACAAAATGAACCGCAATAATGAATGGAAAAATGAAAAAAAATCAATCGCGTTTATAGTTACAACTTTCACACTGCGTGAAAATAGCCTCAAATCTATTTACCTATATTATTCAGTATAAGTGTAGCTTGAAGATCAAGGGTTCCCAACCTTTTTTGATCAAGAAAAACTTTTACATTATTCTGGGTAGCAGGGGCCACTATGTATGTAGGTATAATAAAAATAAACTCTAATAATCTCAAGAAGAAATTATATATAAAAAAATATATTATAAGACGAGAAATTTGTGACAATTGCGAGGTTGTCGTGGCACTGTGGCTCAAGCGTGTGAATGTAAACGTGACGACCATGAGTTCGATTCCCACTTGGAAAAATTAAATATTATTCATTAATTGTTTTGGCATTAGTATCCCCCTGCCTACCCTATAAATACAAAAAATGTATATTATTTTTTTAGCTTCACGCTGTTTCCTGCACACGTTCGGATATGCAGAGAGATCCTAGTGTTAAAACACTCCGTTCTGTTCACTCATGCAATGCCTCCGAATTAGTCTGTGTGTGGGGAACGGAGTGTCTTAACACTAGGTTCTCTCTGTCTACCCGAATGTGTGCCGAATACAGCGTGAAGCTTAAAGAAAAAAAATCTTGAAATATAATAAAAAATACTTAAAATTACCTTTTTAAATGAGAAAAATTTACTCCCAGCGGCGTAAACATTGTCCTGGTAGACTTCATCAGCGAAAATAAACAAATTGTGTTTGTGCGCGAACTTGATCACAGCCTCGATGTTCTCACGTGTTAGTACCTGCAGGGAAAATGTTTATTTAAAGCAAAAATAGTATTTGGACGGAGAAAATATAGTTTGATGATTAGGCCGTTTTTATTCAAAAGTTTGGCCACTGGGTTTTGCTTTTATGTGATGCTCTTAGGACTTAGGATGATTGAGAAACAATACATATTAAAAAAAACTTTATAAAAAAAAAGAACTGAACGCAGGATTTGAACCCGCGCCTTTTGCAAATCGTCCAAGCGCTCCGATTACTAAGCCATGCTTTCTGATGCGATATGAAGTTTAGAACATTTTTACAGTATAGGTGTTTTTTAAAAGGTAGATAGATACCTTAACATTATTTAAATCGAAAAACGTATATACATTAGATTCTTTTTGCAAATGATTCTTTATAAATTAAATCTTTGTGTAGCAAAAATTTGTCAAAATATCACAACAAAAACAAAATTGCAATAAAAACACATAATAACTTCGACGATGGTTTCTAAAAAATATGAGCTCAAATCCCACATTTAAAGTTTTCTACCATTTCTGAAAGCATTTTCTCAAATCAAGTAGATAAGATCTAAAGTTTGAACCTACCTGTCCAGTAGGATTGCCAGGGTTGATAACGACCAAAGCACGAGGGTTGCAATGCTTCTGAGCCTCCTTCAGACTTCGCTCCAATTCCTCAGTACTGAGCCCCCAGTTTGAACTTTCGTCCAAGTAATAACCAACTTGCTCTAAGCCGTATTCGGCTAAGGACGCTGAGTATAACGGGTATTGGGGTATGGGAATCATTATACCTGAAAAGATGTAAAATTAGCTAAAATATAGCAAAAAGCAATGTTTTACAGAAGATCAGTATTAAGCAGCTTCAAGCTTAGCACGAATAATAAGGTAATCAGAGAAAACCTAGTGTTAAGACACTCCATCCTCGGCTTTTCGCCCGAAGTGGAGATATTGTGTGTTGAGTTTTGTATAGTAAGTTTACAAAAACAGGAAATATGAAGAAAAAAAAAACAATATTTACGTGGTGACAACACACGTGGAACAAGTCGCATAAATTTAGTAGAATTTAATATAATTGAAATTCGGTGTAATCACCTTTATCCTTATTAAATTGCTTCTAACAATTTATCTAAATGAAAAGTTGTATACTAAATTGCGCAAAAAATAAAAATGATCTTAAAAGATTATATTTAGGTAATATAATATTATAGGGGCCAGTCGTAGCGCAGTGGCATAAACGTGTGACTGTAAACGACTGGTTGTGGCTTCGATTCCCACTCTAGGAGTGGAAATATGTATTATTTCCATTTTCTTCACTCTGGTGTAGAGGCAAAGCTCGGCGTTACATTCCGCCACTTAACACGCAATGTCTTTGAACTCGGCGAAAAGTGGGGAACAGAGTGTCTTAACACTAGGTTCCCTCTACCTACCCTGTTGTATGCGGGATACAGTGTGAAGCTACAAAAGATTTATAATATTATAAATATTTATATTCGGCGTTGGGTTATGGCATTTAAATTCGGCCAGAAAATGTAGAACGGTGTGTCTTGCCACTAGATTTTCTATGGCTACACTATTCACTACTATGCGGGAAAAGGCGTGAAGCTTTTAAATATTATATACAAATAGAAAAAACCATCCGTAACATCGTGTTAGCCATTTACATTGTCAATAAACGCGTGAAGATGTAAATGTGATCTTCACGCATTTAGCGCATTAAGCGTGTGAGCAGATAATCGCTTCCGTAGCTGACTCTAGCCTTTCTTATTGTAGTGTGTGTAAAATGTAAATGTAATGTGCATATTATTATTTCTTTTTTTTAGCTTCACGCTGTATCCCGCACACAGCAGGGTAGGCAGAGGGAACCTAGTGTTAAGACACACTGTTCCCCACTTTCCGCCGAATTCGAAGGCTTGCGTGTTAAGTGGCGGAACTTAACGCCGCGCCATACCTCGACACCAGAGCGAAGAAAATGGAAACATAATTTCCACTCCTCGAGTGGGTATCGAACCCACAACCAGTCCTTGACAGTCCTACGCTTGTACCACCGGGCCACGACTGGCCACAATATAGTATATTTAATAGTGTATATTTAATAGTGTTTCTTTTTCATTTCACGCTATATCACGCATGATGTGCGAGAAAAAGCGTGAAATTAAAAAGAAACACTGTTAAATACACACATTACATTTTACTAATACTAATTTCTCATAATACTATTAATATTCCATCCCCTACTTCAACCCTTTAGAGGTGGGTATTGGAAAAAAATAAGTAGCCTATGTTTGACTTTGGGACTTTTACTACTTTCATTCAAAATTTCGTCCAAATCGAACCTGTAGATTAGCCGTGAAAGTGTGACAGATAAACAGACAGACTTCCGCGTTTATAATATAAGTATGGATATGTACATACACTGTACACTTATTACTATCCTACTGTTGGTAAGAGAGAAGTTAGTGTAAAGACACTCTATTCTTCATCATTTCCTTCTGTAATCGAGACATTGTACGGAAACTCAACTCTACGACGCATTTTCTTAGGTTTTCTTAGCTTTATCCAGAGCGGAGAAACGCAAATAATATGTAAATATAATTATTCTTTCGAGTGGGAATCAAACCTACATTCACCGCGTTTCCATTCAAACGTCAGACGCTGTTCCAATGTCTCACGACGGCCTCACTTCTACTTAATCAAATACAATATATAGGTATATATATATATATATCTATATATATATATATCTATATCTATATTATCTATAATATATATATATATATATATAGATATATATATATATACTCATATATCTATCTCTCTCTATATCTAATTATCTCTACTCTCTCTACTATCTCTCTCTTCTCTCTCTATCTCTCTATACTCTCTCTCTCTCTCTCTCTCTCTTCTCTCTCTCTCTCTCTCTCTCTCTCTCATCTCTCTCTCTCTCTCTCTATCTCTCTCTCTATCTATCTCTCTCTCTCTCTCTCTCTCTCTCTCTCTCTCTCTCTCTCTCTCTCTCTCTCTCTCTCTCTCTCTCTCTCTCTCTCTCTCTCTCTCTCTCTCTCTCTCTCTCTCTCTCTCTCTCTCTCTCTCTCTCTCTCTCTCTCTCTCTTATTTTTATATTAATATAGATATAACAATATTGGTATTTGGGGCGGAGAGTCGAGGGCGGAGTGTCTTTACACTAGATACTGCTTTGCGGGAAAAAACGTGAAACTGCTTTGATTTAATCAATCATAAGTTAGCAGTATCAAGTATATAAATTGGGGCCAGTCGTGGCTCAGTGGCACGAACGTGTGACTGTAAACGAGTGGTTGCGGGTTCGATTCCCACTCGAGGAGTGGAAATATTTAATATTTCCATTTCCTTCACTCTGGTATCAGAGGTAAAGCGCGGCGTTAAGTTCCTTCACCTTAACACGCAATGCCTCCGAATTCAGCGGAAAGTGGGGAACGGAGTGTCTTAACACTAGGTTCCCTCTGCCTACCCTGCTGTGTGCGGGATACAGCGTGAAGCTAAAAAAAAACAAAAAAAAACTTTATCTTACCAGAGCGTAATGTAAGTAAAAGTATTAATTATGACAGAAGAGTTGTTATTACGAGTTGATCGTCAAAAATAAAGAGTAGTTGTCATGATTTGGTTTGTTAAATAAGACATTGTTACTCATCAAAACTTGACTTACTTACTTAGTAAGTCAAGTAAAGTACTTTTATTGTAATGATAAAATGGAATGTAAGTTAACAAACATACAAAGTTAATATAATAAAAAAAAAATAAAAAAATTGCTAATAATTAATATAAAAATTTATTCCTCACAATTTTTTGTCGTGTCTACTACTACTACTACTATACTTTTTTGTATACTTCATGAATAAAAACTTTTTACATGACATAATGTTAGTAAAGTTTTTAGGGTAGAATTATAATAAACTGTGTAGAATTATAATAGTAAGTGTTAAGTGTGGTAAGTGATAGCTCTAAGTGCGAGTGACTAATAAAGTGAAATGATAAAAGTGTAAAGATTTATCTAGCTATTTATTCATCTAGCTAGCTAAGCCAGTGAAAGTGGGAGTTTTCCTTACATTTCAGAAGTGGTATACAGGACAAAGAAACTCGTATTAGAGACTGAAGGTTAGATGCATCATAATATTTGTTAACATTTCAATTGTTTGTTTTTACTTTTTTGTGTTTTAATTTGTATTTATTTTTGTTTCACTCTCTTTTACAATATAATTATATTCTGATTGGAATCCATACTTATATTATAAATGCGAAAGTCTGTCTGTTTGTCTGATTTGGATGAAATTTAGAACGAAAGTAGTAAGTAATCCAGGGTCAAATATAGGCTACTTATTTTTTCGAAAATCAACCTTTAAAGGGGTGAAATAGGGGATGAAAGTTTATACGAAAGATCTAAGCCGCTTGACCGATTGTAATCAATGTTGGGAACAAATTTAGTTGATAATCCAAGGTTAAACATAGGCTTCTTTATTTTTCTAGAATCCACCCCCCGATGGTTGCAATGTAACGAAACATCTATGTAGTTCACGCAGCGAAGCCGCGAGCGGGCCGCTAGTCACTATATATATTACTTTAATAGTCATACCCGGTACTAAATAAATTTAGTATATGGATGTCTAAATATAGTTGAAGATATAGCGTATCGATAAGTTTTAAGAGAAAGAAATAATTTTCATTCAGCATTTCCGAAGATTAACCTTTACAAACAAAATTTCAAACTTTATTATATTAGTACAAATGACTGCAGTATAATATGTATATGTCATATAAATAGTTCATTTGATTTGAAGAACGCGCAAGTTGTCCTGAACAGATACATATAATATATACGCTTTCCGAAGTTTCACGCACTTACATTTACTAGGCATTTACTGGGTGACCCAGTCAATGATAGTTGACAAGTGCAAAGTGACTAAAACACTAAACTCAGTAATGGCGTCACTAATATTTGTCTCTAGCGGTCTCTCCGCTCTCCGCCTCTTACAACTACATGTCTTTATATTCAACTTAATTCTTAAAATACTTCGATGCATTTTGTTTTACTCACAGTAACAACTCTCTCGACATAATTGATACTAGCGGTTACAGTTAAAATGAAAACAATTTAATTCTCCGAGTGGGAATCGAACCCACGACCATCCATTCGGAGTTAAACGGTGATCCACTACGCCACGATGAATGTATATCCATACATATAATACAATTTGAATATGTATGATCTATTAACAGAAATAGAGAAAATGTATCTTAAGCTTTAACTAATAGAGTTCATAATCTCTTATCAGTTTAATATTATACAACTTTACTACGTATGTGCCATCTCGTTAACAGCTATTGTATTGTGTGACACGTTCTGAAGAATTTGTAGCTTCGTTTACTAATGGAAGCTGGAAATATGTTTTAAAATCCATACGAATACTATAAATGCGAAAGTGTGTCTATCTGTTACGCTGTCACTAACATATAGGTTTTTGCATTCAATTCAAAAGTCAATCTACCTGCCTGATTTGGATGAGATTCATAATCCAAATAATTGAAGACCAGGATAAAATATATACTAATTTTAATTGTCAAAAATTAACTACTTATAATTTTTAATGTAATATGGGTTGTATGGTAATTTGCTTAACTGATTTCTATAAAATTACTCAAGAATATAGTTGATCAAATGAAAATGAGAAACGGGCTAGTTATTTCTTTAAAAATCTATGCCTAAGGGGCTGAAATAGAGGTAGAAAATTTGTATAAAACTTAAACGGAATCGCGGGCAGGTGAAAATGCGAAGTCGAAAGGGGTGAGCTAGTATCTTTATTATGTATTACTTACTTACTTACGGAAAAGTCCCTTAAATCTGTCGATATATCTACCAATATTTATATGGTAATAACCTAATAATGGTGTAATAGCTATTATTAGCAATAGTACACTTATCGGCCAGTTACCGAAAAGATAAGTTACTGATAAGCTTATCATATCTACATCTGAGATCTAACAATATGAACCCAAAGTTAATAATAATTTCAATATATTTTATGTGAAACTTTTCCTCCATCGAAAATTGACTACTATAGTACTAAATTAATTACTGCTAACATTAAGCTTTATTCAAGTTCAATTTTAACACACAGGTATATAGTATTACTATAGTAAAAAATAGTTTTTGTATTGTATAGTATTGTATAGTAAAAATATGTAATTAATATAGTAAAAATATTTGTAGTATAGAAGTTAGATGACGCCTAAATCTGCTTCAACTTAACGTATCTCTAAATACTAAACTAAAACCTGACTGCATTATCCTAGTCAATGCTTCGTAGAGACGTCTGACTGTTAACACTATTGGTTATGAGTTCAATTCCCGTTCGGAGAAATGATTATATTAAAATTATTTTCATTCCTTCACTCTATTAAGACAAAAAGCAACATTAAGCTCCACCATTCAACACACAATATCTCCAATTTGGGAAAAAATTAAAAAAATCAGAGTGACTTAACATTAGATTTTCTGAATAGTAAGCAATTGTAACAGTATTGAGCAAAATTAATTGCAATTAAAAATTAAATATATAAAAATCACAATTACCTGCAAATTAATTACTTATCACTTTAACAATACAATTAATTACAATTTTCGCACAAACAAACAATTAATTACCAACAATTAATCCTTAATTACAATTAAATCCTCAATTTTACCAACTTACCAGACTTCTTGCCGCCGATATCGTTGCAGAATAGCTGCAAACAATTCTTTATAGCGGTAGAAGCGCCTGAGGAAAGGCAGATATTCTCCCAATTGGATGGGTGGCCATCTCTCTTCTCTATGTACTCCGCCACGTGGCGACGGATTAGTTCGATACCGTGGGACGCAGTGTAGGAGCCCACTGAGTGACCTCTGTGGTAGAAATGTTTTAATATTATTCAAATTCAAAATATCTTTATTCAAGTAGTACATACATAAAGCTACCACTGGCTCGGAATGCAGTTCTGCTGAGAAGGGCCGGCCAGAAACTCAACAATTATATTATATAGTCATTATTAATCAAATCTGTTGTGGATATGTTTTAATGTTTATTTATAAGTACTTAAGATCTTTTTAAATTTTTGACATTTTTAAAGTTGTTATACCACACTTAGGACAATTTAAAAAGACCGGGAGCCGGACAGTTAACAAGAGCCCCGGGTTTGAATAAAATTTTTATACATTTTCTAAATGTCTTGTTCAACATTTAAGATTTTTTTGTTTTTAACATTTTTAAAGTGTTTTGAAAAATAAAAAAAAATGTTTTCATGTCTTAGTGACACAGTTTAAAAATAACAACACATTAACGTGTTGTTGTTTTTAAAATAAAAAACGTTTCCAACAGATGCGGATTCGAATCCCATTGCGATAATCATGTGGAACATTTAAAGATTTTTATTTTTATATAAGTAAATAATGTATTATTATTTCCATTTATTTTAAAATGTTACTTCATTTTCTTTTAAAAATTGACACCATCACGACTCAGCTGAATCATGCGCGAAGATCGCAGGTTCAAACCCTCAAAATAATCTTTAACACGCTTATGTACACATAATATATTTCAACAAAGCAGGGCAGAACGTTAAAATACTAAGTACTTTCCCCATGCACCGCTTGGAAATCAAGTCCTTGCGTTTTGAGTGTGTTAATAATCATTTCCCGAGTCGGAATTAAACCCAAGACCAATCACTTTAACAGCCAGATGTTATGTGTATGCGATACGATAGCCTCTTTATTTACAACATAATATATTTTTTTCTAATAATTAACAATATAATGATCTCACCCACAGCCTCCTAAGATATCCTTCGCTCTCTGTTTAACGTCTTCTGGGAAATCGCCCTTTTCTATTAAATCCGGATATGATATACACGCTAGTACCTTAAAAATAACGTATTAATTATTAAAATATATTATTAGATGGTTACAGATTCTAATTCTCTGAGGTAATTGCTAAAACTCTCTTAAATAAAAAAATATACTCTCCCATGTTTCGTTATAATCATAAGAGACAAAAAGCTTATAAGAAAATATTATTCTTCCAAAAAAAATTTTTTTCTTCGAAAATATTTTCTTTGGAGCCAGTCGTGGCGCAGTGGCACAAGCATGTGACTGTAAACTTGCTTGCTGGTTGTGGGTTCTATTTCCACTCGAGGAGTGGAAATATTTATTATTTCCATTTTCTTCGCTCTGGTATCGAGGCAAAGCGCGGCGTTAAGTTCCGCCCCTTAACACGCAATGCCTCTGAATTTGGCGGAAAGTGGGGAACGGAGTGTCTTAACACTAGGTTCCCTCTGCCTACCCTGCTGTGTGCGGGATACAGCGTGAAGCTATAATAATAATAATTTTCATCTTTATTTCTCTGAAATTTATAATTGAAGAGTACATTTTCACTTCATATAATCAGACAACAAAACGAAATAATCATTCCCCCTTGTAGGATCTGAACCCCCAAGCATCTAGCTAAATTCGTTCATAGCACTTAAACAATCAAATGAAATAAGGAAAAAATATTTTTTTCTACTAATTTTATCTTTTTGTTTCATATTTGGCAAAATAGTACTTATATTCTTATTCATCATACAAATATTTACAAAATAATATAGAAAACACTTACTTGTCTAATAAATGTGATGGGGGCTTGTCCCATAGCGTGGGCATCGCCTATGTTGGCTCTTATCACCCTTTTGAACGGCTTCTTTGCGCCCTGTAATGACAAAAATATATATTAGAAGCAAATCCGTATATGAGTATTATAGGTAATTTAGCATATTTACATTATTAAGGGAAACCAAAATATTATTTATTTAACTGAAATGTAATAGTATCTAGAGATATATATATATTATAAAAAAATAATAAAATCTGGAGATAGAATATTTAGTTTTCAATTATCGGCTCAATTTAGAGCGATCGTGTTAAAAAGCAGAACCTAATATAGCGTTTGCAAACTGGCAACATAAGAAAAATATTTTAAGTATAGCCTACGGTTAACTGTCCTCTTTTACATTAATTTCTTACTTTAGAAATTATGAACATAAAAGTTTCTTTTTATAAACATTATTAACCCTTTTAGTGCCTTTCTTCTATCGCTTGGAGGTACCGAAATGTAATATAAACAGCGAATGTGACCACTCAGACGAATATCCTATCCGAGATGCGACGTCAATCGATGTGGCGTTGGGTCTTTATCGGAACGTTTCGAGTGTTTTATGTAAACAGCTGTTTCATAATCCACGAAACCACGTTACTTTGCACCAGCGGGACGTAGGATCAGTTAGTTTCACCTCGATATTTCTTCTGAACATTATATTTCGTCCCATATGCAGTTTAACATCATCATTTTTGTTGTTTTTAACAAACCAACAATAGATTTATTTCAGCTATGTTATATGTCATATAGACAGGATAGATAAATTTCTTCTATTCAGCGGTATCATTAACAAAATTGCTCCATCATATGACCGCTAGAGTCACATTGAGTAATAACTCAATTGAGATATGAATACGGGACGTGACGTACATACATACATATATTGAAAGTAATTATTCTAAACACCTCTAACAATAGTATGGAGAGGCTTAGAAACATTTGTCTAACCAGATCGAGACAAAAAAACTCAGACTAATTTTTAACAAGACTTTGTTAACTTTGTTAACTTCTGAATTTATCTATGAATCAATCACTCGAGGAATGGAAATATCTAATGTTTATATTGTCTTCGCTCTGGTGTCGAGGCTATTTCGTGTTAAGTTCTGCAACCTAACACGAAATGCCTCCAGAATTGGGCGGAAAATGGGGAATAGTGTCTTAGCACTAGGTCCCCTCTGCCTACCCTGCTGTGTGCGGGATAAAGCGTGAAGATGAAAAAGAAATATAAGCAGTTTCACGCTTTTTCCCGCATAACAGGACTGGTAGACATTGTTGTTTTTGGCAAACCAAAGAGAAAAAGAGCTATCAAAACACTGCGTTGTCTAATACTACACCATCCCACAACCGTTCAGTAATAATACCCCCATTCGATTTTTACTCGGGGGAATAATTACATAATATTTTAATTCCTGCGCTCTGGTACCTAGACGTACACGTCATTTAATTCCGCCACTTAACACGCAATGTTTCAATTTTAGGCGGAAAGTAGAAAATTGAGCATGATTTGAGAAAAGACAAGAGTACAGTGACTAGACACTAGGTTCTCTCTGACTGCCCTGGTATGCGAAAAAAATTTAATATAGCATTTTTTTTAACTAAGTCGACTAAAGCACTTGTCTCTAAAATACGTTAAATACATATATTATTTAAGATATAGACAGTAGCTTCATATATTAAAGTACTTTTCATATATAATTGAAATATAATTACAAATGCAAATCACATCGTGCACGACCTTCCACTATTCCACTAACGGTCGATAGTTTTAAAATCGATCATGTTCCTAGTAGTGAGCGCATCATAGTGAGCTTGTATAGCTTGTATTTTAAAAAAATATATTAAAAGGCATTCATTAAATAGATATTTAATTTATGCATAACAGAATACGATTAACGTATCAATAAGATTTTAACAATTTAATATAATATAAGCAGTAAAATTCTACTAGATAGCAATAATTGTAGAAATTTAAAGAATACCAACTTAGTGTCAAGACACTCTGTTCTAGACTTTCTGTCAGAACAGAGTGTCAACAAAACAGGAGAACTTAATACATTAATGACACTATGTGTATATGCATATTTTTTAAAGCATAACACAAAAGTATTTTAATAAAGTAAAGTATAAAGAATAAGGCTTACGAATTATGAACCATAAATTAAAGCGTTTACCTACATGTACCCTAATGAAGTCGCTAACATGATTGTGATATACTCATTACTGATAAGAAGTTGTTATCAAACAATTAAATCAAGGTAGAAATAACTAGAAATACCTAGTCATTATGAGCTCAAATTTAGCTTCAAAGACGAAAAAGGCAGAAATAACTGAATATCACTACTTTAGGCGTAAATTATGTATTTAATTAACATTAAATTACCATTATATGTATAACATTTAATTTAGGCACATACATATCCGTTTCTTGTAGAGTCGATAACGGTAAAATCGTGTTCTATTCGTATATTTTTTCTGTTTTCTAATGATTAAACATTAAAGAAATGAAGAAAAGATTTTATGAAATTGTAGTATTTCCTAGTAACTCTAGTATTTCCTAAATATTTCCTAATTCCTATATAGTATTTCTGTATTTTTATCCAATATTTACGAAGATATTGTACTAATGAAATTCAAAGCCAAAACCACATATAGAATTTTCTCGGGCACATTGGTGTTTAACTTACACCAGTGGTTTCATAGACACTTAAAATAGGTGTTGTGTTAACAACGTATATATGATATTATATATATGCCATTATACAAAAGTGTATATTTAACACATGGAAGTGTGTGTAATATTAATTATACGAATTTAATGTATTTCTAATGTAATTTAATAAAAACATTAAGTTTTTGCATTTTTTGTCTATACTTCTTTTATGTAGGTAATTGACTATACTAGCTGTCAAAATCTTCAATTTCACTAACTTTCATAAAAAGTAAGCCTAACAATTGCTCAAATTAAAAATCAAATACTGTTCAAAGAACAATGCTTAATTAATTCTATGAATATTTTATCTCGTGTGACCTTGAGGATTACCTAAGCAAACGAGTTCTTCAACATCACGATATGTTAACAAACATTTCATACACAGATACAACTAGATATTACTAGTCCTACTAGACTGCTTATCTGTTGAGAAATTTATATTTCGTCGTCTTAAATTTGAAGATTATTTTTAAAAAGGATTAGATGTAGACACAACAAAGTAATAATATAACATTGTATATTAAAATTATTACCTGTTTGCAATATGAAAATAATTTTTTTTACTAAATACATTTACCAAAATACTACATACACTAAAATAATATTTTTTACATTTTTTGTGTGTCTGTCTATCTGTTTCAACTAATCTCTAGAATGGCTGGAATGATTTTGATGGCATTTTCGCTAGCAGATGGTGTAATAAGGAATACCTAAGGCTACTTTTATTTTAGTTTTTTTTTGTTATATTCAACGCGGTCTAAGTCAACTAAACGGGGGTCACCTAGTAATACATAAGAAAGGAGCTCAGATAGTGGAGACAAACGTTAGTGCGCATTTTAAAGGGGCCAAATTTCTATCTAGATCTTTTTTTGTCTAGGTCAGAAAATTTAACCCAAAATCGAATTTGAAATGGCAACTATCGCATTTATTCAGACCGACGTGTGCGAGTACGATAGCTTCATTAATATTAACACGAAGAAGAATAAATTAATTAAAATGTAAATTTTTCATTGTACAAGAATATATTAAAGTTTGCTGTAACTAAGTTAGCTAGTAGTTAATTAAACACGAATTATTCTTATAATTAAATTTATACAGACACGATAAAAGGCATGCTTTATTAAGATATAACCTAAAAATAAAAAGTTACTTTTAACGTAACTTAATTACGATCGTAAGACAATTCGGAATATTGGCGGAACTGAACGCCGCGCATTATGTTACTAGAACCAAGAAATACCCAATAAACTTTAATTACCAGAGCCGTTATTAATGGTAATTTAAACCCTTAATTTAACCTATTTAGTGTTATTTCTATCATCCTTAGTATATAAAAAATATTGAACATTGATGAAACATAATTGAGGCGCGGAAATCGAACCCGCTCTTTGGAACCATCCAAGTTGTCCGTCAAAATGTCCGCCATTTTCTAGTTCAAGAGAATGGTCTCTTCAATAGAACTGTGATGGCACAGTTAATAGGTTAGAATGAATAAAGTTTATTCTTATTTAGGTTAGGTTATTAGGTTATGATTGTTTCTTTATTAGTTACTCAACCAAAAATATTGAACCTAGTATTATCATGTGTCCATGCCACGATAGTTGTACGTAAAGAATAAGTAAAACAGTTTTTATATGACAAATTTAGACTCTCTTAGGATATACATAGAGACATCAAGCTCTCTATATTGCATAAGTCTAGTTTTAAGTACTGAAAATGAATATGGATAAATAGATGAATAAAAAAGAAAATTAGTTTTAGAACAGAAATAATATTTACACAAAATGTACATATTGTAAGTCCGTAGTGAATGTGGTAATAAAAATATAAAAATAAAATATAATAAAAAGTTGAAGTTACTACGATAACTTGAAATTTTTTCACTAGTTCTTTTATATATATTAAAAGACCGCCTTCGTTGACTACAACATACAATACGAATATGTCAATTTATATAAAAAGGTTTGTTTGTCCACTCCTCGAGTGGGAATCGAACCCACAACCAGTGTGTTTACAGTCACACTAATGTGCACCTGCGCTACGCCTGGCTTGACATATGGTAGTATGAGTAACATTTAGTTTTTATTTTAATGTTTCCAGTTCATTATTGTAATATATATATAAAAAACATTCACTTCACTTCTTCATATGAACTTTAATTATGTTAAATTTCACGCTTCTCTATCCACATAATTGTCGTAGAACAAAGACGAACTGTTTTACTTTGCATCTCTAAGAATATAGATAATAAAGGCACCTCCCAGGTGACCTTGATAGTCATGATTTTGCATACTACACACAGGATATACCTGATATCCTCTCTAGGGATGCCAAGCGTACTATTATATATAGTAACACTAGCAGCCCGCTCGTGGCTTCGCCGCGTGGACTGCCTAATTGTTATATTGCAACCCTCGAATTTTTGAAAAATAAAGTAGCCTATGTGTAGTACCTTGGACTATCAACTATATTTATTCTAAAATTCATAACAATCGGTTAAGCGGTTTTTCATATAAACTTTCATCCCCAATTTCAACCCATTAACGGTTAAATTTTGAAAAAATAAGTAGCTTATGTTAGACCCATGGTTATTTACTACTTACACTCTAAATTTCATCCAAACCGGACCGTTAGATTAGCCGTGAAAGCGTGACAGACAAACAGACAGACATTTATAATATAAGTATGGATAAACACGCTATGGTTGTGGGGTCGCCCATTTGAGGAAACGATTTATGTGTTTTGTCGTTTCTTTGTAAGTAACTAAAACAAAACTTGACGTTTAGTTCCGATACTTAAGGGGTTAGGGGTAGTCAGAGACACGAAAAAATGACAATTTTCAGTATTTTTTTTTTGGCTATTAAATCATGTTATTTTACAAAAGTAATAATATGGCATTATTACACAATGTTTTCGTTCATGGATGACAATAGAACGCGAGAAACCAGCTAGCTACCTGCTCTCGAGCGTTTAGGAGTGCCCGAGTGCTCTTTGTTATTTGTCGAATAACTCGAAAAGTAAATATCGGATCAACTTCAAATTTTCAGAGAATATTTATAAGATATTACACTTAAAGAAAATGCAAAAAAAAAATGAATTTTTGAAAATCCTGACTACCCCTAACCCCTTAACTGATTTTGGGCAAAAGTCGAGGACGGTTTGTCTTAACACTAGGCCTCTTTGACGACCCTGCTATACGATAAGATGCCATTTTAAACGTAAAGATGTTATTTTCATTACAATATTCATATTTTGCAACAGTAAATGTAATAAATTATAAAAAAACACACCACGTATTTTGGACGAACTAAAGTTTTATTAAAGGTCAAAATTGTTAAAGAATTCAAGAACTGCATATAATAATAATTCAAATAAAAGAAATGACTCAGTCTATTTTTAATTAATCCCATAAAATACTATATATTTTAAAACGTACTATATTTTTGAGCTTTTATTTGATGCTATATTCTCACGAAGAAATGTTGGCAGCCCTAATACTCTCATACACAGCATGTAGTTAACTAGAATGTATTAATTACAATGTTTACTCTTCTCAGACTTCCTTCCTCACATACTACATTTTATTGAAGCATTTATTATTGAAGCAATTAAGGAAATAGTAAGTGTCTGTCTGTATGCAATAATGGTGTATGGAAATCCCAATTGGAACAAAGTTTATACAACATCCATACTTATATTATAAAGGTGAAAGTCTGTCTGTTTGTCTGTCACGCTTTCACAGCTAATGTACTGGTCCAATTTGGATGAAATTTAAAATGAAAGTAGTAAAAAATCCAGGGTAAAACATAGGCTACTTATTTTTTCAAAAATCCAACCCCGAGGGTTGCAATATATCGAAACAGTTGCGTGCAGTTCACGCGGCGAAGCCGCGAGCGGGCCGCTAGATCTTTTTATATTTTTGCTGTCGTAAAATAAAATACGTCAGTAAGTTTATTGGATATACGCAATATCTTTAAAATACGCTAGAAAAGGTCAATATAAAGTCAATAATATTTATACCGGGTAGCCGACCATAATATAATACATAGTATACTACTTTATTTCCAAATTTTGTTCTTTATTCTGTTAAAGAAGCATATAATATAAGGAAATACTCTTTTTCAGTACAATTTTGCAATACTAAAAGTACTAGAGCAAAAAAAAAAGATTTCATAATTTTTGAATGGGCGAAAGGACAAAATATAAAGGACAAAGACAAAAAAAATATCATAATGCAAGTGCAAAAACATGTAGTATTCCTTACATAAAAACAAATACATAAAAAATATGACTTAGAATACTTTCTATTATTGCTATAAAACACAATATCATTTTTTTGTTTTTTTTTTGTATAAAAACACATTCAGGCGAAGAAACGTTGGCAACCCTAATACTACTCTCATACACAACATATAGGTTGTTAGTTAACGTGTATTAATTACACCTAATGTTTATTCTTTTAAGATTTCCTCCTTCACCCATTTTAGTTTTAATGTTAGTGTTGAAATGGTATTGGCGAAAATCGTGTCTTTACGCAATGATTACATGCATGACTTCAAATCCTGCTCGGTATAAAGTTCTTTCTTTCTACTTCAAATATGTTTTTGCTTCTTAGGTGTCGTTAAATAAACTGCGTTGTAAAGTTTTGTCCCCGACACGCAATATCTATAAAATAGTATACATTAAGGCCGCCGTCCCCCACTATGATCTTAATACATTAAGATCATAGTGGGGGACGGCGTCTGACTGTAAAGCGATGGTTCTGATTTAAAATCACAAACTATATAAACAATACATGTATACAAAAATAATATTTTACTATTAATTTTATTCTATTTATATTAAATATGTATATATGTATATATTTCGTAAGTCTTATCTACACAGAGATACAATATTACGACACTCAAAGTAAATTTACTCGAGACAAATTATGATAACAATTAAACGTATCACTCGATGACAATATTGTAAAAAACATTAAACAACGAAAAATGATCTCGTTACATGTTGAATTGCGTATTTCTTAATATTTGTTGTTAGGGCCAGTCGTGGCGCAATGGCGCAAGCGTGTGACTGTAACAGCTGGTTGTGGGTTCGATTCCCGCTCGAGGAGTGGAAATATTTAATATTCTATTCTCTTCGCCCTGGTATCGAGGCAAACCTAGGCGTTAAGTTGCGCCACTAACGCCACGCCACGAAAGTGGGGAACAGAATGTCTTAACACCGTCACTTTCCCTCTGCCTACCCTGCTATTTGCGGGATACAGCGTGAAGCTAAAAAAATATAATCATTCCCCCGAGTAGAATAGAACCTACTACTATCGCGTTACAATCATACGCTGTCCCACTGCGCAACGAGGGAACCAAATATACATACATTGCAAGTTAACAAAAAGTTGGTAGAAATAGAAATATAGTCTACACAAGCCACATTGCAGGCGACATTTCGTATACCTACTGTAATTTCTTGAATTAGTCCTACATATTGTTATACATGGCCTATAATAAAACATTGGACGACTGCCAAAGCAGGTAAAATCAATAGCTTCAGTCGCTACGCTACGATAACTACGAAATAGCTAAATTTACGGGTTCTTGTATATAGAAAGAGCTTAGTGATATTCATTTTATTATTGTTGTTATTTTTGCTCATTAAATTATACGCCGTTCTGGCACAGCTGAGAAATGACCGATTATGTGGTCGGAAGTTCTTATACTACCCGAAAAGAAAGCTTTCCCTTAGGTTTTCAACTCTCTTTATCTCTCTATCTCTCTTAAGTCCCTAAAAACTTAAAGTAGTGAAAGAAATGCTCAACAATTACTTGAATTTAATACTGTTACTCAAAATATAAATTAACAAATGATTAACAAATACAAGCATTTATTTCCTGTTTCCTGTTGCATTACGTTGTACTGTACAAACTGTTTAATTTAAATTTAAACCTATTAATTTCAAAATTAATAAAATTAATTTAAGCGATATTCGAAGCTGCTACTTCCGACATAATAACAAAAGAAACCAAAAGTTTGAAACTAAGCATGTCATGTATTTAGAGAGACCATAGTCGAACCGGAAAAGACCGGAATTCCCGGCGTCCCTCAATACCGCGCTTTACTTCGTCCACCAGAACGGAGTAATAATAACAATATATACCGACTCGGTGGTGATTATAATATAAATTATAATCATTATACCGAGTCGGAATCGAACCGACAACCAATCGCGTTTACAATCAAACGCGTCCCACTGTGCCACGATGACATACTGTGTATATAATTCATCACATTGAAAAATTATGTAAATAATAATCAATCATAATACGACTTAAAAGCTGTCAACAGGGTAAAGGCTATTTATAGGGACTCGTACTAAATTTCCACACAATACACAAGGTTATTTATGCCAAAGGTTTCAAAGGTTTCACGCCAAAACTGACATTTCATATCTTTGAAATGTTAATTTTGTTTTGTGAATTGTAAACATAAATATTTACTAAAACTTTAGTAACTATTAATTACTAGTATGAAGGGCGTGCTCAGGTGGTTTGGGCACGCCGAGAGGATGAGTGATGAAAGAATGGTAAGAAAGATATATGAAGCAAAGGTAAGTGGTAAGAGAGGCAGAGGGAGACCTCGGTTGACCTTCAAAACACAGTATCGACGATACTGGAGGAAAGTCACATAAAAAACATGAGGATCCCAGGAGCGCGTGTATGAAGAGGTTGATGACAATGGACGAGGCGAAAGAAGTATACAGGGACCGTAGCGTTCTTCTGACTACCCCGCAACCGATACAGCGTGAAGATATGTACTAAAGTTTTAGATGTCAACAAAGCATAGAAAAGCTTCACGCATTTTCACGCATAGCAGGGTAGTCAGAGAGAACCTGTTGCGTTTTAGGTGGCGGTATTCAACGCCGCGCTTATCAACAAAGCAGTATTATATAATTTTTATTTTCCCCTCAAATGGCGTATTCGAAACGTCATAACTAAAGAAGTGTTTAATTCCTATATCACATTTTGGTAATGCTCAACTCACTCTTGTTGCCTCATAGCAGGATAGTCAGAGAGAGCCAGTGTCAGACACTCTAGTCTTACGTCCTGCCTGGTGTCAATAGTTACGGTAGTAATGGCCAGAAATCAAATGCATTTCGCATTAGGTACCAGGGCGGAGAAAAGACAATATTTTAAATTATAATCATCTTGAGTGAAATGAAAACTGTAACCAAACGCAGACAAAGTCAGACACTGTCATACAGTGTCACGGCTGAAAGCGGGGAAAGCAAAGATCGGAAATTACATTGACCAAAGCTATTCTAATGTTAAATATTTTTTTTTCTTGTTTTTTTTTTTTTTTTTTTTTTAGCTTTCACGCTGTATCCCTTGCGGGGTAGTCAGAGAAGACGGAGCGCCAACGGTCCCTGCATACTCTTCCGCCTCGTCCAGTCATCAACCTTCCCCTCTTGACCTTCCACGTAGCTATTTGTAGGCTCCGTCCTCCACTTCCGCCGTCTCGGACATGGCGTGTCGGGTGGCGGTCCACCAACGCCGCCTATAAAATATAGCATAAAGCATAAGCATATTGTAATATGCTTATGCTTTTGCATAACTGGGTGTCACAGAGAACCTAGAGTCAATAACACTCCGTTCTTCACCTGCGCCAGAA
The DNA here is from genome assembly GCA_019049465.1 of Dryas iulia moderata. Classification (NCBI taxonomy): domain Eukaryota; kingdom Metazoa; phylum Arthropoda; class Insecta; order Lepidoptera; family Nymphalidae; genus Dryas; species Dryas iulia. The sequence continues at coordinate 1,039,085 of CM032426.1, forward strand.
ATTGATACTATGTGCTGAGTGGTGAAATTAAACTCTATGCTTTTATATGTATACCTAAATAGGAAACTTATTTTTGTCATTAAGTAATTTTGAGTATTTGAGTTCTATTTTTTTTTAAATGTATCATTAACTGATCCTCGATTGATTAATCGAGGATCGAAATTCGATTGAAAAAAAATAATTTACATCTGAAAAAAATTACAGTAAGCTTCATGGTAATCCACAAAGTATAAAATTCATGTCTGTCTTATCTTTACAAGTAGTAAGCTCGTAAAGTGTAGCTTGATTTACCTTCCGATTATTAAAGCATACCTATATACATAAAAACTCAATCAGAATGACTTAAAAATCTATAATAAATTATCTATATTTAATATGTAAATATTATATTGAAATATTTTAGTAAACAAAAAAAGCGAATACGCTCGGACCGTTACTATGTGGCACAGTTGGTATTCTGCTTTCTTCAAATTTTATAAGTTACCTAAAAAAATAAATATTGCTTGAAACAAGACTTAATACTATAACTAACCGTGGGAGGACGGGCTAAGAATACAATTCCTCTCCGCAGTTTGGTGGTAGTAGATACGTTCTCCGACTGGCTCGCGACCACTATCATGTCAAAGATGAACCGCCAAACATCTGATGATGTGTTCCGGTTCGATGGCATGTAAGCCAAATCTTCTTATTCCCACCATCCTAATCCTTCCTCCCTCCTTCCCTCCTTCACCTTCAAGGCCGGCAACGCAACCACAACTCTAATGTTGGGGTTGTCTATGGGTGAAGGTAACCACTTACCATCAGGTGGTCCTTCAGATCGTTTGCCTCCTTTATTCAATAAAAAAAATAGAAAAATATAACTAACGCGTACAATAACATCTTTATACTATACATAAGTATTTCCTTTCTTCACTTTTGCATTGTTGTTGCTAATATAGCAGGGATTAATTTTGAAGGTGTATAGCTCTGTACCTTAAATTAATATGTAAGTGGAAAACTGTTATTGGCTTTGTTTCTGTAAAACTTTTTTTATTTGTTGTAATAGTGGAATGCTGTTGTTTTTTATAATACTAAATAAATAAATAAATAAATAGGTATACGATAATCACGTAGAATAACAAAAACGAAAAATAATTGATACTTCAACGAATTCTCACCAGAATGGCTGTTCAACCATTCAACAAGATGTTTAAGAAGTTGCGATGTTTTCAAAGGTTGTTTTTTGGTGTATTTCGGTCACACCTTCGGTCTGGCGCGTCGCCAGCGCGGCTATAGCGGACTAATAGCCAATTATTGTCGGTTAAATACAGCTGTTGATAGTTCTGTTTGGAACTGCTTTGTTACTTTATTCTTGAGAGCTCTTGGTTTGTGATGTTGTGTGTAATGTTAAATTATCATTTGTTATGTGGAATAAGGCGGATTTATGTTATACTATGAATAATATTATAAATTAAGTTATTATATTTTACCTTTGATATATAGCAGAGTCAGTGAAGACCTAGTGTCAAGTCACTCCTTTCTTAACCCTCGGTTTGAAATGAAGACATTGTGTTCTTGTATAGGTATCAGACCGGAAAACTGAAAATAATATATAATAATTCCCAAGAGTGGGAATGAATCCATAGTCATCGGGCTTAGTTTATCGCATTTAATTTAATTTAAATGCTCTTCTACTGAGCCACGACGGAATGGTTTGATTTGATTCCTTGTATAATATTGTTATAAAAGAAATTACATTTTATCTTGGGTACAATGAATATATCATCATAAAATCCATTTACATAGATAAATATTTAGTATTAGCGACCCGCTCGCGGCTGCGCCACGTGAACTACCACTTTCATCCTCTATTGTTTTTTTTTTATAAAAGGAGGGTCTATATTTGACTATCGTCACTAATTATGAGAAAATCATCGATACATTTAGTGCAATGTCTATATTATTTGATAACATATAGCGATAACTGTTCTAGTAAGAAAACGTACGAAATCTGCTATCATATGATAGTAGATTTCGTACATATATACCATCTGGTATATAGTATTATAAACCGGTCATAATATCTTAAATAAACTTTAAGCTTTTTATTTTACAATTGTGTTACTTATTGATATTAAAAAATAGCTTTACTTGCAAATAATCAATGCAATTTGACTTTGCCAGTTTTTTACTTTTCTGCGGGAACTGTTTTGAATACCAGGGTAATTTTAAAAAAAAGAGAGATGGCCTATGTTTGTGATGACCTTGCTTCATTAACTATTTTCCTGAGAAAATTCATTCATTTCAGTCAAGGAGTTTAGATCTTTCATTCTCACTATATACTAAACATACATAAGTTTTATCCACTGTTTCAACCTCCTAGGGTTTGATTTTTAATAAAGTAGCCTATATGACCCTGCATCTTTAACAATCTTCTTTACGAATTCCCGTCAAAACATAACAAATAGAAGAGATACAGATTTTTGCATTTTTATAATAATAATTTTAATGAGTGCGGATATGTCTAATACAATGTCAACTATATAATAACAAATAGCGCTACCCGTTGCAGAAAACGTAGTGTCATCTGTTGTCATATAGATTATAAAAATGTATAGATTATATAAAGTTTTATAGACCGGTCAAATGTATATTTAATAAATGTTATGCATATTTTATTTTATAATTATTTTAATTAGTGATATTGAAACTAATTTAGCTTCACTCGTGAACTATCGACATAATTTGAATGTTTTTTTTAAATTTTATTTTTCTGCAGAAGTTATGTTGAATACCGGGATAAAAACTATCCCATATGTTGCTCTAACCTCTAAGCTAACTCCATACAAAAACTCATTAATTTCTACCCGGTAGATACCGATATACAAATGATTTACTTATATCGGTTTTTTATTTTTTTCCAAAAAAACTACATGGAAAACCGGGATAAAAACTATCCTATATGTACCTTGGGACTATAAGCTATCACCATACTAAAATTCATCTATTTCTGTCCAGTAGTTTTTGCGTGATTGACGAACAAATTAACAGACAGACAGACAGACAGACAGACAGACAGACAGACAAAAATTCTACTGAGTGGATTTTTGGCCTCTGTTATCGATATATTAACGCACCCAATTAAAATTTTTCTGAAATTTTTCATGTACAGAATTGACTTTTCTACTCCTTTATTATATATAGAGATTAAATAAAAAATATATAGCAATTCAAATATACTTTAAGTAGTTCCTCATAAATTTAACGTGTTAATTCAACAGCTGTGTATATATACAGGATATATCCTGATAGCGGGATAGCGTCTGACTTTATTCAACTGAAATCCATATTCGAAGGAGTGATCATAATGTAATTATTTTAATTTCTCCGCTCAATACGCAATGTCTGGAATTCTCTGAAAAGAGGAAAACGGAATATCTTGAGATTTCTCCCTGATAACATTATATGTCCTAGGAAAACTGCGTCAAAAAATTATCATTATTGGATCAGAATACTTTTTTTTTTTTTTTTAGCTTTACGCTGTATCCCGCACACAGCAGGGTAGGCAGAGGGAACCTAGTGTTAAGACACTCCCCACTTTCCGCCGAATTCGGAGGCTTGCGTGTTAAGTGGCGGAACTTAACGCCGCGCTTTACCTCGACACCAGAGCGAAGAAAATGGAAATATAATTTCCACAGAATCAGAAATCATCAGAATACTGTCCTCCATTTTCTATCCGAATTTGAAACATTGCGTTTAAACACACGCGCCGCGCTTTATCTTACCATAGAGAGGAGAATAAAACTAACATACGAGTACATTTTTTTACTCAGCTAAGGGGATAAAGATAACTAGTTTACTTACAGTCAGATGGTACCTAATTGCACCACATATGTACTTAAATATTTTAAAATTTTAAAATTAATCCGGATTTAAATGCCTATAAAATTTAACATAGCTAGATAGAACATATGGCTTAGCAATCAAATAGTTTGCACGATTTCCGACAAACACGAGTTCGAATCCCACTACATTAAAACTTTTATACCAAAACTGTTTCCCATATCAATATCAGAAACAATATCCATACCCAACAAGTGATTGTAATGAGTAACAGCAATCGTGTCACTGAAGCGTCAGAGTGCCGGTGTTAGCGTCGCGTCGTGTCAACAGTGCCGTGCTCTGCGGCATTTAGCCGCTAGTTGTAACGAACGCTTGGCTTTTGTAGCTCCGGCTCAAGTGGACAAAGAGCTGGGATTTGTAAAAGAATTTATTAGGTAATGTGATAAAATATTATTTAATATATTCGATTAATTTATTAGGGTTATTTGAGTTAATTACAATAGTGGGAAAGTTAATATCCACTCGGTAGTCGATTTTGTTGGGATATGTAAGATTTTTTTGACTCCATTATTTATTCTGAGGGGTATACCTAAAATAGAGCAAACATTATGGTCATAGTTAATCTGTATCATATTATCCACAGTGGTTAACTTAATCACCCGATAATATATGGTTACCCAGTTTCTCATATTTTTTTGTGACCGAATTCAACTCGATTCGATTCTCTAAGTTTTATTGAAGGTCAACCGAGGAAACAATAAAAGGGTGCTGAAAAAAGGGCAAACATTAAGCAGCGTAGAGATTCCTTACTTATATTTCAAAACAGGAAAAGCGAATCAAGCCTAATATGTATCTTTATTACATTCGTCAAGGGCAGGGTTGGCAGAAAGAACCTAGTTCCAGGAGGCTCTGTTCTCCACTTTTTTCTTAAACTCTGCACCCAACTCTACGCTTTGTATTGCAAATGGATATATAAAAATAATTTAAATCATGCCATCATGGGGCTAGTCGTGGCGCAGTGGCACGAACGTGTGACTGTAAACGACTGGTTGTGGGTTCGATTCCCACTCGAGGAGTGGAAACATTTAATATTTCCATTTCCTTCACTCTATTCGGTATCAGAGGTAACAGCGCGGCGTTAAGTTCCGCCACTTAACACGTAATGCCTCCGAATTCGGCGGTGCGTGGGGAACGGAGTGTCTTAACACTAGGTTCCCTCTGCCTACCTTGCTGTGTGCGGGATACAGCGGGGGAATGATTATATTTAGCTGAAGCCGAACCTACAATAATCACGTTTACAGTCAGATCCAGGCAATAACTGTCCCAAACATATAACATGTAAATTTAAAGTAACTCTCGTAAGCTCTTGTTCTATGCCGGTTACGTGCCTCTATCTCGTTAGAGCAGCGCTTTGTCCATCACGCACTGGAGGCGGACGGTCAACTTCATAATTATCGTTTGTCTGACATACGAGTACAACGCGCGTGTATTGCTGTGTTATGACTTTGTTTGACTGCTTTTGGCTTTTGGTAATTGTGTTTGCGAATTGGAACAATGCTCAAAAGGTTACATCTTAATAACTTTTAATATTTTTTTAAAAGTAATAAATATTTTTTAAAAAGTGGCCAGTCGTGGCCCAGTGGCACAAGAGTGTGACTGTAAACGACTGGTTGTGGGTTCGATTCCCACTCGAGGAGTGGAAATTATATTTCCATTTTCTTCGCTCTGGTGTCGAGGCAAAGCGCGGCGTTAAGTTCCGCCACTTAACACGCAAGCCTCCGAATTCGGCGGAAAGTGGGGAACGGAGTGTCTTAACACTAGGTTCCCTCTGCCTACCCTGCTATGTGCGGGATACAGCGTGAAGCTATAAAAAAAAAATAATAAATATACGTAACTACAAAGAATATATAAATAATATTTTTTTAGTTTCACGCTGTTTTCCGCAACAGGGTAGATAGAGGGAATCGAGTATTACTCTATGTTCCCCATTTTTAGATTTACATAAATCATCACTTTTAATAAATGTTAATATAATTGTAAAAATGAGTAGAATAACATAAATACACAACATAACATACAACGCGCATGTATTGGCATGTTATGACTTTGTTTGACAGCTTTTGGCTTTTTCTCTGGTTTGGTCTGACATGATGTGGTGTTAAGTTACGCTATCTAACATAAATTCGCAGTGAGAAGAGAGAGTATTAAAATTAACTTAATAGACCATTTTTTATTTTAAAAAAATAAATTTTGGGTTTTTCACAGACGTTGTGAGTTAATTTGCGGATTTCACTAGGAAGTAAAATTTTAAATAATAAAATTAAGATCATTTCACCAAGTGTAAGAATTTAACCCACTACCAATATCAACTGGGGAACGGAGCGTCTTAACACTAGGTTCCCTCTGCCTACCCTGCTGTGTGCGGGATATAGCATGAAGCTATTTTTTTTTAATAGCAATTGCATTCATCAGACATGTCCCTACTGCTTTACAGTGGTCTGGGAATTTAATATTTTAATTTAAAACAAATTAAATAAATTTAATTCACTTCACCGGAATAGAACTGCAACTATATCTTCAATATTGACGACATGTTACGAAGGATAAGCACTCAAATACTTGTCCTTTGTTTAACATGTCGGATCAAGTTCTTACTTTGGTATTCATACACTAACTGCAAGCTAAAACGCTAACACGATTAAAACTTTGCTTTTAAATATTTAACTCTAAGCAGTGTAATTTGAACTTTTGAAATTTACATAAATTGTGGTTATTGCGGCTCAGAGGGTCTGATTATAAACGAATAACGAATGGTTATGGGTTCGATTTCCATTCAAGGTAATGATTATATTTAAATTATTTACATTTTTCCGTTCTGTTATCTATGACAAAACTTCACGCTATATCCCGCATACAGCAGGGTAGGTAGAGTGAACATAGTGTTAGGACACTCAGTTCCCTACTTTTCCGCCGAATTCGGAGACATTGCGTGTTAATTGGCGGAACATTACGCCGCGCTTTGCCTCGAAACTAGAAGAAAATGGAAATACAAATACAGAATACTTCCACTCCTCGGATGGAAATCGAACCAGTCGCTTTACAGTCACACTGTGTGTCTCTGCGCGACGACTGGCCTCTAAGACAAAACGTAGAGTTGATTTCCATTCAGGGACCAGTCGTGGCGCAGTGGCACAAGCGTGTGACTGCAAACGACTAGTTGTGGGTTCGATTCTCACTCGAGGAGTGGTAATATTTAATATTTCCATTTTCTTCACTCTAGTGTCGAGGCAAAGTGCGGCGTTAAATTCCGCTATTTGACACGCAATGCCTCCGAATTCGGCGGAAAGTGAGGAATGGAGTGTCATAACGCTAGGCTCCCTCTGCCAAGTTAAAAAAAAAAAAATCACTGAACACGCAATGTTTGAATTGAAAAACAGGCGGAAAGTGGAAAGCGGAGTGTCTTAACACTGAGTTCTCTCTAACTACTCTGCTATGCGGGAGCTCCATAACTATCATATAAAGGTATTGCAAAGTTTTCTTTCACATTCATGATTTCAAATTCAAATAAAATAATTTATTTTAAAATGTCTAAATAATATGTTACTAGGTTCTCTCCGCGTACTTTGAGATATGTGTAAAGTATTTAGGAGCAAAAAACTAAATTTTCCACATCTATAAAAGGGCAGCAATGAAAGTCAGGCCGAATATGGTAGAATAGGGTTATTTTGATAAAAAGTATACAAATTTAAATATTCTATGAAGCCTTAATTATTATGCTAAATGCGTCTTCGGATCATAGAGTAAAAATATCAGAAGAGACACTATGCATATGTATATACGTAATATTCTATATGATTAGATTTACAGGGAATCTATCGTGGTGCAGAAGGACAGACGTCTGACTTGAAACAATATTGGTTATGAGTTCGATTTCTCGTCATAGATTAAATTAGTAAATGATTAGATTATTATTTTTTTCTTTTTTTTAGTTTCACTCTGTATCCCGCGCGCAGCAGGGTAGGCAGAAGGAACCTAGTGTTAAGACACTCCGTTCCCCAACTTTCGCCGAATTCGGAGGCTTGAGTATTAAGTGGCGAAACTTAACGCCGCACTTTACCACGACACTGGAGCGAAGAAAATGAAAATATAATTTCCACTCTTCAAGTGGGAATCGAACCCACAACCAGTCGTTTACAGTCAAACGCTTGTGCCACTGAGCCACGACTGGCCACATTATGATTAGATTATGCTTAAATTATTTTGATTTCTCTGGTAAGACAAACCGCGAGAAGTGCGCGCGGCCCTGAATGCCACTACCCAATTCAAGGAGCTTCATTTCAATTGGAAAGTGGAGAATAGAGTCTCTTGACACTATACTCTTTTACTTTGTCACTTTTGAAATTAAATTCTATTAATATCTCTGATTACTAGTTGTATTGATAACTTATTAGTTATGTAGTAATAATACCTATTGTAAACTTATATTTCACAAAACACATCCTAAAGCGACAATTACTAAAAAGCTTAAACAATATTTTTAAATAAAAATGCTACACGCTGCGTTATTACAACTTATAGTAGTAGAACGCATGGCTCAGTGGTGAGAGCGCCTGAACGGTATTCAGGAGGCACAGATTCAAATCCCGCTGCATTCAAATTTTTATACGTTTTCTAAACGTCTTTATCAATTTTGCTAAGTGTGGAATAACACTTTAAAAATGTTTAAAAGTAATATTTTAATATTCAATAATTCTTAACACGAAAAAACAAATATTTAACACATTCAAACATGCCATTTCTATATTTTCATCTAATATTACTTTTTGTATCCCTCTTAGAGTATGTAAGGAGCCAAATGCGGAGTGTGACGTTTCAAGATTCCAGTCGGGAATCGATCCCATGAGCATTATCACAAAAACTGGTGAGTGTGCGATACAGCCTCTTTAGATCGCAAGATATATTTCTTGATACATAATGTATACGTTAAGCGATTACATTAAATACTAGTGAACCGTTATAATTAATAGTTTTATATGATTTGTTATTTTTTTTGTTGTGGTTAAAGAGAGCTGTATTTAGTATAGAAGAAATAATTTTACTGTTTGCTATTTAGCTGTTTCTTGCAGCTTTATTGACAGTTTAAAATTTTTTCAGTCATTTGTAGTTAGTCGGAGAGAAATTAGTACTGAGACGTGCCGATCTCCACTTTCCTCCTGAAATCGAAAGTTTGTGTAGTAAAACACGTCCCCGCCCTTTGTCTTGAACCCAAAACTAATCGCGTTTGAAGTTAGACGTTCACAGCAAAAGGATGGAACTCATTGCCAGCGGTGGTATTTCCCGAGTCATACAATTTGAGGATCTTTAAAATAAGAGTTAAAGGGTTTCTTCTAGGCAAGCGTGTAACATCGTAGACCACATCTATTTGCTTGACATCAGGCTTGATATCATACATAAAAAGAGACGTTGTAACACTGCGCCAAGATTTAGTTGACTTTACTTATTTTATTATTATCGTAGTATACTATATAGTATAATCTACTTTTCGCTTTTGACATGTGAACCAACTGTATCAAGTTTCCATATTTTCCAGAAAGCACTTAAGGAATTTAATTTCACAAACATTCTCGTATTTTTTTAAATTTACTAATTGAAAGTAGAAAGATGTGGCCAGTCGTGGCCCAGTGGCACTAGCGCGTGACTGTAAACGACTGGTTGTGGGTTCGATTCCCACTCGAGGAGTGGAAGTTATATTTCCATTTTCTTCTCTCTGGTGTCGAGGTAAAGCGTGGCGTTAAGTTCCGCCACTTAACACGCAATGCCTCCGAATTCGGCGGTGCGTGGGAAACGAAGTGTCTTAATGCTAGATTCTCTCTGCCTATCCTGCTGTGTGCGAGATACAGCGTGAAGCTAAAAAAACACAGTATTAATCAACGCCAAGGAATCCTGCATAAATTGAAGTTCAGAGTGACTTACATGTTTAGAAAGTATTCATTTATTTATATTATATTATTTGCAGGTAAGCTGGTAATATATTAACATATCTTAAATACAATATAGGTAAGAAAATATACATATATCTGCAGTTTTTTAAAACATTTCCGTCTCAACAAAAATTCTAAAACAATAAATCAATCCAACCATTAACATTATACGAGAAAGAAATGTAAGCTCACCTTAGCTTTCTAGATACGTATTAATAAGAAAAAAAATCGCATAAAATTATTACTTTATATCACCCTTATATCACTTATATGGAAGTTAAAGGCGTCAAAGCTCGCTCTTACAGTTTATTGATACCTTACTTTTACGTTTTTAATACAAGAAAAACTGATTTTTCTATGACTTTGTAAGTTATTTATTACGATTTGTTTGATAATTTATTAGCTTGACGCGTTTGTAGCCTAATTCGGATTTGAGTGAAATCGGCATAATTGATAGTAGTGGTATTAAATGTTGTACCCTTATACATTTTATAAGGAAACATTTCTTTATACTACAGATGTTTAGATGTTTTTGTTTCCAAGGACCACCTTGGCGCAATGGGTTGGCGCATGTAATCGCGGTTGGTAGTGGGTTCCATTCCCACTCGGTGGAACGATTGTTATTAAATAATTTTCATTTTTCTATTTTCATTTTCTTTTTCATTTTTCAACCTTCAAGAGTGTTCTACGAGTATATCACAATTAAAAAAAAATATATGAAAAGACGTTTGTGTCAAGGGTTATTACAATAAAAATGTTTCACTCAAATTCGAGAGATTATATATATGTGTTGAGTGACGGAATTGTTGTGATTCGCGTAAAAGTTAATATGAAAATATCTTAAAAATAGTCATTGCCCGAGTGGGATTCTTTTCCATTCCGTCACGACTGCTTTAATATAAGTACATTAACAATTTAAAGTATAGTTTTTTTAGCTTTACGCTGTATCCCACTTTCCGTCGAATTTAGGAGGTAATGCGCGTTACGTAGCGGAACTTAACACCGCGCTTTGCCTCGACACCAGAGCGAAGATAATCGAAATATTTAATATTTCCACTTCTCGAGTGGGAATCGAATTCACAACTAGTTGCTTTACAGTCACACTTTGTGCCATTGCGCAGCCTTTACCTTTTTTTACTATATCGTATAACAAGTATAACAATGACGAATAAAATTCGAATATTACTTAAAATAATAATATATTGAATCTGCTACCTTCGCGGTCAATAATAAAGCAATCTAGAGAAATAATCATTAATGTGCCGAGATAGTCATCAATTGTGAATTTATATTGACGTACGTGTAAAGAACAGGTCTTTTCTACAAAAAATCGTATACGTTTATTATTTATTATTTCAAAATGTACCTCTTTTAGTTAGTATTTTTTTGGAGCCAGTCGTGGCGCTTTGGCACGAACGTGTGATTGAAAACGACTGGTTGTGGGTTCGATTCCCACTATTTAATATTTCCATTTCCTTCGCTCTGGTATCAGAAGTAAAGCGCGGCGTTAAGTTCCGCCAATTATCACGCAATTCCTCCGAATTCGACGGAAAGTGGGGAACGGAGAGTTTTAACACTAGGTTCCCTTTGCCTGCCCTGTTGTGTGCGGGATACAACACGTGAAGCTAAAAAAAAAGGAAAATCGTTAGAGAGAACCTACTATCATAAGACTCTTCATGTTCTGCCTACAATCTAGACTGCGTATTGAGCGGCGGAACTCAACGCCGCGCTTTATCTAGAATATGTATTTATATGTATTTAACCGAAAAAAAGACAATAATTAAGTTTTTATCTGAATGGACATTGAACACACTACGAACACAGTTTACAGTTTAAAGCTTCCTTGCTGCTGTAGCTTCAAAAAGCGCACATGATTATACATGACACATATAAAAAATATACGACAAAATTAAATTCAAACTCGAACAAAGTCAGAGCGGAAAGTTAACTTACAAAATATTTATATGGAAAGCCTGTTGATACGTTCATTTCATCGGAACCGGCGGTGAGTTCAGAAAGGCAAGAACAGCATTCAATCGATGTTACTTGATACGCGGAACGCAACTACGCTGTGTATAAGGTTTTATTATATACTAGCTTTATTTACGCTATATTTAGGCACACGGTTTTGCTAGCGTTGTTAATAAAGTCAAAGTCAAAGTCAAATAATTTTTATTCAAAATAAGAAGTTACATGCTTCATTTTTTGAACGTCAAATAGTTTACCACCGGTTCACTAAATTTAATGCCTCAGACCTGAGAAGAACCGACCGTAATATGACCGACTTTCAATCTCTATTTTACTCTGTTAGAGGTAGAAATTTCACAATCACTGAAATTATTATATAATATTTTTAAAGTGCTATTTACACTTAGGAAATTCTAAATGTGTTTTATGAGGTACATATATAGTAATTTTTAAGCAATAGCCCAGATATACATTTCACGTTAAAACTGATGGACTTTCATACAAACTTTCAACCCCTATTTAATTTATATTAATATATTTTTAATGACCGTCTTCTCCATAAAATAACCTAGTCACTAAAAATCATGGTCTAATCTAAGTTTCGGCTCGGCGATGATCAAAATAAGTCAACGAATCATGACTAGTTATTTTCTATAAGTAGACTAGCTGTGCCCACGACTTCGAGGTGGAAATTTAAAAAATATAATTTTAAAATAAAAATGGTCTAAGTTACCCCTTTATACCAAGTATCTGCTATTGAAAGTCGGTGAAAGAAAAAAATGTTCTTTTGGTATGTATACCGTCTGTACATATGACCATATGTACGAATATTTAGTAAAAAGCGATTATTTTAATAATACAAGCAGACATTCCAATTTTAGTTGTTTATATAGATGTATGTATATATAGATGTATGTATGTATAGCCAAGTTGCAGGAAAACAGCCTTAAGAAAAATCATTTAAAATTGTTATTTTTTCTAATTCTCTTGCTTTTTACCCGCGACGGAACGGCGACTGTATATGTGTTTGGGGTGAGAGGTTGTTTGTTTGTTTGTTTGTTTGTGTGTTTGTGCAAATTACTATGTCAATTATTTCCAAAACTATAAGTCCGATTTTGATACGGTTTTCTATGATAGATTAAGGTTCAATTGGCGTATGTTCTTATGTATGTCTTATTACCTTAACTCACCAGGGGGCGCTGCAGTAAGCATTTTACGTGAAAACGAATGTTTTCAATTATCTCAAAAAATAATAGTCTGATTTCAATAGATTTTCAGTGGTAGATTCAGGTTTAATTGGTGGATGTTCTTGGATATGTTTTATCGTGTCAAACCACCAGGGGGCGCTGCAGTAAGCATTTGTTTGTACTTTTTTTGTATTTATTTGTCTAAAACCGAAACTACTGCTCCGATTAAAAAGAGTTTTCATAAAAAGATTTATCTTTGCTTGGTGCATATTTTAAGATTTTTCTTTTTTCGTTACGGGGAAAACTCACCAGGGGGCGCTGCACTAAACATTTGTTTATGCAGAGCAAAAACTACTAGTCCAATTTAGATGAAACTTTCAAGGATGGGTTCAGGCTTAATTGGTGCGTTTTTCCATATATGTGTTATGGTGACCACTCATCAGGGGGCGCTGTAATAAGCATTTGTTTGAGTTTTTTTGTGTAAAACCAAAATTTTTCTTATATTTATTTGTCTAAAACCGAAATTACTTATCCGATTGGCTAGAGTTTTCAGAACTAGATTAAGCTTTACTTCGTACATATTTTAAAATTTTTGTTTTTACGTTACGGTGAAAATTCACCAGGGGGCGCTGCAGTAAACATTTGTTTATGTAGAGTAAAAACTACTAGTCCGATTTAGATGAAACTTTCAACGATAGGTTCAGGTTTAATTGGTGCATCTTTTCATATATGTGTTACGGTGATCACTCACCAGGGGGCGCTGCAGTAAGTACATTTGTTTGTGCAAAACTAAAACTACGAGTCCGATTTGAATGCAGTTTTCAATGATAGATTCAAGTTTACTTAGTGCATATTTTCATTTCATATATGTGTCATGTATGTTTACTTAGTGTATATTTTCAAGTATGTGTCAACTCTCTAGGGGGCGCTGCAGTAAGTAGCTGCTTCCATTTTTTGTGTATAACAAAAACGACTAGTACGATTGGAAAGAGTTTTCAGTATTAGATTCCGCTTTGTTTAGTACATGTTTTTAAATTTATATTACGGTGACAAGTCACCAGGGGGCCCTGCAGTAAAATATTGTTTGTGCAAAGCTAAAATGACGAATTCGATTTGGATGCAGTTTCAGTGATAAGCTCAAGTTTAATTAGTGCATGTTCTTGGATATGCTTTATCGTGTTAACTCACCAGGGGGCGCTGCAGTAAACATTTGTTTGTAATATTTAATGTAAAACCACAACTACTAGTCCGATTGGACAGAGGTTTCTATCTGCCAGGCGCTGCAATAGGCATTTGATAACCAGAAAGCATTGGGCTTATAATTTTTTTTGGATTTGCATGAAGATTAATATAAAGTATTTCGAAATTATGTAATAATATATAATGTGTATCTATACACTTTAAAAAGTTTAAAATAAAAAACAAAATTAAAAATTTTGAAAAAACCCACAACGGTTTAATTGTAATTGAAAAAGGATAAAATAACTAGAAATCCCCCGCCTAAAAGAATATATGTAACGAGATGATGGGGACAACTTCGTCGGGGGCTGCCAGTTGCAACCTCTATTTTAAATATAGTAGCTAACAGTATAAATTTCGTTCTTAAAGTTTTTAAAAGGAATACCAGTTATCAAAACTGTAAATTCATATTAATATTTTAATTTTTTCCTAAACCTGTTTTAACAGCATGAAAACCTAGGAGAAGTTAGCAAACTTAAAGTAATGGCAGCTCCGACGAAGTCGTCCCCATCATCTCGTTACATATATTCTTTTAGGCGGGGGATTTCTAGTTATTTTATCCTTTTTCAATTACAATTAAACCGTCGTGGGTTTGTTCATTTTTTTGCATTTTCTTGCTTTTTGTAAGTTATGCAGAGAGAACCTATCGTTAAGACTCTCTGTTGGGTATTTCAATGTCGCACTTTATTTAGTTGTTTTTATTATTTGTGGATAGCTTTAAAATTTAATTCTTTTTTCGTAATATAAGTAAAAACCACTGTAAAATAAAAAAAGTTAAGTAAAAAAATCGATACATACAATGAAAATGAAATGTGTGAAATTCGGCGGTGCGTGGGGAACGGAGTGTCTTAACACTAGGTTCCCTCTGCCTACCCTGCTGTGTGCGGGATATAGCGTGAAGCTATTTTTTTACAATGAAAATGTTAATTTATGGGCATTTAATAATGTAGCATAACACATGTCAATGATTTTTTTCTGTTTGTCTGTGCGTTTATGTACGCTAATCTAAGAAACTGCTTACATAGTTTTAATGCAGTTGTATTTTCGAAATCTTCTCTTAACATATAGTATTTATTCTATTTCAATTGGTTCATAAATAAAAAAGTACAGTAATTTCAATTTTGTTTAACAAACATGCTATAAAATAACTATTACTTTATTAAATTGAAACTTCAGTTATCACGAGCGAAGCCACGAGCGGGTCGCTAGTACAATATATATTAAAGTTACACAAATTTAAGTAAAAGATGAATTAATTACCGTTTTAAAACAGATACGTAGTAACAGGTTCATTTTCCTCTTTACTAAATATGAGGTAAACTAAACTCCTAAGGCACCATAACCCACATAACACGTACATACAACAAAACAAACATTTTCTCACATTCTTTTGTACTAGATTTTCTTTACTTAGAATGTAATGGCATTCTTTTAAAGTATAAATGAAAATATACTATACGTTAGTGGTCGTGTCAGTTATAGGAAATCTTAACGCTATCTAGTTCTGTGTAGCATTCATTTTATATGAATTTATACAAGGCTAGCTGTGTCCGCGAATTTAAGGCGATATCTAAAATAAAAGTAACTCAACTACCTTTGCTTGAAAAATTATGTCAAAATCGGCCTAAACTTTCAGGAGATAAGACCGAACAAACGGATTGATAGAAAAAGAGATAATAATTATGCAAAATGTTAATTTAGTGTACGTACCGTGTATAAATACACCAAAATATATTTTTTAATATTTAAATTATTATATTAAGATTATTTTAATATTAATTAATGACAAACGGATACTCCCATTTAAACAAATACTTTATTTTTAATTCAACTTTATTAGAAATATATGTGTATTATGTAGATGGTTATATCGACTAAAGCCAACCGAAAATGCGCACCGTATTTGAAGATATTTTTTAGCTTCGCGCGTTATCCTCATCGTAGCAATGTAAGCAGAGAAGATAATGGAACATGCAGAAAATTCAGTTTTCCGCTTTCGCCCTAATTCCAGACGTTGAATGTTAAGTTGCGGAACTTAACGCCGTGTCTTGTCCTACCAGAATTGAGAAGCATCGCGCCTTATTGAAACCGTCCAAGCGGCGATTCGTTCAAACCTTTATGCATATTCTAAAGTCTGTTTTGTTTCCCTAAATGTGTGAATTCATTTAAAAATATTAAAAACTTTTATATTTTTAAATGAATATTCACATATTTTAACTACAATAGTAAAGTTAAATAGCTACAGTAAAGAAATGACAGTAGCCAATAGTTGTATCGACGTAGATGGAGAGGGCGTCGGTGAGTAATTGTTGTATAAACGGACCCGACTCTGACGTTTTTGTAGTTATCGACTCAACGCCTTATACGACGTTATTTGTGCAACTGCACAGAGTAAGCTGTGAATATGTTATATTTCTTTTTTAAAACAATAAAAATATGTCAAAATAAAAAATAAATAATCAATTAAGAAATTAAATGCTTCATGAGCGACATATAACTAACTTACCATCAAAAAATGAATTTTAATCTAAATAAGAAGTTTTACTTTAAAAAAGAAGGTTCATTATTGAACGTCATGTAATGGCATAAAGTGGGGAACGGAGTGTCTTAACACTAGGTTTCCTCTGCCGACCCTGCTGTATGCGGGATACAGCGTGAAGCTAAAAAACAAAAAAAAAATGATCGTCATATAAGTAACTTCACGCTATATCCCGCACACAGCAGGGTAGGCAGAGGGAACCTAGTGTTAAGACACTCCGTTCCCCACTTTCCGCCGAATTCGGAGGCATTGCGTGTTAAGTGGCGGAACTTAACGCCGCGCTTTACCTCTACACCAGAGCGAAGAAAATGGAAATATTAAATATTTCCAATCCTCGAGTGGGAATCGAACCCACAACCAGTCGTTTACAGTCACACGTTTGTGCCACTGGGCCACGACTCGTCGTATAAGTAACTTACCACCGGTTTTCTAAAGCCCCTAATTTAAGTTAAAAAAATGGGAAATCTCATCTTATATATCGCCAATTCTAAAGGACTTTACATGAAGTTAACTTACGATTTAGCATTCTATTTCAAGTAGTTTCAGGTGTGCCTTTTCAATCAGTTATCAGTAACAGAAGAGTTTTATACATATTGATACAGCATTATTGCAACTCAGTTAACAAGTGTAAGCGAAAGATAGTTGTGGGTTCTATACCTGTAATTATCTGGAAGTCCTTTTGACAATTGAAATATTGCATTTCATAAATTGCATTACCACAATCTTGCATGGCATATCATAATCTTGAGTTGTCATGTTTGGGCGGACAATGGAAAAACAGGGTCATAAAAGTACCATTTTAAATATAATATCCAAGAATTCAAGTTGTTTTTAAATAATTCAAAAATTGTATTCAGAGTCGGATTTATTTTTATATAATTTACAATTGAAGTATTACAATTGAATGTGCATTTATAATTTTAATTTTGGTCAATATGTGGCCTCAACATATTTAAATTAAAAAATAAATAAAAATAGCTTCTCGCTGTATCCCGCACACAGCAAGGTAGGCAAAGGGAACCTAGTGTTAAGACACTCCGTTCCCCTCTTCGACATATTTAGTTTTACGTTATTAGAACTTTAATGGATCTCAATTATAAATATTGAATAAGCTCTGACTTTTGCTAATCTTTTACAATTGTACTTTAAGTTGTAAGTGTATGTAATCTATTTTGAATGTTTTCATTTTCTTGGTTCTTTTAGTTTTAATTTTATGTATTTCAAAGTATTATTTTTATAAAGACTATTTGCTGCTTGCACTTATTCTCCTTATCTATTACTTATTCTCTTTATATTAACTTAAATTTTCAAAGCCGTAGTTTTTTTTATGAGTTAAAAAGTTGTTCTTTTGTGTTATAATATATAGTCTTGATCATTTCTTTTCGCTTGGGAAGGTAGTCAAAGAAACTAATATACTCCGTTTACTTCTTTCCACCTGAACTTATGACTAACGTCTAAAATGGTGGAACTTATTAATAACATGGCAATGATTTCCGTTTTACATTTACCGAGAGTTTATATTGTGGCCAGTCGTGGAGCAGTGGCATGAAGGTGTAACTGTAAACGACTGGTTGTGGGTTCGATTCCCACTCGAGGAGTGGAAATATTTAATATTTCCATTCCTTCACCCTGTTATAAGAGGTAAAGCGCGGCGTTAAGTTCCGCCACTTAACACGAATCCCTTCGAATTCGGCGGAAAGTGGGGAACGGAGTGTCTTAACACTCCGTCTCAGGTTCCCTCTGCCTACCCTGCTGTGTGTGGGATATAGCGTGAAGCTAGAAAAATAAATTACCGAGATTGTTTTACCAGGGCAATGTAATTAAAATAATTTAAATATAATTGCTCCCCCGAAAGGAAATCGAACCTACAACCAATCACACTTGGAAATACTAACATTGCGCTACTTTAGCTTTATCATAATAAATATTATTTAATACAAATAGCTTTTAAAATACCCACATTCTGTTATCTCCCACATGATCTACTCTGTGACATCCCATACAGAGGTAATGGCGTCGATTAGCGAGTCGGACGCCAGTTTTTGCGATGGTCGCATACGCTCCATGCTGTAATAATTATCCTATTACAGCCGATCCACGGTTATTGGTACAATTAGATTGGTATGAATATTGCAATTTGTCTGGCGGTCTGTCTGTACATACATGTGTATATAGTTTTTGTTTGGTTTAGTGCTAAATTGCTTGTTTGTTTTTTTGATTAATTGTGGCACGTCGTCGCGCAGAGGCTCAAAATGTGAGTGTATAGTGACTGGTTGTGGGTTCGATTCCCATATATCCGGGGGGGAATAGTTAGGTTTTTCAGGTTTACGCTTTTTTTGTATAATGTAGGCTAAAAAACACATAACGTTAAGACATTTTGTTCTTCGCCTTTCGCAAAAATTTAAGAGATTGCTTATTGGAAGGACTGAACGCTGCATTTTATCTTAACAGAGAATCCTTAAAATAAAACCCTCTCTGTTTTGCAGCATAACATGGTCGTTATATTGAACTCATTGGCAAAGACGCTGCGTTCTAAGCTTTCTTCCAGAATTTTAAACATTGCGCGTTAAGTAGCGGTACTCAACGCCGCACTTTGTCTTACTAACTACTACTAACGGAGAAATGAATACGAATTAGATTTAATGAGAGTAGGTCTAAACTGTTATAATACTATATACCAGATATTGGCACCCACGATACAGGAATACCTAGTGTGCGGCCAATCGATGTTCCAAATTTATTAAAGATATTTTTATTAACAAACGTATTTTTTTCTTTTCTTTCTTTTATAATCGTTCTCCTGGACGGGGTTCGACACAATAATTTTATTTAGAATGATTTTTTTTTAGCTTCACGCTGTATCCCGCACACAGCAGGGTAGGCAGCGGGAACCTAGTGTTAAGACACTCCGTTCCCCACTTTCCGCCGAATTCGGAGGCTTGTGTGTTAAGTGGCGGAACTTAACGCCGCGCTTTACCTCGACACCAGAGCGAAGAAAATGGAAATATAATTTCCACTCCTCGAGTGCGAATCGAACCCACAACCAGTCGTTTACAGTCACACACTTGTACCACTGGGCCACGACTGGCCACAATAATTTTAATTTGAGATATTTACTTTAACGAAAAAATTCAAAAATTCATTCTCACTCCGCTCCACTGTAAACAGTATTGTTACATACATATATCTCTTTTCCCGCGTTAACTTAAAACCCTTAAATTTGCATAAAACAAAACAAATTTAATTCTTAGAACAGTAAGTATGACCGGTATTCATTGTTAATGAAATCTTTACCTCCTTTGTCGATTCAGAGCGGCCTTTTGCCCGTAACTCGGTAACATTCTGCCTCTACACAAAGCGAATGTCAACGCACGCTGTTATATACAGCTTATATAGGTATGTAATACTTGTGATGTAGACTTGCGACTAATCTAATGGTGATTTAGGCTTTTTTTGCTTATTTAGTTTATTTTTTGGATGAAGTGATGTAGGCATTGAGTGGCTAGTTGGTAAAATATGTATATTTCACAAAAAAGCAGCAGTTTTTTTCATCTATCAGGGTGGTCATGAGTCAGGATGTTCCGATCTCCACTTTCCGGTAGAATCTTAAGAATTCTTTCTTATAATTAGTGTAGAGTGGTTGAACGCCGCGCTTTGTCTTGCTACAAGAGCGGAGAAAAAAGAAAGTAGAAAAAGACATTTACAAAACGCATAAAAATTTGAACGCAGGGGGATTCGAACCGGCGCCTCAAACCCCGTTGCGTTCAAATTTTTATACGTTTTCTAAATGTCTTTTTCAATTTTCCTAAGTGTGGAGTACCACTTTAAAAATGTTTTAAAGGAAAAGAAACTTAAATTATGACGAGTGAGAATCGAACCCATAACCAATCGCGCTTAGATGAGATATATTGTCCCTCTATGCCTCAATGAAACGATTAAAAAAATACTTTTAAACATTTTTAAAGTGTTATTCCACACTTAGGAAAATTGAAAAAGACATTTAAAGAAAACGTATAAAAATTTGAAACAACAAAAATAAGTTGTAATAAAGCGTATAAGAATTTCGACCCAGCGTGTAGTAGAACGCATGGCTCAGTGGTGAGAGCGCCTGAACGGTATTCAGGAGGCGCGGGTTCGAATCCCGCTGCGTTCAAATTTTTATACGTTTTCTTTAAATGTCTTTTTCGATTAAAAAAATCTCTATTTTCTACTATTCCATAAAGACACTGTGGTAGACAGCCAGAAGAACACTCTACTATTATTGCAATGTTTCAACAATGTCTTGGAATTGTTAGGAAAGCAGAGAGTGAAATATCTTAAGGCAGTACTAAACCCCGCTAACTTGGTTAAGACAACTTAAGTAAATATATTTGTCATAAGTAAATAATTAGAAATAAAAAAGTGTATATTAATAGCTTTAATTTACAAAAGGACAGACAGCTTTGAAACTAAATAAACTTGTATTAAATTATTTTATATTACATTATTCGTGAATTGAATTGGGACACGTTTTTTTTCTCCCGTGGGGAAACCCTATTGCGGGAGTCCGAATGCTAGATGTACGTAACACCATACGGATTATGTGAGGCTCATGCTTCTGCATTCTACTTAATAAAATCCCACGGTAGCCCACCACTCTGCGTTACTCGAGGCCGCGGGTACCTTCAAACTCTACCGCAACCTCGAAGCAGTTGCTTAAATCGCTAAGCTTTTTGTTTAACTCGCCCGATTTTATTCTTTCTCTCTATAAATGACCATGCGCCATGACCAATAAACATATAGTCTCTCCTCGGTGAATTCGGACACGTGCCCTAATTTTTAAACAAATCGAAAAGCAAGATGTAGGTCAAAATAATCTTGCAATGTTTTTACGTTCATAGACACGTATAGTACCCGGCAATAAATAATGCACATCGATGCTTAGAATGAAAGAGTCGGTTAGCTTCGACTTCGTAGAGCGTTGTCTCGGTCGCTTAAAATAATAACAATGAGAAACGTCACATATCAACTGAGTGACAAAGACAGCGCTCTACGAAACCGAAACTGACCGACTGTTTCATTCTAAGCACGATGTGCATTATTTATTGCCGGGTACTATATGTAGATTGATGATTATTCGTATACGTACATAAATATGTATGCATATATTTTGGTCTATTCGTACTTACTTACTTAACTATCATTTAAGTATCAACACTATAAATCTTCATAAACTTAACAACTGACCAATTATTAAAGTAGTTGTAAAAGTAACAATTGTATTAATAGACTAGTGATGCGCCTCGAGGCCTATTCGTTTCGATTATATTCTATTTAATTGCATATTTCTATTCGAGTTACTCGAATCACACTCTTAAACCATTGAAAAAAGTATTATTTGAATGTCTATGCAATCGATTTACGAAGTCAACAAAGTTGAATCTGTTGCTAATAGACGTAATTTTACTACTCGATTTTACTTATCTATATCCAGCTTCACGGTATATCCCGCATACAGCAGGGTAGGCAGAGGGAACCTAGTATTAAGACACTCCGTTTCCCCACTTTCCGCCGAATTCGGAGGCATTGCGTGTTAAGTGGTGGAACTTAACGCCGGGCTTTACCTCGACACCAGAGCGAAGAAAATGGAAATAGTAAATATTTCCATTCCTCAAGTGGGAATCGAATCCACAACCAGTCGTTTACAGTCACACGCTTGTGCCACTGCGCCACGACTGGCTCCTAATTTTATTAAGTATTTTATAAATTTAATAATGTTTTTTTTTATTCTGTATTTCTCCAATCATGACAATGACACTATTTTAAAAAAGGTAATTGGTTAAAATTGTTTTTAGAAATTTCTCTCTAAGTACTAACTTACTACTCTAGTCAATCAATAAGTCGAGTATGTATATATTCGACTCGACTCGAGTGACAAAATCCTACTCGAGTAGACAGTCGCAACACTATAACAGCCAGACGTATTTACTACTAGAAGTATAGTATTTAAAAACGTGTAACTAAAAATGTTATCACTTAATAGTTACTTGGAACATACCTGGAACTGTGCAAGTTATGGCATAATTGATTTTAATTACTTTAGAGACCGGTTCAAAATTTATTTTCAGAATGTTTATTGTTAATGTTTTGTGTTATATTACATTTTTTTTACCTCCACGCTGTATCCCGCACACAGCAGGTTAGGCAGAGGGAATCTAGTGTTATGACACTCCGTTCCCCGCTTTCCGCCGAATTTTTGGAGGCAATGCGTGTTGCGTGGCGGAACTTAGCGCCGCACTTTACCTCGACACTAGGTGAAGAAAATGGAAATTTAAATATTTCCATTGTGGGAGTGGGAATCGAACCCAAAACCAGTCGTTTTACAGTCGCACTACGTGCCTCTGCGTCACGACTGACCCAAATATTATATACTTAAGGTGATAATAATACTGAAATTCGGTATACAGAGAGTGGTAAGATTTTAAATAATGTGATAAGTTTCTTAAGTTTGAAATGCAGGAAACCAAACATATTTTAAGAAAAGTTGTCTTTCTGCATTTATTCTCTATATAAACTTTAATTGTATGAAGTAAATAAATATATCAGTGTTCGCATTATTTTCATAAAAAAGGTACTATTTTTTATAAAAACTCTTTATACTAGAACAGATAAATATTATCTTTTTTCTTTTTTTTTATCTTCACGCGGTATCCCGCTCACAGCAGGGTAGGCAGAGGGAACTTAGTGTTAAGACACTCCGTTCCCCTATTTCCGCCGAATTCGGAGGCATTGCGTGTTAAGTGGTGAAACTTAACGCCGCGCTTTGCCTCGGCGCCAGAGCGAAGAAAATGGAAATATTAAATGTTTCCACTCCTCGAGTGGGAATCAAACCCACGACCAGTCGTTTACAGTCACACGCTTGTGCCACTGGGCCACGACTGGCCACCTAATAATTATTCAATTGTAATTATGCCCCCGAGTGGGAATTGAATCAATATCCACTTAGCCACTGCCCCACAACACAGTTAGCCACTGCCCCACAACACAACACGACTTAGGCTTCTAACTAGTTACTATTATTATGTTAGTAGCTGCCTCTATTTTCTGTTTATTTTTTGAAATATAAAGATTATACTCGAGAAATATACTTTTTTAATTTTTTTTTTCAGTCACAAGTGGCCAGTCGTGGCCCAGTGGCACAAGAGTGCGACTGTAAACGACTGGTTGTGGGTTCGATTCCCACTCGAGGAGTGGAAATTATATTTCCATTTTCTTCGCTCTGGTGCGAGGTAAAGCGCGGCGTTAAGTTCCGCCACTTAACACGCAAGCCTCCGAATTCGGCGGAAAGTGGGGAACGGAGTGTCTTAACACTAGGTTCCCTCTGCCTACCCTGCTGTGTGCGGGATATAGCGTGAAGCTATTTAATTTAATTTTTTTTTTAATTTGTTTTTCTTTTATCTAAGATAGACCGCGGGATTGATTTCCGCCACAAATCTTTAGTTACTGTCATAAAAACGCGTGAATCTGTAAACAAATAAAATAGAATAACAAAATCTTTGAATAATACATTTAGAAAACGTATAAAAACTTGAACGCAACGGAATTCGAACCCGCGCTTCCTGAAAACCGTCCACGCGCTCTGACCGCTAAGCTATGTTCATGTACGTTTTTTTAATGTATTTTTTAATTTTCCTAAGTGTAGAATAAAACTATAAAATGTTTAAAAGTAAAACAAAATAAAATAAAATAAAAAAAATAACATTTCGATTTCGGACGTAAAAACGGAAAACGGAGAGTCTTTATACTAGACTCTCTTTCCTTACTATGCATAAAAAAGCTCCAATCTATGAACAAAATAGAATAATAAAATCGTTTTCCAGCCACACATTTCTATCTAGTTAGCTCTTAGTTAAGCAATCATTCTTAATTGCGCTGAAAGGCAATGAAGTAGATGCGCGCACGCAGCATTTACTGTGGAACGGATTTACATATCAAGAGCTGGTTGAATGCTAAGCTTTTTTATATGCAATTAAAACTTTTACTTTTATTTAAAGCTACTTTTATGTATAAATTGGATTGTAGAATTGAGATTTTGAATGTAAGCGATGATTGTGGATACGAATTCCATTTGGATATTTTTTTGTTCAAGGTATAACAAAAGTTAATGTGGCCAGTCGTGGCACAGTGCCACAAGCGTGTGACTGTATAAAGTGTTATTCCACACTTAGGAAAATTGAAAAAACATTTAAAGAAAACGTATAAAAACTTGAACGCAGCAGAATTCGAACCCGCGCCTCCTGAATACCTTTCAGGCGCTCTCAGCACTGAGCATGCGTTGCTCATGCTCATTTTTATACGCTGCTCATTTTTATACGTTTTCTTTAAATGTCTTTTTTGTATATGATATTTCTCGGCTCCGGGACGTGAGACAAAGCGCGGCGTTCGACTCTGTTATATAGCATGCAAAGTCAAGATTTCAGACTGAAAGCGAAGAACGAGGAGCCCTATTAAAAGGTCTGTATAGCTAACTTTCTCTGCGGGAAAAAGTGTGTATTAGAAATATTGCTTTCTTAAAAGAATACAGGAATTTTTTTTTTACTTTACTAAGATACCGTCTAAAGTCTGCACATAGGCCAGGCTATACAACATATGTTCGTACAACAATGCATGTAATGGGAGTCATTACGCAAATGTGAGAGAAACAATGCGACCTACAGCCATTGTATCAAGGTCTAAGATAACTGATGCTGGGCTGGGAAGGAAGTGATTGGACATTTTCTTCTAGTTTTATAAAAAATTATGTGGAGATAAGTAATTAATTTTGGTTCGTAAATATTAGGACTATTTTATTGCGTATGATTTTTCTGTTCTCTTGATTTTTTAATAATTTGTTTGATGTTATTGACTTACTAGTTGTTACCCGCGATTTCGTCCGCGTGAACCAAGAAACATCTTCATTGAGTTTCGATCCGGTTTTCCCATCTTCGAGTAATCTGAAAAACATACGTATTAAGAAACTCCTCCTTTTTTGCAGTCGGTTAATAAAATGAGATGATAGTCAGATACAGATCTCAAATTTGAGGGTTGCCCTCGATTTCTCCAGGATTCCATCATCAGATCCTGATCTCCTTGCCATGGGACCAATTGTGAAATATCTCGAACAAAGAAGAATTTTGAAAATCGGTCCACCCATCTTCGAGTAATCGGGAAACACACATAAGAAGAATTATTTTTTAAGTCGGTTAAAAACCCCTATAAATTTTAACTTATTCGGATATCAAACCTACATTACTGCAAAGTTTCATGAAAATCCGTTCAGTAGTTTTTGCGTGAAAGAGTAACAAACTCACACACATCCGTACAAACTTTCACATTTATAATATATATATGATGAGTGACTGACTGATTTGAATCCTTCACGCTTTTACCTAACTAGTGTCAGGACACTCTGCTTGTCACTTTCCGCTCGAAATTGAGATATTACTTAATGAATGATGAAAACTCAATGCCGCCCTTAGTCTAATCAGAGCGTAAAAATATTTAATAAAATGAAGACATTTAGATATAATCATCTCTCCCAAAGGGAATCGAACCAGTGGACTCATTACTAATCAATAGTATAATATTTTAACCGGTCTTCTTGAAACCGCCATTCTTCTCTGCTTCTCCTTTTCCGAAAGTTGAGACATTGCTTATTGAATTTTAGAACTCAACGTTTTTTTTTGTCTTGTTCTGTCGCTCTTAGTCGTCTTACCAGAGTGTTAGTATTAAAAAAATGTAGTTTTTCCTCCTGGGGATCGAACCCACAATCATAAGCCAACTAAGAGACGTTTTGAGGCAAGTCGTGGCGCAGTGGCACGAACGTGTGACTGTAAACGACTGATTGTGGGTTCGATTTCCACTCGAGAAGTGGAAATATTTAATATCTCAATTTCTTCGCTCTGGTATCAGCGGTAAAGTGCGGGGTTAAGTTCCGCCACTTAACACGTAACGCCTCCGAATTCGGCGGAAAGTCTTAACACAACGGAGTGTCTTATCACTAGGTTCCCTCTGCCTACCATGCTGTGTGCGGGATACAGCATGAAGCTATAGCGTGAAAAGAGGTGTTGCAACAGGGCCAGATTGAAATCTATTTAAGATCTCTTTTTTTGAAAGGATTTTTGAAAAAAAGTTGGCTAAATTATTAATTTGAACGAGCGTACTTCGAGATCATCAATATATTTCTTCGGCCTTTCCCAAAGAGCAAAGAGAGTTGTGCTACTAAACCCTCTCTACCTACATTCACAAAATACGGTGGAT
Organism: Dryas iulia moderata; assembly: GCA_019049465.1. Classification (NCBI taxonomy): domain Eukaryota; kingdom Metazoa; phylum Arthropoda; class Insecta; order Lepidoptera; family Nymphalidae; genus Dryas; species Dryas iulia. The sequence continues at coordinate 1,066,099 of CM032426.1, forward strand.
TTTAGTAATTATTCCATAATATTTATAAATGAGGCTATCAGAACGATAAATTATACCCCCATAGAAGAGGGCCCTTTGCTAATTAAGCAGTTGCTTTAATTTGACAGATCGTAATTAACAATTACACTGTTGCGGGTGTTTAGAGATATTTAGCTTACGTTTGATATTAAAATGGGGGGTTATTTTATGTCTTTCTTATATTTTTGTTATGAATTTGTATCTTATGTACAATTATGTACAATTTCCACAAATAATTTATTTTATAGCAGGGTTAGTAAGAAGGTTCTAGGGTCATGACACAAATTCCTCTACATTCCATCTGAATGCGAGGCATCAGGTTTTAGGTGGCGGAATTAAACGCCGCGCTTTGTGTTGTTATTGGACCGGAGAATCCAGCCCATAACCATCGCGTTTGACATTGACCGCCGTGGCGCAGTGCGACAGCGAGTGACTATAACTGTGATGGTTATGGGTTTGACTCTCACTCAGAAAAATGATTATACGTTATTTTTAATATTTTCGTTTTACTACCTAAGACAAAGCAAGAGGTTGCGCCACTTAATTCACAATGTTTTGATTTCAGAGAACGCAGTCACTTGACATTAAGGTCCTTCTGACTACTAGCGTATTTCCTGGTGGCGGAATTCGACGACATGTTTCCCAATATACCCGCTGGAGTGGGAATCGAACCTACAACCATGGCATTTTCAGTCAGAAGTTGCTTCTGTTAACACTTCTGAAAGGTTCTTTCTGCCTAGCTGTCAAACGCAGGTGAGCTTTAAATTAAATAGACAATCATTAAATAATAATAAGCAATATTTCTATACCAAAATAATGAAATAATAACTTTAAAACGCGAAATATGAACAAAGTATCATCAATAACTGAGTTTCTAGCGAAGGAAATGTAATTCCACCCTTATCTCGGACACCGGCAATTACTCACTTCCGGCTATCTCTGCGCGCTTCGGGACAAATTCTATACTTTATTATATAATATATACATATTTATGTTTATATTTGCATAATAATGTTTAATTTTTCAAGAAAATGAAATCTTTGTTAGGTTTTTTCGTTTCCTAATGGCATGCTGCTTTGTGTGATATTTTTATTTCAACTATTTTTAAAAAAAGGATACGAAAGCTTTTAAAAATATACTTTAAGAAGCACAATTATTAAGATATACTTTATTACGTTAGTGTTAGATTCAAATTCTACTACAGAAAATATGTTACATAGATAGGTAAAGGAGAGAGAAAGAGAAAATCTAGAGAGAATATTGTGTTAAGACACTCCGTTCTCTGATTTTCATGTCAATTCAAAACATTGAAAACTGAAGTGCGGAACTTAACTCCGCGCTTTATTTTACCAGAATGGGAAAGTGTAAGTGATTTAAGAATAATAACTTAAAGTATTTGGGGCCAGTCGTGGCGCAGTGGCACAAGCGTGTGACTGTAAACGACTGGTTTTGGGTTCGATTCTCAATCAAGGAGTGGAAATATTTAACATTTCCATTTTCTTCGCTCTGGTGTCGAGACAAAGCGCGGCGTTAAGTACCCCCATTTAACACGCAAGGTCTTCAGAATTCAGCGGGAAGTGGGAAACGGAGTGTCTTAACACTAGGTTCCCTCTGCTTATCCTGCTGTGTGCGGGATACACGTGACGTTATAATTTTAAAAAGTATTCCTTGAAATTAAATTAATTTAGCTTAGTTAGTAGTGTACATATAAGACACATATGCGATCGTTAATGTTATATATGCAAAATTCTGTGTAAATGTGTGTCTGTTACGCTTTCACGGCCAACGTGCCGTCCCGATTTGGATGGTATTCGGAATGAAAATAGCTAAAGACCCAGGGCCAAACATAGACTACTTTATATTCTAAATTAACCCCTCTAAAGGGTGGAAATTTATAAAGAAAATTAATATCAATAAGGTGAACCAATTAACCGACTTTTTTTAAGTAGCTAGTTTATGATGAAAGGTATACCTTTCATCTAGTAGTCTATGTTATAACATAATTTACTTTTTACAAAAAAAATAAAATTACTTAATTGGCTAAAGTAGGGGATGAAATTTTGGAATTTCATCCCTTACTTTAGCCCATTACTAATTTTATTTTTTTAATTTTTGAAAATTTGTAAGTAAAATATACTTATAATTGTGTAGTTCAAGCGGACAAAGCCGCGAGCATGTCGCTAGTCTAGATGACTCTAAGCTCTCAGCACTGTTTATTGATTTTCATATTGTTTCCTTTTTTAAATGATTGTCTGTATTTGCTTTGTTAGTGTTCCAACGAAATAAATATATCTCAATTGAGCATTAACGGTATACAAAATCTATAAAAATAAATAAAATGGGAGTGTCTGTTTGTAATATTAAAATAACCGCTTTTTACTAAATGCATATATATGTATACGGTTTATACACCAAAAAACTCTTTAATATTATTTTTATCAATTTGTTGTCTATCTATATATTCCCGCTAATCTTTACAACGGCTGAACCGATTTTGACAAGACTTTCACTGACAAATAGCTAATGTAATAAGGAGTAACTTATACTACTTTTATTTAATTTTTTTTATTATTAGATGTGACTGTAAACGTGTGGTTGGGGGTTCGATTTCCAATCGAGAAATGGTAATATTTAATATTTCCATTTCCTACGCTCTGATGTCGAGGCAAAGCGCGGCGTTAAGTTTCGCAACTTAACATGCAATGCCTCCGGAGTGCCATAACACTAGGTTCCCTCTGCCTACCCTGCTGTGAGCGGGATATAGCGTGAGGCTAAAAAAATAATAATATTTTTTAATTAAATTCAACGCTGACAAAGTCCCGATCATAGCTAGTATATATATATATATATATATATATATATACTAGCTGTGATCGGGACTTTAGTATATATATATATATATATATATATATATATATATATATATATATATATATATATATATATATATATATATATATATATATATATATATATATATATATATATATATATATATATATATATATATATATATATATATATAATTGTATACATTACATTGACGACAAGGTGGCCAAATAAAATTATAATCTCAACGTTGCCGTTGTTCCGGAGAGAGCCGGCACTGAGACGCATAAATCAAGATAACCCGAGTGTTTGTAAGAAATCTTCTTTATTTGAACATTAATATTCTAAATTATGCTTTAAGAATATTTTATTGTTTTCATAAAAGCGATAACCTTTTTTCTTAATTTGTTTGTTGGTTTTTTTTTTATTTTATCTGTAGTATGTTGATTTTATAATCTGTGGTGTAATCAAAATAAGTTTGATTAAGATGACTTTGCTATTTTATTATAGGTTCACGTTTTTTCCAGTAGTTGGGTAGTCAGAGAGAATCTAGTGGCAAGACACTCTGTTCTTCTGTATCCATCCGAAATTCGAATATTACGTATTAAGTGGCGGCGCTCAACACCGCGTCTTGTCTTAGGTACCACAGCGGAGATGTGAAAATAATTGAGATAAAATGATATTCTCGTTTAGATCGAACTCATAACTAATCGCGTTTATAGTATGATGCTGTTCCACTATGCCACGACAATTTAAGAACAAAATTGTGGTATATTCCACCCTCAAAATTAAAGTAGCCATATAAAAAAATATATATTTTTTACTGTAAATCGCAAGTGGCGGAACTTAACGGCGCGCTTTACCTCGACACCAGAGCGAAGAAAATGAAACTATTAAATATTTCCACTCCTCGAGTGGGAATCGAACCCACAACCAGTCGTTTAACTGTAACACTTTGTGCCACTGTGGCACGACTGGACCCGGATTTTTTTATATATTTATATTATAATAATATAAGCAATTAATTATCATTGCTTAAACATGTGCAATAATATTCAAGTATCATCAATTTTGTCGCCCTCTAAGATCTTTTTATTGTTTTTATTTCATCTGCTAAGACCATTTGTCTTAAACACAATAGAGTTATTAAAATTCCGCCAACTCGTAGAGTATGGAATTTTGATTTTACTCACGAAGCTCTTATAGACGCTCTGGCGAAAGCTTTTACTAAATTTATGTTTTTTAAATATAATATGTGTTGCCAGTCGTGGCCCAATGGCACAAGCGTGTGGCTTTAAGCGACTGGTTGTGGGTTCGATTCCCACTCGAGGAGTGGAAATTATATTTCCATTTTCTTCGCTCTGGTGTCGAGGTAAAGCGCGGCGTTAAGTTCCGCCACTTAACACGCAATTTGCATTAATATTTTTTTTTTTAGCTTCACGCTGTATCTCGCACACAGCAGGGTAGGCAGAGGGAACCTAGTGTTAAGACACTCCGTTCCCCACGCACCGCCGTGTTTGGAGGTATTATTACGCCACTGAACACCCAATACTTCGATTTCGGGCGGAATTTGAAGAGGATGGAGTTTCTGAACACTACGTTCTCCCTGACTAATCCTCTATGCGGGAAAAATATCGCTGTCTGTACATGGTGAATATTATATAAGAAAAATAATAATTATAGTCGTCGAGTAGAGTTTGTCTCTAGTAATAAATATACTTAACGCACTATAGTTATATATAGTAATGTTCTTTCTATGTGGCCAGTCGTGGCCCAGTGGCACAAGCGTGTCACTGTAAATGACTGGTTGTGGGTTCGATTCCCAGTCGAGGAGTGGAAATTATATTTCCATTTTCTTCGCTCTGGTGTCGAGGTAAAGCGCGGCGTTAAGTTCCGCCACTTAACACGCGAGCCTCCGAATTTGGCGGAAAGTGGCGAACGGAGTGTCTTAACACTAGGTTCCCTCTGCCTACCCTGCTGTGTGCGGGATACAGCGTGAAGCTAAAAAAAAATGTTCTAATAAATTTCTATTACAATTATAAAATAAAAGAACTTTAATTTCACCAGTTAAAATTTAATTAGAATTAAACAAGAAATAATTGAATAACACTGCCAAGTATGTTAACCCAATTGTAAAACAGGCCAAGTACATCAACTAGTTGCGGGAAACAATAAAGAATCGCACAAAAGCTTAGCCAAGGCAATAATATAAAAGAATGCCCTTAACGTGGTAATGCGGTTAGGGACACACTGACAGACGGACAAATCTTATCAAAGGCAACCCTCCGTGCTCCGTGGAGTCGTGTAAAAAATACCAAACAAAATTACGTTCAGGTATGGGTGCGTCGAGACCTGCCGTCCAACTACCTTGTACGTGTTGATTAAAAAAGTTATCGCCATAAATGTAACGGAGAAAATAAAAGCACTTCATAAATTTAAAATAATAACTAAGTAACAATTATTTTAATTTTTGTGGCACATGTAGAGTCCAATTTTCAAAGCTTTACTTTCTTAACGACCACTAAAATTCTTATTCGTACATTGTTTCACACAACACATTTTACAACTTATATATAAACTGTTATCGTTTGTTTTAATAATAAAATTTTATTAAATAGATAAAATCCAAGTGCCGCGAAAGAAAAAACTTTCACTAACAAAGTCGTACCGTAAGCTCGTAAGCTCCCGCCCCGCGTTAGTCTGCCGGCGGCATCCGACTGGCGCGCACGTGTTGCCGCCGAGCTACGCGAGTGAGTGACGAGTGTTAACATGCCCGTGGCCGTGGCTTTTCTTGCCACTGCGGCCCTTGCCCTGGCGGCTACCCCACCGGACCCATGCTATGAAGATGGACGCCCAAGACGGTGTATCCCAGATTTTGTTAACGCAGCTTTTGGAAACCCAGTGGTAGCTTCTTCCATTTGTGGAAGACGAGGCCCTGAACGACTGTGCGATCCACCTGGAGAACAGAACCCAGAAAACGCTTGCCGAGTTTGTGACGCAGCGCGACCAGATAAACGAAATCCGCCCACTTTCTTGACCGATCTGAACAACCCACACGACGTGACTTGCTGGAGGTCGGCCGCGCTCCCACCTGCCTCCTACGACTCCCCTCCTGACAACGTATCCCTCACTCTATCCCTGGGCAAGAAATACGAATTGACTTACGTCAGTTTACAATTTTGTCCAAAAGCGGCGCGTCCAGATTCCGTAGCTATATACAAGAGCGCAGATTACGGTGTCACTTGGCAACCATTCCAATTCTATTCGAGCCAATGTAGGCGCGTGTACGGGCGCCCGAACAAAGCGACTGTGACTGCCGCGAACGAGCAAGAAGCCAGATGCTCAGACTCACATCGGCTGGCCGGGGAGAGTTCTGGGGGTGCTAGATTGGCTTTTAGTACCTTGGAAGGACGTCCCAGTGCGGCTAACTTTGATATATCCCCTGTACTCCAAGATTGGGTGACAGCGACCGATGTGAGGGTTGTTTTTAACCGATTACACATGATGAATGAGGGTGACGAAGTGGATAGCAAGAAGCAGGCGGCATCTGGTACACAGCATTATGCCGTCTCAGATTTTGCTGTCGGGGGTCGTTGTAAATGCAACGGGCATGCATCCAGGTGTATCCCGGGCAAGGGTGACGACACCCAGTTGCAAGGAGGCCAGGAGGTGCAACTGGCGTGTGATTGCAAGCACAACACAGCAGGCCGAGACTGCGAGAGATGCAAGCCGTTCCACTTCGACCGACCCTGGGGACGAGCGACGGCGCGCGACGCCAACGAATGCAAAGGTTTGTGAGCAAACACAATTTAATTTGTTCCGTCCATATAATTTATTAGCTAAATATATTTTAGATAATGCATTTTATCTTTCCAAGTTATTTTATCGTTTTAATGTAAGTTATTATAAATCTGTCTTCGCCTATCTGGCCCTCGTATTTATTCACTTTGGTTAAGATAAATAAGTACATTACGTTATCAGCTATCAAAACAAAAGTTTTTGTCAACGGTCCGTCTCGTCGTAAATCAAATATTATAAAGTTTGAGTATTCTTCAATGGGGAAGTGTATTAAATTATGGGCCTTTGAGATATTAAAATAAAGAAATAGCTTGAAAAATTAAAATTAAAAATTAAACATGTAAAAATATCTTCATATCTTATATCAAAATAATATAAAACTATATTTTTAGTCGCCAGTCGTGGCGCAGTGGCACGAACGTGTGACTGTAAACTACTGGTTGTGGGTTCGATTCCCACTCGAGGAGTGGAAATATTTAAAATTTCCATTTCCTTATTTTTGGTATCCGAGGCAAAGCGCGGCGTTAAGTTCCGCCACTTAACACGCAATGCATCCGAATTCGGCGGAAAGTAGGGAACGGAGTGTCTTGACACTAGGTTCCCTCTGCCTACCCTGCTGTGTGCGGGATACAGCGTGAAGCTAAAAAAAAAATAAAAATGTTTAGTATCAATATAGGCTAAAATGGTAAAATTCCATTTAATAATTTATTATACCAGGATTTGAACCCGTTATTTATATGATAATAAAATTGTCATTTTCAATGAATTCTAGAGTTCGTATGATTGTTAATTAAAGCTTTAAATTTTAGCACAGCATTTCAATAATTCTCTTACCATGAAAATGGATACAATAAATTGATATAATAATCTTTAAGTCGCTAAGAATCAATGATAATTGGCTGTCTAATAAAAATGCGGAAACATACTTCTTCATAGTAATTTTATTATGAACATTTGTAAATATCATTAATCTCCCATATAAAGCGCAAAAGAGTCTAGTGTTGAGACATTTTCGTATTTTTGGTTAAAATTTAACGAAAATATAAAAACGTGTACAATTACCGGGATTCGAACCCACATTCTCTTGAACAATGTTATATACTCTATAATATGTTAAATATAAATATAATAAATTAAGTCATTAATAAATTAAATATCATTTAAAATGTACCAGTCAGTAAACTTGGGGCCAGTCGTGGCCCATTGGCACAAGCGTGTGACTGTAAATGACTGGTTGTGGGTTCGATTCCCACTCGAGGAGTGGAAATATTTAATATTTCCATTTTCTTCGCTCTGGTGGAGAGGCAAAGCGTGGCGTTAAGTTCCGCTACTTAACACGCAATACCTCCGAATTTGGCGGAAAGTAGGGAACGGAGTGTCTTAATACTAGGTTCCACTGGCTACCCTGCTGTGTGCGGGATACAGCGTGAAGCTAAAAAAAAATTAAAATGTATATATTTTTAATTGTCATTTAGTGAAATGTTACATTTGATCTACAAAATCTCGACCAAAGCATTTTATTAAGCGAAGCGGAGACATAAAAAAATATATATATTTGCCCCGAGTAGGAATCGAATCCACAACCACCACAACCACCATCGCGTTTTCAATCGAATTGATATCTTTAATAAAGGAAAATGCAAAGAAATTACTAAAATTTTTAATTCACTTAACAGAGATCCCCTAAACAAATGTACTTAAATATATCACGTTTATCTTAAACTAATTAAAATTTATTTGCACTCCTCCCTCTAATAACATCAATTAACAAATTAATGAAATGCACGCTGACTCCCGCGTAGTAAGGTAGCCAGAGAGGACCTAGTGTTAAGACACTCCGTTCTCCACTTTGACATTGGATATTGAGTGTAGGACTTAAACGCCGCGTTATCTCTTGTTTAGTAAAGTAAAGATATAAAAGTATTAAATTTTAGATATTTCACCGAGTTAAAATCGTACTCATAACCAATCAATATTGAAGTTACAATGGCTTCAGGCATATTAGTATTGTGTTTATTAAAAGCCTTTTTATTAAGTAAGGAATTATTAACTTTATTGTATTATCAAAATCAAATACTTTAAAAAAATAATAAATACATAATTATATAAATATTAAAAAAATCATTTCTTCGCTCTGGTGCCTAGAACTAAGTGCGGCGTTAAGTTCCACAACTCAAAACGCAACTTCTCGATTGTAGACGGAAACTGGGGAACAGAGTGTCTTTACTCTACGCTCTCTCTAGCTACGCGGGGTATACGGAGAAAAGCATGAAACTGCTTTTTCATCCAAATCAGACTAGTAAATTAGCCGTGAAAGCGTACCAGACAGACAAATAGACTTTCGCATTTATAACATTACTATGGATTTATAATAATGGTAATAAATACATAATACAAAATATAATATACACATTCCCTTACGGCTCAGCTCGCGTAAATTATACATAGATATTTCATATTTTTGCCCTCCCTTAAACTTTCATCCCCTAGTTGAACGCTTTAGGGGTTGATATTTTTTTAAAAAGTATACTATGTTTCCATTCCAAATTTGATCCAAATCCGTCTATCAGATTAGCCTTGAAAGCATAACAGACAAATAGTTCAACAGTAACAGTAAAACGTTACCGTTTATAATATTAGTTTTTTTACGCTGTATCCCGCACACAGCAGGGTAGGCAGAGGGAACTTAGTGTTAAGACACTCCGTTCCCCACTTTCCGTAGAATTCGGAGACATTGCGTGTTAAGAGGCGTGGAGAGAGAATCGAACCCACAACCAGTCGTTTACAGTCCCCTTTATAATATCAGTATGGATATAAAAATAAACTTAATATAAAATTCATAAGTTTTTCCACAAGCGAAGTCAACATTCCTATCGATGTGACGTTTCAAAAGGGCTTGTAAAAAGCCCACTTAAATAAATCTTATAAGTTAAGTCGAGTCATCAAATCACCAGACTGGCTATTATAGATGAAATTTTTATAGCTCGTTCGCTCCTAACTTAGAATTAAGTTAGTGACTACGAAAATATCGTTCATCGCTAATAAATATAATAGAGTAGTATATAATTTGATACATATAATTTATATGTATGTATAAGCAGGGTTATCAGAAAGAACTTAGTGTTAAGACACTCCGTTCTTCAGTTTTCGCTCGAAATAGGGATATTGCATGTTAAGTGGCGGAACTCAATGCTGTGTTTTGTCCTATCAGAGCGAAGAAATGAGTATAATTATATATAATCTTTGCTCCGAGTGGGAATTGAACCCACAACCTTTGCGTTTACAGTTAAACGCTGTCTCACTGCGCTACTATGTTTTATTGAGAGACATTTAAGTTTTGCAATAACAGTTGCATACATGTTATGTACATGTATGCAACTACTTTTATATTTGTATTTCAAATGTAATAAAATCAGCCGAAATGAGAGTAAAAAATGTATACTATGGTAGTTTGCCAGTATGACATCGGCTGACTATAAATATGATTGGTTTTAGGTACCATTCCTACTCAGGGGAATTATAATAATTATATAGTTGAATTATTTTCAATCCTACGCTCTGAGCTTGGCACGGTATTGCCGTCCGCTACTTAACATGTAAAAGTCTAGATTTTGGGCGGAAAGTGGATAACGGAGTATTTTGACACTAGATATCTCTGATGACAGGGAAAAGATATGAAGCTATTATATAAAAAAGAGTATCACCAATACGCTTTCTCACAATTCAAAAGCAATAAAATCATATAAAGCATAAAAATATTTCAACCTGCACCTACCTCTCTAACTTTATAATGACTTAAGATCACAAAGACATCTAAACTAATTTCCCAATGGAATGTCCACACCTAACATTGTAATACAAATCTAGTATTCAAATATTCGAACAAATACTGTAATTACAGTACCCACGACGCACAAAAAGTTAATTGTGAAAGCGGACTAAGTGTGGGTTCGATGCTCATTATATTAATAAACAGTTTGTCTGCAATGCACACCCATCATTACCTATATTATGACATCCGCTTATAGCTCTAGTTAAAACTAGACGAATTAAATTATATGTGTATGTATAATAAAGTAGGTGGAAGGAATTTGTCTTATAAAATCAGGTTTTTTTGTTTGAAAATTATAAATCTTTGTGGCCAGTCGTGGCCCAGTGGCACAAGCGTGTGATTGTAAACGACTGGTTATGGGTTCGATTCCCACTCGAGGAGTGGAAATTATATTTCCATTTTCTTCGCTCTGGTGTCGAGGTAAAGCGCGGCGTTAAGTTCCGTCACTTAACACGCAATGCCTCCAAATTCGAAGTGGGGAAAGTACTGTCTTAATACTAGATTCCCTCTGCCTGCCCTGCTGTGTGCGATACAACGTGAAGCTGAAAAGAAAGAAAAAAAAATCTTTACCATTTTTCTCGAATAACAGCGCAGAAAGAGATAATCTAGTGTTTAGGCACTCCGTTTTACGTTAAATGAATATGATTTTAAAATATTGATTTTGCTAATAATAATGGTTAACTTATAAATAATGGTTTTTATACTTCGTGTGGACAAACGGATCATCAACCGTATTAATTTACGTACATAATCGTAGTAGATCAACAGTATTAAATTTACCATTAAATCACAATCTAAAATTTATATATATGCTGATAGGTATTGAGGAATCAGCATCAACGATATTCCCCAATTCACGATCTCGAATTTATGTTATTGTATGTTCAGTTGCGGAGATCAACCCCGCGTTTTGTCTTACTAAAACAGACAAATATAAAGAATAAAGTAGTTAAATATGAACCCATGGGTCTAACCGGTAGAGAGCGCTTAGACAGTTTCCAAGACACGCAGGTTCGAATCCCGCTGCGTTCAAATACGTCTAGAACATCTTTACCAATTTCCTAAGTGTGCATTAACACTTAAAAATATTAAAACTAAGTTATAAATACAATTATTCCCATTTCAAAATCAGATCCACAATCATCGTATCAACAATCCAATGTCATTTCACACTAAAAGAAAGCTTAAACAGCATTAAATTTTCAAAAATTATCATACATATGACCTACATGTTAGACCACCATCGTTTCAACATTAACATTGACGCCCACTGTATCAATATTCCCTACCAAATTTCTAGCCCACACACTAAAAATGCAACTAACTGCATATCGGAAACGATACAAAGAAGGCTATAGCCAGTTAGCTAAAAGGCTTTTAGCTAATTTTATATATAAAGCGTTGAGATAAGAGCTTTTTAAACGTTTATCACTTGTTTTCCTTAAATATATTCAAATTTTGTTTTTATTAATGTTGTTTTGAAAGTTGGTAGTTTAATAGCTCGGTAGGTTCGGATTTTTGTATGAATATTTTTATTTTATGATGTAGTCTTGTTCTAATTAGATGCTTATGACAAGGAGGTTGTGGGCTCGATTCCCACATAGGAGTGACTTATATTTAATTTACTTCCATTTAATCGCTGCGGTAAGAAAAAATAAGTTCAGTTCCACTATTTAACACGTAAAGTCTCGATTTTTTTTTATGGAATCAAGGAGGCTAACGAGCAGAAGGCCCACCTGGCGTTAAGTGGTTACCTTCGCTCATAGACATCCACAACATTAGAGTTATGGATGCGTTGCCAGCCTCGGGGATGTGGGACAGAAAGAGGGAGGAAGAATGGGCATGGTGGGAACAGGGAAAGCTGGCTTACATGCCATCAAACCGGAACACATCGTCAGATATTTGGCGGTTCGTCTTTGACACGATAGTGGTCGCGAGCCAGTCGGAGAATGAATCTCCTACCACCAAACTACTGGGTTGCCCGCCTTTTACGGGACGCAGCGGCAGGGGAATTGTATTCTTAACGCGTCCCCCCACGGGCGGTATTTGAGTGATTACCGGAGATTGGAGTCTTGATAATACGAGTATGTTCTCTCTGCCTGCTTTGTTGTAGTAGGAAAACCGTGAAGCTGCTTTGTTTTATGTTTGGTTGAAAAAGAATGATTTAGTAAGCTTATTGCATTTAAACCAACTTTAGTTTACAGTTCTACTAGTGCATTCCGTATTTTTATCATATTTTATTATTTTACAATACTACATACATATTTTTAATTTAGAATATTGAAAAAAAGTTCTAGAAGTCATATAAGTTTTTAACGTAGCGAGACTCGAACTCCTACCGAGAATTGTCGAAAACCATCCAAGACGTGGCCTCATAAGGCCACAGTTTCCAGTAGCAATTAAGTTTTATACAATTTCTAAAAATAAATGTTTTTCAATAAATCAAAGATTTTTTAAGAAATCGTTGGCAGTAGTTTGATATAATAATGTATCAACTGACAGACGAATGCCACCTCAGTCTACCTGCGACCACGGACTACTGTAAAGTGTCCAAAACGTATTTTCGAATTCCAAAAATATACGCGATTAGTCCTGTTAAAAATAGTTTCATTTCAAAATGTGTAGTAATCGCGAAAACAAAAGATATGATCTTCTGATCTGAACGGTATTCAGGAGGCGCGGGTTCGAATCCCGCCGCGTTTAAATTTTTATGTTTTCTTTAAATGTCTTTTTCAATTTTCCTAAGTGTGAAATAGCACTTTAAAAATGTTTAAAAGAATGATCTTTTGTTTAAATGTTTTTCAATTTACTATGTATGTATGTGTTGAAAATAAATATAAAATAACTTTCATATATATCAGAGCAAGAACAAGGCACCCACGGTTTCTTGCATAATATGTTCAAGCACTCTAATCAATTAAGTTATACGTTTAAATCCCGCTATGGTGAAACTGACATAATTCTTAAATATAGAGCGTCTATTTTAAAAAGCTTTGCCTACTTAAAGATCACTTTTTACCTCGTTCACCACTTTTCGTCTGAATTCAAAATATTGCATTTTAAATGGCAGAAGTCAACACTACGATTTGCCTTACTAGAACAAAGACTATATCAATAATTGAAATGTAATAATTTCTTTTAAACATATTTAAAGTATCATTCAACACTTAGAAAAATTGAAAAATACATCTAAAAAACGTATAAAAGATTCTCCGAGTGATAATCAAACTCATGACCATCGCATATACAGAAACTATTCCATTGCGCCACGATGAGCTCATATTAAATATATTAAAAAAAATACACTGAATTCGAACTGCAAACTGTAATATTATTAATATTTAATACAATTCCACTGCACTTCTATGGGCTTTTTCTGAGCTTAATGTAGGTGTATTTTTCAAAATATAACGGATCTGTCCCTCGGGAGCTTGCTTCCTTTAAGATAAAGAGCTTAGAGAAAAGTTCCCATTCAAAATTCTTAGGGTAATTTTTAAATATACTTATTTCCGTATCCTATTGCAAGTTAGGTTAGTTTTTTTTGCTTCACGCTGTATCTCGCACACAACAGGGTAGGCTGAGGGAACTTAGTGTTAAGACACTCCGTTCCCCACTTTCCGCCTAATTCGGAGGCATTGTTAAGTGGCGGAACTTAACGCCGCGCTTTACCTCGACACCAGAGCGAAGAAAATGGAAATTTTAAATATTTCCTCTTCTCAAGTAGGTATCGAACCCACAACCAGTCGCGTCTGTCGCAAATAATCGCATTTATAGTACGTAAGTTAGGTAATTTTATTATTATCTAAGTAGTAGTTATGGGTGATAGCTTTCATAAGCTCTTCGTGATAAATTACAATTACAAATATTATAATAATGCTGCTTTAGGCTATAGGCTTTTTTCCACATATATAATGGGAGGTAATATGGGACTCTGTGTGTGAAGATACTCCGTACTCCACTTTGTGCCCGAATCTAGAAATTACGTGTTGACTGGCGTAACTTAATGCCGCGCTTTGTCTTAGGTAAGCGGAGATATAAAAAAATAAATATCATTTCACAAGTGGGAATCGAACCTACAACCGTTACTTAACAATCAGAAGCTGTCCCATTTCGCCACGACGATCTCAATAAGATTATTAATTCATAAATAAAAATAAAATAAATAGCTTCACGCTGTATCCCACACAGCAGGGTAGGCAGAGGGAACCTAGTGTTAAGACACTCCGTTCCCCACTTTCCGCCGAATTCGGAGGCATTGCGTATTAAGTGGCAGAACTTAACGCCGCGCTTTATCTAAGAAAATTAAATATTTCCATTCCTCGAGTGGGAATCGAACCTACAACCTAACGGTTTTACAATCAGACGTTGCCCCACTGCTCTACGACGGTCTCAATAAGAATATTATAATAATTAATTTAATATTAAAATTTATTATATACATATAAAATTAACTTAATGGTAATTGAATTAAATAAATATGTTATATTTTACGTGTTACAATCAAGAAGCCAAATATCTCCCGCCCACATTGCTTTTACGATATTGAAAAATAATTTTATTGTTATCTTAATATTTAATATGTTGATGAAATTTACTTTTAGGTGCCAGTCGTGGCGCAGTGGCACAAACGTGTGACTGTAAGCGACTGGTTGTGGGTTCGATTCCCACTCGAGGAGTGGAAATATTTAATGTTTCCATTTACTTCGCTCTGGTATCCGAGGCAAAGCGCGGCGTTAAGTCCCGCCACTTAGTACTGTGCGGTTTCGTCGTCATTTCTTTCCACACGCCACACAACTGTAGAATGGCTTACCAGCGGCAGTGTTTCCAGGTCGATACGACATGGGTGCCTTCAAAAGGCGCGCTTACCTCCATCTCAAAGGCCGGCCACGTCCCTGTAGCTCCTCTAGTGTTACACGGGGCCGTGGGCGACGGTGTTCACCTAACACCAAGTGACCTGAACGGAGTTTGCCATGTTTTTTTTTTTTAAAAAAATAGTACTAGATAATTCCGGTTATAACATATATTCTTCTTTTGAGGAATGTAAGTAAATTCTATAATTCTAAAATTGAAAGAAAGAAAAAAAAGGAAGAAACCGGTGTATCTTTGAATGCACAGTACTTAGGTACTGAGGTCACGTAATTGAGGAACCCCGAATGACTCATACAATAATATACATTATGCTGGATGTTATAAGGGAGTGTCTTAACACTAGGTTTGCTCTGCCTACCCTGCTGTGTGTGGGATACAGCGTATAAAAAAGTAACAACCCAGTTCCTTGTTTTATTTAATCAGATTTTAATTAAGATAAATGTTAAATAATAATTCATCACACTCATTGAAACACACACTAGTAACAAATATAGCTTTAGGCTTCTTCTATTTGCAATGCGATGTAGACAGATAGAACTTAGTGTTAAGCCACCCCTTTCTCCACTTTCTTCTCTAATTTGAAACATTAAGTTATTTCTTATTTACCAGAACGGAGAAATAAGTATGAAAATAATTAAAATGTTATTGCACCGGAAATCGAACTAACAGCCAATAGCAATCGCCTCTATGACCTTTAGCCTAACTAGTTCCATCACTACAGTACAAGGAAAAAAATAGATTTTATATACAAATATAAATTTTAATTTGTAAAAGATTTTTAGCTGCACGCTGTATCCCGCACACAGCAGGGTAGGCAGAGGGAACTTAGTGTTAAGACACTCCGTTCCAAACTTTCCGCCGAATTCGGAGGCATTACGTGGCGGAATTTAACGCCGCGCTTTACCTCGACACCAGAGCGAAGAAAATGGAAATATTAAACATTTCCACTCCTCGAGTGGGAATCGAAGCCACAACCAGTCGTTTACATTCACACCCTTGTGCCACTGGGCCACGACTGGCCTAGTTACTAACCTAACTAGTTCCATCACTACAATATTGCGTAAGAAAAATAATAGATTTTATATACAAATATAAATTTTAATTTATAAAAGATCTTCGCTAGATATTTTTATTTACGAAACAGGTATTTAATTAATGTAGGTAATAAACGCCATTTGTTCATAATAATGTGTGTTTTTGCAGCTCTAATCTCAAAAGACCGGTATTGGCACATTGTATCGCCTCTTCATATATATTTTATAGCCTCTAAAAATATTCTTATAAATTTTAACTTTCTCAATTAAATTTTACATTGTATTTTATTAGGACACTTCACTACTTGTTGTTTTATACGAGTATTTCGTTTTTTAGGGACATTAAGATTTGTGGAGTGATATTTTTTTATGTAAAGTTATTATGTTCACCATGTAAAGTGGAGAACGGAGTGTCTTGACACTAGGTTCCCTCTGGGTAGTCAGAGTGAATGTAGAGTCAAGACACTATGTAAAAAAGCCTGGGTTCTCTATATATTCTAATCTTCTAGCTTTGATGGCTCAAAGTTTTTTTAAGCTACCCAGTTTACACTACATACTGAACATTTCCTTTATGCTTGGTACTTTCACGCATACAGTCAAACGTTTTCATTCTGCTTTAATTGCTCAATATTGAATTAAATACCGACCACAGCAGAACGAAAAAAATAGAAATATTATACATAAATCTTTCCACTCCGTAAGTGCGATTCGAACCCGCAACCAGTCGCTTTACAGTCACACTTTGTGCCGCTGCGCCACGACTGGCCCCACTTTAAAATGATAATAGGGGCCCGTGGCGCAATTACACAGTCTGTTTGTAAAAGCCATGACTGTGGGTTTGATTCCCACTCCTGAGATCCATTCCATTTACATTTTCATTTCTTTGCTCTGGACAAAGCTCGGCATTGAGTTCCGCCACTTAACACAGAAATATGTCTAATTCTGGCAGAAAGTAGATGACGGAGTGTCGTGACACTAGGTTCTCTCTGACTATCCCACTACCCGCGAAAAAGCGTGTAGCTATAAAAAATACACATAAAAATTTATTATACACAAAATTTCCAAATCGAGTCATAAATGACCAGACGTGGCCCAGTGGCACAAGCGTGTGACTGTAAACGACTGGTTGTGGGTTCGATTCCCACTCGAGGAGTGGAAATTATATTTCCATTTTCTTCGCTCTGGTGTCGAGGTAAAGCGCGGCGTTAAGTTCCGCCACTTAACACGCAAGCCTCCGAATTGCGCGGAAAGTAGGGAACGGAGTGTCATAACACTAGGTTCCCTCTGCCTACCCTGCTGTGTGCGGGATACAGCGTGAAGCTAAAAAAAGGGTCATAAATGTAGAACAAAAAATATAAAAAAGGAAACAAAGTCAGGTGAAAAAACTCGTCTCATTTTAAAATAAGGAGTAGCACTAACATATATCTATGACACGTACCTCCAGAACAATGGAGGTACGGAGCTGGGGGCGCGATGCTCTTCGTAATCAACGATGCAGACCTTTTGTTGATTCTGATGGAAATGTTTCTATTTCGGCTTCTATTATTATAGAGAATACTTGTAGTGTTTAGATTTTTGTGATAGTAGTAGTAGTATAGTATAGAAGTTGTAGTACCTAGTTTATAGTTTTCTTGTTGTATACATTGAAGAATACTTCTTCTTTTCTTATTCTTATATAGTACTAGCGACCCGCCCGCGGCTTCGCCGCGTGAATTATATCGTAATATTGCAACCCTCGGGGGTGGATTTTTAAATAATAAAGTAGCCTATGTTTAAGCTTAGATTATCAACTATATTTATACCAAAATTCATTACAATCGGTCAAGCGGTTTAGATTTTTCATATAAACTTTCATCCCCTATTTCAACCCTTTAGAGGTTGATTTTTGAAAAAATAAGTAGCCTATGTTAAATCCAGTAACTTTTTCTACTTTTATTCTAAATTTCATCCAAATCGGGCCGGTAGATTAGACGTGAAAGCGTGACAGACAAACACGCAGACTTTCGCATTTATAATATAAGTATGGATAAAGTGGGGCCAGTCGTGGCTTGGGGGTGTAGATTGTGATTGTAATTGCGACTGGTAATGGGTTCGATTCTCACTTGAGAAATTGAGATATTTAATATTTAATTTTTTTCGCTCGAGTGTTGAGGCAAAGCACGGTGTTGAGTTCTGCCACTTGACATACAAATGTTTGTATTTCGGCCGGAAAGTGGATCCTGACTACTCCGCTCTGTGGGAAGAAGCATGAATTTACATAGTTGTATAATGTATAAGTAGTATAGTAATTAGTTAATAGTTGTCTTATTATTATATAGTACCTATTCTTCTTTTCTTCTTGTTATATAATATAGTATAGAAGTAGTTTATAGTAGTAAATAGTTAATAATTGGCTTCTTCTTTCTTAAGCAGAATGATACTAGTCGAAGAGCAATCTTTGTAAGTTAACTTTTAAGTTCATATTATGAAACAAATTAATAAAATACTTTTAACATTTAAAAGTGCAATTTAGGAAATTGAAAAAGATATTTTTAGAAAATGTATAAAAAATTGAACGCAGCGGAAATCAAACCTGTACCTTTTGGAAACCGTTCAAGCGCTCTTATAGCTCAGCAAGATCACATGATACGATTTCTAAAAATGTATTTTTTAAAACTAACAAAATCTTAAATAAAAAAGTAACAAAACCTTAAATGTGGAAAATATACAATTTTTTAAGTCTATGAATGAAGCTTTAAGAACGAATGCGCCTTTTCTTTCTTTTGAATACAATAGGATAGAAATGTTATAAGAACAGATTTTTACTAAATATGTTTTATGGGCCCCATCGTGGCGCAATGGGTCGTGTTTGACTGTCAACGCATTGGTGTTGGGTTCAATCCCTATTAGGTAGAAAAAGATTTTCAGATATTTCACATATATAAGATTATTAAGAAATAGACATAAAGAATATAGAACGATTATAAGCATTATTATATTGTATGGGTGGCCCCATATAATCGTGGCGCAGTGGAACAAACGTGTGACGTAAATGACTGGTTGTGGATTCGATTCCCTCTCGAGTGGAAATATATAATATATCCATTTTCTTCGCTTTGGTATCGAGGCAAAGCTCGGCGCTAAGTTCCGCCACTTAACACAATGCCTCCGAATTCGGCGGAAAGTGGGGAATGGAGTGTCTTAACAGTAGGTTCCCTCTGCCTACCCTGCTGTGTGCGGGATACAGCGTGAAGCTAAAAAAATATTATAAACACTTCTCCAAGAAAGTTTTGAACCCATTACTACATATATAGCAGGACTATATTATTTAGTAGGCGTTAATATGATATAGTAAATTTTACAATAATTAGATAAAATAGTTTCCCACGATATTTCATATATTCCGGTACAAATATTATGTGTAATAAATTTTGTAATAGAATTTGCATAATTTTGGTACTGTTTATGAATTTCAATAAGCGATGTTAGTATGTAGTAATATAATATTGATTTATAGCCCGTCGTGGGACAGCGGGACAGCCGTGCCACAGTCTGACTGTAACCGCGATGCATGTTGGTTCGATTTCCACTCGTGTAAATAGCTTCACGCTGTATCCCGCACACAGCAGGGTAGGCAGAGGGAACCTAGTATTAAGACACTCCGTTCCCCACCTTCCGCCGAATTCGGAGGCTTGCGTGTTAAGTGGCGGAACTTAACGCCGCGCTTTACCTCGACACCAGAGCGAAGAAAATGGAAATATAATTTCAACTCCTCGAGTGTAAATGATTATATTAACAGTTAACGGGGCCAGTCGTGACGCAGAGGCACAAAGTGTGACTGTAAAGTGACTGGTTGTGGGTTCGATTCCTACTCGAGGGGTGGAAGTATTTAATATTTCCATTTTCTTCGCTCTGGTGTCGAGGCAAAGGGCGGCGTTAAGTTTCGCTACTTAACTCGAAATGGCTCCAGAATTAAGCGAAAAGTGGAGTGTGTCCTCTGCCTACCCTGTTGTGTAGAGGATACAGCATGAAGCTTAAAAGAAGTTAGTTTTCCATTATACCTATGCATTATATTAGGAACTGTGTAGAAATATTACTTGTATTTTATAGAAAAGCGATATCATTTCCCACTACTGTCGTATTAAATCGTGACTTTTCAGTCCGTTACATTAAACTAACGACACCATAATGGAGTCTACAGTAAATATTCGTTACCTTTATTTTAGATTTGCGACCTTTTATTTCATAGCCAGAAGGTATATACATCGAAGAAGACCGTCATGGCACAGTGGTCCAGCTTCTGACTGTAAAACGATTGTTGTACGTTTGATATCAACTCGAAGAAATATTATATTATTATTTTTTTTAGTTTTTTCATTTTGTTATTTAAGCCAAAGTGCGGTGTTAAGTTTCGTCACTTAATAAGCAATGCCTCGATTTCGGGGGGAAAGTGGAGAACGGAGAGTTATGACGATTGGTTATCTCGGACGGCCCCGCTCGCTATGATGTACGTGACGCTAAAAAAAAGTATAAAAGAAATCTTTATTAAAATAAGAACCTAAGTGATTTTTAATATTTTTAATGTATTTTTGCACATTTGGATACAAAAAATACCTTTGAGGCACTAGGTTTCTCCCTTACATGATTACCTTGCTATACCAGAAGAAGAAAAAATCTTCTAGAATATTAATAATATAGTACAATATATTCAACCGCACTCTACCTAACTAGACCAGAGAAAGGAAATGAACTTGCGACCTTTAACGCTCTAAAAAGCAACTGACATAGACCTATTTAACATATAGGTGGTTTGTTTATAATTATAATACTCTGATTATATTACACTTTATGATTAGTCTGATTATAACATTATTCTAATTTCCCCACTCTGGTACCTTTTTTTTTTATCGTCAGGAAAATCCGTTACGGATACCCGCCCGGGGTGGGGACCCGGACGTGGTTATGTGGGACTCCGGTTCGTTCCTCCGTTTACCCACTAAAAACCTGACGGTTCTCCTTACCTGCCACTAGCCCAGGTCTCGGGCACTGCCCCAATCGTCCGCGGACCTGGGCGCCGGGTGCCTGCAAGGCTCGCCGTTGGAGTCAAGGGGTGGTGGGCAGTCTGAGTAGCGCGCCGAGCTACGTACTCTACTCTGGTACCTAAGAAAAAGCACACCGTTAAGTTACATCACTTAACAGCAAGATTCCGATTTCCGGCGGAAACTGGAAAATGGAGAGTCTAGGTTCTCTTTGACTATTTGAACGGCTTAAATGTTCCACTATGTTATAATTTTTCACCACGACTGGCCCCAAATATGCATATTATCATTTATATTATGTTAATTTGCGATATTATTCATGGAATTATTGGTTTAAAGGAATAACTAATTGAGCTTAGTATTTAACTGAATTAAACATTCAAATAATATTACACGCATTGTTCACTTGTCACACTCAGAGATGTAAATTAGTAGTTAAATGACAGTTTAAACACAGTCTATTATGTAGCTATGCATGGATTTGTGCTGGTTTTAGATTAGCTAGTTGTTATTTAAGGACTTTATTTAGACCGTTTTTAAGATAGTATGAAAATATGAACGTAGCAGGAATCGAACCCGCGTCTTTTTGAAGCCATGCAAGTACTTTGACCGTTACACATATTATAACATCTTTCATTAAACATTCTTACAAGTTATATTTACAAATTTAGGAAGTCAAAACACACTTAAACATTGCGGGATTCGAACTCGTGCCTCTCGAAATCTGACCAAACACTCTGACCACGAAGCTATGCGTTCTATATTTGGCTATGTTGATTTTTTTATATGCTTATTGCATTATTTTTAGTTTCACGCTTTATCCCTAACAGAGTAGTCAGAGAGTACTTATTTTTGTCATAAGCTTGTTTTTGTCTTATTTTTGATAAAATGTTTTAAATAAATAAAGTCGTCAAACAACACTCAACTCCTTTAAACTGCTACAAATCATGTCCTATATTTTTCTTTTTTTGTCCCGCACACAGCAGGGTAGGCAAAGGGAACCTAGTGTTAAGACACTCCGTTCCCCACCTTCCGCTGAGGCATTGCGTGTTAAGTGGCGGAACTTAACGCCGCACGTTGCCTCGACACTACAGCGAAGTAAATGGAAATATTAAATATTTCCACCCTCGAGTGGGAATCGAACCCACAACCAGTCGTTTTAGAGTCACACGCTAAATATATCTAAGTAACAAAAAGAAGTTTAAAATTTACACCGACATATAAGCAACTCAAAATATATGAAAGACTTACAAAACATCTCAATAATACAACATAAAGAATCCATACGAGAATAACTCATTACGTATTGACAAAAACGAAAACAGAAACCGAAGTATCATAGACAATAAATCTTCCTCCTCGAAGCTTCGGCTACGTCAGCCAACAATGCTGATACAAAAACTGTTTGTTGTTGTTTTTTGTCAAATGTAGCTAAATGTGGTTGAATTAGTCATTTTGTAAAATGTTTAAACGTTATAAAAACTTTTAAACATTTTTAAAGTGTTATTCCACACTTAGGAAAATTGAAAAAGACATTTAGAAAACGTATAAGTTTTGATTTGAACGCAGCGGTATTTGAACCCGCGCCTCCTGAATACCGTCCAGGCGGTCTCACCACTGAGCCATGCGTTCTACTACTTATTTTTGTTGTTATAATAGTCTATAGGTCTTTCGTCAAATCAGTTTATTTTAAAAATATAATGGTTTGTATTGATGTTATAGAAATAGTTGGAGGGCCTGTCATTGCGCAGAGGCACATAAGTGTGACTGTAAACGGTACTGGTTGGGGTTCGATTCCCACTCGAGGAATGGAAATGGAGGTAAAGCGCGGCGTTAAGTCCCACCACTCAACACGCAATGCCATCAAATCCGACGGTGCGTGGAAAACGGAGTGTCTTAACACTAGGTTCCCTCTGCCTATCCTACTGTATACGGGATGCAGCGTGAAGCTAAAAAAACATAGAGCACTTTTATTATTAGTAATAATTCATGAGGTCATTGTAGTACAGTGGGACAGCGTATGACTGTAAATACAATTGGTTTTGTATTCGACTCCCTTTCAAGGGAATGATAATATTTAAAATACTTCCCCTTCTCTTCTTTGTTACCTAAGGTATAAGCCGGCCTCGAGTTCCGTACCCAAAACACAATATCCCGATATGGATAACGGAATGTTTTGACACTAGATTTTTTTTTGCTTATAATAGAAGTATTACAAAAAAACTGTAAAGCTAAATATTAGTGTCCGACCGAAGGTTCGGTTTCGGTTTCGGCAAAAAAATGTAGTTTCGGCCGTAGTTTCGGTTTCGGCAAAAAACCTGCCGAACCTTCGGCAATGCCGAAACTCATGACGTACTCGAGAATTTTAACGTAGCTTAGATACTTTTGAGTGTTTTATAGCTTGTGAACCTAATTTTAAGATGTAGTAAATTTTAATATATTATAAATTAATGATGAGAATACTATGAACTGCTGACGACAGATTAAATGAAATATCCCTGTTAGTCTGTAACGAAACTGTGTGTCTGTTCGCGTAAGCGTGGCTCCTTTCAGGGGTTGAATACCTTGATTGATTGATATTTTGCAAACCCTGGGTTAGTTACCTTAATATTGGCTTGCCTTAATATTATTTAAATATAACCGTTTTCTATATAAATGTTACACAGTATATAATCAATAAGTTAATATAAATATATATCTAACGTAAATCTTATCATAAATTAGCACATAAATTTCTCTGCTTGAATGCACAGTTACGTTAAAGGTGAAAACCTTTTTGTGTAAAAATACCTATTAACCAAGTATTGCCAATTTTAAGTGGCGACCGAGGGCCTTGATAACCCACAGGTCCCTGGGCTACAGCTCAAAAAACTTCTATGTAAATCCCTAAGAGCCTTAGGTAAAGAGAACTGGTGTAGGTCTAGACTAACAAGTTAGCCGATCCATATAGTGGTCAAGTTGAAAACATATGTTCCAACTCTTTAGATCAAAAAAATGAAATGAAAAAATTTCGATTTTTTTTCTCTTTCAGTATTTATCAGGATAGAGCGGAACACATCGTTTGAAGATACTTTTCATCTTAAGATCTCAAAACTAGACACTTTAAGCTTTAAAATGTTTTTTTTTATTTCAATGCGCATATTTTTGAGAAAATACAGCCACTTCGAAAACCTCAAATAAATTAGATTTTTTTTATGATCTTTTAATTATTTCCGTATATATAATAAAATCAACGTAATCACAATAATTCAAATGCATGTGTAATTTTTAAAGCGTAAAAAAATGTAATTATACATATTATTCAAATTTTATGACGTCATCAGCAGTTTCGGTTTCGGTTTCGGTTTCGGCCGAAACTGAAGTCAGAACCGAAGGTTCGGTTTCGGTTTCGGTTTCGGCTAAAAATTCAGTTTCGGTCGGACACTACTAAATATTAATTTGAAACTTTATGCTTAACAATATTAAATAATGAGATTACTGCTTTTACAGTAGAGTTATGTCCTAAAGAATTTAGCGGAATTTAACGCCGCCAATAACAAAAACAATTGTTGATTGTGGGTTCGATTCCCACTCGAGGAGTGGAAATATTTAATGTTTCCATTTTCTTCGCTCTGGTGTCGAGGCAAAGCGCGGCGTTAAGTTCCGCCACTTGACACGCAATGCCTCTGAATTCGGCGGTGCGTGAAACGGAGTGTCTTAGCACTAGGTTCCCTCTGCCTACCATGCTGTGTGCGGAATACAGCGTGAACCTACAGTCACACGTTCGTGCCACTGCGCCACAACTGGCCCCTATGGGTAGAGTTATATTCTAAAGAATAAATGCTAACTGTGGCCGACAAGTAACGGAACTCAACGCCGCTAACAAAACAAACAGAAAATAAGCATATCTATAATATCTTTTACCAATATTTAAAGTACAAATAAATCTCATGTAGTAGTTGAACAACCCCCAACATTAGCTAGTCACGTTTCAACTACGTCACGACCATGTCGTTTAAAATATTCCCTTCCAATATCAGCGAGGAATGCACTAATTTCGATAAAACTCAGATAAGCATTTATTTATTACTTTACCTGGCTATCTTGTTTCTGAGATAGCACATGTTTTGCTTTCAAGCCTTTGAGATAACTAGAAACTACTGTCTCAACTTTTTATATTCATATATAAAATTTTGCATTTTACGAAGTAGGCAGGGGTCAGTCGTGGCGCAGTGGCACAAGCGTGTGACTGTAAACGACTGGTTGTGGGTTCGATTCCCACACTAGGAGTGAAAATATTTAATATTTCCATTTTCTTCGCTCTGGTGTCGAGGCAAAGCGCCGCGTTAAGTTTCGCCACTTAACACGCAATACCTCCGAATTTGGCGGAAAGTGGGGAACGGAGTGTCTTAACACTAGGTTCATAGACATACTTATGCATTTAGCAAATAGCGATTATGATATTCATTTTTATTTCTTTGTATATACGAGTACATATAAACAAACTAGCGGCCCGCTTGCGGCTTCGCCACGGATTACCCACTATATATATGCCAAAATTCATTACAATCGGTCAAGCGGTGTAGACTTTTCATATAAACTTTCACCTCCTATTTCAACCCTTTAGAAGTTGATTTTTGAAAAACTGAGTAGCCTATGTTAGAACCAGTCATTTTTACTATTTTCATTCTAAATTTCATCCAAATCGGACCGATAGATTAGCCGTGAAAGCGTGACAGACAAACACACAGACATTCGCATTTATAATATAAGTATGGATAAATAATGACCCTGTCTGTAAAGCAAATCACGTTTAGAGCTAGGGTGGGTAAACGAGGAACGCAACAAAAATGAAAAGGTGCATTCGCAACGAAGTACACAAACGATGTTGATACAACACTGTCAGAGATCATTAGTGTAGGATAAACATGTCTAAGTGTTGCGCGCAGTAGAGTAGAGGGACTTTTAGGCTGTCCGTGTATCACGTGTGGGGATATGAAGCGATTGGAAGCTATTTTTTTTGTCAAAATTGTGGGTTTTCGTATTGTGAAAACGATAATTAAAAAAAATGAACTCTCTTGACACATACTTGATTATGTTTATTAAAAATGTTTTTAAGTGCAAAACGGAGTGTCTTAACACTAGGTTCCTTCTGCCTACGCTGCTATGTGCGGGATACAGTGTAAAGCTAAAAAAATGTTTTTCGTAGTCCTGGTGTTTGATTAGATATTAAAACCATAATATTACATCGGTTTTTAAAAAAAAAATGACTGGCTGATGATGCTGACTGCTAATGATGGTGATGGTAGGAAGAGAGAATTGTCTAGTGATACAACACTGTCAGAGATCATTAGTGTAGGATAAACATGTCTAAGTGTTGCGCGCAGTAGAGT
This sequence comes from Dryas iulia moderata, assembly GCA_019049465.1. NCBI lineage: Eukaryota > Metazoa > Arthropoda > Insecta > Lepidoptera > Nymphalidae > Dryas > Dryas iulia. The sequence goes on from CM032426.1 coordinate 1,092,869, forward strand.
AGAGGGACTGTTAGGCTGTTCGTGTATCACGTGTGGGGATATGAAGCGATTGGAAGCTATATTTTTTGTCAAAATTGTGGTCTTTCGTATTGTGAAAACGATAATTTTAAAAAAAAGGAGAATTTTTTGCGATATTTCAACTAACCAACGAACATTGTATTATTTCATAATGTATGTCATAATCCAGTTTAGCGAATTCTCGATCAAATAATATAATCAAATCGCAATATGGATCGATATATAATAATCGATCAAATAGTACTTTTATGAGTTAATTTTCTTATTTTTTTTATCTTGTGTAAATAGCAAAATCTAGTCACAAATTCTTACATTAACTTCCTTTTATACTTAATTAAAAATATCGGAAAACATCCACATCCACATATACTACAAATATTAATATTTTATACGAGATTTGAACCTGCAATCATCGCGTATATATAGCGTTCTATATTTACACATGTTGTGTGGATAGCCACCTTTAAAGCTAAGAAGTAAAACAGAGACACTCTACCGTACTAATTGAGTCTTAATGACTTTGCTGAGGAGTGGTCTATGATTAGAATACGTTTTCTAAAATATAAGAAAAAAGTAAAAATATTAAAAAAATTGACTTTCAGAATAGAAAATGTAGTCAAAAATATTTTTAGAAAACGTATTTAAATTTAAACGTAGTCGGATAGGAACCTGGACCTTTTGGAAGCTGTCCGACCGCTCTGTTCGCTAAGCTATACGTTCTATTCAGCTATGTCGAAATTCTTATACGCTTATTATTAATTTTTGTTATTAACAATTATATAAAGAGATTTTTACAAATTTCTGGTATCCAAAGATTATTTATGACATATGTATATATATTTTTTTAGCTTCACGCTGTATCCCGCACACAGCAGGGTAGGCAGAGGTACCCTAGTATTAAGACACTCCGTTCCCCACTTTCCGCCGATTTCGGAGGCATTGAGTGTTAAGTGGCGCAACTTAACGCCGGGCTTTACCTCGACACCAGAGCGAAGAAAATGGAAATATTAAATATTTCCACTCCTCGAGTGGGAATCGAACCCACAACCAGTCGTTTACAGTCACACGCTTGTGCCACTGGGCCACGAGTGGCCACAAAATCTTTATCCTATTTAATTTCGTATACAGTCATTATTCCAAAACATAAGGTAGAATACCTCATTGCAAGTCTTCCTAAGTATCCTAACGATATTTCAATTATGTCATATAGGTCTCTTTATGTGACACAAAACCACAGAAGCCGCTTTTAATCACGTCAATTAACATTTGACTGACTTTACATATGTAATACTGACCTAATGTTGGTTAAATACTAATTTACATCTCTGGGTACGTTTGTAAACTGCTAAACAGGTAGCTCAACTAATATTTTAAATGTGAAAATCTGTTTGTTGTGTCTTTGTATGCTTTATTATCAATCATGTAACACATACTAAATATGTTAACAGAAAGAAAATCTTAACAACTATTAGGCGCATATATGTACATTGTACACATATTCTTTATTTTTCTTCCTTTTATTTTGAAGATTTTTTTTATAGCTAGACTATGAGGCCAGTCGTAGCGCAGGGGCACTTAGGGCATAGTATTACGGTAAACGCGACTAGTTGTGGGTTCGATTCTCACTCAAGGAATGGAAATATTAAATATTTCCATTTCCTTCGCTCTGGTGTCGAGGTAAAATGCGGGTTAAGTTCCGTCATCTAACGCGCAATACCTTGAAAATTTGGCGGAAAGCTGGGAACAGAGTGTCTTAATATTAGATTCCCTCTGCCGTCTGCCGTTTGCGGGATATTATAATAGGCTTAAAAGTCACTTTAATGGTCTATTTTACAAAATGTAGTAACACACAAAACATGCTTTACCAAATAATCTTCTTTGTATGTTCTTCTTCCGACGTGAAATTAACATTAGTGAAATGGCTTATGCTCAGCTGGAATGTTCTAAAAGTATTTACTACAGAACTAACTAACTTACTATTCATCTAGCTAAGTACAAGAATATACCCAATAATCCTCTTAATACTATGTTCTCTTTCCGTGTCATTAATATTACCGCGATTAATAAACTAACTCATTAAATAATTAACTCACTCACAAAAAAGCTTCACGTTGCAACCAGCACAAAGCAGGCTAAGCTGAGATCTATGTATGTAGTGCTGAATCTAGTGTAAAAACGCTCCGATCCCCACTTTCCACCGAATTCTGGAGGCATTATGTGTTGAGTAGCAGAACTCAAAGCCGACACCAGAGTGAAGAATATGAAATATTAAATACATCAATTCCTCGATTGGGAATCGAAACCACTAATCGCGTTTACAATCTCACTTTTGACCCCTGCGCCACAACTGGCTGACACTCTAACTAACTATAAAAATATAACATTAACATAATCATTTAACGATTCTACCACTAATTTACCACCTACAATGTATTGTCGAGTGTTTCTACAGAATGGTAGCTAATGGGTTTTTGTGTTGCGCCGACAGTCGACGGTCGATGGTCGACGGTCGACGGTAACGAGATGTTAACCGAGCGAACCTACCGCACAATACATGCTGGTGGGCAAGCCGTAATTGAAATGTTATATATAGATTTGGGACTTGAAATTTATTATTTTGATGATTCTTTAATTTATTTATCCTATATTTAATACTTTTTCAACAGGGAATCAAGTAAGGATTGGGAATTTTTGACTCTGATATCTCTCAATATACCTTACAAATGATGGGTCTTGCGAAGTATCTTTATGCATTTCCTTTCTTAACTTTGTGACAGAAATTCAGTCATTGCATGTTAAATTGCGGTAGTAAAAACTGCGTTTTGTCTTAGTAGAGCAGGGAAACAAGAAAAAAATGCTTTTATACTACTAGATAATCTGTATAACGCTTCACGCTGTATCCCGCACCCAGCAGGGTAGGCAGAGGGAACCTAGTGTTAAGGCACTCCGTTCCCCACTTTCTGCCGAATTCGGAGGCTTGCCTGTTAAGTGGCGGAACTTAACGCCGTGCTTTACCTCGGCACCACAGCTAAGAAAATGGAAATATAATGGGAATTGAACCCACAACCAGTAGTTTACAGTGACACGCTTGTGCCACTGGGCCACGACTGGCCACGATCTGTATAACTTCGATTTCAAATTTCTGATTCGATCAAGAGGACCTGATCAATGATGAGAAAATGATGAAAATGATCTAATGAACGATCTTAAAATGTATATACAAAGCTTTACACTAATAAAGTAGCTTTTTTTGAAATAAAATTATTTTAAATATATTTTAAGAAAACTTGACATTTCTAACACTTTACAGTAACCAAGTAAAGTAAAGCCAAACCAAGTAAACCAAAGTAAAAAAAATAAGCTTGGTCGGTAGTTGTAGGCAATCTATCAAGGATATACGCCATTAATCTCATTAAGACGATTTCATTTCAAAATGTGTTAAAATCGAAAACAAAATATCTTATTACTAGCGGCTCGCTCGCGGCTTTGCCGCGTATTCTACATGCATAGCTGTTGCGGTATATTGCAACCCTAGGGGATGGATTTTTGAAAAATAACGTAGCCTATATTTAGCCTTGGATTATCAACTATATTTATGCTAAATTTCATTACAATCGGTCAAGCGGTGTAGATTTTTCATACAAACTTTCATTCCCTATTTCAATCCTTTAGAAGTTGATTTTTGAATAAATGAGTAGCCTATGTTAGACCCAGTTATTGTTACTACTTTCGTTGTAAATTTCATCCTAATCGAACCGGTAGATTAGCCGTGAAAGCATGACAGACAAACACACAGACATTCCCATTTATAATATAAGTATGGATACTATATTATAAATGGGAATATGGTAAGCGAAGTAAGTATTGTTTGATCATATCACTATTACATCATCATCATCTTTATCTAAGGCAATTAAATTATAATTACCGAGTAAATGTCAATAAGTAATTAACATGTAACTGAGGAAGTGATAGCCGGCCAGCCACACAGCGTCAGCTGTTATCCAAATTAATTATACTGTACTTGGCTTTATCTTAACTTTAATGAATGAATGTATTTAAATTGATTATTAATATATATTTTTTGGGGCCATCGTGTGGCAGTGGGGCAACGTTTAGAGTATATTCCTAAAATAGAAAGGTCTTCTTGGCTCAGTGGGACAGCCTCTGACTGTAAACGTTTGGTTGTGGGTTCGATTCTTACTCAAGGTGTATATTAAATTATTTTCATTTCTTCGCTTTGGTACACAAGGCAAAGCGTGGTGTTGAGTTCCACCACTCGTCACATAATAATGTCTTGATTTCGGACTGAGTGTCTTGACTCTTACTGTATACTGTAAAAGAGCTAAAGTGATGAGCAAAAAAAAATCTTTCACTTCTTTTTAAACTTCCAACTTATATGAAAATTCACTAAAAATATACATACATGTATACTTATAACATTTCCACCACTTTGTGAACAACATATGTAGTACGTATACTACCCATCAAAAAGCTAAACAATCATTTCTACGTATCATCATACACACACAGGATAAAGCAATTATTTGAACATTTTCAAACTGTTTTTAATATCAATCCGTCTCAATCGCCCCTCGGAAGCTACATAACTCATTTATTTGTTTGTACAAATCGATGACAATACTGTGCTTTCCAACTAAATGTACTGAGCTTTCAAAAATAAGCTCTATGTATGGGAGAAAAAGTTCAAAATTTACCATTTGCCAGTATACGATAAGGGCTACAGCTTGGAAGGGATAAGCGTGAAGAACTAAGTAAAACGTCAGGTTCTGTATATATTTGGTTTGGTTGAGTGATATATGATCAAGTTTTCTTTGCTTCTTCGATAAACTTAGGAGGGTTAAGAATAAAGAATAAAGTTTAAAATAATTGACCTGATACGAGTATTATTTATTCTTATAAAATTGTTAAGGCAGCACATTCAAATAGTATTTTAGATATTAAAATAATGAATATGAGACGCCGTGTTTCGGTTTACGGCCAAATCCTAAATATTCCTAGTAGAGTGGCGGAAAGTAGCGTCACGTTTTTTGTAACTTTTGAATTTAATTTAATTATGATAGTTTAAATTATTAATTAGTCATAATTATGGGGCTTACATATGCTAAACTGAACTGCCCAGTGCACCTCAATGGTCTCAATAGCCTCAATGGTCTCAAATGTCAATCGTATCAGCTATGTAATTACATCAATATGATGCGATAAGAACGTATAGTTCAATAAGTGAAAGTATTTCATTATATTATACTTACCTATTCAAATCTTTATATTTTGTTCAGCTTTATTATTTATACATAGAAGGACGTCTAGAGAGTATGTAGTGTCGAAATCACTACGTTGTTACTTCCCGTCCTAATACTATGTGTACAATCATATTTAAGGCAAACACTACATGCTAAAAAAATATAAAAATAGTTGTTTACAATGTTCTAAAAATCTAAATAAAAAAGTTAAGCTTAAAGCAACTAATATGATTCTAAAATATGTTGAAATTAGAAAATAAAAAAAATATATATTTAACTTACGTCTATTTTGTTATATAAGTGCCTCAGTTTTTTTTAAATTTGTAGAAATTATATCGATGTTTAAACTATACTTACCTATTGTGAAGTTTACACATTCGTGAAATAGAAGAGTTAGAGCCTAAGACCGTTTTTGTGAAGGGAGAATACATACAGCAAGTTGATAGGACTTCTGGGATATCGATTGCGTATTTTAAATTTAAATTCAGAATATAATTTAAATAGGCTTCACGCTATATCCCGCACACAGCAGGGTAGGCAGAGGGAACCTAGTGTTAAGACACTCCGTTCCCCACTTTCCACCGAATTCGGAGGCAATGCGTGTTAAGTGGCGGAATTTAACGCCGCGCTTTACCTCGATACCAGAGCGAAGAAAATGGAAATATTAAATATTTCCACTCCTCGAGTGGGAATCGAACCCACAAGCAGTCGTTTACAGTCATACGCTTGTGCCACTGGCACTGGAATGAAAATAATTTTAATATTATACTTTCTTAAATGAATATGAACCCACGACTACTCCGTTTACATTCAGACGCTCCCACTGAGCCACGATGGCCCATCTATTTTAGAAATACACCCAAAACTAAAAATTTACAATTTGTGGTAGGAATCTCTATTATTATTCCAAGTGACATATACTTTTGTTGATATTTAGGATCGTTTTTGATCCATTGTCGAGTATTTTTTGTTAATGTGACGTTATAATTGATTTGGAGGCTGACCGCCCACTTGGACCGTCCCATACTTATAGAAGGACATTTTTTTGTCCGTGATTGACAATTATGTGAGTAGCGTCAGTAGATGCCTGTGGTGATTGTTTGTTTGTTAAATATTCTTAGTTTTTATATCGACTTTTTCCAAAATGTAATATTTGTAAATACCAGTGAAATTGGTAGTTGTTTATTTATATGAAAATGCCTAATTTAATTCACATTTTTTTTTAGCTTCACGCTGTATCTCGCACACAGCAGGGTAGGCAGAGGGAACCTAGTGTTAAGACACTCCGTTCCCCACTTTCCGCCGAATTCGGAGGCATTGCGTGTTAAGTGGCGGAACTTAACGCCGCGCTTTACCTCGACACCAGAGCGAAGAAAATGGAAATATTAAATATTTCCACTCCTCGAGTGGGAATCGACCCCACAACCAGTCGTTTACTCACACGCTTGTGCCACTGGGCCACGACTGGCCACAATAAAACATATTCAATACCAAATATGACCCCGTGAACCCAAATTTACCTTTCAAAGGCACCACCAAGCTATAACAGTGTTGTAAACCCACCGGGTGACCGAACCCCGGCTATGTAGGAGAGCCGTAAAATTTTCTATTTGCATACTTTATTTAACGATGATTGATTTCATTCGCTTACGGCCATTCGATTTGCGGTTGATGAATGTTTGTAATACACATACGAGTATGTACATGTGTTTCTGTAATAACTGTGTTGGCATTGTGGTTGAGTCTTTGATTGGGCATGAAGATTGTGGTTTCGATTCTCCTGGGGAAAATATAAAATATTTTTATTAAATAAAATCTTGGAAAACGGAGTGTTTTATCACTACGTTCGCTTTTACTATGTTGCTATGTAGGCAACAGGGTGAAGCTGGCTTTTTTGATTTTTGATTATTTTTAATGAATAAAGTAATTCTTTAATAGGATTATTGTTTAAAGTATTCGAGACGTAGTGTTTTCTGTTATTCTTATACAATATATTGAATACCAAAATATACGTTCCTCTTATATTCCATATAGCTATTTGTAGTTGCACCCTCTACTTACTGACGTCCCGGACATGGCGTGTTGGGTAGTGGTCCCCAAGGCAAAATGGCAGGTCCTGTGTTAACTCTAAGCTTGACTGCTTGTGCAGTTGATTCCCATTTTAAATAATAATTAAAATTAAATTAATTTCATTTCCTCGCTTTACTAAGACAAAACGAAAAAAAAACTATGATTTTATACAGAAAATGAGAAGACATTTTCTGCACACTAACTTCTCTCTGATGCTGATGATAGGCGGAAATTTTACTTTATTTATTATTATTTTCTGACACAGTACTATAATAATATTATAACTACATTTCACGATAATAACCGAATTAGTGTGAAATTGTGTTGGGAAAAGCGGAAAATACTGTAAAACTGACTTTTGACAAAGCTTAAAAGTTAAAACCGACCTAAGTTTTATTTACAAGACTAACTTAGGAAAAGCTCAGCTTTTGATACACCGGAAGCGAAAGGTAATAGCGACTGCGGGACGGTGTTTGTTTGACGTTTGAAGGCGTCGCTATAAACCCGTCCACGCGCATTGGATGAGGAATCGGTCCTTATATTAAGTAATCATTATATAGTATTTTATTTTCTCCACTCTGGTATCTAAACTAAGCGCAACGTAGAGTTCTATCACTCAACATAGAGTTCCAACACTTAATCTCCATTACGGAGGGAAACTGGAAAACGGAGTATCATTACACTCGATTCTTTCTGACTGATGGGTGGTTACAATGCGGGAACAAGCGTAAAACTGACTTTTTTCCTATTTTTACGTTACACAAAAGCTTAAGAGTTAAAACTGAATAAAGTTTTATTTACAAAACTAACTTAGGAAAAGCTCAGCTTTTGATACACCGGAAGCGATAGCTAATAGCGACTGCGGGACGGTGTTTGTTTGACGTTCGAGCGCGCCGCTGTAAATCCGTCCTCGTTCTATAATGAAAGGTAAGCGATCGTATTATACAATACTCTAGTAGTTTCAACGATTGATATACGAGTATGTATAGAAAAATATGTTGTTTTATTTGAAATTCGAAGCTTGATTATTTTGGTTATGATTAAAATAGTGTTGAAAAAGATATTTAGAAAACGTATAAACATTTGAACGCAGCGGGATTCGAACCCGCGCCTCCTGAACCGTCCAGGCGCTCTCACCACTGAGCAATGCTATGTTCAACTAACAAACACTTCGTCCTACACTTTATATAACAACTAGCGGCCCGCTTGCGGCTTCGCCGCGCGAACTACATAACTGCTTCGTTATATTGCAACCATCGGGAGTAGGTTTTTGAAAAGTAAAATAGCCTATGTTTAAGCTTAGATTATCAACTATATTTATGCGAAAATTCATTCATTCAAAAAATAAATAGCCTATGTTAGACCCAGTAACTTTATTACGTTCTTTTTAAATTTCATCCAAATCGGACCAGTAGATTAGCCGTGAAAGCATGACAGACAAACACACAGACTTTCGCATTTATATTATAAGTATAGATAACAATATAATATAATAATGTTACTTGTGGCCAGTCGTGGCCCAGTGGCATAAGCGTGTGACTGTAAACGACTGGTTGTGGGTTCGATTCCCACTCGAGGAGTGGAAATATTTAATATTTCCATTTTCTTCGCTCTGGTGTCGAGGTAAAGCGCGGCGTTAAGTTCCGCCACTTAACACGCAATGCCTTCAAATTCGGCGGAAAGTGGGGAACGGAGTGTCTTAACACTAGGTTCCCTCTGCCTACCCTGCTGTGTGCGGGATATAGCGTGAAGATATTTAATTATATATTGAATGTTACTTAATATTTATCAATAAATCTATAACTCGGTATACCCACAGCCGAACCCAGTGTTTATTCCTGTGGTGCTAACCGCTCGGTTATGTTACGATTTATGACACGTTTTGTAGCGTGCGCTCGCTTTTTGTTTTTGCTGGCTCGCTTGTGCCATGCCGTTCAAACGACACTCATTGAAAGAGTTAAACATGCTTTGGGGTTAGGTATGTTTAGGTATGTTACTATGTTTGATTATTATAAATAGATTTAATTTATGTTTTAAGTTTATATATTTATCACACACGCGTGTGACTGTAAACGACTGGTTGTGGGTTCGATTCCCACTTGAGGAGTGGAAATTATATTTGCATTTTCTTCGCTCTGGTGTCGAGGTAAAGTGCGATTAACACGCAAGCCTCCGAATTCGGCGGTGCGTGGGGAACGGAGTGTCTTAACACTAGGTTCCCTCTGCCTACCCTGCTGTGTGCGTGATACAACGTGAAGTACAAAAAAAATACAAAAAAAAAACGTGAAATATTGATTATTTTGTAATCATTTTAAACTATAATTATATAATATATATCGATTTAATACTTAAGCAGTGAATGGTGTGTCCGATTGTCATTTTTATATAAATAGTAAATCATATTAACGACACTCGATTTTTAGAATTTTTTTTTATTTCTATGCATATTATTCACATCTGTCTTAGATCTATTTCGAACTAGGCGTAGGCGTTATAATTGCAAACAATTACCATAAAGCTGTTCTGATCTGGTGATCGGATGCTACTTTGCGTGGGATTTATGTATAGTACTGTTGTTTTCTATTAAATATTATATTTTTTTAGTTGTACACACTTCCCACATATAGAGAGATAGAGAAAACAGTGTATGGACACTCCTTTTTCCAATTTCCGTCCGGTTTTAAGATATTTTGTATTGAAAACCTAAGTCATAAACGGAATCAAAATAGTTAAATTTAAATTTCTGCCAACTGATGGCAAATCAGTCCAGAGAAAACTACATTCTATTATTTATATAGTTACTAAGCAACAGCTCACGGCTTCCCCTGTACAACTCGCAGCTTCATATAAGTTTAATTCCCTATTTCAATTCCCTATTCAATTCTTTAGATGTCCATTTTTTTAAAAAGTATCCTATGTTTGACCCTAGGTTTTCAACTATTTTAATTCCAAATTCCATCCAAATCGGACCCGAAACTTAGCCATGGAAACGTAACACACAGGCAGACCATCGCATTTATAATATTAAGTATGGATTATTCCTATCGCAAACTTTGAAAAGGGCGTGAAGCTATTATTACTAGGTAACATAATACAAACGTTACTCGACGCGCTTAATGACCTTTGATACACAATACAATCTGCCCTACAGTATGGCAGATCTTCATTTGTTTTCTTACTCCATTCTCCCCTCATCCCCGAACAGGACAAATAATTTGATACATGAATGCAGTTAATTACGGCATTTATTTATTGTATCCATTTCGCCGGTTTCAGCCCCAATTTTATTAGCTTCATCCCTTATGGGGGTGGATTCGTCCTATAGAGGACGTGCAAAAACATTTGGTTCATAAAGACCCCGTTTGTAAAAGTTTAAATAAGTTTCTGTTAGTAAATATAAATGCCAATTGCAGATTTGTGATGAAAAGATGGATTAATTTTGAACGTTAAATGTATAGATTGCTGTGTCATGTTAAGGCGAAGCTGTGTTTGCTTTGGGAATCATGTAATATGTTTAAAGAAATAATGGTTTTGAAAAATGTTATTAGAAATCGTATAATTTTTTTTGTGTCTTGAAAACCATCTAAGAGGCATGAACTTGGATTGTTTCCAGATGGTGCGGGTTGCAATCCCGGCTAGTTCAAATTTTGAAGCGTTTTCTAATCGTATAGGTTTAGGATATTGTGCGTGTGACACTTAAACATTGTTAAAATAATCAAAGATTTTTCTAGGGCAGATGGAGAAAAACGAAATATTTTAAAACATTACATTTTGAGTGGTGAAGTCCAGTAAGTATTTGATAAGTAGATTTTGTAGAATTAACACTAATATATATGCGGCGTTAAGATCCGCTACTTAACACGCAATGCCTTTGAATTCGGCGGAAAGTGGGGAATGGAGTGTCTTAACACTAGGTTCCCTTTGCCTACACTAATATGTGCGGGATACAGCGTGAAGCTAAAAAAAAACACTAATATGTGTCAAAATTCTCAAAAATGGGCAGATCAAGAAAACAAAGTGTCTTAACTCTATGCTTTCCCATTCATCTCACATAGTGTAAAATCTCCCGAATTTTATTACCCATCCTGAAAGCTTCCACGCCACGTTCAACTTTAAACATTACACAAAATTGGTTGTTCCCATCAAAGGCTATTCGCATCGAATTTGCGTTAACGGCCTCGTTTATCATACTGACGTTGATTTTATTTAATAAATCAGTTCGGACGACAGACTATTACGGTGGGCGCGGGTTCGATCCGGGTAGCTTGAAGCATCGCTCACAAATGATGCATGACGGTGATCGATGTTAGACGTCTAAACGCTTAAATTATTGTATGGAGCTGGAGGTAATTGAGTATTTCGTGTTGGAACCTCTTGATTGAAATGCGTCGGTTTATCTTTCTTTAGAGAAGTTGTTGAGTTTTGTGCGAATTGTGAATGTCAATTGTATATGTATTGTGAAGAGTTATGTTTTGATACGTTTGAGCTGTTATATGTGTATGTTTTTTATGTTTTTTTGGTTCTCTGGCGAAAGTTCTACATTTTTTGACAACCAAATAGCTGTACGTAGGATACATTGGATTCCTTTTTTTATTTTATTAGTACATATTACACTACTTATGTCCTTTCGTCCTTAATATTTTCTGTTTTGAACCGTTAACTTATATAAATAGTAAGAGAACTAACTTTAGCGTAACCCCCTTTTTAACAAAGTAGTTATTAAGTTAGTGCTCAACAGCTTTGTTAAAGCTAAGAATATATCCATACTTATATTATAAATGCGAATGTCTAATCTACCGTATCGATTTCGATGAAATTTTGAATGAAAATTGTTAAAATTACGGGGTCAAACATAAGATAATTATTTTTTTCAAAAATCAACCTCTAAAGTGTTGAAATAGGGAATAAAATTTTATATAAAAATCTACACTGATTGTACTGAACTTTTGGCATAAATATAGTTGATAATCCAAGGTTAAACATGGGCTAATTTATTTTTCAAAAATCCGCCCCCGAAGGTTGCAATATAACGAAACAACTCTGTAGTTCACTAAATTAATATAAATGCACGATTAAGTGGCGATCGATTTTTAAGACACATTAAAAACTGATTTCACCAATCTACCTTATTTATTTATTTATTATTTTTTTAGCTTCACGCTGTATCCCGCACACAGCAGGGTAGGCAGAGGGAACCTAGTGTTAAGACACTCCGTTCCCCACTTTCCGCCGAATTCGGAGGCTTGCGTGTTAAGTGGTGGAACTTAACGCCGCGCTTTACCTCGACACCGGAGCGAAGAAATACCTTATTTATATAACATTCTCATATACAGAAGCCACTAGTAACACATTCTTACATCATACCCTTAAAAATTCATACAAAAAGCGAAGCATTTGTTAAAACTACATCTAATCCCAGCCTTAAGTTAGTTAGACGCGATCGCGCACACCTCTTGCGGATTATCGATATCAATGAATACATGAATACTTACTTCATTTGAATTACATCCCTACGTATATAATTATAGGGATGGGTTACGCACGGAATAGAACCCGGGACCCTAGTGTCTATAGCCATTGTGAATACGATTTTTGATAATAGACTTTATTATATATATTTAAGGTTTAATTTTGAATGTCATGGGCGAACGTAAATATCATCCAACGCGTGTCCACGCATAATATGTTCGTATAAATTCTTATAGTTGATGATTTGTCAAGTTTTATAAGTGATTTTAAATTTAAACTCTATCATTGTTGGAATAGGGGTTAAAATTGAGTGTATTTTTTTGTTTTTCGAGATTTTTCACGCTATGACTACGGAATGTAAAATTTAGATTTTGTTAGGATTATTTATTTTGTTATAATAGCTGCCTTGTGACACAGTGATTTTTGCTTCTGTTTTGATATTTTTTTTTGAGTTAAAGTAGCAGATACGATTATATATTGAGGTGAATTTACTTGTTATTTTTTTGGTAAAAGCTGAAGATGTAAAATCATATAAAAAAAGACATTTAGAAAACGTATAAAAATTTAAACGCAGTGGGATTCGAACCCGCGCCTCCTGATTACCGTTCAGGCGGTCACACCACTGAGTCATGCATTCTACTATCCGCTGCGTCGAAATTATTATACGCTTTATTACAACTTATTTTTGTTGTTAGCATCTCTGTAGAGAGATTTTGAGGTGAGGTAAGCGCCTGAACGGTATTCAGGAGGCGCTGGTTCGAATTCCGCTGCGTTCAAATTTTTATACGTTTTCTAAATGTCTTTTTCAATTTTCCTAAGTAAGGCATAACACTTTATCAATGTTAAAAGTATGTAAAATCAAGTTTAGAAGGAAATCTTTTTATACAAATGTATTTTAAGTGAATACTCTGCTAAAGTAATATCTTAGTATGAGAAAATTCCATAGGCGAGTTAGGTTTTCAAGCGAGACACTCCGTTCTCCATTGTCCATAAGAGTTTGTCGTTAATGGCGGTACTTATTATAGTGTAAATACTTGAAGTACTATAATAACATTAATATGTTACATTAGACATTTTTGATAGTCTTTTTTTTCTCTTTGGTTTTTAGACGCCACAGACTCGAGGTCCGCGTACTTTCCAGCTTTTTTTCCTTTTTCTGTTTGTGATTTTTTTCTTGAATTTATTTTAGCGAGTAAGTAATTTTTGATAGTCGAAACATTTCAAAACATTCTCTGCTGTCTTTAGACAGTATAATTATCTTCTAAAAAAGATATTTAGAAAACGTAAAAAAAATTGAACGCAGTGGGATTCGAACCCGCGCCTCCTGATTACCGTTCAGGCGCTCTCACCACTGAGCCATGCGTTCTACTACCAGCTGCGTCGAAATTCTTATACGCTTTATTACAACTTATTTTTGTTGGTTGCATCTCTGTAGAAAGATTTTTACAAATTTCTGCTACAATTCAACACAAATTACAATACAATTTTAACACTTTAAAAATGTTTAAAAGTATTTAATTATCTTCTATACAAATACCTACTTACTGGACAGACCGACGAATCAAAATTACTTAAATATAGACAAAAAAAATAATTTACACTTAGAAAAGACACATTATACACCCCAAATTAATTCAAAAAACCAACTTTCTCAAACTCCAAGCCTCAAAAAACACTTTCAAAAGCTCTTGATGCAATAATTAATGCAGAAATTAACTTTTAAACAATATGAAAATTTGTAAAGGAATTCATTCAATGAATGCTAATAAGGAGACCTCAGTCAATGGCCTTCAAAACCATCAGACTGAGAGAGGGGTAGCTTTACGTTTTGTTTGCTATAATGATTCAATGAATTTTCCATTGGTTTTCTATAAATTAGAATTTTTGAATACTTATTATGGTGGTGGTAGGTATGTTATAAGAAATATGGTATTTAGTGTGTGGTGAGCAGCTGCGGTTTTGTTGATGTATATTGTAGGTTTGATTTTTTATAAAGGAAGAATAAATTTGTTAGGTACTCTGTTTTTTATTTTGTTTCACGCTCTATCCCGCACACAGCAGGGTAGGCAGAGAGAACCTAGTGTTAAGACACTCCGTTCCCCACTTTCTGCCAAATTCGGAGGCATTGCGTGTTAAGTGGCGGAACTTAACGCCGCGCTTTATCTCAGCACCAGAGCGAAGAAAATGGAAAGATGAAATATCTTCACTCCTCGATTGGGAATCGAACCCACAACCAGTCGTTTACAGTCACACGCTTGTGCCACTGGGCCACAACTGGCCACTCTGTTTTTAAGCTATGAAAAATAAATGTTTTACGGTAAATATCAATAATCATTCCTTAAATTGATTTATTCAAAAATGAGACTGTTAGATCAATCTCAGTTTACAGTTTTTGGCTTCAGATCGAATATTAATATTTAGCGTAAATTATTTTAATAATATTTGGATCTTGGTTGTGTTTCTGAATCTGTCTATAGAAGCTCAACTATATGTGTATGTACATTCATATTTTTTTCTAACAAAGATTAGATAAAAATATATATATTCCACGCTTTTTCCCGCATAGCGGGGTAGTCAGAGACAACCTGGTGTTAAGACACTCCGTCCTCCAGTTTCCAATCGAAATTCAGACATCGCGTGTTGAGTATCCGAGCTCAATGCCGCCCTTTGTCTTATGCACCAGCGCGAAGAGATGAAAATTTAAACATAACCATACCCCGAGTTGGAATCAAACCGTCAACCATCACAGTCAGACGTTGTCCCACTGTACCATAATGGCGCTAATAAATGAACATAAAAGCAACTATTACAACCCATACTATTATTGTTTCCGTTATTGTGCTCTATATCGAGTTAAAATTATTTCATTCAAAGATAAAATTTACATCCAGGACTGACAATAAAGTTCAAGCTTCCTGGCGCGCCGTTAACTAATTTAGTTGTGCGTCAGCGTACTTCGAATCCGGATAACTGTATAATAGAGAAGTATTTTCAAAATTTAAACCCTGACATGGTCCGGTTTCAAACGCAGTTGGTTGCAGGTTCGATATCCGGTAGGAGGAATTATAATTTTTTTTAGCTTCACACTGTATCCCGCACACAGCAGGGTAGGCAGAGGGAACCTAGTGTTAAGACACTCCGTTCCCTACTTTCCGCCGAATTCGGAGGCATTGCGTGTTAAGTGGTAATAATAATAAAATTATTTTCCTTTCCCCCCCCTATTAGTGCACCAGACAATAGTTGTCCTGATTTCGGGCAGAAAGTGGAGAACGGAGTGTTTGACGCTAGGTTCTATGTAATTACGGGCTTTGAAGGTAAAATCGTAGCGTTTAGCGCTCCGTTCTCTCTGACTACCCCGCAAGGGATACAGCGTGAAGCAAAAAAAAATATACAAAAACGTGAATATTAATCGCGATAAAACAATTTTAACAAAAAAATTATTACGATTAGACTTTAAAAATAAAAATTGTCAATATGTTTAAAATAATAATCTGAATCATAAAATGAATTACATAAATAAGTACGTATATCCAAAATTCAATAGCAAGCGTAGGCTTAACGGAATATTTATAAAAAACTTTTCTTTAAGAATATACCTAAGTATTTGTTAAAAATGTCTAGAGGCAAAACACTTCACTCTCTGCCTCGTGCACATACGAGTATATCTAATATTAAGGTACTTTACTATTATAAATCTCGAACGACCTCAAAATTTAAAGTTCGTAAACTTGGCTCCAAACAACATAATACGGAATCGATGAAGCATAAATCCGCCAACCATTGTCTCTACAGTTACAATCGTCATGATGAAATCTTACTACGTTATATTACATTTTATTTGAAAGAAGTTTTCCATCGCAATGCCTCCGAATTCGGCGGAAAGTGGAGAACGGAGTGTCTTAACACTAGGTTCCCTCTGCCTATCGAGCTGTGTGCGGGATACAGCGTGAAGCTAAAAAAAAATGTTTTCTATCAATTCTATTTAAAGAATGGATGCAAATTAGAAGTAGATTGGACCAAAGAATCACGTTGTCTCCGTTTTTCATCCCATTAGCGGTAGAATTTCTGATTTTTTCCCTTTTATGCCTATATCATACAAAAAAACGCTTACCCGGTCTAAGGCCTCTCCATCAGTATTACAGAATCTCTCTCCGATTAGTCTGCTATGTGCAAAAAAGCATGTGAAGCTGCTGTCAAAAAGATTTGTTTTTTTTTATTACTTATGTGTCCAAACGTATGGTTACGGTTACAGTGCTTCTTTAAAAATGAGCAAACAAAAAGCCTGAATGATTAAAAAATAAACATGATTCGTCACTATATTACTTTGTTCGTGTAATGATATTCAACGCAAATACATACGGCACATATACATACGTACGCGGCGTTTAGTTCCGCAACTTAGGTTCAGGCCGAAAGTGGAGAACGGAGGGCCTTGTCACTAACTTATCTCTGATTGCCCTCCTATGCGGGATAAAGCGTGAAGCTCTAAACCTGCATAGGTTAATACCAAACGTATAAGTACATAACAACCCACACCTGCGCAGGCGCAGTTTGCGAATCTATCACAGCGAGTGAAAGAGCCAAGGTATTTAGTTTTATTGCCTGGAATTCTAATTTACATTAACTTTATGGGACCTTTCCGTTTTCTATACAAAGAGCTTTTAAATTAACTATCCGCGTGGTTTATATTAATTGATTTTCTTAAATAAGTTTAGTCGTTTAATCTTTCGTCGTATTTACACATTTTGAAATTGAAGTATTTTAACCGAATTAACTGTGTATATTTTTGGTATTCGAAATTAGGAACATTTTCGAAAAATCCGCCGTTTTTAAACACTTTACATAGTAAATTATAATAAGAATATGTTAAAATATTGTAAAATAGTAGGTATTGTATGTGAAACTCGTAACGAAAGCCTTTCTTTATATTCCTGATGAATATATTTTTCCAGTGGGAGATATAGAAAATGTAGTGTAACTGGTTGGTTTTATAAGTATAAAGTGTAAAGCTTCTAAGAAGTGTGGCCGGAGAGGGGCCAGTGGCGCAGTGGCACAAACATGTGACTGCAAACGACTGGTTATGGGTTCGATTCCCACTCGAGAAGTGGAAATATTTAATATTTCCATTTTCTTCGCTCTGGTGCCGAGGTAAAGCGCGGCGTTAAGTTCCGCCACTTAACACGCAATGCCTCCGAATTCGGCGGAAAGTGGGGAACGGCGTGTTGACACTAGGTTCCCTCTGCCTAATCTGCTGTGTGCGGGATACAGCGTGAAGCTATAAAAAAAATTAAATGATTAAATAAATAATAGGTAAAAAGTGTTTACCATTATGATACTATCGTGCCAAACTAGAACAGTGACTGACGGTAATCGTGATTGGAATTGCGATCGATTCCCAAAAAAATTTAGAGTGATCATTATAATTTAATTATTTTATTTTTTACTTTTAAACATTTTTAAAGTGTTATTCCACACTTAGGAAAATTGAAATTGGATAGTAGAACGCATGGCTCAGTGGTGAGAGCGCCTGGACGGTATTCAGGAGGTGCGGGTTCGAATCCCGCTGCGTTAAAATTTTTATACGTTTTCTAAATGTCTTTTTCAATTTCCCTAAGTGTGGAATAACACTTTAAAAATGTTTAAAAGCGTGAAGCTAATAAAAAGTGTTTACCACATCCGTTTATTGATAATATTATTAGATTATATTTTCATGCTTTTAATAGCGAGCTATAAAATGGCATGTCCAGGACTTTATGGGTTAGATATTAGCAAGTTACATCGTTTACTAGAGGCGCACTAGCACTTGACACACGGCGGTTACAAGTGGGAAACACTGCTTGCGTTAATGTATTGAGGGAAAATATTCTTTTTTTTTTTATCTTCACGCTGTATCCCGCACACAGCAGGGTAGGCAGAGGGAACCTAGTGTTAAGACACTCCGTTCCCCACTTTCCGCCGAATTCGGAGGCTTGCGTGTTAAGTGGCGGAACTTAACGCCTCGCTTTACCTCGACACCAGAGCGAAGGAAATGGAAATATAATTTCCACTCCTCGAGTGGGAATCGAACCCACAACCAGTCGTTTATAGTCACACGCTTGTGCCACTGGGCCACGACTGGCCACAATTGAACAAAAGGTGAAAATATTCATACATATTTATTTACCAAGCAAGTTATATTATATACATATGCTATGGGAGTTTCGCCACTTAACAAGTAGTTTCTTTTATTAAGGTGAAAAGTGGAAAACGAAGTATCAAAACATTAATTTCTTTGTGTCTACTTAGTTGATACGGAAAAAGCGTGACGGTAGTTAAAAAAAAAATAAAATTTGAACCCAGTGGTTTAGAATCCGTGTCTTTTTGAAACGGTCCCAGCGCCCTGAATGCTAAGCCATGCGTTTTACTTCTATGTTGAAATTCTTATCAGTTTATTACAACTTATTTTAATTGTTGTTATTAACAAATTTCTGTTACTCATAGACCATTGCTATGAACAGTCGTTTGGCAAAACTGAACGGGTATCACAAATTTAAGGACAGCGCGCTCCCACCGCGTTTATTTTCTTGTATATGTACAGTGTCTCGAAACTATATCTGCCTTACTATGCAAGGAAACACGAAAAAAACAATAATATATTACTGGAACGTCTTATTTTCCTTAAATAGGATAGAATCACAAAAATACACAAAAAAATAGTTTTTTTTACCAGCTACACCCTTTTTCCAGCAAAGCAGGGTAGACAGAGAGAATCGTTTAGTCAAGACACTCCGTTCTCCGCTTTCCTCACAAAATCGAGACATTGCGTCTTAAGTGACGGAACTTAACGCCGCGCTTTGTCTCGGTAACAGAACGGTAGAAAAGTAAAAAATCACCCTTCTTGTGTGGAAATAGATCCCACGACCCCTGATCCTCTAGAACCTAAACACACCTAACACTGCTTATCAGGTTATTAGTAGTAAAATACATTGTCGCATAACACTCTTCGCTGTATAAATTTATATTTACAACTTGTTCGACACTGTGCAACGCTGCTGGCTGGCGTGTAAGAAAATGAGCTGTCATATTGCAATTGATTTTATATGTAAATGCTTCTTATTACGCGGCGGGGTGGTTGTAAAATTTTCTTACCTTATATATTATGTTGATGGGCACTTGGACTGTTTGAGCGTTAAATATAAGTTTATATGTATTTTAAACTAGCAATGCTCTCGCGGCTTCGCCTGTGTAAACTACACTGTAACTACTTCGATTTTCGTTCGACCGCGTTCTTACTTAAATCATAACCTTTGTTTAAATTTATAAGTATATATTGTGATAGCTTTAAGTGGATTTCATCCTGGCGCAGTGGGAGCAGTGAGTGCTTGAGTGTAAAGCACTCAAAAGCGGGTTGTGGGTTCGACACCCCCTCAGTGAAATGTTTATAAAAAAACATTTATGACTAATCCCCGGGAATCGAACCAACTATATCAATCTGGCTAACATTCAGGCGCAGTTCTACTAAGTCAGCAGACCTGACCTTAGTTTTGTTATTTAAGTCTTTCTGGATAATCATGAAAACAAAAATATTTTTTTAATTAAAAATACCCAAACATTTTAAATACGCGATTAATCCAGTTAAAATACTTTCATTTAAAATGTCTAATAATCGCAAAGACCGTAGAATTTATAATTTATGTATTTATTGTTATAGACGCCTAATTATTATATGTTTTTTTACATAATTAAACCTAATCTAAAAGCATTATTACAAAAACCGGTACAATCTGAACAACCTAATAGGCTATCTCAAATATTTTATTGAAGCAATCTCGATAACTTTGCAAGCTGTCACCAATACCGATACATAGCTTTAGAACTGTGGCGTAACTTTCAATTTGCATTACGATTAAAATACGCGATCCAAGTAAATTAGTACACTCCCGTAAATACTGAATGAAATCTAGACATTTAATGATTATAATTATCTGTATTGATAAGATTAATAAATAGCTGTACCTGCACGAGAGCCGTTTATGGTAATATATGGTAAATAATATAGATTTAATGGATAATTCTAATTCAATAGTTCTTTTGTGATTATTTATTTTGGATTAGTATTTTTTGTTTATTTTGACATTTACGCATTATCGTCGTTATATGATACAATAAAGTTTACATGGACTTTTAAACAATTTGAGAGGAACCATTACTGTGTATAGTACATATGGAAGTACTCGTACTATATTTATTGTTAGGTAGTTCATTTTTATGGTAAATTATGTGATACTCAAAAAATTAAAGGATGCAACTTGTTTTTTATTTTTTTTCTTTTTTAGCTTCACACTGTATCCCGCACACATCAGGGTAGGCAGAGGGAATTTAGTGCTAAGACACTCTGTTCCCAACTTCCCGCTGAATTCTAGAAGCTTTGCGTGTTAAGTGATAGAACTTAACGCCGCATTTTGCCTCGACACTAGAGCGAAGAAATTGGAAATATTCATTATTTCCATTCCTCGAGTAGGAAACGAACCCTCAACCAGTCGCTTTCTAGTCATACATGCCTCTGCGCCACGACTGGCCTCAAAATAATAATAATTAATTAATTTATCAAAAAAACACAAAAAGTAAGCCAGTGGGAATCATATTATATGAACACTTGGCCACTGGCAGCTAATATTAGAACTATATCATTCAATGACAAAATCGAAGCTTTTAATTAACATCAATAATTTACCTATTCATAAGTATTTATTCATACATTTCACAATTTAATTTACTTATATTAAACGGATATTACGAATTACAGATTGCTGATAAATTTGGGCCAGTCGTGGCGCAGTGGCACAAGCGTGTGACTGTAAACGACTGGTTGTGAGTTCGATTCCTACTCCAGGGGTGGAAATATTTAATATTTCCATTTCCTTCGTTCTGGTGTCGAAACAAAGCGTGGCGATAAGTTCCGCTACTTAACGCACAATGCCTCCGAATTTGGCGGAAAGTGGGGAACGGAGTGTCTTAACACTAGGTTCCCTCTGCATACCCTGCTATGTGCAGGATGCAGTGTAAAGATAAAAAAAATATCAAAAAGTATTTATTCATACATTTCACAATTTAGTTTACTTATTTTAAACGGATATTACGAATTACAGATTGCTGATAAATCGATAATAAATTATATTGGTAATTATCGTATGTCAATACAGTGAATATTGATTATGTGCATTATGTGTTACATATAGGGCTTATGTAAAACTATTGGAGACTTCTTGGTTTGGTGGGAAAGAAAGATTTTTACTTTTAAACATTTTTAAAGTGTTATTCCACACTTAGGGAAATTGACCACGCCTCCTGAATACCGCCCCGGCGCTCTCACCACTGAGCATTCAGGAGGCGCGGGTTGGAATCTCCCTGCATTCAATTTTCTATACGTCTTATAAATGTCTTTTTCGAAGAAAGATTTTATTAGAATTATATGTATGTGAGTACTACGTAGCACAGGAGACAGTACGAGGCAGTGTCTCACTGTAATCGCAATTGGTGTGGGTTCGATAATTTTGTAAAATTATTTTAATTTCCTGGCTATAGTAGCAAGAGCGCGGCGTTAAGTTTTGCTACTTAACTTGCAATATCTCGATTTCGCACGCAAAGCTTAAAAATAAGTGTATTAACATTAGATTCTCTTTGACTATGATGCTGCTTTATTATATGTATAAATTTATAATTAAAAAAATTGCGACTGATCGATGTCAGACAATGCACACTCCATTCCACACTTTATTGTTAAGTGGTTTATAACTGATTTAACCGCGTGATTCGTTCTGTAAATGGCAAGTGTCTTAGTGATGAAAATAATAGAAAAAAAATAGATAAAATCACAGAAGAATTTTTACGAACAAGCCAACGTATCAATAATACTTTATATACGTAAGTTGACTTGAAATAACTTTGCAGAATATTAATTAATGCTTGTATTAATCGATATTTATATAAAGTGACATTGAGTAATTCTAGTGCAAGTATATTTGCTAATATCCTTTGCAAAATATTGAAACATATCCAGAAGTACCACCTAATGATATGTACGAGTATAATATGAACAGTCGAGTCAAGGATATATTTCCCCTTACCTTTTATGGACTGAATTAGACATATCCTTCGGAAAAAATGAACCAACAAGTGAAAAAATGTTTTAAGGCACCAGAAACTCCTTTAAGGAACTTTCTTATTTTTCTGAAATAAAAAAAAACACTTAGGTTCTGATGATGATAATGTCTTCCTTTTATCCCTCTTCAGGGACATAGGGCTCGTAGAAGGAAGTCCCACTGCTCTCGATTTTGTGCTTCCAGGTCTTGCCAGCCCAGACTAAGGTTCTAGACTACGAAAACTAGCGATGAATAGTCTTGGTGACTAGGTGACCACATATTTTTTTTCCTTAGAAACTCCATATTATTGAGCTTTTGTTCATGCAGTACGTCAAAGAAATATATTATTAGCAAGTTGAGTACTAGAGACTTTAAAAATTATGCAAAGAGGAGCAGGCAATAAATATGCCAGCCTATAAAAACTATTAACATGGTAATTATATGATAAATTAAATAATTTAATGTTTTTTAAATAGCGTTTTTGGAATGAGGAACGGAGTGTCTCAACACCAGGTTCCCCTTGCCTACCCTGCTGTGTGCGGGGTACAGCGTGAAGCTAAAAAAAGGAAACAAAAATAGTGTTCTGTCACTCTGTTCCATCAAGTTAGTTAAGTTTTGAGTGACGTAACTTAGTGACACCCTAAATAGTGTTACGTCACTAACTTCTCTATTTTCTCCGCAACACATACAAAATTTAAAAGAATAATATAATAATAAGTTCTATCCATTTTAAAACCTTTTCAATAACAAAGCCAGTCTATATAGAGTACCTATAACACGACAGCACGCAATGTACCCGCGAGACTAACAAGCACGCCAGCAAGGGAACATGACGTCGAGCCATATTAGGCTTTTAAATACATTTTAGTATACAGATTAAGTTTAATTTTCTAAACGTAAATTTGCTTTTGATATAATTTATTATTAGACTATATTATTATTACTGATTATCCCTATATAACAGGGTCTTGACACTAGCTTCTCTTTACCTACCCTATTATAGATATTCTCTTTACCTACCCAATTATTTTAAATAAGATCGTTCCCCCTAATGGAAATCGAAGTCATGACCAGTTGCTTTTATAGTCAGACTTTGTCTACTGTGCCACAGGAAAACTAGAATATTATTACTTTTAAAAAAAATGAAATCCAGGCTATTTCCATGGTATCATTGTGAATATATGTATAATTATATAATATCTGTAAATGCTTGACTTAAAAAAATAAATAAAAAACAAACCGTCCCGGTGAGTATCTTACGCCGGTCTTCTCAGGTCTGAGGCATTAACTTTAGTGAACCGGTGTTAAATTGTTTGACGTTCAAAAAATGAAGCATGTAACTTCTTACTTTGAATAAAATTATGTGATTTTGACTTTGACGTTTTCACCCGGATCTAAGACACAATTTTACCTTAAACGCTATTACAACTCAAACTGTCAATGGGAATGAAAGCAGAAAAATGCGAAAATTATTTCAGATTATTCCTCCTGGTAGAAATCGAAACGACAACTATCGTGTACGTAGTCTCAGACACGTCACTGTGGCCTCGAATTTTCACTGTTTCTATCAACAATTCATTTTAATACTTTCTAGTACTTCCGTGTGGAAGAGAATAGAAAAATATTTTTTAACATTTTTAAAGTGTTATTGGTCAAGTGTAGTCTCAAGACACTAGCTTTTCTTTACCTACCCAATTATAGATATACTCTTTACCTACCCAATTATTTTAAATAAGACCGTTTCCCCTAATGGGAATCGAAGTCACGACCAGTTGCTTTTATAGTCGGACGTTGTCTACTGTGCCACAGGAAAACAAGAATATTATTACTTTTAAAAAAAATTAAATAAGACATTTAGAAAATTGAATAAGACATTTAGAAAGCGTATAAAAATTTGAACGCAGAGGGATTCGAAATTGCACCTACTGAAAACCATCTAGGCTGGTTTTCGGTTTCCTGGCGATTTCCAGGAGACGCTGGTTCGAAGCCCTCTGCGTTCAAATTTTTATACGTTTTCTAAATGTCTTTTAGAATATTATTATTATTTTTTCATCTTTTCACATATAAACGTAGTGTCAAAACTCTACGTTCTCCACTTTCAGCCCGAATGTCAGACATTGCGTGTTGAGTGGCGGATATCAACGCCGAGCTTTGTTTCTTCAAAGCGGAGATATAAAAATTATTTAAATATATAACCAATACCAATACCAATGAAAATCGAACCCACGACCACTCGTTTTACAATCAGACGCTGTTTCACTGCAGCACTATGGTTTCATTAAAAGGTTATTCCGGCTTATAATATTATGAAGCGATCAATAATAACATAGTATAAATAGAAATATAACGAAGAACTAAAATACTCAAATAGACATTCTATTGCTTTTAGATGATAATTAGCACGCTTTTAGTAGTTCGAGTTGTATCTATTTATTAATTTATGTTATAATTTATCTTAGAATATATGATTTGGTCCCACTTTTTGCTGTTCGTTTAAATTAAAAAATTGCACGTGTATCCGGATGTGATGACAATATAATATTTTTATAGGTGCTGAAAATGAATTTTAAAAAATATATATTTTTTTATAAAGGGTATTTTATATATTTAAAGATCTATATTTTTATATAATGGAAATATTTAATATTTCCATTTTCTTCACTCTGGCAAAGCAATGCCTCAAGAATTCAATAGAAAATGAGAAACAAAGTATCTTAATACTAGGTTCCCTCTGCCTATCCTGCTATGTGCGGGATATAGTGTGAAGCTAAAAAATAGCACTACTTAATATTATTTATAGATTTATTAATAGAACACTGTATTTTTTTCAATTAAGGATATTAATATTTGCCTAATTGTTTGTGCGGTGTTAAGTACCGCATATTATATCTAAATATAGCGGAAAGTGGAGAGCTAAGTCACTTATCATTAAAGCCCATGTCAAAAACTTAATTTTAAGATGTGGTTGTGTCATTCTGTTCCCTGTTTTATATATGGTTTAAAGTTATAAAGCAATTTTATGAGTATCGACATTAATTATTAAACACGATAAGATTAACATCGTTATCGGTTGAATAATTTGACATTTAAATTTGAGTTTACATAATTAATTATAATATAAAATTAATTTTATGAGGTCACGTATCTCAAATGTCACCAAGATATGTGTATATTTTTACATATAACATTTTTTTTTTTGCTTCACGCTGTATCCCGCACACAGCAAGGTAAGCTGAGGGAATCTAGTGTTAAGACACTCCGTTCCCCACTTTCCGCTGAATTCGGAGGCATTGCGTGTTAAGTAGCGGAACTTAACGCCGTGCTTTACCTCGACACCAGAGCGAAGAAAATGGAAAAATTAAATATTTCTACTCCTCGAGTGGGAATCGAACCCACTACCAGTCGTTTACAGTCACACGCTTGTGCCACTGGGCCACGAGAGGCCACAATTTTTATATATAATATCGCATAAATAATTTCGTCTACTTTATATGACTACATTTTGATGGCTGTTTATGATTAGAATTACATAGGAAATTTGTATTGTTCTTATGAACTTACTAGCGACCCGCTCGCGGCTTTGTCACGTGAACTACATAATTGTTTCGTTATATTGCAACCCTTGGGGGTGGATTTTTGAAAAAATATGTATCCTATGTCAGACCCTGGAGTTTTCACTACTTTCATTCTTAAATTTCATCCAAATCAGACCCGTAGATTAGCCATGAAAGCGTGACAGACAAACAGACAGACTTTCGCATTTATAATTTAAGTGTGGATATAGCTTTATTGGTGAATAGCTTCACGCTCTATCATGATTAGTAGACTAGAGAGAACAAGAGACTCCATTCTCCATTTACTTAAAATTAGAATATCTGAAAATACTATAAAGCGATTGTGTATGAGGCCATCGCGGAACTTCACTCTGGTAAGGCGAAGCGAAGCGTTGAGTTTCACCACACATCACGAAATATCTCAATTTCATGAAAAACGGAGTGTCTTGCCACTAGGTTCTTTCGGTCTACCCAGCTATGGGGTAAAAATAAAAGTAAAAAATATTGAAAATGTAATTGATGCATTCTATATAGTATCATAATATCTCCGAGCAATTAACACATGTTAATCGATTCTAAATTAGATAGAGCTTAGCTAGAATTATACATAATTTTGAAATGAAACTATTTTTAACCGGATTAATTGCGTATATTATTGGTATTCGAAAATACATTTTTAGAAACCCGACGTTTCGAACACTTTACAGTAGTCCGTGGTCACAGGTAGACTGAGGTGGCATTCGTCTGTCAGTTGATACATTATTATATCAAACTACCGCCAACGATTTCTTAGTTGCCTCGCGTACTGCCCTGGATTCTTGCAGAATGAGCTGACTGTATCATGCCCTCTGGTGTGGTGATTTTGAGACTTCAAAGTTTTTAGAATTGGGTCCCAGGTGGTAGAAAGTTTCCAACCGTCTTCTCTATTGAAATTTGGATGTTTTTGTATTTCAATAGCCTCGCGGATCATTCTAGGGATATATCTATTTTCCCTAGCGAGAATATGTGGTTTATCAAACCTTATGTAATGGTTGGGCTTATCCGTAGTATGCTCACACACAGCTGACTTTGATGCACGCCCATTCTTGATATCGGAGATGTGTTCCTTCACCCTAGTACCGATGCTCCTCTTTGTTTGGCCAATGTAAGATAAGCCACAGTCACAGTCTAGTTTGTATACACCTGCACACTGTAAAGGAATATTACATTTAACTGGTCTCAAGAACTGGCTCACTTTTTTGTTAGGCTTAAATATAGTTTTTATCGAAGCTCTTCTTAAGATGTTGCCAATCCTGTCTGTAACTCCCTTCACATAAGGTAGAAGTGCTGGTTGTCTCTCCACTGTGAGCGGCTTGTTGGTCTTCCCACGACGCTGGCGGGGAACTGGCAGCTTGTTCTGATGAAGGGCATTCTTCACCTGTCGAAGCTCGTCCCCTAGGTGTTCAGCGTCGCAGAGGTGGTGGGCTCTCTGAAACAAAGATTTGCCAACGGTAGATAACTGTGTAGGGTGGTGGTGAGATTCACCATTGAGATATCTATTAGTGTGGGTGGGTTTCCTATACACTGTGTGGCCTATTGTGCCATTGGGATTTTTAATTACTAAAACATCAAGGAAAGCTAAAGAATTATTTGCCTCTAATTCTATTGTAAATTGGATATTGTTATTAATAGAATTAAGATGGTTTAAGAATATATAAATGTTATCTGTAGGTAAAATTGTGAAAGTATCATCTACATACCGCTTATATATTCTTGGTAGACAGGGTGCAGTGCTGAGAGCCATCTCCTCAAAGTCCTCCATATATATATCTGCTATTACGGGGGACACAGGCGAACCCATAGCAATGCCGTCTATTTGTAAATAGAACACTTGATTGAACACTAGATATCCAGATGTTAAGCAGTGTTCTAAAAGTTCAAGATATTCCATAGGCATTTGTTTTTCCTCTAGCTTCCGCTTGACAATCCTGATGCAGTCCTTTATGGGTATACTGGTGAACAGTGACTGGACATCAAAACTAACCATGGTCTCATTGTTAGCTAACTTAAGGTCTTTCAGTCCGCTAACAAAATGGTAGGAATCCCTGACATAAGATGTTGTGTGGCCACGCAGCGGAGAAAGTATTTTCGCAACGTGTTGAGCCAGTTTATACGTCGGCGTATCGATTTGGCTTACTATTGGACGAAGCGGAACATCTTTTTTGTGTATTTTTGGTAACCCATACAACTTTGGAGGTTTACACAACTAGGCACGAGAGATTTAATGTCAAGATGTAGTTTTTTCGCGTGTTTAGATATTAAATCGGATGTTTTTTTGAGTATTTTTGTTGTAGGGTCTTTGTCAACAATTTTATAAGTTTTTTGATCCGATAACAAAACTGACATTTTTTGGTTATACTCGTCGGTGTCTAGTATAAGTGTCTAGAAATAATAACGTGCGTTGAGGACTGCTTATACAAAAACCAGGTTTTGAAGGAAGATTCGGAGGCGATTCGTCAAGATATATCTGCCATATTACGCCGTAGTAAACCACCTAAGTCCAATCTTTCTCGTGATGAATCTCAGGCTCTTAGAAAATTACGGCAAAATGAAGATATAACAGTCCTTAAAGCTGATAAAGGTAACGCGACGGTTATACTAGACACCGACGAGTATAACCAAAAAATGTCAGTTTTGTTATCGGATCAAAAAACTTATAAAATTGTTGACAAAGACCCTACAACAAAAATACTCAAAAAAACATCCGATTTAATATCTAAACACGCGAAAAAACTACATCTTGACATTAAATCTCTCGTGCCTAGTTGTGTAAAACCTCCAAAGTTGTATGGGTTACCAAAAATACACAAAAAAGATGTTCCGCTTCGTCCAATAGTAAGCCAAATCGATACGCCGACGTATAAACTGGCTCAACACGTTGCGAAAATACTTTCTCCGCTGCGTGGCCACACAACATCTTATGTCAGGGATTCCTACCATTTTGTTAGCGGACTGAAAGACCTTAAGTTAGCTAACAATGAGACCATGGTTAGTTTTGATGTCCAGTCACTGTTCACCAGTATACCCATAAAGGACTGCATCAGGATTGTCAAGCGGAAGCTAGAGGAAAAACAAATGCCTATGGAATATCTTGAACTTTTAGAACACTGCTTAACATCTGGATATCTAGTGTTCAATCAAGTGTTCTATTTACAAATAGACGGCATTGCTATGGGTTCGCCTGTGTCCCCCGTAATAGCAGATATATATATGGAGGACTTTGAGGAGATGGCTCTCAGCACTGCACCCTGTCTACCAAGAATATATAAGCGGTATGTAGATGATACTTTCACAATTTTACCTACAGATAACATTTATATATTCTTAAACCATCTTAATTCTATTAATAACAATATCCAATTTACAATAGAATTAGAGGCAAATAATTCTTTAGCTTTCCTTGATGTTTTAGTAATTAAAATTCCCAATGGCACAGTAGGCCACACAGTGTATAGGAAACCCACCCACACTAATAGATATCTCAATGGTGAATCTCACCACCACCCTACACAGTTATCTACCGTTGGCAAATCTTTGTTTCAGAGAGCCCACCACCTCTGCGACGCTGAACACCTAGGGGACGAGCTTCGACAGGTAAAGAATGCCCTTCATCAGAACAAGCTTCCAGTTCCCCGCCAGCGTCGTGGGAAAACCAACAAGCCGCTCACAGTGGAGAGACAACCAGCACTTCTACCTTATGTGAAGGGAGTTACAGACAGGATTGGCAACATCTTAAGAAGAGCTTCGATAAAAACTATATTTAAGCCTAACAAAAAAGTGAGCCAGTTCTTGAGACCAGTTAAATGTAATATTCCTTTACAGTGTGCAGGTGTATACAAACTAGACTGTGACTGTGGCTTATCTTACATTGGCCAAACAAAGAGGAGCATCGGTACTAGGGTGAAGGAACACATCTCCGATATCAAGAATGGGCGTGCATCAAAGTCAGCTGTGTGTGAGCATGCTACGGATAAGCCCAACCATTACATAAGGTTTGATAAACCACATATCCTCGCTAGGGAAAATAGATATATCCCTAGAATGATCCGCGAGGCTATTGAAATACAAAAACATCCAAATTTCAATAGAGAAGACGGTTGGAAACTTTCTACCACCTGGGACCCAATTCTAAAAACTTTGAAGTCTCAAAATCACCACACCAGAGGGCATGATACAGTCAGCTCATTCTGTATCAGTTTGATTAGCTTAGGTAGTAAAATTTATGCTAAAATTTTAGCGAGAAGAATGCAAGAGAGATCTGAGAGGCTGTTGTGGGAGGCCCAAGGAGGCTTTAGACCTGGAAGAGGGTGTATGGATCAGATCTGCTCCCTCCGCATGATCACAGAGAAATTTTTGGCTGTAAACCAAGAAGTTTTCTGTGCTTTTGTGGATTTGGAGAAGGCATTTGACAGAGTTGTGCGAAAGAAGTTATGGGAGATACTGCCTCGGTACAATGTGAACGGACCCTTGTTGCAGGCTGTAAAGTCTCTTTACCGAGATCACTCAGCCTGTGTACGAGTAGGAGCTGGCATGTCGCCTCGGTTTGATATTCAATCGGGTGTCAAACAGGGTTGTGCCATGTCAGCTTGGCTGTTCAATTTGTACTTGGATAGTTGTCTCCAAGGAGTGAAACAAAGCGATATGGGAGTGAAAGTGGGTGACTTGAAGGTAAACTGCCTGTTGTACGCAGATGATGCAGTGCTTATTGCATCATCAGAATGCGAGTTGCAGGCATTGGTCACCATCCTGAAAGCTGGGTGTGAAAATAATGGTCTAAGCCTGAATGCGAGTAAAACTAAGATTCTGGTGTTTGAAAGAGACGAAGAAAGAACGGAATGTAAGATCATGATTAACAGAAAGAAATTAGAACAAGTGAATGAAGTGGTATATCTGGGAAGTATGTTTAGCAGAGATGGAAGGTATGATATGGATGTTGAAAGGCGTATTGCTGCCGGTAACAGGGTTAACGGTGCCCTCGCTGCGTTGATGCGACGGCGGAACGTGAGCATAGCCGCACGTTTAGCTGTGCACAATGCAGTGCTGGTACCGACGCTGCTATACGGCAGCGAAACGTGGGTATTGCAGAAGAAGAATGAAAGAAAGATGAATGCTGTGGAGATGAGATCTCTTCGAAAGATGTGCGGAGTCAGCTTAGCTGACCGAATCCGCAATGAAGAGATACACAGAATGGCAGGTATTAGCGAGAACGTCATAGTAAGAATGAAGAAGGGCGTGCTCAGGTGGTTTGGGCACGTCGAGAGGATGAGTGATGGAAGAATGGTAAGAAAGATCTATGAAGCAAAAGTGAGTGGTAAGCGAGGCAGGGGGAGACCTCGGTTGACCTTCGAAAACACAGTATCGATGATACTGGAGGAAGGTCACGTAAAAAGCATGAGGACCCCCCGGAGGGCGTGTATGAAGAGGTTGATGACTGTGGACGAGGCGAAAGAAGTATGCAGGGACCGTAGCGTTTGGCGCTCCGTTCTCTCTGACTACCCCGCAAGGGATACAGCGTGAAGCTAAAAAAGCTCATTCTGCAAGAATCCAGGGCAGTACGCGAGGCAACTAAGAAATCGTTGGCGGTAGTTTGATATAATAATGTATCAACTGACAGACGAATGCCACCTCAGTCTACCTGTGACCACTGACTACTGTAAAGTGTTCGAAACGTCGGGTTTCTAAAAATGTATTTTCGAATACCAATAATATACGCGATTAATCCGGTTAAAAATAGTTTCATTTCAAAATGTGTAATAATCGCGAAAACAAAAGATCATATTATTATATAAGTCTGTTCTAGAGTTATAACTGTAGGGTTGAGACTGTTATGGTGTAGTGGAATTAGTTGAGCACATAAAGATTTTTGATTCGAATTTGATTTGGGGAGAGCTAATTCTATGTTCAGTTTGTCAAAAATTCTATAAATTTTGTTTTTCAACTTGTATCTAGGCATGTTCTCTATGTAGGCACTTATTGAAGTATGGAGTCACTAGTAAAGAGCTCACTGCTTGAATACGAAACAAAAGGTTAGCGCAAGAAACAACATTCTACGGCGTTTAACAAGCTCACAGTGGGGAGCAGCCCCGCACGTACTTCGCACGACAGGTCTAGCGCTATCGTTTTCTGCGGGCGAATACGCTTGCCCAGTTTGGAATAGGTCCGCTCACGCTAAGGAAGTGGACGTAGCGTTAAATGAGACGTGCCGAATAATTACTGGTTGCCTCAAAGCTACTCCACTTAACAGGATCTACCCACTCGCTGGTATAGCACCCCCAAGCATCCGTCGTGAGGTAGCATGCTCGCTAGAGAGAGCTAAACAGGAAAAGGACCCTCGACATCCTCTATATGGGTACAATACGTCCCGGCCCCGCCTGAAAAGTCGCCATAGTTTCTTAAAGTCAACCTCAGCTTTGGATGGCGATCCGGGTCGTGCCAGGGAACTGCAGTGGCGGTTAACCCACTCACCTCCTCCAGACTTTGTCCCTCCCAAAGAGTGTTTACCGACAGGCCACGAGCTCCAGTGGTCAACTTGGAAGTCACTTAATCGCCTGCGCAGTCAGGTTGGCCGTTGTAAAGATCTTCTTGCCAAATGGGGATACATACCCGAACGTGACACACGTTGTGACTGCGGTGCCAACCCACAAACCATGGCACACCTGCTCGCCTGCCCCAATTGTCCGTCCACTTGTTCAAATGACGACCTGATTGAGGGAACGGAGCAAGCCGTTGACGTGGCCAAACACTGGCAAAATATCATCTAATCTGGTTCATTGACACGAAGAAGACTAGTAAATATTTTTTTTATCCTCTTCCGTATAGAATTATATTAATTTAGAATTTTGATAGTAACAGTGAAAATTCGAGGCCATTCAAGGCCCTGACTATATTCACAAAACGTTACGCCACTTAATACGTAGTGTCTTGGTCTAGTGTCGTAGTGTCTCGGGCGGAAAGTGTTTAGACACTAGATTCTCTCTTTGCCAAAAAAGTGTGAAACTAACAAAAAATAGATATAGTTTTATAACCCAATTTTTTTGGAATTATTTTAAATATTTAACCTTGAGAATGTCAGTCTATAAGTAACGTTTTAATAACGAAATAAGAAGAAACACGCCTAACTGCTTGAAAGCCTCGGGCATTGAACCCGCGACCTTTAGCACAAGTAACTTACCGATTCTACACGAAACGGCTTTTAAATAAGATATATTGTATGGTTAAAAAAACTTGGAATGGCTTAACGAATTTAAATACAAGTAAAGTTGTGGCCAGTCGTTGCGCAGTGGCACAAGCGTGTGACTGTAAACGACTGGTTGTGGGTTCGATTCCCACTCGAGGAGTGGAAATATTTAATATTTCCATTTTCTTCGCTCTGGTGCCGAGGTAAAGCGCGGCGTTAAGTTCCGCCATTTAACACGCAGTGCCTCCGAATTCGGCCAAAAGTGGGGAACGGAATGTCTTAACACTAGGTTCCCTTTGCCTACCCTGCTGCGGGATACAGCGTTAAGCTAAAAAAAAAATACAAGTATAGAATAAAAAAAAGACAGGTAAAGACTTTATATATGTAAGAAGTATATTTAACATTTTTAAAGTGTTACTTATGCACTTAATATATGAAAATTATTTATAGATTACGTAGAAACATTTTTGGGAACAACAAAATAAGTTGCAATAAGCGTATAAGAATTTACGACGTAGCCGGATGTACAACGCATGGCTTAACGGTCAGAGTGAGCGGACGGATCCCAAGAGACACGAATTCAAATCCTGCAGCATTCAAAAAAATGTATACGTTTTTTAATAAGAATTTGGGAATATATATTTTAGGTTATGAGTTAACAGTGAGAAGTTAATGTTAAGATATTTCGTTTTATGCTTTGGCCCATATAAGAGGGAGCGCGTGTGCACCTAACACCGCACTATGTATGCGACGAAATATGTAATGACTTGCCCTTGTGAGCTATAAGCG
This sequence comes from Dryas iulia moderata, assembly GCA_019049465.1. Classification (NCBI taxonomy): domain Eukaryota; kingdom Metazoa; phylum Arthropoda; class Insecta; order Lepidoptera; family Nymphalidae; genus Dryas; species Dryas iulia. Next base: position 1,127,370 of record CM032426.1, read on the forward strand.
TCAATCAACTTATGAATTACGAATATTTTAATTGGGTAAAAATTAACATCACAGAAATCCCCTTTATATTTGACATATCACAGCGTTTAGTTCGGTCACTCAATGTCTTTAATTGAACGGAAAACAGCAAACGAAAATAAGTATAATAAGTATGGGTGGTAATGCGACTTGTGGCTTCGATCACACTGGTGTCGAGGCAAAGCGCGGCGTTAAGTTCCGCTACTTAACTCGCAATGCCTCCGAATTCTGCGGAAAGTGGGGAAACGGAGTGTCTTAACACTAGGTACCTTTTACCTACCCTGCTTTGTGCAGGATATGGCGTGAAGCAAAAATAAATATTTTCCCAATAACATATCTTATTTCAACGTAAACCGTATAAAGCCTTTAAGAGTCAAGTAAAGTTAAATTTAAGGTATAGTTTGGTTTCGTAAGCGCACTTCTCGCCCACGTGAGGCATTGTGTAGAAGAATCGAATTACAGTGTAAAATTATCATATCTTCAAGTGTTTTTCCCATTTAGTGAGGAGTAGAATGATGATAGTGTTAAGACACTCTGTTCTCCCCTTTTTGTTTAAAGGTATTATTTTAAATGATTATATTCTTCGTTTTTGATTAATAACATCTTGAATACGAAAATATTTAATACTAGCGGCCCGCTCGTAAGTGTACATAAGTTTTCGTTATATTGCAACCCTCGGTGGTGGATTTTTGAAAAATAAAGTAGCCTATGTTTAACATTGGATTATCAACTATGTATATTCCAAAATTCATTACAAACAGTCAAGCGGTTTAGATTTTTCATGTAAACTTGCATCGCCTATTTCAAACCTTTTGAGGTTGATTTTTGACAAAATAAGTAGCCTATGTTTGACCCTGGATTACTTACTACATTCACTCTGAATTTCATCCAAATCGGACCCGTAGATTAGCGGTGAAAGGGTGACAGACAAACAGACAGACTTTCGCATTTATAATATAAATATGGATTATGGATTTGTAGTTTATATATGTATTTTCCACTCGGGGTCATGATTATATTTTAAATATTTTAGTTGTTCTGTTCTCCTGTCTATAAGAAAACACGGTGTTGATTCCGCCACTCGAAGACAATGTCTTGACTCTGGTCAATTTTTCCCTAAATTTGTAATCGAACCTGTAACCATATGTACATTTCACCATTCTCCCATTTAACCACGATGGTTTTTAAGTCAAAGTTTTGTTTTGTAAACGCGCCCGTCGCCCACGTGGCGGATCTTATCGCTGCAGAGGAACGAATGACAATATACTTTGTTTAAAGTAATGGAATTCACAATAAATCTTGCGAGTAACTTACTATGCTGATGTTTTCTTTGATTTTTGATTTTCTATTTGAAATACTAGTTTTTAAGCTTTACCTATGTTTAAAGGTGATCTTTTTTTTTAGCTTTACGCTATATCCCGCACACAGCAGGGTAGGCAGAGTTAAGAACCTATTGTTAAGACACTCCGTTCTCCACTTTCCGCTGAATTCGGAGGCTTGCGCGTTATGTTGCGGAACTTAACGCCGCGCTTGACCTCGACACCAGAGCGTAGAAAATGAAAATATAATTTCCACTCCTCGAGTGGGAATCGAACCCACAGCCAGTCGTTTACAGTCACACGCTTGCGCCACTGGGCCACGACTTATATTGAAAATCTTATTTCTTATGAGTTATATTTTATCCAGGCAAATGAAAATCTTCAAGGTTGTCACACATTTACTTACGTTTTCTTATTCTCGCTAGATTTCAATTTTAAGTTCAATTTAAAGACGTCACGCGCAGAAACTAGAACATTCATCCATTATTTATATTGAAAAACATAAATTACATAGATTTTTAAGTCTAATGTTATATATAATGTCCCCTATTTTTGCGCCCAGTAATATAAATCCTTAGAGAAACTACTCTTTAGAAGAATAGAAATTTATTTACATATTTATGGATATCATATTTTTTACAGTTTCATACATTTTCTCGCATAGTAGTAGTAGTAAAAGAGACACCTAGTGACTAGACACTCTTCTTCCGCTCGCCTGAATTCAATACATTATGTTTCGAGAAAGGTATTTCAACAAATAACAGAAAATGTTTCACTTCCTTCAACACAGCGAAGAAATGAAAATAATTAAGTTATCTAATTAAGTTACTAATCAAGTGAGAATTGATCCCATAACCAATTGCAATTACTGCCAGATCCTGTTCCACTATGCCACGATGGGTGCAATATTAATAATATTTTTTTTTATTTTCAGGTACGAATTGAAACTGTTAAACCTCATTTGCAAAGTCATTATGTAAGTATATAGTATAAGTTTATATGAAAAATATTAATGCGTGAAAAAAAAACCTTTAGAGTTCATATTCTGAAAATTATACCAAGAAGATATGAAATTCCTATACAAAAGAAGAGCAAAGCGTCCCTTTGCTCTTCTTTTGTATATTTTAATTATTGATTTATTAGAAATACTGCAGGTAATTGGAAAGACTTGGAGGCTTGAAAGACTTTTAATATAAAGAATACATTAATTGCCATGGCAATTAATTTCTAAGTGGCCAGTCGTGGCCCAGTGGCACAAGAGTGTAACTGTAAACGACTGGTTGTGGGTTCGATTCCCACTCGAGGGGTGGAAATTATATTTCCATTTTCTTCGCTCTGGTGACGAGGCAAAGCGTGGCGTTAAGTTCCGCCACTTAACACGCAAGCCTCCGAATTCGGCGGTGCGTGGGGAACGGAGTGTCTTAACACTAGGTTCCCTCTGCCTACCCTGCTATGTGCGGGATATAGCGTGAAGCTAATAAAAAAAAAATAATAAAAAACAAAAATCTACCTCAATTGTTCCACTAGTAGAGTTTACACTAGATAAATCTATTTAACGAAAGGTTTTTTATCGAGTAAACGATCGTTGTAGATACTACCCCGAAATAGTTGAATATTTACATATGTCATTATAATATAGACAAATATATAACTATGACGCTTAATTACTTCACATAAGACAACTTGTCTTAGCTTAGCTGTGCGGAGAATAGAGAAAAAACACAAACAAAATATATATTTGCTCATAAAATAATGAAAATATGTGCAAATAATTCAAATTTTTAAAATTATTTTTTACACCTTCACGCTTTTTTTCTCGCGGGGTAGTCAGAGATGAAATACCACATCGCCTATAGTGACAGAGAACCTAGTGGCAAAACACTACGTTCTCCACATTTCGCCCAAAATTTGACACTTAACATAAAATTCCTTCACTCAGCACACAGTACCTCACAGTACAGTATCTATAATACTAAATGCCTTAACAAACACTTAGAAATACTATAAAACTTAAAGATAGCAATTAAGCAAGTACCTACTTTGTTGTAGTAACTTTACTTAACTAATAACTTTTCATCCGAATAAGGCATAAAAGGCGGTTTATGGCATATAAGGCAAAGGCTGGTGTTCCTCATTTAACGCAACTTTGACCCACTGGGTCTGGGTGACATTCTTAACCTCGGTTGAAACGAATAAAAATACTATTATTTACTTGTTTTTTTTCTAACTTCACATTGTATCTCGCACACAGCAGGGTAAGCAGAGGGAACCTAGTGTTAAGATACTCCGTTCCCCACTTTCCTAGGAACACTTTCCTAAATTCGGAGGCATTGCGTTTTAAGTGGCGGAACTTAACACCGCGCTTTGCCCCGATACCAGAATGTAGAAAATGGAAATATCAAATGTTTCAACTCCTCGAGTGGAAATCGAACCCACAACCAGTCGCTTTACAGTCACACTTTGTGCCACTGCGCCACGACTGGCCCCATTAACAGAATTTAGTAACAGAAAGCCTTAAGCTTGCAAGTGTAATGTTAAATCGTTGCGTCCTACGCAGACTGATACAATTCCAAAAACACATGCACATATTCCTAACATTGTTTTGTGTGATTATACAAAGAAAATTATTAAATTTTCTACATTTACTATAATCTTACACATATTTTTTTGAGTAATTATAAAATTATAACTTTATGATTTCCTATATAATTACCTGTTGATTTCACTGTTACTTTCACCCTGCCCGATATATGCGTAGGGTTGTATATAAAATTAGGCACAAATAACATAATGTTAAGACACTCCCTTATTTTAATGATGTGACGTAATACTCGACTGGAGAACTAAAAAAACTTAAAAATCATTTTTTCATCCTACAAAGAATCAAATTTAAAACCATCGCATATAAAGTGAAACATTTTCACATCGCCATAATTCATATTTAAATATGCTCATTAAATAAATTGCAAATTTACCACAAAAAAGATTCTAGAAAACAGACTAGCTTTATAATCAATGTCTTACAAAAACGTCCAATCAATACATAATCTCGAACGAATTTGATTTATTGATAAATAATTACATCGATGATGACACCTCTATGCAATTAAATGACTATTGCACATTCAAAAGTAATGACCCACAAAAACCTCTTATACGTGTACGGACAGACAGAATTTTATATATAAATATAGCAAATACTACCTTAAATACATAGGAATAAAGTTTAAAATGCTTTACTATAATAATTTAAACCAAAATAATCTTCAAAGTCAATTAAATTTGAACTTAAAATCTCTAATATTAAGATTCAAAATACAGTAACTTGAAAACATAATTGGGATCTAAGAACAATTTTCAAAACGTGATTCCTTCGAGTTGTTTTATAATTATTATAGAAAATACCGAAATACCTTTGTTTATTTTACACAACCTTGGCACGTTCACTTTTGTTCGTAGAAGTAGCCATGGGATTTGATTTTAAAATGTTTTTTAAAACTTAAAATAGTGAGGCTAGTTGTGGCCTGTGGGCGCAAAGTGTGATTGTTAACGCGACTGGTTATGAATTCGATTCTCACTGGAGGAATTGAAGTATTTAACATTTTATTTTCTTTGCTCTGGTGTCGAGGCAAAGCGCGGCGATCAGTTCCGCTACTTAATTCAGCGGAAAATGGGAAATGGATAGTCTTAACGTAAGGTTTTCTCTGTGTACGCTGCTGCGTGCTGGATGTAGCGTGACGATAAAAAATATAGTCAGAATCGTAATCAGAAAAAAATCATAGATGGTATTGATAATTATGTTTTGTCTTATCAGATATAGTCAGAGAGAACTTAATGCAAAACAATATTTTTTTTATTTTTATTTTTATTGAAGAAAGAGGGGCAAACGAGCAGAAGGACTACTTGATGGTAAGTAGTACCTTCGCCCATGGACATCCACAAGATTAGAAAGGTTGTGGATGCGTTGCCGACCTTAAGGGGGGTGGAGGAAAGGAGGGAAGAAGGTTAGGGATGGTGAGAGTAGGGAGAACCTCTGGTCTAGAGGTTCCGCCCGAATTCGAGACATTGCATATTGAGTGGTGAAACTCAATATCCGTTTTTGTACTGATCACTAGAGCAAAGAAAGATAAGAAAAATAATTAAATTACCATTTTAGGTAGGCGGCAATCGAACCCACAACTAATCGTGATTATAGTCCAACGCTGTCCCACTGCGCTAAGACTACCTTAGACGCTTAAATTGTATGTAAATACTTATAAAAATTTTGAACAATTTTTTATACGTTTTCTAAATGTCTTTTTCAATTTTGCAAAGTGTGTAATAACACTTTGAAAATGTTTAAAAGTATTTAATAAATAGCATTCTCTCTTGCCAAACGATTGTTCGTAAAATAATCTTTGCAAATTATCTAAATTAACCAATTTTCCTCTAGGAATAGAACGTGTAACCACCGCGTACTTAAAAATAAAAGCATTTTTATATTGTGGCCAGTCGTGGCCCAGTGGCACAAGAGTGTGACTGTAAACGACTGGTTGTGGGTTCGATTCCCACTCGAGGAGTGGATATTATATTTCCATTTTCTTTGCTCTGGTGTCGAGTTAAAGCGCGGCGTTAAGTTCCGCCACTTAACACGCAAGCCTCCGAATTCGGCGGAAAGTGGGGAACGGAATCTCTTAACACTAAGTTTCCTCTGCCTACCCTGCTGTGTGCGGGATATAGCGTGAAGCTATTTATTTATTATTTTTTATTTTTATAACTAGAACCGTCAAATCTCTAAACTTGTACCATACCACAAGACCGCGGGGGTCAAATAAATCTATAGGAAGGCACTATCTCGCGGCTCAACAGATAGATATGAAAGTCTTCATTTATATTACTTTAATTGTGAAGCGTAATGATGTATGCGCCTTATTTGTTACTAGTACGTACCAGATCGTATATTAATTAATCGTGTCGGCTTTTGTCTTAAGGTCTTGAGAAAGTAATTAAGCTGTACTGACTGTGCTTTTGCTATATCACTCTTTGTAATGTGTGGGGAGACTTCTTTTAAAAGCTTTTTTTACGTTAAGAATTACTTTTTCTTTTTTCGGTTCATTTTGGCAGAGGACACCTAGTGTTAAGACACTCCCCACTTTCCGCCGTATTCTGGAGGCATTGCGTGTTAAGTGGCGGAAGTTAACGCTGCGTTTTGCCTCGACCTCAGACCGAAGATAATGGAAATAATAAATATTTCCACTCCTACAGTGGGAATCGTGTCACATTTTGTGCCTCTGCACTACAAATGGTTTTATAGTTTTTAGGATAATCATTTTATTTCTCTTCATTCTCTTATATTTCATAAAACCTAAGGACTAAGGCATTTTGAAAACGTATAAAAATTCGAACGCAGCGGGATTCGAACCCGCGCCTCCTGAATACCACCACTGTGTGGTGGTGAGAGCGCCTGGACGGTATTCAGAAGCCGCGGGTTCGAATCCCGCTGCGTTCGACCTTTTAAACGTTTTCTAAATGCGTTTTGCAATTTTCGTTAGTGTGGAATAACACTTTAAAAATGTTTAAAAGAACCTAATGACTCTCTGTTCTCTACTCTCCGCCCGTATTAAATATTTTTACATAATATTAAGAATTTAAATGAGTGAGAGATTTCAGTGACCTCTAGCATAGCAAAGTCAAAGTCACGGCTATAATATAAATAAGAAATACAATTGTAACATTATGTAATATGTTTTCATAACAGCACGCTTTTGTTTTCAAACAAGGTAAAGTTACTATAATACAATAGGATTATTGACTTACTATTTCCTTAAGGAATTGTTAAACATTGCAATAAATGGTTTCTTAGCTTAGAAAGTTATTTATTTTTAATATTATATACATACTAGCGACCCGCTCGCGGCTTCGCCGCGTGAACTATTTCGTTATATTGCAACCCCCCGGGGCGCCTTTTTAAAAAATAAAGTAGCTTATGTTTAAGCTTAGATTATCAACTATATTTATGCCAAAATTCATTACAATTGTTCAAGCGGCTTAGATTTTTCATGTAAACTTTCCTCTATTTCAACCCTATAGAGATTGATTTTTGAAAAAATAAGTAGCCTATGTTAGACCCAGTCACTTTTAGTTCATTCATTCTAAATTTCATCCAAATCGGACCGGTAGATTAGACGTGAAAGCGTGACAGACAAACACACAGACTTTCCCATTTATAATATAAGTATGGATGTAGGGGCCAGTCGCAGAGGCGCAAAGTGTGACTGTAAAGCGATTGGTTGTGGGTTCGATTCCCACTCGAAGAGTGGAAATATTTAATATTTCCATTTTGTTCGCTCCGGTGTCGAGGCAAAGCGCGGGGTTAAGTTCTGCCACTTCACACGCAGTGCCTCCGATTCATTTATATGCAATTCAAACAATTAAAAATGTCCCATAATGGCATAACTAAAAAGAATTTCTTTCAGTTTCAACCTTTCTACTTTACTTTACCAGAGCAAAGAAATGAAATAATTGAAGTATGAGCATTCCTCCGAGTGAATGAATTTTAGTTTGGTGGTAGGAGATTCGTTCTCCGACTGGCTCGCGACCACTATCATGTCAAAGACGAACCGCCAAATATCTTATGATGTGTTCCGGTTCGATGGCATGTAAGCCAGCTCTCCCTATTCCCACCATTCCCATCCTTCCTCCCTCCTTCTGTCCTACATTCCCAAGGCTGGCAACGCGTCCATAACTCTAATGTTGTGGATGTCTATGGGCGAAGGTAACCACTTAACACCAGGTGGGCCTTCTGCTCGTTTGCCTCCTATATTCCGTAAAAAAAAAAAAAATGAAAATCGAACGCAATCAACGCATTGACAACCAGACGCTATCACAACACGTCACAATGACATTGTATTTCATTAGGTACTTTAAATTGAACTAAATTAATTCCCTCTGTCTAATTAATAATTAGACAGAGGGAACCTAGTGTTAAGACACTCAATTCTCCACGCACTGCCAAATCCGAAGGCATTGCGTGTTAAGTGGCGGAACTTAACGCCGCGTTTTGCCTCGACACTTAGAGCAAAGAAAAATAAAATATTAAATATTTCCACTCCTCGAGTGGGAATCGAACCCACAACCAGTCGTTTACAGTCACACATGGTGCCACTGGGCCACGACTGGCGCCACGACTTTACCGCTAATATTTATTATTTATCTCATATATCAATTTTAGAAAAAATATATGATTTTTGTTATAAAATTAAGAAATTTATATTTAAATCGTGTGGGTTTGAAAATAAAGTCATTATCAGTAAACTCAATTGGAATTCTGAATGCCGTCTATTAGATCACTATCTAAAGTGGCATTGTTATCTCACAATGGCCAGATACGATTTATTGACTATGGTAATAAGATAGGTTAGTTCTGGGTAAATTACTATTATAGTTGCGTTACGTTTGTTTACTATAGTTGGTATAGTAACGTGATGCAATTTAGTAAATGCAGTTTTTTTTTGTATTTTTTAGCTTCACGCTGTATCCCGCACATAGCAGAGTAGGCAGAGGAAACCTAGTGTTAAGACACTCCGTTCCCCACTATTCTCTTGTTTATTTATTCGTTCAATAATGATTTTGGAGTAAAAATATTTTTTAACTCTAATAAAGAAGATACTCTGGTTAGAAGACAAAGCGTGATGTTGAGTTCTGTCAATTGGCACGCAATGTCTTAGTTTCAGACAGAACATGGAGAACGGAGTGTCTCGACACTAGGTTCTTTTTGACTACCCTACTATAGGAAAAAGGTGTTAGAGAGAATCTACTGTCTGGATATTTCGTTTCCCAATTTGTTATTAATTGCGTTTTATAATAAGTAGGAGAGCTCAAATCCACTTTCCTTGCCTGAACGGAGAAAAAGTCGTATAAATACAACTATTACAAAAATAACCATATACCTATACTAACGAGTAGGTATCAAACCAGCAATTTAGGATGTACATTAAGCTGTTTCTATACTTTGAAAAACATATTATTATGATAATCAAACTTATCTTGTTATAAATATAAAACTGCATTATTAATAATTACCATTTATTCAAAAAAATCATCAAAAAATTTCAAAATAAACAATTTATACGAAATTGAACCGAAAACCATCGTATATCATTAAATGAATTATCATCCATATCATTATATTAAAACTGGACCACATTATGTTAATACCAGGTAGTAGGGGCCAGTCGTGGCGCAGTGGCACAAGCGTTTGATCGTAAACGACTGGTTGTGGGTTCGATTCCCACTCGACGAGTGTAAATAGGTTCTTTTTTTATTTTCTTTTTTTTTTTTTTTAGCGTCACGCTGTATCCCGCACACAGCAGGGTAAGCAGAGGGACCTAGCGTTAAGATACTCCGTTTCTATATTTCCACTTCTCGAGTAGGAATCGAACCCACAACCAGTCGTTTACAGTCACACACTTGTGTCACTGCGCCACGACGTGTAAATATTTAATATTTTCATTTTCTTCGCTCTGATATCGAGGCAAAGGCGGTAAGTTCCGCCCCTTAACACGCAATGCCCTCGAATTTGGCGGAAAGTAGGGAACGGAGTGTCTTAACACTATGTTCCCTCTGCCTACCCTGCTGTGTGCGGGATACAGCGTGAAGCTAAAAAAAAAAAAAGAAAACCATCGTATGAATGAATTATCATCCATATCATTATATTAAAACTGGACCTCATTATGTTAATACCAGGTAGTCGATAGCCTTACAAAATTTGTTAGGCCAAACAATAAGAAAGTATAAAGCTTTAACAAGGCACTTAAGTGAAACTGGCGCATTAACGCGAGGTGATTTGATGGGATCGGTTATTAATTCTTCTTCGTGACTTGGACCGTAAGCTTGGTTTTGGTAAAAGATGTAATCTTATGTAGGTTTTTCCTACAGCTATATGCTATATGATACAGCTTTCCTATCCTATAATGATACAGCTTTACATGTAATGGCTACCTAAAGAATTTAGAGTTGAGACACTCCGTCCTGTATTTTTTGCTCGAAATTGGCTGAAATAGAGGAACGAAGTGCGTTTTCACTAGGTCCAATATTTGTAAGTTAGGCTTACATTTGAAAATTAGAATTTGTAAATTTAGATTTGCTTGGCTTGGCTTGGCTTATATATTTTGTAAACTAGGCTTATAAGCAAAGATTCACAATTTATGTCACATAATACATAAATTACATACACTGATGCTGCATTTAACTATAAACACGATTAATTGCGGGTTTGATTCCCTCTCGAGGGAAAAATATGATTTCAATTATAACATTCGAATTTAATTAAAGCATACATTAAAAATTAATTTAAAGTACGGCGTTAAGTTCTGCTACTGAACACGTCTTAATTTCTGGCTGAATGTGGTGAAAATGTCTTGAAACTAGGTTCTGTCTGACTATCCCTGGTATGGAGGAAAAAATTTTTTACACAAAAAAAAGAAATAAAAATCTTTATTGGAATTTAAAAAAACAATACACAAAATATACTACGATAACGGCTACATTACTTGTAAACTGTGTTGTAGTCTTTAACACCCTCCGCCTAGAAAGGACTGAACAAAATTCTGAAAGTATATCCATACTTATATTATAAATGCGAAAGTCTGTGTGTTTGTCTGTCATGCTTTCACGGCTAATCTACCGGTCCGATTTGGATGAAATTTAGAATGTAAGTAGTAAAAGATACTGGGTCTAACATAAGCTACTTATTTTTTAAAAATCAACCGCTAAAGGGTTGAAAATGGGGATGAAAGTTTATATGAAAAATCTAAACCGCTTGACCGATTATACTGAATTTCGTATTCGTATAAATATAGTTGTTAATCTAAGCTTAAACATAGGCTACTTTATTTTTCAAAAACCCACCCCCGAGGGCTGCTATATAACAAAACAGTTATGTATGTCACGGCCGCGGGCCGCTAGTTTGAATATAAACTAAAAACTTATCAAAGTCAAAATAATGTTACAATTACAAAATATTAACATAATAATAATAATCGATAAAAACTAAATCGCATTTACCTCTTAACTTGTACCAGATGAACATATCGCCTAAGGCAGTATCACACCTCCACCTAAGCTCAGATAATCATCGGCATTACGGACGAATATCCAAAGCTAGTTATAAATATGCATCTAATAAGCTATAATTTGTTCTTCCTGATGATTGTTTGAAATATAAACCTTATTATACGTTCATATGTTTACGTATAAATTATAGATAGATTTAATTTTATCAAAATATTCCTTAAATAGATTTTTAATATATATCTTTCTTATAGCTTCACGCTGTATCCCGTTCAGAGCAGGGTAGGCAAGAGGAACCTAGTGTTAAGACACTCCGTTCCCCACTTTCCGCCGAATTCGGAGGCATTGCGTGTTAAGTGGCGGAACTTAACGCGCGCTTTACCTCGACACCCGAGCGAAGAAAATGAAAATATAAAATATTTCCACTCCTCGAGTGGGAGTCGAACCCACAACCAGTCGCTTTACAGTCACACGTTGTGCCACTGCGCCACGGTTGGCCCCAACTTGTTTTTTAATATTTAAAGTCTAGATTTCATGTGGAAAGAGGAAGGAGTGTCTTGACACTAGGTCCTCTCTCTTAATATAAATGTGTCTGTCAGTATTGTTCGTTCGGTAGCGCAAAAACCGTGTTGATGAAAAGAGCAGGCGAAAGCTCAACTGTTGCGCTCTAAAATATTGAAATATATTAAATGAAACATTTATATATCTTCTATTTAATTTTTGTATGCATTTTATAATCATTTTTTTATATTAGTCCATGTGGAAAATGAACCTGTTATTTCTTTGATAGAAAAAAAGTTAAATTAAGCATACTTAGAAAATTGATAACATATAAATATTTATTAAAAACCATGACGATACCCTTCCAAAAGAATGCTCGTAGCTTAATATTTGGGTAGCAGAAATTTATCAAATCTCTCTATGTGTGACATGTTAACGATAAAAATAAGTTTTAATAAGTGTATAAGAATTACGACGTACCCAAATGTAGTTCGTATGGCTTAGCGGTCAGAGCGCCTGGACGGTCACCGAAAGACGCGGGTTCGAATCCCGCTGCATTCAAACTTTTATCCATTTTCTTAAAACTGCTTAACTCTTTGAATATCGATAAAGATATTATTACCACACGCCTGCTTAACTATTCATGATTTCAGAAAAATCCTAAAAAGAATATAAGCACAAAAATATATTTCCATTTATAGATTCATAAATATTAATGATTTATAAGTTATAACTTTATGAATAGGCTATCGTAGCGCAGAGGCACAAAGTGTGACTGTAAAGCGACTGGTTGCGGGTTCGATTCCCACACGAGGGGTGGAAATATTTAATATTTCTATTCTCTTCGCTCTGGTGTGGTTTGTGCTCTTTGTGCATTATGTGTTTTTAGTGGCGGAACTCAACGACGCGTCTTGTCATTATTTCTTATTTTTATATGAACTAAAATACTAGAATAGAAAATCCATACTTATATTATAAATGCAAAGTCTGTTTGTTTGTCTCTTACGCTTTCAAAACTAATCTACCTATCCCATTTGAGAGAAATTTAGAATAAAAGTAGTAAAAAACCCAGGGCTAAACAAAGGCTACTTATTTTTTCAAAAATCTACCTCTAAAGGCTTGAAATACGGGATGAAAGTTTATATGAAAACACTAATCCGCTTGAGCGACTGTAATGAATTTTTGCATAAATATAGTTAATAATTCAAGGTAAACATAGGTCACTTTATTTTTCAAAAATCTAGCCCCGAGGGTTGCAATATAATGAAACAGTCACGTAGTTCACGCGGCGAAGCCACGAGCGGGCCGCTAGTATTTAATTAATGGAAAACATGGATTGTGGCCAGTCGTGGCCCAGCGGCACAAGAGTGTGACTGTAAACGACTGGTTGTGGGTTCGATTCCCACTCGAGGAGTGGAAATATTTAATATTTCCATTTTCTTCGCTCTGGTGTCGAGGTAAAGCGCAAAAGAAAACACATTGGTATATACGGTATTACAGATGGACAGCAATTAAATCAAGGTGAGTTACTATAAAATAATAAATTGTATTGACACTAATATAAAACCAAAATGAATAAAAACGCAGAACACACACGTTAACCGCATTTTAAATGAAATTATTATCACTAAGTTGTTCATTTTAGCAATTTTATAGGTTTTCATAAAATTGTTTAGATTTTGTGCAAAATTCATTCAACATTTTTAACCTCATTCCGAGAACTGTGGGAAGTAGTTCAAATGATATAGCAACTTGAAAGTTGATAAACGTTAATAAACAACGTGGTAGTGCATTTGGTTCTTTCTGAAGGTAAATTTATGTTTTGAAATTATCGAATTTTTAGATTTGTTTAAATAAAGTACATAGTGTCTATAAAATTTAAGAAAAACGATTGTAAAAGAATTTTAAAACTTAGGAATTAGGAGAAAGCGTTTGAATGCAAACATGGTTGGATGTAGGTTCGATTTCCATTCGAGGAAATGATTAATTTGAATTATTTTCATTTTGCCGCTATATTACCTAAGAAAAAGTGCGGCGTTAAGTTCTGCCACTCTCTCTGAGGAAAAGTGAAGAATAAAAAAGTGTTGACACTAGGACACTCTCTGTCTACCCTACCTATTGAAAAAAACGTAATTCTTTAAAAAATAGAAGAGAAAGAGAGACATAACTCTACGTTCTTTTAGCCTACGAACGTTCTTTTTACCTTTAGAGTGATGTGTTTAAACTAGCGGCCCGCTCGCTGCGTCGCCTATGTTTAACCTTCGATTATTTATCAACTATGTATTCCAAAATTCATTACAATCGGTCAAGCAGTTAAGATTATAACCTTTCATCCCCTATTTCAACCTTTCATATAAGCTTTCATCCCGTATTTCAACTTTTGGGGGTGAAATATTGAAAAAATAAGTAGCCTGTGACCCTAGATTATTTACTACTTTCATTTTAAATTTCGGTAGATTAGCCGTGAAAGCGTAACAAACAAACACACAGACTTTCGCATTTGTATTATAAGAATGGATAGAAAAAAGATTTTAACAATAAACTGATAAATTAAACCTTTGGAGACTAAAAGTGTCGTGTATTTTTTATATTCTATACATAAAGTACGATGTGGGGCAAACAAATATACCTACCTACTTGTTTTGAAAAAAAAATAAAAAATTAAATAGCTTCACGCTATGTCCCGCACACAGCAGGGTAGGCAGAGGGAACCTAGTGTTAAGACACTACGTTCCCTACTTTCCGCTAAATTTGGAGGCATTACGTGTTAAGGGGCGGAACTTTGCCTTGACACTAGAGCGAAGAAAATCGAAAAATTAAATATTTCACCTTCTTGAGTGGGAATCCAACCCACAACCAGTCGCTTTACAGTCACACTTTGTGCCATTGCGCCACGACTGGCCCCTATCAGTTTTAGGGTATCAGTTTTTGATAAAATTAAAGATATTGTGAAGCAGTAAGACACCGTTTAACACGTGGGTGGTGTGGGTTCGATTTCTACTCAGTGGAATAATATTTTTTTTTTTTTTTTAATAGCTTCACGCTATATCCCGCACACAGCAGGGTAGGCAGAGGGAACCTAGTGTTAAGACACTCCGTTCCCCACTTGGGAATTTGGAATAATTATATTTTAATTAATTTCCTTTTCTCTGTTCTGGTGAACAAGACATAGTGTGGCGTTGAGATTCACCATTCAACACGCAATGGCTCAAACTCTTCTAAAAGTCTCTCTCTGACGATGTTAACGTTAGATACGTAACATTTTATAAATATTAGAAAAATACTTTTTTTTTAAACATTTTTAAAGAGTTATTCCACACTTAGGAAAATTGAAAAAGACATTTAAAGAATCTTTAAATACTTTTTTTTGTTAACCAAGACCCCCAAAATATGACCAAAAAAATATGCCAAACCAAAAAAAAAACAGCACCTCTGTTGTTACACGTTCGGTTTTCGACGCGACCGGAATTATAATTGACTTATCTAACCGACAAAGCAACAAATCTCGGGCTGATGAGCTCGTATACGAACGAAAGCGGTTATTACTCGGTAACGGTGAGTTGAAAGAAAATGCTGTCCGTTTTATTGAACATTTCACAGATTTGAATATTATGGACGTATTTTGAATTTTATGATAGAAATGTCGAGGTTATTGTGGCACAGTGGGACAGTCGTAACTGTATAGTCGATGGTTGTGGAGTCTTTACATAATTCGACAATGTCTCGGATGCAGGCGGAAAGCGACGGAGTAATCCTTACTCTATATTCTCTATATTTAGCATGCTATATGGGTAAGCAAAACTAAAAAATACATTAAAAATTAACGCTAACATTAGTGGAAATAAACTGGACGCATTGTAAAAATAATTTACATAATATAATACTTCTTTTAAGTATGTATCGAATCTTTAACTATCACATTTACATTCAGATGCATCTTACTGTGTCAACACAACTAAAAAAATGGTTCAAATCATTGTCTGTAGTCACAGTACAGTGATTTTTTTATGCCTGTTATCTTTATTTTTATATCATTTTTACACATAACTCTATCTGTATTAAGATTTTTTAAAAATGTCATTTTTTTTAGCTCCACGCTGTATCCCGCACACAGCAGGGTAGGCAGAGGGAACCTAGTGTTGAGACACTCCGTCCCCCACTTTCCGCCGAATTCGGAGGCTTGCGTGTTAAGTGGCGGAACTTAACGCTGCGTTTTACCTCGACAACAGAGCGAAGAAAATGGAAATATAATTGCCACTCCTCAAGTGGGAATCGAACCCACAACCAGTCGTTTACAGTCACACGCTTGTGCCACTGCGCCACAACCGGCCACAAAATGATATGATTTTAAGATAAAATAAAATGTTATGATTTTAAGATAAAAACTTCAAAACAATAACTATTCTAGTAATAAAATAGTAAGTAAAAAGCACAAGAACTCAGCAAAATCCAACCCTTTAAACCAGTAAGTTATTGGCAGGTAGAAAATCAAGGCAATTTAAGTTTCGTTTGTATTTAAAATGCCATTACATTGTCGAAGTTTAATTTGCTTTCTGAAACTTGTAATGAATTGCTCATTGTGCATTGAAAGTTGCTTTCTCGATACTTAAAGCTCAGTGTAGGGTGACCATATTGTATGCTGCGTAGTGGGACAGTGTCTAATTGCAAATGTGATCGGCTACGGGTTCGATTCCCATTCGTTAGTATATTTTTATTGCTTTAGTATGAATATTTCATAGGTTCGTACCTGTACCTAATGGGTGAATGAGTGAACGTATGTAAATCAATAAATGTATAAGGTAAATATGATGTTATATATGCGTATACATATAGGTGGAGTGATGCTTTTGACATATTAAAGTGTTATTCACACTTCAAAAATTGACATTTTTTTAGATTTTCTTTAGCATCCCGCACACAGCAGGGTAGGCAGAGGGAACCTAGTGTTAAGACACTCCGTTCCCCACTTTCCGCCAAATTCGGAGGCTTGCGTGTTAAGTGGCGGAACTTAACGCCGCGCTTAGCCTCGACACCAGGCGAGGAAATTTGGAAATATTAAATATTTCCACTCCTCGAGTGGGAATCGAGCCCACAACCAGTCGTTTACAGTCACACGCTTGTGCCACTGCGCCACGACTGGCCCAATTGATTGGCTTTTTTACTTTTTTGGCTGGATTTTTTAAGATGAAAAAAAAATTGAAAACAGCGGGATGCAAACCCGCGCCTCTTAGGTACCGTCAAAGCACTCTCACCTCTAAGCAATACGTTGTACCATCAGCTGATAGTAGAACCTATGGAGTGATCATTTATTTTTTATTATTAGGAGACGTTTTAACGTAGCCACTATTTTTACGTTTCCTTTAAATTTTGATTGTAACACTTTAAAATGTTAACATAGTGCTATAGATTTTTAAAATGCTAATTCCAATGTCATATATAAAACGTGGCTACCCTAGCTGTAATTTTTATAGTCCTTCAAAGCTCTCATACGTTACAGGTCTTAATAATTAAAATAAACGAGTGTAACACGAATGTTACTATTAAATATACTTTTTACGAGTTGTCGCTCTGCTTCGTTTGCTTGGGCTTGTGGATTATCATTTCCTAGGCAAGAAAATTCTTAACATTGTTCTTCGCTAAAAAGTTATACACCAAAAATATTTTTAAAATCCGTCCAGTAATTCTGATGATGAGCCAGTACAATCATTCTCTTTTAAATTTATTGACTGTTTTTTTTTTACTGTATTTACTGTTTTACTATTTTATAACATATTGGGGGCAGTCGTGGTGCAGAGGCACAAAGTGTGACTATATAGCGACTGGTTTTGATAATGTTTACCTAACACGCAACGCCTTCGGTGAAAAAATTCGGTGGAAAGTGGAAAATGGAGTGTATTAACACTAGGTTTTTTCTTCCCTGCTATGCGGTAAAAGCATGCAGCGAGAAAAACTTTAAACATATTAATATTTTACATATATTGTGGCCAGTCGTGGCCCAGTGGCACAAGCATGAGACTGTAAAACGGCTGGTTGTGGGTTCGATTCCCACTCGAGGAGGGGAAATTATATTTCCATTTTCTTCGCTCTGGTGTCGAGGTAAAGCGCGGCGTTAAGTTCCGCCACTTAACACGCAAGCCTCCGAATTCGGCGGAAAGTGGGGAACGGAGTGTCTTAACACTAGGTTCCCTCTGCCTACCCTGCTGTGTGCAGGATACAGCGTGAAGCTAAAAAAAAAAAAAATTACATATATAAGTTGTAGAAAATATATTTATTATACGCTGCTCAGTAAATAAGTGTAAAATCAAATCATTATCACAATTGCATCCAGCACCATCTTTATTAGTTTAGTTTACAAGCGTTTGTTAACAAGTGATGTCACTTTCACACGAACGCAGTTCAATAAAATAACTATTTATTCAGGTTAAAATCCTATAGGGAATTGTTCTTATATACTAAGATTGATTGTTCTACTAATATAAGTCTGGTTAGTGTGATATGTTTATTTTGTTTTGATATGTAAATCTGTGTGGTTTATTGTACTGTGTGGTTTCTTAATAAATAATACACATAAACAAGAAACAGAGAAAAAGAAAGAGAGAGAGAGAAAAAAAAACAGTGCAAAATAGTAAAGAATTTTTTGAAATGAGGCCAGTTGTGGAACGCGATCGGTTGCGGGTTTGATTCCCACTCGAAGAGTGGAATTTTTTTATATTATTAGTGAAAATAATTATTATTTCCGTTTTTTTTTTTCGCTTTGGTGCTGAAGCAAAACGCGGCGTTAAGTTCTGCCACTTAGCACACAACCTTCAGAATTCGGCGGAAAATAGAAAACGGAGAGTCTTATCACTCGTTTTCCGTGAAGCTAAAAAACCAAAGAACTATAATTAATACGGAAGAAACCTAGCAATAACTGAACATTTGTCATTTTTGTTTCCGATTTATTCGGTGAAATAATTTAACCATTCTTTTTTGAATCAGGTTGTATAAAGGACTTAATGTCACGACATTTAATTTTCTTTCCGTCCGAATTAAAGGCGTTGCTGTTAATGGATCTAAATAAAAATAATTAAAATATAATCCCAATCCAAGTGGCCAGTCGTGGCCCAGTGGCACAAGCGTGTGACTGTAAACGACTGGTTGTGGGTTCGATTCCCACTCGAGGAGTGGAAATTATATTTCCATTTCTTCGCTCTGGTGTCGAGGTAAAGCGCGGCGTTAAGTTCCGCCATTTAACATGCAAGCCTTCGAATTCGGCGGAATGTAGGGAACGGAGTGTCTTAACACTAGACTCCCTCTGCCTACCCGAATGTGTGCGGGATACAGCGTAAAGCTAAAAAAAAATAAAAAAAAAATATAGTCCCTGTCTCCTGAGAGATTTGTGTGAGTCCTAGTGTCAAATATAACGCCGCGCTTTATCTCAGGTACCAGAGCGGAGAAATAAAAATATTTTAAATATTTTATTTCCCTAAAGAGAAAATCGAACCTGTACTAGTAGTGGCTACAAAAACACTACGCTACTAGTAAGTTTTCTCAAAATTACTATTCCATTATTAGAAATATACAATACAAATGGCAACATTCCTTAAGTGACATTATAACATACATACATACATTTTTGTATGTTAAAAACACCTATTGTTCTACAGAGTATTCATTATTGTCCAAAAATTGTTAATTCACTGTGTCTGTGTCTTACGCGAGCTGCGGCGTGAATTTTAAATAGTTTATGTTTCTTAATGTGTTTTTTATAAAACAAAAGTTGTAGGTAGGTAATTAGACAAGTCTTAAAATAAAAAAATAAAATAAATATTGTATACTAGCGGCCCGCTCGCGGCTTCGCCGCGTTAAATATTTCGTTATATAGAAACCCTCGGGGCGCATTTTTAAAAAATAAATTATCCTATGTTTAAGCTTAGATTATCAACTATATTTATGCCAAAATTCATTAAACTTGGTCAAGTGGTTTAGATTTTTCATATAAACTTTCATCCCCTATTTCAACCCTTTGGAGGTTGATTTTTAAAAAAAGCCTATGTACTACTTTTATTTTAAATTTCATCCAAATCGGACTGGTAGATTAGCCGTGAAAGCGTGACAGACAAACACACAGACTTTCGTATTTATAATATAAGTATTGATGTAAGGCCAAGGCAAGCCAGTGAACGTTTCACTGTAAACGGAATTAGTTGTAGGTTGGATTTGAACCTGGAGGAATCGTTATAGTAAATTATTTTCATTAATATCTGAGAAAAAAAGCGCGGCGTTAATATCTGGCGTAATATCTGAGACCTAAAGCCCGGCGTTGAGTTCCGGCTTTAAGCACACGCAATGACTCCATTTTGGATGGAGGGTGGAGAGAGTGACACTAGATTCTCTTTTACTACCAAGAATAAGCGTAAAGGTGCAAAAAAATCATTAGAAGTGTGAACATCTCACTGCTAAATATTTTCCAAATTTGAATAGGTCTGGATCACTAGATCTAGAGCATTATAATAATTCTCTTTTTTGGGGACCAAAGTGAAGTAATGGAAATAATTAAAATCTGCTTCACGCTGTATCACGCACACAGTAGGGTAGACAGAGGAAACCTAGTGTTAATACACTCCGTTCTCCACTTTCTGCCAAATTCGGAGGCATTACGTGTTAAGTGGTGGAACTAAACGCCGCGCTTTGCCTCGACATCAGAGCGAAGAAAAATATATATTTTAAATATTTCCACCCCTCGAGTGGGAATCAAACCTACAACCAGTCGTTTACAGTCACACGCTTGTGCCACTGCGCCACGAATGGCCACAAATAGTTAAATTCAATATTATAATAATTATTGCCTAAGTGGGTATCGAACCCACATCCAACCATATTTACCGTTACCCTGTCCCACTCCACGATCGTCTAATAAAGTAATTCATTTGAACAATACTCTAATTTAGATATCGTTATCCCAACAGTGAACGATGACTCTATCTATCCATCAATAACAACCTTATCTTAATATATTCAGCAATTTCCATACATCTCAGATCGGTTTACTCTATTTTATCGTGAGACCACCATTTTAAATATATTATTCTCACTGATAACGTGACTCTTGAACAAGACAAGTAAATCGTTAATTATTCAAAATACTACGGAGGATGGAGCAGGTTCGTTTTCTTGTTAAAGTAAATAATAATGAATACGTGAATTTAATTAGTTTTTTTTTAATATTTCGGGGCCAGTCGTGGCGCAGTGGGATAAACGTGTGACTGTAAACGACTGGTTGTGGCTTCGGTTCCCACTCGAGGATTGAATATATTTATTGTTTCCATTTTCTTAGCTCTGATATCGACCGCGGCGTTAAGTTCCGCCGTTTAACACGCAATGCCTCCAAATTCGGTGGAAGGTGGGGAACGGGGTGTCTTAACACTAGGTCCCTCTGCCTACCCTGCTGTGTGCGGGATACAGCGTGAAGCTAAACAAAAACAAAGTAAAAATAATTAAATGAAACAAAATCTGATTTATAATTCCACCAGCCATATTAGGCCCTAAATATCAGCAAAACGGCTTAGCTTTTCGCTTTTAACTGCGAAATACATAACATACCCAAAAATAATAAGCTCTGTACACAGGCAAAACCATATCAAGAAGTTAGTATGCAATTCATTCATTTAAATTACATTCCCCTCTATGTTCTAAGTATGTACGAGTGTACCAACAGTTTATAGTTCAAGAAGGAAATAATCGATATCACTTGCATTATGTAGAGTTCGACCAGCGTATCATTAAAGTCACGTTATGTAAGATTTTAAAGTTATTATTGACATGTCTTTAAATGTACTAGAATTTTATCTATGGTTTTGCCTGTGTTGATAAAAATTTAAAGTAGATGGAGAGTCACGCATTTCTCTGCATCGCAGGATAAACGTGTTGAAACTATTGTTAAAATACTCCATTCTCTTCTTTCCATCCGAATTTGAAACATTGTGGTTTGAAAGGCATAGCTCAACGCCGCACGTTGGCTTTTAGCTTTACGCTGTAACCCGCACACAGTTGGGTAGTCAGAGGGAACCTAGTGTTAAGACACTTCGTTCCCCACGCACCGCCGAATTCGAAGGCATTGTGTGTTAAGTGGCGGAATTTAGCGCCGCGCTTTGCTACGATACCAGAGCGAAGAAAATGGAAATATTAAATATTTCCACTCCTCGAGTGGGAATCGAACTCACAACTAGTCGTTTGAAGTCACACATCTGTGCCATTGCCTCACGACTGGCCCCTATAAACATGGAGTAATATTTAAAATATGAAAATAATTAAATGTGATCATTTCTCCAAATTTGAAGACACGGGGAAACAGAGTGTCTTCACACTAGGTTCTGTCTATCTATCCAAGTATATAACGGGCTAGTCAAAGTCGTCAGAAATGTCCACAGTGTTGACATTATTATCCATACTTATATTATAAATGCGAAAGTCTGTGTGTTTGTCTGTCACGCTTTCACGGCTAATCTACCGGTCCGATTTGGATGAAATTTAGAATGAAAGTAGTTAAAGTTACTGGGTCTAACATAGGCTACTTATTTTTTCAAAAATCCACCTCTATAGGGTTGAAATAGGGGATGAAAGTTTACATGAAAAATCTAAACCGCTTGACCGATTGTAACGAATTTTGGCAGAAATATAGTTGATAATCTAAGCTTAAACATAGGCTACTTTATTTTTTAAAAGTCTACCCCCGAAGGTTGCAATATGAGATATTTCACGAGGGGCCGCTAGTACTAATATAAGTAGGACTCTAGCAAAAATCAGTTTTTTTTTACTTACTTACGAGCAAAAACTGTCTGTCATAATCTTGCCATATGCTATCCCGTTATAGACTTCAAATTTGATCCTCGGATATCCTCTTTTTTGCTTTTAAAAGCCATAAAAGTAATTTGTAGGTTAAGTTTTTTGCAAGCTTTTAGGTTTAAATAGCAAAAAGTATGGTAAAATTAATGATTTTAGTTAACACTATTTTAAATGGTTTATAGCTTTCATAATAAAATTGATTCCGTATTTTCACTACTTAAGAGTTGGTTTAAGAAGAAAATTGGTAGCCAATTTTGGCCGTGTCATCAACTATTTTCCCGTAAAAATTCATTGAAACATGTCGAGCGAATTATCCTGTGTTTTAACTATTTCTGTTCCGAATTCCATTCAAATCGGGCCAGTCGTTTAGCCGTGAGGGCTTAACATATAGATAGACAGACTTTTGCATTTCTAATATGCATTTATTATTAGTTTGATCGTTGGTAGTAGTTATTGCAGTAAGACAGCATCTGATTGTAAACGCGATTAACAGTGGTTTCAAATCCTGTTAGGGGTAATCCATACTTTATATTATAAATGCGAAAGTCTGTCTGTTTGTCTGTCACGTTTTTACAGCTAATCTACCGGCCCGTTTTGGATGAAATTTAGAACGAAAGTAATAAATAACCCAGGGTCAAACATAGGCTACTTATTTTTTCAAAAATGCACCCCTGAGGGTTGCAATATGATGAAAGATGGTAGCCGCTAGTTATAATATAAATAAAATTAGCTAAAAATAAATGATTTACATATTTTATTTCACAAATAAATAACAATTTATATGTGATAGGATAAACCTACTTCTACGTATTACAGCAAGTGACATGAATGAAGCCTTACGAGTACCGAGTACTGCACGCTATCTTGTATTACTTGGTCGATAAATGATTCACAATTGTATGTATTAAATGAAATTGTTTTTATACATTAGTAAAAATAATTATAAAATACTCTTGTGACTCAGTGGTAAAGTTTATCTGTGGAAACGATGGGAGTGTAGATGGTTAGTTGAGGAAATTTTATACCTATTAAATATATATTTTTTTTCTTTTAACTATTTATGTTGTGGCCGGTCGTAGCCCAGTGGCACAAGCGTGTGACTGTAAACGACTGGTTGTGGGTTCGGTTACCAGTTGAGGAGTGGAAATTATATTTCCATTTTCTTCGCTCTGGTGTCGAGGTAAAGCGCGGCGTCAAGTTCCAGCACATAACGTGACCTTACACTAGGTTCCCCCTGCCTGCCCTGCTGTGTGCGGGATACAGCGTGAAGCTAAAAAAAACATTATTAAAATACTCGTAACTATATGGCGCCATTGTGACTCAGTGGTAAACTATATCTGCAGAAACGATCGTTGTAGGGTCGAATCGTTACTCGATTAAGCTAAATATAAATTAATATTATTCTCAGTGAAACTGAAAAATAAAAGCGCTATGCCTTACATAGCGAAGTAGACAGAGAGAACCTAGTGTCAAGACACTCCGATCTCTACTTTTTACCCGAATGCGAAACACAAGCTTAATTTAAGTTAGGTAACATTATAAACACTCTTATTGTAGGTTCGATTTCCTTTCTAAGAAATGATTATCAAAAAAACATTTTTATTTTTCTACTCTGGTGAGACAAAGCGCGGCGCTAAGTTCCGCCACTCAACAAGTAATGTTTCGCTTTGTCTGCGTACTCCAATATATCGCATAAAGCATTATAATTACAGGTTCTTGTTATAATAGTTGACTATCGTGATTTTACATCCAATTAACACATAATTGCCTCAAAGCTTACGAAGTTTGAAGTTATTAGCATTAGAAAGCCGACGTATGGTTACGTATATGTATGATAGAATAAATATTTGTATGGTGGCCAGTCGTGGCCCAGTGGCACAAGCGTGTGACTGTAAACGACTGGTTGTGGGTTCGATTCCCACTCGAGGAGTGGAAATATTTAATATTTCCATTTTCTTCGCTCTGGTGCCGAGGTAAAGCGCGGCGTTAAGTTCCGCCACTTAACACGCAATGCCTCCAAATTCGGCGGAAAGTGGGGAACGGAGTGTCTTAACACTAGGTTCCCTCTGCCTACCCTGCTGTGTGCGGGTTATAGCGTGAAGCTACAAAAAAACAAAAACAATTAAATATTTATGTATTTACAAACTTCAATCGAAATTCTCACAAACAAATAATAACTTTATAAAATTTATTTACTTTCAAAGATATGGAGCAAAAAAATATTAAACTTGCTACTTTATCTCAGCTTTTTGTAACAGAGTGAATTAACAGAACTTTAGTTATTTATGAAAAAAGCCAGTCGTGGCGCAGTGGCACAAGCGTGTGACTGTAAACGACTGGTTGTGGGTTCGATTCCTACTCGAGGAGTGGAAATATTTATTATTTCCAAAGCATTTGACACTTCTTTCTCGCATAGTAGTGTAGTTAGAGAGAGCCTATTATTAAGATATCCCAGCTTTCACTTTCCACTTTAAATTGAGATATTGTTGTTGAGTTGTAGAACTCAGCGTCGCGCTTTGTATACTTTGTATACTAGAGCAGAGAAATGAAAATAATATATAATTCTCTCCTCGAGAGGGAATTGAACCCACAACACCCTTTGCTTCGAAGCATTGCATGTTGAGTGGTGAAACTTAATACCGCCCTTTGTCTTTTGTACTAAAGCAGACAAGTAAAAAAAAATTATGATCTGAGTAAGTAGTTAGGGCCAGTCGTGGCGCAGTGGCACGAACGTGTGACTGTAATCGACTGGTTGTGGGTACGATTACCACTCGAGGAGTGGAAATATTTAATATATCCGTTTTCTTTCGCTCTAGTATCAGAGGTAAAAGCGCGGCGTTAAGTTCCGCCACTTAACACGCCATATATTGCATGGACACAGCGTGAAGCTAAAAAAAGTAGTAAGTAGTAATTGTGAGAAACGGAGTGTCTTAACACTAGGTTCCCTCTGTCTACCCTGCTGTGTGCGGGATACAGCGTGAAGCTAAAAAAAGAGTAGTAATCGAACCCATAACCGTTACATTTACATTCAGACGTTATCACACTACGCCATGACAACCTGTTATATATTATTTAAAAATAAATACGTTTTCAAAGCTTAACTCATAAAATTCAGAAAGCTACAGTTTTATAGTTTAAGTAAGCTTTTAACCTTTTTCGTTGTGAAAAATTTAATAACGGGAGAGAACAAAGTCCGATCCAGTTGTTACGAATAAAATTTGATCTCACGTGCAGTGTTTGTTGAACGCACGTTTCGTTTGGAGGGACAGTTGTGTGCACAAGTGCTTAAATTTATATATTTTTTTATATACTTTTTTATATACACACTTTATTTTGTTATATACTTCAAAAGAGACTAGACTAGTCTAGACTAGAATTAAATGAGAACGAAAGGTTAGGCTTAATCTTACCAAATCATAATAAAAATGACAATAAATTATATTAAAATTATTATCAACAGTAATTCAATTGGCATTCTAAACTAAATCATGGCGTGTCTACAGATAAACATACACACACTGTGCTGAAAATTTTTAATGTTTTTTATATAATATTTAGAAATGTATACTGTAATTTGAACTTCCGCTCCTACGAATCCAATTTAAAGACATATAAAGAAACTA
The DNA here is from genome assembly GCA_019049465.1 of Dryas iulia moderata. Lineage (NCBI taxonomy): Eukaryota > Metazoa > Arthropoda > Insecta > Lepidoptera > Nymphalidae > Dryas > Dryas iulia. The sequence goes on from CM032426.1 coordinate 1,153,705, forward strand.
TCTAATTGTAAAGATAAAGAAATATCGTTCTAGTAAGACTAAGTAAAATAAAGAATTATATATAAATAACTTGCAATTTTCCGAGTGAGAATTGAACCTACAAGAATGGCGCATAAAGTTAGATGCTGTTTTACTGTGCCAAGAAGGCCTCTGTGCATTTTCTTTTTTTTTTTTTGTTTTTTTTTTTTTTTTAAAAAAAGGACAAGGCAAACGAGCGTTCGGGTCACTTGATGTTAGATGAACACCGTCGCCCACGGCCCCGTGCAACACCAGAGGAGCTACAGGGACGTTGCCGGCCTTTGAGGTGGAGGTAAACGCGCCTTTTGAAGGTACCCATGTCGTATCGACCTGGAAACACTGCCGCTGGTAAGCCATCCCACAGTTGTGTTAATAAATAGAGCATCTATTAGAAATTAAGAAAACTGTAAATAAAAAGAAAAAAATGTATACCTAAAAACCATATTATTCGTTAACAATTTACTTCCTAATTGTACCCAGCGTATGGCCCGCGGCGTGCGTAGTCTACTCTTTCATTACATGCACCCGTTCCAAATCTATCGATATACCTTTTATGTTAAAAATGGTGGAAAATAAACTATACTGCTAGCAGGTATACGTGATTATATTTTTACTTTTCAAATATATATGAATTATTGTGAAATATATTTAATTTTAGTATTATAAGTTTTTTTGTTATGGAGAGAGAATTTGGTAATGAGCTACATATTTATCTACTCTCTCTCTCTCCTTTCACAGATATAAAATGTATATGTTTATGATAAAATGAAATTTATTCCATAGTGGCACCGTGGGACAGCATGTGATTGTAAACGCGATCAGCTATGGGTTCGATTCCCACTCAGGAAGAATGGAATTCTAGATTCTTTCTATCTTACTATACGACAAAAAGCATGAAAGTTATTGTTCAATGTTACTATAGTTGAAAGAATTTACTTCAGAAAACTAAAAAAAACGTGTTTTAAATAATTTCTCATCACCCTAAACGTCATGCAATAAAAATATAACATGTCATAAAAAGTTTTTATAGATAAGTAAATATATGCATACAGGTGAAGCTATTAAATGCATATTAACTAAACTCAAAAATCAAGTGGGAATCGAACCGACGACCTGTTCCTATCACAACCAGTAATCACTAAGCTATGGCCAATCGTCATACTTTATTAAATACTATTTTATAAGTAAACATAAACTTAAAACAAGCTAATATAACACCTAAGCCGTTATATTTAGATCTATTCTATCCTGACCTCGTTGTTTCAAGGGAGGATGCCTTTAATTGGGTACAAAGTAGACACGCTTGTCCGTCTGTTTGTCGAGATTTGCATAGTTATTAGTTTCGCGGGTTCATTCCTGTTTGTTAGGGGGACTTTATTAGAGATATCGATTTTTTAATCCGCTTTTTGTTTCCGGCTTAAATTTAGTACTTAGATGCTTTTAATTTTGTAAGTAATGTTTGTTATTGGGGGATCGATCTTTATAGTAATGAACTAGAAATAAAATGTGTAGATTATTGACATCTGTTACTCGAGGGCAAAAACGCAAAGGCATTAGGTATCTCCGTCTGGTAGTACAGAGAAGAACAAAGAAGTCTATCTTTTCACATCTTTTCACTTTAAATTTTAAAGATATAATGTGAACACAAATTACATAATTTAAGTATTTATAAAAGGCCAGTCGTGGCGCCGTGGCACAAAGTGTGACTGTAAAGCGACTGGTTGTGGGTTCGATTCCAACTCTATTCCATTTTCTTCGGTAAAGCGCGGCGTTAAGTTCCGCCACTTAACACGCTATGCCTGCGGTATACAGTGTGAAGCTAAAAAAAACATAAAAATAAAAAATATAATAATTATAATATTTATAAAATGGTAACGGGAGATAGCACTTCTGTTCTGTTGTTCGTTTACAGTCAAAATTAGAAATATTGCGGATTAAAAGGCGGAACTCAACGCCGTGCTTCGTCCACTAGTCCAGAGAACCAAAAAAGTTTAAATATACTAATTTTCCACTGATCATCACATCTAGAAACACCGATTTCATAGTCAGACGGTGTACCACCACAAATAACAAAAAAAATGGAAAAAAAAATAATACAAACATATAAATTATTACCAAATGAATTTTAATTAACCAACGTTTCAAAAGAGAATTCTTACAACTATGACGGGAAACCAGATTTTTCATACAAGACGTGACTTTATAAGGAGATAAAAAGGCTTAGCGGTGTTCACTAGAGCGGTCAGCGCGCGGTGTCGAGTGACCACGCCACACGCATTGTGATCCACCGCATTGGAATAATGTAGAAATGGTATCAAAACTATATTTTTATGCTATTTTTCTTATGGTAAGGTAGTAGGAGAGAATTAGTGTTAAGATATTCCGTTTCCTATTTTTTGTCCGAAATCGAGATGTTGTGTTTAAGTGGTGGAACTCAACGCCGCGCTATAAGTCAAATTGCGGTATTAAACTAAGAAAAAAACTAAGAAAAAATCTCTTATCATTTCCACGTTATTTCTCGCATGGTAAAGTTGTTACAGAGAGTATAGTGTTAAAACACTCCTGATCTCTACTTTCAGCGAAATTATATAAGATATTGCGTGTTGAGTGATGGTTATTAAAGTTAATTTAAAAATAGACTTTTGTAAGTACTTGCGTATTGTCAGTTAATGTCAAATTGACAGAACATACGACTGCGACCCTTCAAGAAGGTAACTCTGTATAGAAGAGACAGAGAGAAATTCGGCACTTAATTTTTTATGATATAAATTTATTATAAGTTCACAATTATTGTCAACTTCCCAAGTAAGCATTTACAGCATTTTAATCCACCTTTATTCAATGTTAATTAATTTTCATAAAGACAGACTGAATAACTTTATTTGTATCGGAGTTAGTGGAAAAACACACTTAATAATATAATTTATTTACTACTGTTTAAGTCAGAAACAAAAGAAAGGTTTAACCATATATGGTGAAAGGTTTTGGGTTCGATGTCACTTTGAAATTTGGAAGGAAGAATGGACAACTGAGTAGCTTACATATACATAATTCAGTAAGAGTTATTTTTTTTATATAACAACAAAAATCATTTGTAATAAGCGTGTAAGAATTTCAATATGGCCGGATATAGAACGCATGGCTTATCATTCAAAGTGTACTGACGGATTTCAAACTGTGCAGGTTCGAGTCTCGCTGCGTTTAAATGTTTGTTTTGTGTTTATTTATACGTTTTCTAATATTATTCTAACACTTAGGAAAGGAAAATTATCCTTAATTGTGTGAATAACACTTTCAATTATGTATGATATAAGATTTGGTTGTGAATTAAATGATTCGGTAGAATACATATTTTTTTTAGCTTCGCGCTATATCCCGCACACAGCAGGGTAGGCAGAGGGAACCTAGTGTTCTCTGTTCCCCACTTTCCGCCGAATTCTGGAGGCATTGCGTGTTAAGTGAATTTCAACGGCACGCTTTGCCTCGACACCAAGCGAAGAGAAGAAAATAGAGACAAAATATTTCCACTCCTCTTGTGAGAATCGAACCCACAACCAGTCGGCTTTACAGTCACGCTTTGTGCCCACAAATCACGACTGGCTTCCATAATATTGATGAAGCGAAACTAGTAATTCAATTTTACTTTGATACTTGAAAAAGCATAAATTAATCAATTTTCTTATATATCAAAGTAACAAAATCAAGGACAAATTTTTTTAAATGTTATAGAGATTAATTTTTTTTTCGCTTCACGCTGTATCCCGCACACAGCAGGGTAGGCAGGGGGAACCTAGTATTAAGATACTCCGTTCCCCACTCCCCTCATGAATACTCGATACTACTTCTATAAGATATCTAATAATGCATGCACCAAGATGTATTGAAATAAAACGACGTTCTCGAGTTACAAAAAGTGAGTCGATTTATGTTACTGTGCCTAACTGACTCTTTATTTGCTGATTCTTTTGACACTCAAGTAAAATGTATTGCAAAATATTTTTGGCCCAGTGGCATAAGAGTGTGACTGTAAACTACTGGTTGTGGGTTCGATTCCCACTCGAGGAGTGGAAATTATATTTCCATTTTCTTCGCTCTGGTGTCGAGGTAAAGCGCGGCGTTAAGTTCCGCCACTTAACACGCAAGCCTCCGAATTCGGCGGAAAGTGGGGAACGGAGTGTCTTAACACTAGGTTCCCTCTGCCTACCCTGCTGTGTGCGGGATATAGCGTGAAGCTAAAAAAAAATACCACTGGGCCACGACTGGCCACTAGTTAATAATATAACATAATTATAATAGTTAATGCTAAGACGCTATATCTTAAAAAACGGAGTAAATAAACAAATAAGGAGGCTGTCCTGCCGCAGGGCAGCATCTGACTGTAACCGCGAAGGTTTAAGGTCGATTCTCATTCGGGAGCATGATTAAATATTTATTTTCATTCCACTCTGTTACCTTAGGCAAAACGCGGCGTTAAGTTGCGCCACTTAACACGCAATATCTCGAAAAGAAGACAACGGAGTGTCTTTATACTAGATTTTCCCTGACTATATACTGCTTTGCGTGAAAAAGCTTACATAATATAAATAAATTATATAACAATTCTTAAATAATTTTCACAGAAACCATATGTTATGAATTAAATTATCATTTTAATAAATACTTACCTCCGAAGTGTAATTACTTCAAGTCAAGCCCAATAGGCTCGACCCAATTTGGTAACTTTAACGAGACGCGGCAAACGTGATGCTTAGGGCCATTACCTAAATGTTATAATTTTTGTAATTTATTGTCTTATTTCTCAGAGAAAGATATTAATTTTATATTTTAAGTTATTTCTGTAAATTGCTAAAAATTAAATTAGTCGTGGTGCAGTGGCACAAGCGTGTGTGTAAACGACTGGTTGTGGGTTCGATTTACACTCGAGGAGTGGCAATACTTAATATTTCCATTTCCTTCGCTCTGGTATCCGAGGCGAAGCGCGGCATTAAAATCCGCCACTTAACAAGCAACACCTCTGAATTCGGTAAAAAAGTAGGGCACGGAGTGTCTTAACACTAGGTTCCCTCTGCCTACGCAGCTGTGTGCAGAATACAGCGTGAAGCTAAAAAAAATATTATATGTTGGTACATATGTTAGAATTAGGTATACATTTTTGAAATATCGGTCTTATATTACTTAAAAAATGTAAATAGACATTATTTATAATGAAATAATCATGAAAAATATATACAGGATCAAAAAGAAGAAAGGTCATTATGGCGCAATGACTGTGTGTCACTGTATAGCGATGATTATGGGTTTGTTCTCAACTCGGGGGATTTTTTTTATCGTTCGGGCGAGACAAGTGGTGGCTATGAGTTATTCAACACAATGTCTTTGTTTTAGATGAAAAGTGGAATGTGGAGTGTTTTGACACTAGGTTCTCTCTATCTACCTTGTTATGCTAAGCGTGAAATTACTATAAGAGACTAATCATTTAATGAATACCTAATATATACGTATATGAAGTGAATTAAGTATAAGATTTATAAAGTCTCTGAAAGTAGAGTCTGATATTTACTAAAAGGTCACAAGTTCAAACACAACATCGAAATATTTTTAATTATTTTACAAGTGGTTTTTTTTATGCTACTTTCGTTATTTAATGAAGTAGGAAAACTTTAAAATTAATATGTGCTAGTGGTCCCATTTACGCGTAAAATAAGCGTTGCCTTAGCAACGTATATATCACTTAAAACAAAAGTGTATGTCCAATACATGGTAGTAAGTGTTACATTTATTTTATTAATTTAATATATTTCTAATATATTATTATAAAAAATATTGGATTGCCAGTCGTGGCCCAGTGGCACAAGAGTGTGACTGTAAACGACTGGTTGTGGGTTCGATTCCCACTCGAGGAGTGGAAATTATATTTCCATTTTCTTCGCTCTGGTGTCGAGGTAAAGCGCGGCGTTAAGTTCCGCCACTTAACACGCAAGCCCCCGAATTCGGCGGAAAGTGGGGAACGGAGTGTCTTAACACTAGGTTCCCTCTGCCTACCCTGCTGTGTGCGGGATATAGCGTGAAGCTATTAATTAATATTGGATTTCTTCATTTTGATATGCTATATTATAGAAGAAACTTACTCGTATGTGTAAAGCTAATAAAAAAATAGACATCATATATAGAATCCCCGTCTTTTAAAAATTATGTAAGACATTGACGAATCGAAAGACTTGAACGATTTCCAAGTGGCACAGGTTCGAATCCCGATGAATTCAATTTTTTTACACGCCTTATCCCTAGTGTGTGAATAACACTTTAAATATATAATATATACAATTACTTTAAAGAATACATCCTCCAATGAGTATGCACCTTTACAAAATTAATCTAATACTTGATATAAATTTTGAAAAGGTTAGCTGTTTACTCAATACCATCCTTTGACCCGACTCAAAGTTTACGATAACGGAATTCTAATTAAGCTGTATCGGTGACATTTCCTTATTATATTTCAAATTAAACTTTTTGCCTTTTTGACGGTGGGTAATATCGATTTTTGCTTACAATAATTATTTAAATTATAGAGCCAGTCGTGGCGCAGTGGCACAAGCGTGTGACTCTAAACGACTGGTTGTGGATTCGATTCCCACTCGAGGAGTGGAAATATTTAATATTTCCATTTTCTTCGCTCTGGTGTCGAGGCAAAGCGCGGCGTTAAGTTCCGCCACTTAACACGCAATGTCTCCGAATTTGGCGGAAATTGGGGAACGGAGTATCTAAACACTAAGTTACCTCTGCCTACCCTGCTGTGTGCGGGATACAGCGTGAAGCTAAAAAAAAACAAAAAAAGAAATTAAATTGGTTTCTTTACAAAATATTAAATATACTTCAATATTATGAAAGTATTATTTATGCAAGAATTTCATAAGTATTTTTAGAAAATGTATAAATATTTGACCGCAGCGAGGTTTGAACCTTGGAAACTTTCTCTTCGCCTATCCTGCTTGACAATAAAATCTGAACACATAGCTTAGTAGTTAGAGCGCTTGGATGGTTTCCTAGAGGTGTGGGTTCGAGTTCCGCTGCATTCAAATTTTTAACAATTTATAAAACCTTTTTTAAAATTGAAGTCTTGACTCGAACTGACATTATTATTTTGTGATTTTCCCAAATATGCCTTTTGTTGATTCTAAGGAGTTTACTAGACTGGGAGCTTCGATAGTTATTTAAATCTTATTAATTAAACATATTTTATCTTTAAAAACCTTTTACCTTTTTAGCTAACATTCTCTTGTAATTTGAACTAAAACTATCTATTAAAAACAGGCACTTAACATTTGGGCCACGACGGTCTCCTTTAAACGTATATTATTGAGAGCTTAACTCATAACTTACAATAAGTAAGTTAATTAAAGCGTAACTTCAGAGACGCCCGGGGACATCGTAAAACCATTTAATTGATAATATGTCATTAATTTCATTAATTTATTGATGACTTTTGATGTCTCTTCATTAACGGTTTTCATTATAAATGAGATTATTAATGAAGTGTAAGTATTTTAATATAATATTCTTTTTCCGAACTTTATGTAATAGTTTCATTTCTTAGTTCTGGTACCAAAGATAAAGTGGGGCGTTGATTTCCGCCACTCATCAAGCAGTGTCTCGATTTCGGTCAGAAAGTGAATGACGGAGTGTCTTGACACTCGGCTTTGCCTAACTACCCCGCCATGCGGGAAAAAGAAGTAGAAGAGTGAAGCTTCAAGAACAAAATAAAGTATTCCTGTTTTGATTTGTGGCATGCCCAAAGCCGTTAACTAAACAACTACATTAATAAAATATAATGCTTTTTAAAAGAATAATTAGACAATTTCGTTTATGTTGTAGTTTTGGATGCTATCCTACTGGGTACTTTCTTTTAGTTCTACCACTACTAACTAAGGTGAAGAGCAGAGAATGTTATGTAATGGTCATTAATTTATACCACTTAATGCTAAACATCTAATGAAAATGTTAAGTGGCAGAACTCAACGCCGTGCTTTATCTTACAGATATAGATAGATTACAAGAGCGAAGACAGAAATAATTTTAAATATTATCATTCTTCCAAGTAGGAATCAAACCCACAACCCATCAGGTCTGCAGTCAGATGCTGTTCCACTATACCACGATGGCCTCAAAAATTATATAGGTACATTGAATGGTTATAGTGGCCAGTCGTGACCCAGTGGCACAAGCGTGTGACTGTAAACGACTGGTTGTGGGTCCTATTCCCACTCGAGGATTGGAAATTTTTAATACTTCCATTGTCTTCGCTCTGGTGTCGAGGTAAAGCGCGGTGTTAAGTTCCGCCACTTAACACGCAATGTCTCCGAATTCGGCGGAAAGTAGGGAACGGAAAGTCTTAACACTAGATTCCTTCTGCCTACCCTGCTGTGTGCGGGATACAGCGTGAAGCTAAAAAAAAAGAATGGTTATATACCTACTCGTACTACCACAGACCACCTGTTGGTTTGACCGCTAATTGACTGTTATAATAAGGACAAAAACTGTCATACGATACGTTGTTTCCTCTTACACAGTAGTTGTTATAGTTTCGGTTTATTGCTTAATCACCAAATAATAACTTAATTGGCTAGACCACATGTGTCTAAGAAAATCTAGTTTCAAATACATTTATATGCGAATTTTAAACATATTAAGGTTCCATAGGCGCAGTGGGATAGTATTTGAGTGTTTATTCAGGTAGTTATGCATTTGATTTCTACGTGGAGACCACTATCAGACTTATGGCCATTATCAGCTTCACGGCATGAAAAAACCTAGAGTCCAGACAATCAGTTCTCGTTCTTCTATCCGATTCGGAAAAAATGCGTGTTGACTGGTGGGACGGAGCACAACTATATGTTATTTTCTCCAAAGGGAAAAAATATAATAATTTTATTATAATCATTCCTTCTAGAGGGAGTCGAACCCACAGCAGTTAGACGCTACCACACTGCACTACGATAGCCTCAATGGCTCTTATTTTATTAAATTTCTGGCCTTCTTAGTTCCTGCTGTAAATCTCTTTTAGTGTTTTTGTATACTCCTCTAAGGCCTTACAGATCATATTCTTTATTCAGCCTTCTTCGCACAATAGTTTTGGTAGTGCCTTACCTGTCAGTCACTCAGTGACTGACTACATAATATTCATGAGTTATATTCGTTTTTTTTGTCACCTAAGCTTTTTATTGCTGTTTTAGAACATGTTTTCCGAAACGTAGGCTGGATGCAGGGAGGAATCTATGTTGATGGGAGTTATATGAGTCACCTTAGATTTGCCGATGACATCGTTTTATTTTCAGAACAACCGACGGAATTAGAAAAAATGATAAACAAATTAAATCAGGAAAGTCGTAAAGTCGGATTAGAAATGAATACTAGTATAAAAAACAAAATTAAAAATAGCCTTAAGATATGTATCAGCATAGAAGGAAAGGAGATAGAATATGTAAACAACTATATTTATTTAGGGAAACAAATATCGTTCAGTAAAACAAGCAATGAAGAAGAAATAGAAAGAAGAACTAAAATTACGTGGAGAAAGTTTTGGACACTAAAAGAAATTTTAAAAGGAGACTATAGTTTGGAATTAAAAAAAGTTGTAATGAACACCTGTATCTCACCTAGCCTTTTATACGGTTGTCAAACCTGGGTTTTTACAAATAAAATAAAACAAAAAATTCAGGTAACTCAAAGAGCTATGGAGAGAAGTATATTAAAAATCAGAAAAATTCAAAAAGTAAATAGCGAGCGAATTAGACAGAGAACCAAATTACGAGATGCACTCACACAAGCCCTGACATTAAAATGGCGGTGGGCTGGGCATGTATCACGATACACTGACAAGAGATGGTCAATACTAGCAACGAGATGGAAGGGCCCAGTTGGAAAAAGACACGTTGGTAGACCAATCTCTCGGTGGGCTGACGATATTAAAAAAGCTGCTGGACAAAACTGGATGATTATGGGAAGGAACAGAGAGCTGTGGAGCGATATGGAGGAGGCCTACACCCAAGAAAATGGGATCCATATCTCACAAATCAAAACTAATAATAATTAAACTAATAAGAAGAATTTACTAATACACTAACAATTAATCAATTATATTATTTTTTTAAATCTAGATGTACTTATTAAATTTTAAACTAATTTTAAACTAACACTACTAACCAACTAGCACTACAAACTATTCTGTATGAGGAGATATGTGAAAAATAAAGGCTTATTATTATTATTATGTTTCTCTTTGAAATTCTCGGGTTCATAGGAACCCGGTCCTTTGGAAGGCTTGCGTGGGGACACAGGTCCAACACGTAGAGGCCCCTTAGAGAATAATAAAATGTTTTACTGTGACGCATCAGCCGGGATCCATCTCTGAGTAACCAAAGTAAATTGCCCAGAGATGGTCACCGGCTAATGCGTAGGAACTATAGAAAATATGGAAAACTAAACTAGAACTATGGAATGGAGTTTGGATGGACTGGGTACTGGGCTATTGAGTGAGACTAACGGACGTCCGCCATTTCAACAGTCTCAAATTGAATGGTTGACGGACGGTGACTCGCCTCCCACTAGATGGGCCCCCACAAAGCGGCGTAATGCCTCGGGCGCAACATCGGCGTGGTCGGCTAAGGGTGTCGAGAGGTGTGCACCGGTTTCACCATCGCGAACGCACAAGTGCGCTCGTGAGCGGGTTTCCCCGCTATTACGCAGATTGAGCACTTCCACCCTTCCGAGCATATAGCTCTTGCGCTCCACTCTGCCAGCCAACGAAGGCAAGCCAGAGGCGGGGGATAAATATCAATTCCCCTCTGGAGGTCTCAGGTCCGTGGGGTCGCCACTCCCCAACAGCTCGCCACAAGCTGCCCTGCGGGTTTATTATTATTATTATTATTATATTATTTTTTTTTAGCTTCACGCTGCTGTAGAGAACGGAGCACCAAACGCTATGGTCCTTGCATACTTCTTTCGCCTCGTCTACAGTGATCAACCTCTTCATACACGCCCTCCGGGGGGTCCTCATGCTTTTTACGTGACCTTCCTCCAGTATCGTCAATACTGTGTTTTCGAAGGTCAACCGAGGTCTCCCCCTGCCTCTCTTACCACTCACCTTTGCTTCATAAATCTTTCTTACCATTCTTCCATCACTCATCCTCTCGACGTGCCCAAACCACCTGAGCACGCCCTTCTTCATTCTTACTATGACGTTCTCGCTAATACCTGCCATTCTGTGTATCTCTTCATTGCGGATTCGGTCAGCTAAGCTGACTCCGCACATCTTTCGAAGAGATCTCATCTCCACAGCATTCATCTTACTTTCATTCAGTTTTTGTTATATGTCATGTCATATATATATATATATATATATATATATATATATATATATATATATATATATATATATATATATATATATATATATATATATATATATATATCACAAAGAAGTAAGATCCACGTACGGTGCTATATCGTTTGTGCTATATAAAATAATCCCTAATTCCTTTTAAAAGTGTTATTGGAAGTGACTTTTTTATTTCATATTGTTTAATACTTGTTAAAGTATATTTGTGCTTGTTTTTAATAATATACAAAGACACAGTTTAATAAAAATACTTAAAATACTAAAACAATCACAGTAATTACATTGAAGTGCATACTATTTGAAGAGAACGCGTAAGTACGCGATATACGCGGCGCTTACGACTTTTTGGGCGCGAGCTTTTATCGAGAAGCAAGGTAAATTGAATACGTTGTTTTGACTCATTAAAGCTTACCTACATTTATTTAAAAGCGAATAGAATGGAGTGTAAACATTGCTCATGCTTATTGAAAGTTGAAGAATCTATTAAATGTACTGCTTGCTTAAATATGTATCATCATGGCTGCGTGGGAATTTCGCTTGCAGACTTTAAAAAGATTCTACCAATGAATAAAGCTAAATGGAAATGTTCAAGTTGTAAACAGACCAAAAAAACAAATAACAATATAAGTCCCATTACACCTAATGTCGCCAACGAAACCAATTTAGATCTTGCACAGCCCTATTCGAACTTGAATACTAAATCTGTCATAGACCACTTTGATGAACGTTTCACTCAATTAATTCATCTATTGAATCATTTAAAAGTTTTATAACCAATGAGTTTAAAAAAGTTACCGAAACTGTAAACGAATGGACAAAAAAAATTAAGCTCGTTGAATCATCAATTGATATGGTCATGGATCAAGTTAATAATTTTGACAAGGAAGTTACAAAAATACATAACATCGAATTGGAGTTAAATGAGCTAAAGAATTCTATGAAAGATTTAAAAGATAGCCATTACAAGAATGAGCAATGGGTTCGACGTTCAAATATCCAAATTAGTGGAGTTCCCCAAAAGAAAGGCGAAAACCTTATACAGTTAATAAAAGTACTCGCTGATAAGTGCAATTTCCCTTTGAACCCGCTTACTGACATAGACTTTATCACAAGAGTAGCGACTAAGAATGATTCCAATGAAATCAGGCCTAAACCAATTATTTTAAAAATGCAAGCTCGTTACAAAAAAGACGATTTTTTGTCATCGCTTCGAAAATTAAAAACTATAAGAGCTTGCGATTTAGGATTTTCAGGAATGCAAAATCAAATCTACGTTAATGATCACCTTTCTACTCGCAATAAAAGTTTATTCAATGAGGCAAAGCGAAAGTCAAAGGAGAAGGGTTATTTGTTTTGTTGGGTACGTAACTGCACGATTATGGTTAGACGCACAGAAAGCTCGCCTGTCCTGCACATCACCTCTGAAGATTGTTTAAAAAAAATCGTATAAGTGCGAAATTGTCTTATTTAAAACATAAGTTTCAAGTGTATAATTTTATTTTGTTAGTATTTTTTCAAAACTTTACTTTTTTAGTTAATGTCCACTTTCATGACTTTTTTAGTTATTATTTTATTGTTAGTGTTGTATATTCTTTTATGATTTTATTCGTTTTATCTGAGCAGCGTTCATTGCGGGAATCACTTATATATGACTTATTAGAAATAGAAACTATGAAGGAATTTTTATTACAGATATGTAATATATACAATTATTATTTGTGTTTTAAGTATTCAACATGTTCTTAAATATTTTTTATCAAAACGTCCGAGGTTTACGGACTAAAACTAATCAATTTTATAAAAACGTGCTTAATTGCGATTATGACATTATTTGCCTAACAGAAACTTGGCTTTTAACTGGAATCTTTGACAGTGAATTATTTGATGCTCGATATAATGTTTATCGTAACGACCGTGATTACGAGCAGTTAGAAATGACAAAGGGAGGTGGTACTCTGATAGCGGTCCGTCGCGAAATTGATGTTGATGTGAGAAATGTTCAGATGCCTAATTCTTCTAGTGCTGAAGTCACTTATATAAAAATCATAACTAAACGCGGTATTATTAGGAAAATTCTGCATCTTTTTTGTTGTTACTTTCCACAGAAGAATTCTCAAACCGATTCACAGCTAAATTTTTATGAATTTATATCTGATTTGATTATAGAAAAATCACAAGATGATATAATTATTACAGGCGATTTTAATATACGAGATGCTGTTTGGTCATTAAATAATAATAATTCAATTTATATTTTAAATCCCTCAGAATGTCTCCTTGTACATCAAATGTTTGTTTTCATGAATTTTACCGGATTACAACAATTAAATTATATTCTTAACTTAAATAATAGGCTCTTAGACTTAGTACTTTCCAATCTGAATTGTAACATATCTCGTGTCGACCCTTTATCAGAACCTGAGGATGAACATCATCCTTCCCTTTGTATTGAAGTTGATATGAATACCATTGAGCGAAATTTAAATTCAGCTATTCGTGTTGTACGTCGCTTTCACAACGCTGATTATGATAAAATTAATTTTGAATTAGCAAAAGTTAACTGGCAACACGAATTTGAAAAACAAAGATATTAATCAGGTAGTTGATACGTTCTATCTTATCGTAAATCACATTATAGAGACATTTGTCCAATCTAAATGTGTAAATGAGAGCAATAAATATCCACGCTGGTTTACGCGACCCTTGATAAAATTAGTTAATAAAAAATTAAAATTCCACAAAAAATGGAAAATTTATGGCCAACAAAGCGATTATAACAAGTTCTCTGAATTACGACTACAATCAAAAACCTTAGAAGGAACGTGTTATAATGAGTTTTTGGAACGAGCAGAGAATAATATTCGTTTTAGCTCAAAACAGTTTTGGTCCTATATAAAGACTAAAAAAGGTCATACATCTGTACCTAATGTAATGTATTTTGACTCTCAAGTTGGATACAATGGACACGATATAGCAAATATGTTTAATTCTTATTTTCATTCAGTTTTTGAGGATAATAGTGGAAATCAAACAATGGATCACTATACTACTAGCGCAAATCAAACTATCATCAGCTCTATCGAGATTGTTGACAAAAAAGTGGAACGATATTTATTGAACATAGATACATCCAAAGGTTATGGTCCAGATGGAATACATCCCATTTTCTTAAAAAACTGCAGTAAAGTGTTATGTGTGCCTTTAGCAATGCTTTTCAAAAAATCATTGGATAACGGATTATTACCAACTATTTGGAAAAAATCTTTAATTACGCCGATTTATAAGTCTGGAAATAAAAACGATATAAAAAACTATCGCGGTATTTCTAAATTGTCAGTTATTCCAAAACTTTTTGAAAAGATTGTCTATGATACAATATTTCCATTGTTGAGGCCTCTACTTACCTGTAACCAACATGGTTTTATTAATAAGCGATCCACTGAGTCCAATCTGTGTGCGTTCTTGCATACAGTATTGAGTGCTATGGAAGCTGGTTTCCAGGTAGATGTCGTATACACTGATTACTCGAAGGCATTTGATAAGATAGCGCACAATTTGTTGTTACAAAAACTTAACAACATCGGTATACATGGTGACCTTCTACGTTGGCTTACATCTTATCTCCGCGAAAGATCTCAAGCCGTTGCTATTAAAGGATATACGTCTAGTTTTATTCCTGTAACATCGGGTGTACCTCAGGGTTCTCACCTGGGCCCTTTACTTTTTAACATTTTTATTAATGACGTAACTAAATGTTTCAAAAATTCTCAAGTTTTATTATACGCTGATGACACTAAAATTTTTAAGATAATAAAAAATAATCAAGACTGTTTTCATTTACAAGAGGATTTAAATAAATTAGGACAATATTGCATTGCTAATAATTTGCAGCTTAATGTTGACAAGTGTTGTGTAATAACGTTTTCGAGAAAAAAAGAACAAATAATTTTTGACTATTCCATATTTAATACTAAATTAAAAAGGGTAACCGAGGTGAGAGACCTTGGGGTACAACTAGACAACAAACTCATATTCGATAAGCATATTGAGAAAATAGTGATGAAGTCGTATAAAATGCTTGGATTTATCTTTCGGCAAGGGGCAGATTTTAAAAATATTCATACCTTTGTAATTTTGTACAATGCTTTCGTTAGATCACATTTAGAGTATGCGTCAACTGTTTGGAATCCACAATATACAAAATATGTCAACTTAATTGAAAATATACAAAACAAATTTATCAGGAGATTGCGATACAAATTTACTTTTCCTGAATCTGTCTTTTTGCCACTTGAAGAACGTAGAGAACAAAGAGACCAAATGTTTCTTTACAAAATATTAAATAATTTAATTGATTCTCCATATCTGCTCAGTAAGATTTTATTTAAATGTCCTCGTTTTAACGCTCGCTCTCAGGATACTTTTTCAATACCTATTTGTAAAACTAATTATTTCAAAAATTCTTTTATTCTAAGGTCTTGTAATAGTCATAATAGAAAATACAACCACATTGATCTGTTTAAAAATAGTTTAAGTAAATTTCATAATCTTGTGAAAAATACTTATTAGTAATTAACCATATTACGTTAAAATTTTACTTTGTTATAAATAGTTATATTTTATGTAACATCAAAATTAGTCCACTTCCTTGTTAAAACAGTAGTGGAAACTTAACTGGCATAAGTGTTAAAAAATATGATTATTATATTAAGTTGTAATATACGATATGCTGTATGTTTCCCTAATAATAAATAAATAAATAAATAAATAAATAAATATATATATATATATATATATATATATATATATATATATATATATATATATATATATATATATATATATATATATATATATATATATATATATATATATATATATATATATATGTATATTAATTATCTTACTTTCCATGGGCATATTATCAAAAGATATAGAGCGTTACACGTCCACGGATCAAAAGTACCGCTTGTGGTCAAAAATGGTCAATTTGTCACACCGCCCGAGAGCGGATACGGAAAATTAATGATGTGAGTAACGTGCGAATTGGAACGTAACTGATTATTATGGGCTAGTTGTTCACTATTATGTTTTTTTTATATATATTAACGCGTCAGCTATGTTAGTATGGAGGTATTTTTCTGATTATTTTAGATTTTTTGGATATTAGACTATTTTAATTGGAGATTGGCCAGTCGTGGCCCAGTGGCACAAGCGTGTGACTGTAAACGACTGGTTGTGGGTTCGATTTCCACTCGAGGAGTGGAAATTATATTTCCATTTTCTTCGCTCTGGTGTCGAGGTAAAGCGCGGCATTAAGTTCTGCCACTTAACACGCAAGCCTCCGAATTCGGCGGTGCGTGGGGAACGGAGTGTCTTAACACTAGCTGCCTACCCTGCTGCGTGCGGGATACAGCGTGAAGCTTTTTTTTTTAATTGGATACACTTATTTAATTGTATTTTTCGTATTCGAAAATACATTTTATAAAATTTTACAGTTTGACATGTTGACATTAGTCCATGGTTAAAAGAAAACTGTGTCTTCGAATGTCAAAAATTTAAGCGATTATTAATTCAGTTACAATAATTTCATTGAAAATTGTGTAGATATGGTGAAAACTAAATATTTTATTATATTTTAGAATTTGTTAGGTTATATTTATTTTCATTTATACAGACTAAAAAAAATAAAAGTCTAAATAATATTAAAATTCAAAACCATCGTGTCAGAGGCATGTCGTTATGTTTTTAACAATATCAGAAGCAAAATCTTAGATAACATAATCCAAGTATAGAACGTTTTGATAATAACTATCAAAATATGCAAAAATAACTTATTAATTGTAATTATTATTATGTTATTGATTAATTATAGCTTCACACATCTTCCCATTAATCTGCTTATAGTAAATCACAACGCTTAGCATTTACTCAAATAAATGAAAGGCATCCACATAAACCACAAGAATCGATTAGTGTATAGACATTTTTTTTAAATTTGGTTAGGCAGAAAAAAGAGCTCAGTCAAAGGGTTGAGCGTTAAATTTGTGCATTGTGCATTTTAAAGGTGCTACTTAAGCCCACATATGAGTGTTCTTATCCGGATATAAGTAAATACAGCAACAGTTGAGTTTCTTACCGCTTTTCTTAGCAGAACTGCCTTCCAAGCCGGTGGTAGCTTGCAATAGTACTGACAATACTAATATTTTATGTTAATTGACGATTCGACATTGCTTGTAATAAATAGGTATTTTAAAAAACAATATTTTGATTTTAAGTACCTCTCTCTATGCTACAATGAGCACCCGTATGGTAAATCCATTGAAAACTATGGAGTTTCTTTTCTATTCATTGCGTCTATGCTTTAACTGTCACTACTTTTTACTAGCGAATAGCTTGACTTAACGGCCGTTATCAGTTTGCATTTTTCACATCTCCCCCTGAAATCAAATATAAATTTGGATTCATCTACTTTGCAATATATAAAACATTAAGGGTCTCTTTCAAAGTACATATTACAATATAAACAATTATTCATTATAAATTTACAAAGATTAATATTAAAAATATAAACATTTTATATCATTCTGCCACTCAACACGCATCTTTTGATTTCGGGAAGAAACTGGAGAAAGTAGTGTCTAGTGTCAAAATCAGTGTCTTATTTTGTTTGTTTGTTCTTTCTTCCTACCGTGCTATATGAACAAAAGGTTAAGGTTTAGCTGGTTTTCTGTAGTAAAATATAGTAACTTCTATTATAAACTAAAACTGTAGATACAAATACATACATACATAATAAAGCTATACATAGCGTTCGGCCATCGTACCAGGTGGCGCACCAACCATTGCTAAACCAAGCATCAATTAATCGCGTGTCAAAGGAACAAATTAGGCAAGTCGTATTCTATTAACCATGTTCTAAGCTTGTCAGAATTATATTATGATATATGAGTGGTGTAATTTTTTAAAGATTTATTCTTTCTGGGTGGGCTGTGATATGATTGTTTTGGTTAGTCGAGGTTTCTTTGTAAGTTTATAGATTTCTAATTATTATTTTATACTATTTTAGGGGCCAGTCGTGGCGCAGTGACACAAGCGTGTGACTGGTTGTGGGTTCGATTCATACTCGAGAAGTGGAAATATTTAATATTTCCATTTTCTTCGCTCCGGTGTCGAGGCAAAGCGCAGCGTTAAGTTCTGCCACTTAACACCCAATGCCTCCGAATTTGGCGGAAAGTGGGGAACGGAGTGTCTTAACACTAGGTTCCCTCTGCCTACCCTGCTGGGTGCGGGATACAGCGTGAAGCTAAAAAAAAAACATTCGTAAAATCATTTAGCAAGAGAGATGCTATGTATCAAACATTTCTTAAGTATCATTTGTACACTTAAAAAATAAAAATAACATTTATCCATACTTATATTATAAATGCCAAAGTCTGTATGTTTGTCTGTCACGCTTTCACGGCTAATCTATCGGTCTGATTTGGATGAAATTTAGAATGAAAGTAGTAAAAGTTATTGGGTTTAACATACGCTACTTATTTTATCAAAAATTAACCTCTAAGGGGTTGAAATAAGGGATGAAAGTTTATATGAAAAATCTAAACCATTTAACCGATTGTAATGAATTTTGGCATAAATATAGTTAATGGTCCAAGCTTAAATATAAGCTACTTTATTTTTTTAAAAACCACCCCCGAGGGTTGCAATACAACGAAACAGTTATGTAGATCACTCGGCAAAGCCAATAGCGGACCGCTAGTAAAAAAATATATTTTCCCCAAACGAGAATCAAACCCAATACCATCGCCTTCTATCAAATACACGCCAATTCTACTACAATACAGTCAAAACATCATTAATCAATACAATAATACTATTACTAACTAGAAACGACTTGTAAATTAATGTAAAGGTTTCTTCACATTAATTTAATAATTGAGTAAAGTTAGCTTCAATGGATTTATGTTCATAATAAATGTTCTCGCAATAAGACGGCGTGAAATTGATACCGCCTATTCAATTCCAGTCTATGTGATATATCATGAGACTGAATGATGTAAAATATCTTCAGGCTCTGCGCTATGGGAGAGAAAGTTAGTGATAAGTGACTGGGTTCTCCGTCTTTTCATGTCTTATGGTTATAGAGACATTGTGCTATGGGAGAAAGTTCAATAAATGGCTTTTTCTGATAAATAAATGATAATCGGTCTCCCAATGTGTGAAACCTGTTTAAAAACTTAATTAACAAAAATTACATAATATGTTTTTTCAGCTTCACGCTGTATCCGCACACACCTATGTGTTAATACACTCCGTTCCTATGTGTTAATACCGTCCACATTTTTAGCTGAATTTTTGGAACATTAAGTGTTGAATGGCGGAGTTCAGCGCCGTGCTTTGCCTCGATACCAGAGCGAAGAAAATGGAAACATTAAATATTTCCGCTCTTCGAGTGGGAACCGAACCCATAACCAGTCACTTTACAGTTGCACTTTATGCCTCTGCGCCACGGCTGACCCCAATGGCTAATATGCTTTTAAGCTATAGTAATAATATTAAAACAATAATTGAATCCATGGAATTTGATTTCATATTTCAAATTTTGCAAACCATTAACAGACCAGAGGTAGCCAACGTAACAAAAATAAAAAAAAATACAATACGTCTATAAAAGATCTAACCATCTATCAATACGTGTAATTTGCGTAAAATTCTTAAAATAAATTCTTAAAGTAAGCCAAAAATATAATTCCACTAAATACCGGAACAATATCAATGACGCGTTCATAGTCAATACAGATCCTAAATACATTTGACATTCAAAAAAATTACAGATTAAAAAACATACTCTAAGGTTACACAGATAAAGTTCAAAATCAAACAGACAATAAATAAAACGTTACAGAAAAAAAAATGGTTCAATTTATGAATGGCCAGTCATGCTCGTATTTATAAATAAAAAAAAGTATAGGATCTTTTTGTTGCCACGATGTCTACCGTAAATCGTCCATTGAGCGCGGGAAAAGTGACATTCCAAGATGGCGCGCTAACTACCTGAGTTAAGCTGTATTGTTGGATTTTATGTCTCTTTTACGATTTTGGGAAGAAAGCTGCAATTCAACGCGTTTTATATGTCACTATTAATTCTAATTTCGTTTCTTACGTTATTTCTAAATATATAGTGAGGTGACAAGGTTTGTTTATATAATATCTATACTCGTATATATTTAATTTAATAATATAAAAATGTTATAGTTAGTAAATATTTTTATACTTTCTTACTTATTTTTTAAAGTTATTTTAAACCTTTAGTAAATATACTAACGACTTTCCCACGGCTACGCGGAGTTTTTCACGTAATATTTATCCTTTATTTCAGCGTTACCGTAGTGGTAAAGTTTTTAAAAAATAGACAGCTATGTTTGACTCTGGGTCTTAAACTATTTTCATTTCAAATTTCACCCAAATCGGGCCCCTACCCTTAAGAATGTAACAGACAAACAGATAGACTTTCGCGTTTATAATATTAATATAAATTTATTGTGACAATCGATTTTTTTAATCATTAAAACTATTAAAAGACATCACACCCTAAATCCTAAAATACAAAGGTGAATAAACCAGCAATGTTGGCTACTTTAATTACACAAATAAATTTTACGACGCTTGTAAATGGTTTCGTGTACACAGTAACAATGTTGTGTAAATATTTGTCCGTCCGTTTGTCTGTTCCCGGTTATCTGGTAAATACGTGAGTAGTAAACTCGTCGTCACTGATTCATCTTGGGGTTAGTGTATTTGTTAAAAACAGTATTTTTATTATTGGATATTTTCGGTTAATTTACAATGGGAAAAGAAAAGAATAAAAAAAAATGACATATCTTTCCTGTGGGGAACAGAGTGTTTTAACACTAGGTTTCCCTCTGTCTACCCTGCTGTGTGCGGGATAAAGCGTGAAGCTAAAAAAAATATATCTTTCCTTCAATCGAGGGGTTTTTTGGTATATTAAATGTTAGGTGACAAAGTTCTAAGCTGTATGTTGTAAATACAACTTTTACAATCTTTTCATAGCTTTTGGTAAAATCAAGTGGAGAATTTATTAAATTATAATTAAATTAATAAATTCTAGGCTCTTTATTGTGAATAAACATATTGTCAATTTTTTCATTTTCAGCTTTTGTAAAAATAAAGTATTTAATATATTAAGCTTAAAATTTAATAAATAGAATCTGAAATTTTAAATATTTAGAATTCTCTCCCCATTTCCTTAATATTTTTTTATAACACTTAATATTGCTTTACTAGGAACAGTGCATTTTCCTATATTCCTACACAACATTAATAAAAAACAAAAAAAGAAGCATTACGGGCAAAACCCTACATTGTTTATTATGTAAAGGTGTAACAGTTTGCATTTGAAAGTTTATGATGGATCTGGTGCATCAGACGCTGAACGATGTTTACAGTAACGTCAGGTGAGAATGGGTTACAACTGCTCGTATAAATAGATCGCTTCGGGAGACTATGCTGTAGTAATGTGAGATAGTATCGTACTTTAGTTTGTGAATTGATATTTTATATTTAAAGTGTTCAGAAGAAATTTGGGGAACGGAGTGTCTTAACACTAGGTTCCCTCTGCCTACCCTGCTGTGTGCGGGATACAGCGTGAAGCTAAAAAAAAAAAAAAAAGAAATTTGAAATTAGGATAAAATATTTTTTGATGATAAAGTGAATTGTGTCGGACTTCAGACACTAACGTAGCATAACTTCGGTTAGGCTACGTTAGTGTCTGAAGTTAGGCTACGTTAGCTTTACGCCTTTTAGAAGAGGGTAGACGACGGGTAGAGGGTAGATGACAAATTAGTGTCAAGACAACTCAATCGAGATATTTCGTATCAAGTGGCGGAACTTAACATCGCGCTTTGCTGAAAGCAACAGCAGCAAACAAATGAAAATTTGTACTAACATACAATGTTGTGCACAATGACAATCGATAGTGTAGAATTTAACAACGTTTTAATTAAGAAAGTAACAGAAAGCCGAAGTTAACTTTTCATTACATATTTTTACGGCTACAAGCTTTCTCCTGCATAGCCAGCCAGGTAGCCAGTGGTATCGTAGTGTCAAGACACTCCGGTTTCCATTTAGCCTCAATTCCAGACATAAAGTGTGTTTTTAGCTTCACGCTGTATCCCGCACACAACAGGGTAGGCAGAGGGAACCTAGTGTTAAGACACTCCGTTCCCTAGTTTCCGCCGAATTCAGAGGCTTGCGTGTTAAGTGGCGGAACTTAACGCCGCGCTTTACTTCGACACCAGAGCGAAGAAAATGAAAACATAATTTCCACTCCTCGAATGGGAATCGAACCCACAACCAGTCGTTTACAGTCACACGCTTGTGCCACTGGGCCACGACAGGCCACAACATACTATATATACAAGAATACTTTAAATTTAATATTTCAAATCTAACTCCCATTCATTTCGTCACCTGATTAATATAAAAAAGTCTCAACTATAAATATGTTTCCGCGTTTTAAATCACACAACATTAAAGAGGGCATCCCCTCACCTAACCGACTGTCCACGCGACGCGGACGTCGCTCGGAATTTATAGCGGCAGACGAAATCGAATATTGTGTAAATACTGTGTTTTATGTGCCTACGACTGTCTTGGCACAGTGGGGTAGATAGAGTAACTTTAAAGGCAATTGGTAGTGATGATTAGTTTCACACTTTATCCCGCACACAGCAGGGCAGTTAGAGGGAGTGCGTATACAACGTGTGTAAACCAAGTATGTATGTTGCATAGTAGTGTCCCGCTCGCGGCTTCGCCTGCGTGATTTACACAAGTATTTCATTATAGGCACATAGACATCACATTAGAAACCTCTAAAATTATCAGTGTTTCTCTACTATATTATGCATGTATTATACATATAAACCTTCCTTTTAAATCATTCTATCTATTAAAATAAACCGCATCAAAATCAGGTGGGTAGTTTTGAAGATATAAGCATACATACATACATACAGACGCGGGAAGCGATAAAGCAAAGGCTTTATACTACTAAGTACTTTATATACGTACGTATATTTTCTTTACTCAGAATCTATATTACACGAAAAAGACAAACAACAGTCAGCTTTGAGGCATTACTCGGGTAAATAATACAATTGTGTAACACGAGTGGTCTGACTTTAACAGATTCTGCGCGTTTCAGTACAAATTCAATTTCCAAATGTAGCTTAATTGTGTTAGGAACAATACAATCGGGGTTATTTCGAAGCATACTTTACAGCTTTATCATAGCAAAGTGATCCTTTGTTTCAATTTGATATTATTTATTTAGTTAATTTGTGTATATTTGTGATTGCCCTCGTTGCAGTTGACAGTGTTTGTAGTTCGATTCCCTCTCAGGGGGGGCAATAAAATATAATCAATGTTTTTTTTTTATTTATAAATGGGGGCAAAAAAACCACCTGATGGTAACTGGGTACACATGAGGAGAAGTGTATGCGTTGCCCGCCTTAAGGGTGAAAGTGAGAGAAGGATGGCTAGCTTATATGTCATTAAACCGGAACACATCATCACATATTTAGCGGTTCGACTTTGACATGATAATAGTCACGAACCAGTCAGACAACGAATCTGCTACCACCAAGTTACTGGGTTAAAGGGCACCCAGCAGCAAAGCTACCCAGCAGCGAAAGAGATTGTATTAATAATGGGCCCCGCAGGGAGGTTAAGAGTACTTCATTCCTTCCTTCGCCTTACTATAACAAAGAGTTGAGTTTCGTCACTCTATTGAGTGACGCAATGCCTCGATTTTAGGTGACATGTGGAGAATAGAGTGTCATGACACTAACATCTCTCTGCCAGAGAGTGCTATGCGAAAAAATTAAGCTGCTATCATATATTTATAGTTATCCATATTATATGTTATACATTTAGAAACATATATATATATATATATATATATATATATATATATATATATATATATATATATATATATATATATATATATATATATATATATACATACGGATAACTATATATATGTTTTATTTTTTGTGTAAAATGATTACTAACCTCTGTCCCATAAAATTAATTGAATGTTTGACTTTTACATTCAATAATGACTAATATTTGAAACTATTCAACTAATCCAAAGGGATTATATAATATTTTACAACAACTGTTCAAAGCGAGAATATGCGACGAAAATAAAGCGACAAATGAGCACGTTCACACTGAATTTTGTTTACGATATTTACTTTGTTATGAGTTATTTATATATTGTTAGGCTAGAAACTATCAATATTTGATAATAATAAATTTAGCCGTTTTTTTTAGCTTCACGCTGTATCCCGCACACAACAGGGTAGGCAGAGGGAACCCAGTGTTACGACACTCCGTTTCCCACTTTCCGCTGAATTCGGAGGCATTGCGTGTTAAGTGGCGGAACTTGACGCCGCGCTTTGCCTCTAATACCATAGCGAAAGAAATGGAAATATTAATTTCCACACCTCGAGTGGGAATCGAACCAACAACCAGTCGTTTACAGTCACACTGCCACTGCTCACGACTGGTCCCAAAAGTAAAACGTATTTTTAAGAAAATTATTTTGTATGAGGAAGAATTGCATATAGTAATAATATTTTTATATAACAATATAGTAACCATATAGACACTATGCCTTATTTTTGTCGTACACTTTTCTTATTTACTTGTTTCTAAGGCAACGTATTTTACGTGTCTATTCTATTGAAAATACCATTACGTGTCAAATCCTTCCGGAAATAGTGTATTTAGTAAATATTCATGTCTATTACGCTATTGATGGGCAGGCGAAGTGATTGAATTAACACGTTAAAGTTTTCTCTTCGAAGATTGGTTTGTAAATTAAAATTATTAGTCAACGGAATAGAGAGCTAGGGTAGTTATTCGTTATTCTGATCGTTTTTATATACCACAATCATAATTTCTAAAAATACATTTTTACTTTGAATATACACATGCAGATAATCCCCATCTCGTTACCATAACTTCAAAATAAACGAAAAGTGGAAGCAAATATTATAAAAAGCCCCAAAAAAATCTAAATAAAATGCCATTTTAAGTTGTTTGTCCATCCGTCAAGATGATATATGTTCGCTATTTACTCCCATGGTCTTACCATGACATGCATGACTTATTATTTTAGGACAGATTTCTGTTGAAAAAATCTGCAATAACCCTACTACTTGTTAGAGGATCATAAATCTTTTCTATCGTAAGTTTTGCTATTTGATTTTGAACTTTAAATTAGGGGAATTAGGGTTAAATTAGGAAGATTTACTTCAATTTTAAGTTAAAACGGTCTTTAATAATTTCTTTGTGGCGCAGTTTCAGCAAGTTTGATAAGGCATAATAAGTAGAAGTTCAAATTTCACTTAAAAATATTTATATACTCGTATTTAGTATCTGTGTAACTTCAATTTGGTTAAATTTAATTATCTGACACGTAAATAATTTAAATGGGGAGATAAGCAACTTGTTATTTAGATTTACTGCTTATTTTTTATATAACGTCTGACTGTGAGTGCCACGGTTACTGGTTTAATTATAACTTTTTTTTCATCTTCACGCTGTATCCCGCACACAGCAGAGTAGGCAGAGGGAACCTAGTGTTAAGACACTCCGTTCGCCATTATAACTCATTTTATTTATTTTTTTCATTTTATCTTTACATAAAGAGGGCTTGAACGCGCCTTGAATTACGCTACTTATTGCGCAATACTTCCAAATCTAATGAAAAGTCGAGAACAGAGTGTCTTAACACTAAATTTTCTCTCTAATCCCCTTCTATAAAGAAACAACGTAAAGCTCCTTTATTATTATTACTTTTTTTTTAGCTTCACGCTTTATCCCGTACACAGCGGGGTAGGCAGAGAGAATTTAGTGTTAAGACACTCCGTTCCCCACGCACCGCCGATTCAGAGGCATTGCGTGTTAGGTGGCGGAACTTAACGCCGCGCTTTACCTCGACACCAGAGCGAAGAAAATGGAAATATTAAATATTTCCACTCCTCGAGTGGGAATCGAACCCACAACCAGTCGCTTTACAGTCACACTTTGTGCCACTGTGCCACGACTGGCCACAAATCCCTCCTTTATTATTTCATACTTTAATGTTTCTTTCAGATGTTATCAACCGGAAAGACAAATTGCTTTATAATTGTGTTTCATCGATTCATGAGTTATTGTCTTATAATTAGCTTAGGATTGTTCGCTTCTTGCAATTTGTTGAGTTCAGTAGCTTTTTATTGATCTGTGAAGGTCAGTGGGGGATTGGAGTGATTTACGAGTGTGGGTATTATAAAGTTGCCTTTATTAGTATTTAGTTAATAATTTGTTTTATAATATTTTCAAATTTACACTTTAAAATATTTTGTATCCCAAAAAATAGGGGCCAGTCGTGGCGCAGTGGCACAAGCGTGTGACTGTAAACGACTGGTTGTGGGCTCGATTCCCACTCGAGGAGTGGAAATATTTAATATTTCCATTGTCTTCACTCTGGTGTCAAGGTAAAGCGAAGCGTTAAGTTCCGCTACTTAACACGCAATGCCTCCGAATTCGGCGGAAAGTGGGGAACGGAGTGTCTTAACACTAGGTTCCCTCCCTCTACCTACCCTGCTCTGAGCTAAAAAAAAAAAAAAAAAATGCTTAAAAATTTGCACAATTTTCCGGATCTGATGATAATAATCAGAATATTATTTTACCTACTTTAACTGATTTATTATTTTTTTCATTATTTCTTTATATTTTAAAATTTAATTTCATTCTTTTGCTAAATATTATAACTATACAAAAATAAGTTTTTTTTCCGATTCTAAAGATCCAATTTACAAAGAAACATTAAATCGATTCGTATAAAATAACCTGAGATTTCAGTCCAAGCTTATCAATGATTGGGGCAATTTGGTCACATTTATTACTTTTTGTTTGACACAACGGAGGCACAATGTCTGTTATTACCCCCTTAATGATACCTGCGGACGTCTGGGGACGGCGTGGGGACGGTGGGAGAAAAATACTGAGAATATATCTATGATGTGCCGATTTAGTTAATTTAACAGTATATTTGTTGGTTAGATAGTCGTTATATAACTAGAGGCACGCTCGCGGCTTTGCCGCGTGAACTATATAAATATTTCGGTGTATTAAACACTCAGGGGTAGATTTTGTGAAAAATAAAATAGCCTACGTTCAAACTTGGCTTATCAACTATATTTATGCCAAAATTCATTACAATCGGTCAAGCGATGTGGATGTTTCATGTAAACTTTCATCCCCTATTTCAACCCTTTAGAGGTTAGACCCAGTAATTTTTACTACTTTCATTCTAAATTTCATCTAAATCGGACTGGTAGATTAGTCATGAAAGTGTGACAGACAAACAGACTTTCGCATTTATAGTATGACTAAGTATGAATTTCAAAAATATTTGATAGTTCACGAAGGTTCTAAGTTCGATTTGCGGTTGAGGAACTTAAATTAAATTGTTCTTAATTAAAAAAAATAAGAAAAGGTACAGGACGTAGTACGTTAAAATGCAGATGAAAGTTATTCTATTATAGTTATTCTTATGATTAGAATTTTTTTGAAGGCAGAAATAATTTATTAAATAAAATAACCTTTTTTTATATATTTTCTATTTATTTTACTATTATACCTGTTGGAATGTAGGATCGAAAGTTGTTCTTTGTTTAAGCAGACAGTAAAAATTTCACTCTGATATTCCATATATGTTAGATAATAGATATCAGTATAGGTAATTAATCATATATGTACTTATATTTAATTAAAAAGCTTACAAAAACAAGTAGAGCAGGTAGAGATGACTAGTTTTTAAGATTCTTCTATTTGCCTGAATTTAAGAAAGTGCTTGTTAATGACGATACTTAAAGCCGCGCTTTTTTTTTTTTTTAAATATAATCACTTCCTTAAGTAGAGATCGAACCTGTAACCATCGAATAGCTAGACGATGACTGCGTCATGTTCGTCTCTAATTAATATTTTACGTATAACTATCATATTAGTTCGAGGCCAGTCGTGGTGCAGGGGCACAAAGCGTAATTGTAAACGCGGCTGGTTGTCGGTTCGATTCTCACTTGAGGAATTGGAATATTTAATATTTCACTTTCGCTCTGATTGCTAGGCAAAAGCACGGCGTTGAGATCCACCACTTATTTTTTTTTTACTATTTAACTTATATCACTACGGACATACGGTCTGTACCTCTTTTAAAAGAATCTTTTTTTATATATAAATTCCTTTTCTCATTAACCAAGTAAGCTTTAACTAAGTTTATAAAATATACCATAAGAGAGTCCAGTTTTCTTTAGGTTTTCAGAGTTCCTCCACTTAACACGTCCATCACGTAACATTGCCTCCAGAATTCGGCGAAAAGTGGGGAACGTAGTGTTCCCCCTGCCCTAGCAGTGGAGTTGCTGTATGCGGGATACAGCGTGAAGCTAAATAAAATAAATTAAAAAAACAATGAATTTCATATTAATAAATATATTAAGTATTATTATATTTATTCTGCTATCGCTACATACATCCTCAGTAATTCTGCCCCAGCAATTCTGTTATTATGGCACTCGCAAAAACACTAATCACCCATTGTTTTGCGAACGAACAGACAATCGTACACAAAATAGATTTTTCAATTTCGTTTCTTTTAGCTGGAATTAGATTTCGTTCAAAGAATGAATGAAACCTTTGTATCGCTTTGTTTCAATTATTCTTTAAATCTCGTAGATAAGCTTAATAAAGTCAGTATAAATCTTTTAAAAATAAGTAATTCTTAAAAGGAATTCTTGTCTATTGTTAGAATGCAAGGCCGTTGTGGCGCAGTGGGACAGTGTTTTACTGTAATCGCGATGGTTGGAGGTTCGATTTCCTCTCGCGGTTATTATTATATGTTTTTTTCATTTCTTATAGTCGTGTCGTAGCGCAGTGGCACGAACGTGTGATTGTAAACGACTGGTTGTGGTTTCGATCCCCACTCGAGGAGTGGAAATATTTAATATTTCTTCGCTCTGGTACAGAAGTAAAGCGCGGCGTTAAGTGCCGCCACTTGACACGCAATGCTTCCGAATTCGGCGGAAAGTGGGGAACGGAGTGTCTAAACACTAGGTTCCCTCTGCCTACTCTACTGTGTGCGGGATACAGCGTGAAGCTAAAAAAAAAAATCATGTCTTGACTTTGATGCCTAAGACACAGCGAAGCGTTAAGTTCCACAATTCAACACGCAATGTCTCGACTTTAGGCAGAAAGTGGACAACGGAGTGTCTTAAGTTTAAAGAGAACTAACTTCTCATATCATCTCTATCCTGATATGCAGGAAAAACACTAAAAAATGATTTTTACCCGCGACGGAACGGCGACTGTATATGTGTTTGGGGTGAGAGGTTGTTTGTTTGTTTGTTTGTTTGTTTGTTTGTGTGTTTGTGCAAATTACTATGTCAATTATTTCCAAAACTATAAGTCCGATTTTGATACGGTTTTCTATGATAGGTTAAGGTTCAATTGGCGTATATTCTTAGATATGTCTTATTGCCTTAACTCACCAGGGGGCGCTGCAGTAAGCATTTTACGTGCAAACGAATGTTTTTAATTATCTCAAAAAATAATAGTCTGATTTCGATACAATTTTCAGTGATAGATTCAGGTTTAATTGGTGGATGTTCTTAGATATGTTTTATTGTGTCAAACCACCAGGTGGCGCTGCAGTAAGCATTTGTTTGTACTTTTTTTGCATTTTTTTTGTCTAAAACCGAAACTACTAATCCGATTGAATAGAATTTTCAGAAAAAGATTCAGCTTTGCTTGGTGCATATTTTAAGATTTTTCTTTTTTTGTTACGGGGAAACCTCACCAGGGGGCGCTGCAGTAAACATTTGTTTATGCAAATCAAAAACTACTAGTCCAATTTAGATAAAACTTTCAAGGATAGGTTCAAGCTTAATTGGTGCGTCTTTTCATATATGTGTTATGGTGACCACTCATCAGGGGGCGCTGTAGTAAGCATTTGTTTGAGTGTTTTTGTGTAAAACCAAAATTTTTCTTGTATTTATTTGTCTAAAACCGAAATTACTAATCCGATTGGATAGAATTTTCAGAAATAGATTCAGCTTTGTTTCTTGCATATTTTAAGATTTTTGTTTTTTTGTTACGGTGAAAATTCACCAGGGGGCGCTGCAGTAAACATTTGTTTATGCAGAGTAAAAACTACTAGTCCGATTTAGATGAAACTTTCAACGATAGGTTCAGGTTTAATTGGTGCATCTTTTCATTTATGTGTTACGGTGGCCACTCGCCAGGGGGCGCTGCAGTAAGTACATTTGTTTGTGCAAAACTAAAACTACGAGTCCGATTTGAATGCAGTTTTCAATGATAGATTCAAGTTTACTTAGTGCATATTTTCATATATGTGTCATGTATGTTTACTTAGTGCATATTTTCATGTATGTGTCAACTCTCTAGGGGGCGCTGCAGTAAGTAGCTGCTTCTATTTTTTTATGTAAAACCAAAACGACTAGTAGGATTGGAAAGAGTTTTCAGTATTAGATTCCGTTTTGCTTAGTGCATGTTTTTAAATTTATATTACGGTGACAAGTCACCAGGGGGCGCTGCAGTAAAATATTGTTTGTGCAAAGCTAAAATGGCGAATTCGATTTGGATGCAGTTTCAATGATAAGCTCTAGTTTAATTAGTGAATGTTCTTGGATATGCTTAATCGTCTTAACTCACCAAGGGGCGCTGCAGTAAATATTTGTTTGTAATATTTAAAACAAAATCACAACTACTAGTCCGATTGGGCAGAGTTTTTAGTATTAGATTTACCTTTACTTGGTGTAAGTTTTTAGGTTCTGTTTTACGTTAAGAACTCACCAGGGGGCGCTGCATTAAAAATTTAATTATGCAAAGCTAAAACTACAAGTCCGATTTGGATACAGTTATCAAAGATAGGATCAGGCTTAATTAGCGCCTGTTCTCGTATATATGTCATGGTGACACCTCACCAGGGGGCGCTGCAGTAAGCATTTGCTTGTATTTTTTGTATGAAATCTATTTGGATGCGGTTTTCTGTGATAGGTTCTTGTTTAATTGTTGTGTGTTTTTATATTCCATATCACGAACTACCACGGGACGCTCCAGTATAAATTAATTTGTTCAAAATCAAAACTACTAGTGGGTTTTGTGATTTTCACTGATTTGGTTAGACTTAAATCTCTTGGAAAATGTTACGGTGACAATCTGCCAGGCGCTGCAATAAGTATTTGATAACCAGAAAGCATTGGGCTTATAATTTCTTTTGGATTTGCATGAAGATTAATTATAAAGTATTTCGAAATTATGTAATAATATATAATGTGTATCTATCTATTCACTTTAAAAAGTTTAAAATAAAAAACAAAATTAAAAATTTTGAAAAAACCCACGACGGTTTAATTGTAATTGAAAAAGGATAAAATAACTATAAATCCCCCGCCTAAAAGAATATATGTAACGAGATGATGGGGACGACTTCGTCGGGGGCTGCCAGTTGCAAACTCTTTTCTAAATTCTCTCTCTCACTCAATTTTAAATATAGTAGCTAACAGTATAGATTTCGTTCTTAAAGTTTTTAAAAGGAATGTCAGTTATCAAAACTGTAAATTCATATTAATATTTTAATTTTTTCCCAAACCTGTTTTAACAGCATGAAAACCTAGGAGAAGTTAGCAAACTTAAAGTAATGGCAGCTCCGACGAAGTCGTCCCCACCATCTCGTTACATATATTCTTTTAGGCGGGGGATTTACAGTTATTTTATCCTTTTTCAATTACAATTAAACCGTCGTGGGTTTTTTCAAAATTTTTAATTTTGTTTTTTATTATTTTAAAATACAAATGTACAAGATACAATAAATTTTTAAAGTAAAATTTATTTTCATTAATTTAACGGCCAGTCGTGGCCCAGTGGCACAAGCGTGTGACTGTAAACGACTGGTTGTGGGTTCGATTCCCACTCGAGGAGTGGAAAATATATTTCCATTTTCTTCGCTCTGGTGTCGAGGTAAAAGCGCGGCGTTAAGTTCCGCCACTTAACACGCAAGCCTCCGAATTCGGCGGAAAGTGGGGAACGGAGTGTCTTAACACTAGGTTCCCTCTGCCTACCCTGCTGTGAGCGGGATATAGGTTATAATTATTATAATTAGGTTGGGATCCTAATAACCGGTTGATATCGATTTACCAAGATATTTCGGCGGAATAGGTATAAATCGGTATTGTCCCGTCAGGAAAACTAAAAAATTGTATACGCACACTCAGAACCGTTGTTTAGTGTTTATTTAAAAACAAGATTGTTTAGATATTTTTTTATATGAATGTTTGAGTGCAACTTACAATGCGTGATTAAATTATTCTTTAGGAAAGGTTAATCGAATGACGTAATGGACTACTTCTACAGGAGTTACATCACTTGTTTAAAATAAGTAAATAAATTTAGTTGGTAGTTGTCATTCAGTAAATAGTGCTGTATAAGTCATATCGTTAACGGTAAATAATGGCAGATACTCACTTATTTCCGCCTCGTGACAAACAGACGGACTTTACACACGCCCATTATGATCATTGCTTGGTGTATGGTCCAAATGTGGATATTATACCTGCAATAAAAAAAAGGATATAAAAATATCTTAAATATAGTTAAGGATAATTGTATTGGGAATAAGGCATTGTGCAGTAGTTGCGTCTGATTTTAATTTAAACTAGAAGGTTGTGCCGCAGTAGATAGGGCCCGGTCGTGGCGCAGTGGCACAAACGTGTGACTGTAAATGACTCGTTGTGGGCTCGATTGGGTGGAAATCCATACTTATATTATAAACGCTAAAGTCGGTGTGTTTGTCTGTTACGCTCTCACGGTTAATCTACCAGTCCGATTTGGATGAAATTTAGAATGAAAATAGTAACAGTTACTGGGTCTAACATAAGCTACTTATTTTTTCAAAAGTCAACCTCTCAAAAGTTGAAATAAGGGATGAAAGTTTATATGAGAAATCTAAACCACTTGACCGATTGTAATGAGTTTTGGCATAAATATAGTTGATAATCCAAGCTTTAATATACTTTATTTTATTTTTATCAAGGCTATTTTATTTTTATAAAAACTACACCCTAGCAATACAACGAAACAGTCATGTAGTCAACGCGGCGAAGCCGCGAGCGGGCCGCTAGTATTTAATATTTCCTCCTCGAGTGGGAATCGATCCCACAACCAGTCGCGTTACAGTCACACTTTGTGCCACTGCGCTACGACTGGCCCCGATACTATTACCATTATCCAGGATGGAATGTATTTATTTAATTAAAATAATAATTGAAGAAAAATGGAACTGAAGCTTTAATGTATTATGCTGAAATCGTGAGAAGAAAGAAACATAGGCTCTGTTCGATTAGTTTCTGTTAACTTATCCCATAGATATTAAGGTACTCTTATAAAAAAAAGATTGTCGATGTCCTTCTGTTAAGAAGATCTTATCCAAGCAATATTGAAACACAATCTAACAATAAAATAAAGTATACGATGACTTAATAAGTAAACAACTTCCAAGAACAGCATGAAATCGTAACCACTTTGAGAATGTTATGACTAACATATAAAAATATATTGTCTCACTTACACTGTGTATCGTAATATATTTTAAAATTACTTTATTGGAGCAAGTTTTGTTCTAAATTTGTTTTCTTGAAATCAAATAATGTTTAATATGAATAAGGCCAGTCGTGGTTCAGTGGCACAAGCGTAAACGACTGGTTGTGGGTTCGATTTCCACTTGAGGAGTGGAAAAATGTAATATTTCCATTTTCTTCGCTCTGGTTTTGAGGCAAAGCGCGGCGTTAAGTTCTGCCACGCTAACACGCAATGCTTTCGAATTCAGCGGAAAGTGGGGAACGGAGTGTCTTAACACTAGGTTCCCTCTGCCTACCCTGCTATGTGCGGGATACAGCGTGAAGTTAAAAAAATGAATAAATATATATTTTCTTTAATATGGAATAGATATATGTATTTATGTCTCGCTAGATCATAATAATAAAAAATGATTAAACATAACGTCGTGTTGAATTCCGTCATTTTATTTGTTTGTTTATTAAAGAATCAATAGGCTCTAACTGGTAAACAACTTTGTTCTCTACTAACGCCATTTTGTTGACAGAATTTAATGTCATACTTTGTCTCAATAAAAAAAGGTTTTTTAATTTTATTATTCCGTCGAGTGAGGACTAAATTCATAACCATTCCAACCAAATTAATGATCGACCATCGTAGCGCTGTGGGATAGCATCATGTAGTGAGTTGTGGGTTCGATTTCTACTCGATGGCATGATTATTGAAATTATAAGCAAAGCGCGGCGTTATGTTTCACTATTTAACATGCAATGTCTCATTTTTACGGCGAAAAATGTAGAACAGAGACTTCCCCCAGACTACCCCTCTATACGAGAATGGTGTTAAGCTAAAAAAAACAAAATAATAATTGTAATTTAGTAAATGAATATTGCTAATCGCTACCACTTGTAACTTGTAGGTAGTAACCGGTACATTTTGTTTTGACAGGTGTCATTTCACGCGTGCCGAATCGGTTCCGTATGTTTTTTGAGCGGTATTTTTGTTTTCACTAACTCCTAAATGTTTGTTCACGTGAGAAATATCCATTGAGTTGTTTAATGAACATTAATTATTAATGGCGTATTATGTGTTGACATTAGATTTAGAATTTATGATAATAGATAGCACACGCAATGTCTAATTGGCGGAAAGCGGAGAACAGAGTGTCTTGGTATTAGATTCTCTCTGAAAAAAAGCGTAAAGCTGTAAAAAAAATACAAGAGTCAAGGAACACCCGGATGGAACGAAGTTCCTTTCGATTAATTAGTGAAGGAATTGTAATAAAATTTTATTTTTTTTAAGTAATAATAATATTTTTTTATTATGAATTAAATTATAATTAATTAAATTTATTATTAATTAGAAATGAAAATATTTGGCTTGCTTTCTATAAGAGAGAGAGAAAGAGAGACAGAGACAGAGAATCATGCGCATGCCGCACAGCTTACAATAGCTTACTATAGCAAAAAGTTTTATAACGCGCGATAAGGAACTTAGTTCCAAAAATGTTCGAAATCATAGTCCAATTATATTATAGCATTATCATGACATGCTTTAGATTAAATTCCGTTAATTTAAACTTTTAATTTTTATATATCTAATATTTTTTCTTAATTTTCAGGTAATTTCTACGTCATAGAAAGAAGTCGAAGGTGTTTTTTGTAAGTTACAAAAGGAAAAAATATTTACTTATTTAATATATTAAAAAGTTAAGTTATATTTAAATTTTATCTATCTAGCAAAGTTTTAGTGACCCACTTTTTTTCGTACAATTTGCTTGAACGGGAAGATTTTTATAGCTTTAAGGCTTAGGCAATCATCTATCTACCGTCTATGTTAAGAATGGAGTGTATAAAATTTGAACTATATAAAAATTGAGGTAAAACTAAAATTGTCTAGCCTTATTATTTTGGCGGAAAAAGTTGTTTAGTTAACGCAAACGTCATTGCAGGTTACTTTTAAAAATTTAAGTGACTGCTTAGTTTCTTCACTCATTATATAAGCATGTTATCTTCCTACAAGAACGGAACATTTAGAAATGAACGATTTCTACCAGATTCTCTGGTTCTTCATATTGTGCAATAAATACTTACCTACCTATATAAAAAAACACTGAATGGAAACAAAAACAAAGCACAAAAGTGAACCAAAAAAATATAATTATTTATACTAAAATCTCAGTCGCGAGTTACCGTCAATAATCTAAATAATATAATAGAAGTTTCTCTTGAGAACCGAGCGCGGTGCGGCACTAAATCTGTCATCGTTTAGATATGGGCCGTGTCATTGCAGTACCACCCGCGATCGAAATAACTCATTCACTATAACAGTAGATTGTTTTGTTTGTTTTATCATTTATCTGCTTCACAATGGGGAACGGAGTGTCTTAACACTAGGTTCCCTCTGCCTACCCTGCTGTGTGAGGGATACAGCGTGAAGCTCAAAAAGAGTAGCTTTTACCTGCATAGCGAGGCAGTCAGAAAGAACTTAGTGCGACGAAGACATTGCGTGCTTAGTGAAGTCAACTCCGTGCTTTGAATGTCACCACATACCAGAGCGAGAAAATTTCGAATTGCTTGTAATTTGCATATTTTAGGTAAAATTAAAATATACTATCATGGTTGATTTTTACTCGAGGAACGGATGGTATTTAAGTTGTTATCAGTATGAGCTTTAGTATAAAATAAATCGGGGCCAGACTTGGCGCAGAGGCACAATAGTTACAATAAAACGGCTGGTTGTGGTTTCGATTCCCACTCGAGGAGTGTAAACACTTTCTTCGCTCTGGTGTCGAGGTAAAGCGCGGCGTTGAGTTCCGCCACTTAATATGCAGCGTTTCCGAATTCGGCGGTGCATGAGGAACGGAATATCTGAACACTAGTTTTTACCCTGCTACGATGAACTCTAATAAGATATTTCACTCTTTAAGTCATTTTGTTCTCTTTTTTCAACAGATTATCTAATTGGCCTGGGAAACTAAAGCGCTATGTATTTCACAAATTCCCAAGAGAAACTTCATGGCTATTTGTTCTGATTACGGCAAAAAATTAATGGTGTTTAGGTGACAATTTTTTTCATTATCGATTACGCGGAAGTGACATTTCGATTTTCTGAACGATTTTTTTTAATATTACCACTAACTACTCTAATGGTCGTTGCGGGGCAATGAGAGAGCGTCTGTCTGTAAACACGATGTTTAGGGATTCGATTCCCAGTCGGAGGAAAGATTATATTTCAATTATTTTCATTTCTCTGCTCTGGACCAGACAAAGCAAGCGTTAAGTTCACTAAACACGCAAAATCTCGAATTCGATTCAGGCGGATAGTGGCGAACGGAGTGTCTTGCCACTAAGTTCTCTCTCTCAGTGTGTCGTGTTTTTAAAAGTAATCTTTTTTTTTTAGCTTCACGCTGTATCCCGCACACAGCAGGGTAGGCAGAGGGAACCTAGTGTTAAGACACTCCGTTCCCCACTTTCCGCCAAATTCGGAGGCATTGCGTGTTAAGTGGCGGAACTTAACACCGCGCTTTACCTCGGCACCAGAGCGAAGAAAATGGAAATATTAATCATTTACACTCGTCGAGTGGAAATCAAACCCACAACCAGTCGTTTACAATCACACCATGACTGGCCACTAAAAAAAGTAATCTATGGTTGTATAAAATTACTTAAAGACACAGGGCCAAACATATGGTACGTTTTTATTTTCAGTCAAGGGATTTCGAAATTTGCTTTAGATGGAAAGTATAGAACGGAGTATCTTGACACTAGGCTCTCTGTGACTGCCCTGCAATGCGGAAATGGAATGCAAAATGTGGTCAATAAAAGTTCAATTATATAGCGTTATTATGAAAGGTAGTAGATTCTATTCCGGTAATTTCAACTTTTTTATATTATGTCACCTTCTTCATAATTATTAACAACCAAAGTTAGCAGACAAAGTGACTAAACTAAAACAGAATTACTCATACAATATCATCAGCTAAGATTATAACCCAACTGTTACGGCTATATATAACTAGGGTTGCCATCTGTTCGCGTTTTCCCGAATTTGTCCTGTGTTTTGATCGTAGGAAAAATAATTACAAAATATGAGAAGACCGCCAATAGTACTTTAAAACATTTAAAAAATCTGTTTAATTTTGCAAATCTATAATATTGTATTAAATTTATTTTATTTATATACTCCGTTCCCCACTTTCCGCCGAATTTGGAGGCATTGCGTGTTAAGTGGCGAAACTTAACGCCGCGCTTTACCTCGACACCAGAGCGAAAAAATGAAAATATTAAATATTTCCACTCCTCGAGTGGGAATCGAACCCACAAGCCACTGCGCCACGACTGGCCACTACTACTATTGTATTAAAAAATAATAAAAAAGTGGTCATAGAAACCAAATGTTATTCTACTAAGTAAATGATTACAAGCAAAAAAGTTAATAGGGAATGAATATTCTTTAAAAACAATATCAGCCTATTGATTGTTATTTTAGGATATATGAACACTATTGTAGCATATGTGTTGAATTGTTTTATGATAAATAAAAACTTCGAAAAAAAAATACAAAAAATCTACATAGTAACTTAGAAAGCACAGTCTGTTCAAACGTCCGGGTTGTTTACTCTAAATTTAGAACTTTTCACGTCTCTTATCCTTGTTTACAGATTTTTAAATTATTTTTTAACTTCACGCTGTACCGAATTTGGAGGCCTGCGTGTTAAGTGGCGGAACTCAACGCCGCGCTTTACTTCGACACCAGAGCGAAGAAAATGGAAATATAATTTCCACTCCTCGAGTGGGAATCGAACACGCTTGTGCCACTGGGCCACGACTGGCCACATTACGAATTAAATGGATATTTTTGAGATGGTAACCCTATATATAACAGAATCTTGAAATACACCAGGCGCGTGCTCCATGTCATTAGCACCCAATAAACTGTGTCACATACGTAAACGCAGACTTTATTAACTTAATTTTATGAATCTTCTCCTGTAAACCAAATTAAATTGAAATTTGTGACTGTTTGTGGCTTTCAAATGAGTTCGGATTTATAATAGTCATATGTATTTCAAAATTGGTTATTTGAAGAGATTTGTTCGAACTGAACAGTTCATAATATGTGCTCATATGCTTATATAGTGGATATTAATTATATATAGGGAAATATATATATATTTTTAGTTTAGCTTGGTTAGGGCGTTTTAATACGTTATAAAGAAGTCTGAAGGTTCGTTTAAACAAACTTTTCGTCACTGTGATTTGAAACTATGGTTAAATCATGTACGAACTAGTAACTACCGCTTTAACACGTTTTTTTAGCTACACATCTGTCTTTCTATATGTCAAAGTATCAACGCAAGAAAAACTTACAAACGCTATTTTACCTTACTTCTTGGCCGTTAATTTGCTTAAAAAATTGCACAAGTGTTCAGATCCGTTGACGATTAAAAATTTTAACACTAATATAACATGAATTTGAAATCTAGAATGCGTTTTTGGTAAAAAAAGGTTATATGGTTTAAAGCGTCAGCTTTATACCTTATTCCGAATGGCAGGATAGCCAGGGAGAAACTAATGTCACCACATACCGCCCGTAACATTGCCCGCATTAAGTGACGAACCTCAATAACTTCCTTATCTTAGTTATGATTATCGCTTGGAGTGGAACCTGCAAGCAATCCCAAATACAGTTAGACTCAGTCCTACTACGCCAGGATGGTGTCTGGCCTCTTTCTTTTACTACACGTTTACCGAAAAATAACGTAATTGTAATAATTTTTATACAATAATCATTATATATGTAAATTTCCCAGCGAGAATCAAACTCGCAACCATTGCCTTTTCAGTCAAATGCAATCCCACTGCACCACGGTGGCTTTTTGTATTTTTTAAAGCTTATTTCAATAATAAAAAGGCAATGCAAATTCATCAAACCGATAACGATCAAAATCTTATATATATACTTACTTCATGAAAACAGTTCCCTAACGTCTCGCAGCCTCTTTGCGGAGGAAGATATAAAAAATAATGTGTACAATAAAGTTTTATTATTACGTAACCTTTATAATATAAGTAGGGATTTATGAATATTATTATTTATAATGTTTTTATTATTATTTGTGTTTGTTAATATTTTTTTTGTATGAAAAATAGGATTTGTACCGCCACTTGTTGTTACTGGGAGGTCTCAAGTTCTATCTCTGGGTGGGGTAAATATTTGTTGAATTGATTATATGTTTTTTTATTATTTCAGTAGATGTAGATATACTTTAACAGGTTTAACAGGTGGGAAAGGAAGATTTTTTTGTTAGGCTACTATATCTAAAGTATGAATTAAGTCATAAAAAATCAGTATTAAAATAAAAAAGTGGTTGACATCTGTTGCTTTTTTAATATACAAAGATACAGTTTAAAAAAAAAACAACTGATGTCAACCTCTTTTCATTTTGAATACTAATATTTTTATGATATAGTAACATTGTATACCATTATATATAATTGTGATATTAATATGAAGACTATTAATCTCTTAATATTTAATTTTAACTAGGTGATAGAAGTTAAGATCATAGACCAGTCGTGGCGCAGTGGGTCCGATTCCCACCCAAAGAATAGAAATATTTAATATTTCCATTTTCTTCACTCGGGTGTCGAGGTAAAGCGCGGCGTTAAGTTCCACCACTTAACACGCAATACCTCCCGTATCCGGTGGAAAGTGGGGAACGGAGTGTCTTAACACTAGGTTCCCTCTGCTTACCTTGCTGTGTGCGAGATACAGCGTGAAGCTAAAAATGAGAAAAAAAAAAAGTTAAGGTCACCGTGGCATAATGGTGCATCACTTGTCTGTGTTATGGCGATACGCGATTGGTAGTGGGTTCAATTCTCTTGGCGCAATAGTCATATATTCATTATTTTAATTTTTTCACTTTGTAGAACACGATAACTCACGGCGTTTGATTCCGCCACTTAACATGATATTACGTTCTCTGTGACTAAGTAGTCTTGTTATGCGGAAAAAAGCCTTATGTTGTTTATTATGTCGCCTTATGTTTATAATTATTCTATTATTATATCGCCTTCTTCTGTTGTGTATTTCTAAGTATTTAACTTTAATTAAGATGGTCGCACAGAACTTCATAAATCTTTCATCTGATGACGTGTTCCGGTTCGATGGCATGTAAGCCAGCTCTCCCTAATCCCACCATTCCCATCCTTCCTCCCTTTCTCTTTCCTTCAGTTCCAAGGCTGGCAACGCATTCACAACCCTAATGTTGTGGATGTCCATGGGCGAAGGTAACCACTTACCACCGGACCACCTGGTCTGCTCGGTTGCCTCCTTTATTGAATAAAAAAACACAAAAAAATACTTTCCTTATAGATTACATATAGATTGCCATTGCACCATAATTATACATAAATAATTTAAAAAAAAACATGTCACATTTAATACACTGTTCGATCCATTTTATATATTGACAATTAATTTTCCAAGTAATTGAACACAATAATGACACTTCAAGAGTTTTGATTTTGATTAATTGTCACAGATAATATAAAATAATTGATGTCATGTTGAAGGTTTTCGCTAAAAGAAGTTTTTTATTTGCCCTTCACGCTGTCACTCCTGTCAAGATTGTGCCGATATAAATATAAATATAATTTTTATTTCGACCACATAAACATTACCATTGACCGAATGTCGACTTTTTTTTCGTACATTTGCTTTCAAACCTCGTATAAAACCTCCTTTATGTCGTGAACATTTGACATAATAAATGACATATTCAATTTTATTTTTTATCTGTACCCGCAGAGTGTGAATGCGGAAAGCGCGGGTAATTTATTTTTATATATTTTTTTGTTTAATATATGAAACTCGGCAGAGATATTTATGTTTTTTCTTGCCTTTTTTTATTTTCTTAACATTGTGTGTATTGTGTTAGCCTTTATTATATAATTCAATTCTCCCGTAACACGAAGGACGCAGAGAAAGCGTTTAAAATATATTATGTTAGGTTGCAAAATCAAGCGGACATATTAGAATATTTGTATATGTTTTTATAAGAAGAGAAAACTAAATTATCTAAATCGTAAATGCGATCATCCAATGGAGCCATCGTGGCGCAGTCGGGCAGTGTCTAAATGTAAACACGATTAGTTGAGGATTCGATACTGACTCAGGGAAAGTAATGTAATTTAACAATATTTTAATATCTCTGCTCTGACACCTAAGACAAAGCGCGGCGTTGAATTCAGCACTTAATACGCATTGTGTTAATTTCAGACGGAAAGTGGACGACAAATCGCTGTTAAGATTTTAGTACGATAGCGTTAGTGAACGGTTTTGTTCGAATTGTTGTGTATTTTTTGTTTTTATGTATTGTTCAGTTTTAGTGGAGAAAATTAAGTTGTAAGCCAAATTTCTGCATATTCAAATAGCTGATGCGTTGCCTTGACAACATATACGTCACTTGACAACAATGACGTCACAAACACATTATAATGTGTATTTTTTATTATATTAGTTTATTATATTAGTTATATTAGTTATATTAGTAAAATATATTAAAAAAATGGAACTTTATACCTCTTCACACTCTTTTCTCTCTGTTATGCGGAAAAAAGGGCCAAAATAAAGATTTTAGAATGAAAATGCACAATCTAAATGTAATACAAAATTAATATTATTTTCTATTTAAAACATAAGTAAATCAGATGTTACATACATTTTCACTATAAACATTGAAGTAGAAACGCGACTTCTGTAACTAATCGATCAATCGGTTCGAAATAACCTCTTTGATGGTGGAGCTGCGATCGGATCAAAGATGCCTTCTAACATGTTTTATTATATATAGTAAATAACAATCTACGAATTGTTGACATTGCTTAAGCTATGTTCATATAATTTCTCTTTTTTTTTTTAGCTTCACGCTATATCCCGCACACAGCAGGGTAGACAGAGGGAACCTAGTATTAAGA
Organism: Dryas iulia moderata; assembly: GCA_019049465.1. Taxonomy (NCBI): domain Eukaryota; kingdom Metazoa; phylum Arthropoda; class Insecta; order Lepidoptera; family Nymphalidae; genus Dryas; species Dryas iulia. The sequence goes on from CM032426.1 coordinate 1,196,815, forward strand.
TACTCCGTTCCCCACTTTCCGCCGAATTCGGAGGCTTTGCGCGTTAAGTGGCGGTACTTAACGCCGCGCTTTACCTTGACACCAGAGCGAAGAGAATGGAAATATAATTTCCACTCCTCGAGTGGGAATCGAACCCACAACCAGTCGTTTACAGTCACACGCTTGTGCCACTGGGCCACGAATGGCCACGAACTTCTCTTTTAGTTTAGTAATTAGTAAAAGTAAGTTATATTAGGCTGATAATTATAAAAGGATGTAAATTGGAGAAAAAGTTATGGAAGAATTATAAATTTTTATATATTTTCAAAGCAAGAAAAGTGAGAAAATGAATATGTGAAAATGTAGGAGGAGGGGGAAAATACAGTGTAGTTAATATTTAGTTTGAATTAGTCCTAAACTAGAATGTATAAACAGTATTATCATCATCATTATTATTATATAAATACTTAATAAGGTGTTAAGTTTTATAGAAAGAAGAAGTACAAAATTTCATTTTTTTTTATAATCATAAATTAAAAATAAACTAATATAATAAAAATTTGTGACATATGTGTTGCCATGGTAACGCATCAGCCATTCAAAAGTGTACAAATTTGGCTTATAACTTGATTTTCTCTACTAAAACTTAAAAAAAACATATTTTTTTTAAAATAGGGGCCAGTAGTAGGTGGTGCAATGGCACTAGCGTGTAACTGTAAACGATTGGTTATGGGTTCAATTCCCACTCGAGGAGTAAAAATATTGTTTATTTCCATTTTCTCGATCTGGTGTCGAGGTAAAACGCGGCGTTAAGTTCCGCTTCCTTAACACGCAATGCCGGATAGTGGGGAGCGGAGTGTCTTAAGATTAGGTTCCCTCTACCTACCTTGCTGTGTGCGGGATATAGCGTGAAGCTAACAAAAATAAATTAAAATATATACAATAATTCAACCGAAACCATGTACTAACATTAGTGTTACTAAAATCTTAACATCGATAATAATATAATCGACAAATATAAATTAAAGATGAAGTATTAAGGAAAGCTTGCGTAAAGTAAATTAACGACATCCTCACCTTGTTCGTGGAGTAAGGAATTTAGTTCCACGTGATCATAAATTGTAGAGAAACGAATGTTAAATGTAGACAACTATTTCTCCCTCTCGATTTTATTAGCGTTGTTTATAATACTATGGATTCCTTGGTTTAAAGTAGTTTTTTTAGACATTTAAAGACTCATTTTGAATGCTCAGTGGTGAGAGCGCCTGGACGGTATTCAGGAGGTGCGGGTTCGAATACCGCTGCGTTAAATTTTTATACGTTTTCTTTAAATGTCTTTTTCAATTTTCCTAAGTGTGAAGTAACACTTTAAAAATGTTTAAAAGTAGATTTTTCAGTTTATTTTTATTTTATTATAAAGTTTTTTAGGGAACGTTAATGATTTTTGTCTGGAAAATGTCTATTTTAAGTTTATTTTTCATTCATTGCTAAATATAAGCTTAAACTCTTTCACACGAATTTATTCGCAGCTAAACAAAACCATCAAAATTTTAAATTAGCTATAGATATTCACGTTTTGGCAAAATTATCTTTTAAAATTGAAATGCAGCCCCATCATTAATATAAACAAGTGGTAGAAAATTGTACAAGACTTTTTTATTTTTGTTCAAGTTAGCACTTTGGACGGTACATAAGAATGGTGGGCATATGACGAACTAAAATATTTTACCTTTATACTCATTTTAAAAGTGGCTGCAGTGGGCGTCTTATTATAATCTAGATTTTTAGTAGGTTCGATTCCTACTCGGAGAAATTATTGCTATTTAATTATTTTAATTTCATCGTTCGCCACAAAAAATAATTGCATTGTTAAATGTTGCCAGTTACATGCCTTGAATTCTGACGAAAGGTGGAGAACGGAAAGTCTTGACACTAGATTCTCTCTGACTACCCTCGTAAGTAAAAAAAAAAAAAAAAGTAATGTATATTCTGTCAAAATTGTGTCAAGTGTGATTCCACTTTTAAACTACCTATTGTCTATTACTCTATATTTTATGTCATCCGTACAAATGTGTCACAGACAATAAATATGAGTGTAATCTGGCGCAAATAAATCTTAGCTGTAGAAGGAAACTTGTAATTCTAATGTAATTGCGAAATGCGGAAGAACGCCTTATAAGCTTATTAGAACGTAACAGTTTAGCCTTTTTGTTATTTTTGATGCAGGATATAGCAAAAATTTCAAAGGAAATTTTATTGTTTTACACTTACTGTTATATACAGCTGATATCAATATAAAATAGTTACTTTTATATATTAGTATTAATTTATTTATTTTACAATATATATATTAAGTCAAGTAAGTAGGGGGCCAGTCGTGGCGAAGTGGTACGAACTTGTGACTGTAAACGACTAGTTGAGGGTACGATTCCCACTCGAGGAGTGGAAATATTTTATATTTCCATTTCCTTCGCTCCGGTATCCGAGGCAACGCGCGCCGTTAAGTTCCGCCACTTAACACGCAATGCCTCCAAAATCGACGGAAAATGGGGAACGGAGTGTCTTAACACTAGGTTCCCTCTTAAAACCCTGCTGTGTGCAGGATTTAGCGTGACGCTTAAAAAAAGAAGAAAAAAGTAAATAAAGTAAGCGCATGTGCATTTTGCGGCGTATGTATAAAAAATATCCCTTTATTCATTCTGCATTTCATTTTTCCAATCACCTCTTAAATGGGAATATTTAAAGTAGTGAAGAAAGTTGTCATTTTTGGAGCTAGACAGTTGTCTAGCCGCGCCGTCTTAGCCTAGTTAGGCGCGGCGTTAAGTTGCATCATTTGACACGTATTTATTTGAACTAGAATGACAGTGGAAAACAAAGAGTAAAGACACTGACTGCTTACTAGCTTTACGAAAATAGTGTATAACTGGAAAATAATCTATAGTTAGGACATGTTTTTCATGTATAAGTACCTACTGAAAATGAATTTTATATAAAAAAGGTACCTCACGCTTTATCACACAGAGAGAAGTTAGTGCAAAGACACTCCACCCTCCACTTTTCGCTCAAAATCGAGACATTGCGTGATGAATACCGGACCTCAACGCCGCACTTTGTCTCAGGTACTAAAGCTAAGAAGCGAAAATTGAAATATAATCCCCCGATTGGAAATCGAACCTGCAACCACGTGATGGTTTACAGTCGTTTACAGTCAGACACTGCGCCACAACGACCACAATCTTCATTTTATATATATCTAAATATCTGCTCCAAATCCTTAATTCTCTGAAGAAAACGAAAAAAAACGCTATCTCCTTGATCAAACACCTGACATAATATCGGTTCGGAGAGAGAACAATTTTTTTTTAAACATTTTAAAAGTAATATTCCACACTTATTAAATTCTGAATGTCACTTCTAAATGTCTTTATCAATTAAAAAAATTAATAATAAATCATTCCCTCGAAAAACAACGAATCTGCAACCATTGCACTTATGCTGACCCTGTCACTGCGCCACAACGACGACAATCTTAATTTTATATATAACTAAATATCTGCTCCAAATCCTTAATTCTCTGAAAACTCGAAAGAAACGCGGTCCCCTTGATCAAACACCTGACATAATTTCGTTCGAAGAAAAAAAAAAATTTTTTTAAACATTTTAAAAGTATTATTCCACACTTAGAAATGTCACGTCTAAGTGTCTTTGTCAATTAAAAAATTAATAATAATCATTCCCTCGAAAAACAACGAATCTGCAACCATTGCACTTACGCTGACACCGTCACTGCGCAACAACGACTTCAATCTTAATTTTATATACATCTAAATATCTGCTCTAAATCCTTAATTCTCTGAAAACTCGAAAAAACGCGGTCCCCTTGATCAAACACCTGACATAATTTCGTTCGAAGAAAAAAAAAAATTTTTTTAAACATTTTAAAAGTATTATTCCACACTTAATAAATTCTAATTGTCACTTCTAAATGTCTTTACCAATTAAAAATTTTAATAATAAATCATTCCCTCAAAACACACTGAATCACGAATCTGCAACCATCGCACTTACGCTGACCCTGTCACTGCGCCACATCAACCTCAATCTTAATTTTATATATATCTAAATATCTGCTCCAATCCTTAATTCTCTGAAAACTCGAAAAAAAACGCGGTCCCCTTGATCAAACACCTGACATAATTTCGTTCGAAGAAAAAAAAAAATTTTTTTTTAAACATTTTAAAAGTATTATTCCACACTTAATAAATTCTAATTGTCACTTCTAAATGTCTTTACCAATTAAAAATTTTAATAATAAATCATTCCCTCAAAACACACTGAATCACGAATCTGCAACCATCGCACTTACGCTGACCCTGTCACTGCGCCACATCAACCTCAATCTTTATTTTATATATAACTAAATATCTGCTCCAAATCCTTAATTCTCTGTAAAACTCGAAAAAAACGCGGCCCCCTTGATCAAACACCTGACATAATTTCGTTCGAAGAAAAAAAAAATTTTTTTAAACGTTTTAAAAGTATTATTCCACACTTATTAAATTCTAAACGTCACTTCTAAATGTCTTTATCAATTAAAAAATTAAATCATTCCCTCGAAAAACAACGAATCTGCAACCATTGCACTTATGCTGACCCTGTCACTGCGCCACAACGACGACAATCTTAATTTTATATATAACTAAATATCTTGTGGCCAGTCGTGGCGCAGTGGCACAAGCGTGTGACTGTAAACGACTGGTTGTTGATTCGATTCCCACTCGAGTAGTGGAAATATTTAATATTTCCATTTTCTTCGCTCTGGTGTCGAGGTAAAGCGAGGAGTTAAATTCCGCCATTTAACACGCAATTCCTCCGAATTCGGCGGAAAGTGGGGAACGGAGTATCTTAATACTAAGTACCCTCTGCCTACCCTGCTGTGTGCGGGATACAGCGTGAAGATAAAAAAAAAATAAATAAATATATCTGCTCCAAATCCTTAATTCTCTGTAAAACTCGAAAAAAACGCGGTCCCCTTGATCAAACACCTGACATAATTTCGTTCGGCAACCGTCAGGTCGTATCAAAAGAATGAAATCATAAAGCCCTTGCTTGTACCGATTTGTCGCGCGATAAACGCGTGTAGCGATTAATTGACGCGATAACGCGCGTGTGAGCGTTAAAACGCCTTTTGTTATTTATGTTACTTGTCTTATTTGGGACTTGTGTTATGTGCTTTCTATTTGTGATGTGTCATATCTGTGATTTGTTTTGATTCTTTGTGATTTTTTTTGGAGCTTCACTCTGTATCTAGTGTTTAGACACTCCGTTCTCCACTTTCGTCCAATTCGGAGGCATTGCGTGTTAAGTGGCGGAATTTGATCGCGCTTTTCCTCGACACCAGAGCGAAGAAAATGGAAATATGAAATATTTCCACTTCTCGAGTGGGGATCGAACCCTCAACCAATCGTTTACAGTCACACGCTAGTGCCACTGCGCCACGACTGGTACCTTTGTAATTTTTGTATATTGGTTTGCTTTGTAGAGGTCATCATGGTACAGTGATGACAGCCCCATGGCTGTCACATCCATATGTGTTCTGAGTGTATATGTGATGTTTGTAAGTTCGATTCCTTCTAAGGGGACTGATTATTTTTAAATTATTTTAATTGCTTCATGGTGAAAAGATCAAAAGTGGCTTGGAGTTCGGCAATACAATATGCAGTTTATCAAATGCAGGAAAAATGTAGAGAGTTGGAGTATATTGACACTACTTCCACTCTGCTTATGAAGAGAGAGATTAAGAGAAAGTACGGAGAGTATGCGAAACAAAGCTTAAAGCAAAACTATCTTTATAGCTTTTTTAAATATATATTTTGGCATTTTGCGGAATAATTAATTACACAACATATTATTTAAGATAGAAGATTTCAAACTAAAGTACCGTTTGCTTGATAAAAAAGACATAGTCTAATCTAACCAAAGTATACAAGTTAACTTACTTAACAACAAGCATTTATGCTAGTACACCTCACACTAGGACCATTCAGCGCAATCACATTTGTACGACGAACGAAGCCTCAAACTTGATTACACAAAATGTGGTTTGCAAAACCGTCAACCGTAACGCAATGTCTCTTAGATTACCAAAGAAGAGAACAATGAACGTAGATATGCGGAAAAGACGTGAAATTAAAAAATATATAATTTGATATTTTTTTACTACACGCGTTTTCCCATATACGCATCCCGAATGGCGTAACTTAATGCCGCGAGTTGTCTTAGGTCATTTCCGCGAGGGACATAGAATCTAAAACCATCATGTTTACAGTCAGACGTTTACCAACTGCGCCATGACGGCCTCTGTTATATTAAAGACAAATTTTGACCCGTGGGAGGACGGGTTAAGAATACAATTACCCTCCGCAGCTGGTTAAAGACAGGTAACCCAGTAGCTTGGTGACAGGAGACTCGATTTCGGACTGGCTCGCGACCACTGTCATGGCAAAGACGAACCGCCAAACATCTGATGATGTGTTCCGGTTTGATGGCATGTAAGCCAGCTCTCCCTATTCTCGCCATCCCTATCCTTCCTCCCTCTTTCCCTCCTTCACCTTCAAGGCTGGCAACGCATCCACAACTCTAATGTTGTGGATGTATATGGGCGAAGTTAACCACTTACTATCAGGTGGTCCATGTGCTCATTTGCCTCCTTTATACAATAAAAAAATATTTAAATAAAATTAACATTTTTCTTACATATTCTCAACATATTGTTCTGTTCATTCCCATTAGTATCTGCACAAACATCGCGGACAGAAACATAAAGCGAGTGGTCGTTTGATTATATTGTTGATAAACACCCGCTCGCCAGTCGACTTACTTTGTTAGTATTTATGTAAAGCACAGAATATTAATGGAAGGGCTATGAACATTGATTCCTTTTTGGTTTTTTGTTCTTGGCTTCATATTTTTTGTATAAAGCTGTGTAATCAGAGGGAACCTAGTTTCGAGACACTCTACTCTATATTTTTGGCCTGAAATCGAGACGTTGCGTGTTGAATGGCGGAACTTAACGTCACGCTTTATCTAGTCAGAAAGGAGAAATGACAAAATTACAGTCATTCCTCGAAGTGGGAATCGGTCTCTTGACATTGGTTAAGTTTGCAATCTTATGCCGTCATTGTAATGCTAAATATTATTTATATTTTTAAGCATATGAATAGTGAGAATCTAGTGTCAATATATTTTATTTGAGGTAATTATCTTAGACCAGTTTCGTAGAAGTAACCTTTTCTTCTTTTGACTACTAGTGTAGTCCTTACTACATCATCATTTTTTGTACTACCAAACCTATTTTGAATGCCTATGTGTTAATTATCTCAATTTTTTTTTGTCACTATACTTATTGTGCCGTTCGTGCATCATTAAACCAAACATTAATATATATTAAGCATATCATTTTTTATGCAAACAGTTTGATGTAAAAAAATAAACGAGGAAAAAACATAAAAAAATAAGAATTATTATTATAGAAAAAAGAATTAAAGTAGTTACTTTAATGCAGTATTCGATATTATTTTTTTATAAATATTCACAAACTCAACATTACAATTTAATCGATCACCTGTCACTTCTGTTCACTTCCTTCTTCTATGTACAGGATTATTGAAGATAACAAGAAGCTGGCTAGGTGGCTTTATATTTCATCAATTTTGCACGAAAATTATATTTTCTCTCCATAGAAATACCTTTAAAAGCTTTGTTTGTTTAGAAATGAAATTACTCATAATAAAGTAAATATAGAACCAGTCATGGGAATGTAAACGCGACTGGTTGCAAGTTCGATTCCCACTGGAACAGTATATAAAATATTTAACATTTCAATTTCTTCGCTCTGGTCACGAAGCAAATCGCGGCGTTGAGTTCCGCCACTTAACACGCAATGGATCCAGCAAAAAACTTACCTCAGCCAACCATTCCGTGTGCGGGATACAGCGTGAAGCTAAAAAATCTATTATAATATTATTTTTACTATTTTTATTGAGGTAATAGTAGCGTAGTGGTATATCATATGACTCGACGGTTCGCAGATATTGACTAGGTTCTTTCATTTGATATACATATTATTGGCATACTAATCATACATTGTCATCCAAACTAAACATGTTTACTAATTTTCAGCTTAATAAGGTAAGGATACAGGCTACAAAATTAAATTTGTAAGAACCGAATACACACATATACAAGTACATACATACATTGCAATTTAAATAGGTAAATGTGTAAGTAAAAGTGCTTATAATTAACGTTTTATTATAATTTCTAGTGATACAATATATATTTATTAAAAAAAAACATAAAAAAATTCAAATATCAAGTAAAAAACATAAAAAATAAAACAATTTTAAAGTAAAGAAGATCATATTGTCCATGACGATCGTCATGGACAATATGAAACACGCATGTTAACGAAAGTCCGTGGGAACTTTCAAAGATAATGCTATTTGCGTGAGCTTAACCACTTCTAAATCATAGTAATTTAATTCTATAACACGCATCTGTAGTTAGGAGCTTTGTAATAAGCTAAGCGAAAACCAACAAATTATGTTAAAAAACATCATGCGAAATAAGAGTGGTTTTTTTTTCTCATTTTATTTATCTTGACTGAAACTTAATGAAAACACTACTTTCTAGTGACTAATCACTCCTTTCTTTCCTTACAAAAGTAAACGTTTCCTATGTAGAGCTGGGGCCAGTCGTGGTGCAGACTAGTTTGCACGAAGTGTGATTGCAAAAGGACTGGTTGTGACTTCGATTTCTACTCGAAGAGTATGCTAGGAGAAATATTTATTATTTCCATTATTTTCGCTCTGGTCTCGAGGCAAAGCGCGGCGTTAAGTTCCGCCACTTAACACGCAATGCCTTCGAATTCGGTGGAAAGTAAGGTTCCAATTTTGGGTTATATAATAATTTTACAGCTACCCTAGTGTCACGACACTCCGTCCTCCAATTTGCATTGCGTATATTTTTCGTAGGTTTTGCGTAAGTTGTTGAGTGGCGGAACTCAACGCCGCGCTTTGTTTTTGGTACTAGAGCGAAGATATAACAATTTTAATATAATTATTGCTCAAATGGGAATCGAACCCACAAACTTTATAATCAGACTCGTCCCACTGCACCAGGACAGCTTCATTACTTCTTTACTTTAATTCACTTAATAGTTATTAGCAGAAAAAGGTAATTAATGGAAAATTTTAGTGCTATTAATAAATGGTGAAAATCAAATTTATATTATTTTACACAATCACCACACTCACAAACGTCAATTTAGTATTAACGAGCATTAAGTCAGTACTTTACTACACTATTTTTTACCTATTTAACATAGGTTAAATAGGTAATCGAACCCACAAACTTTATAATCAGACTCGTCCCACTGCACCAGGACGGCTTCATTACTTCTTTACTTTAATTCACTTAATAGTTATTAGCAGAAAAATGTTATTAATGGAAAATTTTAGTGCTATTAATAAATGGTGAAAATCAAATTTATATTATTTTACACAATCACCACACTCACAAACGTCAATTTAGTATTAACGAGCATTAAATCAGTACTTTACTACACTATTTTTTACCTATTTAACATAGGTTATTATTGATTATTCTTAAACGCGGTTCAAGTTCAAAAGGCAAACGCAAATGTTCTCAGTTCTCGAAAATCGTATTATCCATTTTTTTGTATGTATAAAAATAAACAAATTGATGCAATTACAATCTCATTTGTCATTTTCAAATGACTGAGCAAGATGGTGGATAATTACTGTACTCATTATGTGTTATAGGGCTGTCGATATACTATTTAGAATAAACATATATATAGAAATCCGAGAAAAAGCTGACCAAAAAAAGACTTTTTTATTGCAAAAAGGAGGCAAACGAGCAGAAAGGCTGTTGGTAACTTTTGCCCATGAACATCCACAACATTAGAGGCTGTTGCGCTGCTGGTCTTGAGGGTGATAGAGGGAAAGAAGGAGGAAGGATGAGGATAGTGGGAATATGAAGAGCTGGCTTACACGTCACCGAACCGGAACACATCATCAAATGTTTGGCAGTTCGTCTTTGACATGATAGTGGTCGCGAGCGAGTCGGAGAAAGAATCTCCTACGCTACCCAGCTGCCCAGGAGAATTGTATTCTAAAACCGTCCCCCGCGGCTTAGAGACTGACTGTCTAACATCGTTCAGCGCAGAAATGAAACATTTAAATATAAATATTTTCCTGAGTGGGAATCGAACCCATAACCATCGTTTCTGCAGGCTGTCTTTCTGGGCTACATCGGCCTCATAAAGGGCCTCTTTTATAAAGTAATTGTTTTTATACCTTTTTTCTCAATCACACGATGAATTTAAATAATCTTAAGATTTATTTTCGAATTCATAACTGTGACGTGATCACTGAGTCATTTCCAACCCTAATTACTTAAGTTTGTATAACTTGTTATTAAGCGACCATAATATTTGACCACGGTTGAAGAAATGCATTCAAAAATTGCAATACGTCGCTCCTTTGACTTTAAATTATTTCGGAGAAAGCTTTTAAGTGTTTTTTTCTCATAACAAATTAGGATAAGTTAAATTACACCGGTAAATTAGTTTATAAGATGAATTGGTGAATGTCGGTACGATTTCCTTGTGTAAACCAATATATGTACCAATATAGTAGAATATTTGGATTTATTTAAATAAAGTACAGAAGAAATAACCAGAGCGAAGAAAATGGAAGTATTCAAGATTTCCTTATATCGAGTATAATTTATCGAGTGGGAATCGAACCCACAACCAGTCGTTTACAGTCACACGCTTGTGCCACTGCGCCACGACTGGCCCGTTTATGTCTACTTTAAACAAATATTAAAATACTTTATTATATCTCACTAAAATATACTTTTAATGTTTAATTATTATAAACGACCAGCCATTATATGTTGTTGTTATTTAACAATAATAGTTATTATAAATAATTTATTAATCAAACTATCATTTATATAAGCTATTTGCAAATAACAACATGTAATTAACAATTATCATGAGCTAGATTTCAACTATAAAAGCTTTATATTCTAATTAATTGTGTTTATATTACTTGATATTATTGTTGCCAGTCGTGGCCAAGTGGCACAAGCATGTGACTGAAAACGACTGGTTGTGGATTCGATTCCCACTCGAGGAGTGGAAATATTTAATATTTCCAATTTTTTCGCTCTGGTGTCGAGGCAAAGCGCGGCGCTAAGTTCTGCTACTTAACACGCAATGCCTCCAAATTCGGCGGAAAGTGGGAAACGGAGTGTCTTAACACTAGGTTCCCTCTGCCTACCCTACTGTGTACGGGATATAGCGTCAAGCTAAAAAAAAACTAATTGGGAATCGAACCCAACACCAGCCACGATTTCAGCCAAAGTTCCACTGCGCCACGACGGCCTAAAAATACTATATAATGAATAATAACGAACAGACGGACGATTAATAAAATACCGGTTTAATTATATTTAGTTGTTTTTGTTATTTTAATCCTATCTAATGCGGAGCACGCATGTGTCGCGGGTATTAATTTGTCTTCCTGTCATCGCTGTTATACTTGTGTTATGAAGATGTAAGTGATAGGTGAGAGCGGGTTGAGTAAACTAGCTTCACGCTGTATCCCGCACACAGCAGGGTAGGCAGAGGGAACCTAGTGTTAAGATACTCCGTTCCCCACTTTTCCGACGAATTCGGAGGCATTGCGTGTTAAATGGCGGAACTTAACGCCGCGCTTTGCCTCGACACCAGAGCGAAAAAAATGGATATATTAAATATTTCCACTCTTCGAGTGGGAATCGACCCCACAACCAGTCGCTTACAATCACACGTTCGCACCACTGCGCCACGACCTGTCCCAATTGATAAACTAACATAGATTTTTATTATTTTTTTTTTTAAAAATAGTATAGGTATAACTAAGAATTTTGTGCGGCAGAGATAACGTCTAACGTATTGATTGTTGATTCGATTCTCACTTGAGAAATGATTAAATTTAAATTGTTTCCATAGTTCTCGTGTCTTTGGTGACAACATGGAAAGTCTTGGATTCTGGTAGAAAGTAGATTGGAGCGTCCTTACACTAGATTCATTCTTCTAATACTGTTAATGGTAATAGATATAACTTCGTTTTATGGTAACTTTATTTGTCGATTTGTATTTCTTTGTTTTTGTGTTTGCTAGCGCAGTAGAGAAAGGTATGTGATAGTTTTTTTTTACTGTTTATTTTTATGCTCGACGGACATGTGTCTGTACCTTTTCTTAACATTACTATATTACATTATCATGTTACACTCATTTTCTTGTTACATTACTATTTTTCTAACTATGTGATGGTTATGGGTTTGATCCTCACTTGGTACAATAATAATATTGAAATTATTTTACTTTTTCCACTCTGATAAAACAAAGCGCGATGTTGACTACCATTACGTATACGTGTTCCAAATTCCAGCGGAAAGCAGAGAACGGAGTGTCTTAACACTATTGTTTCTCCGCCTATACTAATGCAATCTAGGAAAAAGAATGTAGCAATACAATAATTGCTTATTTTTAGGCAATTGTACCTAATAAAATTAAATATCTTCGTTCCTAACTTAAACCACACGCTATTGGCTCCCCTCTGAGACGTCGCGGCGATATACAACGCTGTCCAAAGACACCTGGACAGAATATTACAATTTATACATTTTAATGGATATTATATTTAAGAATAATTTGTTCAATTTGTTCAAAGTCTTCGTAATAGTTACGGGTTCAATTCTCAATAGGGTAAATTTAATATTTGAAATGTTATTATCAAAAAAGTTTTTAAATTCGACGTTTCTTATTAGATAGATTTTGGACTTTTTTCACATTGAAATAGTTGTATCCCTTATACAAAATTGGCATCTTGATAATCTTATCTTAATCATTTTAATTCTTCTTGAAGTACACTGAATTCGTCTGAAAGAAATCAAACCAGAACACTCTTATTGTGTCCTGTATCTTGAAATCTTCTGATTATATTACTTATTACGGCGTTAAGTTCCGCCACTTAACACGCAAGCCTCCGAGTTCGGCGGAAAGTGGGGAACGGAGTGTTTTAACATTGGGTTTAACTTTCGGTTTAACTTTCTAACAATAACTTATTCTCTTGGATTTATATTAATAACACTATTCATTTTTATTTAGTTATATAAAGTGATCATAAATTAATGTCAAAAGACGTCTTCTCATTTTTCTTTTCTTAAGAACATTCTATATTAGATGGTGGAACAATTTTACTGACCATATTAATGACATAGGAAACATGAATAGCAAGTAAAATGGTATCTAAGGCCTGGAGAGGCTCCAAAAGCAAATTAGCTTTTAAATAATTTACTTAAGTACTTTCAAAGAGAAAATTACATATAAAAAATCCGAAACGAACCCACCCCCATCGCATAACATAACCACTGTACCACAACAGTGTCAATATTTTTTGTTTTTATTTTCACTCTATATCCCGCACACAGCAAGGTAGGCAGAGGGAACCTAGTGTTAAAACACTCCGTTCCCCACTTTCCGCCGAACTCGGAGGCATTGCGTTTTAAAGGGCGAAACTTAACGCAGCGCTTTGCCTCGGCACCAGAGCGAAGAAAATGGAAATATTAAATATTTCCACTCCTCGAGTGGGAATCGAACCCACAACCAGTCTCTTTACAGTCACATCTATGTGCCTCTTCGCCACTATGGAAAGTGTCTATATTTCATGAGATATTAACAAATTATCTTGAAACTGGGTCACAGGTCCTCCACACACGCCACAAGTGCATGCCATAAAGCTTAAACAGAATAAATTAAGTAAAATTAAGCGTTCTTGCAAGCTGAGAGCGGAATCGATGCGATAAATATTCATAAAGTCATTTTGTGATATAAATCTGTATTTGCATATAATTCCTATAGGGCAGGGCTTTTTAAACTTTTGTCGTTCACGACCCCATTTATGATTGCGAGTTTTTTGACAACCCCATACAAATATAAAAGAAAAATAAATTCATATTTTTTTATGATTCATTTATTAGGTAACAATATACATATATAGTTTTAGAATTCGTTTTGAAACATACAAAAATCTATAAAATTATAAAATGGTCTATATAATTTTTAAATATTTTTAAAGTGTTATTCCACACTTAGGAAAATTGAAAAAGACATTTAAAGAAAACATATAAAAATTTGAACGCAGCGGGATGGAAAATATTTGACATTAAAATTTTGCTACGCGTCCACGTTTGGGATCGCAACCCATGTTTTAAGAAGCCCTGCTATAGAGAATGAATTAAATATACGTCAGTCGACTATTAGCGTGTCAGCGCCTGAATTTGAAATCGCTGTGAGATACTTTAATTGGTTAAGTATATAAGTTATATGGTATTTTGCTGCTCTTTTGCTTAGTTTACGTTATAGAATGTTTATAAAATAGGTAGGACATATTCAGTGTTAAACTCCGTTTCGTAGTTTCATCCTAAATTTGAGAGAGACATGTGCGTTTGGAAGTTAACGCCACGTTCCGTGTCTCGCTAGAACAGTGAAACCATATAAATATTTTTTTTTTAGCTTCACGCTGTATCCCGCACACAGCAGGGTAGGCAGAGGGAACCTAGTGTTAAGATACTCCGTTCACCACTTTCCGCCGAATTCGGAGGCATTGCGTGTTAAGTGGCGGAACTTAACGCCGCGCTTTACCTCGGCACCAGAGCGAATGGAAATATTAAATATTTCCACTCCTCGAGTGGATCGAACCCACAACCAGTCGTTTACAGTCACACGTTTGTGCCACTGCGCCACGACTGGCCACACCATATATTTTAATCGGTCTATATCTTATCTGACTACCTCACCATATGGAAAAGAGGTGAGATTTTAAAATATCTAGACATAAATGAGTCTAAATCTGATATTCCATGACAAAAAAGAACTTAACTCCTAACATGATAATCTTAGCGGTAATCTTAAGAAAAGCAGTCAAAACTTGTTCCCAACTGCATCACGGTAGACGTTACTTTCAGCGTTTAAGTTTTTGTCTGTAAGTAGGAAGCCGAAGTCAAAAGTTTAATTGGAGCTGTTTAAATTTTGAACTCTTCAAGTATTCTCGACTCGAGACTATTATAATTAATATGACTTCATTTCCTCTTACTTTTAAGATTTATGCGACATTTGATGAAGTTCACGAGGCTATTATGGTGAAAGTAGGAAGTTACTAACGCCGGGATGATTAAGGATTCAAATTCAGTATGCTTAAAATAAAAAAAAAAGTAGCTTGACGCTTTTACCCGCCTAGTAGGATAGTCAGAGAGAGCTTAGTATCAGGATACTCTGTTCTCTTCGGAGTCGAGATATAGCGTACTGAGTGACAGAACTTTACGTCGCACTTTACCTCATATGTCAGAGCGGAGAGCGGAGAAATAGAAATAATATAAAATCATTCCTCCGAGTGTGAAATGAACCCACAATCATCGTGCTTATAGTCAGTCAGTCTGTGTTTCTGTCTGTTACGCTTTTACTGCTACCCTAATTTACCAGCCCAAATTTGATAAAATTTGTAAAATTTGAAATTATTGAAATCCCAGGAACATATGCTACATATGCTACAACCCCTAAAGGATTGAATTAGGGGATGAAAGTTTATGGGAAAGATCTAAACCACTTGGCCGATTTCGATGAATTCAGGAAGATAGATAGCTAGCTTGATGGCGCATAGGATACTTATTTTTTCACAAACCTACCCCTAAGGAACGGAAGTAGGAATAGAACATTTGTATGAAAAACATAAGCTGCTTAACTGAAGAAGCCGTCATGGTGCAGTAAGATAGCAAGACAAAGCACGGTGTAAAATTCCTCCACTTAACACACAATATATCGTTTTCGGGATCGAGTGAACGGCGGAGTGTCTTGACATTAGGTCCTTTCTGACTGTCCCACTATGTGGGAGAAAGCGTGAAGCTGCCATCGACGCAGGCTGTTAAAATACAAAAAAAGCTATAGTTGTACAGTTGACACAGGCAAAGCCGCGAACACATCGCTAGTGCGACAACAAACAAGAAACCAATCGCAAACCAAAAACCGATATCAAAACACGTGTAAATATTATAAAACAACATTCCCATACGAGTATATAGTTTTTTAAATAAGTAATTCTTATAAATACATAAATTTGAGGATGAGTGATTTCCTTAAAGAATGAAAATCAAATTCACCGCCACCGTCTATATATTCAGATTCTTTGTGTCTGTCTGATACGCTTTCACACCTTATCAAATAGGGAATGGCTTGTCTAAGAATTTACTTGACCGATTTCGATGAATTCAGAACAATAGATACTTGATGACGCAAGTTTCAAAAAAGCTACATATTTTTTCTGAAATCTAAGGAATGCAGGGAAATAGCGAATTTAAAATTGTAAGAAAAATATAAACAATTAAAATACGAAGAAGCTACAATTATCAGGTTCACACAGGCAAAGCCGCGAACACATCGCTAGTGCGTCAACAAACAAGAAACCAATCGCAAACCAAAAACCGATATCAAAACACGTGTACAATATTATAAAACAACATTCGCATACGAGTACACCACAAATAACATTGACCACTCCGCCTGTAACTGGATACTGCGTTGTTATTCCGTTACGAGAATTCCTTTTCAATATTGTATCAAAAAATATACTTTTTTTAATAGTTTTTTTTAGATTCACGCTTTTTCCCGCACACTAGAGTGGTGTGAAAGCCCGAATATAAGAGATTGCGTGTTAAATAGTATCTCAATGTTGCGCCATTTTGTTTTGCTTACAGGTGCTAAGTTTTTTTAATATATTTTTGAATTTGACTTTTTTAAATAAGAACGTCTTATAAATACATAAATTAGAGGATGAGTAAAAGCTTCAAAGTAAGTGAATCAAATTGACGACCACCGTCTTTATATTCAGATTCTCTGTTTGTCTGATACGCTTTCACACCTTATCAAATAGGGAATGATTTGTGTGAAAATCGCTTCACCGATTTCGATGAATTCAGAACAATAGATAGTTGATGACGCAAGTTCAACAAAATCTACCTGTGTTTTCTGAAATCTAAGGGAGGAAGGGAAGTAGGGAATTAAAAATTGTAATAAAAAATATATACAACTTAACTTAAACGAGAACTCAAGGATCTAACTGGATACTGCGTTGTTCTTTCGTTACGAGAATTCCTTTTCAATATTGTACCAAAAAATACACCTTTTAAATTTTTTTTAGCTTTACCTTTTTTTGGCATTACCCTTCTATGAGTTAAGGAGAAACTAGTTTCAAAACACAACATTTTATTCATCACCTAAATCGAAAAATTTGAAATTGATTGACAAATCTCAATGTCTCATGTCGTAATTATATTTATTAAGATATTTGTAAATTTAATTGTTTATATAAGTTTTTTGGTATATACTTAGTAATACAACATAACAAAAAGCTTGAAAGAATATCATATTCTTATTAATTTCTATTTCAATTACCGATGTTAGTACCGATGTTAAATTACTAATCCGTCAGTTAGTAATTTAATGGGGCAAGTCGTGGCGCAATGGCACGAACGTGTGACTGTAAATGCGATAGATTGTGGGTTCGATTCCCACTCGAAGAATGTAAATATTTCCATTTTTTTTGCTCTGGTATTGAGGTAAAGCACGGCGTTAAGTTTCGCTAATTAACACGCATTGCCTCCGAATTCGGAAAGCGGAAAGTGGTGAACGGAGTGTCTTAACACTAGGTTCTCCCCTGCTGTGTGCGGGATACAGCGTGAAGCTAAAGAAAATGATACAATTGACCGGTGTGTTTTTCCAACAAGGAGTTGTCATGACAAGTCCTCACAGCGTATAAAGGTGTAAATTAAACACGTGATAGTGCATATAATATTTATTTTACTAATAAAATGTATTTCTTTATCATTACTATAATAAATATTGGCTTTCTAGTATAGAAAACGCTTTTCCATAGAAAACGCTAAAATGCATACCTTGGTTGTATAATCTTCATTAAAAAAATTGAACTTTTTCATTCAAATGTTAACAATATTACAAATATTCTTTGAGAAGAAATTTAAAAACACAACTTGCACCTTCAGTCAAACATCTTTCAAATAAATCCTTATATAATAAAAAATAGTAAAAAAATAAAAATAAATATATAAATTATAAAGTAAATATATGAAATAACAATCAAATGATAGATTAAAAAAGGATATATTTACATTTTTTTGAACTAAAAATACAAAATATCACTTGTTTTACGTTACCACCGGCCATAAATACCGGTTGTGCGTCGGGGCGTGATCCTAATTCAATAACATTCAATTAAGCTTCCCATCCCCGGTACAAAGCTATAGATCTGTGGATAAGCTTTCTATTTTAAAAAAGAGCAGGCGTTCAAGAACGCATTGCTCAGTGGTGAGAGCGCCTGAACGGTATTCAGGAGGCGCGGGTTCGAATCCCGCTGCGTTCAAATTTTATACGTTTTTTAAATGTATAAAATCAATTTTCCTAAGTGTGGAATAACACTTTAGAAATGTTAAAAGCTTTTTATTTTATTTCTAAATTTTTACAAAACTTTCTTGTTCGTTTCGTTTAAGTTGAGTAAATATGATAAGTTAGTTTATAGTCACCATCGATTTTCAATTTTTAATTTTTTTGCAACTTAATTTTTTTTCACCGTAGCAAAGTAGGTAGATAGAAACTAGTGTAAAGTCACTACGTTCTCCGCTTTCTGCTTGAATTGGAAATATTCAGTGTTAAGTGGCGGAACTTAACGCCGTTGCATGTCCACAGCTTGACCTCACACGAGTGGGAACAACAATCAAATTCATCACCTACATTTAGATGTTGACAAACTACACTAAGATGTCTAAAAAATATAAAAGCTAGGACAAGTAAGAAATGTAAATTCTCTTTATTTATTTATAAATACTCTTATTTGTTAATTATATTTACATACTAAATTTTTAAAATCTTTTTAAAATTTTGAATGAAATGAGTTCAAAATTAATTCACTTCTAGTATTTAACTGCTGACTCTGTGTGTCGCTTACACAATAAATTGTTATGTCATGTTTTCTATAATTTAGATGGTATCTAAATATCTGTAATTCCTATCATTTGACGACTTAAAAGCTTCTCTTTGTGTATACACAGTATACTTAGAGCTTTATTAAACGTAACTTTTATAGTTAAGTTATTTCTTTTCTAATTTTTAAAGAATTTTTTTCTTTTTTGAGGCCCTAGTGGAACAGTGTCTGGCTGTAAATGTCATGGTTGTGGGTACGATTCCTACTTGAGAAATCATTATTTATTTCTTCACTGTAGTATGATGTACGGCATTGAGTTCCGCTATGGAATAATGGCGGATATGCAGTAATATGGTTCCTAGTGCCTTGCATTTAAATAGAAAATGGAGGATATTTACATTGATATATAAAAAAATGTGAGCTCTAACAGTATTACGCTGTATCCCGCACACAGCAGGGTAGGCAGAGGGAACCTAGTGTTAAGACACTCCGTTCCCCACGCACCGCCGAATTCGGAGGCATTGCGTGTTAAGTGGCGGAACTTAACGCCGCGCTTTACCTCGACACTAGAGGAAGAAAATGGAAATATTAAATATTTCCACTCCTCGAATGGGAATCGAACCCACAACCAGTCGTTTACTGGGCCACTGGGCCACGACTGGCCTCAGTTTCACACTTCACCTTATATCATAGTATATAAAAAGTTTTATTTAATATATAAATATTAATTTAATTTGAACACACATCTGCCTAAAGTAGCATATTCATATTATATTACACAAGCTTTAAAGCTGTGAGTTGTGGTAACCTTAAAAACTGTGCCGCTTTATGCTTTTATATGCATAGCGAGGACAAAGAGAATCTAGTGTTGGGACACTATTTTCTCCGCTTTCCAACAGAAATCAACACTTGGCGTGTTGAGTGGTAGATCTCAACGCCACGCTTAGTCTTACCAGAGAGAAAAGCTGAAAATAATTTAAATAAAATCATTGCGCGGCGTTAAGTTCCGCCACTTAGCACGCAATGCCTCCGAATTCGGCGGAAAGTGAGGAACAGAGTGTCTTAACACTAGGTTTCCTCTGCCTACCCTGTTGTGTGCGGGATGCAGCGTGAAGCTAGAAAAAATCATCAAAAGGCGACCAAACCCACACCTAATCGCGTTTACAATCTCTATCCCACTACACTCAAATTACAAAACGTTTTAAATATTTCAGTAACGGCCCCAATCGTATGCGCATCAGATAACAGTAATGACCGACAAAATTGCGGTTGCACGCTTCGTTGGGAAGAAACTCGTGAATTATAGCGACAATTGATTCTGTTTAAGAAATTAAGGACATATTATAAGTACGTACACTACATAGTTGCATAATTTAACAGTTTATTAATGTTACTGCTTTTTGTAGCTTCAAGCTCGTTTTTCCCGCACAACGGGGTAGTCAGAGTACCTAGCGTCAAAGCCTGAGGTCATCGTGGACAGCGTCTGATTGTAATGCTGTGGGTTCGATTTTCTCTCGGCAATTATTATGTTTAAATGTTTTTATTTAATTTCTTCACTCCGGTACTTAAGACAAAATGCGGTTATATTCCGTCATTTAATCCGAATATCTCAATTTCAGGCGGAAAGTGGAGATTGTAGTGTCTTGACACTAGGTTCTTTCTAACTACAGAACAAAAGCTGGAAGCTGAAAAAGAAAGAAAAAAATTGTAATATAAAGTTGGGTTTGGCTTAGTTCTTATCAAAATTGTACAAAACACACTCTGGTGCTACTAACGTGATATATAAATTAATTTCATCTTTCTGCCTTGATTCTCTTCACTGCCTGCCTACCTTAAAAATTATTTTACACAAAGTACTACAAACATTTGTAACAGAGAATAATTAATTAATTACTTGTAGACATAAAAAAATTAACATCACCTATATACAAATATCATAAAATATATTGGGGGCCAGTCGTGGCGCAGTGGCACGAACGTGTGACTGTAAATGACTGGTTGTGGGTTCGATTTCCACTCGAGGAGTGGAAATATTTAATATTTCCATTTCCTTCGCTCTGGTATCCGAGGCAAAGCGCGCCGTTAAGTTCCTCCACTTAACACGCAATGCCTCCGAATTCGGCGGAAGGTGGAGAACGGAATGTCTTAACACTAGGTTCCCTAACCTGCCTAACCTGCTGTGTGCGGGATACGGGTTCTATATATAGAGAGAGATAGAGAGAGAGAGAGAGAGAGAGATAGAGAGATAGATAGAGAGAGTAGCTAGAGAGATATAGAGAGAGAGAGAGATAGAGTATAGGAGATAGGATAGTAGAGAGAATATAGATATATAGATATAGAGATACTATATATATATATATATATATATATATATATATATATATATATATATATATATATATAATATATATATATATATATATATATATATATATATATATATATAGAACTTAATAAAACCTTTAATGATTTCTTTTAAAACATAATTATTCATAAGTCGTATATCAAGACTGATTATAATAATGTATCGTTGGTAACATTTTTGGTATCCATAAATGATAATAGCTGCCAATTAAAATGTTTGCGATCTCCGATCATTTTATGACGCTTAAGTGATTCTTAGCGGACACCCAAAAAAGACATATTGATATCGTGGTAGCATTATTTTATATAAGTATTATTATATCTTTGCATTAAAAGTAACTGTATTTGGTGATTATAAGCTTAAATTAATATCAGGGGTAGTATTTCTATTTTTGAAGTGAAAACTTTAGGCGCGTTGAGCGTTTTGGTAGAGGGTAAAATCCTCGTTTCGCGTCACCGACATGCTAATGATAATAGTATATCTATAGCTATGGAGAGCCAGACTAGCGCACGCGCAGTAGCCCGTGTACACGTATAATAAATGTTCAAACTTGAATTCATTGAAATTCGTGTAAATATAAATACTATGTATAATTAAGATAATTGTATATTAATTATTTTTTCAACCACTTTGTATTTATATTTTGTTCATGATTTGTTTAACCCATCATATGTAACTAATAAATAAAACATAAAAAAAATCATTTAATTTTTGCATATAGTTTTAATTACACTCAACTTAATAGTTCCGTTTTCACTTCTATCGGCAGTCCCACGACTGCTATTTTATTTTTTTTTATATGTACAAAGTAGGATAGCCCACAGAGGGCGCACCACACGGAGGGCGTATTTGATTTAACTGGTCAAAAGTGTGTGTTCGTTGTGGTTTAACTCTTCCTGGGCTATTTGTGGTAGACCTCTGACATTTGGCACAGTGATGGATATCGAGCACAGTGTCTTATTGGCTATGAAGTTTTTTGGTGACAATTGTAACTGTAGTTTTTAAAATAATGAAACAATACATACATATGCTTAAGAAATTTAGTATACGAGTATGTATGTATTATTGTAATTAGGTACTTACAAAGTTCAGTTTCAGAGAATTTCAATTTTCCAAGTTGTGAAATATATTAGATTTTTCAACCCTTCTTCTGTATTATCTCCTGTCAAGAAGCAGAAAAAAATAAGGTTAATTGTAGCACCATAATATATCTCAACCATTTTCTATAAATATTTTGTTTTCATATATTCATAAGATTAGTGGCCAGTCGTGGCCCAGTGGCACAAGAGTGTGACTGTAAACGACTGGTTGTGAGTTCGATTCCCACTGCAGGAGTGGAAATTATATTTCCATTTTCTTCGCTCTGGTGTCGAGGTAAAGCACGGCGTTAAGTTCCGCCACTTAACACGCAAGCCTCCGAATTCGGCGGAAAGTGGGGAACGGAGTGTCTTAACACTAGGTTCCCTCTGCCTACCCCGCTGTGTACGGGATATAGCGTGAAGCTATTTAATTTAATTTAATATTCATAAGATTTTTTTTTGCTAAAAATAGCAAAGACAAGCTAGTGCTAGTGAGCAAGATACTCCGTTTTCAACTTTATGGTCGATTTCGGTACATTACGTGTTGAAAATCAGACCTTAATGCCGCAGCTTGTCTCACCAGAGAAGAGAAATGAAAATAAATTAAATAAAATTATTCCTCATAGTAAGTTTCACATCTACACCACGAAGAATATGACCTCAAATTTTTACTACTACAAAGCATATATAAAACAAAATAACTAACAAAAAATACAAGATATTTCAATCCACCCATACTTCACATAAGAGTATCTTTCACAGTACAGTAAAAGCTAGACATTGCTGTTACTCACTCGAGTTCCCATTTTCAAGCTTTCTGCCGAGCTTTGGTCTAATCCTATCGGGATTGGACGCTGAGACAGACATGTGTTGAGCTTAATGTCTTTACCCGAATCACATGTAAAGAAAGAAGTTTATATATTTTTGTATTTTTGTATACATATGCATTATTTTTTTTTTTTACTTGATAAAAGTAAAAGACATTTAGAAAACGTAAAAAAATTTGAACGCAGCGGGATTCGAACCCGCGCCTTCTGAATACCGTCCAGGCGCTCTCACCACTGAGCCATGTGTTCTACTACACGCTGCGTCGAAATTCTTTTACGCTTTATTACACTTATTTATTATACTTAGCAAATTTTTATACGGCTAAGTATGGCTTATACTGATGATGATGTCCTCCCAGACGTATCCCTCGACGGCGACACACTGTTATTAATAATTAGCTCGACGTTCATGAGCGCGAATGTGACTCGCAAAACCGAATTTCGTTTTAAAGATTCGGTCACAGATAGTGCAGTGCAGATAGATGGCTTATACTACATACATTGTACAACAAGATGGCTTATACAAAGTACGGCGTTATAACAAAAGGAACTGTCTGAAAGGGAACTCAGTCACATTAGCTATGAAATGCATTCAATAAAAATAATATTTTTAATTTATTTACTGTACAATTTTAATTTCCTTAAACCAAATGAGACGTCACTATAAACTAGGTTATGTTTCTAAGTAATATGAAATAAAGAGAACGGAGAGCCTTGTCAATAAGATTTATTATTTAATATGTTGTATTTTTTTTAACTTCGCACTGTATCCCGCTTACAGAAGGGAAGACAGAGGGAACCTAGTGTAAAGATATTTTCTTTATCATTAACCACTGAATTCTGAAGGCTTTACTTGTTAAGCGGCGGTACTTAACGCCGCGCTTCGCCTTAACACCGAAGCGAAGAAAATGATAATATAAAATATTTCTACTCCTCGAGTGGGAATCGAACAACAACCAGTCACTTTACAGTCACACTTTGCGTTTCTGCGCCACGACTGACCCCACTGGTCGTATTTTTTTAAATCTGTTTATACTAAACAGGACGTTAAGTATCACTACTCACTAGGCGACGTTTCTAACAAAGAGTAGAGTGTCTTTTCACTGGATTCTTCCTACCTACCTCAAGCAAGCAAACATATATAAAATTAAAGAAAATAATTCGCAAAATAAATCCCTTTCCCCGCCATTCAAATCCCTACGTACATACGAGTACAAACATTTAAAAGAAAAAACAAAAATCCACTCGGCGCATTGATCGTGAGTCGATTGTCTCGATCGGAGATTTATACGAAATGCATCCACGATAAGTCAAGCGTAAAGCTGAAGAATCCCGGGTAATTTCAATTGAGTTATATTCTTATGGAGAGAGTGCCTTGTAAAGGCTTGCGTGTAGCACGAATGCGAATACGTTGATAAAAATGTCGACGTTTGAAAGCTAATTGTGACTTATGTGCATTTTTTTTTGTTAAATTTCACACGTTTTTCGTATGTTGTGGCAGATATTGACAGTGAAAATGTATTAATTGTTGTTATTAATCGTGTTAAGGTTAAGATAACCGGCGTTGAGTTACGTTACTCAAACGTAAATGTCCCGATTTCAGGTCGAAAGTAGGACAAAGCGTGGCGTTTAGTAACTCTTTAAAACACGTAAAGTATATCGGGTAGAAAGAGTAGAATGCAGTATATTTACATTCGGTTGTCTCTAACAACCGAGCTATGGAAGAAAAACATGAGGTGTGACGCTTGAAGAACCACTCTATACGGAATTTACTTTTTCACAAATCAACCCCTAAAGGGTCGAAATAGGGGATGAAAATTTAAATGAAAATCTAATCTGTTTGACCGATTGCAATGAATTTTTGCAGACATATAGTTTATAATGCAAGATCAAACATAGGCTATTTAATTTTTCAAAAATCCACCCCCGGGGGTTGCAATATAACGAAAGAATTAATTAGTTCACGTGGCGAGGCCGCGAGCGGGCCGCTAGCATATAAACACAAAATATAATATAAACACTATACAGTTCAGATTTCAGAACATATACGCATTAACAAATTTAATCCAAATATTTCTCAACTTATAATCTTACGTAACCTTAACAACAATTCTAATTGAACGTGCAAGTAAACGCTGTACTGGTCATATAGGTATAACATTATCTATTTTTACGACGCCGCCTCTATAAAAGATACAATTACCACTTCATGCAGTAAGGCTTAGTCGTGCAACTTTAACTCTTATTGCGTGAATGAAAGCTTCTCAGTGTAAACTTTCACGCCAGTAGCAGCTATTTATTAGCGAGAGGTAGCTAGATCCGATATTTTTTAGTAAATTTATAAAAAAAATTGAATTTAGCGGGATTCGAACCTGTGTCTCTTGGAAACTGTCCAAGTGTTCTGATTGTTAAGCCTTGCGAAAAGAACTCGTCTTTTTGTAAAAAATTAAATGTTGTAAAAAAACCATCGTTGCTCATTGGGAGAGCGTTGTGACTATAAAGGCGGTAACTCTGCGTTCAAATTACATAAATCAATATACAATAAAAAAATAAAAAAAGAATAAAAAAATAAAAAAAAATGTTTGGCAATTCTAAAGTATATGGTATATTTTAAAAGAAAAAAAATCCCACTTTGAGGAATAATTATATATTATTTTCATTTCTTCAGTGTGGTTCTTAAGACAAAACGCGGCGTTGAGTTCCGCCATTCAACACGTAAATATCTCAATTTCAGGTGTAAATTGGGGAACTGAAAAAGAATAACAACAAATGGCATTAGCATATCCTGACTCTGCTATGAACGAAAGAAAATATGGAAAGTTTTATAAAATGTTTTATAATTTTCTAAGTGTGCACATAACACAGTAAAAAGTTAAAAAAAGCTTTGATAATTGTTTCAGCATTAAGAGCTTGCTTTAAAGTCATTTCTATAATGAAAAAGCAAATTTAATTCGCGTCTAGAACAAAATATCGTTAACCTCTTACACTCTGTCGTAAATAGTTAGTTAACGGCAGCTTTGATTTCGTAATGGGCGTGAAATTGTGAACTTTAATTGGCTTCTTGAAAGTTGAATAGAAAAACTTATTACTTGCAACAAGATTTTCACAGTTGGGGCAAAAGGAGTTGTGTTTTATTCTAAAAGTGTAATAATTTATACTACAATAAAAAATAAATACGGCGTTAAATTCCGCCGCTTAACACGCAATGCCTCCGAATTCGGCGGTGCGTGGGGAACGGAGTGTCTTAACACTAGGTTCCCTCTGCCTACCCTGGTGTGTGCGGGGTATAGCGTGAAGATAAAAAAATAAATAATTAGATTACGTTTCAGTTAATTGTGATTTTATGTGACTTCCCCACATACATATAGTGAATTGTTAATATTTGTTAATTGCAATTAAATTTTGCCCACTACTGCAGCAAGCATTGTATTATACAAGCAATAAACTATTATTGCGTTATAGTTAGTTTTAATAATAGAATATTTAGGTTTAATAAAACACGTTTATATTTAAATACACGTATTTATAAAATTATAAAAAGGGAGGAAAGGAAAGAAAGGAAAGGAAAGGAAAGGAAAGGAAGGAAAGGAAGGAAAGGAAGGAAAGGAAGGAAAGGAAGGAAAGGAAGAGAAAGGAAAGGAAAGGAAAGGAAGGAAAGTTTATAAATTAGATGATGGCATCGCATCCATCATATGTGTAGCTGGAAAGTAATGTCTTTTAAGTTTCACGCCTTTTCCGCATGTTAGGGTAGGCGGAGAGATTGTAGTGTCAAGACATTCCGTTCACCCTTTTCGTATAGCGTATGGAATGTGGAAATTTAAAGACTTGTTTTGTCTTTTTACTAGAGCTTAAATTTGAAAGTATTTTAAATTGTATAATTAATGCTCACACCTTCAATCCTTACCACCGAGGATGCCAAAGACCGAGCAAAGTGGAGGAGATTGAGCAGGAAGGCAGACCTTGGCTGGGATAGTTGCCAGATAGAAGAAAAATAATTAATCCTCACAGAGGAAATTGAACCCACAACCATCGCATTTACAGTCAGAATTTGGACGCTGCTTGCTAATTAGAATATATAATGAAATATCGTATATATTACAATTATATAAATAAACATAATATAATTTCTATAAGAACAAGCGCAATTGTATTAAATTATCCAAAATAGTAAAAATACTAGAAATTCCTCTAATCTCCGAATCGAATATTAAATATAACCAAAAATTTAATAAAAGTTACATCCCTCAGAAACAAAGGGTCACCAAAACTCATTTCCGAAACACCTTTGAAACATTTTTAATAACAGACCCCTAACCTTACAATATAAGAAAAGTTAGGAATTTTCAAATTCAATTTGGTATCTATTGAGTGGAGCTACCCGCAGACGTTTTAGATGAGATAAAATTGAAATAGTTTGAAATCAACTAAAGTATATTATTATTATTTTAGCTTTACGTTATTATTATTTTAGCTTTCGTTTGGTTCATAGCAGTGTAGTCAGAGAGATCAGTGTCAAGACACTCCGTTCTCTGCTTTCCATTAGAAAATCGAGACATTGCATACTTTTAATGTTTAAAAGTGTTATTAAAGAATGAAATTACTTAGAGAATATAAAAGGCAACAAAAATAAGTTGTATAAGAATTTTGATGTAGCTAGTAGTACCAATCAAGGGGTATGCACGATGCTAGAATAGTAGTACAATGCTTGGCTATAAAAGAGTTAAGAGCTCAGACAGTTTCCAAGAGGCGCAGGTTCGAATCCCATTTCGGATTAATTTTTATACGCTTTCTAAAAATATTTAAGATATTGCGTGTTAAGTAGCGAAACTTAACGCGTTGCCTTAGTTACCAAAGGGAAAAAATGAAAATATTATACATACAATCGTCCCACCAAGTGGGAATCGAACCCCTAACAACCGCGTTTACCATACAACATTATCCAACTACCAAACCAGCCCCAAACATATTATTGAGACGTCATAAATAGCGCAACCTAAACCAATATTGAAGTGAAACCGAGGTGTCCCTCAGGGCTGTATCCTAGGTCCACGGATAGCATTCACGTTCCAGCCTCAGAGCAATCATATCATCTTGACTGGTAATCACCATGTTATTTTGTTTACAGTGCACTGCACCGGCCTCAGGGGTTTGCTCCGACGAAATTATCTCTTCAGATTCTCAGTTCTCTATTTTGTTGCCACTTATGTTTAAAGTGTTGTTGTATCAGCGTTTTGGTTTGTGCTTCGAATAAGTTATTCTTATATTGTGACCAGTCGTGGCCCAGTGGCACAAGCGTGTGACTGTAAACGATTGGTTTTAGGTTTGATTCCCACTCGAGGAGTGGAAATATTTAATATTTCCATTATCTTCGCTCTGGTGTCGAGGTAAAGCGCGGTGATAAGTTCCACCACTTAACATTCAATGCCTCCGAATTCGGTGGAAAGTGGGGAACGGAGTGTCTTAACACTAGGTTCCCTCTGCCTTCCCTGCTGTGTGCGGGATACAGCGTGAAGCTAAAAAAATATATAATAAAAATAATATGCATTATGTTAGTAAGAATCTAGTAATAAATTAGACTTAGTATCACTTTTTATTATAAGGTGTCTTTACATGCTAGCTTCAATAGAACCAGCCATTAATACTATGAACTGATGACGATAGATTAAATGAATTATCAATGTTAGTCTGTAGATTTCATAGATTTCTATGGACTTCTGTTGGAATTGTAAATGTGGATCCACAACCCTTATATAATTATTTTTTTTCTTCTTGTTATTTTTTTTTAAATCACTAAAAAACAATATACTAATAAATTACCCTGCTACTGTTCTTTATCATAACGCAGTGGCAGTGGAAAGCTGTCGCGCTTTATATAATCAGCCCAAGGAAGCTTCTTCTAGGAGAAACGTAAAAACCCACGTACATACAGTCAATCTTATTCTTATAATACACGATGACAATTTAATTATTATTAAATTTGTTTTTATTTACACATCGTGTCTTCCTACACTATAGAATTAAGAAAAAAAATTCCTCACGTGGAGATCAAACTCAGATTCGCGTTTATATTCAGTCAATTTCCCAAAATATTAAATTAAAAAAAGTTTAAATAAAATGCCATCGTTAAATTGAATTTATTGAATTACTTGGATGCCATCTTGCGCCGTAGTTGAAATATTTGTATGCAATACATAATGCACTCATGTCTGAAATGACTATACATTTAAAGTACTTTAATTCCTCCTAACACGCATTGTTGCCCCAATCCAATTTGAACAGAAAGTATAAAACGAAGTGTTTTGACACTAAGATCACTCTGCTATATGCGAAAAAGACCTAAAAGAAAATAAAAAAAACTCTCTTAAGTAATCTTTACAATAAATGTATAAACACTTTACCAGAATCATAAATCTCTATTATAATATTTCATTACTTTACACTCTTATTATATAACCCTAATCGTGGCAGTGTATCTTGTTATGACAGTGGAACACTATCTCGAACACCCGCGGCCAAATAACTCGCTGTGTAAAGTTTTATCTTTTATGGTCTATTTTAAAATAATATACGAATATTAGCATTTGATATTGTTTTAATAATGATTGCTTGGTGGTAGGAGATTCGTTCTCCGACTGGCTCGCGACCACTATCGTGTCAAAGACGAATCGCCAAACATCTGCTGATGTGTTCCGGTTCGATGGCACATAGGCCAGCTCTCCCTATTCCCGCCATTCCCATCCTTCCTCCCTCCTGTCCTACATTCCCAAGGCTGGCTACGCATCCATAACTTTATTGTTGTAAATGTCTATAGGCGAAGGTAACCACTTAACACCAGGTGAGCCTTCTGCTCGTTTGCCTCCTTTATTGCCTAAAAAAAAAAAAAAAATTGTGATAATCAGCCGTCGCAAAGTAGTGGAGCCGAGTGTAAGTATAATTGGGACTGGTTGTGGGATCGATTCCCGTTCGGTGGAATAATGACTGATTGTTTTTTTTTATTTCTCTACTATGATGGACCAGACAAAGCTTGGCGTTTATATCCACAACTCAACACTAAATGCTTCAGATTATAACGTAAATTAGATAACGGAGTGTCCTAACATAGTGTCTCTCATTCCATACTATAAGGGAAAAGTGATAAAGTATGTAAATTATATATATCAATAATATTTATGTTTAACAACAATTAACAACAATAGCTGTCTGTTCGAATTTTAGTCATATCCATGTGTTTATGATCAAAAATCTGGTCAGACAGCAGGTAGTGTTAAATACTTTTAAACATTTTTAAAGTGTTATTCCACACTTAGGAAAATTGAAAAAGACATTAACAAAGAAAACGTATAAAACTTTGAACGCAGTGGGATTCGAACCCGCGCCTCCTGAATACCGTTCAGGCGCCCTCACCACTGAGCCATACGTTCTACTATCCGCTGCGTCGAAATTCTTATATGCTTTATTACAAGTTATTTTCGTTGTTAGCATCTCTATAGAGAGATTTTTACAAATTTCTGCTACCCAAGTTCCGTCAAACATATGATATTTTCAAAATAACCATGAAGTAGAGTATAGTATAACTATTTTCTGTCTAAATATCATTCAAAACGGAATAAACCTAAAGACAAAGGTAAAATAACATTAAGTATTACGTATATTCCCAATCTGAAAGTTTCGAACGAGATCAAGAATATCTTGTTAAGCAAAGAAGCTTCCGAGCGAAATCTCGCAAGCTCCACATTATAACGACTTAAGTTTAGTATAACTAGACGAAAGCTGACTTACATATCTGTTAACTTAATTTAATGCAGTTTACTTAAATAACTTAGTTAATTTACTTATTTATATATATTTTTTATAAGTTTTACCGTTTGTGGCCAGTCGTGGCCCAGTGGCACAAGCGTGTGACTTTAAACCACTGGTTGTGGGTTCGATTCCCAGTCGAGGAGTGGAAATATTTAATATTTCCATTTTCTTCTCTCTGGTGTCGAGGTACATAAAGCACGGCGATAAGTTCCACCACTTAACACGCAAAGCTTCCGAATTCGGCGGAAAGCGGGAAACGGAGTGTCTTAACACTAGGTTCCCTCTGCCTACCCTGCTGTGTGCGGGATACAGCGTGAAGCTAAAAAAAAAACAAACGAAGGTAAAGTCACAGAGAAATTAGTGCACGACAAGACACTCAGTCATTATAACTTTAAAATCGAGACATTGCGTATTAATTGGCGCAACTTAGCGCCGCGCTTTGTCTATAAAAGCATTTCTCCAAGTGGGAATCGAACCCACAACGATTGTGATTACAGTTACACTACGCCACAATTGCTTCAAACATATCTGTTAACTTCACTAAATACACTTTACTTATATAACTTATGTAATTTGCTCTGTTGTTGTTTCAGGTACGAGAACGATTTCAAGTAACTTTCAATCGGGAGACCATGGTTTGTATGAAATAACAGTAAGCGAATATTAATATTTTTGTACTTATTGCATATTTTACGTCTCACGGAGCAGATCGAGAATATTATTGATTAGTGACTCGATTCTCCACTTTACACTCAATTGAATAACTTCAGCTTAAAAATCTTTTTTTATCTTAATATAAAAAGAAACACTTGATTTAACAAGTTAGATATGTATTAACACTAAACTACGCTTTGTTTCACGAGAACAAGAAATAAATAGAATTAACTAAACACATTAGAATTAACTAAAAAAAAACAAAATTAACTCGCATATCGTAAAAAGTAATTTAACCCAATGAGGCCATCTTGCCACTTAACAGCTTCTGACTGAATCGAGACAGTTGCAGAGTCGATTCTTACTCGGATTAATTATTATATTCAAAATTACATTAATATAAGAATGAAGAAGGGTGTGCTCAGGTGGTTTGGGCACGTCGAGAGGATGAGTGATGGAAGAATGGTAAGAAAGATTTATGAAGTAAAGATGAGTGGTAAGAGAGGCAGGGGGAGACCTCGGTTGACCTTCGAAACGGACGTGGACGAGGCGAAAGAAGTATGCAGGGACCGTAGCTTTTGGCGCTCCGTTCCCTCTGACTACCCCGCAAGGGATACAGCGTGAAGCTAAAAAAAAATTACATTAATTTATTACACCCAGCTGTACAAAGTATACTAAAATTTCGACGCAGCCGGCGCTGAGTTATATCATTCAACACAAAATACCTCAACTTAAATAGAAAAGTAGAGAAGAGTGTCTAGTCACTACACTCTCTTGCACTATCCTGCTATGCGAGTGAAGAACGAAAAGTGAAAAAAAAATAGCCAACCAATATTTATCTCAATAAAAAAGTATTCATTCCACAACCCTCGTAACGATCTATCTTAAATTTCTACAGAAGAAATAATTTATTTTGACGTATAGCGATGTGTAGAAGTGATGTAGAAGTTAAATAAAAGTATAATAGGATTAAGGCTTTGTTCACATGAGTGTACTAAAAATACTTGTAATTTTTAAGCAATGTTTGTGTTATTTACACACATGATAATAGCAGAAAATAAGCTGTAATGAGCTTCACGCTTTATTCCGCACATAGCAGGGTAGGCAGAGGGAACCTAGTGTTAAGACACTCTGTTCCCCAATTTCCGCCGTATTCCGAGGCATTGCGTGTGAAGTGGTGGAACTTAACGCTGCGCTTTACTTCGACAATAGAGGGAAAAAATAGAAATACTAAATATTTCCGCTCCTCGAGTGGGAATCGAACCCACAACCAGTCGTTTACAGTCACACGTTTGTGCCACTGCGCCACCACTGGCCCCTAAGCAGCTGTAATGACCTTATTAAAATTTTGACACAGTCGGTAGTAAAACGCATGGCTTAGCGGTCAGAGCATTTTAACGGTTTCTAACAGGCACAGGTTATAATCTCGCAGCGTTGAATTTTTTATACCTTTACTGATTTTTTTTTAATAATTGATATGATTGATCATAAGTATATAACTTTGTGTTGTATACATAAGTATGTTTTGTAGTACCCTGTTTATTTTTTTTTAACTTTTATTCACAATAACGTCACCCAGCTTAGCAACATCACTTAATTACTTAAAACATACAAACATACAAAATAATAAAAATATATATTCACGTATTACAACTTACGAGTACATTACAAACAGCATATCTGAAGGAAACTTTATATATAAAGCTTTATATATTGTTTCACAGTTCTATGAGAACAACGCTTAACTTACCACACATTAGTCAATACACAAAGCCTATTCGAAGAGCAAGAGCTGAAACGGAAGTGGTATGCATATTTACCTCTCGCGTATATTTCGCATTTTCGCATTTTGCGAAGAATGCAGAAAGAATCTAATAATAGGTCACTCTAATATCAATCTTTTTTACATTTATAAACACTGAGTAATACTATTTTACTACAAATAGAGAGAATAGGAGATGGCGAGGGAAAGCGCGGCGTTAAGTTCCGCCACTTAACACGCAATGCCTCCGAATTCGGCGGAAAGTGGGGAACGGAGTGTCTTAACACTAGGTTTCCTCTGCCTACACATAGCAGTATGTGCGGGATACAACGTGAAGGTAAAAAAAAAGAAAAAGAGAATAGGCAGAGTGAACCAAACGTGAAGACAGTTTGTTCTGTACTTTGTGTAAACAGTTGTCAAATCCACATTGGCAATATTGTATGTTGCGTGGCGGAACTGAACGCTGTTATTTGATTTGTTAATAACATTTAATTGAAACTATACAAATGAAACTTTAAAGAAAATGCTTTCCGAAAAAAAACCGAACTAAAAAACAACGCCTCGGCAAGTAAACATTAATAATGCGTCAAAAACTCCTTAAAATATGTACATATAATACTTTGTTTTAGAAAACTATTCCATTAAACAATTACAAAGTCATATTGAAGTGGCAACGGAGTGTCATGACACTACCCCTGATAAGGGTAATAACCCTGATTATAAAAATAGCGAGAAAATGCAAAAAAATACTACATAGTCCCTTCTAAAGGCGTATAACCTAAGATATTTTCCTCAGCTCGAACCATTCTCATTTACATCCATCACAAGTAATCTTCAATCAGTTCGTATTTCATACATGCGACTATAACACCCACGTTTTGCGATGCTTCTTTCTTTCATTTTATATTATTTTAAAGTGTTATTTGTACACTTGTAAGTTATAAGCTTAACACTTTTTCATTTATAACAAGGTGATCAGAGGAATATAGTCCCAAGACACTTAAGACACTTTTCTTTGCTTTTTGCCTAAAATCAAGGAATTATATATTGAATGGAAAGCTATGATAGATCATATCAAAAGAATGGCACAGGCAGAGGAATGAAAATAATTGCAAAATAATTATTTCACCGAGTGGTGATGTAACCTACGACCAATTCCAAGTGCAGTTATACGAGATGCCCCACTACGGCCTGACGAATTCCGATACTTAGTAAATATCGGTAATATAAAAAAAACTAATACTATTTTTCCATAAAAAAAAACTAATACATTTTAAAATGGCAAAGAAATAAAATGACAAAATTCGAACCCACTCCTCTTAAAATTCAATCAATAATTCTAGTCAATTATACTTTAGCTAGTAAGTGCAATTATACTTTAACTTGTTATCACGCTACACTGAAATACTTATAAAATAGCAAATTCCTAAGCAATAATCGACACACAAAATATAAGGAAAACGGTACAAAACTTAATTAAAAGCAGCTTTATACTTTTTCCCAGATAGCAAGATAGGTTACCAGTGGGGGGACTGGTTAGAATACAATTCCACTCCGTCGCTAAGCAGCGTCCCATAAAAGGCGGGTAACCCAGAAGCTTGGTGGTAGGAAATTCGTTTACCGACTGGCTGGCGACCACTATCATGTCAAAGATGAACCGCCAAACATCTGTTGATATATTCCGCTTCGATGGCATGTAAGCCAGCTCTCTTTCCCTACTCTCACTATCCCAATCCTTCTTTCCTCCTTTCCTCCACCCCCTTAAGGTCGGCAACGCATCCACAACCCTTCTAATCTTGTGGAAGTCCATGGGCGAAGGTAACTACTTACCATCAGGTAGTTCTTCTGCTCGTTTGCCCAAAACACTCCGTTCCACGCTTACTACTCGAATTCTATACATTGCATATTGAGTGGCGGAACTCAACGCTGCGTTTGGTCTTGCCAGATCACCATAAATACCTCAATGCTTGTTTTAATTTTTTTTTTTTCTACAATTTAAACTTAATAACTTTATTGAATCACACAAAGCTAAGCTCTGAATAACTCCAATCCAATTGTATGGACCAAGATAACAAAGTGTACCAGAACATCCCAATTAACGTGCATTAAACGCAATAACGTGCATGATACATTGCTAAGTGGCCGTTCTTGATATAAAGTTAGGTTTACACTTTTAAAAAACAGATTTTTTTTATTATATGCAAATAAATTTCAAACTTTTAACATGATAAAGTGTTATTCAGACAGAGATATAAAAAATTGAAAAATACATTTTTAGAAAAGGTATAAAAAATTGAACACAACAGGATTCGAACCCGCGCCTCCTGGAAACGCATGGCTTAGCGGTCAGAGCGCACGGAATGTGTTTTTAACAAATTTAAATGTTTAAAAATATCTATACATATGAGATAAAGATAACCTTCAAGCTTTTTCCCGCATAGGCTTAGTTAGAAGTTGCAGTGCCCGAGACCTGGGCTAGTGGCGGGGGAGGAGCACCGTCAAGTTTTTAGTGGGTAAACGGATAAACGAACCGGAGTCCCACATAACCGCGTCCCGGGTCCCCACCCCCAGCGGGTATCCGTAACAGGATTTTCCTGACGATAAATAAAAAAAGGGGTTAGTTAGAAGTTAGTCAGATAATAGTGTATCATGACAATCCATTCTTTACTTTTCGTCCCAATTCGAAACATTGTGTTTTGAATGGCAAACTCAATGGCACACTTTGTCATAGGTGCTAAAAGGGAATGAAAACTTAAATATAATCTTTAAGCGGAAAGAGGGGAACGGAGTGTCTTAACACTAGGTTCTCTCTGCCAACCCTGCTGTGTGCGGGATATAGCGTGAAGCTATTTAATTTTTTTTTTATATAATCTTTCCCTAAGTAGGAGTCGAACCCACAACCATTGCTTTACAGTCAAACGCTATCACTCAGCAACACAACAGCCTCAAAATAAATAACTTTATTTATTCCTCATATATAAAAACATATTATTTAGTTTTCCGCTTTAAGAACAGAATAAACAAATATAATCCAAAACAGCGATGTAGACCGTCCCTAAGCTCAACTATAACATGACAGATCTTGAATGGTACAATGCGAATTAATGGGAATATTTCATAATCAACTTCCTTATTCCTTTATACAGGGTGTGCGGGTGTAGAGATGCGTGATAGTATTCAATTCGATTCCCCTTTCTATGCTAGAGGCTTTGTTTGTTTGAAATTAGTTTTAGAATTACTTACTGTAGTATTGTTGGGTGTGAGGGTTCGATTTCCAGTTGAGGTATATATATTAAATGTTGTGATTTTGTAGGTCTGTTCATAAAATGTTTTATGTTGTTTCAAAATCAAGTCAAAGTCAAAGTCAAAGTCAAAGTCAAATTTCTTGATTCTACTCTAGAAATAACAAAAAATGATGAATATATCTTTACGTTCACCTAGAGCTACAGAGATAATTTTAAAATTCTACACATCATGATCTTATTTATAATTTATGCTTTATATTTTTACTCCTCATACCTTCTGAATGTGAGACATTACGTTTGCGAAAAGTTCGATAGCGGAACTCAACGCCGAGATTTGTCTTAGTTATTAAAAAAATATATTAGATAATATATTTAAGTATTGTTTTCACAATTATTAAACAGAGGTGACCCTTGTAACATGATCCACACAATGTTTATGAGATTAAATTATCATCAATTGAATGTGGAAAAGTAAGCGGAGTGCCTTGACACTAGTCTTCTTGTCTTCACTTATCTTCGCTTCTTTCAGTAGTAGAGAACGCAGAGAGAATCTAGTCTGTATATAATTTTTGAATGCTTAAGACTGCGTGCGGCGTTGAGTTCTAACACTTAACACGTAATGTCTTAATTTCGGGCGGGAAGTGAAAAACGAAGTGTCTTGACATTTATTAGAAATATGCAGAATGGGTGTTTAAAATAACAAGACGGCTTACTCCGATAAACAATATATTTCACCAATACGTCCGTTCGCTGCGACCGCCCGTGCAAGAAGAGGGCGCCGCGCCGCAACTGTCATTCTCAAATCATTTCGATATAGCATATTAATTAAAATTATATTTTTATTAAATTATATTTATTTATTATATTTATTGATATTAATTATATTAAATTATATTTATGAGTAATACATTGAACATACAATTAATAAAATAAAATAAACCAAAACTCATATTCAAATAATTTGTACTAGGCCTAATCACAATTATCACAATATTCTCCCCGATCTATATTCCTAAAATATGCATTTGCTAACACATTAGAACCTATAATTTTTATTTTTTAAAATTTATAGTACTTGTAATAAAACAATTAATTAAAGTTATCTTTCTGACTTTCTGACCCCACAAGGGATACAGCGTGGAGCTAAAAAAAAAAGGTTATAAAAGCATTTCTAACTATTTGTACTTCTACATAATATATAACATTTATATATTAAACACAAATCAGTACATCACGACTATTATATGTAGTCACACAAAAAAATCATTCACGTTCGCGCAAAATACTCCGGCTGAGAAAAAAAGGCAGATCCATTCATACCGGTTTATTGAATCGCCCGATGCCTCTTTGTAGATGTAAATAGATAATGGCCAATGAGCTCAAATGTTTGCTGTGTTTTTTGTATTGCGACGTTATTGCATGAATACTTACTTTAAATGTTTTAAAGTTTTAAAGTTTCTATGCCTAGATTTATTTAAAAAGGGGCGGGAGCTTGTAATGTGTAATTTACTTTGTCTGAGACCTAACTGCGGCGTTGAGTTCCGCTAATTAACGTGTAATGTTTCGGTTCTTTTTGATTTCAAATGAAAAGTGGAGAAAGGAGTGTGAGGACACTAGACTCTTTCTGATTACCCGGGAATGCAAGAAAAAGCTCGAAGCTCAAAAAATAAGTTATTAAAGTGTGTAAGTGTACGTAACAAAGTATTATAAAATTTCATTTTCTCGCTTACTCGTACGAACTTTGATGGATCCTCTTAGGGCCTCTAATTCATTGGATAATGCAATGGGGAACCATAGCATTCTTCAAGGAGTTTATATGCCAAATCTCTTCTTTCTACGCCCAATTTCAGCTGTACGTTGTCTTTCTGTCTGTGATTCATTCAATAATGCGATACTAGGTATCCACATTTCTTTTTTATCACATACTCTTTTCTATTGCGACTCAATTAGTGCCATTTTATTTACTTGTAAATTTGTACACGTGTCCGGATCCGTTTCGACGTCTCTGCCAAGACAACCATGGTAAAGCGAGTTATTTAGTTAACTATAAACTATACTCGTATACTCGTGACCAGTCGTGGCCCAGTGGCACAATCGTGTGACTGTAAACGACTGGTTGTGGGTTCGATTATTTCTACTCGAGGAGTGGAAATTATATTTCCATTTTCTTCGCTCTGGTGTCGAGGTAAAGCGCGGCGTTAAGTTCCGCCACTTAACACGCAAACCTCCGAATTCGGCGGAAAGTGGGGAACGGAGTGTCTTAACACTAGGTTCCCTCTGCCTACCCTGCTGTGTGCGGGATACAGCGTGAAGCTAAAAAAAAAAAAAAATAAAACTATAATTAAACTGTAATTAATTAGCGTTATCTAATAATTACCTGCAGAAATCTACTCTAGATTCCACTCCACCTTTGTTATAAGATATTCTGATTAATTCAGAAGAAAAAGTCAATTTCCTAATGTATTCGAATCTTCTACAATGATACCAGTATTTAATACATTGATTCTTTACACATCAAATTATTGCTCGTTACCATATGAAGGTTGAGATATAAAATAAAATTTCAAGCTCCTCGCGCCATTATTTAGCGGATCGTAAATCTTTTGTCAGCTTGTCAGGTTTATGCCGCATTTAAAATATTTATTGATCTTAATAAAACTATGTCACGAATATATTATATTTTTACCAATAAGTAAAGAATACGCGATGCAATGTTACGAAAATCACTCTACTTTGCGTTCGTCTTGTGGAAATTAGATATTATTTTTTAACATAACACCCTGTTTTCCACTTTCCGCTATAAAGCGAGACATTGCATGTTGACTGGCGGAACTAAACACCGCGCTTTGTCTTATTTACCGGAATTAATAAATTAATTTATGATCATTCATCACCCAATTGTGAGAGAGATCCACAACCAATCGCGATTAAATTCAGACACTGTATCACTGAGCCACTCCACGATTTATACTTTATATGTTTTGGAATTTGGAATCTATATGATGATCCTATTGTATGCACAACTGACAGTTTTTATTTATACTTATATTATAAATGCGAATATCTGTTTGTCTGTCACGCTTACACGGCTAATCTACCGATCTGATTTGGATGAAATTTCGAACGAAAGTAGTAAAAACTACTTAGTCTAACATAGGCTACGTATTTTTTTTAAAAATCACAAAGATCATCCTTTAAAGGGCTGAAATAGGGAATGAAAATTTATATGAAAAATCTACACCGCTTGACCGACTATAATGAATTTTGGTATAAAATATATAGTTTGTAAGCCAACGTTAAACATAGGCTACTTTATTTTTCAAAAACCCAGCCCCGAGGGTTGCGATATAACGTTATTATATCGCTAGTATTATATAAATAATAAAGCTACAACATCTAAATATTTTGCTATTATGTCTAAGAATTATTATTCAAATTTTGTTCACACAAATAAAGTTGCTGGCAAATATATAATAACTGAATACACTTTAATTTTAAAATTAAACATTTAAACAAACATACAAACACCAACACTCACGCCATATTACTTACTAGCGGCCCGCTCGCGGCTTTGCCGCGTAACTACATACATAGCTGTTGCGGTGTATTGCAACCCTAGGGGATGGATTTTTGAAAAATAAAGTAGCCTATATTTTACCTTGGATTATCAACTATATTTATGCCAAATTTCATTACAATCGGTCAAGCGGTGTAGATTTTTCATACAAACTTTCATCCCCTATTTCAACACTTTAGAGGTTGATTTTTGAAAAAATAAATAGCCTATGTTAGACCCAGTTATTGTTACTACTTTCATTCTAAATTTCATCCAAATCGGACAGGTAGATTAGCCGTGAAAGCATGACAGACAAACACACAGACATTCTCATTTATAATATAAGTATGGATAGACTGTTAAAAAGAGAAAAAAATGACATCTCAAATTACGACCTGCGCCCGCGCAGACAAATGAGCTAATTTAGCGCTTCTTATAAATAAGCGAGACTACGTACCATAAAAATATGTTCGTGGGTATTTGCCAGTATTTATTGTGTGATGAATCATATGGAATATTCTGTAGTGCAGTGGGACAGTATACAGGGTTCGATTCCAGCCTGAGATAATTATTTTATTGGTAATATATTCATTTCTCCGCTTTGCTTAACTTAAGTATACGCTCTTGTACCTAAATAAAAGTACGACGTTAAGTTCCGCCATACAATATTATGACGTATATGTCTGCCATCGTAAACGGATGTAGGTTCGATTTTAATTTGGAGTTATGTTCGTAATGTTCTTATTATCATTTCTGCACTCTGTTGAAGAAGACATGATGATATAATTGATAATTAGTTAGTTAGATATAACACACTTTTATTATATTATATGTTCTTAAATATGTTAATTATTGAAAAACACACTTAAAGAAAACGTATAAAAATTTAAACGCAGCTGTATTCGAACCCGCGCCTCCTGAATACCGTCCACGCGCTCTCACCACTGAGCCATGCGTTCATCAACGGGCAACTGAGCAACGAGTTCGGATCCCGCTGCGTTGAAATTTTTATACGTTTTTTTTAAATGTCTTTTTCAATTTTCCTAAGTGTGGAATAATATTTTAAAAATGTTTAAAAGTATGTTTATCATTGCTTTTATTAAAAATTGTCTCTTGCACTATTCCGCCAACCAAGATCTCTGTTTATAAATACACTGTCAATAAAAGGTTGTCTCTAAGAGAACACTTCCAGTGATAACACCTTTGCACCGATTTATTTTTAGTATAATTGTCAAACCTTTCTGTAATTTTTGTAAAATAAAGAATTTCTATTATTAATATTATAGTTAAGGACCGCTACTCAGCATGTAATGATTTCAGGCAGAAAATGGAGAACGGAGTATTTTGACACTACATGATGTATATTCTCTCTGTAAAATAGGATTTTTTTGCAAGAAAAAGCGTAAAGCTATTTTTTAAAAAATAAAATAACACTACATACTATTAAAATATGTTCGTGGGCATTTGTCGATATTTATTGTGTGGTGAATCATTATTTGTTGAAATATATCTTCCTGCCCTTATATGTTTACTTAAGATTTAAGTGTAATTGCAAATTTCAATAGCGTTAAATTGGCGTTCTTAAATATCTTATTATGATTATCCTCTCCTTTTTTATTTTGTTTATGTTGTTACTTATTTTTTGTTTGGTAAGCAGAGTTTATTGAAGTGGTGTGACGGAATTTAACGCCGCGTTTTGAATAACTATATTTGATAACGGATATTAATATTAAATTTCGTTTAGAAATCTAAGCCGGAGGGTTGTCCATGTGTTAAATTTATTAAAATTAAATTTTGTCCTAACGCATTACCCGCAAATTATGCAGTAAAGTAAACTCAAATTAATACAGTCTTTCTTTATTGTCTTTATTTTTTTTCTATTTTTATCTTTACACTTTTTCCTGCATAGCAGAGTAGGTACAGCGAACCTGGTGTCAAAACATTCCGTTCTCCACTTTCCAACCAAATCTGAGGCATTGCGTGTTGAGTGTTGTATCTCATCGCCGTAATTTATCTAGTCACCCGAGAAAATTATTTAAATACTAGCGGCCCGCTCGCGGCTTCACCGCGTGAACTACATAACTGCTTCGTTATATTGCAACCTTCGGGGGTGGGTTTTTGAAAAATAAAGTAGCCTATGTTTATACTTAGATTATTAACTATATTTATGCCAAAATTCATTCAATTCATTATAATCGGTGAAGCGGTTTAGATTTTTCATATAAACTTTCATCCCCTATTTCAAGCTTTTAGCGGTTGATTTTTGGAAAATAAGTAGCCTATGTGAGACCCAGTTACTTTTACTACTTTCATTCTAAATTTCATTCAAATCGGACCGATTAGCCGTGAAAGCATGACAGACAAACACACAGACTTTCGCATTTATACCTATTATAATATAAGTATGGATTAAATTTTAGTGAGAGTCTATGAATAATACGGTTAACTTAATATTGTAAACTTTTATCATATTGCCATGTTATAGTGGTTTAGTTGAGACAAGTCTGACACTACAGACAATGGTTGAGAGTTCGAATCAATTTTACATATTTTGAGATGAAATTGTTTTAACCTATTTAAAATTGTTGTTTAAGTAATCGCGTATATTATTTGATATATATAGTAGATTTGTCTACCTGTGACCACGGATTGCCGTAAAGTGTTCAAAATATCGGGATTTCCTAAATAATTTTCACATACCAAAAACGAACTCTATTTTTTTTCAGCTTCACTCTGTATCCCGCACACAGCAGGGTAGTGTTAAGACACTCCGTTCCCCACGCACCGCCGAATTCGGAGGTATTGCGTGTTAAGTGGCGGAACTTAAAGCCGCGCTTTGCCTCGACACCAGAGCGAAGAAAAACGGAAATATTAATTTCCACTCCTCGAGTGGGAATCGGACCCACAACCAGTCGTTTACAGTCACCCGCT
This sequence comes from Dryas iulia moderata, assembly GCA_019049465.1. Taxonomy (NCBI): domain Eukaryota; kingdom Metazoa; phylum Arthropoda; class Insecta; order Lepidoptera; family Nymphalidae; genus Dryas; species Dryas iulia. Next base: position 1,240,143 of record CM032426.1, read on the forward strand.
TGTGCCACTGGGCCACGACTGGCCCCTACAAACTCTATTAATCCAGTTAAAACTGTTTAATTTCAAAAGCACCATATCATGTTTACTTACAAATATAAATTTGTATAGATACGTCAAGTAATCATTATCTTAGAGAGAGCTTTCTTTGAATAACATTTTCAACCACAATCTCGACTTTCACGTTTCTTTGCCAAGGTCAAGCTTCAGTTCATTGTTTTATTCGTTCTATGCCTTCGATTATTAGTTATGCTGATTCTGAGCGCACTTTTACTTAACCTCAATAGAAATGTTGTGGCCAGCCGTGGCCCAGTGGCACAGGAGTGTGACTGTAAACGACTGGTTGTGTGTTCGATTCCCACTCGAGGAGTGGAAATTATATTTCCATTTTCTTCGCTCTGGTGTCGAGGTAAAGCGCGGCGTTAAGTTCCGCCACTTAACACGCAAGCCTCCGAATTCGGCGGAAAGTGGGGAACGGAATGTCTTAACACTAGGTTCCCTCTGCCTACCCTGCTGTGTGCGGGATACAGCGTGAAGCGAAATTACAAATGGGAGTTGCACTACTCAATACACAATATTTCAGATTCGGGTGGAAACTGGAGTACAGACTGTATTGACACTAAGTACGCACAAGAAAATATTTAGAAAAAATACTCTATATCGCATTAGCTCAAATTATAATCATTTAAAATGAATTTGCTTACTAAATTTAATTTACGCTATCGATGAAGTTAATGTGGCGTTAAGTTCCGACACTTAACATCTCCAACAGTCTCCAAAATCGGGGAATAATGGAGAACGGAGTGTCTTAACACTAGGTTCCCTCTGCCTACCCTGCTGTGTGCGGGATACAGCGTGAAGCTAAAACAACATGTAGTTAATTTGTAGCTGATATCATATAGAGTATTAAAGAAAAAGAAAAAAAGTTGAAACGCATATATACCTATATCACTTCTTAACCACTTGTCTCGTTAAGTCATGTGTGAAATTGTATACATTGAAACTTGCTTGTAATATCAATTTGCAATCTTGAAGCTTTTTTTATTATAAAAAACACTAGCTAGCTGTCAGAAGGGCACGAAATTATTTTTATAGCTAATTTAATATTTTAAAAAATATATTATAAGGTAAAAAAATAAAATGCAAATATATAATTTTAAAAGCATCGTGACGCAGTGGCATAGCATCTTAGTGTCAATGTCTTTGGTTGTGAGTTTGATTTCAAAATTATTATGTTAAAATTGTTTCCATTTCTCCGCTCTGATATGACAGAGCTCGGTGTTGAGTCTCGTCACTCAACACAGCATGTCTTGAAATCACCAGAAAAGTGTAGTTTTAACTCTAAATTCTCTCTACCTACGCGGAAAAAGTGATTGACAAATTTAAAATGCATAAAAAGAGACTGATGACTGAAAATTTAACAAAACTCATTTATTAAATTTTTTTTTATATATATATATATATATATATATATATATATATATATATATATATATATCTATATATATATATATATATATATCTATATATATCTATATATATATATATATATATATATATATATATATATATATATTCCTAAATATGATAATAATGTCGTGACTCAGCCCACTTTGCTTTCCCCATTCATATCCCACATTCCAACCTGAAATGTCACTATCACCAGAAAGTAGAAGGCGTAGTGTCTTAACACTTTCTCTCCTCTCAGCTTATGTATGCTACCAAATACAAAAAATATAAAATAATATAAAAAATACATACACAACATATAATATCGTTGTAACATTAATGGGCTCTTGCCTCTAGCCGGCAGCGTTGGACGTCCTTAACTTGAAAGTATTACAGTTTAAAATGAAAGACATGTTCAGCCCGCGGCGTCACTCGGGGGTGGTCGGGGAACAATATTAAACATTTTATAATGTACACGTTAATAATATACTTGGGTTATGTGTCTACTTCTTATATGTAATGTAGCGAAGCGCTTATACATATATATTAAGTTATATACATGGCCGAAGGTACTAGAACGCAAAATTCTATATATTTTCTCTAAATCAGGGGATATTAAATTATCTTTGGTTATAAAGTAATGTTTTTAGCTTTACGGCTTTATTTCGCATCTTAGCTTAGGCATATAATATAGGCATATGACATAGTGTGTAGTTACTCCCTTGTTCACTACTTGACTGATTCGATTGCGTGAATGGCAAATGTTGTAAAATATTTCTAGTATTTCTCTATATATAATGACTATAAGCCCCTTCTTCGTTATACTCGTATAAAACTCGACTCAAAATCCACTTTTAACACCCATTTTTGACAGATGGTCTTCATCCATGCATGTAGCTTCACGCTGTTTCTCGCACAGTGGATAGTCAGAGAGGACCTAGTGTTACGACCCTCCGTCCTACAATTTCCGCCCAAAAATCAAGAAATAGCGTATTAAGTGGCAAAGCTCACCGCCACGCTTAGTTTATGTTGCCCGAGCGAAAAAATATTGCAGAAAAGAAGCTAAAAAAATTAAAATCTACAATCATTGTGAACAAACAGAAACAAACTAACATATAGTATAAAGAAAGGAATTCATTAAAATAATCCGCACTTCGTGTCACCGATGCGTGAAATGTGGCTTTGGCTTATTTATAATCGTGATATACCTACTCGTATCCTTCGAAGACATTCGAGAAGATTTACATTCCGAATTCACTTTTAGTAAACGATAAAGCTTTGTTCATATTAATGACACTAAGTTATTCACGAAATTCTCACAGACAGACAGACAGCTTGTGTATTATGGCGAAACTCAACGCTGCATGCTGTCTAACAAGAATAGATTAATGAAAATAATTTAATTGTAAACATTTTTGATAGTAGAAATGTCAAATATTGGGCCACTGTCAAATTTTAAGCTCTTAACAGCTTTCAACTGTAATAAAAGACTGACAAGTACAGTTTATATCAAATTTATTATATATGTATATTTAGAAGAACATTTGAATGAAAAAAAAATATCTACATCCCTCCTCACTGGTGAGACAAAACACGGTGTTTAGCTTTACGTTTTTCTTACCTTCACGCTTTTCTTATCTCACACATAGCAGGGAAGGCAGAGGGAACCTAGTGTTAAGACACTCCGTTCCCCACACACCGCCGAATTCGGAGGCATTGTGTGTTAAGAGGGGAAACTTAACGCCGCGCTTTTACCTCAACACCAGAGCGTAGAAAATAGAAATATTAAATATTTCCAGTCTTCGAGTGGGAATCGAACTCACAAGCATTCACGTTTACAGTCACACCTATGTGCCCCTGCGCCACGACTGGTCCCAACATCCTCTAACTCAAATTCAGGCGGAAAGTGGAGAATGGAGTATCGTGACACTATATTCTCTCTAACTGCCTATGGCTAAAGTATATGGTAAAAAGCGTAAACCTATTAAATGATAGGATTTAAAATAGTAATTTCAAATACATTTTACGACAGGAAATGATCCTGTTACCTCCCTTTGTTTCAAATTCCATACCAACTCTCTCATAAAAGACATCCTTATAACCGCAAACTGCAACCGCACTTCATCAAGATTAGCACGTGAGTAATTTTCGACTACGCTTAAGAGACTTTGATCAATTGAATACTTGTTGCAATTCGATATTCTGTGGCTGGTAACAAAAGACGACGGTAGTGAAGTTTAGTGGTAAGTATGTGGTGTATGCTAAAGCTGTGAGCTCGTCTTGTAGATAGAAAATAAAATAAATGAAAATTTGTGAAAATATATAGAGTTAAATACTTAGTATCACATTCGTGTAATTTAGTATTTAATAGTGTTACCAGGACAGATCTAAAGTATTTTTTTCCTTTTTTTTTTTCTTCTTCACGCTGTATCCCGTACACAGCAGGGTAAGCAGAGATAACCTAGTATTAAGATACTCCGTTCCGCCAAATTCGGAGGCATTGCGTATTAAGTGGCGGAACTTAACGCCGCGCTTTGCCTCGACACCAGAGCGAAGAAAAATGGAAACATTAAATATTTCTACTCTTCGAGTGGGAATAGAACCCACAGCCAGTCGTTTACAGTCACACGTTTCTTCCACTACGCTACGAATGGCGCCTGCCCTGGCCATTTATATTCATTTATCATATTCTCCATTCTAGTAAGACATAGCACGGGCTTGTGCCCCACCTGTCAATACAAAGCGGAGAACGGAATGTTTTAACACTCGATTTTCTCTGCTGAACCTCTTTTCAAAGAAAGAGTATAAAACTAAATATTTAAATATTTTTTTGCATACCTATGGTGAGCAGACACACCTACCAGCACCATGATGTCAAAAAGGATCTTCGTACAAAAACGTTGGCTTTAAATTGTAACTTCTCAAAGTAAAGACACCTTTCAATGATAAGAAACCTTTTTCAATGGATGTTTTAACCTGAAAGGAGTAATCCATTCAAATTCTGACATTCACGATTCATCGCTTCTCCTTGAGCCTTTTCAAAGGATCGCAGATTACTTTGATTGACTTAATCTGTTCTTATTTTAGCGTTAAATATATTTTAACTTTAGTATGTTTTTTTGTATATCTGCGGTGAGATGTTACTTAGTTATATTTAGTCTTTTATTTAAGAATGCTAACTAGAATGTTGTGTTACAGTAGACGTAAGTTGTAAGTTCAATCCCTTACGCTAAGGCAAAGCGCGGTGTTAAGTTTCGTTATTCAAAGCGCGTTGTTTAAAATTCAAGTAGAAAGTAAAATATCGTTTACTCCTACTGCCTACCCCTCTACGCTGGTTAGAGCGTGAAGCTGAAAAGTAACATATTTTGTCATATTGAGGAAATGTCTAATATAACATTTTTATGGTAATCAAATTTTATAAAAGTAAAATTTGAACTTTAAAGCTGAGGACAAGCAAGGGATACTCATACAAACTTGTGAAAACATTAGACCTTATTCCAGCCCTGTGACAAAATCCGTTCTTAGTGGACATCTACTAACTACATCTGTCAAATTTCAATTCAATAAACGAACGCCTTTCATACAAATTACAAGAACCCTTGGATATGTATAATCCAGCCCTGCTACAAAATCCGCTCTTAGGGGACGTCTACTGAATTTAAACTATCTCTTTCCCATTTTTCACGTTACATACGTCAAGTTATTTTTGGTATTTCATGATGAGTATCCTTTCACTGTTATATATTTTAATTTCCTGCCAAACAACCCAAAACATGACATATTTCCTTAATTTTTCACACATACCCTCATTTAAAAAAGACACCTATTAATAAACGTGGCCTAAATCCAATATAACGGTAAATCCAAGCCGTTCCACGTTCCCAATACAAGTTAAATTCATTTCATTCTATTTCCACCCTGTCATCCTAATGATAACTCATTCGCTTCATTACAACGTTAGGGGAAGTAATTTATTTGGCGGTCGTCCCCCACCTGGAGGGTTCATGCATTAACTTTACAAATGGACTCGTGAAATATCTCATATTTGTGCCTGTTTATGGTTAACAAGGGATTTCCTGTGGCTCGCCTTTGATAGATTATCTAATTTAATATTTGAAAGAATTTTGTAGAGTATTAAGTATGGATATAACTATTTTTACCCGCGACGGCCACTGTATATGTATTTGGGATGAGAGATTGTATGTATGTTTGTGCAAATTACTATGTCAATGATTTCCAAAACTACAAGTCTGATTTCGATACGGCTTTCAATATGATGGGTCCACGGAGTCATCTTCATCGTCTCGTTACATATATTATTTTAGGCGAGGGTAAGGGGCAATATTGTAATTAAGCGACGTAATAAAATCTGTTTAGAAAAGAGGTGAAATTTTATTTCTCGTATGAAGAGCGAAAATAAGTATTATAAGTATAGGTGTTGAAGTATCAACTCGTTTTCAATTAAATGTACCGCTGGGTAGCGAGATTAAGTGATCTCTAGAATATGCTAGTTAATGAAATTAGGCAAACAAACAATACATATTATTACAAATATTACAATTATAAGAGTGACTGAGATTTTTTCACCAATTTAAATTATTTCCATCAAACATAATCATCAACTGTACCAACGGACAAGATTTTCGTTTCATTTAGACTCGCGCAATATCTAATAATACATAAAGAGTAATTAATAATAAATTAAACATTTTTCATTTTTGATTGTGCAAAGAGAAATATATCAAGCACACATGTTAAGGTTATAACACTCCACGTTTGACTTCAGAGTTAAAAATTGCATAATTACTCATTTCAAAATCGAGACACGCTGAAATTTCAGACATACTAATTAACTCCCTGAATAATAGCTTCACGCTGTATCCCGCACACAGCAGGCTAGGCAGAGGGAACCTAGCGTTAAGACACTCCGATCCCCACTTTCTGACGAACTTTCAGGTATTGCGTGTTTAGTGGCGGAACTTAACGCCGCGCTTTGCCTCGACACCAGAGCGAAGATAATGGAAATATTAAATATTTCCACTCCTCGAGTGGGAATCGAACCCACAACCAGTCGTTTACAGTCACACGTTCGTGCCTCTGCGCCAAAACTGACCACAAGAATAGATAAGAGTAATTAACAATCAATTAAACATTTTTCATTTTTGATTGTGCAAAGAGAAATACATCAAGCACTCATGTTAAGGTTATAACACCCCTCCCCCAATTACTCATTTCAAAATCGAGACACGCTGAAATTTCAGACTTACTAATTAACTCCCTGAATAATATTTCAAGGAAAAACCACGTAGTATTTAGCAGATCGTACGTTTACGATCTGAACTCAATTAAACGTTTATGGGCGCTATAATTATTCTATTTCAGGCGACCACACGCGCGCTTGATGCTTGCCTTTTGTTTATGTTGTTTTCAAGATTTTTCTTCTAAGGCCATCTGTGGCTTGTGGACTAAGTGTGAGTGTAAAGCGACTGGTTGTGGGTTCGATTCCCACTCGAGGAGTGGAAATATTTAATATTTCCATTTTCTTCGCTCTGGTGTCGAAGCAAAGCGCGGCGTTAAGTTCAACCACTTAACAAGCAAGGCCTCCGAATTCGGCGGAAAGTGGGGAACGAAAATGAAAATGTTAAATATTTCCACTCCTCGAGTGGGAATCGAACCCACAACCAGTCGTTTACAGTCACACGCTTGTGCTACTGAACCACGACTGGCTACTAGTTATATCAAACGTGATATCTCTTCCATCAGACGTGGAACCAATTTGTCAAGTTTGCGCCTAAACAGGTGTAGACGCGCCCACTGCGCGACACTTTCTTAACTGTATTTGGTTAACTTGTCAAGAGTTGCTAAGATATACATCTATATTTATAAAATTGGACTTTCTGTCTGTAGTTTTTATATAACTTTATTTTATGTTTTATTAATAGTGCAAGTGAAATCTGAATTATATAATTATTTATTTAAGCCGAGACTCTCGTGGCTCAGTGGAACTGCGACTGACTGAAAACTCGACGGCTTTGGGTTTCGATTCTCACTTATTTGAATGACTATATTTAAGCTTTCATTTCTTCGCTCTGGTAACAAAGGCAAAGGGTGGTGTTGAGTTCCACCACTCAACACATAATGTCTCGATTTAGTGTGGTAAGTGAAAAACGGAATGTCTTGACCTAACTCTTGTTAAGTGAAGCTGCTAAGCTAATTTAAACCATTTTTTTATTTAAATTATACTTTGAGTCTTATTTACTGCATTGGGTAACGAAATAACATTTTTGCTCCTTTAATCCTTGAAATATGTATTTAACCTGATAACGGAAAAAGTGATATTTAAACACAAAATAGGACTATTCCACCTTGGCGATGTTGAAATGTATCTGACTTTACACATCATAGTACGAGATTTTATTGTTTTTTCCTATACAAATACCTAAAATCCTATTAAACCAAAACCTTGCTTTAGCCACCCTACATAACATACTTATAAAACGGACAAAACATTAACAAAAAATCAAAATCAATATTAATTAAAACAAGAAATCATCAAATAGGGGCTAGTCGAGGCGCAGTGGCACGAACGTGTGATTGTAAACGACTGGTTGTGGGTTTGATTCCTACTCGAGGAGTGGAATTATTAAATATTTCCATTTCCTTCGCTCTGGTATCAGAGGCAACGCGCGGCGTTAAGTCCGGCCATTTAACAATGCCTCCAAATTCGGCAGAAAGTGGAGGACGGAGTGTCATAACACTAGGTTCCCTCCGCCTACCCTGTTATGTGCAGAACACAGTGTGAAACTAATAAAAAAAGAAATCATCCATTCATTTATTCCTTTACCCCTAAAAATTGCATTTAGACTGTACAGTGACATATCCTGATGATGCAATTAGCCACTGCCTGTAATAAACCAATCACTTATACTTATTACATCTTCATATCTATTGTATAGTAACAAAGGATAATCTGAAGGGCGTTTTATTGGCATGATATCTGCATTTGCCAAACGCTGGGGGAGCTTATGAAATGATAAGGGTACTTTAGGACGGCTAAGGGTAATATTTCATTCTTAGAAAAGTTCAATTTCGTTTTAGTTTTGGCTTTGCGTGGTTACGAGGTGTAATATTTTTAGACATGTTAGATGTGTTTTTTTTTTATGTACATTTATATATACTCTTTGATATTAAATTCGTTTTCTTAACTTAGAATAACAGAAAAGTGATAAGTATAATAATAATTTTGGATTATTTTAGACAGATCTTTTTCTACTAGCTAAATATATAAATAAGGGAATGGTAGTTTTCTTGCCGATGAAAAATTTGAACCCATAACTCAAATTATCTACACTTGAATCTCCTGAGAAAAGACTCCCTAGTATTCTATATATTCATCATGAGCATGATCATCCATTGCGTTGCAGAAAGAAGAGCTCGAAGCAGTGCCTAAGACCTTACTGGGGCTCCTTAAGCGTATACTATATCCTTAAATATATATGTATAACCATCAGCCATCAGTTAAAAGCTTTTTCCTCGAGCTAGTATATTCATGAAGATAAGTCATGTTACACAGAATTTATTTTCCCTCTTCTTAATGATAATAAGAACCTTTTAAAACCAAAAGAACATTAAGATCTTAGAAATTGTATTATTTTAGTTTGTACTTACCACTATACGGAACTACATACCAAGATAACATATACCCAATCAATCTTGATATACAACTTTTTATTACTATTCGTTGTCCCATTCTTGCACTGGGACCACCTATATATCTATCATGTTGCAGCTGAAGTAATAATTCTGACACTTTCACCGCTGACCCATAACCCATAGGTCATTCGTTATAACGTCCGGATCGAGATATCTTTATTGTTTTGTTGAATTATGAATATCATTTTGAATTGTTGTTTTGTGTTGTATTTAAATAACAAATTTTTTTTTTTTTTTTTAGCTTCACGCTGTATCCCGCACACAGCAGGGTAGGCAGAGGGAATCTAGTGTTAAGACACTCCGTTCCCCACTTTCCGCCGAATTCGGAGGCTTGTGTGTTAAGTGGCGGAACTTAACGCCGCGCTTTACCTCGACACCAGAGCAAAGAAAATGGAAATATAATTTCCACTCCTCGAGTGGGAATCGAACCCACAACCAGTCGTTTACAGTGCCACTGGGCCACGACTGGCCACCTTCTATTTTATTTTATATTGATAATCATTAATGTATGCCAAAGATGGTCTATTAAAATATGTTAAATAATAAAACTTTTAAGTATAGTTTTTACTTCACACACAGCAGGGTAGGCATCGATCGAAGTAATATTTTAAGATACTTCGATCCACACTTTCCACTGATTTCTAGAGACGTTACATGTTCAGTGGCAGAATTCAATGCTTTGCTTTGCTGATATCAGACAGAAATAATGAAATATTAAATATTTCAATTCCTCTAGTGGGAATCAAACCTACAACCAATCATGAGTACTGTCACACATTTTGCCCATAGCCACGAATGGTCTCGAGTACAGTATTTGAATAAAAAATATTAATTTTTAACATTTTTAAAGCGTTATTCAGTAACCTAAAGAATTGAAAAAGGCATTTAACAAACATATAAAAATTTGAAATCTAATTCTTTTAACATGCTTCACACTGGAATTTGAAAAAGACTGAATGTCTTTTTAAATATTAATTTTTTAAGCATTCCATTAAATTCTTCCTTTCTGAAACTCAATTTCGGGCTGAAACTTTGCGTGGTTACGAGGTGTAATATTTTTAGACATGTTAGATGTGTTTTTTTTATGTACATTTATATATACTCTTTGATATAAAATTCGTTTTCTTTACTTAGAATAACTGAAAAGTTATAAGTATAATAACAATTTCCGCTTATTTTAAACAAGTATTCTGCTACTGGCCAAATATATTATTAAGAAAATGGTAGTCTTCTTTGAATGAAAAATTGATACCCAAGACTTATTTTTTATTACTTGAATCTCCTAAATATAAAGAAGAGAAGACACTCCTTAGTATTCTAAATATACATCATGAGCATGAATATCAAATGTGTTACAGAAAGAGGAGCGAGGATAGATTGATATTGATGAGATATTGTCGTATAATATTCTCAATCTCATCTAGAACTCATTTACTTAGTTCTTAATATTTTAAAAGCAGGGCAGAGGGAACATAGTGTTAAGACACTTTGTTCCCCACTTTCCCGTGAATTCGGAGGCGTTGCGTATGCGTGTGGCGGAACGTAACACCGCGATTTGCCTCGACACAAGAGCGAAGAAATTGGAATTATTAAATATTTCCACTCCTTGAGTGGGAATCGAACCGGCAACCAGCCGCTTTCTTAATAATAAGAACCTTTTAAAACCAAAAGAACATTAAGATCTTAGAAATTATATTATTTTAGTTTGTTGCTTACCACTATACGGAACTACATACCAAGATAACATATACCCAATCAATCTTGATATACAACTTTTTATTACTATTCGTTGTCCCATTCTTGCACTGGGACACCCTCTATATCTATCATGTTGCAGCTGAAGTAATAATTCTGACACTTTCACCGCTGACCCATAACCCATAGGTCATTCGTTATAACGTCCGGATCGAGATATCTTTATTGTTTTGTTGAATTATGAATATCATTTTGAATTGTTGTTTTGTGTTGAATTTAAATAACAATTTTTTTTTTATTTTTTTTTAGCTTCACGCTGTATCCCGCACACAGCAGGGTAGACAGAGGGAATCTAGTGCTTAGACACTCCGTTCACCACTTTCCGCCGAATTCGAAGGCTTGTGTGTTAAGTGGCGGAACTTAACGCCGCGCTTTACCTCGACACCAGAGCAAAGAAAATGGAAATATAATTTCCACTCCTCGAGTGGGAATCGAACCCACAACCAGTCGTTTACAGTGCCACTGGGCCACGACTGGCCACCTTCTATTTTATTTTATATTGATAATCATTAATGTATGCCAAAGATGGTCTATTAAAATATGTTAAACAATAAAATTTTTAAGTATAGTTTTTACTTTACACACAGCAGGGTAGGCATCGATCGAAGTAATATTTTAAGATACTTCGATCCACACTTTCCATTGAATTCTAGAGATGTTACACGTTCAGTGGCGGAACTCAATGCTTTGCTTTGCTGATGCAGAAAGAAAAAAATGATATATTAAATATTTCGATTCCTCTAGTGGGAATCAAACCTACAACCAATCATGAGTACTGTCACACATTTTGCCCATAGCCACGAATGGTCTCGAGTACAGTATTTGAACAAAAAATATTAATTTTTAACATTTTTTTAAGCGTTATTAAAAAATTGAAAAAATTGAAAAAGACATTTAACAAACATATAAAAATTTGAAATCTAATTATTTTTAACATGCTTCACATTGGAATGGGAAAAAGACTGAATGTCTTTTTAAATATTAATTTTTCAAGCATTCCATTAAATTCTTCCTTTCTGAAACTCAATTTCGGGCTGAAACTTGAAAAAAAAGCATCTAGACACTAATTATTATCATTATTTTAAATCTTTAACCGAAAATGAACAAAAATGAACTTTCTACCACAAATAACTGTAGAATAATTCGTTTTACGTTCACGCAATTCAACGTCAATTAACGTAGCGGCCGCATTGGTTCCGCGACAATAACTCACTTGATTGAAAAAAGTTGCACGAAATTCACAGATGATTTCTGATTTAAATATATAAATATAAATGAAATATTTTAATGTAAATATATTTAGATTGTAATAATATGATATAATCGATGTATCAATTGATAGACGAATACTACCACCTGTGACCACGGACTGCTGTATTCGAAATGTCGAGTTTTCTATAAGGTATTTTCAAATACCGAAAATTTTAATTTAATTAATAAAATAGTTTCAGTTTGATATGTAGTATATTTTGAATTTTGAATAAAAAGATAAACATATAAATAGATATGTATTTATTTTTGTATAGAAATGATGGGATGGATGGAATAAGTGGGCGTTACTGTCTGTCACTGTGTCTGACTGTCTTCACCTAGACCTCAAAATGCATGTATGCCAACAAAGCTTAGAAGTCCTACAATGGAAAAAAATATGGAATAATAGTGCACTCCGTTCTTTACTTTTATTTGGTCAATACATTACATACATATGTAGATACTTATAAAAAGAGAGACTAGTATAAAAAAATATTATAAAATAAATTATCTACACAATCAGCGTTTATAACAATATATATTTTTTATCTGAAATACTAGCTATTCCAGAATTTATTACAACTATAATAAATATTTTTTTTAGTTTTTTTAGCTTCACGCTGTATCCCGCACAAAGCAGGCAGACGGAACCTAGTGTTAAGACACTCCATTCCCCACGCACCGCCGAATTCGGAGGCATTGCGTATTAAGTGGCGGAACTTAACGCGCTTTGCCTCGACATCAGAGCGAAGAAAGTTAAAATATTAAATATTTCCACTCCTCGAGTAGGAATCGAACCTACACCCAATCGCTTTACAGGCACACTTTGTGCCACTGCGCCACGACTGGCCCCTATATATTTATATATTTTAAACAATATAAGTATATTTTTTACCTGAAATACTACCAGTTCCAGACTTTACCCAACTATAATAAAACACTTATAAATTGAGTTATTATGAAAGGACCACATAAAAATGTTTTTCAATCAATCAAGATACAATTTATCCATATAAGTCTCCCACAGCACTTTGAAATCCCATAAACAAGCCACAAGTACTGAGTCTAGACGGTTTCGTAATGAGCGGGACATAAATAAATGCGTTCAGATATATTGATTTCTATTTCTTTTTATGTAACATGACAGGTTATGAATTTTTATTTATTTTTCCTTGGTATGTATGAAATTTTTTGAAAAGGAAGATTTTTTTTTTTTATTTTGCTGTGGATATTATGATCTTGATTTTTGACTGTAAAATGTTGATTTTGTCATTAAATTGCCATGATTATTGTGGATTCGATTTCCGCTCGGAGTAGTGATTATATATTACGTTAATTTTTCCGTTCTGATACATTTAAGTTTTTAATCTGGTGTATTTTAACACTTTCTTACTCAACAGGCATAATATTTTTGTACATAAAAAATCTGTTCTGTAACTGAGTCACAGGGCAAGAAGGGCAACAAGGCACAGGCGTAACTACTGCGCATAGTAAACAAGGCACAGGCGTAACTACTGCGCATAGTAAACTAAACTTTGACATGTAAGTTCCTTGATGAATGTAAAAGATCACCAGGAATCTTTTCCGGATAGTCAGAAATAACCTAATGTCAAGACACTCCGCACTCCACTTTCCACGCGAAATCCAGACATTGTGTTAAGTGAAGAAACTAAACGTCGCGCTTTGTCTAAGGTACCAGGGCGAAAAAATAGAAATGTTTTAAATATAACCTTCCCACCAAATAGAAATCGAACCCACAACTATCACGATTAGAGTCAAACGTTGTAACAGCACGACTACAAACTCTTTAATCTGTTTAAAACAGTTTAATTTCACAACCGTATCATTCCGCATACAACCTCTTTAAAAAACCATTCACTCCACACCATACAAAACTCCTTTCATGATTTTCTTGCATCTTCCATAGCCATTAAAGTCAAAAAACATAAAAAAAAATATCTAAGAACGCACAGCTGATATCCAAATATAATTTCTTTAAAAGCTGTCGTCTGGCGCATCCCTGTGACTATTTTAGCTACGTTTACGAGCTCGTTAAACGTTCACCTGCGCGTGCGCATACCGTCCACACGACAAGTGTTAGGATTTATTGTTCAAGATTATCTTAGTTTTTGTATATAATTTTTGAATTGTCATAAGGAATTTATTTTGTTAGAATATAAATAATTATTGTGGGTTCGATTTCCACTCGAAGAATGGAAATATTTAATATTTCCATTTTCTTCGCTCTGATACCGAGGCAAAGCGCGGCGTTAAATTTCGCCACTTAACACGTAATGCCTCCAAATTCGGCGGATAGTGGGGAACGGAGTGTTAACACTAGGTTCCCTCTGCCTACCCTGCTGTGTGCGGGATACAGTGTGAAGCTAAAAAAAATATATATTTTATTTTCTGGTATCCCCTTCATTCTTAATACGTATAACTTTACTACTTCCGAGTAGACAGTAGAAAACAGACTATCATTACAATATGCTTTCTCTGTAAAAGAAAAACGTAAAGCTAAATAAAAAAAAAACTATCCAAATCTTGTTTATTTTCAGTAAAATAATAAACATACAATTAATTAATTTTAACCTATCTTATTCTCCAAACACTTTTAGAAAAAGTATAAAAGTATAACCTTTTTTATTTAAATACAATATTCCAATATTCCTACGTACTTGAAATCTGTGTAAAGGAAAATCCGATAGAGATTACTTCTTTCTTCCTTTTAACTGCTGTGTACATTGTTTAAATCAAAATTTACCTTCCTTTCATATATAAAATTAGAATTTAAGTCATATTATATTCTTTGCAAAACGCCTCGTTGCATTCCGCAACTCAAAACGCGACGCGCGGTGGTAAATTGTTTGACGTTCAAAAAATGAAGCATGTCTAACGGTCAAAAAATGAAGCATGTCAAAGTTCTTATTTTAAATAAAATTATTTGACTTTGACTTTGACATGCCGAATTCATGCAGAAAGTGGAACAATATTTTCTCTAAGCCCTACTATGGGATAAAGCGTAAATCTGAAAAAAAAAACAATATTAAAAACTCAACTAAACTTTTGTGCCCGATAACATCTAAACGATCACATACATACCTTACGTGATTGTCTATTACTTCCTATTTCTAAATAGCCCGGCGTCAGGTTACACGTTGACACGACGACTGTGCGTTAACTCATTAATATTCAATTACATGGCTTTCTTACATTTTAAATGTGTGCCTTTACGACTGTAAGTACAGACTTTAACATATTATGCCAATATTCATAAAGAAGATTATAGATATTGGCAAAAATTAATAGCGGACGGTATTATATACATAGATATAAGCTCCGAATTCGGCGGAAAGTGGGGAACGGAGTGTCTTAACACTAGGTTCCCTCTGCCTACCCGAATGTGTGCGGGATACAGCGTGAAGATAAAAAATAAATAAGCTATCGTGACGCAGTGACAGTATTTGGCAGTTACATACAACAGGTTATGGGTTCGATCCCCTTTCGGATGAATGATTATAATACGGTAATTTTTATTTCGCTGCTCTGGTGATAGACAAAGTGTGGAGCTGAGTTTCGAAAACCAATACACAATGTTGATTCGGATAACGGTGGAATGTCTTGATATTAGGTTCTGTCTTATTATGCCGCTATGAAAGAAAAAGCGGGAAGCTGTCTAAATAACACATACTATCGTAGCAAGTAGGCAGTTAGGTTATTTCAATGAATACTAATACATATTATAAATGTCTCTGTATCGCTTTCACGGCTTATTTACCGGCCCAATTTTAATGAAATTCGGAATAAAAATAGTGGGAAATCAGGGTCAAACATAGTTGAAATAAGGGATGAAGTTGTATGAGTGGGAATCGAACCCACAACCAGTTGTTTACAGTCACACGCTTGTGCCACTGCGCCACGACTGGCCCTTAGTATATATAACTACATACATATTTTGAAATCACCAAACACCAAAACTAAATTAAGCAAGTCTTTAGACGTACTGTAGGTACATACACAACGTGATAGGAATTTCTACTCAACTGACTGTGTGCGGAATCTAACGAAGCATGCCTTAATACTTCGCCCTTTGCTACCAACGTAAGGGTCACGAAGACTGGCCCAAATCTAATTCAATTACTACTTGATGTTATATTCAATGCCCCGCTAAAGGGGCTTGTGGATTGCCCCACTAATTTGCGTGGCGTGTTTTGAATATTGAAGACGTTGGGTTATGGGTTCGATTCCTTTTCTGTTTGGAGTAAGAAAGTATTTTTTTTTAGCTTCACGCTGTATCCCACACACAGCAGGGTAGGCAGAGGGAACCTAGTATTAAGATACCCCGTTCTCCACTTTCCGCCGAATTCAGAGGCTTGCGTGTTAAGTGGTGGAACTTAACGCCGCCCTTTACCTTGACACTAGAGCAAAGAAAATGGAAATGTAATTTATTCTCCTCGAGTGGGAATCGAACCCACGACCAGTCGTTTATAGTCTTGGGCTTGTGCCACTGCGCCACGACGGGCCACATCCCGAAGAAAGTAATTAGTATGGTAAAATGATGATTGTACTTATTTTTATATAATAAAGTAAGGTTAGCTAGTTGTTTGGATACGGTGGTTATGAACTCGAATGAGATAAACTTATGAAAATTCTAGGTTTTTCGAGACAGTAATTGATCATAAGCTTCTTATTACTTCAATTATTCTTCTTACTTATAAGTCTTAAGGCAGACTAATTAAAACGCTGCGAGAGATTAACTAAATCAGATCAAAATTAATTAAAGTATTATACATGAATTTTATTATATGTAACCCTAAAGCTACATCTTGAAAACAAACTAAGTGAAAGGTTCTTGTAATTAGACAAATAATAACATTTATATAGACATCTGATGTAAATTTATATAAAATACTAGTACCCTTCGACACCGATGTAATTCTAGAAAGTCTTTTATAATTGGAATATACTTTGAATATACATTAGTTTTAGTTGAGTCTTATACCATGATGAATCTCCTGAAGATATTTGTAATATATTATTATGTACAAAAACTATTATATTTATCCAACCAAGAACAATGTACTACTAATATAATTAAAATTCTGCTTCCTAACTACTAATACTACTACTACTACTATAACTAATACAAGAACTAGCAAATATACAACTTTACGTTTTTCCCAGCACAGTAAAGAGAGAAAACCTTCCGCCAAATTCACCATTTTTTACTTTTTTGAATTCAACATATTAATCAAGACTGGACTCAACTTCACGTCTTGGCTTACCTGTGCGCAGAAATACAATATTTTAAGCATAATTCCCCAAGTGGGAATCGAACCCACAACTAATGACAGTCACACATCCCATGGCGCCACCATGGCTTCAAATAATATATATGCATATCAAAATATTAATTTGGCTTAAAACACCATTAAAAATATATTTTTCCATTCAACGAAAAAAAAACAATAAGCAAATTTCGTTTTGCAAAAGCTTTGTGTAAAAAAACGTGAACGTAAATGAAAACAATATTTACCCACAAGCGTAATATTGGATGTGTATATAATGATATTTGTTCTCTTCATTTTAGTGGTCCAAGTCTTAACAAAACGCGATTTAAGCATTTAATTTACTCATTTTAGTTTCTTGGTTTTTCTCTTATAAGGATAAGCAAATTTTGTTTTTTAGCTTCACGTTGTATCCCGCACACAGCATGGCAGAAAGAGGGAACCTAGTGTTAAGACACTGCATTCCCCACTTTCCGTCGAATTCTGGAGTCATTGCGTGTTAAGTGGCGAAAATTAACGCCTCACTTTGCCACGACACCAGAGCGAAGAAATTGGAAATATTAAATATTTCCACTCCTCGAGTGGGAATCGAACCCACAACCAGTCACTTTACAATCGCACTTTATGCCGAGCAGAGATTTCCCGGGGTTTAAAAATCTGGAGACTACTCCAAATTCTTTTGAACACAACCAGAGGTGGCCAATAAAAAGAACCGTAAGATTTTACTAGGTAGTCCGCCAGCCTACATCTACCGTCTTAATGTCCCACAACCCAAGCACCCAATCGGTCTCATAGAATAAACACACACTATAAAATAAACACTCTATACTTTTCGTACTGAGTTGCAAAATCATATTGTCATTATATATTGTATAATTATATATTTTAGATAACTTAAATTATGTGTATGCTTAGATTATTTAAATGATGTGTAAATATAACTATTGTACATTAAAATCTATAATATGGACGTAGTTGAGAGAGGTCGGGGTACAATTCTCTCCACTCTTTTTTAGCCTCGAAATTATAAGCTGCAACATTTCCTGCCTACTTTGCTATGCACAGCTAAAAATACGTTTTTTATTATAAAAAACGCTATTTGAAACCCGCTCCTCCCTTATCACTTGCACTAGCCCCACATTTAATCACTGTTTCGGTGTGTTCTTTGAAGTGTATGCTGCATATTAAATTCAGCGAGATCAAAGCGTACAATTATTTAATTCTCTAAACGGCATTGCCAGAGTATGACAGAGCATTCGTTTGCGTTTTGCGTTCAGCTAATTGAATCAACTGCTTGTGACAGTCGGTTTGGTAATGACGACGGCTTACGTTACATGGTATTTAAACGTGGAGCTTAATATGACACCTATGACATTATTATTAATTGTTATTTTTAATTAATTAGTATAATATGTTATGGTGTAGATAATTTAGACATTGCGTGGTTCAGTGGCGGTACTGATCGCCGCGCTTTGTCTAGTTCGCCAAAAATAAGAAGTGAAAACAATTGAATTATGATTAAAATTTAAAAAAAATTAAATAGCTTCACGCTATATCCCGCACACAGCAGGGTAGGCAGAGGGAACCCCTAGTGTTAAGACACTCCGTTCCCCACTTTCCGCCGAATTCGGAGGCTTGCGTGTTAAGTGGCGGAACTTAACGCCGCGCTTTACCTCGACACCAGAGCGAAGAAAATGGAAATATAATTTCCACTCCTCGAGTGGGAATCGAACCCACAACCAGTCGTTTACAGTCACACTCTTGTGCCACTGGGCCACGACTAGCCACAATTATGATCATTTCTTTGAATAGGAATCGAACCCACGATCTGTCACGATTGCTGTCAAGCAGCCCTGTCTGAATGTGTGCAAAACGGGGTGAAAAATGTGAAACTATACGGTGATTAAAAAATAATATGGCCTTTTCTGTATTTTTTATTTTCTTTTTGTCCGTCTGTGTTAGCTTTCAATTCTGCAGCTATTTAATTTTACTAACTAAAAGTATATGAATTTGCTTTGAATTTGCATATGAATCCAATAATTTATAAATTGAACGCTATCGTTACCTTACTTGGCAAGTGTCTAACTGATGGAAAAACATGGTTATGCGTTCAGACGTTACTCTGTTCCATAGATATTTCTAGAAGGTAGGACAGAGTAGTAATTTGATAGATTTTGGGCCTTTTTCTCATGTTATTATATAATAATAAAAACAAAATAAAAGTTTAAGTAAATTCAGCCTTTATTTGACTTAAAACCATTTTCGTACCGTCACGGGTAAAAAGGGAATCCAAAAAATAGTAATTGAGATATTCATTCGTTCATTCGTGTGAAATTCGAACTCATAACTAATTTTACAGACACTGTGCCACTGCGCTACAATGACCTTAATAAAAATATTAGGAAAATAAGTAACTAAAAGAATCTTCTCTCAAGACACTCCATTCTCCACTTTCGTCCCGATACGCATAGAAATAAGTAAGTTTACTAAAAAATAGAATTATTCTACCAACCCTAATTATCGCAATTTTATATTCTCAAACAGTTTTTTGTTATTTAAGTATTCACCGTCTTCCTTTTTGCAACCCAATCAGTGCTGTATAAGACTTGGAGTGTAAAACAATAAATCTTTCAACGAGATCCCTTCCAGTAATAAAATACATTTAAATTAAGTTAAGCTCGCTTAGAGTAAGACCTTAGTGTTATAAAGCGAAAATTCTGCAATTAAGCTAATGAAACCGCTGTTGTCGTAAAATTTTTTTTTAGATTTTTTACCCCGGATCATTCATTTTTGGTTTAGAATGGAGTGTCTGAACACTAGGTTATTTGTTTGCCGTCTGATTTTTTTAATACCTTTTTAGGCATAGTATGTTGGCTAGAGAGGACCTAGTGTAAAGACAATCTATAATCTAAACATTGTATGTACAATGGTTGAAATCAACGCTGCGCTACGTTTTACGTAACAGAGAGAAAAAATGAAAATATGAAATCACATTTATAACACACGCTGTCCCACTGCATCGTAACGGCTTCAGTAAAATTGGTTGGTTGGTGAAATATTAGAGAATCTAAGATGATGAATTTTTAATTCATTGTCCTAATTTCTCTCTCCCTAAATTTAATTCATCATCTTAATTTCTCCTCTCTCTCAGTTGTTTACAACTGAACAAATTTTCACTACCCCCTCTAAATAAAACTGCGTTGAGTACCGTCACTTAACACATAATCTCAAAAGTGGAGAACGAAATATTTTAACACTACATTCTATTATTCTACAATAGACACTATTGATATCGTGAAGCAAACAACCATACTGAGGAAATATGTATTAAAAAGGCAACTTCACGCTTTTTCCTACTAAGTACTTTCCGACAAGAATGATGCAATGGGCATTGTAAATGCCAGAACTTAACGCCGCGCATTCTCTTGTCACGGGAACGGACAAATGTTATAGAGTACATTTTTTTTTAGCTTCACGCTGTATCCCGCACACAGCAGGGTACGCAGAGGGAACCTAGTGTTAAGACACTCTGTTCCCCACTTTGCGCCAAATTCGGAGGCATTGCGTGTTAAGTGAGTACATTTAATGTAACAAAAGAAATCTATGAAAGTCGAAGTCAAATACTTTTCTTTCTCCACTCCAATTTCAAAGTACTTTTCGTTCTCTACTCATCCACCCGAAATGGAGACAAGGAATCGACATTCATAAACATTCCTACCCACCCCGATGATATATTTACCATTTCTATATAAATTTGGGCTAGTTGTGGCGCAGTGGCACAAAGTGTGACTGTAAAGCGACTGGTTGTGGGTTCGATTTCCTCTCGAGGAGTGGAAATATTTATTTCCTATGCTCTGGTGTCGAGGCAAAGCGCGGCGTTAAGTTCCGCCATTTAACACGCAATGCCTCCGAATTCGGCGGAAAGTAGGGGACGAAGTGTCTTAACACTAGGTTCCCTCTGCCTACCCTGCTGTGTGCGGGATACAGATTGAAGCTAAAAAGCAAATATAAATCCTCCAATATTATTATATAAAAACAAATTTAAATAACCCTGTTTGTACGCTTTACACAACATTTACGTTTTTGTTCAATAAACATCCGCGTACGAAGTAATTGCGTTTCAGTAATTTGCCCTCCAATTTGATCTCTTCAAACACATTTAGCGTTGAATTTTATATGTACGAGTATGTTTTTATGAAATGTATTTTTTACCCGCGACGGAACGGCGACTGTATATGTGTTTGGGGTGAGAGGTTGTTTGTTTGTTTGTTTGTTTGTTTGTTTGTTTGTGTGTTTGTGCAAATTACTATGTCAATTATTTCCAAAACTATAAGTCCGATTTTGATACGGTTTTCTATGATAGGTTCAGGTTCAATTGGCGTATGTTCTTAGATATATTTTATCGCCCTAACTCACCAGGGGGCGCTGCAGTAAGCATTTTACGTGAAAACGAATGTTTTCAATTATCTCAAAAAATAATAGTCTGATTTCGATACGATTTTCAGTGATAGATTCAGGTTTAAATGGTGAATGTTCTTAGATATGTTTTATCGTGTCAAACCACCAGGGGGCGCTGCTGTAAGCGTTTGTTTGTACTTTTTTTGTATTTATTTGTCTAAAACCGAAACTACTGATCTGATTGAAAAGAATTTTCAGAAAAAGATTCAGCTTTGCTTGATGCATATTTTAAGATTTTTCTTTTTTTCATACGGGGAAAACTCACCAGGGGGCGCTGCACTAAACATTTGTTTATGCAGAGCAAAAACTACTAGTTCAATTTAGATGAAACTTTCAAAGATAGGTTCAGGCTTAATTGGTGCATCTTTTCATATATGCGTTATGGTGACCACTCATCAGGGGGCGCTGTAGTAAGCATGGGTTTGAGTTTTTTTGTGTAAAACCAAAATTTTTCTTGTATTTATTTGTCTAAAACCGAAATTACTCATCCGATTGGCTAGAGTTTTCAGAATTAGATTCAGCTTTGCTTGCTGCATATTTTAAGTTTTTTGTTTTTTTGTTACGATGAAAATTCACCAGGGGGCGCTGCAGTAAACATTTGTTTATGCAGAGCAAAAACTACTAGTCCGATTTAGATGAAATTTTCAAAGATAAATTCAGGTTTAATTGGTGCTTCTTTTCATATATGCGTTACGGTGACCACTCACCAGGGGGCGCTGTAGTAAGTACATTTGTTTGTGTAAAACTAAAACTACGAGTCCTATTTGAATTCAGTTTTCAATGATAGATTCAAGTTTACTTAGTGCATATTTTTACCCGCGACGGAACGGCGACTGTATATGTGTTTGGGGTGAGAGGTTGTTTGTTTGTTTGTTTGTTTGTTTGTTTGTTTGTTTGTGTGTTTGTGCAAATTACTATGTCAATTATTTCCAAAACTATAAGTTCGATTTTGATACGGTTTTCTATGATAGGTTAAGGTTCAACTGGCGTATGTTCTTATGTATGTCTTATTGCCTTAACTCACCAGGGGGCGCTGCAGTAAGCATTTTACGTGAAAACGAATGTTTTCAATTATCTCAAAAAATAATAGTCTGATTTCAATAGATTTTCAGTGGTAGATTCAGGTTTAATTGGTGGATGTTCTTGGATATGTTTTATCGTGTCAAACCACCAGGGGGCGCTGCAGTAAGCATTTGTTTGTACTTTTTTTGTATTTATTTGTCTAAAACCGAAACTACTGCTCCGATTAAAAAGAGTTTTCAGAAAAAGATTCAGCTTTGCTTGGTGCATATTTTAAGATTTTTATTTTTTTGTTACGGGGAAAACTCACCAGGGGGCGCTGCAGTAAACATTTGTTTATGCAAATCAAAAACTACTAATCCAATTTAGATGAAACTTTCAAGGATAGGTTCAGGCTTAATTGGTGCGTCTTTTCATATATGTGTTATGGTGACCACTCGTCAGGGGGCGCTGTAGTAAGCATTTGTTTGAGTTTTTTTGTGTAAAACCAAAATTTTTCTTATATTTATTTGTCTTAAACCGAAATTACTTATCCGATTGGCTAGAGTTTTCAGAACTAGATTAAGCTTTACTTCGTACATATTTTAAAATTTTTGTTTTTACGTTACGGTGAAAATTCACCAGGGGGCGCTGCAGTAAACATTTGTTTATGTAGAGTAAAAACTACTAGTCCGATTTAGATGAAACTTTCAAAGATAGGTTCAGGTTTAATTGGTGCATCTTTTCATATATGTGTTACGGTGATCACTCACCAGGGGGCGCTGCAGTAAGTACATTTGTTTGTGCAAAACTAAAACTACGAGTCCGATTTGAATGCAGTTTTCAATGATAGATTCAAGTTTACTTAGTGCATATTTTCATATATGTGTCATGTATGTTTACTTAGTGCATATTTTCAAGTATGTGTCAACTCTCTAGGGGGCGCTGCAGTAAGTAGCTGCTTCCATTTTTTGTGTATAACAAAAACGACTAGTACGATTGGAAAGAGTTTTCAGTATTAGATTCCGCTTTGTTTAGTACATGTTTTTAAATTTATATTACGGTGACAAGTCACCAGGGGGCGCTGCAGTAAAATATTGTTTGTGCAAAGATAAAATGACGAATTTGATTTGGATGCAGTTTCAATAATAAGCTCAAGTTTAATTAGTGCATGTTCTTGGATATGTTTTATCGTGTTAACTCACCAGGGGGCGCTGCAGTAAACGTTTGTTTGTAATATTTAATGCAAAACCACAACTACTAGTCCGATTAGGCAGAGTTTTTAGTATTAGAGTTACCTTTACTTGGTGTAAGTTTTTAGGTTTTTTTTACGTCAAGAACTCACCAGAAGGCGCTGCATTAAACATTTAATTATGCAAAGCTAAAACTACAAGTCCGATTTGGATGCAGTTATCAAAGATAGGATCAGGCTTAATTAGCGCGTGTTCTCGTATATGTGTCATGGTAACACCTCACCAGGGGGCGCAACAGTAAGCATTTGCTTTTATTTTTTGTGTGAAACCTATTTAGATGCGGTTTTCTGTGATAGGTTCTGGTTTAATTGCTGCGTGTTTTTATATGCCATATCTACCACGAACTACCGCGGGGCGCTCCAGTATAAATTAGTTTGTTCAAAATCAAAACTACTAGTGGGTTTTGTGATTTTCACTGATTTGGTTAGATTTAAGTTTCGTGGAAATGTTACGGTGACAATCTGCCAGGCGCTGCAATAAGCATTTGATAACCAGAAAGCATCGGATTTGCATGAAGATTAATATAAAGTATTTCAATATTATGTAATAATGTATATCTATTCACTTTAAAAAGTTTTAAATAAAAACAAAATTAAAAATTTTGAAAAAACCCACGACGGTTTAATTGTAATTGTAAAAGGATAAAATAACTATAAATCCTCCGCCTAAAAGAATATATGTAACGAGATGATGGGGACGACTTCGTCGGGGGCTGCCAGTTGCAACCTCTATTTTAAATATAGTAGCTATCAGTATAGATTTCGTTTTAAAGTCTTTAAAATACCAGTTATCAAAACTGTAAATTCATTTTAATATTTATTTTTTTTGCCAAAACTGTTTTAACAGCAAGAAAACCTATGAGAAGGTTTGTGCAAACTTAAAGTAATGACAGCCCCCGACGAAGCCGTCCCCATCATCTCGTTACATATATTCTTTTAGGCGGAGGATTTATAGTTATTTTATCCTTTTACAATTACAATTAAACCGTCGTGGGTTTTTTCAAAATTTTTAATTTTGTATTTTTTATAAATATTGTTAAAATTAAATGAGATTTTTGTTTTGACGAACGATAATATGATTTACGTTATTTATATTTTATTATTTTATTTTATAGATTGGAGATCCCCATAATAAGAATATTGTTTAATTCTTTATATGTAGTTTTTACATAAATAATAAATACTACATTCGTCATATTCACAACGTAGGTAACGCAAATAAGTCCCAATATTACAGGGATTCTGCTTTGTATTAAACGCCCAATTAAAAGCATTGAGTACCAGATAGAGGAACTAAACGCTGCACCTTGTCTAACAGAAGCAGGTAAATATATTTAAGAATGTTTAGTATCACTTATTTTTCGACGACATATGAAATGAATTGAGTGGAGAACGGAGTGTGTTGACACTAAGTTCTTGGCCTAACAAAGTCTGAATTACCAGACACTGTGATACTGTAGCGCAAATAGATACGCATTGGTGGTAGATTCGATTTCCGATTGGAAGAATGATTATAATTATTTAAATTACTTTAATGTACTTTTTAAAATATTTTTAAAGTGTTATTCCACACTTAGGAAAATTGAAAAAGGCATAATCCTGCAATTTGCCTTTTTCAATTTTCCTAAGTGTGGAATAACACTTTAAAAATGTTTAAAAAAGTATTTAATAAATAGCTTTCTCTCTTGTCAAACGATTGTTCGTAGAATAATCTTTGGGTAGCAGAAATATGGAAAAATCTCTCTACAGAGATGCTAACAACAAAAATAAGTTGTAATAAAGCGTATAAGAATTTCGACGCAGCGGATAGTAGAACGCATTGCTCAGTGGTGAGAGCGCCTGAAAGGTATTCAGGAGGCGAATGCCTTTTTTTACTTTAATGTATCTTGTTTCTGGTGGCAAGACAAAGAACGGTAGAGAACAGAGTTTCAAGTGAAAAGTAGAGAACAGAGTGTCCATACTGTAGGTTCTCTCTGCTCACCCTGCTATACGGGAAACTGCGTGAAGTAATATAAGCGAATAAGTTAATATAGAAATTTAATATAGTTCATGTTTTCAAATTTAATTTTACCAAAACAATTTGTCCAGTATTCAGATGAAATGTGAATTACAATCAGTGGAAGTAAACGAATGCAAATCAAACATCCAAGCTTAATTATATGTATATAAATATTAATGAGGTTATTACTCAATCGTTCCTCTATTATAGGTAAAGCGATGGTTACTGTGGCCAAAAGTTGATGGGTGTGCTTCAGGTACCAAATCTAATAGGACTCAATAATTAACACTGTGTGCAGGATACACCGTGAAGCTAAAATACGTAAAAGACATTTAAAGAAAACGTATAAAAGTTTGAACGCAGTGGGATTCGAACCCGCGCCTCCTGATACCGCTCTCGCTCTCTCATCACTGAACCATGCGTTCTACTAGAACTTGTAGAACGCATGACTCAGTGATGATTTTAAATGTCTTTTTTAATTTTCCTAAATGTGGAATAACACTTAAAAATGTTTAGGAGTAACTAATATATGTATATAATTAACATCTTCATATTTTCCCATTCTATGGAATGATTGAATTATATTAATTTCTCCACTAAATAAGACAAGGCAAAAAGGCAGCATCACCACTTATTAAACATCGAATTCACTTAAAAAGAGAAAAAAAATAGTGTTTTATCACTTAATTTACCCAATAACCAAGCAAAATCCTTAAATTCTAAACTGTAACATACGTACAGTCCGCAGACAAACAACCGGAGTAAAGTCGATTGTATACAAACGAACGCACCGTTTCCTCTCATGCAATATTTATACTCAGATAATTTAACAGAGCGGTGCACGCTTGTAAAGGGAATCAATGCATTTCGCAGAAAATTGTGCAAACGCAATGCGCCGGGCGACGGGTAAAGCGGTAGCGGTTTTTATTAACAGCAGTAAATCGTATCCCGCAGGATAGTTAGTGGGACGTTAGTGTTAAGACTCTCCGCTTTTTATCCGAATTTGAGATGTTGCGTGTCTAAAGGAGTAAGTTAAGACCACGTTTTGTTTTATCACATTAAACTATACAATTTTCCAAGAAGGGCAAAATTCATTTTATTAAGAAACTGACGTATTTACGATAGATGCTTTCCAATTGCGAGACAGACTGGTTAAACCTACGTATGCAACCATGACCAGGTCTTTCTCAATCATTATGTCATCATCTGTATTTATCACTCTCTATACTATCTGTCATTGATGTAAACTGCATCCAAATCTGTACAGCATTTTTACGTTATGAGCTTATTTATACTCAGATAATTTAACAGAGCGGTGCACGCTTGTAAAGGGAATCAATGCATTTCGCAGAAAATTGTGCAAACGCAATGCGCCGGGCGACGAGTAAAGCGGTAGCGGTTTTTATTAACAGCAGTAAATCGTATCCCGCAGGATAGTTAGTGGGAGCTTAGTGTCAAGACTCTCCGCTTTTCATCCGAATTTGAGATGTTGCGTGTCTAAAGAAGTAAGTTAAGACCACGTTTCCAAGAAGCGCATAAACATTTATTTTATTAAGAAACTTACATATTTATGTCAGACGCTTTCCAACTGCGAGACAGATTGTTTAACCTACGTATGCAACCATGACCAGGTCTTTCTGAATCCTCGTTATGTCATCATCTGTATCATGTATTTATCACTCTCTATACTATCTGTCATTGATGTAAAGTGCATCCAAATCTGTACAGCATTTTTACGTAATGAGCTGTAACCTCAGTATAATTGTAAATCATACTGATGAAAATAAAAGTCTCAACATAATAAGTTCGGTAACTACTACACGTAACTTTTGCAAGATACTAGGTATAAGACCTAGGTATAATAATTACAATTCTACTATACTTTTAGTGGATATCTGTGCATTTTTTTTCCTATATTTTTAGTGGATCTGTAAATTGTAGTTAAAAAAGGATAAAATAACTAAAAATCCCACGCCTAAAAGAATGTAATAAACAAGATCATGGGAACCTAGTGTTAAGACACTCTGTAAAATTTAAAAAAATACTTCATCAAATCATAATACTTATCTAATAATATAATTTGTAATATTATGACTATTGCTATTATCTCCAATTATATAAGTTCCCGCCACACCCGTCACAGTGCACTCACCCGACGGCATTTGCCCGCGGCGCGGTACTGCATGTTTTATTCAAGCCGCTCCTCTATTCCGCGGGGAACCTTTCGCTATTGGATCGGATTGCAATTGCTACAAAAACCTCGACTTTGCCATATTTTCTTAATTTTTACTTATACAGCGCCGTAATGGAGTGACACGAGACCTTTAAAAGGTACGCCGGTTCAAATACCGACGTTTTTATGTAATTTGTTCGAATGATTTACGAGACAGCTGGAAAGTTTATAAAATTATGTTTAAGGTGTTTTTTTTTAATAATTTGTATTTAATTATTACTTGGATGAGTTATAATAATTATTATCTTTTTGTTTCACGCTGCATCCCGCACACAGCAGGGTAGGCAGAGGGAACCTAGTGTTAAAACACTCCGTTCCCCAATTTCCGCCGAATTCGGAGGCATTGTGTGTTAAGTGGCGGAACTTAACGCCTCGCTTTACCTCGGCACCAGAGCGAAGAAAATGGAAATATTAAATATCTCCACTCCTCGAGTGGGAATCGAACCCACAACCAGTCGTTTACAGTCACATGCTTGTGCCACTGGGCCACGACTGGCCACAATTATTATTATTTTTTGTTTCAATAAAGTAATCTCTAGTAGTCAGTAGCCACTTGGCTACTGAAGAAGGCCAGTCGCTGAGTTCTCTTTTCCTCCACTAACATCATTTTATGTTCAGACTATTACTAGACCCTTGCCCACTACAAAAGGGACAGCAAACTCGATCAATTGCGTTGAAATGCCACTGAGAAGAATGAATATATTTTAATCAGACTCATTTATCTGGTAAGAGCAACAAGCGGCGTTATGTTATGACTCACAACTAACAAGGTCATATTTTTTTAGCTTCACGCTGTATCCCGCACACAGCAGGGTAGGCAGAGAGAACCTAGTGTTAAAACACTCCGTTCTCCACGCACCGCCGTATTCGAAGGCATTGCCTATTAAGTGGCGGACTCAACGTTGCGCTTTGCCTTGACACCAAAACGAAGAAAATAGAAATAGTCAAAGTCAAAGTCAAAGTCAAAGTCAAATAATTTTATTCAAAGTAAGAAGTTACATGCTTCATTTTTTGAACGTCAAACAATTTACCACCGGTTCACTAAAGTTAATGCCTCAGACCTGAGAAGAACCGGCGCAAGAAACTCAGCGGGACGATTTTTTTTAATATATATATTTTTTTAAGTCAAGCATTTACAGATAATTATATATTGACAATGATACCATTGGAATAGCCTGGAGCGAGCATTTCATTCCCAAGGCGTGTTATCGTTCAAAAATTCATTAATTAGGTAATAACCCTTAACACACAAACGTCTCTTCACAATTTTTTTGAATTGTGATATGGAACATTCTTGGACGTTTTCTGGGATCCTATTGTAAAAGCGTATACATTGTCCCATGAAAGAATTACGGATTCGATGCAATCGGGTTACAGGCGCAGTAAGTTTATGTTTATTTCTGGTATTTATGTTATGTGCATCACCGATCTTGGCAAAATCATTAATATTTTTTTTTACATATATTATATTTTCATAAATATATTGTGACACAACTGTTAATATATTAATTTCTTTAAACTTTTGCCTTAAGGAATCTTTAGGACCTAGGTTATAGATTACGCGAATAGCCCGCTTCTGCAAGACAAAGATTGTATTAATAGCGGCTGCATTACCCCAGAGTATAATGCCATATGACATAATACTATGTAAGTAGCTGAAATAAACAAGCCGAGCCGTTTCTACGTCAGTTAATGATCTAATTTTCTTAACTGCGAATGCTGCTGAGCTAAGTCTATTCGCCAATCCATCAATATGAGGTCCCCACTGTAGTTTGAAGTCAATGGTGATACTGAGAAATAAAGTAGAATCGACAGGATCCACGGCATCACCATTTAAGAGTACATTAGTCTGAACAATTTTTGTATTGGGAGTTCTAAAAATTATACATTTGGTTTTTTTTATTGTTCAGTAATAAATTTCAGTCACTTTACAGGCACACTTTGTGCCACTGCGCCACAAGTGGCCCCAAAAAGTTAATAAATAAAAAAGTTTTATAATACATAATCTTATCGTAAATAAATCATGTATACTTTATTCTTATTTCAAGAAATATCGAGAAATATATACGTTTCGCCATTTCGATCATAGGTACTATATAGGTATATATAAGAAAGTCACGTACAAAACATGAAGATCCCTCAAAGGGCATATGAAGGGAGGGTTGACAGTTGATGGGAACGTACACCGTAACTGTGGTGTGTCATAGTTTGGTCTCTGTGTAGTCAGGAGTAAACGACATGTCGTTTATGTCCACTTTTTGGGCCAATTAAAGGGTGGATAGCCACTTTAAGCCGTAAATTTTGTGTTTATTTAACTAGAACGGATAAAAAGCTTATTTTTATTATAAGCTTTTATTGCTACCTTACAATGTATGTAAGATGAGGTCATTATGGTTCAGTGGCAGCGTCTGAATGTAAACGCGAAGGTTGTGAATACGATTCCCACTAAAGGGATTTAATTTTAAAAAATCTGTCTGTCTTCACTCTGGTGTCTAAGCCTAATGCTGCGTTTGTCCCGTTACTTGACACTCAATATTTCAATTTCGACCGTAAATTGGAGACCAGAGAGTCTTAACACTAAGTTCTCTGCTATGCGTCAAGAGATGTGAAGCTACTTTTATGCATGCAATATATGTATGTTTGTCCGTGTGGAACTCATTTTTGAAGCAAATATCTTTAGCCGATTAAGGTAAAATTTTGTATACACACATATAAAAATTACTTTGATTGACAATGCATTATTAGCTTCGTGAGGTTATTCTAAATCCAAAATGAAGGAAAACCTAAAATGGCGGACCAATTTAAATTGGCAACTCACATTTAAGGCACCCGTGCCACGTAGGAAGCAAATGAGCTTAATGAGAATAATTATTCAAAAAAAAAAAATTCAAAATACCTTTATTCAAATAGACTTTTGTAAGCACGTTTGAATCGTCAAATGTACATAAAGCTACCGACTACCGACTCGGAAGGCAGTTCTGCTGAGAAGAGCCGGCCAGAAACTCAACAGTTGCTCTTTTCAAATATATAAATTACAATTTTATTATTTGATACAATGGTAGCTAACCGGCATTGGACTTTTTCAGATTAATTCCACGCATTTTTATCCTTTAATTAGTAAAAAAACCTTGTTTATTAAAAAATATACTAGTAACTTTTACAGTTAAGCTTATACACTTAAGACATTTAAATCCCGCTGCGTTCAAATTTGTATACGTTTTGTTTAAATATCTTTTTCAATTTTCCTAAGTGTGGAACAGCACTTTAAAAATGTTTAAAAGTATTTAATAAATAGCATTCTCTCTTGCCAAACGATTGTTCGTAGAATAATCTTTGGGTAGCAGAAATTTGTAAAAATCTCTCTACAGAGATGCTAACAACAAGAATAAGTTGTAATAAAGCGTATAAGAATTTCGACGCAGCGGATAGTAGAACGCATGGCTCAGTGGTGAGAGCGCCTGAACGGTATTCAGGAGGCGCGGGTTCGAATCCCGCTGCGTTCAAATTTTTATACGTTTTCTTTAAATGTCTTTTTCAATTATCCTAAGTGTGGAACAACACTTTAAAAATGTTTAAAAGTACTTTTACACTTATTTAGAAAAATGCCAACTAACCAAGCATAGCATCAAATTCGAATTTAAATCTAAATTTCATTACACTCCATTTCAAATCCCAGACTCTAAGGGTATCCAAAACCAATAATTCACGAGTCTTAGTGGGCATTAAGAGATTTCCGTCTCACTTTCCCTGCGACAGATCGATGGTTAAACAAAACAGTTCGTTAATCACAGCTTAGATTTGCAAATAGCGGATCTGATTGCAACGTTTAAGCCCGACTTGGCAGGTGTCCAGTACTGTACTGTACTGTACACTTGGCCGTCTGAGATGCCTTAATTGATGAAGAATTGTGTAAAGGAATTTTGTGTTTTGTGCTTTTTATTGAATTTAGTTAGGAGTGAGTAAGTAGTTAACGTTTTTCTTGTATTTTTTTGTTTAGCTTAGGCAAAGGAAATCTAATGTTAAAACACTCCGTTCCCCACTTTCCGCTGAATTCAGAAGCATTGTGTGTTAAGTGACGGAACTTAACGCCTCGCTTTACCTCGAAACCAGAGCGAAGAAGATGAAAATATTAAATATTTCCACTCTTCGAGTGGCAATCGAACCCACAACCAGTCACACGTTTGTGCCACTGCGCCTGGCCCCTATATACGATACAAAATATGTGTTTTAGTGTTAAGATAGTCTGTTCTTTAATTTTTGACCGGATTTATATATACATATACATATAAATCCGGTCAAAAATTAAAGAACAGACTATCTTAACGCTAGGCTCTCTCAGCATTTGCAAGAAAATCTCTAAAGTTAGACCAATTTCCAAAAATATCTAAAAAAAAATCTAATATCTATAGCAAAATCTATAAATTGATCAATTTAACGACCATCAAGAATTTGATTGTGATAAAATAAACACTAGTTAGAATGCCCACTTGGCATCTGTCCATACTAAGATGAATGGAGCCTAGTTGGCGAGTGGAGACGTTACGGGATTATGGTGATTTATAAATTGCTACTGAAGGGTTGTTAGGACTTAATGGCTCAGTGGATTAGCTTATTTTGTATTCTATTGGGTAGTTGTAGGTTCGATTTTGTGGTCTTTTTTTTGATAAATGTGTAGTACCAAAACTTTTTTAGCTTCATGTCCATTCGTATACGGGTATACGAATGGACAGTAGTCAAAGAAAATATTGTTTTATTCTTTCTGCTTACTTAGTAGTAAGTAATCTATAATCTTGGTACCAATTCGTTACTGCCATATAAATTATATACTATTAAAGACATTGTGTATGAAGTGGTGACACTTATTTTTGCCTTTCTAAATAGGAGAAATTAAAATAAAAGAAATTAGATGACGAGTCAAAATTAAAATCTATACATTTGCACAGTCTCACTGTGTCACGATGGTAAGGAAGTTTTAAAAAGTAAAACTTTTGTGACATGCGAGGAATTATTATATGTTAATTAACGTAGATTCAACGTAAATCGATATTCCCATATTTTGCCATACTTATTTTTTTCTAATTATTATCATATATTTTCCTATTTTTCTGAGCAGTCAGTGCAAATAATGAAAATAATTTACAGTGAATGAAACTTTGGGAGAACCCACGACCGATCTCTAACAGTCAAAAGCTTCCTGCTCCATTACCCCACGAGGGTCTCTTTACACCAACCTTTAAAAAAACGCTTTTTCTTATCACCATCTAAGGAGTATTTTTCATTTCCTGCTGAAAAAAATATCCTGTTAATTTAGTGTGAACGACGCCAGGTGAGCTCATTCGTCAATCAGTGTCGATGTCAATGCGATGAGTGATTACGCGAAGAGGATTTTAATTTAAACGTGCCGTAATGAGAAAATAACTGATAGTTACTTTTATATGGGTTTTCGTATTATTTACTTAGTTTTATAAAATATAGATATATTGGTTAAGTGGTTGAGTTGTTTTACATATATAGGTGCGGATTCAAATCAATCTTTCAATTGAAATTTTTTATATTTTTTTATTATTTGGACCTAACGCAATAAAATCTCGGCATCTTAATTACAGTCGAAAAGTTTGAAAACTTTTGTTCCAACTTAAAAAAGCTTTTTGTACAACTTATTTTTGTTGTTAAGCTTCACGCTTTTTTTTACAAAGCGGGATAGTTAGAGAGAGCCTAGTATTTTTTTTTCTTTATCACTCTACGTACATAAGGTCTGCCTTTTTTAACATGATTCTTGTTTTATCATATGCAATACATTTTTTTTGTTTACAATTTCAGTACTTAAAACTAAGACTTAAAGAATATACTCTAAGAGAGTCCAGTTATTACAAAATTTAAGTTGCCTGTTTCCATTTAATACAATTTATGACATGAATATGAATATTAAACGTAACCGGAACCTAAGACACACCGTTGTCCACTTTCCTCCCAAAAACGTAATTAGTAGGGGAATTCAACGCCGCGCTTTGTCGCAGGTAACAGTGTGAAAGTAGAAATTAAAATTTAAATATAATCATTACCCCGAGTGGGAATCGAATCCATAACTATCGCTTTTGCAGTCAGACGCTGTATTTATTCTGTGTGTTTAATTTTTTTTTGCTAGTAAGTTTGTAATAATCATAAAGTAGTTTCGACGTAGCAGTTGCAAAACGAATGGCGTTCCGCCACTTAACACGCAATACCTCCGAATTCGACGGAAAGTGGGGAACGGAGTGTCTTAACACTAGGTTCCCTCTGCCTACCCTGCTGTTTGCGGGATACAGCGTGAAGCTAAAAAAAAATGTTTTAAAATGTTAAAGATTTAAACTCTAAATTTAAACTGCCATCCCCTTAGAGTCAGTAATATCAAATTTAAACAGTTAATTCCATCACGTTAGCTTCTCCATTAAGCATTTTGTTCTTGCAGATGTGTGTTATATTAATTAGTACTGCGTCGCTACCTCCAGCGTCACATGACAAACTTAATTAATAAACTCGTTACAGAGCCAATTGCCACCCTTGCAAATTAATCTGTGTGATATAGGACTTCCTAAAATTGTATATAAGAAGACTTATGAGACAAGCTTGGCAGGCATGTTTAAAATGTATTTCTAGTGACTGATTACGTTTTTAATTTTTTTAAGGTAGATATGTGACAGGCAACCATATTAGTAATGATTTTTAGTTGCTGATTCGATTTTAATAATGTTAATGCGGAGTTAAGTGAGTAGAGAGTGGAGAATGGAATAATTTTACACTAGATTCTTTCTAAAATATTCTGTTAAGCTATTCTGATCTATGCAGTTTCATGCTTTTTCTCAAATAGTAAGGTAGTTGAAGGGCTTCTTGCCCGAAATGAATATATCAGGTTTTGGCGGAACTTAACGCCGCGTTTTATTTCAGATACCATACCAGAGAAATGAAAATAATTGAACTCTATTCATTCATTCTTACAAATTCAAAACTAAACCACAATAGTCACGTTTACAATCAATATACATTATATCCTACTACATCACAAATTATCTGTCTATCTGTTCCGGATAATCTCTGGAACTGCTGATCGATTTTGATGGAACTTTTACTCTTGTGTGACTAATTTAATTAAAACTAACTTAGGCTACTTTTATTTTAGAACTAAACCTGTTATATTAAATTTCACACGAACAAAACCCCGGGCTATAACTAGTCTAAGAAAACACAACTTTCCCAATCTCTAAATGAGCTTTCGTATACTTCGTACTTATAAGCTTATAACCATCATTAATAAGCTACAGATACACGTAGATGAATTTAATTATTGTGCTCGTTATCTTGAGTGGCAATTTCAACCCCTGGTTTTAAGACGGCGTCTGGGAAGCTTCGATTACTACCAGACGTGATATAAGTATATAAATTAATAATGAAATACCGCCTTGGGTAACGTGATTGTTCGGAATTCGAACCCATACCACCCTGAGTGTAGCCTTAAGCTTAAATGTGGAGAGGGTGATAGAAAGTCGCCTTTGAGGGAAAAGTATTGAAGTCATTGTTTACTATATTTATTGCACTGTTAAAAGGAAATGAAATATGTGATTTTTTTGTAAGGTTTTTAATGTGTGAACTTAAGAGTACTTGATAGATTGGAATTATCTTTAAATGTATGAAGTTTTGAAAATTTATTAAAGAATTTGTTTTGATTAAAGCTATAAACACAATCTCTAAAATTGTAAAATTTAAATTTGTAAACACGATTTCGCCAAAAATGGCAAAGGAATCATTATGCTTTATTTCTAATTTAGCCTGCATCATAATACAAGAGAAATCTAAAGAAGAATGAATCTATTAATTTATTCAGTCTATTTCAAAGGTAGCATTGTCAATATATAGTTACACTTACACTATACAATTACTGTAAATCTTGACTTTAAAAAAAATTATCCCGCTCCGTTCTCCTCAGGTCTGAGGTATTAACTTTAGTAAACCGGTGATATATTGTTTGACGGTCAAAAAATGAAGCACGTAACTTCTTATTTGCTTTGACTTTGACTTAACAATATATGCACCACAAAGGAAAGTATAGTTTAAATAACTTATAGGAATTAGTTATGTAGTCATATAAGTCGAATCTTAATTCCAAAAATCATAACAAACGTAACAAAAAAAAACAAAGAAAATTATCTGACTTACCTACAACTTTATTAAATTTAACGTTAATAACGCACAGTGGTGCCCCTGGTGGCTTGCGGGCTCATAAGTGTGACTGTAAACGCAACTGGTTATGGGTTCGATTCCCACTCGAGGAGTGGAAAAATGTTT
This sequence comes from Dryas iulia moderata, assembly GCA_019049465.1. Lineage (NCBI taxonomy): Eukaryota > Metazoa > Arthropoda > Insecta > Lepidoptera > Nymphalidae > Dryas > Dryas iulia. The sequence goes on from CM032426.1 coordinate 1,276,856, forward strand.
TTTTCATTTACTTCACTCTGGTGTTGAGGCAAAGCGCGGCGTTAAGTTCCGTCACTTAACACGCCTTCAAAATTGGCAGAAAACGGGGAACGTTAAGTATCTTAATACTGGGTTCCCTCTGCCTACCCTACTGTATGCTGGACACAGCGTAAACTAAAAAAAAGAACTTTTTTAACATATTCAGTGAAATTCAGCATTTCATACAACAAATCAATAGATACCCACAATAAATGAGACAGTGTGTCCGATCACGTGCATTACGTGCTCAGCTCCCCCTGCCTCTACTTACTTACAATACTGCGGACGCGCGTGACCATGAATGTGAGGAAAGTTGGGATGAAAGGGCGGATCACTTCCGGTTGCCAACGTGCTGTATCGAGCTTTTTTTCTTTATGTTGTTATATAGTGTAATCGTAATTTGGATTGATTTCTTAGGATTTTTTTATATATAGATAAGTTTTAAATAAGTATGTATGTTTTATATAAACAGTAATTAACAGAAAACCGTATAATTATTGCCTTATAGTATAATTGGCTCGCATATTATTAAGTTAAAAGTATAAGTAAGTATATATAAAGTAAGTATATTATTAAATTCATTCATATTTATTTAGCCAGTCAAATCGTTAGCAATCTTTACCTTTTTTTTAACATTTTAAAAGTATAATACTTTGTTTTAGCATGGATCAGATCATGAACAGGTTCCAAAAGGCGTGGATGCCCGCTAGGTCAATTATTTGATGTTATATCTAAAAATGTCCTTTTCGTTTTATTATCCCGTATTTAAGACAAAGAGAGAGACTTAGAGAGTTACCTCTCTGCATATTCCACTTTTTAATTTAGATACCTTTTGTTACTGCAATGTATAGCCGGTTATATTTCTTCTTTAATAACTTTGAATATATTTGAAAAAACGTTTATCTAAGTATATATATTAAAAAATAGATATTATTTTTTTCTTATAAGTCAATTAATTATTATTGATAATCAGTCGTGGCCAGTCAATAGTGGCCAGTCGTGGCCCAGTGGCACAAGTGTGTGACTGAAAACGACTGGTTGTGGGTTCGATTCCCACTCGAGGAGTGGAAATTATATTTCCATTTTCTTCGCTCTGGTGTCGAGGTAAAGCGCGGCGTTAAGTTCCGCCACTTATTACGCAAGCCTCCAAATTCGGCGGAAAGTAGGGAACGGAGTGTCTTAACACTAGGTTCCCTCTGCCTACCCTGCTGCGTGCGGGATACAACGTGAAGGTAAAAAAAAAAAAAGATAATCATATGAGGCCATCGTCACGCAGTGGGACAGCATCCGACTGTAAACGCAATGGATTAGATCGCCACTCAGGGAAATTGTTATGTTTAAACTATCATTCCTTAATTCTGATGCCAAAGACAAAGGACGACGTTGAGTTCCACCACTCAAAGGAACGGAAAGTGGAGAACGGAGTCTCTTGACACCTGGTCCTCTCTGTCTATCCCTACCAGGTTACTATGATAGTTTTAAAAAAATAATATTGCAATTTATACTTATTTTTAGTTGATATTATATTTCAACATATATTATTATAATAGTTTACAACATCTGATCCCTCAACAGGCAATAAATCATGCTACAGAGTGCAGTTGAGGCGTCATCAATTTAGCCTGCCTTTAGAAAAATTATCGTCCATACAAAATAGGTTGACAGAAACCTCGCAAGTGACTAATGATACGACTGACTTGTGCAAAACGAGGAAGTGTTTTGGAGGAAAAGGATAAATCGTATACGTTGTTTTTTTGCAGATTTTTGCTATTTTCCGAATAGTATGGTAGTAAAAGAGAACTTGATGACAAAAAAAATAATTAAAATGGTTATTGGGAACCAAAATATCTTGAGACTAGTCGTGGCGCAGTGGCACAAGCATGTGACTGTAAATGACTGGTTGTGGGTTCGATTCCCACTCGAGGAGTGGAAATCCATACTTATATTATAAATGGGAAAGTCTGTGTGTTTGTCTGTCACGCTTTCACGGCTAATCTACCGGTCCGATTTGGATGAAATTTAGAATCAAAGTAGTAAAAGTGACTGGGTCTAACATAGGCGACTTATTTTTTCAAAAATCGAGGTAGATTATTTAAAGGGTTAAAACAGGGGATGAAAGTTTATGTGAAAAATCTAAGCCGCTTGACCAATTGTAATGAATTTTTGCATAAATATAGTTGATAATCTAAACTTAAATATAGGCTACTTTATTTTTTAAAAATGCGCCCCCACGTTTTGCAATATAATGAAATAGTTGATGCGGCGAAGCCGCGAGCGGGCTGATAGTATGTAATATTTACATTTTCTTCGCTCTGGCATCAGAGGTAAAGCGCGGCGTTTAGTTCCGCCAATTAACACGCAATGCCTCCGATTTCGGCTGAAAGTGGAAAACGGGGTGTCTTAACACTAGGTTCCCTCTGCCTACCCTGCTGTGTGCGGGATACAGCGTGAAGCTAACTATTTGGAAACGATAACATGACATTAAAAGCTTATTCCACTAGTAGTCTCCCAGTAAATCGAACCCAAATCATCGAACAACATTTAAAGTCTTCCCATAACCACAATAACTCGAAATCTATATAATAATATTTATAATAAGGCACAAATGATACAAAGCAGTAATTGTTTCATAACAATACATAACATCCGTTGAGGAATGTGAACCAGATCACTACAAAGAAACGCCATCTGCTCGCGGCCGATGACAGTTTTACGCGCGTCCTGAGTTATGGACCACATTACTTGCACTGTGTTATTCAATGGACCTAACTAAGAAAGCAAACGGACAGACGTACTGAATTAAATTTTATATAGAAATTATGTAGGATCTTTATATATTTCTAATAATAATTACTTTTTTTCTTTTCTTTTTAGCTTCACGCAGTATCCCGCACATAACAGGGTAGATAGATGTAACTTAAGGTTAAGACACTCCGTTACCCATTTTTACGGCATTTTGCACTTTGCCACGACGCCAGAGCGAAGAGTCTGGATCAAACCCGCAACCAGACGCATTACTCCCCAGTAACTCTGTAGTTACAATTCGTGGCCCCCAAGTCACGACTGGTCACTACACTGACGATTTTTTTTTTACATAAAAAATATAGACGCCCATACTTATTTCATCTTATCTGCAAATATATTTTTTTTAATAAAAGATCTACTTCTCACTATTGTCATTAATTATTACCTTATTACCTTTCCAGCGATTTATTCATATATTTGATTAAGTATCGGATTTTAACAAACTCTATATGCAAGCTCTATAATATACTCTAATTTAGTATTAAACCTAGAAATAAAATATACACACACACACGTGTGTGTACGCACATGCACACGCACACAACACAAACACATTTTTTTCAACATGGAAAAGTAGGCAGTGAGAGCCAAGTGTCAAGACACTCCGTCTTTTGCTTACCACTCTAATCAAAGACTCTTAAGTGAGAATCTTAAGTGACGAAACTCAACGCTGCAATAGAATTATAACTATTGAATATATTCTAACTACCTTATATAACCAGAAATATGTACATAAAATATTTAAGATATTTCTTTCTAACTACTAACAGATGAGCAATGACAGTTTTATATGCTCACGCGCATCAGCTTTAAATTATGGCAGAATTTATGAGCGTGGTTTACTCTCATAAACTGGACTGGACTGGATAAATAAATAATATAGACTATATTTCAATAATCATATAACTGTTAAAACACAAGAATATCTTTACTTTCAACATATAATATATACATAAGTAAACTAGTGTTCGCGGCTTCGCTGTGTGATCTGCTGTTTTTATCCTCTATTCGAGACCCTTTAAGACAATCCGTCTCAACTTTCTTAATAAAGTATAGCCTATAGCACTCCTGAATAGTGTAGCTTTCTAATTGTGAAGAAATTCTCATGATCGGTTCAGTATTTCCGAAGATAAATCCTAACAAACAAAGTTACAAACTTTACCTCTTTATTATATAAAACTTCGCGCGCGCGTGCTGCTGCGTAAGCACCTACAGTACTCACCAGTGTCGTTAAAAATATTTTATCAACTTAAAATCATCATCTTAGGGATAAAAAACAGTTCCTAATCATTCCCCACGTTACGTGTTTCCATTGAACTCGTGTGTGAAGTGTTATTGTGACGTGAAAGTGCTAAATTTTGCCAATAACTACTTAAAACTTTACGTTTAAACGTACTTTCTTTGTTCGGTGCATATGACCGGTGGTTATTGTTGACTCATACTTAACCTGTTTCTTTGTGCTATAGACACGTAAATCGACTCTAATCCCGTTTTTCGCAAATACTTTGTGCGAAACGGTAGCGTCGCGGTTCAAGCATCGACTTCAATAACTCTAGACACCCGGGTTCGAGACCGACCAAACTAAAGCAGTTTTTATTTTTATTTTTTTTATTTTTATTTATCTTTTTTTTTTTTCGTAATAATGAGCAACCAAAAAGCAAGCGGCCTGAGATGTGCTGGATGCCCAAACACTTATAAAAACATAAGCTTTTTGAATTGCTGTCGCTGCCACGACAAGTATCATTATTCTTGCATGAATTTTAGCAAGGAAGACTATGAGAGATTATCTAAGTCATCAAAAGATAATTGGGTCTGCCCTTCTTGTCGCTGCAGGGAACCGAAAATTGGTGACAATACCAATACACCTATACGATCTACTGCGGCCACTTTCAGCACGAGTCCAACGGAAAAGTCATCGGATAATATCACATTTCGTGCAAAATCGAATACGGTGCAACAATTGAACAGAGCTTGCACATGTACTTCAACTGATACCATCCGGGACATTTTAAGAGACGAATTGCAGCGATCATTGAAAATACACTTCCAAGATATTAAAGCTCAACTTGCTTCGTTTGAAACTTCCCTATCTTTCCTCAACGATCAATTTGACTCAATGTTTAAAGCGCACGAAACTCAAAAAGAGACCCTTGTTCAGCATCATAAGGAAATCGAGTCCCTTCGGGCAGCAAACCAGGACCTTTCTGCACGCCTGTGTCAAATTGATCAACTAAGCCGATCAAGTAATATCGAGATCCAATGCGTTCCCGAGCACAAAAACGAGAATGTTTTGTCGGTCGTTCAACAACTTGGTAGAACGATCAAGTGTACAGTCAACGAAAGCGATATCCATTATGCTGCTAGAATATATAAGCATGATCCTAACAGCTCCCGTCCCCGTTCTATCTTGGTCAAATTTAGCTGTCCGCGTATCAGAGATACTTATTTAGCCAGTACAGTCAAATTTAATAAGGATAATAAAAGTGATAAACTAAATTCCACCCATCTCGGACTGGGAGGTGCTAAAAAACAACCAATTTATGTGTGCGAACATTTGACCCCGGAAAACAAAAATCTGCATGCCGCCACCAGACGTAAAGCAAAGGAGGCTAATTACAAATATGTATGGGTTCGTGACGGGAAAATATTCATAAGAAAATCTGATGAAACCAAATATATCCTGGTACGCAATCTGACCACGCTTAAGAACTTAGATTAAGTTATTTATCGATTGTCACTTAGCAATAGTTTTTGTGTACATAACTTTAAAATTCAATGGTCTAAATCTGTATTATCAAAATGTGAGAGGTCTCAGGACTAAAACAATTGAATTTTATAATAATATAATCTGTAATAATTATGATGTTATAGTATTAAGTGAAACGTGGCTTAACAGTAGCATTTTTGATTCCGAGTTATTCGATAACCGCTATACGGTCTATAGGAGGGACCGCGAGACTTCGGGCTTCCATAAAAATAAAAATGGTGGCGGCGTCTTAATCGCCGTTGCTAAACATTTAGGCTCTAGTAGACTCTGTTCCTTTGAGTCTCGCTGCGAAGATATTTGGATAGAGCTAAAAGTAATGAAATCTAAGAACCAAACCGACACGTTATATTTGTGCTGCGTCTACCTTCCTCCCCCAATTCAGTTCCATATTCTCGATGAATTTCTAAGCAATTCCAATAGAGTCCTCGAGTCTCAGAACGTTAGTCATTTTCTTCTGCTCGGTGACTTCAACATGGGCTCGATCCCGTGGCCGTCTACTTCCCTAGACTCTAGCAAGAGTTTATATAATAATATGCTCACGGATTTTGCATCCTTACATGAACTGACGCAATACAATTTAATACGTAACAACAAACACAATATTTTAGACCTCATCTTAAGTAACGTAGACGTAACGAATTTAAACGCAAGCTGTAACCCACTATCTTTGGTTGATCCCTCTCATCCACCGTTGGAGTTTTCTATCCCATTTTATTCTGTTGACAATTTATCGCAAAATAATAACATTCGTTTCTGCTTTTATAAAGCCGATTACGTAAGTATCGTCAACGACTTAAATAGTACGAATTGGGATGAAAGGTTGGGTGAATGTGAAACTGTCGACAAGATGCTCTCAGTATTTTACAGCACACTCAACGCAACTATACAAAAACATGTCCCCATCTCTAAGGCGCGTTCAAGCAAATATCCTATATGGTATTCTTCTGATTTAATAGGCTTATTACGAGAGAAACTTAAATACCGCCAAAAAATGCGTAAATTTAACAGCAACCCTCGCGACGTCCTTTCATACAATTTACTCAAAAGAAGATGTTATAAGCTGTCAATCACATGTTATAAACAGTACATTTTACAGTTGGAAGCTAACATGTCGTCCAACCCTAAGTTATTCTGGTCTTTCCTTAAACACAGGAAGGGCGCCAAATCCACTTACCCCGCCAAATTATTCCTCGAAGACAAAACTTCATTTAATGGCAAGGATATCTGCAACCTCTTTGCTGACCATTTCGGATCGGCATTTAGCTCTAATCCGCACTCTCATAAGGGACCAGTTAGTAATAAATGCAATACTTCTAATAATTTGTCGTTTATCTCATTTAATAGGGACGAGATTCTGAAAGCCTTAAAACATCTGGATTGTTCCAAGGGCGCAGGTTGCGATGGGATACCAGCAATATTTGCACACAAATGTGCTCATCCGCTTGTTACTCCCTTACACATTATTTACAACAAATCTCTAGCTACAGGTACTTTTCCATCTTACTGGAAGGAATCATTGACAGTTCCTCTGTACAAAAGCGGATCCAAGGACTCAATCAAAAATTATAGGCCGATATCGATTCTCTCTGTGTTCGGCAAACTCTTCGAAAAACTTTTATATCCCCACATCTCTTGGCACGTTAAGCAGATTATTACTTTGCGGCAACATGGTTTTATCAGCTCGAGATCTACAGCCACCAACCTCGTCTCTTTCCTTAATAATATTTCTATCAGTGTTGACAAAAAATTCTGCGTCGACACTATATACACTGACTTCAGCAAAGCTTTCGACACTGTAAATCATAATATTTTGCTTCAAAAACTATCAAACTGCGGGATCACAGGAACTTTGCTAAACTGGTGCCACTCCTATCTTACGAATCGAAAATCAAAGGTGGCAGTAATGGGCTACGAGTCAGATTGGTTTCATACCCCATCTGGGGTCCCCCAAGGTTCTCATTTGGGTCCATTACTATTTAATATTTTTATAAACGACATCGGAAGTTGCTTTTTACACTCCGACTATTGTCTATTCGCTGATGATATGCAAATCTTCAAGAAAATTGATAGCATTACTGATACAATTCTACTCCAAGAAGATCTTGATCGTCTGGTTAACTGGTGCAGTACAAACATTCTTAGTTTAAATGTCGATAAATGTCTACTGGTACGTTTTTGTAGAAAGAGATCTTTGATTCCTGCTTACTATACCTTAAAAGGCGTCATTCTAAAAGAGGCAGACACAGTGCGCGATTTGGGTGTCATGTTAGATCGCGCACTAAAACTAAATACACATATTGACACTACAGTCATTAAAGCGTTTAAGAACTTGGGTTTCGTCATAAGAAACTGCAAAGATTTTAGGAAGCCCGAAACAAAAATTGCTCATTATAATGCGTTAGTTCGCAGCGGTCTCGAATACTGCAGTGTGGTATGGAATCCAAACTACAACGTTTATATTAAAAGATTGGAAAGTGTGCAAAAGAGGTTTCTTTGGCATCTTTCTTACCAGTGCAATCTAGGCAAGGAATTAGTGAGTTATACGGATCGACTAAACTTTTTTAATATGATCTCACTCTATAATAGAAGGTTGCTTCTAGATTGCCTATTTTTGCATAAGATAGCGAATGGAAATTTTGACTGTCCATATCTCTTGGGTTTGTTGCGCATTTCAGCCCCGAGCAAACTACCTAGGTTAAATAAATTGGATATTTTTACTTCAACTGTAGCCTCAACCAATCTAGGCAAATTTTCTCCGCTAAATCGTATGGTAACAAATTTCAACACCATATCCAAGAAAGTAGATGTTGATGTTTATTTTGATAAAAAGCCTAAATTTCGCAACCTAATTTTAAATTCCCTGAGATCTCAGTGACCATGCTTTAACTATTTTTGTTATTTTATTTTATAGTTTTTGTTTAGTACTTCTAGTTTTTTGAATATTTTGTGTTTGTATAGATATATTTTTTTCTTTTTTGTATTATTCTTTTTTGTATTAAATTAAATAGTCAATACTGTATGTAATTTGCATGCCGTCATCACCTATAATTGCGGCGGCACTTTTAACTTAGTAATCTTTTGTGTTGTATCTTTTATATGTAACTGTCAGTGCTTGTTGTGTTGGTGATCAAAATAAATAAATAAATAAATACATATATAAATATAGATATTTTATTGATGTCATATTTGTTGTCAAACAGTTACAAGAAAAAAGCCTTGAGCAACACCGTGACCTCTACATGTGTTTTGTGGACCTGGAAAAGGCCTTTGATCGCGTGCCGAGATCTGCCCTTTGGACAGTACTCGAAAAATATGGATGTCCTGTGAAGTTCGTTAATTTAGTGCGTCAATTTCATGAAGGCATGATGGCCCGTGTACGCCACGAAAACGACTTTACTAAACAGTTTCATGTAACAAGCGGAGTGAAACAGGGCTGTGTAATGGCTCCAACCCTATTTGCTATATACTTTGCTGCGGTTATGAAGGATGCCCTTAGAAACTGCAATGATGGTGTTTCACTGAATGTTCGCATGGACAAGAGCGTATTTGACCTTGCCCGTTTCAGAGCAAAACATAGAGTCCAACAGACCTCAGTATTGGAAATTCTCTATGCAGATGATATTTGCCTCATGGCTGACAGTATGGAGAATCTGCAAAGATACGTCGACAATTTAGATAGCTCCTGTCGAAAATTCGGCCTTGTAATCAGCGCGTCGAAAACTCAGATTCTGAAACAGCCCGCAAGGGGAAAATCTGCTAGTGACACTGCTGTCTACTTAGGTGGGAAAAAACTAGACGAAGTAAATACCTTTCGGTATTTAGGAAGTCTAGTTCGTAGCGACAATCGTCTCGAGTCTGACATATCTGCGCGAATAGCCAAAGCCACTGCCGCCTTTGGTAAACTGAACCAAAGAGTATGGAAGTCTCACGACCTTAAGCTCTACACAAAACTTGCCGTCTACAGAGCAATCATACTACCTCTGCTTCTGTATGCCTCGGAGACCTGGTGTCTGTACAAGGGTGACATCAGACGTCTTGACGTCTTTCACATTAAGTGTCTCCGTGCGATCCTTCGTTTGAAATGGCAGGATCGTGTGTCTAACTCTGAAGTTCTTCGTCGGACTAAAATGACCGGTATGGAGAGTCTGTTAATGAAGTGTCAACTACGCTGGTCTGGACATCTAGTGCGTATGGACTCTTCAAGGTTGCCAAAGTCAGTCTTTTATTCAGAGCTTGGCTCGGGAAAGCGTAAACCCGGAGGACAATATCTACGCTACAAAGATGTTCTGAAACGCCACCTAACATCCTGTGGAATATCTTGTGATTCTTGGGAGGTGCTTGCTACTCAGAGACAGGAGTGGCGAAATGCAGTCAAAACGGGCATTAATAATTTTGAACGCGCTCGCATCAAACACCTCGACGCCAAACGCCAGCTTCTGAAAACTCGACCCAAGCCCTCCTATAATTATACATATAATGAAAGCGGGCAACTTCACTGCACTATCTGTGACCGAATCTTTAAAACGAAATTCGGTTTTGCGAGTCACATTCGCGCTCATGAACGTCGAGCTAATTATTAATAACAGTGTGTCGCCGTCGACGGATACGTCTGGGAGGACATCATCATCATTATTGATGTAAAACAGTCGTAACAGCAATATGCACAGTAACTCACTTTTTTAACTACACCTCTATATAAAAAAAAGATCTAAAGCTAAAAAACAAGTGATCCAATATTTTGTACATATTGTTTTAAAATTTATAAAAATAATCTAACAATTACATACATAGTATTTCTCCGCTCAGCTAAGATAAAGGGCGGCGTTGATTTTCGTCACTCAACACGCAATAATTTGTACGAAAAGCAGAAATTGGAGTGTCTTGACAATATTTTCTCTCCATAACGGGAAACGGCGTGAAACTGATAAAAGCGAATAATCGACGTTTCACAAATATTATTTCAAAATTTATATTAAGTAAGAGGTCGTCCGACATTGACTATTTTTAAATTTCCATTTCTTCATTCTGGTACCTAAGATAACGTGCAGCGTTGAGTTCCGCCACAAAACACCTAACATCTCGATTATCGGTAAAAAATGGAGAACTAATATTAAAAATAATCTAACCCCAGTCAGTATGAAGACACCAAAAGCTCATCTATAATATCTGATGCAACTTCCGGTTGTAATTCCAAAGCTCTCCCAATTACGTTATAACACTTACACGCCACGACTGATGAAGACCTGTTTGTTCAGATTGAATGGAGGTTTTATCTCTGGACCGATGTCACTTTAACTTATAATGGTTGAATATATTTATTGATGTAAAAAGTTGTGGCCAGTCGTGGCCCAGTGGCACAAGAGTGTGACTGTAAACGACTGGTTGTGGGTTCGATTCCCACTCGAGGAGTGGAAATATTTAATATTTCCATTTGCTTCGCTCTGGTGCCGAGGTAAAGCGCGGCGTTAAGTTCTGCCAATTAACACGCAATGCCTCCGAATTCGGCGGTAAGTGGGGAGCGGAGTGTCTTAACACTAGGTTCCCTCTGCCTACCCTGCTGTGCGCGGGATACAGCGTGAAGCTAAAAAAAAAGTTATTTATTTAGTTTATTATGAAATTTCAACTATGTGCTTGTATTGGAGGAAGAATGTTATAGAGAAAATCTTTAAACCGGATTCATTGTGCATATTTTGATATTTTAAAATATATTTTCTGAGGCATGGCGGAAGTGGGACAGCGTCTTGTTTTAATGACGAGTGTGTGTGGGTTCGATTCTGATTCGATGTAATTATCATAATTTAATAAAGAAAGACACTTTATTAAATTACAAGACGCAAACGAATTTGAACGCAACGGGACTTGAATCCACGCCTGTCTCCTGGAAATGGCCAAAGCACTTTGACCGCTCGCGATCCATCAGTTTTATTAGTAGTACGTTAATTAATGCAGTACGTTAATATGTTTTCTAAAAATCTCTTTTTCAATTTTCTAAGTGTGAGAATAATACTTTAAAAATGTAAAAAATATATAATTTTAAATATATATTTTAAATTTTATAGAGGCAGGGAAGTATAAATAATTTTATAACTTTCTACCCAATGAAAATCAAACCCACAACTACTAACCATATCACAATTGCATTTTGACATTTAAATAATAATAATTATTATAAATAGAAAATGTGAAGAATCTAAATAAATTTCTCTTTGAGTATCTTGGCCTGAATAAATTAAAATTAGGTTAATTCTAAGGCCGCTTATCTACTAACTTTCCGCTTTAAAAGATATATTTTCTCAAGAGTCTTCAATTGTCAGAAAAATATTAAAAAAAATATAGTTTACGAGTAACACACGCGTTGCCTAGCAACTTATTTTTTACATATTGTTTCATAATTTCTAAAAATAATCTAATTTTTAGTTAATATTTATTTCTTCGCTGGCAGCGTTCCGTTACTCAACATGCAATATTTTAAGTCAAAAGTGGAAATTTAAGCGTCTTCACAAAATTTTGTCTTTGCTTTCTTTTCTTTTACTATACAAGCGTGAAACTGATCAATGCGAATAATCCACATTTCATACATATTATTACAAAACTTACACTTTATACAACACTTACAAAACTTACACTTTTTTACTACTTTCATTTTAAATTTCATCCAAATCGGTTATGTAGATTAGCCGTGAAAGCATGACAGACAAACACACAGACATTCGCATTTATAATATAAGTATAGATACGTGTGTAATATGTATTTAAAAAAATGTATTTTCGATCCAATATTATTTAATATATTTAGATTATGTCAAATAAGTAGCTTTGTAGAATACTAGAGGCCCATTCGCGGCTTCACCGAGTGAACTACACAGTTATTTCGTTATATTGCAACACTCGGGGGTGGATTTTTGAAAAATAAGGTTTCCTATTTTTAACTACGGATTATCAACTATATCCATACTTATATTATAAATGCGAAAGTCTGTCTGCCTGTCTGTCACGCTTTCACGGCTGATCTACCGGTCCGATTTGAATAAAGTTTGCAATGAAATTAGTAAATAAACCAGGGTCTATGTTTATAGACTACTTATTTTTTAAAAAATCAACCTCTAAAGGATTGAAATAAGGGATGCAAGATTATATTAAAAATCTAAACCCCTAGACTAACACTAACTCACAAATTATTTTATCGAGTGTCTTAGCACTACGTTCTCTCTGACTACGAGAAAAACGCGTAAAGCTTTTACTATACAAGTAGCTTAAAGCCCTTATACAACAAAGCGCATATACAAAGCGCAAACTTAACAACTCAGAACTAAATCCTATTTCATTATCTCCACGTGCACGATGTGAAAACGTTAATCAATGAATCAAATAAATGAATACGTTAATAAATAATATAACAATATAGTTAAACAAACAGACGTTGTAAACTGGCAAAGGCTTGAACGTGCTATGAGCATTTTCATTTTCTTTTTCATTTTAACTTTATTCAAATCTTAGTATAATTTAAATTTTAAATAGAGACTTACATACGTCCGTTGTCAATAGTCGATCCTAATCCAAAAACTACAATGTTAGCTTGTAATATAATAAATAAATAAATAAATAGCTTCACGCTATATCCCGCACACAGCAGGGTAGGCAGAGGGAACCTAGTGTTAAGACACTCCGTTCCCCACTTTCCGCCAAATTCGGAGGCATTGCGTATTAAGTGGCGGAACTTAACGCCGCGCTTTACCTCGACACCAGAGCGAAGAAAATGGAAATATTAAATATTTCCACTCCTCGAGTGGGAATCGAACCCACAACCAGTCGTTTACAGTCACACGCTTGTGCCACTGGGCCACGACTGGCCACTAACTCTAGTATAATAATAATATAATATGTATTGAATGCGGAGTGTCTTAACACTAGGTTCCCTCTGCCTACCCTGCTGTGTGCGGGATACAGCGTGAAGCTGAAAAAAAAAAGTTGAATATGCAATCCTTCAACCTTTACCAATCGAAGGAAGTCACCTTATACCTGGTGATGCTATCAAAATACTGTATTATCTGATTCGGACTCGTGTACAAGTCAAATAGAAAGTTAAGAAATGGACCAAAAGGAACATGCAACATTCTGTGCATGCAGTAATCTTACATTGCATTTTATTTTCAGCTTTACACTCTTACCCTCATAGCAACGTAATGTCTTAACACTCTTTTCTCCACTTTAGGTCAGAATTATAGATAAGGAGACGATACGTCTATCATCTCCTTATTTATAATTTTTTGATATAATTTATTAATTTGATTTTCTTACTACAGTAGAAATGTCAAAATGATTCAAATGTAATCGTAACCATAGTCTGACACCAACCCACTGCGCTTCAAAAGCCTCAGGTCAAGTTATAATTTTAATTTATCCTTAAAAAACCTTGTAACTCAAAACTTAAACAGCCCAGAAAGCTTTCTAAGCTTATATTACTAAAATACAAGTGGAAAACCATCTCAAGGTAAACAAATGTGGCGAAGTAACGAGCGTAATGTGAAAGTAAGGTTTCTAAGGTCGTTCTTTGGCGTTACTTTACAGCTTCTGATAACGTTACCCTCATATGGTGGATACACAATTGATTATATTGACTGGGGAAATTTTCTTTTGTGGAATTATGGCTTGCTAATATAGATTAATTTGTAATTTAATTAAATAGCTTCACGCTGTATCCCGCACACAGCAGGGTAGGCAGAGGGAACCTAGTGTTAAGACACTCCGTTCCCCACTTTCCGCCGAATTCGGAGGCTTGCGTGTTAAGTGGCGGAACTTAACGCTGCGCTTTACCTCGACACCCGAGCGAAGAAAATGGAAATATTAAATATTTCCACTCCTCGAGTGGGAATCGAACCCACAACCAGTCGTTTACAGTCACACGCTTGTGCCACTGGGCCACGAGTGGTCACAATTTGTAATTTAGAATTGATTATTCGGCGGTAAGTGGGTAACGGAGTATATTTACAATCGATTTAAGGCAAAAGGAGGACGGAGTGCATTGACACTAAGTTCTGACTGACCCTGCTATAGGGGTAATACAACAAAGTTGTGCTGGTGTGGTCAAATTGTTATACATTTTTCAAAAAATATTTTCCTAAATTCTTCCAAAATACTTGATATAATGAATACAAAATGCATACAAAAGATATAGGTATAATTGGAGTATATTTTTGTTATATTAAAACCCCTTTTTATTGAATGCATATTTAAACACAGTAAATAACTTTTTATTACGACTTTTATCTACCTCTCTGTTAGTTAACCTCCAGAAGAACTGTACCGATTTTGACGTAACTTTCACAGGCAAAAAACTAATCTAATAAAGGTTAACTTAAACTACTTCTATTAAATATCCTAAAATAATAACTCCACACGAACAAAATCACAGGCAATAGCTAGTACATAACGATGACTACACAACAATGAAGTTTATATTGACAAATGACGTTGCGTCTACCGGCGTCGCACCAGCACGGTAACATATGAGCACATTAGCCAACTGTTGCACGCGGCCAGCGCAAATGGGGGTAATTAATATTGCCTTAGCTTCTCTTATTACTACTACTACTTACTGTAGGTACATGTTGTTGGCGGTCACGCGAATATATTATGTAGGATCCCATACATGGGATGGTATGGATAGTATTTTTTTTTTATTTTTGTGTTAATTTCCGAATTTTAAATGTTGTTTTATTTGATATAATAATATATTGAATATTATATTCTTGGTGAAGATATTAATTTTACATTAATTAAATTATTAATTAAGTAAAATACACTTTGCACGTACTCACTCTTTAGTGTTATTATACAAAAAAAAATTGAGGTGTATCTATCCATGATGCCAAAAAAAAACTGTTAAATCATTAATGTCATTCTGTGACATTGACGTTTCGCTAGAGTGACCAATATGACGACTGCGATTTACCTGACGGTATTAAGTATTTTTTTTGGTAAATAATCTCCTCCGTGTGTTCGACTTTCAACATGACATTGGCGAAGTGATTTGTGTTCTGCTGACGCTCTCGGAACGCCATAATCTAAGAACCAAACCGAACCGTACCTGACGGCCAATTTTTCGAAAATATATTTTCAACTAGAAATCCTTACTTTTTTATGTTTTATGAATTTGGTTTAAGGTTTCATTAATTTCGGAAGCCAACTGCGTTATGCAAATTAGATTTTATATATTTTTTAATTATTATCACTTACATCCTTGAATATAGCACAAAAACAGCACAAACGTCCAATTTTTTAGCTTTACGCCGCATCCCGCACACAGCAGGGTAGGCAGAGGTAACCTAGTGTTAAGACACTCTGTTCCCCGCTTTGCGCCAAATTTGGAGGCCAGAGCGATACCAGAGCGAAGGAAATTGAAACATTAAATATTCCCAGTTCTTGAGTGGGAATCGAACCCACAACCAGTCGTTTACAGTCACACGTTCGTGCCACTGCGCCTCGACTGGCCCAAAAGTTTAATATATAACTAAAAATACTATTTTCTTTACAGAATGCAATTGCAACGGTCACGCGAGACGATGCAGATTCAACATGGAGTTGTACAAGCTGTCCGGTAGAGCGAGTGGGGGCGTGTGCCTCAAGTGTAGACACTACACCGCCGGCCGACACTGCCACTACTGCCGCGAGGGGTACTATAGAGACCCTACGAAGCCTATCACTCATAAGAAAGCTTGCAAACGTAAGTAGAATTTAAATTTAACGTTATAATATAAAATTTAGTTTATTGGAAAGCTTTCGTTAAATAACGAATTGTTTCTATACAGCCATTGATTTATTTGACGCTATTGTGGTGCAATGGGATTGTGGGTTGAATGGTAGTGGGTTCGATTTCCCTTGCGACGGAAAGTGAGGTGTCTAGACGCTATATTCTATCTAAATACACTGCTATGCATAAAAAAGCGTAAACTGAAAAAAGGTTTAAAAAAATAATAGGCAGAATAGATCTTACAGAACCTACTTACCTCTTCTGTAAAAAATATGAAAAATAAAAATATTTCCTTATATACGATAGGGTTAGGGTATTAGAATCAAGATAGAATTATATGCTGCCCATATGGGGTAACTACACTTTTTTCGAAATAAAACTAATAATGTTTAGGGATAATAAATAGTAAATGCACAGAAAATGATGATATGACAGACATATATCAATAGATCCCTCCCAAAACTCTTTAAAATACATGAAAAACATTAGTATTTTTAAATTTTTATATTAATTGACTGATTTGTTTTACTATTAAGTCAAAATTCCCCCAAAAATATAAGAAAACCAAATCAAAAATCACGAAAATAGACCGACCAAAACGCTCTAAGAGTGTCAGAAAACAATACCCCTTAGCTTAGCCGTCGTCGCAGTCGCAATCGCAATCGTAAAACTTTACACCATGTCGCCGGCGCTATAAAACCCAACATTCCTATGGGAGTCGTAAGGGCTCGGACTCGACCGATTTCCGGGGCATTTTTTATGGTGTAACTATTCCATTCCTTCCATTCGGTCGAATTGCGGCGTCCCGTTTTACTGCGTTAGAAACTTTGCAAGTTACGATATGTGTGTATATATATCTGTGTGTATGTATGTTTATCTGTATTAATATATGTTGGTCTATGATTGTTATATATTTTGTTTTTATTTGAAAAACAACAAAATTAAAAATTTTGAAAATACCCACGACGGTTTAATTGTAATTGAAAAAGGATAAAATAACTAGAAATCCCCCGCCTAAAAGAATATATGTAACGAGATGATGGGGACGACTTCGTCGGAGCTGCCATTACTTTAAGTTTGCTAACTTCTCCTAGGTTTTCATGCTGTTAAAACAGGTTTAGGAAAAAATTAAAATATTAATATGAATTTACAGTTTTGATAACTGGTATTCCTTTTAAAAACTTTAAGAACGAAATCTATACTGTTAGCTACTATATTTAAAATAGAGGTTGCAACTGGCAGCCCCCGACGAAGTTGTCCCCATCATCTCGTTACATATATTCTTTTAGGCGGGGGATTTCTAGTTATTTTATCCTTTTTCAATTACAATTAAACCGTCGTGGGTATTTTCAAAATTTTTAATTTTGCTTTTTTAATTAAACTTTTTAAAGTGAATAGCCCTTCTCACAGCACGCCAACCGTGCTGTTGAATATCACGGAAGACATTCGGTGGGCAATGGATAACACCAATCTCACTGTAATGGTCTTGTTGGATTTCAGCAGCGCTTTTAACTCTGTTGACTTTGACATCCTTCTTGGTACTCTTCGTTCAGTTAATGTTTCTTCAGCCGTTCTGGCCTGGTTTCACTCATATCTTTTCGGTCGTCAGCAATGTGTTATAGCGAACGATACATCATCGGATTGGCTAGACATAACAGCTGGCGTACCACAAGGCGGTGTAATTTCTCCTTTGCTTTTTTCTATTTTCATCAACAATATTTCTCATGTCCTCTCTTCTCCCTTTCATCTGTATGCGGATGATATGCAATTGTATAGGCACTTTGACTTGACTGAGCTATCCACGGCTGTTACCTGCATAAATAAAGATCTTGTGGCCGTCGAATCTTGGGCTGAATCCTTCGGCCTTATAGTTAACCCAAATAAATCACAAGCCATCATTATTGGTAGTAACAGGTTGAGATCAAAAATAAACTGGGAATTGGTACCGAGTATACTATATGCAGGTGTTCAAATTCCATTGTGTGATAAAGTTAGGAATTTGGGTTTGATTATGGACTGCAGTATGTCTTGGGTAGCTCATATAAATGAAGTAACCAAACGTATGCATTTCTCCTATCATTCTCTCAAGCGTCTCCAGTATTTTCTCCCCTTCAAAACCAAAATTATGCTTGCACAATCTCTACTTTTGCCAATCCTTGATTACGCCGATGTATGCTATCTGGATGTAACTGAGGAGCAACTTAAATTATTAGAGCGTCTACAAAATCTGGCTATTCGTTTTATTTTTAATTTACGTAAATACGATCACATTTCCCATTTTCGTGCTCAACTTAATTGGCTCCCAATCCGACTTCGTCGTGATATGCACATCCTTTCTATTCTTTTTAATATACTTAATAATCCTCATTCCCCTTCCTACCTTAAATCTCGATTTACCCTTCTTCCTAACCCAACCCGTTCCAGGCGGCCTTGCCTCACACATATGCTGGACATACCAATCAGTAATACAAGATTTCGGAAGAATTCCTTTTCAATATACGCTGCTCTCCTCTGGAATAAATTACCTAAACCAATTCAGGAAAGTACATCTATAGAAGTATTTAAGAAAAAAGTAAAACAACATTTCCTCGGTCAGGTCACCGTTACTTAGTCAGTCGTCATTCTATTATCTAAGTATTTAGTTATTATATATATTATTTTTATTATGTATTTTGATATATTTATTTATATTATATATATTTGTATGTATTTGTGTTATTTATTTATCTATAAATATTATTTGTTTAAGTTTTTGTAAGTCTATGTATTTATATTAACATCTCTGCGCTTTTAAACTCGCAAAACTATTACTTTCTTTCATACCCATAGGTTGACTGGAAGAAATCTCTATCAGAGATAAGTTCACCTTTGCCAACAATATTGTTAATTTTGTATTGATATGTTTTTTTTTTTACAAAGTGCAATAAAGTATATATATATACATACATATTATATGTTATTACATAATTTCGAAATACTTTATATTAATCTTTGTGCAAATCCAAAAAAAAATATAAGCCCAATGCTTTCTGGTTATCAAATGCCTATTGCAGCGCCTGGCAGATTGTCACCGCAACATTTTTAGGAAACTTAAGTTTAACCAAATCAGTGAAAATCACAAAACCCACTAGTAGTTTTGATTTGGAACAAATTAATTTATACTGGAGCGCCCCGTGGTAGTTTGTGATATGGCATATAAAAACACGCAAGAATTAAACCTGAACCTATCACAGAAAACCGCATCTAAATAGGTTTCACACAAAAATACAAGCAAATGCTTACTACAGCGCCCCCCGGGTGAGGTGTCACCACGACACATATACGAGAACACGCGCTAATTGAGCCTGATCCTATCGTTGAAAACTGCATCAAATTCAGACTCGTAGTTTTAACTTTGCACCATCAAATAATTAATGAAGCGCCCCCTGGTGAGTTCTTAACGTAAAAAAAAACTAAAAACATACACCAAGTAAAGGTAAATCTAATACTGAAAACTCTGTCCAATCGGACTAGTAGTTGTGGTTTTACATTAAATATTACAAACAAATATTTACTGCAGCGCCCCCTGGTGAGTTAACACGATAAAGCATATCCAAGAACATACACTAATTAAACTTGAGCTTATCACTGAAACTGCATCCAAATCGAATACGTCATTTTAGCTTTGCACAAGCAATATTTTACTGCAGCGCCCCCTGGTGACTTGTCACCGTAATATAAATTTAAAAACATGTACTAAACAAAGCGGAATCTAATACTGAAAACTCTTTCCAATCGTACTAGTCGTTTTTGTTATACACAAAAAATGGAAGCAGCTACTTACTGCAGCGCCCCCTAGAGAGTTGACACATACTTGAAAATATGCACTAAGTAAACATACATGACACATATATGAAAATATGCACTAAGTAAACTTGAATCTATCATTGAAAACTGCATTCAAATCGGACTCGTAGTTTTAGTTTTGCACAAACAAATGTACTTACTGCAGCGCCCCCTGGTGAGTCATCAACGTAACACATATATGAAAAGATGCACCAATTAAACCTGGACCTATCGTTGAAAGTTTCATCTAAATCGGACTAGTAGTTTTTACTCTACATAAACAAATGTTTACTGCAGCGCCCCCTGGTGAATTTTCACCGTAACGTAAAAACAAAAATTTTAAAATATGTACGAAGTAAAGCTTAATCTTAATCTAGCTAAAGCTTAATTTAGTTCTGAAAACTCTAGCCAATCGGATAAGTAATTTCGGTTTTAGACAAATAAATATAAGAAAAATTTTGGTTTTACACAAAAAAACTCAAACAAATGCTTATTACAGCGCCCCCTGATGAGTGGTCACCATAACATATGGAAAGACGCACCAATTAAGCCTGAACCCATCCTTGAAAGTTTCATCTAAATTGGACTAGTAGTTTTTGCTCTGCATAAACAAATGTTTAGTGCAGCGCCTCCTGGTGAGTTTTCCCCGTAACAAAAAAAGAAAAATCTTAAAATATGCACCAAGCAAAGATAAATCTTTTTATGAAAACTCTTTTTAATCGGTGCAGTAGTTTCGGTTTTAGACAAATAAATACAAAAAAAGTACAAACAAATGCTTACTGCAGCGCCCCCTGGTGGTTTGACACGATAAAACATATCCAAGAACATTCACCAATTAAACCTGAATCTACCACTGAAAATCTATTGAAATCAGACTATTATTTTTTGAGATAATTGAAAACATTCGTTTTCACGTAAAATGCTTACTGCAGCGCCCCCTGGTGAGTTAAGGCAATAAGACATACAAGAGAACATACGCCAATTGAACCTTAACCTATCATAGAAAACCGTATCAAAATCGGACTTATAGTTTTGGAAATAATTGACATAGTAATTTGCACAAACACACAAACAAACAAACAAACAAAGATTATAGTATTTATGGTTGAATTCAAAAATATTTTAGGAAACCTCAAAAAGGTCTTATGATTTTTCAGGTCATTGAAAGTATAAACAATGTTTCGTTGCGCAGTATCATATATTTACGGCTGCAATATAACGACCCAAAATATGAAACAAAAAGGACTAGAAAGATCCTCTTATAATTACAATTTAATAGCAAAGCGCCATAAGTCCTAAATCTTTTACAAAAAAAGCTGAAAAATGTTGAAAAATCACAAAATTAGGTGTCAAAAATGAACAAAAAGCTCAAATACTATATTCAAACGAAGTAGCTACTCCTAATGAAGCAAAAAGCTCTCAAATGGCCTCCTTTCCTAACGTATTCGTAGTATGAAACGCGTAGAAATGTATCGTGCTTATGAACCGAAACCTTGATTACGGTTCAAAGGCTTTCCATTCTTGTTAATTAAAAAGCTGGAATCCTTGTGCTTTAATGATTTTCTGGTCTTTTCACATGTGCGGGCTTGTTCTAGATATTTTATATGTTAACTAAGGAAAATATTACTTTGGTAAAATGTATAAAAATCTAAATAGGATTCGAGCCCACGCATATTGGAAGCCGTTTAAGAGTTGATTTTATTCATTTTGTACGGATAACATTTCTAAAATATCTATTAATTCTCATTCATATTCTCAGCTTCCCGCTGTATCCCGCACACAGCAGGGTAGGCAGAGGGGACCTAGTATTAAGATACTCCGTTCCCCACGCACCGCCGAATTCGGAGGCATTGCGTGTTAAGTAGCGACACTTAACGCCGCAATCTATTAATTGTTTTCGATGTATATTTTTTTATTTTCTCTCATTTTAATTAGGTAATTTAACGTTATATAGCATGATGTACATATAAATTAAGTAGGTTCAATTATATAATTATTGATAGAACTTTGCTTGATAAGTCAAAAAGTGACAATTTAACTTCCTTTATTAAACTAAAATCATAAAGCAATCCAAATTTCAATACGACGGGCGTACAATTAAGATAAAATAATAGGTGCTAACTTAGATATAACGTGTAGTATACTTTTTAATTTTATAGAAACAAACAAGCATAAGATGTAGGTAGATGCTATTAAAATTCGAGGTTATCGTGGCACAGATTCTGACTGTAAAAAGTTGTAGCTTCGATTCCCACACGGGGGATTATCATTTCGTTGCTTTGATTAGGCAAAATTCAGAATTTCCACCACCAATCTTGATTTCGAACGAAAAGTGGTGAAATGCCTTGATAGTAGGTTCTCTCTGATCACCTTATTTTTAATGCTATCAGTGCTGCTTTTTAATGCTATTCAAGTTTAAACAAATCAATATTTAACAATTTTATTGATACAAATACTTATCTCTATCCATCCATAATAAAAATTGAAATTTTATATTATTACTTAAATAAAACATGTTAATAATTTCATTTCCTTCCCACCAGCATGTGACTGTCACCCAGTGGGAGCTAGCGGCAAGACGTGTAACCAAACTAGCGGGCAGTGTCCCTGCAAGGACGGCGTCACGGGCACCACTTGCAACCGATGCGCTAAGGGATACCAACAGTCTAGAAGTCATATTGCACCTTGTATACGTGAGTATTGATGATTTTTCTAGTATTAAGTGAAATTATTTTGTAAATTATTGACAGATTGGTTATCTAATGAGTGGATAACGGTGTGTTTTAACACTAGGTTCTCCCTGACTAAACTGCTGTGCAGGAAAAGGCGTAAAGCTGCTTATTTCCTTAAATGACGCAAAAGTTATAATTGTAACATAAGTAGGGGCCAGTCGTGGCCCAGTGGCACAAGCGTGTGACTGTAAACGACTGGTTGTGGGTTCGATTCCCATTCACGAGTGGAAATATTAAATATTTCCATTTTCTTCGCTCTGGTATCGAGGCAAAGCGCGGCGTTAAGTTCCACCACTTGACACTCAATGCCTCCGAATTCAACGGAAAGTGGGAAATGGAGTGTCTTAACACTAGGTTCTCTCTACCTACCCTTCTGTGTGCGGTTCATATGATAATATTTTAAGCTCACATTACATATATTAACCTACGGGAATCTAAACTTTTAAAATAATGAAATTGAATCATAATAAACTATTTTTGTTTTAAAATGACATTTCTGTTCGTAGAATAATTTTTGAGTAGCAGAAATTTGTAAAAATTTTTCCTACAGAGACGCTAACAACAAAAATAAATTGTATTAAAGACACGTATAACATTTTCGACGCAACTGGTTGAAGATCGCATGGTTTAGCGGTAGAACGCTTCCACGGTTTTCAAGAAGCTAAGGTTCGAATCCCGCTGCGTTTTTCTATTCCCTAAGTGTGTGAATTAGACTTTAAGTTGTAAAAAAAGAAATATTTCATTAAATTAAAATTAAAATTAAATAGCTTCACGCTGTATCCCGCACACAGCAGGGTAGGCAGAGGGAACCTAGTGTTAAGACACTCCGTTCCCCACGCACCGCCGAATTCGGAGGCTTGCGTGTTAAGTGGCGGAACTTAACGCCGCGTTTTACCTCGACACCAGAGCGAAGAAAATGGAAATATAATTTCCACTCCTCGAGTGGGAATCGAACCCACAACCAGTCGTTTACAGTCACACTCTTGTGCCACTGGGCCACGACTGGCCACAAATTTTTAATTTATTATTTGTTTTCTTCCCCAGGTATACCCCGCGTAGTGACAGCAGTACAGGCGATGGAGGCGGTGGACGCGGAGCCGGGCCGCGGTAAGTAGTAAGTGGACCTCCATGCACTCTCACCCCATTACACCGCATGCCCATACTTGTCACGGTATAAATTGTATTTTAAACTAGTTATTTAACAAGACTTTCGATTTGTATGGTTAATTTTCTAGTTTTGTAGCAAAAAAATGAGTTTTAACACCTCCTTAGTTCGGTACTGTCGCAAAAACTATTGTTAGTTAGCGGCTGATGAACATTAAAATAGGTTATAGTTATATTTAGGTAGCTCCATGTCAAGTTTCATCGTTGTAATCTTTATGATATTTTTATTTTTGTACTAGCGGCCCGCTCGCGGCTTCGCCACTTGTACTATTTCGTTATATTGCAAACCTCGGGGGCGCATTTTTAAAAAATAAAGTAGCCTATGCTTAAGCTTAGATTATCAACTATTTTTATGCCAAAATTCATTACAATTGGTCAAGCGCTTTATCTCACCTTATAGAGGTTGATTTTTGAAAAAATAAGTAGCCTATGTTAGACCCAGTCACTTTAACTACTTTCATTCTAAATTTCATCCAAATCGGACCGGTAGATTAGCCGTGAAAGCGTGACAGACAAACACACAGACTTTCGCATTTATAATATAAGTATGGATGTATTAAACAAATAATTATAATTTTTATATTCATTCTTCAATTTTTCCTTACTACTATATTAAATGAATAGAGGCCTGCTCACGGTTTCTCCGTGTAAACTACACATCTATAGCTGTTTCGTTATATTGCAAGCCTTAAGGTGGATTTTTAGAAAATAAAGTAATGGGTTATCAACTATATATATGCCAAAATTCATTGCAATCAGTCAAGTAATTTAGATTTTTTACCCAAACTATCAAAGCCTATGTCTATCCTTTAGGAGTTGATTTTTAAAATAAAAAGTAGCCTATGTTCTCACCAATCTTCAACTGTTTTGATTTCGAATTTCATCCAAATCTGGTAGGTATATTTGCCGTGAAAGCGTAACAGACAGACATACAGACAAGTAGACTTTCGTACTTATAATATTAGTTTAAATTATGAATTATTAGCATAAATATGTTTGAGTATATAATTTTTGGCATTTTCATTTATATAAACACTTTTTTAATAAACTCTCTTAATTTTATAAATGTACATAGTATTTTTTTATTGTAGTATAAAATAAATACTAGAATAAATACTACTATTCCTTAAGTACCTACATATATGTGTAAGTAAAAAATGTATACTTTAATGCACTACATTTTGACATTATTTTAGCAAGGAATTTTAATTTTTTTCACTGAGCACTAACTTTTAATAATTTAGTTGTTAATTACATAGTCTATAATAATCTTTAAATGTTTTATAACTTCATTTAATTAAATAGATGTGTAGTCTTTTTTTTAATTAGAAACTTCATTACTTCATATATATTATAGAACAAGAAATAGCTTTACGCTTCTACCAACATAGTAGGGTCAGAGACAATCTAGTGTCAAATACAGTGAAGACCGGTTTATATTTTCTACTTCCGTTGAGTGACGTAACTTAACGCCGTCCTTTGTTTTATAGGGAAACAATTAAAGTAATTTAAATGTAACCATACCCTCAAGTGGGAATTAAACCCAAAGCCAATCTATTATGTTTACAGTTAGATGCTGTCCCATAACGTCACGGTGACCAAAAAAATATTTCAAAAACAATGCAAATTTGTTAAAGTAACTGTTCCCATTCAGTACATAGTGTCTCTAAAATAGCCAGTTAATAGACAGAGATATTAGTTAGAGGTTGTCCATGCGCAGCGTGTTCTAGATTCAATTCTCATGAATGAATGAATTATTATGTCCATGAATTATTTTGTATGCTCTGGTGATAAGACAAAGTGTGGCGTTGAATCCCATTACACACGCAATGTCTTGATTTGTGGGGGAGAGTGGGAACAGTGTCTTGACACTAGGTTCTCTCTGCCTACCCTGCGGGATAAAGGGTAAAGCTGAAGAAAACCATGATCACGTACTGTATAAAAGGAATGATGCCTTCAATATTCAGGAGTGACAGGAAAGCCGAGAACGGAATATAGAATCTCTAGGTCCTTCATTATAGAAAGATATATATTAAAAAAAAATTACACTTCAAAAACCTTTAATGCGATAGGCAAGTTACTGTCAAATTGATTGAATCAATCAATCGCCTAATGATGGATTTCACTCAAAATCACGATATATTACTGACAAAACCTGTTACTGACACGACTTACGTTACTTTTGTTATTTTTTAAAGTTATTATGCTGTAGTAGACTAGATGTAATTTTGTATAATCTATATAATTAATATAAGGAGGAAAAATACCTTTTACGAAAACTATGCCATTATATTGCGTCTGACTAAGTATACGTTTATGTTGTGAGTTCAATTCCCACTTAGGGGGCTGATTATATTCAGATTCGGATGGATTGTGGAGAACGGAGTGTATTGACTCTAGGTTATGTCTGTCTATGTAGGAAAAACGTGACGTTGAAAAAAAAAATATACAAATTGAGGCATATGAAATTTTCCATATAACACAGTGACATTATAAAGAGACACGTACTAATCCAATGTTTACCGTAATAAATAAATGTAAAAAGAAATATCTCAATTAATTGAACAAAAAGGAAATACTACACGCACTACCGTTTATTTGATAAACAATTTTGTATAAAGTGATGTAATGTTGTTAAAGCAACTCGTGTGTTATTCGTCATTAGGGCCACTAATCAATTTAATTATAATAATGGAGAACAATGGTAGCGGTTCTATATTTGGATGATATATATTTCTAATAGTTAACAAAGTATGATGAGGCTATCATACGTGGGGCAGTGTGTGAGTATAATGCGATTGGTTGGGGATTCGTATATCACTCGAAATGATCATCCATACGTATATTATAAATGCGAATGTCTGTGTGTTTGTCTGTCACGCTTTCACGGCTAATCTACTGGGATACCGATTCGGATGAAATTTAGAATGAAAGTAGTAAAAATGACTGGGCCTAACATTGGCTACTTAGTTTTTCAAAAATCATTCTCTAAAGGGTTGAAATAGGGGATGAAAGTTTAAGTTTTATGAAATATCTACACGTCTTGACCGATTGTAATGAATTTTTGCATATATATAGTTGATAATCCAAGGTAGGCTACTTTATTTTTCAAAAATCGACCACCGAGGGTTGCAATATACCGAAAGAGAGATCATGCGGCAAAGCTGCGAGCGGGCCGCTAGTAATTTAAATATTTTCATTCATCAAACAAGACAACGCGCAGCGTTAAGGTCTGCCATTCACCAAACTAGGTTTTGAATTGGGGCAGAAAGTGGAGAATATATTATCTTGACATTAAGGTCTTTCTGATTACCCTACTTTGGCAAGAAACCCTAAGGTTCTTATAACCTACAAAAAACATGATATTCATAATAATAAAGCGAATTTTCATTTTTTTAAATAATATAACTGCAAAACTAAATATGTATTTTTAATTCTAAAAGAAAAATAATTGTAAAACTCACTATCGACTATCGTTTTAAGCGCTCGATATCGAGTATCGAGTATGAAGCTTAGTTGTAGTTAAGCTTTCGATATCAAAACACTTGTTACACAATATTGATTGATACATCCGTTACATCGTTAGTTCTATACGAGTACATCAATTAAACTGTCTTTTATCAATGACACAATAGTAAAAGCTAATCTGAAATTTTGTAATAAAAGTTTTTTAAATATGTAGATTTAGAATTTTTGGACATTTGACACAAAGTGTGCCTGAAAAGAGACTGGATGTGGGTTCGATTCCCACGCGAGGAGTGAAAAAAATGTATATTTCCATTTTCTGTCCTTTGGTGTCAAAGTAAAGCGCGGCGTTAAGTAAAAATTATACAAAAATTATAAAAAAATTGTCGGATCGATCAGGAGATTTCATCGCAAAAACAATGGTCATTAAAACAGCTCTTCCGCCTGAAAGTTACTAGAAAACGAATGCTTTATGGCTGGATAACGTATATAATATATTGTTTAAAAGAATTAAGGGTTACATTTATTGTACATTTTTTTATTAAGAATTCTTAAATCTTTTAACACCAAGCGATTTTTTTAACAAAGTAAATAATCTGTTACTTCGGTTTAGTTTATGTATACCTACTGTATGTACGGTTGTACTTAGTTATTAATGCATAACTGTTTCGTTATATTACAACCCTCAGGGGTGGATCTTAGAAAAATAAAGTAGCCTATTTTTAACCTTCGATTATCAACTATATTTATACCAAAATTTATTACAATCGGTCAAGCGGTTTAGATTATTGATAAACTTTCATCTCATATTACGACACTTTAAAGGTTGATTTTTGAAAAAATAAGTAACCTATGCTAGACACTGGATTTTTTACTACTTTCATTTTAAATTTTATCTAAATCGGACCGCTAGATTAGGCGTGAAAGCGTGACGGACAAACAGACAGACTTTTGCACTTAATAATATAAGCACATGGACAGCAAGACATTAAGAGAGAACTTAGTGTTAAGACACTCCGATCTTTCCACCGGAAATAGAGCCAGCGCGTGTTGAATGGCGAAACTTGACGCCGCGCTTGATACGTACACATACATACATCTTTTAATTTTATTTCTTTCAGTAACATATTTTTAAACATTTTTAAAGTGTTATTCAACACTTAGGAAAATTGAAAAAGACATTAAAGAAAACGTATAAAAATTTGAACGCAGCGGGCGTTCATGGCGGGCATGGCTCAGTGGTGAGAGCGCTTCGACGGTATCAGGAGGCGCGGGTTCGAATCCCGCTGCGTTCAAATTTTTATACGTTTTCTTTAAATGTCTTTTTCAACATGTAGATATTTCTTATAATTTTAAAAAAGAATTAACCTAATTAATTAAGTACATGAATATATTTATACCGTGATCAAGTATCCTGGAGTGAATGTAACATTTTTTTTTTAATTTATTTTTCCTAATAAGGCAAATCATAAATAATTTAAACTTATTTAACGACTCCTTAAGATTTATTTAAAAGTCGAGTTTAGAATTGTAGAATACTTTAGTTCTTGTTATTTAGTTAAGTAAAAGTTTTAAAATGTAGTCTTAAAGAAAAAGTCATTTACATTAATTCTATAGAATAGAAGTTATTATGACGTTATACACAACTATGACGTCATTTCTTGTTAATCACATCACTTTACCAACTATATATTTCAACTACCTAGAGTTATTCAAAATAACTGTTTTTGGGAATCTTAAATCATTTTTTAAAAGTATTTTCTTCTACTTCAAAAATTGCAATAACAAAAAATACTATAATAATTTTGACGTAACCCAATTTAGAAAGCATGGCTTAGTGGTTAAAAATTTGGACGGCTTCCAAGAAGCGCGGGTTCGAATCCCGCTCAAACATTTATACGTTTTCTTAAAAATATTTTTTTATTTCAAGTTTACATTCACTCCATTTCTAATAATTTGCATTTTTAAATAATTTAAGTCGATGGTTCTAACTGTTAAACTAAGTTTGTTTCCAGGCTTGCTTTATTATCATCGCCAAACTCATAACCCCCCTTTTATTTTGTATTAGTCAAGTCTATATCATACAAAGTGCGAACAAGGTAACAAAAATATGTAGTAATTATTTGATGTTGTAGTAGTGAATGTGAAATGGTATTTATTACTAGAATTTCTTTCTTAATGTTATTGGTTGTTCGTGTAATAATTATTTTGCTCTATCGTGATATAATAAAACAGGCTATAAACGCTTTTGTTTAAAGTTTATATGAATACTTCGTAGTAATTTGATTTGAAAAAAGACAGCTAATTTAGTTTCTTGCGCCGATTCTTCTCAAGGCAGGTATTAAGCTTAGTGTACCGTTCGGTGATAAATTAGTTATTTAATAATTAATTTGAATCATGTTTTTTTTATTAATTAACTTGAATTAAACTTATAATAAATAATTCATTAAAAATGAACCTTTTTTCTTTTCTTTTAAAAAAAAATATTTGATTTTTATTTTAAGTGTTTGAAGCGCCATAATTAAAGAATTGAACTGAACTTATCTTGACGTTGTGTTAAGACACTCCGTTCCCCACTTTCCGCCGAATTCGGAGGCTTGCATGTTAAGTGGTGGAACTTAACGCCGCGCTTTGCCTCGGACACCAGAGCGAAGGAAATGGAAATATTAAATATTTCCACTCCTCGAGTGGGAATCGAACCCACAACCAGTCGTTTACAGTCACATGCTTGTGCCACTGGGCCACGACTGGCCACTTATTAATTATAATTTCATTCGATTCCCACTCGACGAGTGGAAATATTTAATATTTCCATTTCCTTCGCTCTGGTGTCCGAGGCAAAGCGCGGCGTTAAGTTCCGCCACTTTCCGCCGAATTCGGCGAATACGGAGGGTCTTAACACTAGGTTCCCTCTGCCTACCCTGCTGCGTGCGGGATACAGCGTGAAGATAAAAAAAAATAATCTAAAAACGTTTTTGTAGATTTAATATGTACAATGGATGGTGTTGTATATTTAAATTTAAATTAACATAATTGATTTCAAAATATTGGTATTATTTTTATAGAAGATATGTTAAATATTATACAAAGCATATTAAATATTACAAAAAATATATTAAAAACATATTTGATACGAAGTATTCACATACAGCTTTGAAGCCCTTAAAGATGTTAACCCTTTTCACTCTGCGGTGCTAAACCAAATTCTCTTCTACATATTCTTATGTACTTATAATTATCTATTTTCTTGCGATATTATTAATTTAGTGTACAACCGTAATATCAAAGTAATATTTATAAGAATAATTATTTAATGACTCATAAATTTGTTCAAAAAATCAAAAACTACAATAAATAATAAAATAAACATATAACAAATTATTTTATAATTTATATCATAAATTACTAATTATGGAATTTCTGGGTAACGAATTAAGCTTATATGAACTTTTTTGAGATATACTTTATATGTAGTACTTCTTGAAAAAGCCACTGAAAAAATACTTTTCAAAATCAAGTAATGATACTTGAAATTATATCAAAGTACATTCGATTAAAATGTAAGCTTAAAAATTTAGTTGTCAAAAATAAATATGAATAACATTGTAGTTTTAAATACAACTTAAATAAATTTTAAGTAAAATCTAAAGAAAAAAACTGCATAATCTTTTTTTTTAAATATTGTATTTAAACATTAATGAACTAAATTGTCCCACATGAAGTAATAAAAGGGTTAACATCTGCATACTTTTGGCAATAGTAGTTTTTAAGCTAAACATATATTTAAATGAATTAGTTTCCAGTATATAACGTTACTTATAATGTATATAACAGCGGAACAGTGCGGGCGGTGCCGCGCCGGCGCACGAACACTCAACCTCAACAAGTTCTGCAGCCGAGACTACGGTAAGTTCACTATTTTCTCTTTATTTCTCTCCTGCGTTCTCTCTATTCTTTATATATAAGTAACAATTGTAACTGGCATCTTTGTTTACGTGGTTTATCAATCCCTAAATCCCGTTTCGCGTTCTCGAAGAAATTCTCTTCCTTACACTCGTAAAGGAACCTGATAAATACTAAATGACCTTTTAATATTCCCACATTCTGGACACGTTTTCCTTTTTAAGTTATTATTACGTTTACTTTACTTTTTCGGTTTTAATACAAATTGGTTTCGGTTTTTCTTTTGGATCGGGAAAAAATATTGTACAATATACAAACATTACTTTGAAAATCCAGAACAATTACACAAATTTGAATACAAAATATTTAAAGCTTAAGTAAATGAATTAAGAGCTGAAAACCCAGTCTTCCTCTCAAACTGGTTGTCTTGTGATCATTTTTAGCGATAAGTTATTTTATTTGTACTTTGTATCTATACTTATTATTATATTTTTTTGCGTATCTATAACTCAATCCCTGTATCTCCTACAGTGTATTCTTAAAGCTAACTGAAAACTGAAAAAGTCATTTAGAAAACGTATAAAAATTTGAACGCAGCGGGATTTGAACCAGCGTCTCTTGAAAACGCACCATGCGTTCTACTACCAGCTGCGTCGAAATTCGTATACGCTTATTACAACTTAAATAAGTAAACAACATAAATATGTTGTTAGTATTTCTTTAGAGGGATTTTTACAAATTTCTGCTACCCAAAGATGAACCTACCTACCTTAGCTCAGTCTACCATTCATTTTTGGATAATACACATATATTTCCCTTACCTGTGGGTGTTAAGAATACAATTCCCCTTCGCCGCTGGGTAGTATCCCGTAAAAGGCGGGGAACCCAGTAGCTTGGTGGTAGGAGATCCGTTCTCCGACTGGCTCACGGCCACTATCATATCAAAGACGAAACGCCAAATATCTGATATGTTCCGGTTCGATGACATGTAAGCCAGCTCTCCCTATTCCATCCTTCCTCTTTCCTTCCCTTCTTCATCCCCAAGATCGGCAACGCATCCACAACTCCTCTGGCGTTACCTTCAGGAGTTACCATCAGGTGGTCCTTCTGCCCTTTACTCCATAAAAAATATATATTTCATTGTTTTTTCATCTTTCAGTCATAATGGGTCGAGTGGTAGGCCGCGAGGCGGGCGGCGCGGGGGGCGCGGACGGCTGGGTGCGTCTCGCACTCAGCGTTCAGGCGGTGTACAAGCGCGCGCCGCGCAGCCGGCTGCGGCGCGGCGGCGTGGCGCTGTACGTGCGCGCCAAGGACCTGGCATGCAAATGTCCCAAGATTAAGATTAATAAGTGAGTGTTGATGAGTTATTTTTATTATATTTTCTTTTTTTTAGATCTATCCCGCACACAGCATTGTAGACAGAGGGAACCTAGTGTTAAGACACCCCGTTCCCCACGTACTGCCGAATTCTAAAGGCATCGCTTAGCTTCGACACCAGAGCGAAGAAAATGACAATATTAAATATTTCCACTCCTCGAGTGGGAATCGAATCGCTTTACAGTCATAATTTGTGCCGCTGAGCCACGACAGCTTAAAAAAAGTCTTAACTAATCCGGTACTTATAATATAAAACTGGCTACAAAATCGAAATAAAAGAAACGACTTATACAGAAAGACCACAAGTCCTAAGTCCTTTAAGTAGTCTAGTCTTAGCCTAACGATTTAAGAGCTAAAAGCTTCAAACCTTAATTCCTATTCAACATACGTCGCGTAGAATGAGAAAAAGTTGTGAAAAATCTTAAGGAACAGGATTTTCTACTTGCAAGAATGTTAGACTCGCACTTTGCGTTTTAAGCGTGTTGCCATAATCACTTTAAATACCATTGGAATAACTGTTTTCTAATTAATGCGTAAGTAAATTCTAAGCTTGGTTGTGTCTTCAAGTATTTTACTTATTTCGTTAAGTAGGTAAACTACTAATTATATTATTTTTAAGGCAAAATGTGCCGTTGATAAGATAAGATAAGACTATTTTAGACTGAGCTGTAGAGTGGACTTGTGACCACAGACTACTGTGAAGTGTTCGAAACGTTGGGTTTTCTAAAAATATGTTTTCGATTACCACAATTTGATTCAAATAGTGGCGTTGAGTTCCGCCAGTCAATGCACAATCAGAGTATCTTTTTGCTAGATTGTTTTTATTACACTGCTATACGTTGAAAAGTATTAGAATGAATCATACAATATTATAT
Source organism: Dryas iulia moderata (assembly GCA_019049465.1). NCBI lineage: Eukaryota > Metazoa > Arthropoda > Insecta > Lepidoptera > Nymphalidae > Dryas > Dryas iulia. The sequence goes on from CM032426.1 coordinate 1,310,537, forward strand.
AAAACGGAGAAACGTTGAAAACAAACAAGCATATAAATTTATTGATATATTATTTTAAAAAAAACACGTTTAATATTTTACAATTTGCAAAAAATTTGGTTATAATAAAAAAAATCTTTCCATTCCGCAGGTCCTATTTAATCCTAGGTGTGGAAAAAGAGGGTGCATCATCTGGCTTGCCAGGACTCACGGTCGGAGAGAGAACATTACTGCTGGAGTGGCGAGATGACTGGCACAGACGCATCCGCCGCCTCCAACGTCGCGCCATCAACTGCCACTAATTAATAGCCAAAAGCAAAGAACACATGACATTCAGCCTAATAAAGACCTAACCGTGAAGGCCTATTCAAATTTGTAAGGTATTCCGTCTTTACTCCGTGCATATTGAAAGAATACTGCCATTAATAATTTAAATAGATTTGACCTAGTCGCGTTTAAGAATATAGACCGTTACTAATTTGAATTTCAACAAGTGACACTTCTTTAAGTGTCATTTATATCTAACGATTGGTTGATTGATGATTTTCTAACAGGCACATAATATTATTGTGACTTAATTTCTTCCTTCCTAGGATTTCGTTATTATAGAGTACTGTTGACAATGAAATTTTGAAAGAAATATTAAAACCTTGATTCAAAATTTCTTTGCCACCACTACCACATGGTTTATAAGATTATTTATTTAATTATCTAGATGCTAGGACTAACTAAAGTTCGTTCCATTTTATGCATTTTTGTGTAATTGTTAATTTATAATGAAAATGCGTATGTTGAAATTGTTTTTAAGTACTGGCAACTCTTTTATATCATATGTCAAATGTCACCCTTTTGACGTATGATATTTTATTGTACAATATAGATTTAGGTAATTTTTGAGATGATTCATCTAAAGAAAGTATAGTCATAATGTTCGTACCTCATTTATTAAGAAAACTTATAGGTAAGAGTTAAAATCTAATAATTTATAACGGTTTTATCTGTCATTTTAACGCATTCATTTTAACGACAATTCTTGCCAAAGTGATTGTTTTGAAGTTTTCGACCGAGCTCTCGACTCGACTAGGGGTAGTTTTTTTACGTAACATTTTGTCATCGCCTCAGTAAAGGTATGTACAGTATTATTAGCTTTACTAAAAATAAAATTTAAAAATTAAGGCTTTTTTGATTTGAAAATGTACTTTTGGTGTCATACTATGTTTCAAATTTGGAATTTCACTTGTACTAATAACGGTTTCTCCTTCTAAAAGTATTAATTTTGAAATTTACTTAACACAAATCTGCAATTTAAAAATAACGAAAATTATAAACTTTTGTAACTTCACGTGTTATTGCAAATTACAGAACAATTAGATATTGTGTATTCCAATTACTTTCAACCTAACACTGCATTTTTTATAACTATATAAATTAAAAAAAATATTAAGCGCACAATTGTACTGCCATCAATAAACACACAAACATATAGCAGCAAAATTTAAATTTTCATCCAAAAAACAAAAATTACCAGTCAATTTAACCAATATCCAATTTCGTACATCATATTTGTTTAAAGCCCACGGCGTAATATCGTATATTAAAACAGAGCATTATAGTATTCCACCTGCGGCCATACCAACAATGGTTGATTGTGAATCGTGGGATGATTTGTTCCATTGTAACTAACTGTATCTGAATGTACGGACGTAATGACGGATCAATTGAACATGATTATATGAGTATACTTGAACACAATAATGTTTCTTTGTTGAATATATGTATGTAGAAAGTTGCGAAATCTCCAAGAATTAGGCGTTTGAAGGTAAATTAAGTGGGTTTGTTTCGAAATTAAATTATTTAAGAGGGAGAAGAGAGAGAGAGAAAGAGAGGGGAGTATTTTAGGCGCTTCAAATTTGCAAATTGAAACACTTTGCTAATGTCACGTTGTAAAAAACATGAAGGAGATTAATCAGTAAAAAGAGATACAGTTACATTATTATAGATTATAAATTATGATGAGAAGTAACAATATAACAACCTTCACCTATAACAAAACAGACAAATTAGTTTTTGACTTGGCTTTCTAAAATATGTCAGTTGTCAAAAGATTATAGAACTGTCAGTGACATGTCATTAACGAAAGCGGTTTTATTAAATGTCATCAAAAGTACATTTTTCAAATAATATAATAAAAATAATCGTTTAGATAACGTATTTAAAACGACTTAGATATCGCTTGATTGTATTGCAGATTGTAAAAAGTGTACTTAGTTTGTAGAATGATATTAACCTATTCTAGTTATGCATATCTTTAGTAATCTTAATAGTTTTACGCGTTTCGTAACAATTTAATGTAAGAATCCCAAATTTTGTTTTCACAAAAAACGCGTGCGAAAGATATATAATATAGTTAAATAAGTGTATAGATATAGACCCGATTGTATGTAATGTTGCTTAGAACCAACTCTACGTTTTGAAATAAATTTTACAAACTGACAGATATTATAATCTAATAGAAATTGAATGTTTTGGCAGAATCACATGCGACTTAGACCTTAAATAAAAAAAAACAAGCATCTGGCAACTGTCACTTGTCACAGTGACAGTTCATTTTTTAAATGTAACCTGTTATTAAGTTTTTATGCTAAGCGACGATATAGTAACATTGTTTTTCCTTTTCAACTATTAATTTTCTTGTCAAAATTAACCATTACATATTTTTTTTGTAACGCACAATCGAAGCCTACAACTTTCAGTCCATTATTTCTACTTTAGGCAGTTTTTAGGCTATACTTTAATAAGGATTGTCAATTGATAAGGCATGTGAGAATGGACGTTTGTTGAAACCAAAGACAATTTTTTTGTCTATGATTTCAAAAATCGTTCAGTATGTATTTGCGACTTGTGTTTTATGGTACCCTGCTCCTGTGATGTAATAAATGTTATTGGTTATATTTATTTAAAATAAAAGTACATTAATATACGGAACACTTTGTATTATTTACACGAATACCCCTAGAATTAATTTAACGATATTTTATATGTTTCCTTGTTCATATTTTTAGTTAGTTGAGTTAAAAGAAGGAAATTATATTATTCAGGCCTTGGCGCACTGCAATGTGGTTGTGGATTCGATTCCGACTTGAGACAATTTATTTAGATTTTCATTTTTTCTCTGGTACCAAAGAGAAGGGTACGGCGTTGAGTTCCGTCACTCAATACACAATGTCTTGTTTTCGAGCGGAAAATGGAGAACGGAGTGACATGACACTAGGTTCGTCTCTTCGAGAAAAAGCCTCCAGCTGCTTTTTTAAAAATAAAAGTATTAAGCCTTACAGATCATATATATTTTTCTATAAAATTAACTTTCATTATATTCGGCACCTGTAACCATTTAACACGTAGAAACGGGCCCTTGTTAGATAATAAAACACTGCCGGCCAGCTCTATGATTTCCCTCAGGAGCTCCCCCTATATATCCACTTAATATATTTGATGGGCGCTTTTGAATTATTGACACAAAACTAGGGGATTGCAGTTTGAGAGCTACAGTAATATTTTTTTTATGTGCGCATATCTCCTGCTTATAGAAAGATGGACAAGGAAAACGTAGTTTGAAGAAATTGTTTTCACTGCATTTCGGCCATTTTTAAGATGATAAGTAATAGATGGCGGAACTTAACACCGCGCTTTTACTTTCTAGAACTAGGAAAAGAAAATGTTGTAGAATTTAATTTCTCAAGTATGATTGGAAATTTCTATGTTCGTAACGGCACACATCTTCCAGCTGCGCGTCAGCAAAGGCAAGTATTAGTAAGTATTATGTAACATTTTATCTTTATATTAACTCGTCAAAAAATATGTAGATACTTTTTCACGAAAATTATACATACGGGGGAATATGAATAAAAAAGCAGAAACCAAATATTTTTAAAGTTAATACATTAGTACTATAATAAATAATAATTTTACTAATAAATAATATTTTACTTTAAATGTCTTATTTGTAATAAATAAATTTAATAACGCCCTACATACTTTTTTTTTCAATTCACAAAATTACATAGGTACTGTCTATAAAGCCAATGCATATACTAAAGAGATATTAAAACTCGATTTAACTAAGAAATAAGTCTTTATCAAAATATTCATGAATATTTCCGCAATATTTATAATAGCAAAGCTTACTGAAAGCGCAGATGTACGTAACGAGCTGAGCCACATTCCAGGATCCAAATCTTCCCGCAAACTACTAGACTCGCTTGATCAACGATTAAATAAGGCAGCTTTCAAACGTAGAGACTTTTGTGACGCAGAGGGACAGCGTCTGACTGTAAGTGCGATGGTTGTGGATTGGATCCCTACCTGGTTGAATGGTCTTATTCTGAAATATGAATTTCATTTTCCCGTTCTCTACTCTACTGTTCAGATAATCAACTGGCTGTGTTATAACTTTAGAATTGAAAATACACAACGTTGTCTGCAAAAATATAGATATAGCTAAATATATATATATATATATATATATATATATATATATATATATATATATATATATATATTGGCGCGGGTCGATTTTTTTTTCGATCAAATACCTATGATTTCCGTATTCTATGGATCATTCCAAGAAAATTTGCCCAAGAAACCATACCTCTAACTTGAAAATCGAGTCTGCTACTTTTTGTTTGAAAATTTTTTGTGCAATTTTGAGAACTAACTTCATGTTCACATCTATAACTCGAAAACTATTGATCGGATCATATCGAATGGAGGCGCATTGGAAAGGTGAGATCATTCCAATCAATTTACAAAAAAAAATCATCGACATTGATGGTACGGTTCAGAACTTATGACCATGTTTGTGAAACCTTTTGGACTATTTCTTCAATTTATCTATCAATTTATCTAGTGGTGATATTCCCACGGATTTTTCTTACAATAAACCAGGAGGAATTGCACATTCTTGCTGGCTCACCAAGGCCAATAGATTATTACGGTTGTATGTGACAACAAATAATCCAAATCCAAATTTAAAAACTCTGGCAAACTATATAACAAAAGTATATACGCCAATGCATTTCAATATTAAGTATTATAACTCTGTTGTGTACGGTAGTACATTACTTTTTAAATTTATACGTTGGACACAATATTTGCAACCGAATTTACGTCAAGTTGTAAATACAGTAATTCAAGATAATGCATATTTCGCACACTCAGAAAATATCTTGTTATCTATGTTGTTCGATGATAGAATGGAAAAACGAAACATTGCTATAAAAAAGATTTTACATTATCGAAAATATCTGAACGACCCAATGCAACTTAGAGTTTACGAAAAACCTATTATAAACTTTACGGACGTAACTTGTACGGACTATACAAATATGGTTGACTTAAATGACGATAATATTTTATTCGAACCACCGTTTACGCAAAATTATCCGTATAAACATTTGGAGGGATATTTAGATTACGAAGATCCACCGTTCCCTGATCCAGAAATTCCGTCACACATACAAGGAACGGAAAGACACGTTCAATTGCTGGCTGCCACTGCTAAACGAGTTACAGGAAAGAATGTAGAAGGTGCTATAGAAGGTGCTAAGGAGTCGTAAGAAAACACCTAGACTTGAAAGCAGACAAGACTTTGAAGAAAATTAATTTTATTTCACTTTTTTCTATTAGTAAACTAAAATTAAATATTTTTTTTTATTCCAATACTATCTTATATCTTAATTTGAATTTTTGAAGAAAAAAAGTTTTAGCAATACCTCATGAACTAATCAACCGAGTTCATTATTTTTTGGCTCAAAATCTTCGTTTTTAATTGTACTTTAAATTAAAATTTAGAGTTAGTTGAGAAATGGCCGTGAAAGTAATGTTTTTGATCGAAATCATAAATAAATTGAATAAATAGTCCAAAAGGTTTCACAAACATGGTCATAAGTTCTGAACCGTACCATCAATGTCGATGATTTTTTTTTGTAAATTGATTAGAATGAGCTCACCTTTTCAACGAGCCTCCATTCGATATGATCCGATCAATAGTTTTCGAGTTATAGATGTGAACATGAAGTTAGTTCTCAAAATTGCACAAAAAATTTTCAAACAAAAAGTAGCAGACTCGATTTTCAAGATAGAGGTATGGTTCCTTGGGCAAATTTTCTTGGAATGATCCATAGAATACGGAAATCATAGGTATTTGATCGATTTTTTTTGTTCCCTACAAATCGACCCGCCCTAATATATATATATATATATATATATATATATATATATATATATATATATATATATATATATATATATATATATATATATATATATATATATAGATATAGCTAAATTATTTTTAAGTGATATAAACGTCTCGACGAGATTATCTTTGTTTTAAAGCAAAATCTTTAATACTATCGTGGATTTTTAAAATATTCAACAGTACCCAATAGTTGCAGGTTCAAACATGACGATGTATTTCATAAATTAATGATGTATCCATTTTCCATATGCTTTATACGATGATTATAGATTGCCAATACCATTAATTAATGTAGAGTTTAAACTTAATATTATTTTAATCTTTATTAATGCGTGCTCTTATTCGTGTAATGCCTTTATTATTACTCGGAATGACTATCATTATACTTACTACGGAATGATTATCATTATAAACAATTATTAGTTTAAGCATAAGCTTAAATTGTTTTTATTTCCACGTTCTAGTAAAGACAAAATGCAGCATTAAGTACCGCCACTCAATGCGCAATGTCACTATTTTATGCGGAAAGTGAAGAAAAAAGTGTCTTAATACTAGATTCTCACTCTTTAACCTGCTACTACCAATGCAGGAAAAGTAATAAAGCTGATTGAGCATTCATAAAAAATAATAAAAGATTTCAGAAAGCAGAACAACTTTCACTAACTGTCGCAAGACTGTAGGCAGCCTAAGGCAAACCCGAAGTTCATTATAGAGTTGAAACACAATAGCCCGTAATAAGTTTCTCTATTGAAACTCAAGTTGTACGCACATTAATAACGCACTGGTAGACTCGTCGGCGCGTAGAATACTCGTTTCCTTGACAACGGGGCATGTCAAACACATGGTATTGTGTGTAATGGTATATTATTTTATTAATTTTATGTGTTTTTTATGTATTATTATAAAATAATGTATTATTATAAATTAATGCTTGTATAAATTTAAAGTATTCGCTTTATGCTCATAAAAAGGGGTCTAAAGTTTTTCCCATACTTACGTTTTTCCTTTACATATGAATATAACTAGAAATGGCCTGAATACTACTTCATGAATTTGCTTTAGAGTTAATCAACCTCGATTTCTGTCCGACCGACCACCGACAAGTGGGTAAAGAGATATTTTCGGTTATTCAATTTGTTTATATAGATATTGCGTATTGGAAAATGGAGTCTTTACATTAGGCCTCCATTAATGATGAAGAAAAAAAAATATTGAATTTTATTAACTTCCATTGTACTAAGTGAAAATAAGCAGTGGTAGAGACTCTGACTACTGTAAAAGCCTGTAAAGCCTACGATATTTTCTCTCTACAAATATTTAAATTATTTTTTTCTCCGTTTTGATTCCTAAGACAAAGCCACCCATCACGCAATTTCTTGTTATTGGGCGAAAAGTAGGAAATGGAGTGTCGAGACACTAGGTTCTCTCTGACTACCCCACAATGCGAAGCTGTTACTAAGTGAAATCCTATTCGTATCCATGATCGCTTACTTCTAAGCTAACAACTGACTCATAAAACAGCTATTACTGTAATAATAAACACAATAAGAACTATAACAAAATGTGTATAGGCATATGATTTACGATACGTTTTTTCCTTCCCGATAAGGCATGTTTATTTAAGGAACAGTCATTTGTATTGTTTCAGTAAGAAATAACATATAACAAAATATGAGGAAATGATTCTATTTAACCGTAACCTTTTGTTTTTGAAACATTTGTTTGAATAAGTAACAAGGACCAGGAAGTGTTGGGGCCAGGCGTGGCGCAGTGGCACAAGCGTGTGACTGTAAACGACTGGTTGTGGGTTCGATTCCCACTCGAGGAGTGGAAATTATATTTCCATTTTCTTCGCTCTGGTGTCGAGGTAAAGCGCAGCGTTAAGTTCCGCCACTTAACACGCAAGCCTCCGAATTCGACGGAAAGTGGGGAACGGAGTGTCTTAACACTACGTCACAACGAAACACACTTTTGACCAGTAAGAGCTTCGCTACGCTCAGCTCAATAACAAATAAGTTCAAGTTAAGCTTTGTTTGACTTTTACACTGGGAAATGAATAATAATTTTATTTTTTTTCTCTGATAAAACACAGCGTTGAATTCCGCAACTCAACTTGCAATGTCTTCTTGATTTCGGACATAAAGTGGAAAGCGACATATACACGAAAAAAAATACGTCCAAATTTTTTTTTTTTGACTATCTGTTTGTTGCGTGAAGAACATCAAATGCATGTTATAAAAATTGTGTAATCGTCGTATCCAGGCGCATACACCTTTTTAAGCAAATCCGACGGTAAGTAATAAGTAAAAATATAGTTAAAATATTTTCTCACATTTGTACATGCAGGAGAAACTAGTTAAAAGTTGTTACGTAGAACAAGATATTTAAGTGGGAAACGGAGTGTTTTAACACTAGGTGCCCTCTGCCTTGCCTGCTGAGTGCGGGAGCACAGCGTGAAGCTAAAAAAAAGATATTTTTTCATTTACTAAATATTTGAAATATGAAGATTAATTGTGGGTTCGATTTCCACTCGCAGAAATGATATTTAAAATATGTTTTTCCTTTTTCTCTTCTACACTCCAGTAAAAAAGGAAAAGATGCTGCCTTAATTTGAATAATTAAAATAACAAAAACTATATAAAACAAAATTATCTTTTATTACTGTTAAATATTTTGACATCATAAAAACCCTAAAGATTTCAATTTCAAACAATCAAATATGTAAACATAAGCTATTTAATTATGATTATAATTATTATTTACCTGCGAGTGAATTCTACTGATAACGTGAGAAAAGTCTTATTTCAATACTGAAGTTTACTTCTATTCTATAAATACAACAAATATTTACTCTGAAACTGTATTTTATTGTCAAACAAAGCATAAATTAATTTGGTTATCACAAAATGTTATTTATTTTAAAGCAAATGTCTAATAATATATTTTTTTAGCTTCACGCTGTATCTCGCACACAGCAGGGTAAGCAGAAGGAACGTGTTAAGACACTCTGTTCTGCACTTTCTGCCGAATTCTAGAGGCATTGCGAGGAAACTCTCCACTTCTCGTGTGGGAATCGAACCCATAATCAGTCGCTTTACAGTCGCACTTTGTGCCTCTGCGCCACGACTGGCCCATATAGTGTTTTATTCATAGATTTTTCTTTTATGGCTTAGTCAGGGAAATATTAAGTAAGTAAGAACCAGTGACATTAAGAAGTGATTCTACATTACACTTTCAGAATATTTTAAACATTGTGGAACGTCAATAAAAGGCCAAGTTGGGAGACTGACTGGGCGTTTATTAACGGATAATAACGTACCCACATTTACAATATAATGTAACCACCCTACATCTTTCCCCCCTTAAACTTATATAATATTACAATCAAGGAATCTACAACTAACTTACTATTCTTCTACTATATACACATAAAAACATGATATCAATAATATAACAATAAAATAAGAACAACAATATTTACAATTAATTAATGTTTTTAGCCCTATTGTAAGAGCGTACAGCTCGCGCGGAGGCGCCGGGCGGCGGAGGACTCGGGGTGCGGGTTCTGTTAGTACCGGGGCTGCCTATTTGAGTTGATGACTCTTTTGACACCCCACTTTCTTTTCCCCTCTCACGAACCGATTCCTCCCCCACCGCGTCTTCAAAAGAAACTTCATTTTCACTATTTAATTTTTCTAGATCTCCCTTTAAAGTTGGTTTAAATAAAGAAAATCTATCTTTCTTAGGTTTCATTGGAATGATCTGATCTTGGTGTCTACGCCATAGCAAGTCATTCCCCACCTTAACTTTATATGACACCGGACCCGTTTTATGCGTAATATTACCTTCTATCCATTTAGGTGTTTTATCGGAATACCCTCGAACGAGAACGGGTTCGCCCACATTCATGTCCCTGTCCAAGCCCCCCTTGTTCCGAACCTGTCTTTCCTGGGCGGCCTCCACTACACTCGACACTTCGGGTCGGATGACGTCCAGGCGCCCGCGCAGACGATGCCCTAATAGTGCGACCGCGGGAGCGACACCCGTCGTCGCGTGCTCCACGTTTCGGTATTGAAATAAAAAAATCGATAACGCTTTGGTTACATTTTCCCCCTCATAAATAGCCCTTTTAATTACTTTTTTAATTGTTTTAACCGCGTTCTCCGCCGCTCCGTTACCTTGTGGCCTATACGGTGCCGAAGTTATATGTCGAATACAATTTTTCTCACAATAATTTTTAAAATCGTTAGACAAAAAAGGCGGGCCATTATCAGTTACGAGTTGAGTGGGTAACCCGAACCGAGCAAATATCGATCTAAATACCGCTATCGTAGATTCCGCGTCAGTGCGATTCATCGTGATTGCTTCAATCCATTTTGAATGTGCGTCAACCATAATTAAATATTTTATCCCCCCATATTCCGCAAAATCTGCGTGTATACGATGCCAGGGTTTTAAAGGAAATTCCCACGGATGCATAGCCGCACGGGGAGGTGCGTCCCGCACCGTGCCGCATGCTTCGCAAGATCGACTTAGGCTCTCAATCTCTCGGTCGAGATCCGGCCAATATACATAATTTCTAGCCAAATTCTTCATTTTATTCATGCCTAAATGTCCTTCATGAATTTCATTTAAAACCCGAGGCCTTAAAGATGGCGGTACGACTAATCGATATTTATATAGTATACACCCCAACTGAAGTACTAGTTCATCCTTACGCGAAAAATACGGCTGCTCTTCCACACAACTCGACACTGATGGCCACCCGAACAAAATATATTTTTTTATTTTACTTAATAATTTATCTTTATCCGTTTCTTTCTCGACCTCCGTGAAATTTACTGGCATAATGTCTCTAACTAAATGTACGTACTCGACTGTTTCGGTGTGGCGCCGCTCGTACTGCAACGGAAGGCGCGATAACGCGTCCGCGGGTGCATTCGCTGTCGATCTTACAAACTGTACCGAAAAATTATATCCCGATAATCGAGCAGCCCACCGCTGCAACCGACTGGCCGCTGTTTGAGGAATGCCCCCCTTTTTACCAAATATAAAAGTTAAGGGCTGATGATCGGTGCGTAATATAAACGAGCGTCCAAACAAATATTGATGGTGTTTTGTAATACCAAAAAATATAGCGAGCGCCTCTTTATCTAGCTGACTATAATTTCTTTCAGCGGAGTTCAAAGTCCTCGATACACAGCTGACTGGCCGCTCACTTCCGTCCGGGTAGATGTGGGCCAGCACCGCTCCTACCCCGTACGCACTGCTATCTACCGCGAGTACTAAAGGCCGTCCCTCTTCGTAATGCGCTAACACTTTGTCACTCGTGAGGATATTCTTCGCCGCTGAAAAAGCCTCTTCACACATTAAATTCCAATTCCACAACGATTCTTTTTTAATAATTCATGTAATGGTTGTAATAAAATACTCAAATTAGGAATAAATTTACCATAATAATTCAACAGGCCTAAAAAACTTTTTAATTGGGTCACATTAACAGGCCTAGGTACCTCACGAATCGCCTGGAGTTTCATTGGATCGGGGCGCAAACCGGTTTTATCAATAATGAAACCTACATACTTAACACTAGGTTCTAAAAACCTACATTTATCCAGTTTTACTGTAAAACCCATATCACGTAATCGTTCAAGTACTAACCGTAAATTACTTAAATGATCCCGTCGATTGACCCCGGTCACGCACACGTCATCTAGAAAAACAACCGTTTTAGGTATACCCCGAAGAGTCTCCTCCATTATTTTTTGGAATTTTTCTGGAATACACGATAACCCAAACGGGGTGCGACGATATGCGAATGTCCCTAAATGTGTCGTGATCGCGGTATACGGTTGGGAGCTTTCTGTTAAAAGAAGTTGTTGATAACTATTCTTTAAATCAATTTTCGAGTATTCCTCACCCCCGCTAAGCGTAGCGAACAATTCCTCAATGCGAGGAAGCGGATACGGGTCGCGTTTGAGCTTCGGATTAATAGTTATTTTATAATCTCCGCAAATTCGTATATCGCCGTTTTCTTTAATTACGGGAACAATCGGCGTACCGTAATCAGACGATTCCACCCGATAAATAGTGCCTTCCCGCTCTAACCGCTCGAGCTCATGTTCGACGCGCGCCTTCAACGCTAACGGAACCGGTCGCGCGCGCACGAACACCGGCGAACTGTCACACACATGCAAAGTAATAGATTTTTTACAAGTTCCGAGCTTATCGGTAAACACTTCTGGGAATTCGACCATCAGCTGACTTATGAATGAGTTGCTATTTAGATTTGCTAACATTTCTTGATTTTTAAATTTAATATTATGTATTTTAAGCATACGGAGCCATTCTCGTCCTAATAATGGTCGACCTCCCTTTCTAATTACATATAATTTACAAGATGAAACGGATACCTCATTAAATTTAAGATCTACATATATTAAACCTATAGATTCAATTTTCGAACCTACATAGGTACGTATATTTAACTGGTTTGCTATAAGATTTTTCCCATTAAAATACTGTCTATAAAACTCGTCACTAATTGTGGAAATTCGGCTTCCCGTATCAATTTCAAAGTCTATGGGTTTACCGTCCACCTCCACCGTAATAATATAAGGTACATCACCTGATCCGTCCACCAGCACGTTATAAAAGTCCTCATCCTCCGCATCACTTACGTAATTATGCCTCGATCCCGCTCGCCGGTTTGCTCGCACCTCTTTACACATTACTTTTAAGTGGCCCCGCACACCACACTCATCACAATTGTAATTAGCAAACCGGCACCGATCAGCCCGATGGGGTCGCCCACACCGCCAGCAACGATGCGAGCTGCTGCCGCCGCCGTCGCCACCGCCCGCCGAGCGCGACGCAACTGTCGCGCCGCCGCGGTGTCCTCCGCTGCCGCTGCCGCCCCTGGCTCGCGCCCCTCGCACGTCTGCCTGATGCAGGCCTTCGCCCGCCGCTGCGCCGTCGCTCGAACCCGCGACCACCGCGCTCGAGGCCGCGCCGGCCGCCGTGGCCGCGCTCACCTCCGCGTGTCGCTCGGCTGCCTCCAGCGCCAGAGCCAGCTCCACCGCCTCCTTGTATTTTATATTCCTTTCCGCGAAAATTCTCGATCTCATCGCTTCATTTGCTAAACCTGACACGAACTGATCGCGTAGGTTTTCCTCTAGATTTGCTCCAAAATTGCAGGTCGCCGCGAGATGTTTTAAACTTTGAAGATACTCGGTGAGTGGTTCACCGCCATTTTGCCTACGTAAACGAAATACGTGTCGCTCAGCAATTTCCGACCGTTGGGGTTCCAAATGCTCGGATACAAGTTTATTTAGGTCCTCGAACGATTTGGATTCTGGATGTGATGGTGAACATAAATCACACATAAGTGAATACGTCGCTTCGCCAACCACCGTAATGAGTAATGGCACCCACAGTTCTTCCTTGATTTCGTTCAGTAAAATGTATTGTTTAACCCGACGTATGTATGCAGGCCATTGTTTTGAGTTTAGGTCGAATGGTTCTAGTTTTCCGATGGGCATATTAATAAAATTCGCGTAAATTCGCCTCGTCGCCAGTGGAACGTCAATAAAAGGCCAAGTTGGGAGACTGACTGGGCGTTTATTAACGGATAATAACGTACCCACATTTACAATATAATGTAACCACCCTACACATTGCTTGTTTGGCAAACCATTACACTGCATTCTTAAAAAGAAATGAAAAATATGTTATTTTTTAATCTATATAAATTTTCCTAACTTGAGAATCGAACACACTACCATCAGCTTTATAGACAGATAGATACTTATTAAAAACACCTCATTATAGTATCTGAATGTAATAATGTATTGAGATCATAATCTTCTTTCAACTGCAATAAACTACTTCTAGAGAATTTGTATATAACAACAACAAAAAGAATAATGTGATTAAATAGATATTTAAAACAATACTAAAAATATACTACTTACAACTAAATAAACATATACATGTCATAGTAACATTTTTTTCTAACTTCAAGTTTCACCCGGAGTTTTTTCACTTAGTGGAGTTTCTTACATTCTCGCATTTTATGGTACATAGGAAGAACCTAGCCTAAGAATTACCTGTTTCTATTAGTGTTATGATTTTAGACTATTAATTTAGATAAAAAAATAATAGCGAAGTTTGATTGTCTTTAGAATGCTGTTCCTCCTGACGCAAAAGAAACGCAGAAGAAACGATGCTCTAAAGTATTCTTAATTAATTTTATTTAAATATATGTATTTCATTGTAACATTTTTTTTAATTCAAGTTTCTCCCTGAGTCTACTCACACAGTAGAGAAGGTACATGGAACATTCCTTACCAAGCCGAGAAGTTCTTTTGTGTTCATCTAAAAATACCCATTTATCCACGTATGGAATCGAGCCCACGACCATAACGTTTACATCCACTGCACCATTATGGCGTCCAACGTACATTAATTTAAAAACACATAATTTACAAATATCCACATTCAACTAAATCTTCGACTACTCCACGAAGCCTCTCATTGACGTTTTCATTAAAACCGACTGGTATTTCTGCTAACTTAACGGTACTCAAATCAATCCCATCTTCCGATGCAAAGAAAAATACCGCACCATAAACAATCACCATAAACCCATAATCGAACCATTCATAGTAAACCTTATCGAAATGTTCTCTAGAAAACACTTGTTCCACGTCCATGTTGAAATACTTTAAATATTGTTTTAATGTGTCAAAGTATAGATTTTTTAAATGGTTCAGGTGCTGCCTTCTGAATTTCTGGTCTGTGCTTGTGAAGATGAAGTATAAGAGATCTCGTACTGGACACCCGTATTCGATTAGTTGGTAGTCGACTACTACTACCTCGGCTGGTTTGCCGTCCTGTTAAGAAAGTAATATTACTTTTAACATGTTATTATGTGCTATGTACATATTTAGAAAAAAAATAGCTTCACGCTATATCCCGCACACAGCAGGGTAGGCAGAGGGAACCTAGTGTTAAGACACTCCGTTCCCCACTTTCCGCCGAATTCGGAGGCTTGCGTGTTAAGTGGCGGAACTTAACGCCGCGCTTTACCTCGACACCAGAGCGAAGAAAATGGAAATATAATTTCCACTCCTCGAGTGGGAATCGAACCCACAACCAGTCCTTTACAGTCACACTCTTGTGCCACTGGGCCACGACTGGCCACATACATACTTAGGAAATTGCAAAACTAATAAAAAAAAAGTTTAAAAGTTCAAACGAAGCGTAATTTGAACCTGACAGAGCGCGTACCGATTAACGAGTAAAACGCTTAGACGGTTTTTAAGAGGAGCAGGTTCGAATCCCGCTGCATTCAAATTTTTATACGTTTTTTAAAAATGTCTTTTTTTATATGTTACTTTCATAGTTTTAAATTGAAAAGCAGCTACATAGACAAGGAGGAATTCAAGAATCTAGTGTAAAGACTCTCTGTTCTCCACTTACAATACTGGAAATAGAATGCTATTTCAGGTATTAAGTGACAGAACTCAATGCTACACTTCGGTTACCAGAGCAGGGCAATACTTACCACACAGGGCAAGAAAACATGAATTAAAATCCTACTAAGGTTCATAATGTTCTTAAATTACATACACAAGCATTGTTACCAACTAGTCTATATTCTCCAAATATTTTTCTTTGTTTTTTTTTTTGAGCTTCACGCTGTATCCCGAATCCAGCAGGGTAGGCAGAAGGAACCTACTTTCCACCGAAATCGGAGGCATTGCGTGTTAAGTGGCGGAACTTAACGCCGCGCTTTACCTCGACACCAGAGCGAAGAAAATGGAAATATTAAATATTTCTACTCCTCGAGTAGGAATCGAACCCACAACCAGTCGTTTACAGTCACGCGCTTGTGCCACTGGGCCACGACTGGCCACTTCTCCAAATATTAAAATATTATAAAACTTAAACTTCTTAATTTAACTCATACTCACTTCCTCTCTCACCAAAACATTGTTCATCCTGTAATCCATGTGAGACAGGGCACACTTAACTGACGTTTGATCTCTATTAAGTCTTGGATACTTTTCTAATATCACTGGCAAACTGTTCTCAACTTTACGTTTAATTTCACCCTCGAAAAGATTAGCAATATATGCGCAAGAATTCTTCATCAACGCTTTCCAATCTTCATCATATTTGAAGGAGTGCTCCAAAGGTTTTATTTTCCTCTCGAAATATTCCGGCATTTTCTCTTCTATGACGAATGAAAGTCCGTGGAATTTCGCCATTTCTATAACACTCAGTTCTGCGTATTTCAACGGTATACTTCTCATCCTGTCGTACGTTTTGAATCCTTTTGTAGCTAAATTTTCTAAAATTATCGCGTTGTCGTCAGTTTCGTCATACGATTTGGGCATTCTGAACCTCTCTTCTGTAGGCACATTGGCTTGATCTTGCAGAAAGGTGAAAATTTTCGATAACTTGCTGTACATAAATTCTTCTTTATAATACGCTTCGTTGATAGAGAGGAATTGAAGATTTTCTAGTACAATCTTCTGTTTGACAAATATGTTGTTTTCTTTCTCGCACTCAGCTGTCTCTCCTTTTATGTTTATTTCGTATAACTCAGCAAGGAAGTTCCCACCGCCGGTGTTCAAGTCTCTAACTTCAACATTACAAAGAATATAACCTTCGCTTCTTATAATTTTCTTCATTGAATTCTGCAGTTGTGGGGAGAGATCTTGAAATCCTTTAGAAGAATCACTGAAGTCACAAGAACAGCAATTGATAGTAGACTGCATTTTGATTGTTAGTTGCACAAATAATGTAATTAGTTCAGTAGCTGGTATTCCAATTTATACTAAATGAGTAGTAGTAAAGGCTCGTTTACAATAAATTATCAAATAATAAATTTACAATTAAACATTTTTTTTTTTAGCCTCACGCTGTATCCCGCACACGGCAGGGTAGGCAGAGGGAACACCAGTTTCCGCCGAATTCGGAGGCTTGCATGGTAAGTGGCGGAACTTAACGCCGCGCTTTACCTCGACACCAGAGCAAAGAAAATGGAAATATAATTTTCACTCCTCGAGTGGGAATCGAACCCACAATCAGTCGTTTACAGCCACACGCTTGTGCCACTGGGCCACAACTGGCCACTGGCATGACTTGGCACACACAATATTATAAGAAATTATTAAATGAAATATTTAATATTTCATTTTATTCGCTCTGGTGTCAAGGCAAAGCGCGGCGTTGAGTTCCGCCACTTAACGCAATGCCTCCAGAGTGAGGCAGGCACCTGAGGAACGGAGTGTTTACTAGGTTCTCTCTGTATACTGTGTGCGGGAAAATTAATTTAAAAAAAGTTCAAAACCTTTGGACCATGTAGGTGTAATAAAACCTATACGGACGAAAAGCTATAAAATTTTCTACAGTTTATGAAGAGAAAAAATGCATTTTTTTTTAAAACAACCATCTTACGTTTAGCTACTAAAATAAATATTAGGTACATATTCTACCATGAGTTCTTCTATTGTGTAAAGTAACATACATTTTGTCATAGTAACGGATAGATATATTAAGCGTCAATTGGTAGTAATTATTTCTGCTATAAGTACATTTGAAAGAAAATTCATATGATTACAAAAATACATTTTTAGAAATCGTTAAAAATTTGAACGCATCGGGATTTGAACCCATGCGTCTTGAAAACCGCCCAAACGCTCTTACCGCTAAGTCATGCGTTCTACTACCAGCTGCGTCGAAATTCTTATTAGCATCTCAAACACTGTTTGGGTAGCAGAAATTTGTAAAAATCTCTCTACAATAATCTCTTATTTTTATGTTTTCTAAAATTTTTCAATTTCCTTAATATGTGAATAACACTTTAAAACGGAAAAGATATTTAGAGAAAAAGACTTAGAAAACGTATAAAAATTTGAACGCAGCAGGATTCGAACCCGCGCCTCCTGAATACAGTTCAGGCGCTCTCACCACTAGGCCATGCGTTTTACTGCGTCGAAATTCTTATACGCTTTATTACAACTTATTTTTATTGTTAGCTTCTCTGTCGAGAGATTTTTACAAATTTTTACTACTCTATTCTACGAACAATCGTTTGGCAAGAGATAATGCTATTTATTAAATATTCTTACACATTTTTAAAGTGTTATTCCACACTTAAGATTTTAAAATGTTAAAATTTAAAACTATATGCTTACACCTTTAGCAATGTAAAGTTAACTCAAATTCTGCAAGTCAACACATAATAGGCAAATAAGATAATTTACTTACCAATATTTATAATTTCTCTACATTTGCTTGTTTAATTTATATACATAATTTAATATTTATATAACTAAATATAAAAGTGAAATACAAAGGAATGAGTGGAAGGAAGTCAACACGTGTGTTTGTACATAATATTTGTATAGTACCTACTCGTACACTGCGTCGATGTCAAAGGCTTATAATGTGGGCTGAAAATTTCCATGACTTGTATTTCTACCGGATAACGGAAAATGTATATGATTTTGGGGTAAATTCTTTAATTTTTATGATATTAAATATAACTAGGGTCCGTCGTGGCACTGTGTTACATCGTCTAATTGTAAATCCGGTGATGGTTACGGGTTCGATTCTCAATCGAGGAAATGATTATTTAAATTCAAATTCAAAAAAATATAAATAAATATATATAGTAAAAATATAAACACAAACAATTAGAAGTAGTATAAAAAAACGGTAAAAGGAGTGAAGCTCATCGTATGCTGTGAGACTTGTCTCCGCTGAGTTTCAGCATCATCCCTTTTCTTATAAACTAAGTAAGTAATACCAAGAAAGATGCAACAAAAAGTAACAAAATACTACATAAAAATACACAATAAAACAAAAGCAATCAAAAGAGAAAAATCATTTCTTCGCTCTGGTACCAAAGGTAAAGCGTGACTTTGAGTTCACGCAGGGTTTCGTCTTCGGCAGTGAAGACAGAGTGTCTTAACAGTGGGTCTTTTCTGACTACCCCGCTAGGGATAAAATGTGACAATGTGTATATTCTAAGGAAATTAACCAAGTTAAGGTGATTGTGGGGCCAGTCGTGACGCCGTAGCACAAGCGTGTGACTGTAAACAACTGGTTGTGGGTTCAATTCCTGCTCGAGGAGTGGTAATATTTAATATTTCCATTTTATTCGCTCTGGTGTCGAAGCAATGCGCGGCGTTAAGTTCCGCCACTTAACACGTAATGCCCCAGAATTCGACGGAAACTGGGGAACGGAGTGTCTTAACACTAGGTTCCCTCTGTCTACCCTGCTGTGTGCGGGATATAGCGTGAAGCTAAAAAAATAGACACAAAAAAAAAAGCATAAACAAAATACACAAAAAGAAAAAAAAGATGATTGTGTCATAGTTCCAACTCGCAGATACTTTTTTAGCTTTTTCTGTGTACACTTATCAGTCAGTTAATCTATCAATATAAAAAAATCTTGAACGTCCAATTTGACTTCATCTCATGCATTGAAATCAATTTGCTTTTAAACATTTTTTTTATTTATTTTATTATGTTTTTGTATTTTTAATCAAATAGCTTTTTAAGGCTCTAAGTAATTTAAGGTCATCGTGGTGCAGTGGGATAACCTCCGGCTGAAAGAGTGATGGTTGTGAATTCGATTCCCATTAGAGGAAATGATTATATTTTAAATATTCTTATTTTCCCACTCTAAGACAACTCTGCCACTCAACATATAATAATTTGAATTTAGGCGAAAAGTGGAGAACAGATTTTTTTGATACTACAATCTTGCTATACAGGAAAAAGCATGAGCCTGAAACTGTAAACTATTCCCCTATTTTTGGATACACAAATAGAACGAGGACTGTAACTGTCTTCAGAAAGCTGTTATATGATGCAGAGATGATGCTTTCTCACGCATAGAATGATACATGGAGTGACGTAACCGATACTCAATTTTACCAATGTTACAGTAAGAATGCCAAAAAGTTAATTATCAATTTCGAATTTAATTTTTGTAGTAATAAAAAAAATACTACAATAAATACTACAAATTTGCAAAGTCTACGAAAGTTTAAATTGTTAATAATGAAGTTTGTCTAAAAGTTTGTTTTCAATTTCTTAAATGTAGACAGTCTAATAAGACTGCGATAATATCTAATTTTCTAGATATATATATTGGAAAAATCCCATTTAAGCAACCAATTTAAATACTAATCTGTTCTTAAATACTAATCTGATCTGTAGCTTCACGCTGTATCCCGCACACAGCAGGGTAGGCAGAGGGAACCTAGTGTTAAGACACTCCGTTCCCCACTTTCCGCCGAATTCGGAGGCTTGCGTGTTAAGTGGCGGAACTTAACGCCGCGCTTTACCTCGTTACCAGAGCGAAGAAAATGGAAATATAATTTCCTAAATCTGTTGTTTTCGCGATTACAACATATTCGCGGTTACTACAATCGCGTATATTTTTGGTCGAATACCATAAATATACGCGAATAATCCGGTTATAAATAGTTTCATTTCAATTTAAATAATATTGATCCTTAAGTCAGTGAACTTCGTAATAAATTCGATTTCCAGATAACATCTGTCGTTTACATATCACGTATAGTGCTTTAACGAACTGTTTGTTCCCGCTGCACGGCGATGACTCCTAATGTGATTAGGAAGGGACACAAAACTGATTAGAATGTGTAATGTTTAAGTTGATAGTGGGTTCGAATTCAGAATGACAAAAATATCGTCGTGGCACAGTAGTGCATTTGATTGCAAATTTAATGGTTGTGGGTTCTATTTCCAGCCGGAGGAATGATTATATTTAAATTATTTTCATTTTTAGGGGCAAGTCGTGGCGCAAAGGCACAAAATGCGACTAAAGCGACTGGTTGTGGGTATGATTCCAACTCGAGGAGTGGAAATATTTAATAAATTCCATTTTCTTCGCTCTGGTGTCGAAGCAAAACGCGGCCTTAAGTTTTGCCACTTAACACGTAGTGCTTCCGAATTCGATGGAAAGTTTTTAACGGAGTGTCCTAACACTAGGATCTCTCTGCCTAAGATAAGAAGATAAAAAGCCGTGCTGAATTTCGCTACGTAATATGCAAGTTAGTATTCTTATGCGGTACGTACACAAAGTTTTCTCTGACTGGAAGCATGGTGATTTGCGGGAAAGAGTGCTTAGCTATATAATTTGTTTAATGAAATATCATAAAAAGGCCGTAATTGCGCAGTAGCACAGCATTTGCCTGCAAGTGTAATGGTAATGGGTTCAATTCGAATCTTAGAGGATTAAATTTATTTCTTCACTCCACTGCATAAGACTAAGTGCGGTATTGATTTCCACCACGCAATATTCTTTTTTTTTTTTTTCAGCTTCACGCTGTATTCCGCACTCAGCAGGGTAGGCAGAGGGAACCTAGTGTTAAGACACTCCGTTCCCCACTTTCCGCCGAATTCGGAGACATTGCGTGTTAAGTGGCGGAACTTAACGCCGCGCTTCACCTCGGCACCAGAGCGAAGAAAATGGAAATATTAAATATTTCCACTCCTCGAGTGGGAATCGAACCCACAACCAGTCGTTTTACAGTCACATGCTTGTGCCACTGGGCCACGACTGGCCACGCAATATTCAATTTCCCAAATTCATGCGGTACGTGGAGAAAGAGTGTCTTGACACTAGTTTCTCTTTGACTACCCGTAATGAAGCTGAAAGCTTTTTACTAGTCGAAATCACAACCATGGTGTACATTCAGACTTAAATTAACTAATTATATAAACTTTAAACTACATGCATAATGATGTCTCCTAACGTAATCAAGAAGGGACTGAAAACTGATTAGAATGTGTAAATATATACAAATTGGGCATCGTACATTCAAATTTGTATAATATAATTCATTTAAAATAAAGTTGTTTATTTCGTATTTGATTAGTTGTTTTCGCATTTATTAATTTTTTTTTAGCTTCACGCTGTATCCCGCACACAGCAGGGTAGGCAGAGGGAACCTAGTGTTAAGACACTCCGTTCCCCAAGCACCGCCGAATTCGGAGGCATTGCGTGTTAAGTGGCAGAACCTAACGCCGTGCATTGCCTCGATACCAGAGTGAAGAAAATGGAAATATTAAATATTTCCACTCCTCGATTGGGAAACCCACAACCAGTCATGACTGTAAAAGACTGGTGTTTGTGCCACTGCGCCACCACTGGCCCCAAATTGTTAAATAATCGAAATTTTAATAGAAATACAAAAGCAAAGCAAGCAAAGAGGTAGTTTTACTTCAAGCAGTAATCGAACACGTAATCTGTAACATTAATGTATACAAAGTACGTAATACATCCAAAGACGATAGTATTTTATTTTTAGTTTTAAATGGTGGCCAGTCGTGGCCCAGTGGCACAAGCGTATGACTGTAAACGACTGGTTGTGGGTCCGATTCTCACTCGAGGAGTGGATATTATATTTCCATTTTCTTCGCTCTGGTGTCGAAGCAAACCGCGGCGTTAAGTTCTGTCACTTAACACGCAATGCCTCTGAATTTGGCGGAAAGTGGGATGCGGAGTGTCTTAACACTATGTTCCCTCTGCCTACCCTGCTGTGTGCAGAATACAGCGTGAAGCAGTTTTAAATGTTTAAGTCTTTCCACATAGCCGGGTAATATTACCCGGTTATGTGAAAAGGTAGGCAGAGGCCTACCCTGCTGTGTGCGGGATATATATAGCGTAAAGAAAAAAAAGAAATTAAATTATATATTCTTTTGTTCATATGAGCAAACCTAGTATCAAAACACTCCCATTCGGGTACGATAATTTGAATATTAAGTAGCGGATCTCTACACTCCACATTGTTTTGTTCACGAGAGCAGAGAAATAAAATTAATTAAATCGTTGGTACGATTTAATTAATTGATGTCCCTTCTTAATTGTGGGTTCGATTCCCACTCGGTGGTCGGAGTGGGAATCGAACCCACAACCATTCGCATTTAGTCAGCCAGACGCTGTCCTACGATACAATGGCCTTATATTTTTACCTTAAAAATCTAAAAAAGCTTTAAAATAAAAGCTTTAAAGATATTTATTATAAAGTAAGAAAATAATTTCTTATAATAATCTTCCACTTAATTCTAAATTGCTATTTCATGAAAAAAATATATTATAATGGACTGTGAGATCAAATGTTCACTTGAAACACGTAAATTATTCTCGTAATATAAATCGTCTTCGCCTGTTTATTTTAATAATGCCTTAAAATATAACTGATTTAAATATACTTTGTTAGTAAATTATGTATTCTTTTAAACATTTTTAAAGTGTTATTCCACACTTAGGAAAATTGAAAAAGACATTTAAAGAAATGCTCAGTGGTGAGAGCGCCTGAACGGTATTCAGGAGGCGCGGGTTCGAATCCCGCTGCGTTCAAATTTTTATACGTTTTCTTTAAATGTCTTTTTTTATATATTCTTTTTTAACTACCCACACTTTATAACATGATAGTAAACGCAACGCACGTAATTATTGTATTCACTTCTGTCGTCTGGTACGTTTACAATACGCGGCATAGAATTCCGTCACTTAACAAGTAATGTCTCGATTTTCAAACACTCTGTTCCCCACTTTCCGCCGAATTCGGAAGCATTGCGTGTTTAGTGGCGAAACTTAACGTCGCGCTTTGCCTAGGACACCAGAGCGAGGAAAATGGAAATATATTTCCACTCCTCGATTGGCAATTGAACCCACAACCAGTCGTTTACAGTCACGTTAGTGCCATTGGCCCCAAAAAAATATAAAATTTATAATTATAGTTTAAAATGACCCGAAAGTGGAAAACAGAGTCACATGTCACTAGATTCTCCATATAATTAAGAAAACAACCACTATAAAAAAATAACAATTAAAATAAGTAACAACCATCTTTTCCCTGAGGGAAAGACATTCATCACGTAGACTATAAAACGATTGGTGGGAGTAAGACCGACTAATACGTCATTAGCGCCGGTTGGATTACTCGGGCTTTTTCCCTAAATGTTTTCTTAGATTTGTTAGAGCTAGGGTTCACGTTGCGTGGATTATCTATTTTTTCTTTTTGCTTCACGCTTTAATAATATGACGCTTTAATAATATGAATAAAGCACTAAAACAAAGCTTTGCGTCAAGCGGAAAGTGACATTATGAGTTGAATGGTGGAACTCAACGCCGCGCTTTATCTTATCATCGGACTTAAAAAATAATATATACTTTGCTTTCCATAAATTTGATTCCCTTAAATAGCAATCGATCCCACAACCATCGCGCATGCAATCGAACACTTTCATATTACGTCACTGTAGCTTCTAGTTATTACTCTACTGGCGGCCCGCACGCGGCTGTTTCGGTATATTGCAACCCGCGGTGGTGGATTTTAAAAAATAAAGTAGCCTATGTTTAGCCTTAGATTATTAACTATATATATGCCAAAATTAATTACAATCGATCAAGCGGTGTAGATTTTACATATGAACTTTCATCCCCTATTTCAACCGTTTAGAGGTTGATTTTTGAAAAAGTAAGTAACATATGTTAGACCCAGTCATTTTTACTACTTTCATTCTAAATTTCATCCAAATCGGACCAGTAGATTAGCCGTGAAAGCGTGACAGACAAACACACAGACATTCGCCTTTATAATATAATTGTATGGATAACCTAATACAACATTTGCCATGAAAACAGTCATAATTAATATTATGTTTCTTTTTATTCATATTATGCTTCTTTTTATCGGTCAAATTTCTACATAAACACAATTTTTTCACACTTTCCTTACCAATAAAAACAAGAAGCTGTCGAGCATTGACGCAGTCGTTGCCTCCAAAAGTCGGCGGGAAATGGGCATCGGAGTGTCTTATCACTACGTTTTCTCTGTTTAATCCAATATGCGTTGAAAAGCGTGGAGCTGAAAACAATAATCTCACTAAATCATTTACATTGACTAAACAAAGGCAATTCTTCTTCATTTTCCTACCTGAATGCAGCCCTACGTAATACCCGCGAGACGTTATCGGTCTAACACTTGTCGTGATTTATATCAGCGATCGGCGGATTAGAAGCTCCACGCGGTTTACAGCTCCTCGGGGATTCCCACGATAATGGTCTTTCGGGTGTTTTCTAATCTGTTTTATTGACTAGTGAGGATAACTAGGGAAAAACAAACGAAATGTTAGAAAAAAAGTGACTTCAAGCTTTTTACCACTTAGGAAAGTGTAAGAGAGCTTAGTGTCAAATCACTTCGCTCACTGTTTTTTGCCTGAATTTGAGATATTAAGTTTTAAGTGGCCGCCCTTTGTCTTACAAGACTGACTTTAATTACAATTGTTATTAAAACATAATCATTCCCCCTGGGTAAGGAATCGAACTCAAAACATAGAGATTACAAAAAGACACTATACCACTGCGCCATTGTAACCTTTTAGAAAGTAACGAGGAAATGAACAAACATTGTAATGGATATAGTATTAAAATTTGAACAATCAGATTTGTGTGATTTTTTTTCGAAAATCTTACAAAATTAGTGAGCAATATCATTTTCATGCTAATTTGCCATTATATATGTAAAGGCCATTGTAGCACTGTGCGATTGGGTCCACCTGTATCCAACTGTACTGAACTGATACTTGTGAGTTTGATTCCCACACGAAAGAATTAGACAAAGGGAAACTAATAAAAACAATGTAAGTAACAATTTATTTTTCAATTAAAAAATTATTTATACTCTATATATATACTAGGAACTGCCACTTTACTCTGCATGGCGGGAAGAGCTGAGCGAAGTGCATATTTAATGTTATTACATGTTAAAAAACGTTTGTAAAGCAAACACGTAACACTTAACGCTCCACTAAGTTTATGGGCAAACTCTCCTAAGTTTATGGGCACTTTTTGACCATTTATTCAAAAACTACAATTGCAATTGTCACCAAAAAACTTCACAGCACACAAGACACTGTGCTCGATATCCCTGTCAGATTTCAGAGGTGTACTACAAATAGTAAGAGCTCAGCACAATAATCATTATTTTCAGCTAAGTATATATATTCCAAACTGAAATTTGTTATTTTCTCTAATTAATTAATATAAAATGATTACTAATTAATAAATAAATAATATTTCTCTTGTTCGTATCTTTACCAAGAAGATATTATCTTTAAAATAATACTTTAATTATTATGTAGAAACAAATAGATTATTTGTTTCCAGTTTGTGGCCAGTCGTGGCCCAGTGGCACAAGAGTGTGACTGTAAACGACTGGTTGTGGGTTCGATTCCCATTCGAGGAGTGGAAATTATATTTCCATTTTCTTCCCTCTGGTGTCGAGGTAAAGCGCGGCGTTAAGTTCCGCCACTTAACACGCAAGCCTCCGAATTCGGCGGAAAGTGGGGAACGGAGTGTCTTAACACTAGGTTCCCTCTGCCTACCCTGCTGTGTGCGGGATATAGCGTGAAGCTATTTAATTTTAATTTAAATAGATTATTCTCAAGAGAAATGATACAATTTACAAACATATTTGATAAATTCCTGCAAGAAGCTGAACTTAATTCAATAGTAAAGGAAGTGGGCAGACTATGAACTCTCCTTTGTCATTATAACGATTGTACGCTGAAGATATAAAAACACTTGAAATGTCAGTTCTGATGTTTTAATTGTTAATCTGAAAGATTTCTAAAATATTTCGTTAAGACTTAATAAAATTAAGGGAATACTTATTATATATTAATTTTTAAGTTTGTTATATTATATGCTTATTCTAACCGCCCGCTCGCCGCTTCGCCGCGTGAACTATTTCGTTATATTGCAACGCTCGGCGGCGCATTTTTAAAAAAATAAAGTAGCCTATGTTTAAGCTTAGATTTATGCCTAGATTTATGCCAAAATTTATTACAATTGGCCAAGCGGTTTAGAATTTTCATATAAACTTTCATCCTCTATTTCAACCCATTAGAGGTTGATTTTTGAAAAAATAAGTAACTTTAGTTAGACCCAGTCACTTTACTACTTCTATTCTAAATTTTATTCAAATCGGACCGGTAGATTAGCCGTGAAAGCGTGACAGCCAAACACACAGACTTTTTTTTGACTGTAAACGTCATTGATAATGGATCCTCACTCGTTGAAATAATTAAATTATTTTAATTCCTTAGCTCTGATAAGGCAAAACGCGGCGGTGAGTTCCACCACTCGCGGAAAATAAAGAACAGAGTGTCTTAACACTAAGCTCTCTCTGCCTACCCTGCTAAAAATTGATGCTAAAAAAATGCGCTGTCACATTACAAGAAAACCTGGCCGCCCTCTGGACGCGATCTGTTGAAAAGGAGGCAGCTTCAGTTGGTCTCGGCTGGCAAGACCTGGAAGCTGTCGCACAAAATCGTGAGCAGTGCAAATCCCTTCTACGAGCCCTATGTCCCTGATGAGGGATAAAAAGACGACATCAATTTCTAAATTATAATCAATTTTCGTTGCTTTAAAAGAATATTGAATATTGCTTAGAAAGATAGTTTAAGAATATTTTATTGTATACAGAATATTAAACGATATTTTTTCTATTCACTCAGTGATGCCATAAGTCATGCCGGAGGCAAAACATGTCATTTGTTTTACGTATAACAAGTAATTCTGTTAAGTTAAATATATTTAAAACTTGCGTACCTACATAATAAAAAAGAAATCATTGTTATTAACTTCATTAAATTAAATATTTTATTGAAATTATTTATATATATATATATATATATATATATATATATATATATATATATATATATATATATATATATATATATATATATATATATATATATATATATATATATATATATTTTTTCATTTATTTGTAAAGTACAAATTCTAAGCTAGGTAAGAACTCGATGTACTCGGTTCTATTATACTCCACTTTTTGTTAGTATTTGTTATCGTAAAATATAAAATCTACGATACGCTAATAAGTTTGAGGTTCGACTAGATATTAAGAGGCTTCATGCTTTTTTCCACATAGTCTGAAAGGTAGTCAGAGAGGACCTAGTGTCAAGACATTTCGTTTCCCACGTACCGCCCAATTAATACAGCACATTGAGTGACGAAAATTAATGTTAGATTTTAAAATATAATAAAAATTATATTTTAAAGTAAAACAAGAAGGTTTAATGCAGAATTTCAGCCATTTACGCATAGTATTTCTGGTTGTTAGTTATTTGTTACAAATTTGCTACGGAAGACTTTTATGTCATCCAACTGAATTATTAAAATCCAGTATGTTTGATATTGAAAAAAAAATAGAAACTTATAAACATTTCAACATAGCAGGAGTCATATCCGATCCTCTTGGAACCATGTAAACGTTCAGACCGCTAAGCTATAATTTTTACAAACTTCTACCGTTCAAAGATTTTACGAATAGTCGTACAAAGGCTATTTAGTAAATACATATATTTAACAAAAGTAAAAAAGTGTCCTCCAAATTCCTAGGAAATCGAAAAACACAAACACAAAGAAACAAAAATAAGTTGTAATAAGGCGTATAAGAATTTCAACGCAACTAGTAGTAGAACGCATGGCTTAGCAGTCCGAGTGCCTGGACGGTTTTCATGAGGCGCGGGTTCGAATCCCGCTGCGTTTAAAATTTAAAGTTTATAGGTTTTCTAAATGTCTTTATTATAAACGTTTAACACTTCAAAAATCTCATCTAGTAGTTAAATATCTAGTATAGAAGTACTCGTAGTATGTTACAACGTCGCCGCCTAGCCTCGTAAATCTGCGCGTGCGCATTGTCCATTCAATGAGCCTAACGTATACCTCTTTGTTTTCATGATAATATACAACGATTATTAAACATGATTTGTGCTGTAGGGAGACTAGACTAGTAGACTGTGTGAGGTTTAATGGTATCATTTATATATGTATGTATGTATCTAATATATAATGCTATACAATGAATAGAATTCGTTAATGAATTTTAAAAATATAAGTTTATCTTACCTCTGGGGGATAGGTAAAGAATTAAATTCCTATCCTCCACTGCTAGATAGCGTCCCGAAACGAGTAACCCAGTAACTTGTTAGAGATTCGTTCTACGACCGTCTTGCGACTACTATCGTGTCAAAAACGAATTGCCAAACATTGATGATGTGTTCCAGTTCGATGACATGTGAGACAGTCAGCCAGCCAAGAGAATAGCTCTCTATTTTCTCCCAACCTTCTCCCTCCTTCGCCCTCAAGACTGGCAACGCTGGGTGCGTTGGCAGTCAACCAGCAACTCCTCTAGTGTGTGGGCGAAAAACGTAACTACTTACAATCAGTTGGTCTTCCACTTGTTTGCCTCGTTTTTGTATATACGTAACTTATTTCCCATTTTGCGGAACGGGAAGTAAAGTGCTAACTATGAGTCAATCTATTTCACACTTCCGTGCTTGAGTATCACTAACCCCATTACTACGTTAATTACGTATAGTAAGAATTAAATTCGATTTAATTTCACCTATTTTGAAGAAACCCACCGCAGATAAATGATGTTATTATGTGTAGTAGAATTCAGGCCAAAGGACAATCATTTACACCAATTTACAAAAAATCAATCTCAATAGTTCAATCTCTCGATGTCGAACGGAAAGTGGAGAAGAGACTCATAACACTAGGTTCTCTTAGAGACTCTCTTACGCGGTAAATATAACATATTTTAGTCATATATAACGAAAATGTAGTTGCCCTACCTTATTTTGAACCCGTCTTGGAATTACTTACCTATGAATAATCTAAAAACTACATACTAAAAACATCTTAATTCTTAGCCAATTTAGTGCCTAACAGAAAAATATTAAAATATTTTAGAAATGACTGACACAAGGTACGTTAGTACCTTGTGTCACATTCTCGTTGTGATTAGAAAAAAAATACAAAAAAAGAACTTATCATTTTAAATAAAATAATTTAACTTAAGACAGTGGCACAAGTGTGTGACTATAAGCGAATGGGTGTGGGTTTGATTCCCACTCGAGGAGTTTAAATATGTATTTAATATTTCCATATTCTTCGCTCTGGTGTCGAGGCAAAGCGCGGCGTTAAGTTCTACCACTTAACACGCAACGCCTCCGAATTTGGCGGAAAGTGGGGAATGGAGTGTCTTAACACTAGGTTCCCTCTGCCCTACCCTACTGTGTGCGGGATACAGCGTGAAGCTAAAAAAAAACTTTGACTGTACTCATATACCACATATGTAAAATAACTTTATATACTGCAAAGTATTTGTGACAGGCATTCCATTACACACATTCGTCTGGTGCACGACATAATGGCTGAGCAAATTATAATTATGCGGATAATTACTCTAAGTAACGCTGTTTCGCGAGTATGCATGCCTCTTGACCGAGTACCGTTAGTTGACATCATAAGTGGAGAAGACTAAAATGTATGGAAAAATCCATGTGAAATATGTTTTCTTAAGGTATTTTAAGGCTATTATGGTGCAGTGGGACTGCATCTGGCTGTGGTTGTGAGGTCTGATGGTTGTGTGTTCGATTCCTAGACGGGGAATGATTTTTTTAAATATTATTTTCATTTATCGGCTCTGAAGACAAGACAATGCGCAGCTTTGATTTCCACTCAACACTCAAATGTCTTGATATGACTATTAAATTCTCTCTGTCTACTTTGCTATGAAAAACTAAGTTGTTCTGCTCTCCACCTTTCATCCCGGATCAGATATTAATACTACGTTTCGTCTAAACAAAATTATGGAGTAAATATCAAACCAAAATCAACCACTTGTACTACACTCCCAACTACCCAACAACCATTAAATGAAATTAACTATAAATAAGATGTTGGAATATCAAATAATTATAGTTTGTCAATTATAGGCAAAAATTAATCTTTCAAACATAGAAAGTGATTTTACTTCGCTATCGGCTTTGCCGCCAATTTTATTGTTTTATTATCTGTTCTTCGAGCGATGAACCGATAACCGATGGGGAGTAAAGGTTCTGGAGTGGCGACCACGAACCGGAAGGCGCAGCGTTGGACGGCCCCCCACAAGGTGGTCCGATGACCTCGTCAGAATTGCGGGAAATCGCTGGATGAGGGAGGCAAACGATCGTTCTAAATGGCGTACTTTGGGGGAGGCCTATGTCCAGCAGTGGACGTCCAATGGCTGATGATGATGATGATGATGATTATCTGTTATATATTATCTACGATGAGCAGTCTTTTATAGAGGTTTTATTTTGGTTTTCGGTTTAATATCATAATAGTTTAAAACCGAACTGTCTTTTTATTTACCCCTAACCTCCTATATAAGATGAACAAATTATTTTAAAAAACGAAACTATATGAGTAAGAAAAACGCTTATTTTTTTCCAATCAATCAAGTCTTAAATTATTTTCCTGGGCAAGGACAAATTGTTTAAAATTATTAAATATATAGATACAGATACACATAAGAAAAGCGTGTTAAAAAAAGTAATATCTCCAATACAATTTCGACACCACACCCTCAATTCCAACCAATGGGGTTAGTTAGATTCCAACCCTTATTTTTGACGGCGGCCTCAAAAAGGCCCAAAGAATAGCTGCCAATATCCTTAGGCCTGTAAACATGTACGTAGTTTGTTCGGTCCCCAATATCGAAGCAATAAAGTCCATATCTAACTTTTCCTATTTGTTTAGACCTACGCCGAATGTTTTGCGTTTCAATGAGATTTTCTAATGAAATACGCATAACTATGTTATGTATATATGATATACTATGATTAATTTTTGACTTTGCTTGTGAAATTTTAATATTTTTTATATTATATAGCGGGGTAGTTATTTTTTTATAATTCTATTTTATCACTCTACGTACATAATGTCTGTACCTTTTTTAACATGATTCTTGTTTTATCATATGCAATACATTTTTTTTGTTTACAATTTAAGTAATTAATACTAAGATTTACAGAATATACCCTAAGAGAGTCCAGTTGTTACAAAAATTTTAGTTACCTGATTCCATTTTTTACAACTTATGATATAAATATTAAACGCAACCTAAGTTAGGTTGCGTTTAATAAGTGTATAAATACTACTATTTCTTGCATCTATTACATATGTTTATTACTACAAAAAATTGACCTATTTTTTTTATTTAAGTACAGGGTGTGGATGGTATTACCGCTATAGTAGTGGATATTAGCGGGGTAGTCAGAGAGAACCAAGACAACACACTTTATTATCGACTTTTTGTCCCAAATGTTTGTTAGTATTATTTTAATTAATTAATTACAAGTGTTAGTTCATGCCGTCCTTCATTTATATTATTTAAGGTATGGTATAAAAGAACCCATTCACATTTATTTTACGATACCGGATACAGGCAAAATTTCTATATAATCATTCATCTAAGTGAGAAACAATCTCAAAATACTCGCGTATATGGTCAGTGCAAAGTGATAATTCTTTAAAACGTCAATAATACACATAAAATCATGTAAATTATTTTTTTAATCTATTATTAATATACTGAACCTAGTGTTAAGACACTCCATTCTTCATTTTCTGCCGAAGGAGGTATTACGTGTTGAGTGACGGAACTCGACCGTGCTTTGCTTAGAAACCAGAGCGAAAAAATGTCATAATAAAAATTCTTTAATTAAGGAATCGAACCCACAACCAATCCCGTTTAGTTACATTCTGTACCCCTGTGCTACGACCGCATCTGTTAATATACTCTTCAAATATTATTGAACACATTGCTTTCAAATTAACAAGACTTCAAGGACTTTATCCAAATACCTTCATCCAGCTAAGTCAAGAAAATAGGAAAAAAAACCATACAACACAGTTAGAAATAACGACTCCATCCAAATCCATATCGTAAAAGTCAGAAATAATAAAAAAAACAATATATTCTTGCAATCATCGGACCGTTCAGACCGCGCCGGTCACATCCGAAATAACAAGGTGCACTTTTACACCCCTCGAATACTACCTTAAGGGTGGATTTTCTTTTGAAATATATGGAAAAAAAATTGATGTGGATATATGTAGAGGTTTTTTGTATCATTTTGGTTTAAGGGTTTGTATAAATTGTTTTTGTTATATACTCGTGCTGAAGTGCATAGGTGATTTATTTCGTGTTCACTTTATATCAATATTTCTTCTTTCTTGTTATATCTAATATTTTGACACCAAGATTTTTTAAAATAGCCAAAAATTATTTTTATATTTCTCACAATAACTTATTGGAAACATTAGTTGTTGAAAGGCAAATTTTGCCTTAGAACTAAGGAGTGGGAATTAATTTAAATATGAGGAGCAACTGACATAAATTCAGGGGAAGAGTGGTAAACAGAGTGTCTTGACACTAGGTTTACCTTCTTTCTGATTACCCTGTTGTGTGGAAACCTGGAATTTTTAAATTAATTTTCAAGTCAAATAAGTTTACACATAGCCAAATGAAATTGCCTATGTATAGGTATACGTAAAACTTTTTCTGTTTCATTATTTTTATTATGAAACATTATGCCGCATCTCTAAAAGTGTGTTTACAACTTTTCAATTACAAAGAGCGTTCCAAAACGAAATATCCACCCGTGATATAACACATCCACCCCAAAAAACCTACATCTACGTCGCAATCACCGCAACTTTATCAAATAAATATGAACGATGTTTATATAAAACATGGGAAGGACTTCGAGAAATAGTCCTGGCTCCCGACTCCCGACTCCCTACTGCCGACTGCCGACTGCCGACTGCCGAATGTTTTAGCGGTTCACTCGCAATTACTGGGACCGGCTCGTCTTATTAACACAGTCTGTTGAGCTTTAGATCCGCTTCAGGAGGTAATGTTTTGGAATGATGTTATAAGAAATATTAGTGGAATTGTGATTTGCATTGTTTTTTAAGTTGTAGAAAAAGTAAAAGAATATTTTGCCGCTTAAAGATTTAACATATATGTGAATAAAATATTTTTAGAAAATGTATAAAAACTTAAACGAAGTGAGGACCGAACCCGTGCACCTTACGATGGTATGACCAGCCATGTAGAAATGTGAAAAGTTTCCTCCAGTGAAACAGCCTATCCAGTATGCAGAGATTTTTATGAGATTCTTACAACTTTTATTTGTTTGTTAGAAGTGCTAAAACTTCTAATATAACGGTTTCCTAAAGGTGCGTTCAAGCCCGGTCCGTAAGTTCAATTTTTTAAACAACTTCTAATTATATTTTTTATCCTACTAATAAAAATAGAATTATACAGATTATTTCTTTAATATATATATATGTTTGTTTTATTAAAAGAAGACATACCTATCGCGTTTCGGCTGTTATGTCGCCACATTTACCAACTTTGTATTATGATATGACAAATACATCACAAATTTTCTAATCTTTATTTTTTATAAATTATTTATTTCAACGTTGCTAATTTCTATCATTTATTAACTTGTGAATCGTGAAATTATTCTAATTTCTGAATTTTAATTAGAAAAGTATCTCACATCTATAACACATTCTTTAACAACGCTCTTTCTAAATAACCTATTTCAAAATCGAACCCACACCTCTGAACTCTACACAGTACCAAGCAAACTACATACTGTATATAATAATACTAAAAACTATTTTATAACAGAAATTAAAGCGAAGTTTAAATAAAATAACATAAAACAAGACACTTGGGCAGGTAACGACACGTGAGATAATAAGGGAAGTCCTTACCGCAGTCGTTAACTAACCTTCGACCCTGCCTGCAATTTCCGCCCACATTATCATTTGCTTTACCAAAATGTATATATGTATGTATTTAGTTAATGCTGGGTGACATTGCTGGTTTTTATGTATAAGGATTTGTTTTATTAAGGATTAGTATTAGAGAGGCCAGTGGTGGCGCAGTGGCACAAAGTGTACTGTAAAGCGACTGGTTGTGGGTAGCTTCACGTTGTATCCCGCACACAACAGGGAGGCAGAGGGAATCTAGTGTTAAGACACTCTGTTAACCACTTTCCGCCGAATTCGGAGGCATTGCGTGTTAAGTGGCGGAACTTAACGCCGCGCTTTACCTCTGACACCAGAGCGAAGAAAATGGAAATACTAAATATTTTCACTCCTCGAGTGGGAATCGAACCCTCAACCAATCGTTTGCAGTCACATGCTTATGCCACTGCGCCACGACTGGCCCAATAACCTAGAATATAATATGCTGAAAAAAACTTAAGCTTCTATAATAAAAGTCAGAAAGTAGTATTTAACAATGACATTAATAAGAAACCAGGCTTAATGAGTAATTAATAACACACACATAGCTCTCACCCGCACGTGTCGCTTGATTGATCAGCATTCAGCGCTAATGCGATATAATACGATATAATACATGGCTAATGTCACTCTGTTACGACCTGATTCTTTTTTAATTAACATAATTGCTTTATGAAGCTTTATTATATACTTTGTGTCCATATTGTAGTTTTATATAAGTCATTCTTTTTATTTTTAAAAATCCACCCCTGAGGGTTGCAATATAACGAAATAGCTATGTAGTATACGCGGCCAAGCCGAGAGCGAGCCACTAGCTAGAAATAAATCTAAAAAGAGTTATTTTTAAATTAAAATCTTGTAGATATGTGCACTTATGCAGATAGTTTATTATTAATTGCCACATAATTCATTCTAATACATATAAAATAGTGATTTACACACGCTAACTGTACTATAACGGCGTCAGTACTTAATATTTAAAGTTATCCTAATTATCCTTATAAATCTCCGTCTGCATTATAGCAGTAAACATGCGCGATAAAATTCTAAGGGCACTCTAGGCGCCATTGTTCCCGGTCTTTTGTCATACGCCCAGTATACGCTGACCCCTCTCGAGTATAACCCTTTTTAGAACATTTATTCAAAACTATACTGTGTTTGTGACGCCACTTCTATTCTAGAAAACTATTAAAAAAAGTTCTTGAAGTATAATTTTAACATTAATATATGAGTAAATAAAATTGATAGGAAGTAGAAATTGTATTTGGCAGTTTTTTTAACTATTTAATACTAGCGGCCCGCTCGCGGCTTCGCCGCAAGACATTTCATTACAACTGGTCAAGCGGTTTAGATTTTTCATATAAACTTTCATCCCCTATTTCAACCTTTTAGAGGTTGATTTTTGAAAACATAAGTAGCCTATGTTTGACCCAGTGACTTTTACTACTTTCATTCTAAATTTT
This sequence comes from Dryas iulia moderata, assembly GCA_019049465.1. Classification (NCBI taxonomy): domain Eukaryota; kingdom Metazoa; phylum Arthropoda; class Insecta; order Lepidoptera; family Nymphalidae; genus Dryas; species Dryas iulia. The sequence continues at coordinate 1,346,994 of CM032426.1, forward strand.
ATCCAAATCGGATGGGTAGATTAGCCGTGAAAGCGTGACAGACAAACACACAGACATTCGCGTTTATAATATAAGTATGGATGTAATTTACGTTAAAAAATATTGCTACGTTACTCTTACGTAAGCCATATTAATATTACTTAATTTTTACTCCATCACATACGTATTATTATAAATCTCGAATACGAGTGAAAAGCGGAAGACAGACAGTCATAGTGCTAATTTCTTGATTACTATGCCTGAAAAACCTGAAGCTGAAAAAAAGGTTTATTTTTTATTATAATTATTGAGTAAATAATGACAAATGATTCTGTTCAAGATTCAATACTTTACTATTTTCACAAATCACGAATAAAATTTTTCAAAAAGCCTTGTTAATTTTAAATCAGTCCTGTACTGTTATTTCTTGTTTCAATATATTAAGCTACTGGACTAATTCTGTTCTTGCCAGCTTTTTTACATCATGAAGTTTTTATACGCATTTGAGTTCTTATTTTTTTTTTAATTCCGCTCTACAATTTTCTTCCAAGTAAGGAGGATATGGTACATTTAGTAGGACGCATAAAACTCTGGACTTTACCTAATTTGGCTAACGGCTGATTTAAAAAAGTCTAAAACAAGCATCATAGGGTGTCATTTAAACCCATAACCATTTCATGGAGTCTGACTACATATGAAGCCTTAACTCTTGACTGCGTTGTTGTTTTGCTCAGAATTCTGTTTTTATGTCAAATGCGTTAACTTGTATTTGAGGTTATAGTAGGGTAGTGGAACGAAATTGCCCTGTAAGGGCAATTGGCTATAGCTTCGATTCCCACTTGTGGGAATTATTAAATTTAAATTGAGTCCGGCCTGGTAAGACAAAACGTATTTAAAAAAATCTTTAATTTCTCCACATTAATAACACACCACGCGTTCAATTTCATATCTTAACACGCATAGTTTCCACTTCTACGGAAAATTGTAAAACGGAGTGTCTTAACACTAATTCCACTCTCTAACCCGCTATGCAGGCAAAAGCAGGAACCTGCGTGATATCTAAGTACAGTCTAAAACCTAAATCTACGTTATAAATCATGTATACATAGATAAGGGACAGAGGTCACCCTCCCTGGTCGGTCCGCTCGAGCCTCTACAGTATAAGCAGTGTAGAGCTTTGGAGAATATTCGAGATCTTTCCAATAAATGGCCGTGTCTTTAATACGCTTTTGTATTAAAAGTATTTGATTATTTAAACTGTTACGGTTGTTATTTCGAAAGTCAAAAAGGCAGGGTAGGCAGAGGGTACCTAGTGTTAAGACACTCCGTTCCTCACCTTCCGCCGAATTCGGAGGGAGGAGGACACATGTTCGTGCCACTGCGCCACAACTGGCCTCGAACGAAATTTAATTTTTTTATTAGTATTTTTAATATCGTTATGCAGATTGTCTCAATATAAATGCGATGGTTGTGAGCTTGACGTTTTATTTTGTAAAGCAGCGTAGACAGATAGAACCTAGTGTTAAGTCACTTCGTTCTCTCCTTTTCACTGGAATTGGAGACATTGAATGTTGAATGGCAGAATCCCATATCCCGCTCTGATAAGACACTAGAGTGGAGAAATGAATATATTTTAAATATAATCATTTTAACAAGAGTGAATTAAAGCCATACTCGTCGTGTTTACATTCAGACGCCGTCCCGTTGATTGTTGTAAGAAATGATCATATTTAATTTACAATTTTCATTTTCCCGCCATGGTATAGCACGGCGTTATGTTGCACAATTCAATTAGCAATGTCCATGAAACGCTGTGTTTCGAGAATTCTGTTAGAAAGCTATTTTTCGACTACTAATTTAAGAATTTCGACGCAGCGGCTAGTAGAACGCATGGCTCAGTGGTGAGCCTGAACGCCGCCTGAACGGTACTCAGGAGGCGCGGGTTCGAATCCCGCTGCGTTCAAATTTTTATACGTTTTCTTTAAATGTCTTTTTCAATTTTCCTAAGTGTGGAATAACACTTTAAAAATGTTTAAAAAAGCTATTTTTCCTTTCCCTTTCTATTTATCTATTTAACTCCACGATAACTCCCAAAGAAATAGCGATAATGAGTAAAAAATAATAAAAAGACACTTCTCCACTTGCCACTTGCAATCGAGACATTATCTAGCGGCGGAACTAAACACCGCGCCTTGTCTAAGGCAGCACCAATTCACAATATAAACTAGAAACTAACAAATTAGTACAACAAGCGTATAATTATGGCCGAGTTAGTATTAATATATTTGGTGGTATGATCACTGTATCGCGTGCTTCCGCTCGTAAATACCACTACCGGTGTAATATGAATATTAACGAGACACACAAATGCTTATGAATTACTATAATTTTGTTAAGTAGTGTCATGTTTGTTTATGTTGTTAGTGCGTGATGGGATATGTTAAAAAATTGAATTTATTACTCTATGGTTGTGCAGTGGGAATATGTGTGTTTCTAGGAGGTAGATGTGGTTTCAAATTTTATTTATCTACTAGCGGCAGTGGACGGGACACATGGCGAGGAGAACCGATAGCCGTTGGGGCGGAAATGTTCTCGAGTGTAGACCACGTACCGGACGACGCTCAGTAGGTGGACCAGTAGGTGGACTACATGGTGGACCGACGATCTGGTCATGGTGGCGCTGATGCCGCTGGATGATCGTCGTAGAGATCCTTGGGGGAGGCTTATGTCCAGCAGTGGGCGTCGAACGGCTGACATGATGATGATGATCATGGTAAAGAAAATTAAATTAAATTACCTTTATTTTTTTTATTTAATTTGGGGCCAGACGTCTCGCAGTGGCACAAGCGTGTGACTGTAAACGACTGGTTGTGGGTTCAATTCCCACTCGAGGAGTGGAAATATTTAATATTTCCATTTTCTTTGCCGTGGTGTCGAGGCAAAGCGCTGCGTTCGGAGTGCCTTAACACTAGGTTCCCTCTGCCTACCTTGCTGTGTGCGGGATACAGCGTGAAGTTATAAGAAAAAAACATCATTATCATAAAAGAGAATCGAACCTACTACCGTCGCGTTTACATTCAAATACTCTGGCACATCACAATGACCTCTATCTATAATAAGATACTTACTACTTACCTATAATATTACTAAACATAAAACTAAAAATATAATTTTCATCAAGGAACCTTTTTTTTATTATTCTATTTTATCACTCTGTACCTTTTTTAACATGATTCTTGTTTTATCATATGCAATACACATTTTTTTTTGTATACGATTTCAGTACTTAAAACTAAGACTTAAAGAATATACCCTAAGAGAGTGCAGTTGTTACAAATTTATATTGCCTGTTTTCATTTTACACAATTTATGATATGAAAATTAAATGTAACCTAACTTAATTTATTATAAGTGTATAACTTATTTTATTCCTTACATCTATTACATATATTTCTTCCTACATACATACATATTTTCATCTCATTATCAAGGAACCTTTAACTACTTTAGTTTTTTTATCGCAACCGAGAGTGCTCAACGGCCATCACTTGTGAGGAAACGTTGACGCAGCCTAAGACTGAGCACACTTGCGTGGGCTAGCCCTGTACATTATGAACGACGTTATTACAGGCACTTAAACGATTATTATGAGATCACTAGCTGTTACATGCGGCTTCGTCCGCGTGAACCAAGAAGTTTCGTTCCGGTTCCCATCCAAGTTCCCATCTTCGAGTAATCTGAGGAACATATGTATTAAGAACCTCCTCCTTTTTTGCAGTCGGTTAATAAAATGAGACGATAGTCAGATACAGATCCACCAATTGCGTTATTATACGAAAAAACCGCATCTATGCCTTTCAAATTTGAAGGTTACCCTCGATTTCTCCAAGATTCCATCATCAGATCCTGATCTCCTTACCATGGGACCAATTGTGAAATATACTCTCTCGAACAAAAAGAGAATTTTGAAAATTGGTCCACTCATCTTCGAGTAATCGGGGAACACACTTAAGAACCTCCTTTTTTATGTCGGTTAAAAATCCCTATAAATTTTAACTTATTATGTTATTCTGATACCAAACCTACATTACTGCAAAGTTTCATGAAAATCCGTTCAGTAGTTTTTGCGTGAAAGAGTAACAAACAATATATATAAGACTTTTTATATAAGTAGTGTAAGTTTTGCTTACTTGAGGCGTTAAGTTCCGATACTTAACACGCAATGCTTCTGAATTCGGCCAAAACTCAGTTCCCTATGCCTACCCTGCTGCATACGGGATACAGCGTGACGCTAAAAAACATTTTTACTTGTCTTTTCCGGTTACTATTTATTTTTTGTCCTAGAAAACGTATAAAATAATGAACAAGGCAGGCTTTGAACCCGCGTCTTTTGAATACCTTCTCGGCAACGCTTTAACCGCTTATAAATGTGTTCTATTTCCAGACAGATTGAAACTTATAAATTTCGTATACTAGAGCTTATACAGTATATTTGGGTTTCGATAAATGTCTGAATCCCGTTACATTGTACAGCTTACATTTGAAATATATTTTTATTAAAAGCTCGCATAAAAATTAAAATTTCGAAAAATAGCTCAAGAATGGTCTATCTAGAAACCCGCCGCCCTTGCTATAGACTGAGTAAATATACACATAAAAAAAATTTCCCGACCGTTCATCGAACCCACAACCATCGTGTACGATCAACATAACAAGTTTTTTTTTAGCTTCACGCTGTATCCCGCACACAGCAGGGCAGGCAGACGGAACCTAGTGTTCACTCTGTTTCCCACTTTCCTACGAATTCGGAGGCATTGCGTGTTAAGTGGCGGGACTTAACATCGCGCTTTACCTGGGCACCAGAGCGAAGAAAATGGAAATATTAAACAATTTCCACTCCTCAAGTGGGAATCGAACCCACAACCAGTTGTTTACAGTCACACGTTCATGCCACTGCGCCACGACTGGCCTCGTAACAGGTTTAATAACAAAAAGAAATATGTAGAACGTAATAACGTAATGTAGCGAGCTTATTAAATTGGTCACGTGACAGTAATGCTGTTATAAAAGACACGCGCTGCTCCTAAAATGGAGAAAAACTAATATGTCCAGCATATGAAGTGCTTGTATGTTTTAATATTTCCTTTCTTTATTATGTATGAGAAACTTTCGTGTGGTAACAAGTGTTTGGTTAATGTAATGGTGTGTTGGTAAAATTAGCTTTTTTTTAAGGAATAAAGGAGGCAAGCGAGCAGATGGCCCATCTGGTGTTCAGTAGACATAGACATCCACAACGTTAGTGTTATGGATGCGTTGCCAGCCTCGGGGATGAAGGACAGGAGGGAGGAAGGATTGGAATGGTGGGAATAGGAAGACCTGGCTTACATGCCATCGAACCGGATCACATCATCAGATGTTTGGCGGTTCATCTTTGACACGATAGTGGTCGTGAGCCAGTCGGAGAAGGAATCTCCTACCACCAAGCTACTGGATTACCCGCCTTTTACAGGACGCTACCCAGCGGCGGGGGGGAATTGTATTCTTAACCCGTCCCCCCACGGGTAGCTTCTTGGCTTCGAATGGGATTACAAAATAATCATTTTTATTTGTAATATCAGTATTTTCTCAGCCTTATTAGACAACGTGCGGTGTTAAGTTCTGCAATGACTCTAAATTTAATCTAACAAGCTTGACGCTTTCCCGCATAAGCAGGGTAGTAGGATAGAACCCAATCAACATACTCCATCCTCCGTTCGAAGATATTGCTATGAGTTGCGAAACTTAACGCCGGGTTTTGTCTTTGTGCCAGAGCGAAGAAATTTAAAGGAAAAACTTTTTTTCCTTTAAATCTAAATTTAAATTATCATTCCCTCAAGAGGGCATCGAACCCACAACGCGTTTAGAATCAAACGCTATCCCATGCTATCCCATGGCTTCATCAAATGTAATTCATATATACTTTTTTTTTTAAATAAGCTAATTTTAGTAGAAAGTTATCATTGTAGACATGGTCACCAGGTAAGGGAACAAGGAATTTAACTAGTTAGAAGTTTAATTTGACTGTACTACAAGGGTTTTTGATAAAGTTTATCGTAAAGAAAAAAAAGCTACTACCTTTGCAATTTATTAATTATTTAGCTCAACTATATGAAGACAATGTTGGCTTAAATTAGGGAAAAATATAATGTATAAAACGTATGCTAGTTACACTTTTTAATCATTTAAAAGATATTTCGGACCAAATAATAAAAATCTACGTTAAAAAACATTCTGTTCTATGTGACGTATATCTATTCTCTCATAGACTACAGATAAATTTTAAAATGTACAAAATATCTAGAATTCATGTTAAATATATAAGCACAGACGAAACCACATAAACAAATAAAATGTACATAAAAACAACTACAATTGTAACATTAACTCACCATTTCAAACCAAAATATCATAATTTCATCCAAAATTTAACTTAACAATATTAAAAAACCATCACATTATAGTAAAACAAATTAAACGTCAAGCATATTATATTCCAAACCATGCCTCGGGGGAAAATGGCGGGAAATTATTTTATACAATCTGTATTCAGTAACCATAGATACAAAAAGGTCGAAAGGCCCCGAGCAGACGAAGTTGTAAAGTCTGGACACAGACAGTGGACTGCGCCTGAGGGTGAAAGACAAAGGGGATACGTTTTACAGCCAAATTGTGAAATGTTTTATTTTTTATTTAATAATAATAATATGTTGTTATATTTTTTTTTTGTGTTTCGTTTTTGAGTATATAATGATATTGTTATTGTTTTCAAGTTTTTAAATTATTTTTAGCTTTCTGCTTTGAGACACTTCGTTCTCCACTTTCCATCCGACGTTGAGAATTTGCGTGTTTATTTTTTTTTTTTTTTTTAGCCTCACGCTGTATCCCGCACACAGCAGGGTAGGTAGAGGGAACCTAGTGTTAAGACACTCCCCACTTTCCGCCTAATTCGGATGCATTGCGTGTTAAGTGGCGGAACTTAACGCCGCGCTTTTACCTCTGATACCAGAGCGAAGAAAAATGGAAATATTAAATATTTCCACTCCTGGAATGAGAATCGAACCTACAACCAGTCGTTTACAGTCTCATTTTCGTGCCACTGCGCCACGACTGGCCCCAATGTCGTGTTTAATAGTGAAACTTAACGCCACGCTTAGTCGTAGACACCAGATAGAGATAGATAAATTAAATTTTGAAGAGTGATAATATTATTATAGTATAATTTTTAAATTTTAAAATTAAGTTTCATGTATCCTTTAGTTGAAACGTATAAAAACTTAAATCGTAGTGTTTTATTACTCCGATCTTTATTTTTGTTGAAATATAAATAGTTAAATTGATGACTGTGGACGAGGCGAAAGAAGTATGCAGGGACCGTAGCGTTTGGCGCTCCGTTCTCTCTGACTACCCCGCAAGGGATACAGCGTGAAGCTAAAAAAAAAAAAAAAAAAAAAAAAAAAATTCCGCCACTTAACACGCTATACCTCCGAATTCAGCGCAAAGTGGGGAATGGAGTGTCTTAACACTAGGTTCCCTCTGCCTGCCCTGCTGTATGCAGGATACAGCGTGAAGCTAAGAAAACCTTCTGTACTTCGTATTGGAAACCAATACCATTCTTGTCCTACAAAATAGTTAACAAGGTTTATGTCACCTGCCACGGTGAAAAATCGACATATTATATTACTGTCCGGTGTTACACGAGGAAAAAGTTATACATCAATTCAATCTTTCTTTTTATGTAAATTTATAAATAAGTTTTCTTATGAATATTTTAATGTTAAGTATATAACATATTTGAATAGAGACTTGACTAATAAGGGAAAGGTTCTGGGTTCGATTCTCTCTCTGAGAAATGATTATGTTCTTATTTAAATTAACATTTTCATTTCTCTTCTCTAACAGGCAAGACAAAGTGCGGCGTTCAGTTTCACCACTTGTCTTGATCTCTGGCGAAGTGGAGAATTATTATGATTTTTTAAATGCAATATGCTTAACTAAGCATGACGCAAAAAAAGCATGACTGAATTTTTGGAGTAATGAATGATTTTTTTTTCTGGTTCTAAATTTAAGACTGTATTTTTTTCATATCGATATTTCCCATAATAAAAAATAACATTTATAATGACATCAATATTGCGTTTAAAAAATCATAATAATTTTCTCATTAATTTGAAACAATTATGGCTACCAAGATCGACAGATAATATATATACCTAAACATAATAATAACTTATGTATATTTTATTTTTTAATAACAACCACAGATAATAAAAAGGGCAACGTTTTTTTCCATTTTCATTAAACATGGTGTTCAATTTAGATCGACACCCGCGAAATTGGCGCGCGTGCCGCGAATACGCACCGTGCTGCGAGAACGTTTGGAAACGCTTTACATAAGAATCCGAATTCACGAGCCACTGACTTGGATAATAGTTAGGATAATGTGAGTAGGGGGACCAGTTGTTATTATTTTTATAAATATTTTTTATTTATTTAAATATTTAAACACTATAGACACCCGGTTTCGTATCCTGTTTTTCCTTAATATGACTTGATTACAATTAAAATGACGTTTTAAATAAAAATTAAATAAGTAAGCGAGTTACTCTAATAAATTTACTGTACTTATTTCCACAATTAAATTAACCCCTAATCAATATTATATATAACTAACTTTAAGATATTTAAATTTAAATATTGTGGCCAGTCGTGGCCCAGTGGCACAAGCGTGTGACTGTAAACGACTGGTTGTGGGTTCGATTCCCACTCGAGGAGTCGAAACATTTAATATATTTCCATTTTTTTCGCTCTGGTGCCGAGGTAAAGCGCGGCGTTAAGTTCCACCACTTAACACGCAATGCCTCCAAATTCAGCGGAAAATGGGGAACGGAGTGCCAGTTATTATTATTTTTATATTTTATTTTCATTTCTTCGGTCTAAGGAGAAAAAACGCGGTGTTGAGTTCCGCTGTTCAGCACACAGTGTGTCCATTTCAGTTGGAAAATAAAAAATGGAGTATATTGGTCAGTCATTCGGAGTCATTAGACTCTCACTGTATACCCTGTGATACTGATAAAAATATCTACTATTGATCGATACGTAGTTACCAAAGACCTTTTACCTATCTTTTTTGGACGCTTAGAGACATCACGAAAGGGAAAGGGAAAAAAGAAATAGGCTCAGATTGAAAAAGACATTTAAAGAAAACGTATAAAAATTTTGAACGCAGCGGGATTCAAACCCGCGCCTCTTGAATACCGTTCAGGCGCTCTCACCACTGAGCATGCATTCAAGAAGAGCTCAGTTCGAATCCCGCTGCGTTCAAATTTTTATACGTTTTCTTTAAATGTCTTTTTCAATTTTCCTAAGTGTGGAATAACACTTTAAAAATGTTTAAAAGTAGACTCAGATTATTCAATAGGAAAATATTAATCGTTAATCTTTAATCGTGATTGCTTTAATAAGAAAATCTTAATTGTGGTTCATTGACTCGTATCATCAACGTGAAGACCAAGTTTTTTCATGTCTTTTTCGACTCTTGTCAACCAGGTAGCTTGAGGTCTACCTTTACCCCTGTCTCTTGTAGACATGGAAAGGCCTTTTTCACTAAAAAATCATCGGACCTTCTTATCATGTATCCGTACCATCTAAGCCTGGACTCTGTTAATATTCAATTTTATATAATGTATTAAAAAAAAATTGTCATTATTTAAAATTGTCTTTGTTAATATTTATGGCAAAAAACATTATACAAGACAACTTGACTTCTCATTCTTACTGTGTTATTCGTACTGGGGAAAATTATTAATACGGTAAAGATTTTTTTATTTTTTCCCGCGGGGGGGACGGGTTAAGAATACAATTCCCCCCCGCCGCTGGGTAGCGTCCCGTAAAAGGCGGGTAACCCAGTAGTTTGGTGGTAGGGGATTCGTTCTCCGACTGGCTCGCGACCACTATCATGTCAAAGACGAACCGCCAAATATCTTATGATGTGTTCCGGTTCGATGGCATGTAAGCCAGCTCTCCCTATTCCCACCATTCCCATCCTTCCTCCCTCCTTCTGTCCTACATTCCCAAGGCTGGCAACGCATCCATAACTTGAATGTTGTGGATGTCTATGGGCGAAGGTAACCACTTAACACCAGGTGGGCCTTCAACTCGTTTGCCTCCTTTATTCCATAAAAAAAAAAAAAAAAAAAAAAAAAAGGATACTTTATTAAAACATTATGCAAATGAAATAAAAAGCAGCCGAAATGAAGCTAGAATATTAAATTAATTAATATTTAAGGAAGTCCATATAATATATTAATGGTATTTTAAAGTGATTTGTGCATTTCCCGCACAGCAGGGTAGGTAGAGGGAACGTAGTGTTAAGACATTCCGTTTCCCACTTTCCACCGAATTCAGAGACTTTGCGTGTTAAGTGGCGGAACTTAACGCCGCGCTTTGCCTCTGACACCAGAGCGAAGGAAATTGAAATATGTAATATTTCAATTTCCTTCATGTTTTATACATTTGTTTATAGTCACACGTTCGTGCCACTGCGCCTCGACTGGCCCCTATATTTTATTATTTTATTTTTACTAATTCATTCTCTAACAATATATCCCAATAATTGTCTACAAATTGGTAACCCTACACAGAGTGAATATACAGGATCACTGTACACTTGATTTCAACGCCTTTGCGAAGAGAACGAGCGTAAAATCGAATTACACTCCTCAATGGGAATTGGAGCAATATGTCAAAAGGTTCTGATCGTTCCTCACTCGGTGCTTATATCTTGTCTGTCGTTGACTACTTTTGAACACTTTCGTATATTGGATTTTATGGATTATTTTTTCTTTTGTAAAGAGTTTTTAATGTTGAATATATGCAGGTGGTTGGTTGCAATATGTTATGTTCACGAACGAGTCCAGCCTGAGCAGGAACTCTCAATGAAAATAAAAGTGCAGAATTTAAGCACACTAATTAGAAACATGGAAAATAGGAAACTGTTTATAAAATTTTGTATTAGTGTGGCAGAAAAAGTAATTAAAAGCAACAAATGAAGAGGACACTATGTGAATAAAGAAATTTGCCATTTTACTTGCGACGTGACGAAACTGTTTAAAAATTAAATTAAAACTATTGACATTTAAAAAAAAATTCTAAGAAATCACACACGGATGAAAAAGTTCTCTGATTACGTCAGAGGAACATCGATATAAACAAACAAAAAAATATATATATATATTATGTTCAATGTCCTATTTTCATTATTCGCTCTATTTTTCTAATGTAAGTGAACTAGTTTCACACTTTTGGGCGCAGCGTTACCGGTTATGGAGAGAAAACAAAAACCAAAAATGTTCAGTGGCGGAACTTAACGTTTTTACTTTTAAACATTGTTAAAGTGTTATTTCACACTTAGGAAAAATTGAAATAGACGTTTAAAGAAAACGTATGTATATAACGTAAAATTTGAACGCAGCGGGATACGGGGACTTAACGTTGCCTTATCACCTTATCAACTTCTTTGGTCTTGTTACCATAAAAGTGTTAAAAAGAATTTGAATATAGTTTCATCAAGCGTATATCGAATCCACTACCAATAGCATTTACAGTCAGGAACTATCTCACAAAGCTACGAAGACCTTAATTTTAAGCTTTCATTTTGATTATTTTTTTAAAAACATAACTTTAATGCTTTATTTGTTAGTAAAGTAAGTTACTTTCGCAAAAATATATTTGATTTTTATGTAGTTACACAAATAAATATTATTTATAACTTTACTATTTATCCTAATACAAATGCAAACGCTGATAAGAATATAATATCACTAGTATATGTCCTCTAGAGATACAAAAATCATAAAACGCTTCAACTAAACTCAAATTCAAAAGAACATCTCATAAATATCTTACATTCCCAATGTAATTCCCAAAGACGACATCTCAAGCCAAACAAACGATAAAAATCCATAGACAATTTGTCTTCGACGAATACACTTTAAAAAGTTTAGCAACAGATAAGTGTAAACAAGATTAATTTATAAGGCTGAATAAACTTAAATCCTCGCCTATTTCCGGCTGCTCGTGCTTCTCGTTGGAAACGAAGACGAAAACGAATCAAAAGGATTTATCCTTTTCGATAGATAGCAATGAATTTCGCAATTTACTTGCGGCCATGAGATTTTATTTCCATTATCTTATTTCTTATTTTAACTTATTTTTCTATATCACAATTAAAAAAAATTGTGAAAAGACGTTTGTGTGTTAAAGGTTATTACCTAATTCGAGATTTTATAAATGATAACACGCCTCGGATATGAAATGCTCGCTCCAGGCTATTTCAAAAGTATCACTGTCTGTAATAAATCTGTATAAAGCAATCACTTTAAAAAAAAGAAGTCCCGCTGAGTTTCTTGCGCCGGTTCTTCTCAGGTTTGAGGCATTAAATTTAGTGAACCGGTGGTAAATTATTTGACGTTCAAAAAATGTAGCATGTAACTTCTTATTTTGAATAAACTTATTTGACTTTGACTTTGACTTTGACTTTTTTTACAATACACAAGAAACTGTAAAAAAAAATAAAATAAAAAAGATACACTATTTTATTTTTATTTTTTTACAGTTTTTAATGATTCAAAATAGTATTGAGTCAAAGTAGCTGAAAGAAAAACTATTTTATTGAACTGACCGCGCCGCCGCTGGGAAAATGGGGTATTTTTCCAGCTCTACGCTTTTCGTCTTAATACGAAAGGTTGCGTTTTGGGCAGTGGAATTTAATGTAATGCCTTGTTTTAGTAGAATATGGTTAAAAAATATTCATTCCGCAAATGACAATTGAGTTAATAACAATATTATTTGCAATTATCATCATTTACGTATTCAACTTTTTAATAAGACGAATATGTTTACGAAATTAAAACGTGTACCTTTATATAAATTTAAAATTAGTAGCTTCACGCTTTTTCCCACTTAGCGGAGTAGTCAGAGAACACCTAGTGTCAAGACACTCCACCCTCCAAGTGGAGTCACTATTGAAAGTTCAATGCATGTTGAGTGGCGGAACTCAACGCCATATTTTGTCTTAGGTACCAGAGCGAAGAAATGAACATTTAAATAGAATCATTTTTTCGATTGGCAATCGAACCCAGAACTACGGCTGTATTGTCAGACGCTATCATACCACGCGACACCCAAAAGTACTTAGTTAGGAGATAAACATTTAATTTTACTTGTGCTTAAAAGATTTCGCTCTTCTAATGGCCTTATAAGTTTCAGTATCCGCTCTCACCGCGGAAATTCGTCTGTCTGCGATCTCATCTGTCTGTTCTATACTGAACAAGTGTTAGTAGCAGTTCGATTGGAATAATTTGTAGAAAATATTATATTATTGATAGTAAGTAGGTACTTTTAAATGTATGTTTGTTTCAAAGCGCGGCGTTGAGTTCCGCAAATGAACACGCAAAGGCTCGAATTTGAAAGTTAAGAAAAGAAAGTAGTACTGACATTAGTATTCTCTCTACCAACCCTACTCTGGGATACAAACACAATACAGCTTCAGGCTGTGTCCCACATAGCAGGGTACTCCGTTCTACGCTACCGATATTGAAACATTGCATGTCGAATGGTGGAGCTTAACTCCGCACGCGTCTTAAGTAACAGGGCGAAACGAAAATAATTGAAATATGTGTGTGGCCAGTCGTGGCGCATAGGCACCAAGTCTGACTGTAAAGTGACTGGTTGTGAGTTCGATTCCCAATCGAGAAGTGGAAATGTTTAATATGTCTATTTCCATTGTCTTCGCTCTGGTATCGAGGTAAACTGCGGCGTCAACTTCCGCCACTTAACACGCAATTCTCCGAATTCGGTGGAAAGTGGGGAACGGAGTGTCTTAACACTAAGTTTCCTCTGCTTGCCCAGCTGTATGCGGGATACAGCGTGAATATAAAAAAAATTGAAATATGTACAAACATTTTCCTGTGTAGCAATAGAACCCACAACCAAACGCGTTTACAATTGAACACACTCCCACTGCACCATAATGGTCTCTCTGGCTGTTTTTAAGTAAATAAATATTATTTATCTATTTGTCTTATACACCGACTATACAATTAGAAGGGAAATCTGAAAACCAGACACGTAAATCTCTTACTAACGAATGACAAACGACTGTTTCCATTGCGTTTAGTCAACAAAGTATGCTTACATTGTATTAAATTACATACAAAGTTGTTCAAAAATGTTTTTTTTAGCTTCACGCTGTGCACACAGCAGGGTAGGCAGAGGGAACTTAGTGTTAAGGCACTCCGTTCCCCACTTTCCGCCGAATTCGAAGGTATTGCGTGTTAAGTGGCGGAACTTAACGCCGCGCTTTACCTTTGAACGCGAGCCATGCGTTGGACGCATTGCTCAGCGTTGAGAGCGCCTGGATTATATTCAGGAGGCGCGGGTTCGTATCCCGCTGCGTTCAAATTTTTATACGTTTTATAAATGTGTTTTTCAATATAATTTATTCTAGATAAAGCAAAGCCTTAAGATCTGATGCTAAACACGCCATATTTTTTAAGCGTTATATAAAAAAAATATATAAAAAAGCATTTTGCACAAATTGGCTGTGATACTAACACTTTGCCCGAGTAAATTAAAATTTCGGCCAATTGAATACAACAGTCACTTTATCGAACATAATATAAATTGTGGAAGAATATCATGGGAAGATTACCAAAATTTAATTTAAGCTTGCATTTAAATCTACTAAGCCCTTTCATAGACAATACAAGTATTTTTTCTGTTTGTCTAAAAAAAAAACATTGTTTTGGGTTCCATTACATAAATAAACGGCCGTAATAATATATTTGTCATATATCTTCCATAACAGCGATAAGACAGTGATACAGACAGCGATAACTTACACTTTTATTATATGTGTAAATAATTGTGCCAAAATCAATACTACTTCGTCCGCACAATCTTCACAAAAAGAAATCAAAAGTTCCAAACCTCCCCATATTAATATATAGAATAGATAAGATCTATTCTGTGGCCAGTTGTGGCCCAGTGGCACAAGCGTGTGACTGTAAACGACTGGTTGTGGGTTCGATTCCCACTCGAGGAGTGGAAATATTTAATATTTCCATTTTCTTCGCTCTGGTGCCGAGGTAAAGCGCGGCGTTAAGTTCCGCGACCTAACACGCAAGCCTCCTAATTCGGCGGAAAGTGGGGAACGGAGTGTCTTAACACTAGGTTCCCTCTGCCTACCCTGCTGTGTGCGGGATGCAGCGTGAAGCTAAAAAAAAAAAAAAAAATAAGATCTATCCATAAACTTACACAAACAAGTAAAATTTGGAGAACCAGACACATAAATCTCCTGCGAACTGTTAGCTGCCTGCGAACTATCAGGGCTCAGGATGGAGCAAATTAAATTCGTTCGCTTTCCCATCACGTATACGCGACGAGAATAGAGAATACCTCCGCCCAAGCTAATAGTTGGGGCAATTTGGACTCATTGTTCAGGCTATGTGGCTGAATGTTAAGATGTTTTGAGGTGAAACTGTTTTAAAGTTTTTGTGAGGTATGTTTTTTGATATTTTGTTTTGGTTTAATAATTTTTGATATATGAAAAACATTTTTAAAATTTTATTTATAAACTCAAGAAAAGTATTTTTGTAAAAATCCTTCTTACTTCTTATTTCTTCTTGCAAATCGTTTAAGTGTTCTCACTACTAAGCCTATATGGCTTCTATCTAATTAATGAATATCTATGTTAATTTTGATTTTTCATCTCTGCGAAGCCTGATAAGACATAACAGAGAGTTGAGTTTCACCACTCAATACGCAACGTCTCAAACAGGAGTGGAAAGAGAATATAGGGTCATAAAACTATATTCTCTCTATCTAGTCTGCTATAAGAGATAAAGTTGTGGGTCAAAGCTAGTTTTTCTATGGTTTTTTTTAATATTATCAAAGAATAATAATTGCTAGCAATATTAAAAAAGTTATCGAAAACTGTTCAGGTAAACTAAAACTATAGAATGTGGTAAACTATTTGACGTTCAAAAACTGAAGCTTGTAACTTCTTATTTTGAATAAAATTATTTGACTTTGACTTTGAATGTACTAGCGGCTCGCTCGCGGCGACGCCGCCTTTAATACATAACTGTTTCGTTATATTGCAACCCTCGGTAGTGGATTTTTGAAAAATAAAGTAGCCTATGTTTAATCTTGGATTATCAACTATATTTATACCAAAATTCAGTACAATCGGTTAGCAGTGTAGATTTTTCATATAAACTTACACCAACAATTTCAACCCTTTAGAGCTTGATTTTTGAAAGATTTATGAAGATTTTTGCAGAAGTTATGTTTGACCCAGTAACTTATACTATCTTCATTCTAAATTTAATCCAAATTGGACCGGTAGATTAGCCGTGAAAGTGTGACAGACAAACACACAGACATTCGCAAATGCGAATATTATAAATATAAATATAATATAAATATGGATTTAAACACACATTATTAAGTGACAATTAAAACAAAAAAAAAACCTTATTTTAAATCGAACCCAAAAATACCACCAAACTAAAGCCTAACTAGCTATATCTTACAAGTTACAACATTCCGCCTGCACGACAGCAGCTATCCAATTACGAAAATCATTTAAAAATCCCAACCGTTTAACTGGCAGACACAAAACGAAACGCAGGTGGCGATTTCATTAGGAAAGTGTATTCGCCAATTAGTTGAGTTTCTTCAGCTAGCAGACAAATAGCCTGTGTTCATTAAGTTTCAAATAAGGCTACGTCTACGTGTTAGGTTAATATGACTGTATCCATTTCCATGTGGTTCTGGTCATTCAGTTTTGATGATTAATTCGAACCAATAATAAGTGTTTTTTTGAAGTTATGTAAGCGTAGTGGATTGGTAGTGGATTCGATTCATATCCGAAGGAATTATCATTGACATATTCTGGTAAAATTAAGCGCGAGCCGAAAATTAAGAATGGAGATGAATGAAGAGCCTTGGCATAAATACTACTACTACCCTGCCTTGTATATAAGACTTTTTTTTTTTTTTTTTTAGCTTCACGCTGTATCCCGCACACAGCAAGGTAGGCAGAGGGAACCTAGTGTTAAGACACTCCGTTCCCCACGCACCGCCGAATTCGGAGGCATTGCGTGTTAAGTGGCGGAACTTAAGACTTTTTAAAAAGAATAAAATGAAAAGTTCCGTTGATCGTTTCAAACGTTAATTGTATTTATTATACGATCTTTTATTTTTGCCATTTCGAAATGTAGAGTGATTGAAATGTCAGGTATTTTAAAATGTATTTTCGAATATCAAAAATATACTCAATTAATTAATCTCTGGTTCAAATAGTTTCATTTCAAAATTAATATTTGTCTATTTTAAAAGCCAGGTTTATTTTTAAGTAGTAGCACAGTGCGTGGTAGCACAGGGGTAAGTGACCAAAGGCGATTGATTGGTTTGCGATTCCAACTCGGGAAATTTGAATTGTTTTAAACCATTTTCACTGTCCTGCTCTGAAAAAAGTCGCAGTCGTTTTCAAGAAGTCGTAGCCAAGGTTCCTTAGAAAAATTGAGACGTTCTAAAATTATTTAAAATTGTATAAAATGCCGAAAATAAATGTATTATGTCATTAAAATTGAATCTACGACCTTCTAGGTTACATAGACATATTTTCAAACATTACATAAAACTTTTTTTTATAGCTTCATCTCTTACACAGCAGGGTAGGCAGAGGGAACCTAGTGTTAAGACACCCCGTTCCCCACGCACCGCCGAATTAAACACAATTGTATTTATTATGCTAAATTCTCAATTTCATACAAATACCAAGAACAGAAAGAAACACTATAATTTTATCGAGGATTTAACACTAAAGTCAACCAAAAAAAACGCTCAACAAAAGCACCCAAGCAATCACCATTACAACAAAACCATTTACATTCACAAAACTTTGAATATAAACGCGCCGATACAAATAAATGCGAAACAGATCGAACTACGACAAAAAAGTATTTATTTAACATTCACGATGCGTTTCCGAATGTCTTCCAATCAAAGTTTCTACCTTAAAGTCGGCAAATAGAAGCTCAGCGTCACGTAAAGGGCCCGACACTCGTCTGAATGGATTACACCAATTTTTTTTTTGCATGTCTGGCAAATGTACCGCTTTATTCATATGCAAAAACTTTGAATGAAGTGATGGAGGTACGAATGGGTAAGTAATACTTCTTTCTATCTTGGTTGTCAATTCAAAATGTCTAATTTTAATATACTTTAAAGTATTAGTAACTGAACGAAACATTGTCCACTAAAATTATGACGTATGAAATTTTTAAAAGTAACTAGTTATTTAACTAAAGACTTGAAGTATCCTTTATGTAGAATAAGTGCGCAAAATGAATATTTTTCATAAATTATTTTTTCAGTTTCACGCTCGTTCCCCGTTGGTAGAGAGAATATTTTTTTACGTGAGAAAATCCGGTACGGATATTAGCCCGACTGGGGACTCGGACGTGGTTATGTGGGACTCCGGTCCGGACTGAGCCGTCCGTATACCCACTAAAACCTCACGGTGCTCCTCCTCCACCGCCACTATTCGGGGCCACAGGTACCCCAATCTTACGCTTACCCCGGGAGCGGGAGGTAGGGAGAACCTGAAACCTACTGTGAAATCACTCCGTTCTTTACTTTCCAGCCGAATTCGAGGCATTGCGTGTTGATTACGGAACTCAACACCACACTTTGTCTTGATCAACATGGTGGAGTAATAAAAATAATTTAAATATATTTTTAAATAAAAACTATTTAAGCCAGTTTAACCATGTATATTTTTAAATCGATAGAGTCTAACTGTTACCACGGACTAACACGAAGTGCTTGAAATGGCGGGTCATTAATCATGAATTAATCCGATTAAACTAATATCATTCGAAAATGTTTTAAAAATCACGAAAACAAAAGATCTTATTTATTACTTAAAATTCCCTCCGATCTTATAACAAATATACCTACTATATTCAAATTAACTGAAAAAAAAACACTTCCAAAGCAAGATAATAAGAAAAAGAAAACATTATTCAGAGAGAAGCATTCTTATATATGTAGGTACATAGAAGTAATGTATCGGTTTTATAACGATCTAGTAAATATCATAATTTAAAATCTGAATGTAAATGAATTGGCATTATTAGAAAAATATAAACACACATAAAATCTAATATTACTAGCATCGACGATAAATTATGAATAATGTAGTCTTGTAAGTTGTTCTTTTAAATCGATATAAAACTGCAAAAACTTTAAAAAGGTTAAAATAAAATGAATAATTTTAAAATGTCATTAAGTCAACCAAATTACGTATAACTTTTTTTTAAATAACATTTAAATTTTAATCGGCATTATACAATCTACCCACGTCCCAAACTTTCATAGATAATCTGTGCGAAATTAAAAAAATAATCAATTCAAATTTCTTGCCAGTCGCAGTTGGGGTGAGGTCGATCGAAAACTTGGCCCATAACATGCAAATGGGGAAAGTTTCGGCTAATTGCTTGCAACACTGTCGTCTCGTAACTTCTAGTTAATTAAATCTCTTTGAGGTACAATATTGATTATATCTGTAGATTCTTTAGACATTTAAGAGGTATCCTAGGAATTACTTAATTAAAAAAAAATAGTTAGATATTTAAATTTAAATAGATAATCAATAGAATAGAGAAGTATAGGTCACAGGTAGACTCTACCGTCTCTAGTGGCGCAGTGGCACGAAAGTGTGACTGTAAACGACTGGTTGTGGGTTCGCTCTTGTATTCGGGGCAAAGCGCGGCGTTAAGTTCCGCACATTAACACGCAATGCCTCCGAATTCGGCGGAAAGTGGGTAACGGAGTGTCTTAACACTAGGTAGGCAGAGGGGCCTACCCGGCTTTGTGCGGGATACAACGTGAAGCTAAAAAAAAGAAATATATTTTTACTTCTCCATTCCGTTGAACAAACAAAGCGTGATATTGAGTTCCGCTGATCTATACGTAATGTCTCGAATTTTGCCAGGAACGGAGTGTCTTCACTCTATCTTCTCTTTTGGCCCGCTGCATAGTAGGATAGACAGAGAAGAAGAACGTGAAACTGAAAAAAATACGAAAAATATTTGCTTTTTGTAATTCTTCTCCATATCTAACAGATACTTTAAGTATTTAAACTGCATACTTCATCGATAACATTTCCGTGAAAGTCTGAAGTGTTTCCTTCACTTACTACTATTTTTAAGTATCCTCTTTGACACTAGGTTCTTTCTAATTAATGGCGAATTGAGGTTTTTTTCGGAGTGAAATTGTGATTTTTTTGTAGATTTAGCATTAGCCAGGTCATTAGGCGAGTGAGAATGAGCAATATTTCAAATGACTGCATGTCATTATTTGCACTGCCTATAATAAATAATTTATAATAACAATAAAAATAATTTATAATAACAGTAATTTTATAAAATAACTATGTTGAAATAATGTTGTAATTGATCATAAACTTACCGATATTGAAAGTTGTGGTCACAGGCACTTTAAAATCGGTCAAGTGCAAGCTGAAGAATGAACAGGGAGACATTTACAATTGATAAGCTTACACCAATATTTATTTCATTATATTCATGTGATAGGGCAATACTGAAATCCGGCGTCAGTCAGTAAACTTGAGTTAAGAAAAAAAAATAAAACATTACAAGCAATTTAGATTGTGGGCATGTACTCACTCATAGTACTCACTACAGCGCTCCGTTGGCGGTCTTTAAGGAAGAGAAGCCTTTTGAAGATGTGCATGTCTAATCGACCTGGAAGCACAGCCACTTGTAGGCCATTTCACAGTTGTTTGTCGGCACGTGGAAGTTAATTCCTAAGAAACAGCACAGTACCAGAGGGATAAGTATCCAGATGGTGAGGACGATATTTAAGTCTGGAACGTAATGTGTGGTTAGAAAAATCAGCGACAGGATCAGGTCAAACAGTTATCCAGAACATTCCCCAAGATGAACGCGGTAGAGATCACACACTAAAATTATCTAAATTTCATTAATATCTAGCTTAAATGAAAGAAATCTTTTTTTTTTGCTTCACGCTCTTACTCTACACGCAGCAGGGTAGGAAGAGGTAACCTAGGTAAATTTAATTTGTTATTACTACGAACATTAACGGATTGATGATATGAAAAAAATATTAACACCTATATATTATTTTTCATTTAAACTTCTACGAAATCAGAATCAACTCTTACATTTTATCAGTGATTTTACTAATCTCGGCAGGTATCCTAAATACAGGCCAATATGGTCATGAATTAAGGATTAACATTATCAAAGATTAAGATATGGCGAAGTTGTTTATTTACAATGTGTACGAATAAGTGAATTAATAAAGTTTTCTTTGTGGCCAGTCGTGGCCCAGTGGCACAAGTGTGTGACTGTAAACGACTGGTTGTGGGTTCGACTCCCACTCGAGGAGTGGAAATATTGCATATTTCCATTTCTTTTGCTCTGGTGTCAAGGTAAAACGCAGCGTTAAGTTCCGCCACTTAACACGCAAGCCTTCTTATTCGGCGGAAAGTGGGGAACAAAGTGTCTTAATACTAGATTCCCTCTGCCTACCCTGCTATGTGCGGGATACAGCGTGAAGGTAAAAAAAATATATATATTCTAATTTTCCAGTAAAAACAAGCTTGTCAGTTGGAATGTTCCTAATGAGCTTGACATTGAGGTTTGGTAAATTATATTCGGTATGTTTATAATGAGTATACACCTACTCCAATTAGGTGTAGCACCTGGGAGCACAGTAAGACCTGGCATAAATGTCCGCCAAGCTATCGAGTTGTAAATATTCTTAAATCATTCAAAAAGTTTTTAATATTTTTCTATAAATAGGCAGAGATACAAAAAATGAAATGTCAATGTTTAAATAACTTTAGGTACACACTAATATTCGTATTATATGCAAGTAAAATATTACAAAATAATAGTTTATTAAGTGCCATATTTTTTTCATATTTTAAGCCATGTGATGATATACTCTTTTATGTAAAGTGATACATACGTTGCTAAAGCAATGTACGAGTATATTCAAGAAGGCAAGGAATAGTAAGTAATATATACTGTTCAACTCTACTGCATGAACAAAGTTATAGTTTAATATAATAAAAAGACATTTTTATTTTCAAATTTCCCAGTCAAAAAACATAAATTGCCGCCAAAATCTGACAACTTATTTAAAATCTTCGTTGTATACCAATAATAAAAAGCATACGTTTAATGATAATTATCAATACAATCACTTATTAAAAACATGTCTGGGTCTTTTTCGTCCTGTAAATATTAAAATAATTATATTAATTTTATTATTTCTGTACTATTAAAAACAAACTTGCCTTTTATTGATTTCTAATCAGTGAAACGGAACGCAGTTTGTTAAGCGTTCAGAAACGGGACCATATTCTTTTGAAATACAGAGCAAAATTTATCTTTCAAACTTCATTTAAGAATATCAAGTTAAGCTACTTTAGAAAATAATATTAAATGTGAGCTTAGAATCAAAAATATATATCTAATATAAAAAATATGACGTCAATGATGCAGCACTCTGCGTACGTGTGACGCAGTTTTTAAACAGTGAATGTCACTCGTCAAAATCACTAATTGCGTGTGTCTATCTCGAACTTAACTAAGTTTACTGTATTTTATATAAAAAAATACATATTTTTGTGACGACCAGTGATGGCTGGGAAACTGAACAAATTCGAAACTCCCAGTTCGGCTAGCTCGGATAGGTAAAGCGTGTGTGCTAACCTTAATTATTGTTTGTTTGCACAGCTGTCTCGTGTCAACAATTTTTTTGCTTGTAAAGGCTAGTTTTCAGCGTAGTCACGAGAGCTGTTGCGCTATTACTTCACGTGCAGTGATTTAGTGGTGTAAAACAATTTCGCCGTATGTGCTTTAATTCAACTCTGCTAAGTAGAGTCATAACCTCTGCTTATACACATTGCGGTTTATTTTTAGACTTTCATGTAGTACATTGGCATCTGATTTTACGTTATACGATCGCACCGTATAATAGACACGTGCTCGGATCCGGTTATCATTTAAGTTAATCTAAAATACGATAAAGAATAATACTCTGGAAACATGGATGAAAGTTCTCTAATCTTGGCCCATGCGTAAGACATTTGTATAATTATATCCTACATTGTCATTGTGATTGTAAAAAGCTTTTTTTGGTTTAAGTTGTTTTTTTGCAAGTAAGTATATTTTATTGATCATATTTAAAAATACTTAAATGACACATAACCTTTAAATAGTGAAAGTCATAATATATTGCCATTGAAAAAACTTGTAAACAAATGATATAAACACAAACATGCATATGTATGTAGGAGATAAGATAGCAAGCTATCTGCTCTTAGGCCTATCTACATACTTGTGACAAAAAGATAATTTTGTAAATATTTTTAATGTTATGAGCATATATTTGTTTTATAAGTTAAATCCTATTTAAAATATATATATTTTTAATCTTTTTAAGCATTAAGTTGAAGATGCTATAAGTTTCTTTTATTAATAAAATTTATATATTATATAAGGAAGATGATTCTTTATATTGAATTTACCTTTACTTTCTCAGATAAACATATGAGTCATACAGCATACATCATTTTATTTATGTCAATGGCACTTTAAAGTAATTTTGCAACTTTCTAAGACTTCATATGATAATTACATACACAAGCAAATAACAACATGCATCTTCTATCCACCATTTATTTACTTGCTTATAAAAAAAAGGTTTATAGTAAAGTGGGAACATAATGTAAGATACTTCATTCTCCGTATGCACCAGAATTTGAGACATTGCATGTTAAATGGTGGAAATTAAAATTATTTTAACCAATAGTGTTTACAGTCAGACATTGTACCACTGCCCCACAAATGCTTCCAATTTTTTTTTATCTTTGCACATTGTATTGAATATTGATAGACTGCTTACAAATTAAAATTTTTAAAACCATAATCATTGCTGGCAACTGTTATAACATAAAAAAATATTTAAAGAATATCCTTGACACAATTAAGTGTGAGTCTGAAATTTAACAATAAGAACCTTGTGTTTTGTATACAGTAATGTTGACCTTAATTTAGTTGTGTGACTCATTTGCCTTTCTGATATAATACATTTTTTTTTAATAATTGTTTTGGCTGTCAATGATAAATAAGCTATCTCTGATTCATAATTACATAGAAATAATATATAGATTAATTGATTTATTACATTATGATTTATTTTTGTATACATTGATTTATATTATTGATTTAATCTAAATTTTCCAAGTAAACTTTACTTACAACATTTCAAAGGATGCATACAAAGAAAGTTATTTTAAGAAACAGTGTGGGAGTTCAGCTTTGTTTTGTTCTCGAGTCATAAATTACTGAGATATCCTCTTTAGTGAGTTATATGTTTATTAGCTTTATGCATTTCTTACATTACATACATTTTTTAAGCTTTATTTTTGATCACTTGATCATTTAAAGTAAACATTACATTTAAATTATTTTCAACTCTCTACTCAAATTAAACAAAACACAATGTAAAATGGAGAATAAATGAAGAACAAAGTCAAACTCTTAGCAGTAGAGTCCCTTTGACAGCCATTTTATACTGAAAAAACATTGAACTGCCAAATAAAATATTGTCTAATTTTAACTTCAAATAACATTATTACATTATATTCTTACTTAATCAATCAAAAACATAAGTTTTTCATTGTGTAACAGAATTCATTGTAATTTTGCTAAAGTTTGCTAAATCACATTGAGGCCTATATTTAATATCTCAAAATTGTGAATAAATTATTTATATCTTAATTATTTAATAGATCCATTTTAATAGCATTAACCTTGGCAAATAGACTTAATATTTTAAATCAATTCTGAAACCTTGTGCAAACGTTAAAAAGTCAATAATAGAATCACAAATACAGATTGTAACAATATTCTTAGTTATTTTTAGTTATTGCTTTTTTCTATAATTTTCCTCTGACCGACATGTTTCATTTTAATTGTTATTTTTTTATGTTTACTGTTTATGGAAATAATATAATATTTTATTTACGTAAGAAGTATTCAATATATTTCTTGCTTTAATGCTAGCAATTAAAATAAGCTGTAATTAATGTATAAGAATTTCATGCATTTCCCACTTTTTCACAGTTTAAGAACAGAAATTCTAATGCTAAGACCAGTTCCCATTTTTACTACTTTTTCTTTACTTAAAAAAAATGTTTTTATGTAAAAGTATAAAAATATTTTAAAAGTATTAAAAAAAGAGACAGTGTGACAGTGTCTGAATGTAACCACATTAGTTGTGGGTTTGATTCCCACATGGGGAAATGATTATATATTATTTTCATTTCTTCTCTCTGTTATTTACCTAAGATGAAGCGCAGCGATAAGTTCCGCCACTTAACACGGAACGGAGAACATAGTGTCTTGACACTAGACTCTGCTCATTAATTTAACTATTTCAATTATATTTCTATTATAATTACAGTGACACAGAACTTGCGTTGGAAATAAGTGAACAAGTGTTCATAGACGAGGATGACTACTCGCGCGCCCCGGCGTCGCCCACCACCGTGCCCAATGTCAGGCCCTACCGACCACCCTCTACTGGTAAGATTAAAAATGATAAAAAATCAATCTCGTTTGATCTTAATAAGTCTTAAATAATATCATAGTAATTTTAAATAAAGAGTTTCATTTACCAGTGTGTGGCCAGTCGCGGCCCAGTGGCACAAGAGTGTGACTGTAAACGACTGGTTGTGGGTTCGATTCCCACTCGAGGAGTGGAAATTATATTTCCATTTTCTTCGCTCTGGTGTCGAGGTAAAGCGCGGCGTTAAGTTCCGCCACTTAACACGCAAGCCTCCGAATTCGGCGGAAAGTGGGGAACGGAGTGTCTTAACACTAGGTTCCCTCTGCCTACCCTGCTGTGTGCGGGATATAGCGTGAAGCTATTTAATTTAATTTAATTTTAGTTTCATTTAAAAAAATAATTAAAAAAATGTGTAATATAATAATTACGGATATTTAATGATAGACAACCATTTCAATAAGATATTTTTTATGCCGTTCCTCACTTTCTGGCCGAAATCGAGACATTGCGCGTTGAGTACTGAAACTCAACGAAGCACTTTGTCTTAGTTACCAGAGCGGAGAAATTTCAAATTCCCCCGAATGGGAATCAAACGTGTAGTACCCGGCAATAAATAATACACATCGTGCTTAGAATGAAACAGTCGGTCAGTTTCGGTTTCATAGAGCGCTGTCTTTGTCACTCAGTTGATATGTGACGTTTCTCATTGTTATTATTTTAAGCGACCGAGACAACGCTCTACGAAGCCGAAGCTAACCGACTGTTTCATTCTAAGCATCGATGTGCATTATTTATTGCCGGGTACTATACAACCGTCGCGTTACAGTCAGACTGAAAACCAATTGTCACCACATTCTTTTCTATCGTTCCTCTCTTTCTTTACTGTTGACTGGTGTAACCCAACGTCGCCCTTAAAAAGAATCTATACCAATACTAATATTGGTAACTAACCAATATTAATTACAATTAATAAAATGTTTTTTTTTAATTAATTGTAATAGATTTGTTTTGAAATTTTGACACACCAAGTATTTTCGATCTCCTTGCTCTTTTATTTTGATTTTTTAAACAAATAACTACACTATTCTTTTTCCCAATATTGCGTTTTTTTTGTCTATTCCATATTTTTCAATTTTTTTTATCTATTACTGTCACTTACTTTCTTTTAGTGTGCAATAATGAGTTATTATTATTATTATTATCCTTTATTTTACATTTTTCTTATTTAATTACATTTATATTTATATAAAAAATACATTTGTACAAATATAAATATAAAAAAATAGTTCCCCCCCGACGGAGGCTTTACAGCCAAGCCACCGGTGGTCAGGGTGACAGACTGAGGAACCTCCGCACGATACGTGCCGTTCCCAAAATAGCTGCCTTTTGAATCCGGCCCTTGATCCAGGCATGTAGCGAAAGCCTCATAAGATGTTGATTGAGGCTCTTCGCTACAAGACCGTTCACGCTGACGACTATCGGGACAACTATTGTTGAATCCACATCCCACATGTCGGTAATCTCGTGAGCTAAGTCTATGTATTTGGACTGTTTGTCCTTCTCAGCTTTCACGAGGTTAACGTCACAAGGGATGGTGATATCAACAATAAATGCCCGGCGCTCTAACCGGTCTACTAGCACGATGTCAGGCTTATTGGCGACAATAGTCCTGTCCGTGATAATAGAGCGGTCCCAATAAAGTTTGGCATGGCCGTTTTCTAAAACTGGCTCCGGTGTGTACTTGTAATACTTATTATTATTATTATTACTCTACTGAAACAGGTTCAAACATCCTCAAATCGCCTCGAGCCCGTCGCGTCAGAACGGCTTCCATGTCGCAGTCCAACAAGAGAACGACCGCGGAGAGTATACTACACGCAGACAGACGGACTATATATACAGCGGGGAGACCCCCCTGGTACAATTGTACTGGGGGGCAGGAAGTTGAACCGTTTCTTATTGGTAAGTTTTAGTTTTTTTGAGATTTTAAAGTGTTTTTCATGTGTTTAGGAGATTGGAGAGGTATTTAGAAAACATATGAAAATTTGAACGAAGCGGGATTCGAACCCGCGCCTTCTGAACCGTCCAAGCGCTCTGAGCGCTAAGCCATACTTTCTAATACTAGCGCAGGTGAACTTCTTATACGCTTTATTATAACTTATTTTGTTGCTAGCATCTCTGTAGAAAGATTTTTAGCAATTTTTGCTACCCAAAGATTAGTCTAAGAATAATCGTTTGACAAGAGCGAATGCTATTTATTAAATACTTTTAACATTTTTAAAGTTTTACTCCACTTAGGGAAATTGAAAAAGATATTTAGAAAATTTGAACGAAGCGGGATTCGAAGCCGCGCCTCGTGGAAGACGCTCTGACCGCTAAACCATGCGTGTTCTATTACCACCTGCGTCGAAATTGTTATACGCTTTATTACAACTTATTTTTAATATATAATTCGACGGTGCGTAGAGAACAGAGTGTCCTAACAGTGGGTCCCCTTTGCCTACCCTGCTGTGTGAGGGATATAGGGTGAAGCTAAAATTAAAAAAAAGAAGCTATTGTATGTATTTATCTCGTTATTACTGTTTTTTTAAACCAATTAAACTAGAACATATATCTCATAGGCGATTAAGGTTGCAGATGATTGTTTTAGTAATTAAAGAAAATATATGAATAGTAATATGGTTTTAATAAACACGATTATTGTTAATAGGGTTGATTGATTTTTATTTTTTTAATAATTAACCAACATTATGTATTATGAGGGGCATGGACTGTGGATATTTGGTTCACAATTGGTTACATACATGTCAATGTCATTTAAGAGTTAAAATCAAATCGTATTTAGAAAAAAAGGATACGAGATTAGGTGTCTGTAGTTTTTAAGTATTAACATAAAGTCAAAGTCAAATAATTTTATTCAAAATAAGAAGTTACATGCTTCATTTTTTGAACGTCAAATAATTTACTCTAAAGTTAATGCCTCAGACCTGAGAAGAACCGGCGCAAGAAACTCAGCGGGACTTCTTTTTTTTTAAATAATTGTTATATACAGATTTATTGCTGACAGTAATACTTTTGAAATAGCCTGGAGCGAACATTTCATTCCCAAGGCGTGTTATCATTTATAAAATCTTTAATTAGGTAATACCATAATAACCTTTCACACACAAACGGTTTTTTTTTACAACTTTTTAAATTGTGATATAGAAAAAAACCTTGGACGTTTTCTGGGATCTTATTTTAAAGGGGTAAAAAAATGCAATTATTACCCGAGTGTGAATCATATCACACAGTTATAATTTACTCAATTGTTATAATCTACATATAAGATTCATACAAGCAGTGTATAATATACACCAGGGACGAACAACCTTTTTTAGCAACGGGCCGATAGAATTTTCGATTTTTTAGTAGCCCAAAATTCACTCTTTTACAAAAAGCTGTTTCACGCCTTTCCCTGCATTGCTGGGTAGTCGGAGAGTACCTAGTGTCAAGACACTCCGTCGTATTGAGTGGTAGAACTCTAATCCGCGCTTTATCTTAAGCTCCAGAGCGAAGAACAAAACATTTAAATATAAACATTCCCCTGAATGGGAAACGAACTCACAACCACTGTGTTAACGTCAGACGCCGTCACACTGAACCACAATGGCCTCGATGGCTTCCCAATCTAATAATAACATATTAAGAGTAGCGGAAGATTATCTGTAATATAAATAAATGTAACAGAAGCCAGTCGTGGCGCAGTGGCACAAACGTGTGACTGTAAACGACTGGTTGTGGGTTCGATTCCCACTCGAGGAATGGAAATGATATTTCCATTTTCTTCGCTCTGGTGTCGAGGTAAAGAGCGGCGTTAAGTTCCGCCACTTAACACGCAAGCCTCCGATTTCGGCGGAAAGTGGGGAACGGAGTGTCTTAACACTAGGTTCCCTCTGCTACCCTGCTGTGTGCGGGATACAGCACGCATTCCGCTTACTTCGCTTATCGGGAATAGAACAATGAAACGAAAGAATGTGTTGTTTTAATATTTTTCAATAATATAAAAATGTAATTCATCATTTCTTGTCTTCAACTTGCTTTCAAACAGAATGGTTTTATATTAAATTTAAATATTATTGGTTTTAAAAGCCTTTTTCTCACCTGCAAAATTTAACATGTGCCGCTTTAAATTATTACTAAGCGGGTCGCAGGTTGCTTACCCCTGGTGTAAACAAAACAATTACCGCATGACATCACTCGTGTTAGCAATTTCTAATAATTAATCATAAATAACATGTTGAAATTACCAATAATTATTATAAAATTGATTATTTATGTATGTACTTATGTAGTATATAGATATTACAAAGTAATTATGTGGCCAGTCGTGGCGCAGTGGCACAAGCGTGTGACTGTAAACGACTGGTTGTGGGTTCGATTCCCACTCGAGGACTGGAAATTATATTTCCATTTTCTTCGCTCTGGTGTCGAGGTAAAGCGCGGCGTTAAGTTCCGCCACTTAACACGCAAGCCTCCGAATTCGGAGGAAAGTGGGGAACGGAGTGTCTTAACACTACTTACTCTGACTACCCTTCACGCTGTATCCCGCACACGGCAGTGTGCGGGATAAAGTGTGAAGCTAAAAAAATAAATAATCATTTTAAATACTTCATATAATAATGGTTTTAAGTCATCGAGGATAGATTATAAAAAGAATATGCCAGTAACTAGAAATCAACAAGTATTGTCGTAATACTAAAAACAATATTTATACAATTATATGTATAAACTTTAACATGTTGTTAAGTAACATGTAAGTGGGGAACGGAGTGTCTTAACACTAGGTTCCCTCTGTCTACCTTGCTGTGTGCGGCGTGAAGCTAAATATAATAATAAATATAATAATGGCCAGTCGTGGCCCAGTGGCACAAGCGTGTGACTGTAAACGACTGGTTGTTGGTTCGATTCCCACTCGAGGAGTGGAAATATTTAATATTTCCATTTTCCTCGCTCTGATGTCGAGGTAAAGCGCGGCGTTAAGTTCCGCCACTTAAACACGCAATGCCTCCGAATTCGGCGGTGCGTGGGGAACGGAGTGTCTTAACACTAGGTTCCCTCTGCCTACCCTGCTTTATGCGGGATACAGCGTGAAGCTAAAAAAAAAATATAAACTCTAACATGTTGTATGCGAGAGATGTGTGAAACAATAAAAAATCACTTTGTTCTGACTAAAAAGTCAGAATTGAACCCACGAACATTAAAATTCACCACATATTACTGTAAAACATAAATTTATATTTATAATAAAATGACAAAAAAAAATTTAGACGTCATTTTCTCTTACGAAAATGTGGATATTGAAACACATTTAAACTATCTATACTGATATAATAAAGGAGTAAAGTTTGCAACTTTGTTTGTAAAGGCTAATTTTCGGAAATACTGAACCGATTAAAAAAATTCATTCATTCATTCATTTCAATTAGAAAGCTACACTATTCAAGAGTGCTATAGGTTATATTTTATTATAAAATGAACTGAAAGCTCTTCTGAAAGAGAATCCTAAAGGTGCTCAAATAGAGGATCAAAATTGCAGATCACGCGGCGAAGCCACGAGCTGGTCGCTAGTTTTTATATATGTGACATACATGTTGCTAGGCAACGCGAAATTTACTCGTCTATAAATTTTCATATACATTTTTTTTTAGCTTCACGCTGTATCCCGCACACGCGAAGAAAATGGAAATATTAAATATTTCCACTCCTCGAGTGGGAATCGAACCCACAACCAGTCGTTTACAGTCACACGCTTGTGCCAATGGGTCACGACTGGCCATATACTTATATAGTGTAATGTTCAAATATTGTTTTCTTCCAGGCATCGGAGGCGCGAGCGCATCTGGAAAGACAACAGTGGCTACTAAAATAATAGAATCTCTCAACATACCATGGGTTACGATTGTCAGTATGGACTCGTTTTATAAGGTACGCAGTTCGAATCCTGTTGAGGGGAAGGGTTTTGGTATTGGGGCTTGGATGATGGGTTTTTTTTGGAGATGAGCTATTGTTCTTCGCCTTTTGGTTAGTAATTAGTTAAAATATGTAGTGTATTTTATAATATTACTAAATTATGTTTTGTTGGCTTTTTAAATATTCAAAAGTTATTTTTTCTGAATATCCTGCTATTTCGTAAATTTGAAGAAGCTAACTTTAGGGTATCGGTGCCGCAGTCGTTTGGTGCAATTGGTTGTGGGTTCGAATCCCACTTAGGGGAATGTTTATGTTAAAAATATTTTCGTTTCTCTCGTCATTTTCAGTGCTCGCCGTTAATTCCTGTCACTTAAGACACTAATATCTTTATTTTAGGCAGAAAGTGTTAAATAAAGTATCATATCACAAAATTCTATCTACCTACCTAACTATATATTACTAATAAAGATTTTAAACAGAATTAAATTACATTTACATATTAATATTAATTCAGGGGCCAGTCGTGGCGCAGTGGCACAAAACGTGTGACTGTAAACGACTGGTTGTGGGTTCGATTCCCACTGGAGGAGTGGAAATATTTAATATTTCTATTTCCTTCGTTCTGGTGTCGAGGCAAAGCGCGGCGTTAAGTTCCTCCACTTAACACGCAATGCCTACGAATTCGGCGGTGCGTGGGGAACGGAGTGTCTTAACACTAGGTTCCCTCCGCCTACCCTGCTGTGTGCGGGATATAGCGTGAAGCTAAAAAAAAAATTCCAAACAGGTACTTAACGAAAAACAACACCAAGCGGCGATGCGTAACGAATACAACTTCGATCACCCGGACGCGTTCGACATCGAGCTCCTAATTACTGTACTACAGCGTCTCAAGGAAGGGAAGAAGGTGGAAGTGCCCATATATAATTATGTCACGCATTCTAGGGAGAATCGTACGGTTAGTGGTTATTTTTTTTATTTTGAGTATTTTTTTTGTAAAAAAATTTTTTTTTTGTTAATAGTATGGTTTTTTTGTATGGAATTTGTTAGTTTTTTTATATATATCTGGGGTCTGTTGTGGTTTGGTGAAATGTGATTGTTAATGCAACTGGTTGTCGGTTCGATTTCCATTCCAAGAATTGAAATATTTATTATTTCATGTCTCTAGAATTCGGCGGTGCGTGGGGAACGGAGTGTCTTAACACTTGGTTCCCTCTGCCTAACCGAATGTGTGCGGGATGTAGCGTGAAGCTAAACAAAACCACCTCGATGAAATGTAATCGAAATAGAGAACGGCATCCAAATCGACCTAGTGGTTTTAATTAAAAAAAAAAACAAATATTTATAACAATATTTAATATTTCAAATTGTTCAATATTTTAGAAGATTTTCCCGTCATACTAGACTAGGCAGAAAGAATGTAGATTTAAAACACTCCACTTTCCTACTAAATCTGAGATATTACGTGTTGAATGTCAGACCTTAATGCGTCACTTTTTATTGTCACCAAAGCAAAAATGTTAAAAATGAAAAAATATTAAATAATTAAATATAATTATTTACCCAGAGGTTGGAATTGAACCCACGATAACTTGACGATCGACGAGTCACTTTACTTTAAACTTAATATTCTCAAAAATCGACTTTATACTGGCGATATGGTGATGTGATTATTTCTTGCATTGCTTCAATTAACTTTTGCATCTAATTAAATAAAAAGTTAATTAACTTTTTATATAATAGTATTGTTTTGTTAAGAAAATGAATATTATTGTTATTTTATTACTAAATTTAGGTATTTCTTTACAGAAAACGATGTACGGAGCGAATGTTATAATTTTCGAAGGAATCCTAGCGTTTTATAACGCGGATGTACTCAAAATGTTGGACATGAAAGTGTTCGTTGATACCGACGCTGATATACGTCTCGCTCGACGTTTGAGAAGGTAATTGATATATTATACTTTTTTTAGCTTCACGCTGTATCCCGCACACAGCAGGGTAGGCAGAGGGAACCTAGTGTTAAGACACTCCGACGAATTGGGAGGCATTGCGTGTTAAGTGGAGGAACTTAACGCCTCGCCTTGTAACATACCAGAGCGAAGAAATGAGAATTTAAATATAATCGTTTCTCTCAGCGGAAATCGAATCCGCAACTGTTCCATTGCGCAACGATTAATAGATAAATAATTGTAAATTGAAAAAATAAACATTTTTATTAGACGAGTGGGTTTCAAACTTGCACCTCTTGGATGTTGTCATCTAATACATGCGTTCAGTCAATCAATTTTTATACGTTTTCTAAAAATATATTTTTCAATTCAATTTCCTTAATGTACGAATAAAACTTTAAAATGTTAAAAGTAAATTGTAAATAATTATTTTCCCACATAGAAAATAAAAATATATTGTCCGCTCGTAAGTAGATAACTCTAAAATATCATATATCTAAAAATGCATACTTTCTATAGCAATCATTTTTACGTTAAACTTTTATGTGTGTATTTTGTTTATGTATTTTTTTTTCTCTTCAGCTTCACGCTGTATCCCGCACATAGTACGATAGGCAGAGGGAACCTAGTGTTAAGACACTCCGTTCCCCACGCACCTCCGAATTCGGACGCATGGCGTGTTAAGTGGCGGAACTTAACGCCGCGCTTTGCCTCTGATACCAGAGCAAAGGAAATGGAAATATTAAATTTCCACTCCTCGAGTGGGAATCGAACCCACAACCAGTCGCTTTACAGTCACAATTTCTGCCACTGTGCCACGCCAGACGTAATGGTATTTTTTATGTGTGTATTTTGTTTATGTATTTTAGTTATAAGTTTTTAATTTTTAAGTTAGTCATTTATTCACCAAACTAGAGACCTGCTCGCGACTTCGCCGCGGATAAATATTTTTTTATTTCACATTTCAATCTTTTAAGGATAGATTTTTTTTAAAAAATTACCCACGATTTATTCCTGCATTTCTACTATTTTCTTTCCGAACTCTATCTAAATCGGGGCGTTAGATTGGCTGTGACAGCGTAGCAACATACATATAAACTTTGACATTCACATTTATAATATTAGTATGGATAGGTAAAAGAAATTCTAATGTTTATAATTGTTTTAAAAATATATCCAAGTTCAGTTGTCAATATTTTCTCATCTGGTACAGATTTACCTTTAAACACGTTCAACGTTAAGAAAAATTATGCAACTTCCCGTTCGGGCCACGTCGGTCAATGCTGGTCGACAATGACACTCCGTTCGGGCCGCGTCGGTCAATGCTGACCGCGGTTTCCGATACTTTCGATTCATTAAGGCACTGCTATCTAATTAAAAACCATACATATTGACCCGTATGACTCACTAGTTACTCTAAAATAAGTTGGTTTTTGGAAAATGTAAAATACTTGGAAGTAAGACGACAATTTCAAGTGCTGAACGACGTTCAATGACGTCATAAATAGTGTACATATGGATAGAAATGTGATTTTTGCTTGGCCTGTAGGAATAGCATGCTGTCGGTCAGCATTGACCGCGTTGGCAGAAAACGTGCTAACTATAGCTTATATCATATTGTGTGATTCTGAGATGTTAGATTTCCACTGAAGTGAGTTATTATATTTAAACTAGCGGCCCGCTCGCCGCTTTGCCGCGTCAACTACAAAACCACTTCGTTGTATTGCAACCCTCGGGAGTGGGTTTTTGAAAAATAAAGTAGCCTATGTATAAGCTTAGATTATCAACTATATTTATGCCAAAAATCATTTGGTCAAGTGGTTTAGATTTTTCATATAAACTTTTATCCCCTATTTCAACACTTTAGCGGTTAATTTTTACAAAAAATAAGTAGCCTGTGTTAGACCCATAGTTATTTACTATTTTCATTCGAAATTTCATTCAAATCGGCCCGGTGAATTAGCCGTGAAAGCGTGACAGACAAACACACAGACTTTCGCATTTATAATATAAGTATGGATTATTTTCATTTCTCCGCTCTGGTATGACAATGCGCGGCGTTGAGTTCCGCCACTCAATACGCAATATCTGAAAGTGAAAATCGGAGTTCCAGACACAGGGAAAAATCGCGAAGCCAATCGAACTAATCGAACGTATTATTATAATTATATAATATATGTACAAGGAAATAAAAAAGAACATACATTTATAATATCAGAATAATCACAACAATTCAATGTTGATAATTTTCCATTGTATACAAATAAAAGATTATTTTAATTGATTTTATCTTTTATGCGTAATTGTTTGTGTTTATCTATAAGAATTAAGATAAGATATACTCATTGATAGCGTTTAGATCTTCATTTTATTTTATTTTGATAATATTCTTTTAATTTATAATATACAAAAAGCATAGCGCATAGCTCATATATTATATGTTGCGTTGAATATATATTGCACTAGCTGGGCTGGCGACTTTGTTCGCGTGGAATTAAAAATAATAATAATTCTAAAATGAAAGTTGCCTAAGTTACTCCTTATTACATGAGCTATCAACCAATGAAAGCCCTGTAAAAATCGATCCAGCCGTTTCAGAGATTAGTCGAAACAGACAGACAGATAGATAAACAAAAATTGTAAATATATGAATTCTGTGAAACGCGGTTATTTTAATATAACGGACAGACACTTCAATTTTATTTATTAGTATAGATAGAAAAGTACTTTTACACTGTTTCCTGTTTGTCAGTTAGGAGCCATTCAAGTATTACACAAGCAGATTTATTACAAATATTTATCCCTCCATACCCCTTGTCAACAAAAGTAAGCAAAGCTTGCTTGCCCCTTGGCTTGCCCCATGCTTAGAAATAGTGAAAGACAGGGTTAAACATAGGCTATATTTTTTTTGAAAAACCAACTTCAAAAGGGTGGAAATATGGTATAAAAGTTGTAGTTCACGCGGCTAAGCTTCCAGCGGGTCGCTAGTATAACTTTTTTTTAGTTTCACGCTGTATCCCGCCCACAGCAGGATAAGTAGAAGGAACCTAGTGTTGTGACACTCCGTTTCCCGTTTTCCGCTGAATTATGAAAGCATTGCGTATTAAATGGCGTAACTCAACACCTCGTTTTGTCTTGACATTAGAGCGAAGGAAAAGAAGAAGGAAAAATTTCTCAAGTAGGAATCAGAAACACAGTCAATTGCGATTACCGTCACACTTCATGCCTCTGCCTCTGACAGTCTCAGGATTAAACATAGGTCATGTTATTATCAATAATCAACTTTAAATAGCCTATGTTGCAATATAACGAAACTGCTATAGTTCGATTAAATAGCCTATGTTGCAATATAACGAAACTGCTATAGTTCGATTTGGATGAAATTTAGAATGAAAATAGTAACAAATCCAGGCTCAAACATGGGCTACTTATTTTTTCAAAAATCAAACTCTAAAGGGTTGAAATGGGGGATGATAGTGTATATGAAAAACCTAACTGCTTGACCGATTGTAATGAATTTTGGCATAAATATAGTTGATAAGCCAAGGTTAAAGAACCTACTATATTTTTCAAAAATTTACCCCTAAGGGTTGTAATATAACGAAACAGTTATGTAGTTCATGGGGCTAAGCCGCGACCGGGTCGTTAGTGTATAATATTAGACGAAGTCTAGGTCGCTAGTACCTATAATAATATTAAGGTATATATAACAATATTTGTATTGGTGTGGTGCAGGGATATAGTGCAACGCGGGCGCGATCTGGAGGGCGTGCTGAAGCAGTACCTGGTGCACGTGAAGCCCGCCTACCAGAGCTACATCGCGCCGAGCATGGCGCACGCCGACATCATCGTGCCGCGCGGCGGCGAGAACCACGTCGCCATCGCGCTCATCGTGCAGCACGTGCACAAGCAGCTGCAGCTGGTGAGCCACATATGTACATATACACATACACACACGTGTGTACACGTGGACGTCCCATTTATGCCACATATCAAATACATCTCCTATATATTTCTAATCTTTCTTTTTGTTACTGTTTTTTAAAAATACTATTTTTTAAACATGTTTTTAATAAAAGTTTTATTAAAAACGTTTAAAAAGTATTTAATAAATAGCATTCTCTCTTGCCAAACGATTGTTCGTAGAATAATATTTGGGAAGCAAAAATTTGTAAAAATCTCTCTACAGAGATGCTAGCAAGAAAAATAAGTTGAAAAAAGGGTATAAGAATTTCGACGCAGCGGATAGTAGAACGTATAGCTCAGTGGTGAGAGCGCCTGAACGATAT
Source organism: Dryas iulia moderata (assembly GCA_019049465.1). NCBI lineage: Eukaryota > Metazoa > Arthropoda > Insecta > Lepidoptera > Nymphalidae > Dryas > Dryas iulia. Next base: position 1,384,903 of record CM032426.1, read on the forward strand.
TCAGGAGGCGCGGGCTCGAATCTCGCTGCGTTCACATTTTTATACGTTTTCTAATTGTCTTTTTCAAAAAAAGTTTTTGTTTTATTAATTTTTGTTTTCACTAACTTAACTCTCCTTGCCCATTGGCATGTGCAGAATAAATTTACACACTGCGATTCTAGAGCTATATAGAGAGTGTCGTTAATATATGTATATATGATTAACTAAAAAATAATTTTGCTTTAAATCACAATTTTCAGTATATTAAAAAGGTTTTTGTTTGTAAATTATTTTTTTATATTCAAATGGAAGTATGTTTTTATGCAAAATTATGCAATATCAATCATAAAACATAAGAAATACATTAAATTAGGAAAGTAAATGAAACACATTTTAGTTTAATATATTCCTTTATATTAATTATTTATTTTTCTTTTATTTCAGCGTGGTTTCAAAGTGCGAGAAAAGTTGGCTATAGCGCACATTGGACAGCCATTGCCTGACTCTTTATATGTACTTAAAGATACTCCACAGGTAATATATTTGTTTGTTTTTAAAAATAATTTTTGACTAGTAAAAACTCTCTACAAAGATGTTAACAATAATATGTTGTAATAAGCGTATAAGAATTTTGATGTAATGGACATGGTACGTATGGCTTAGTGGTCAGTGTTAGGTTTCTAATGGGTGCGGGTTCAAGTCTCATTGCGTTTATTTTTTCATACGTTTTCTAAAAATGTTTTTTATATATAAGGTCAGTAAATAACACTTTAAATATATGAAAGTATATTTATTTAGTTCTAACAAACAATGATATTATGTTCCATATACACTGTACTTGACAATATTCTTATCATATTATTAAAATTTTAATGCGCTATAGGACAGCGTCTGAATGTAACCTTAATGGTTGTGGATTCGATTCCTACTCGAGGAAAAGAAATAAATATATATTTCCATTTTTGTCAAGGCAAAACATGGGGAAAAATGGGGGGCATCGTTTACATTCACACTTTGTGTCCCCTAGTCACACACACCTGACTCTATTCGAATGGTCTAAATATTTTTAAGGTATATTTCACTTTAAACTACAAAAAATAACATTTTTAGTAGGGAACGGAGTGTCTTAACACTAGGTTCCCTCTGCCTACCCTGCTTTGTGCGGGATACAGCGTGAAGCTAAAAAAAAATAACATTTTTCTTATTTATTCCAGGTGCAAGGGCTACACACATTCATCCGCAACAAGGACACGCCGCGAGATGAATTCATCTTCTACTCTAAGCGTTTAATGCGTCTCGTCATAGAATTCGCATTATCCTTGTTACCTTACGCCCAGCATTTAGTTGATACGCCGCAGGGATTCTCTTATACAGGTAAGTTGGTGTGGGTTCGATATTTTTTGTTTTTTTTTTGCTTCATGCTTTGTCCCGCATAGCGGGGTAGTCAAACATCTCTGATGATGTGGCCAAACGCCAAACATCTGGTACGATGACACGTACGCTAGCTCTCCCTTTTCTCCTCCATCCTACTTTCTCCTTTATCCTCAATGCCAGCAACGCATCTACAACCCCTCTAATGTTGTATATGTCTATCGGGACTTACCGTCAGGTGGTCTTTCTCCTCATTTGCCCTCTTTTATCTATATAGCCTAAAAGAAATACGAGTACCAATACTAATATAATAAAGAGGTGAAGTTTGTAACTTTGTACGTAAGGGGTAATCTTCGGAAATACCGAACCGATCATGATCACTATTCAAAACTGATATGGGCTATATTTTATTAACATAGAACAGAAAGTTCAGCGAATAGTATAGAGGCTCGAATAGGTGAAGCCGCGAGCGGGCCGTTAGTGTATAATATGTTTCGTGTTGTTCTTCCCGCTATTTTAGCCAAGCAGCTGCGGTACGATGTTATATATTATATATTTCCAAGGAGCCTGAGTTGTGTACGATGATACCCAGATATTTATATTCGTCACACCTTGTGATTTCCTGTACATCAATGATAAGTGGGTGTTGCAATATGCATATATTGGGATTTTGCAACACTCAACACCAATCCGCCTGTCTGTAACTGATGTTTCCATTCACAGAGAGCTAATTCAAATTCAAAATATCTTTATTCAAATAGACTTTTGCAAGTACTTTTGAATCGTCGAAAGAACACAAAGCTACCACCGACTCAGAACGCAGTTTTGCTTAGAAGAGCCGGCAAAAAACTCAACAGTTGCTGTTTTCAAATATAAAATTTACTATTTTATTATTTGATACAATGGTAGCTAACCAGCATTGGCCTCAAATCAGATTAATTCCACGCATTTTTATTCTTTAAATATTCTTCCACAGAATAAAAACCCTTGCCTCTAGTGGTGAATCTAAAACAAGCTTAGAATCTTATTATTAGATTTCAACTCTTCTCGGGGTGTCGTACAAATATAGTACCCGGCAATAAATAATGCACATCGATGCTTAGAATGAAACAGTCGGTTAGCTTCGACTTCGTAGAGCGTTGTCTCGGTCGCTTAAAATAATAACAATGAGAAACGTCACATATCAACTGAGTGACAAAGACAGCGCTCTACGAAACCGAAACTGACCGACTGTTTCATTCTAAGCACGATGTGCATTATTTATTGGCGGGTACTATATCTACATATATTACGTATTGTTATAGGCCGCAAATGCGACGTAGAGAAGATCTGCGGCGTGTCCATCCTGCGCGCCGGAGAGACCATGGAGCAGGCCGTGTGCGACGTCTGCAAGGACATACGCATCGGGAAGATACTCATACAGACCAACCAGCAGACCGACGAGCCTGAGGTGACACACACACACGTACTTACAAACATACAAACACATACATACAAACACATATAGTCCGTTCCAAATCTTAATGCACACAATAATAACAAACTTTTCGGTCTAAAATTACCACATGATCACTCATTATACGTCGCAAGTAACACTTTCACAGATATTTTACATATCTTAACTTGGTATATTAACACTTATTATGCCATTTTTACGAAGATTAATATTAAAAAATCTTATTTAAAAAATCTTCGACTCAAAATCGACGAAACCTGTCAAATGACAACTGACAGTTCTATTGTTAAAATTAGAGACGTGCGAATGCTGACGAGTTATGAAGTTTAGTAATCGATTTATATAATCGGTAAAACATAAATATTAAAATAAACATTTGTTTCCTAATGGGGTTTATCCCATACACAAATAATATAAAAATTAATATTATTTTATAAAAATATAATTTGTGTAAGGGCAAAATTTGATTTGTAAACCAATATTTATTTTAGTATTAAAAATAAACATATAAAATAATTTCCTATTGATAAGTAGGCATTGACCAGTCAGGATGTTATGTGATCACCGCCGTATCTACTGCCTCTCCACAACACTCACCGCTTCTCAACAAGCACATCGTTGAAACAAAAGGAATAATAAATTAACGAGAAATCCAAGTAATGGAAGAGTAGTAGGAATAGAGGCTCTATGTTTTGTCACTCATCGCACGCAATGCATCTATTCTAGACATTTTATTGGAAAGCTATCTTTCTGTGCTACTTTAATAGGAATTTATGATCATACATTAAATAAAGCGAAAATTGTGAGATATATAATTTAATACAACAATAAATATATAAAAATATATCACGATCTATAAATGTTGATTACACTGGTGTATTACACGTTTGATTGTTACTTTTAATTAATAAACGTTTAGTAATTAAAAATGTTTTATTTAATTTATATAGTGTTTATGAAGAGGTGTTTTATAAATCGTAAGAGTGTAATAACAAAAAGAAAAAGAAATAATCGGTAAATTCGATACTGTTCAGATTGATTCGAATTTGAACTGTAACTGCACATAACTAAACTGTCAGTCGTGAGGTGAATGAACTTTGTGTTTTGGTTTTGTGCATAAGGATTTGGAACGGACTATACATGCAAACATACACATGCACACTCTGTATACTATTGATTACTGAGCTAAACAACGAATTCTTTGCTAAGTCTTTTATTGAATTTGAGACTTTCGTAAAAATACAGAAGCACCAAGCAAAATTATTTTAAAGTGCTTCACGAAAAAAAAATGGAAATGTTAGATTTAAATTATTTAGCCAGGTAATACAGGCTTCACTTTAACAGAACTTACTATCTACCTAAGTTGTATTAGTATTTATTCAAACCTTCGGCAATGCCGAAACTACTCACACCTGGTGAGCTTTCCCCGTAACAAAAAAAGAAAAATCTTAAAATATGCACCAAGCAAAGCTGAAGAATCTATTTCGGAAAACTCTTTTCAATCGGATCACCAGTTTCAGTTTTAGACAAATAAATACAAAAAAGTACAAACAAATGCATACTGCAGCGCTACCTGGTGGTATAACACCAATTAAACCTGAATCTATCACTGAAAATCGTATCGAAATCAGACTACTATTTTTTGAGATAATTGATAACATTCGTTTGCACGTAAAATGCTTACTGCAGCTCCCCCTGGTGAGTTAAGGCAATAAGACATATCTAAGAACATACGCCAATTGAACCTAAACCTATCATAGAAAACCGTATCAAAATCGGACTTATAGTTTTGGAAATAATTGACATAGTAATTTGCACAAACAAACAAACAAACAACCTCTCACCCCAAACACATATACAGTCGCCGTTCCGTCGCGGGTAATAAAATCAACGTAATCACAATAATTCAAATGCACATGTAATTTTTAAAGTGTAAAAAATGTACATTTTTTTTACATTTTATACAAATTTTATGACGTCATCAGCAGTTTCGGTTTCGTTTTCGGCCGAAACTCAAGTCAGAGCCGAAGGTTCGGTTTCGGTTTCGGCTGAAATTTCAGTTTCGGTCGGACACTATTATTTACCCACCTGCCTCACGTTTGCTTATAATACAGTAGTGAACGCAATGTTTACACAACGTGGAATATTTGAAACTGTTGGGCGTAAGAACAATTTTTTCAACATTTTTTAGAGAGACGAGTTATTTGACATTAAAATCTCTCGACCCCAGAATTTTGCTACGTGACCCCATTTGGGGTCGCGACCCATAGTTTAGGAAGCCTTGGTCGAGTGAGAATCGCAAATGAAGTCGTCATTTACTTGTAAACAGTCGGTACCTACAAACCCTTACGCATTTAAGTTTAAATTGCAATAAATGTTAAAAAAAATAGTTATGAAGATCTTTTTATGCCGTGTTTTAATTTCGTCTATATTCTTGAATAAAAATTGACACCATCTTTTAATAACCCTGTTTCATACTGACTTGTTCTTACATAGATTAGGGTACACACAGCAGGGTAGGTAGAAGGAACCTAGTATTAAGATATTCCGTTCCCCACGCACCGCCGAATTTGGAGGCTTTGCGTGTTAAGTGGCGGAACTTAACGCCGCGCTTTATCTCGACACCAGAGCGAAGAAAATGGAAATATTAAATATTTCCACTCCTCGAGCGGGAATCGAACCCACAACCAGTCGTTTACAGTCACACGTTCGTGCCACTGGGCCACGACTGGCCAGTCGTCCACTTCTTACATAGATTACTAAACGAAATGTAAATAGATTTTTAAACTATTTGCTATTTAGGAACAAGTGTTGAAAACTGTCTTTTCTATACAAATTAATAAAATGTCAGTATTTTTTTATAACATTCAAATAGCCACTCGTTGCTAAATGCATATGTGTGTATACACGGTACATATACTAAAATAACGTTTCTTACATTTTTTGTCTATCTATTTGTTGGTTAATCTCGGCTGGCAGATAAGTGATGTATAGTACCCGGCAACAAATAATGCACATCGATGCTTAGAATGAAACAGCCGGTCAGTTTCGGTTTTGTAGAGCGCTGTCTTGGTCACTCAGTTGATATGTGACGTTTCTCACTGGTTCGTCAGTCTTTGTGCACATACGGTAGAGTACGGTCGGTTTCAGATTCAAATATATATATAGAGTTGTTACTGTCCTCAAATTATTATTTTTACAATTACATCTTTAACAAAAAGAAGAAAACTCTTGTACGTGAGATTATGTACAATGCAAAAAACAAGCTATTAAGCCTACAAAAAACAGGATTAATCGAGATCCATTTACACATAAAATCAATATGATTATTATAATGGGTCCCGATTAGTTCCAATTTTTTTTTATTAATTAACCAATTTCAAAAAAGGTGGAGGTTGTCCATTCGTTTAGTTTTATTTTCATTTTTTTCATTTTTAGGCGTCAAATTTAATTCCACATCATTAAAGTTGACAACTACTATTGTCGTTGTAACAGCTTTTAATAGATATCGGTCTGTTATTATTTTAAGCGACGGAGACAACGCTCTACGAAGTCGAAGCTAACCGATTGTTTCATTCTAAGCATCGATGTGCATTATTTATTGCCGGGTACTATAATAGAGTGTAACTTAAGCTACCTCTATTTTTGTTAAATTCTGTATAAATCACTTAAACATTATTTTATAATTTATTATCTCAAAAAAAAAATTAATTAACTACTTAAATTATTTTCATTTCTTGATTTCGAACGGAACTCAGAAAGAAAGTTTTTATAGGTTTCTTTAACTACCCTCATAAGTGTAAATAACTTTGATTTCCTTTTTTCATTTTAATTGGTTCTTTGCTTAAATATGATATAATACCAAAGTTAAATGTTAAGTAGCCCGAAATTAATTGAAATTGGGTGGAAGATAGAACAGACATTTCGTGAATGTAGTCTCCTCATTTCTACTTTTCTACTTACCTATCCAAACTTTTTTTTTAGTTTCACGCTGTATCCCTAACATAGCAGGGTAGACAGAGGGAATCTAATGTTAAGACAATTCATTTTCCACTTTCCGCTAAACTCGGAGGCATTGCGTGAGCAGTGGAACTTAACGCCATGCTTTGCCTCGACACTAGAGCTAAGAAAATGGAAGTATTCAACATTTCTACTCCTTGAGTGGGAAACGAAGCCACAACCATTCGCTTTACAGCCACACTTGGTGCTTCTACGAAGACTTATCCCGACTTACCTTTCATGCTTCCCCAGCTGTACTACCTCCGTCTGCCGAAAGACATAAAGGACTACCGCGTGATCCTGATGGACGCGACGGTCGCGACCGGCGCCGCCGCCATCATGGCCATACGCGTGCTGCTCGACCACGACGTGTGTGAGCACCACATCGCGCTCGTGTCGCTCCTCATGGCCGACGTCGGCGTGCACTCCATCGCCTACGCCTTCCCCAAGGTGAGTGTGTGCGAGAGAGACGGTTATATGTGTGCGCCTGTGTAAGAGAGAGAGATGGCCACATACGTGAGAGTGCGTGCGAGAGAGACGTTTGCGAGAGATATAGCCACATGTGTGTACCTGTGCATGCGAGAGAGACTGTTACACGTGTGCACGTGTGCGTGTGTGTGACTGAAGTCTTTTGTGTAAGTGTGGACTTGAACGAGCGAGACAGACGACCATTCAAATATGTGTATGTGTATGTGTGTGTGGGCGTCTGTGTGTATGCATAGATGCGTGCGAGTGAACGTGTTTGTGTGTGAGAGGGACGGCCACTTGTGTGCGCGTACGCCTGTATGTGCTAAAGAGGGAGGGAGGATAAGAGAACAAAATGTGAATAAGATGGCGCCTGTGGCAGAAAGTGATAAAAGTACGCACTTAGTAAGAGACATAAAAAGAGAATTAACTAGTTACTTACGGTCTTATTCATACGTTTTATCTTGAAAAGTTATATCTACGCTGTCCTTCATTTCGCTCCGATACCTTCAGCCAGCCAATTAGAGTTAATGAGTGCAAAGTGACTGAGATACTACACTCCGCGCGCAATGAAGTTACTAGTGCGTTTATCTGACTCGAGCAGGAATCGAAACCACAACTATTGGCGTTTACAGTTACACTTATATGCCCACAAGCCACGACTGGCCTCTATAAATACTCGTATATTTTTTAATATGTCCTTAACTTTAAAGCTTAAATTCTATATTTCTTCGGTTTCTAGGTTAAAATCATAACATCAGCTCTAGATCCAGAGATAAACGAGAAGTTCTACGTTCTGCCCGGCATAGGGAACTTTGGTGACCGCTACTTCGGTACGGAGCCCACAGACGACGAGTAATGTATTGCCATTTGTAAATTATTGTGGAATTATTACTTTTTGGTTAATATGTATGTATGTATGTATGTTTGTTTGCACTAACATATGTATTGTGATTTGTGATTTTGCTTTTGGTGAACAGTGTTGCCAGATTTGAATTGTTCGTTCCTTTTTCTTGAGTTTTATAAGAATTTTCTTGAGATTATTGGAATACAAAAATTTGTTAAACACTAAATATACAAAAAAGTTGAAACTAAAAATAAAATGTAATTGTAATTTCTTATATTAAAGCGTATAATGATAAATTTGAATTCAGATATGATTCTTTTACTGATATTGAGTTTTTCTTTATTTTATTCTGTAAATTCAATAAATATTTTAATTATTATATTTAAGTGTGGCAACACTGTTTCACATTATACTTAGTAGTCATTGGCGATATGATTTTGATGTTTTTATTTAAATATCCATTAGTAATTCCTTGACGTTAAATTTAAATAAATTATACACAATATATTTTAGAAATGATTTCTAAATTTGCACTGCAACTGCAATTGCACACTACAAATATTTTAAAGCCTTTTAAAAAAGCAAATCAAGTTATGGTCAAAACTATTTTTATTATTGTGTAGTGATTCAAGAACTTTAATATTTATTTTATGAACATATATATATATATATATATATATATATATATATATATATATATATATATATATATATATATATATATATATATATATATATATATATATATATATATATATATATATATATATATGAAATCATATCGCTAATAACCTCTTTAAAATAAAATAAAAATGGCGAAAATAGACTGAAATGTACGTAGAGCGTTTGCCATTTGGCTGTATACTTAATACTTAATCTATACATATTTAAAAAATATATATTACGCTACATAATGACGGACAAAATACAAAAACGCGTTTAATTATATTAATTATATTATACAATAAGTATATTGTATATATATATAAAAAAACTGTATGTATAAATGTGTGTAAACATTTAAATAGATTAAGATAAAATAATAATTTCGCGGCATTTTAAAAAAAAATCTATATATTAAAAAAAATGTCTGTCAATTTTTAAACATTTATGGTCAAAATTTTCTAAATCAAGACTTAAACTTGTGTTTTTCTTTCTTTTTTTGTCAAATAATTAGTAAGTGACTATTAAAAAGTTATTTTGAATTATTTTATTTATTAAAATCGTCATTGCAATGCTATGGATGTGTGCGATATTTAAATTAAAAATAAGTTAACCAAAATATTATTAAAAAGAATCATACATACTTAACTAACTTAATAATATTAGTGTCTTTTCTATAACAAAAATATTAGCTTAATATTAAATCTAGTCAAATGTTAGTTATTTAAAAAAAAACATATTAATAACAGTACTTACTAATTTTAAATAAACATGAAGTGAAAAATACATTTAGAAAACGTATAAAAATTTGAACGCAGCGGGATTCGAACCCGCGCCTCCTGAATACCGTCCAGGGGCTCTCACCACTGAGCCAGGAGCCAGTGTTGAGACTGAGCTATTTTATACGTTTTCTAAATGTCTTTTTCAATTCTCCTAAGTGTGGAATAACACTTTAAAAATGTTTAAAAACATGAAGTGATTTTTCGTAATTAAAATAAGAAATGAAGAAAAAAATATAATATTATTCATTGGACTGCCAAAGAAATGATTGTTCCTATATTTGTAAAAGCACAAACACTATTAAATTACTAACTAAATGTCAATTGAAAATGGCGCCATTTTATTTTTTCTTTACTCAATTAAACAATGGTAAAAATTTATTCAGCCAAAAAATTTTTTTATTATTTCTCTACTTTATTAACATGTAATTAAAAAAAAAATATCTGTCTTTTTTTACCAAAGTCATTTAAGAATGGTTTTTTTACAACAATATTGACACGTCCATAGCAATATTAAATGTTCTACGTATTTTTTTTCTTTAGAAATTTGAAATTACTAAATTATTTAATATTCACTATTATGTAGTAAGATTATTTAATTGCTTGATGCAAAGCTGTGAGCCCCAAATAGTGTAAGGGTTATCTGTAGACGAAAATATATATATAGATATATATATATATATATATATATATATATATATATATATATATATATATATATATATATATATATATATATATATAAAAAAAAAAAAAAACAACATCATGTATCACACAACATTTTTCTTCTTATATACTTATATACACAAGTATGTATGTATATACACACAAATTATGCACAATATATATTTTTAAATATCACTCTATATATGCTATCTTAGCATTATTTTCTTACTAATGTTATTTGTGGTTTAAAAAATAATACACTTCGAATAATTTGTGCAATTATTGTATTTATTGTCTTATATTGAACACAATGCTTTTATATACATATTGATGGCTTGAACATTTTACTTAATTAATTATAAGGGATTTTCACACTTAATGATATATTTAATACGCTTTACTTTGAGTGTTGCCAGAAATAAAAACATTTGCTTACATATTGTCATGTAATTATTATTATTGTAACAATTTTCTGGTATATAAAGAAATTATGGACTTGTATATCATAACATATTATAAATATTAAACAAAAAGCCTTTTTATAATCTATTTTTCCAAAGACTTAAACTTCCATTTAAAGTAAATATAATAAATAGTAAACCGTGGTGCTTCTCTGACGAAATTATAATACAAATGTGTTCCAAATACCTATAGCAATAGTGTACGTCATTCCGACATAAGCTGCCATTTTGGTTTTTTCAATGTTTTTTTTTTTTTAATTTTATTCCCAGTATTAAACAAATTTTATTATTATGCCAAATTTGAAACTTGGTTGAATAATTTAGGATCTTTCTGTATATAAGAATATTGGTTTTTAGTTTTTTTTTTTTTAATTTAAGTTTACAATTTTAGTTTAAATGTAGTTTTTATACGTTATTACTATTATTTATTAGGAAATTTCGTTTTGCTATGAAATTAAGAGTATTTTCTCAATTCGTTTAAGCTAAATGCTTAATTTTTATTTATTATTAACGTTGTAATATAGATGTAAGATTAAATGTTAGTAAAGTGTAAAAAAATATTAAAAAAAAACTTCACTGTAACATCTTTCCTATGATATTATTACGAAATTACTGCTAATGTTCTAAAATTATTATTAATTCTGTCACAAATCTGATTAAAAAGATATATTTATTATTAACTCTTTTTTTAAAATATTCTATGCAATTCTTTCTAAGCATAATAAGAAAAAGGCTGTTTTATCTATAATTTTAGTTTATCTGTGACCGTATTTATATTATTTTTAATTTAACCTGTGACAACTGAAGTGAAGTTTTAAATAAAATTGTACGTTCCTAGCGAATGGTGTAAAATATATATATGAAAAAAATCTTGACTCATATTGATACTTGTATTTAGCACAACCAGTGTATGTAAATGTATTTGTTGTGAATATGTGGAAATATACAAAAAAATGACAAAATGAAATAAAGATAATTATCAAAGTATTGGTGTTTTTTATTTATTTTAAAAAAATGTTATTCGATAAAGTGATATTATATATATGAAGATTAAGTGGGGAACGGAGTGTCTTAACACTAGGTTCCCTCTGTCTAAATTTTTTTAGTTTTTTTTTTAGCTTCACGCTGTATCCCGCACACAGCAGGGTTGCCTCGACACCAAAGCGAAGAAAATGGAAATATTAAATATTTCCATTTCTCGAGTGGGAATCGAACTCACGACTAATCGCTTTACAATCACACTTTGTGCAACGCAACGCAACGGAACGACAGGTCCCTTTTATTTATCAAAATAACTTCTTTTTTTAATAAAATTAATATAAAATTAAAATAATAAATATTTTTAATGTGAATTAGTAATTCATATATTAAAGAATTTTTAATTTGACAAACTTAGTTAATTTAGATGTTTTATTTCGAGATATTTACTTATTTTGAAATATAACAATTTTAACTATATTAATGGCGTATATATTTGATATTTGAAAGTACATTTTAGAAGATCCTACATTTTGCACATTATACACTAGACTGGGTAAAACAGTTTCTTTGAAAAATATACGCGATTGTCTATTCACTTACATATATTCTGTATTACACATAAGTTTTGTTATAAAACAATACTATTTAAAATAATTATTGTACAGCTTATAAAATAGTTTTTATTGCAGAAATTAATATACAAAAAATATATAATGAAATATATATTTTGTTTGTTAACAATTAAAAAATAAAACCGGAAGTAATTTTGTATATGGCTGGTGGTATCACAGACTAATAATGCGAGGTTTTAATGTGGTGAAATTAAAATATCTTTATATTATATATAAATGTTCATTTAAATATGTAACAAGTATTTAATTGAAATTAAATAAATTCTACATCCTATTTATAAACGCATTTGGCTTTCATAGTTCTCATTATTCTTACATCTAATTATAGTTCCAACCGGACTCAGAAATATCATTTACTATTTAATTGACAAATCAAAACTATGTATACATATGTCTCCGATTTAAAGTCAGTTAAACTAAATGACATGTTGTGATTACTATTACAGCAAGAACTTAAGTATTACTTACTAGCGGCCTGCTCGCGGCTTCGCCGTCGAACTACGTGACTGTTTCGTTATATTGCAACCCTCGGGGGTGGATTTTTGGAAAATAAAGTAGCTATGGTGAAAATAAAGTACCTTGGATTGTCAACTATATTTATGACAAAATTCTTTTTTTTTTTCATATAAGCCTTCATTCCCAATTTAACACTTTAGAGATAGATTTTTAAACAAATAAGTAGCCTATGTTTGACCCTGGATCATTTACTACTTTCATGGTAACTTTCACCCAAATCGGACCAATAGATAAGCCGTGAAAGCGTGACAGACAAACAGACAGACTTTCGCATTTATAATATAAGGATGGATATTTATTATAATTATATTATCTTACTTATTTGTCCAACATAACTAAAATATAGAGAAGAAATACAGTTTATAAACATACAAGTTTCTAAACGATATATAAATTATCCAACTCATTTCGAGAATTTAAATCATTTTACTTGTAGCAAACGTGTATTATGATGAAATTTAACCAACAATCTTTAACTTACGCTACTCTAAGTTACTCATTAATTTAGTAACTAAAATAGTAACTTAAAAATATATAATATTCTAGTGTTAGTAAATAAGAATAAAAATGGCGTCTTAGCCCTTAACCTAAACATTATGCGAATTAGGTACTATCTCCATTTATCATTGTATAACAAAACATTATAAAAATATTCATTAATTATAACAAAATGTTGTTAAGAATACATAAAGCTTCTTTACTTATTTCAAGATTGTAGTGAGATCAAGAGTGTAGTAGCTAATGTGAAATAATTATGATTTTTCTTCCACTAATATACCGCAGTCCCATCATTAAGGCAATAGGGTTCCCGCGCATAGGGCCCCCAATAACAAGGGGCCTCAATATGACCTGTACATAAGTTAGTATCACGCAATACTAGATAATTTAATTTAATTTTTTTTTTAACTTCGCGCTGTATCCCGCACATGCGCTGTATTAAGATACTCCGTTCCCCCACTTTCCGCCGAATTCGGAGGCATTGCGTGTTAAGTGTCGGATCTTAACGCCGCGCTTTGCCTCGACACCAGAGCGAAGAAAATGGAAACATTAAATATTTCCACTCCTCGAGTGGGAATCGAACTCACCACCAGCCGTTTGCAGTCACACGCTTGTGCCACTGGGCCACGACTGGCCACATATATTTTATAAATAAAAATATGTTTCCTAAAGTATCTTTATCTTTCAAAAAGTCAAAAATAGTTGGGTAGTTTCGCAACTAGGGCCCCAAATCGCGAGTGCCCAAGGGCACAGATTTGACAACTAATAAGAATAAGATGCTACCGTCATCCTTTACAGCAGGGGTTCCCAACCTTTTTTGATCAAGAACCACTTTTACATTATTCTTGCTAGCAGGGACCACTACGTATGTAATCCTTGCAGTGTCTGACATTTTGTTGTTCGATGAGTTGTATAACTTTGGGTAGAGCTAAGTACAACACCGGCTAAATTTAAAATCGTTCGCCGACCAGTTTATCCCTTCTGCGTACCACTTGTGGTCCGCGGACCACTGGTTGGGAACCAGTGCTTTACAGTAATAAGTATACCTACTACAAATACAAATAACGAATAGATACTAACCTAAAGTCAAATGTAACCTAAAATGTAAAAATAGTTATTTTTTAAATTAAAATCAAATTTAAAAACGATATTGTATTTCAGTGGCTTGAAACAAGTCATGATGAGTCTGAACATGCATTGTTTAACACAAATTTTGAAAGCAAATATATATTATTAAATACTTTTAAACATTTTTAAAATCTCTCTACAGAGATGCTAACAACAAAAATAACTTATAATAAAGCGTATAAGAATTTGAATCTCGTTCAAGTTAGTACACATGGCGCAATGGTGAGAGCGCCTGGACGATATTCAGGAGGCGCAGGTTCGAATCCCGCTGCGTTCAAATTTTATATGTTTTCTAAATGTCTTTCTCAATATATTATTAAATATGATCGCAAGTGTCCAAGTATCGCTGAAACACCATGTTGTAATGCTCCACTTTTGTACACGCTACCTCGTGACCGTGGCTTTTTCTGAAAATAATAAAGGAATAAATTACTATTTCATTATATTAATACTAAATAATTGCAATAAAAGGTTAATATTTTTATTTAATAAGCGGCGTTAAGTTCCGCCACTTAACACGCAATGCCTCCGAATTCGGCGGAAAGTGGGGAACGGAGTGTCTTAACACTAGTTTCCCTCTGCCTACCCTGCTGAGTGTGGGATACAGCGTAAAGGTACAAAAAAAAATTGTATAAAAGATATAAAAGAAATAATTAATTGCCAAAATGTCAATACGTAATTGTAATTTATGGTTTCATTATTAAGTGGATCCGTAACGATTTTATTATAAGTTTAGATGTGCGTTAACGGACGTTGGTCGTTGAAACATAGTCACGTTGTCGTCGTTCACGTCATTGACGTCAGTTGACGGACGCGAATCAACGTTGACGTTGACGTTACGTTGACGAAAAAAACGACGTGTGACTGTAAACGACTGGTTGTGGGTTCGATTCCCACTCGAGGAGTGGAAATATTTAATATTTCCATTTTCTTCGCTCTGGTGTCGAAGTAAGTTCCGCCACTTAACACGCAATGCCTCCGAATTCGGCGGAATGTGGGGAACGGAGTATCTTAATACTAGGTTCCCTCTGCCTACCCTGCTGTGTGCGGGATACAGCGTGTAGCTGAGAAAAAAAATAGAAAAAGAAACCAATGGTCGATGGTCTCAGATTTTCTAAGTAAAGAACGTATGTAATTACTTTAGTTCGATTCTTATTCGAATATTAAATATTTCCGTTCTTCGAGTGGGAATCGAACTCACAACCAATACTTTATACTTATAAAGTCATTTTTTGTCTCTTAAAATATAAAATATCGCCACATACTTGTAATACTCCTCGCACTCCTCTATAGAGACGTCTCCGCTCACAACGCGAGATCCGAACCCGCTACTATACGAAGCGTAGCGTTGCTGCAACAGAACCATTGAGACTATGCGTTTATTTTACAATTTTTTCTGTACAGAATGGTGGTAGGTCGAAACAAAAAAACAGCTTAATGGATTTAATCGAAACCTTGTGGGGTTTTATGAATATATTGAAATGTGAAACGCACAGTCAACATTACCAGTTTTCTTGATATAGCCAACTCATTGCCTGATTTTCCCAAAAGCCACCAAAAGTCCTTTTTTTAATGATTTTTAAAATGAATGCAAAGAAGATATTTTTTTTTTCAAAAATCCGTAGCGGGATATGGGAGCAGTTTCATAGGAAATTTACTGAAGATTTTAAAATACTCCTTACGTTTCTTGTGCGATCAACGGTTACTGAGATATTAATGGTTAAAGACAAAAAGATCCTTTTCCAGTCAGAGTTTGATACCTTAGCGAGTAATATATGTATCAATTTTTTAACAACAGCAAGTTGAAGCTAGATAAACAAGTTATCCGATCCATATAGTGGTTAAGTTAAAAAAAATGTTCCAACTTTTTAGACCAAAAGAATGAACTGATAAATTTCGATGTTTTTTCTCTCTCGGTATTCATCAGGATATAGCGGAACACGTCGCTTAAAAATATTTTTAATCTTAAGATCTCAAACTAGAAACTTTAAGCTTTGAAATGCTTGTTTTTTTTATTTCAATACGACCATTTTTAAGGAAAACACAGCCACTTAAAAAACCTAAATAAAATTAGGATTTTTTTATGATCCTTTAATTATTTCCGCTAGTGTATTTTTTAAAGCGTATAAATATTGAACGCATCGGAGTTCTGTTTCCGAGAGGCGCGATTTAGATCCCACTGCATTCCTATTTTTTTACTTATGTTTTTCAAAATATTCATCTTAAGATTTTTCATAGTAAGAAAGTACAATAGTAAAAACTCTTTATATAAAAATATAAATACCTGTATATGTTTAGTGAACACTTGTTCCGCAACAACGTTGCACGCAACACGCAGCCCCTTGGCGAACACGTCCATATAGCTAATGTATGACGTGAAAAGATCACGTAGATCGCTATCTCTTTTGGGAATTATTCTCAAATTAATACCACCGATTGGTGCTGAACCCTGGAAATATATAATAGTTATTGTTCTTTTGCACGTTCACGCATTTTCCCGCATGACAGGCAATCCAGAGAGGAACTTATGTCATTCATTTTTGAAGGTACCGTCGGAATTTGAAACATTACGTGTAAAATCTGGTTGTGGAGGTAAGTCGTGGCTTGTGGGTACAAAGTAAACGCGACTGACTCCATAAAAATTATTTTTAACAATCATCATTTGAACATAGAGATACTATTTATTAAAAACTTTAACAATTTTAAAGTGTAATTTACACTTAAGTTATGAAAAACATTTTTATAAAATGTACTTTTGTACAGACATAGTATAATTTAAGCCACGTTACGTACAATTTTTTTTTATTGCTTCACGCTGTATCCCGCACACAGCAGGGTAGACAGAGGGAACCTAGTGTTAAGACACTCCGTTCCCCACTTTCCGCCGAATTTTGGAGGCATTGCGTGTTAAATGGCGGAACTTAACGCCGCGCTTTACCTCAATACCAGGCGAAGAAAATGGAAATATGAAATATTTCCACCCCTCGAGTGGGAATCGAACCTACAACCAGTCGCTTAACACTCGCACTTTGTGCCACTGCGCCACGACTGGCCCTTTATATATTTATTTTTTAGATATTTAATCTTTTTAAAAATTATGCATTTTTATTGTTTAAAACATTTTCCTTTACTTACTTGGTCAGTTATACATTTTATCATCAGCGTCGCGGTTTTGATATCGGAATTATCGAACTTATTCGTTATAGTAATTCCACCAAACATATTATACCTGCAAATATATTTTTAAAGTAAGTATTAGAAGTTTTCAGTAAAGAAACGTCAATAAAAAAAAACTTTTGGACCAGTCGTGGGAACAGCTTGACTGTAAATGCAGAGGCTGTGGGTTTGATTCCTAATTGGAGAAATGATTATATTTAATTTATATTTGAAAAAGACATTTAGAAAACGTATAAAAATGTTAACTTACACTTTAAAAATGTTAAAAATATTTAATGAATAGCATTCTCTCTTGCCAAACGATTGTTCGTAGAATAATCTTTGGGTAGCAGAAATTTGTAAAAATCTCTCTACAGAGATGCTAACAACAAAAATAAGTTGTAATAAAGCGTATAAGAATTTCGACGCAGCAGATAGTAGAACGCATGGCTCAGTGGTGAGAGCGCCTGAACGGTATTCAGGAGGCGCGGGTTCGAATCCCGCTGCGTTCAAATTTTTATACGTTTTCTAAATGTCTTTTTCAATTTTCCTAAGTGTGGAATAACACTTTAAAAATGTTAAAAGTAATTTATATTTTTTATATTTCTAATTCTCATCTCTGCTCACATAAAAGGTAGTGGTAATGTAGTTTCCACCACTAAAAACGTGAGGAATCACCAAGAATTCACTTGTTTGTCTCTGCCTACCCTGTTGTGTGGGATAAAGCGTAAAGCCGTAAAAAGTAACAATAATACATTGTTTGCACATAAATATAATAAAATAATTTCACTTACACACAAGCCATATACATATGGTGTCCGGGCGGAGTGCACACCTTGTAGTATTTATCTAAGCTATGATTTTTCAAAAAATACAAACAACTGGTCACATCCCACATATATCTATACAAAATATCCCCATCCCAGTTCTGGGGTTGCCATGTTAAACTAAAACTGCTGTGACGTCGACCGAAATTACTAAAATACGGCATAATTAATAATTGACATCTAAAATTCAATCTTTCTTTATATTCGGCGGTAATTTTTAATAATTTGGCGAATAATTTTATTTCCCTGGCAACATCGGTTTGGAAGATGGCCTCGTAGCCTTCTCTGTAGGGCCAGAGAAGAAAACACTCTGCGTTCAGACGTTGTGACATTTCTATGCATTTTTTTATTTGTGTTGCAGCTTGCACGAATGTCGAGGCTTCGTTGCTAGTAAAAGCTCCGGTAGAATATCTGAAAAATATTAATATATATTATTATTTTATTACATATTTATACCATGTAAATAACAGGGATATTAGGGAGCCCCATAACTATTTGAAATGTTTTGACGGGCCAACATCACATATCTTAATAATAACGTAAAATATACCTACATATATGACGTAAATAAACATAAATAACGTAAATAAATGCCTCCGAGTAAATATGTTAATTTAAAAGCGAACCGCATTTAGACCATGGGCCGCGTTTTGCTCACTCCCGTTCTAGCCGAACTGAGCTTAATCTGCATTCTTAAAACAATTAACTAAAAAACTAGGTATAATAATGTTAAAAACTATCTAACTTTGCTTGTGGCCAGTCGTGGCCCAGTGGCACAAGCGTGTCACTGTAAACAACTGGTTGTGGGTTCGATTCCCACTCGAGGAGTGGAAATATTTGATATTTCCATTTTCTTCGCTCTGGTATCGAGGTAAAGCGCGGCGTTAAGTTCCGCCACTTAACACGCAATGCCTCCGAATTCGGCGGAAAGTGGGGAACGGAATATCTTAATACTATATATCATTAAACGTAAAGCTAAAAAAAAAACTTTGGTAAAAATCTATAGAGTTTAGAACAAAAGTTATAACATTTATCGTTTTTTTTACGAGCGCAGTCTATAAATAACTTATTGTTATACTTACCTAGGATGCGAATGTAAGTCCGGCGCCAACCACAAAAGCTTCATCTGATGTCTCTGTGAGCTCTCACTTATAAAATCAACAATTTCATCCCAATTCGCCTTATTTTCTTCCCAGTTTTCCGTCTGTGGAACTAAATCTGTATCGAATGCCGTCCAATATCTGATTCCCAGTTTATGACAAAATTCGTAAAAGGCTTTGATGCAGCGTTTATAGTTGTCTAAGGAATTGGAGTGATCGTCCCAAGATCGGTTAAATGTCGGTCTGCCTTGACTGTCTGATCCTAGAATTTAGAAAAAAAATGTATACCTAATATTAAATTAAATTAAATAGCTTCACGCTATATCCCGCACACAGCAGGGTAGGCAGAGGGAACCTAGTGTTAAGACACTCCGTTCCCCACTAATATATACATGTTTCATAAACTATGTACTGTCTTATATTCCTGTATAGCAAGGTATACCGTAGAGAGCCTAATGTCAAGACGCTCCGGACTTCCCTTTCGTGACGTCACTTGCTAATTTGCAAAACTGAACGCCGCGTTTGGTCTCAGGTTGGAGCAGAAAAATATAAATAATTTAAATAAAATCATTACCAGGGTCCAGCAAAATTTAACACAAGTCCGCTAGACTGCTCTAAATAAGTAATTGAGTAACAAATTTCAAAATTTAATAAGTATTACAAATTACAAAAAAATTAAAAGAAGATACATTTTAAGCTCATTTTAAATTTATGTAAGTATATATTATCTACATACCATTACTCCTAAACTCGGTAAGCGACGCGCTGAACTTGAGCCACTCCTCCATACTGCGGCTGTGAACTCGTTCAGTGCAGTTGTAAAACCGGAAGCTGTGCACGTCGGTGGAAGTCGCTAAATTGTTGTAATCTATTTTCTCTATGCCTGAAAAATAATAATAATGTCTAATTTCTCTCTCTTCTAATTTCTTTTTCAGCCTTACATAGCACACAACGGGTTAAGCAGTAGGATCTAGTGTCAAGACACTCCCTGAAGCAAAGTAGACATCGAGACATTACGTGTTAAGTGGTGGAACTCAACACCGCGCTTTGTCAGAACGTCTTTGTTTGTTCAGAACGAAGAAATGAAAATTTAAATATAATCCCTCGAGTAGGAATCGAACCCACTACAATGACGTTTACTGTGCCTCGAATGCTTTTTTTCTTTTTTTTAGCTTCCCGCTGTATCCCGCACACAGTAGGGTAGGCAGAGGGAACCTAGTATTAAGATACTCCGTTCCCCACTTTCCGCGGAATTCGGAGGCACTGCGTGTTAAGTGGCGGAACTTAACGCCGCGCTTTACCTCGGCGCCAGAGCGAAGAAAATGGAAATATTAAATATTTCCACTCCTCGCGTGGGAATCGAACATTTTACAAATTTCTGCTACCCAAAGATTATTCTACGAACAATCATTTGGCAAGAGAGAATGCTATTTATTAAATACTTTTAAACATTTTTAAACTGTTATTCCACACTTAGGAAAATTGAAAAAGACGACGCAGCGGATAGTAGAACGCATGGCTCAGTGGTGAGAGCGCCTGAACGGTATTCAGGAGGCGCGGGTTCGAATCCCGCTGCGTTCAAATTTTTATACGTTTTCTTTAAATGTCTTTTTTATATTTAAATTGTTTACATAATGTTGAAGCCGTCGTGGCCAAGTGGGACAACGTCTGACTGTAAACGCGATTGGTCGAGGCTTAGAATCCCACTCGGGGGCATATCTATACTTATTTTAATTTCTCCTCTCAGTTACCTAAAAACGAAACCTTGATACTACGTTCTCTCTGACTAGCGGGCAACCGTTAACATAGTACTGCAGTGATGACATAAACCGCGGCGTTGTGTTCCGCGGCTTAGAGTAAACCGAACCAAAGCGGGGTTAAAAGTGAACACCGGAGTGTTATAACAATACTCTAATTACCTAGTTGAGGCCAGTCGTGGCCCAGTGGTACAAGATTGTGACTGTAAACGACTGGTTGTGGGTTCGATTCCCACTCGAGGAGTGGAAATTATATTTCCATTTTCTTCGCTCTGGTGTCGAGGTAAAGCGCGGCGTTAAGTTCCGCCACTTAACACGCAAGCCTCCGAATTCGGCGAAAGTGGGGAACGGAGTGTCTTAACACTAGGTTCCCTCTGCCTACCCTGCTGTGTGCGGGATACAGCGTGAAGCTATTATTTTTTTTTTTTTACCTAGTTATGAGCGAAAATATGTGAAGCTGAAAAACAAACAATTATTGCACTGTGTGTAATCAGACCGTGGGAATGTCTATAGATTTAGATATAAATATAAAAATAATTTCTCCGAATTGTATTTTAATCAACATTCGTCATGTAAATACAGTGAGATGTACATGACGGTGTCGCATAATTAATATTGTTTAAAATTAAATTAAATAGCTTCACGCTATATCCCGCACACAGCAGGGTAGGCAGAGGGAACCTAGTGTTAAGACACTCCGTTCCCCACTTTCCGCCGAATTTGGAGGCTTGTGTGTTAAGTGGCGGAACTTAACGCCGTGCTTTACCTCGACACCAGAGGGAAGAAAATGGAAATATAATTTCCACTCCTCGAGTGGGAATCGAACCCACAACCAGTCGTTTACAGTCACACTCTTGTGCCACTGGGCCACGACTGGCCACATATTAATATTGTTTCATTCAACAAAATTTGAAATTAAAGAAGAACGACCCAATTTTCTTACAGAATAGTAAAGAACTATAACACTAATTTGGAATCAGCACTGTAACTTAAAATGATCATGTAGACACGATTAGAATACGAATATCCAAATGTTCGGGGGAAACGTTATATTTGAAGTCGTGACGATATATGCCCTCGTGGTTCAGTAGTACGTAGACGATGATAAACTTGATGGTTACTGGTTCTACTAAGCTTTTAACTGAATAGGATAATTAATTAGGTAAGGAATTTTGGTTCTTATTTAAAATTATAAATTTTATCTGAAATAATCAAAACTTTCAAACAAAAAAATCAGGACATATAATATCTATAGCACTAATATCCAAAAAGAAAGGCAGTGGGTTATCTCTGCCTCACGCCAGTACGAAGGCAAAAGCGATGCTATATTTATTTTGCTTCGTACCTAGTGTTAAGACACTCCGTTCCCTCGTTTTCCGTGAAGCTATATTACATAAAAATATAACACGACACAAAATGAAAAAAAAACATGAGACAATCTACCACATTCTTTCTAACTTACAAAACTATATGTACATATGACAAAAAAGAACAAATTACCTTGAAAATAATCAACATTATCCGTACGAGCCTCCCTCACCTTCTGCCGCTTGCCACCCGCTTGCCCGTACGACATGGTTCTCTCTCCGCCTTGCCTCCTCAATTCCTACTAAACCTTATATTAATAATATTTTAAAAGCACTTAATTCCCACTTGTATATGCAAATGGACTGACGGACAGACGGATGCGAAGTAATCTTATATAATATCGCGTGAATAGAGCCAGTAGAGCGGAATTGTGTCGAGTTGCTCATTGTTTTAAACCTGATGCTAACATTTTGTTTGAGTTTCACTAAACAATTGTTATATGGGTCGTTGTAATTTAAGAATGTATTTGAAAATGGTTGTATGCGAAAATGGGGGTTTTTTTTATTAATATTATTTTTGCTTTTGCTTCTTTAGCTTCACGCTGTATCCCGCACACAGCAGGGTAGACAGAGCGAACCTAGTGTTAAGACACTCCGTTACCAATTTTTCGCCGAATGCTGGAGGCATTTTGTGTTAAGTGACGAAACTTAACGCCGCGATTTGCCTTTACATTGTTTTTACTGCTCTACATTGTTTATACTCCCTTTTTTTGTATAGCTAAGTACGCTGAAGGAAAAGAGTTGTTGATACATTCCATTCCTAAGCTTCTTTTCGCTTAAAGTGCATGCTTAATGACAGAAGTACAGAGTTCAACGCCGTGCTTTGTATAGTCACCAGAACAAAGGAATGAAAATCATTGAATTAATATATAATTATTAGAACCCACGCGTATACAGTCAGTAGTCAGTCAGTCAGACACTGTGCCACCGCATCGCGATGGTCTTCATTTGTTTTTTTTTTATATATCTTCACGCTGTATCCCGCACACGGCGGGGTAGGCAGAGGGAACCTAGTGTTATGACACTCCGTTCCCCACGCACCGCCGAATTAGAGGCTTGCGTGTTACGTGGCGGAACTTAACGCCGCGCTTTACCTCGACACCAGAGCGAAGAAAATGGAAATATAATTTCCACTCCTCGAGTGGGAATCGAACCCACAACCAGTCGTTTACAGACACTCGCTTGTGCCACTGCGCCACGACTGGCCACCTCTAATCTAATTTGTCAATTCCCAAATCACTATAATTTATTTAAAAAAACGTGATATGACGCGTTTTCGTATATTCACAGTTTTATACAAAAATGAAAGTATTATTTGCATATTAATTTTATAATTCTTATCCATTTGCTATTTTAGTAAGATTTTTTTTATCCCACCTGGGACCTAGTAAAGATCCTACCATAAGTAAAGAATCTAGACACCCCATACTCGATTTTCTGCCCGAAATCGAGAACACACAGAGCTTATATATTATACAATTATAAAATGAACTTAACTAGCAAAAAAATAAAAAACCATAACAAAGACCTTAAAAATACATTTATTCACAAAATATTAAAACAAATCTATTTCATATATAATAGTATATATACTAAACAAAAAAGTATTCACAATACCATCCACAGAACTCTCAAAACAATGGCCAACAGTACAAAATAAAAAGACAACGGCACCTTCATCTTATTCCCCACCTTCCCCACATTCCCCACCTTCTCCAAACCAGACACCTCGCCCTTCTTCATTGGGGAAACCAAACCAGGCATTTTGGGTTTCTCCAGGGGTTCCCCGACCATGGAGAACTTGGTAGCATCAACAATCTTCACTACAAGCATCTTCCCCATATATTCTTCCCTCTTTGGAACTAACACTTGCTCGTAGTATTCATTGTGGGATACAAAATAATTTTTATCGTGAGATATATCTGTTACTAACACTTCCTGTATTTCGTTTACCTTGTGTCCGTACGGTTCGTATGAGCGGAAGAATTCTGATAACTTTTTGGTACGCCTCTTCACTTCTTGACCGGGGACCTGGAAGTATTGGAAACTATTAATATGTTAAATATTTGAAAAACGTACGTGAAACTTTAGTATAATAGGGTAGTTAGAATAAACCTAGTGTTAAGACACTCCGTTCTCCACGCCTGGTCGTATTCGAGGCGTATGTTGTTGTTAAGTGGCGGAACACAGTGCCGCGCTTTATCATTTGTATCAGAACGAAAAAAATGTTTTTTTTTTAATATAATTTTCCCGGTTAGTGACAATCGAGCACAACCATCACGTTCACAGACAGGCGCTATCTATGTGCGAGGCCTTAAAAATTTATAAATAAAATATTTCATATACTTCACAACTTCACATATTTTCCCATAACAGTACAGTAATAGAGAACCTAGTGTCAAGACACTTCGTCGTTCAAGCTCCATATTCTGCTCGAATTAAAGACATTTCGTGTTGAGTGGCGTAACTCAACACCGCACTTTATCTAAGATATCAGAGCAGAGAAATGGATATGTATTTTACGTATAATTATTCTACTAGTGGGAATCGAACCCACGACCGTCACGGTTACAACTGTGACCGTTTGACTAAACGAAAAACGATAGAACATCAAATTTAAATTGACAAAATACCTCTTCGTCAATATTAAAGTGACATTCACACACTTATTGTAGTAAAAGCAAAATATTTCATTAAGCATTGTATAATAATCTTAGATCTACCTACATATCTTAAACCGAATAGTTTATGCGTCTATATTATAAAAGACGCGGGTTCGAATCGGAATGCCTTAAAACTTAATAAATTTATTAAAATCATAAAATAATTAAAAACCAAACCACACCAATCTTAACCAACAACAAAAAAGGCAAAAAACATAGAGTTGGGTCACTAAATAACAAACAATCACTCACTCTTGGCATCCTGGCGGCCGGAGTGCCCGGTCTCGGGAAGAATTGATTTATGAAGAGAGATGGGAACTTGTATTTCTCACACAAAGTCATTGTGTGCTGGAAGTCCTCCTCCGTCTCTGTTGGGAAGCCACAGATTATATCTGTCGCTATTGTCATACCTGGTACTCTGGAAATTTAGAGATAAATTAATATGTAATATTTTCTTAATATTATATATATTTTTTTTCAGCTTCACGCTGTATCCCGCACACAACAGGGTAGGCAGAGGGAACCTAGTGTTAAGATACTCCGTTCAGATAATTAATATTAAAAAATATATTTTTTTAGTAAAAACTTAAATATAATTCAAATGGACTTAAAGGCCGTTACGGGCACTAAGTGTTACAGTAAACGTGACTGGTTGTGGGTTCGATTCCCATTCGAAGAATTGAAATTCCACAACTTAATACACAAAGCCTCCAGAATTCGGCGAAATGGGAAACGGAGTGTCTTAACA
Source organism: Dryas iulia moderata (assembly GCA_019049465.1). NCBI lineage: Eukaryota > Metazoa > Arthropoda > Insecta > Lepidoptera > Nymphalidae > Dryas > Dryas iulia. The sequence continues at coordinate 1,410,962 of CM032426.1, forward strand.
CTAGGTTCCCTCTGCCTACCCGAATGGGCGAGGGATACAGCGTGAAGCTAAAAAAATGTAAAATTATCTTAATAAGAACATGAAATAGAACTTAATAGTTGAGTCCGTCGCAGCGCAGTGGGACATCGTCTGACTGTAAACGCAATGATCGTGGGTTCGATTCCCAATGGAGAAAATCATTATAATAGAGTCAATTAATTTCTCCGCACTGGTACCTAAGACAAAAAGCGACACTGAATTACGTTATTGAATGCTCAATGTCTGGAAGTCGAGCTTAAAGCGGAGAGCAGAGTGTCTCGACACTGCGTTCTCTCTGACTACCTACTACTGTGTGTGTGAAACGGCCAAAAAAATTATTGTATATGATTCTCTAGTCTGATTGTTCCGACTAATCTTCGCAAGAGCTGGATTGATTTTGACGGGGTTTTACCTGGCAGATAGCTGATGTAATAAAGAGTAACTTAAGCCACTTTCATTTTAAAACTTACTTTTCCCTCAAAAAATCAACAACTTGTTCAAAATCAGATCTGGTGTACTCTCTCTTCATGTCCGACAACACGAGGTCACTGCCTGACTGCACCGGCACGTGGAGAAACCTGCAGAAAACGTTTATAAAGCTTATATCATTATATATGCGGCGTTAAGTTCCGCCACTTATTACATATTGTCTCTACTGTGGGCTGAAAGGGGAGAACGGAGTGTTTTAACACTAGGTGCTCTCTGACTGTCCTATTTTGGTATGTGGGCAAAAGCGTATGGCTGCTATATATTATTTTTATATTATCAGTATCTTAGTGGGACACTGTTTGATTTTAAACGTTAGAAGTTCTAGCTTCACGCTGTATCCCGCAGACAGCAGCGTAGGCAGAGGGAACCTAGTGTTAAGACACTCCGTTCCCCACGCACCGCCGAATTCTGAAGGCATTATGTGTTAAGGGGCGGAAGTTAAAGCGCTTTGCCTTGATACCAGAACGAAGGGCTAAAGGGCGGAACTTAAAGCGCTTTGCCTTGATACCAGAACGAAGGCTATGGTAATATAAAATATTTACCCTCCTCGAGTGGGAATCGAACCCACGATCTGTCGCGTTGACAATCACACATTGTGCCTCCAAACTACATATCTAATCAAGCTATTAGTTGTGGGTTCAATTCCTATTCGAGGGAATAATTATACATAAATTATTTTCATTTTTCAGGTATGATGAATCAAAACACAGCGCTTAGTTCTGATTTAACACATAATATACAAATGTATCCAGATATAGAATGCATTTTATCTACGATATTTTGTCAGTGATAAATTACATTAAGAAACGACGCATGTGAGGCGGACGCTGATAACTGCAACACAGTTCCTAACTAAAAAAAAATAGCTTCACGCTATATCCCGCACACAGCAGGGTAGGCAGAGGGAACCTAGTGTTAAGACACTCCGTTCCCCACTTTCCGCCGAATTCGGAGGCTTGCGTGTTAAGTGGCGGAACTTAACGCCGCGCTTTACCTCGACACCAGAGCGAAGAAAATGGAAATATAATTTCCACTCCTCGAGTGGGAATCGAACCCACAACCAGTCGTTTACAGTCACACTCTTGTGCCACTGGGCCACGACTGGCCACAAGTTCCTAACTAACGCAGTTATTATCGTTATAAAATGTTATAATTATGTACTTACTGTTTAAACCAATAAATAAATATTATTATATTCTTATTATTATTATAGCTTAGCGGTCACAGGTCCCGCGAAAGGTTACAAAGAGATGCGGGTTGGAATCCCGCTGAATACATTTTTTTATACGTTTTCTAAAAATATATGTCTATTAATTTCTTATCGAGGCCGTCTAACTGTAATCATGACGATTAAAGATTCGAGAGAATGATTCTAATTATTATATTTTAATTTCTCAACTCCAGTAAGTAAAACAAAGCGCGGCGTTAAATTCCGCCACTTAACACTCAATGTGTCGAATTCAGGCATAAACTGTAAAACAAAGTGCCTCAACACTACATTTCCTGTCTACTCTGCTATACAAAAAAGAATAAAGCTTCAAATAAAAATAAATAAAAACTAATACAAACTTATATACTCTGGGGTGATGCATAATCTTGGCTACTTCCTCTAAATGTTCCAATATGTAAGGAGGATTGGTCATACCGAGCCTCAGTCTGCAGCCCTCGGGTATTACTTTAACTAACTTCCATAATAACTCTGGTAGGGACGTCCCTATGTCTCTGCCATATGTGCCTGTAAATGAGAATATGTAAATCTTTTATATTATATTATATAAATTCTTCTTCTAAAGTAAGAGTAGGTAAAAAAATGTTTTATACAACTTTAATACTATTTCGCGGCTAAAAAGGGTTGTCAGAGAGAACTTAGTGTCAAGACACTCCAATCTTCACTTTCTATCTGAATTTGTGTGTTGATTGGTGGATTTCAACGGTCTTTGTCTTGGTACGAGAATGAAGAAATAAAAATATATAATAATTGCCCCAAGTGGGAATCAAACCTATAAGCATTGCGTTTACAGTCAGACACTATCCTACTATGCCACAATTGTTAGTATAAATAGACATACTTTCCACCTGATATCATGCTGAGCGCAGCGCCGCGCTTTGTTTTAAGTACTAGATCGGAAAAACGAATTTAATCACGTGTTAACTCAAAGCCTCGACTCCAAAGCAAAGAAAATTTAAATATTGAATGTTAATTCCTCAAATGGTAATCGAACCCACAACCGGTTGCGTTCACAGCCATAATTTGTACCCACAAGCCACGGTTACCCTCAATACTGGCCTCATAATAAGAGAAAAAATCATTTTTAAAAAATGTATAAATAATTGAACACAGTGGTATTAGAACCCGCGCCTCTTAAAAACTGTAGCAACATAATAATACAACTCACCAGTATCCTCACTAGTCAGCCATATTTCACATACACCTTCTTTAAAAGATTGCCGAGCTCTTTCAACAATTTCCTCTGGCGGATAGCTCCCTAGTTCGCCTCTGGCATGTTTAGTTTTACAATATGTACATTGATTTAAACATCCTGTGTTGATTGGTATTATTTCTATTAGGGGATTTTTCCTGACTTTAGGTAGTAGTAAGGATGCACCTCCTGCTTTCCGACCTTCACCGGTTTTCTTTTGGCCAAATAGACGGACTGTGTGACCTATGTGGAAAAAAATGTATGTAAGTATAATAAAAATAAACTGTAACAATCAAACGAAGACTTTAATTAAAAACTCCTGAAGAAATTACATAAAAATAAATAATATTTAATGAGAAAATTGTGTCAATTGTTGTTGTGGCACTATTGTGTAGTCAAATCTAATACTTTTTGCGAATTGTTGAAACATACTTTAGGACTTCCTAACTTCCTTATGTAAGCTCATATAATGATTATATAATATCAATGAATTAATGAGCAATTACTCCCTTCGCTTACTGCATGGCTACCAACACCTGCTAAATTTAAAATCGTTCACGGACCACTTAATCCATTCTGCGGACCATTAGTGGTCCACAGACCACTGGTTGGGAACCAGTGATATAGATATTTGAATGAAATCTTGTACATTATTTGAAATCTTTTGATGTAATATAAAAATGACAATTAATATATCTAATTTTAGCTCAAAGAAGTATTTTTAAAAGTTAATAAAACAAAAGCAACTGATAAAAATAATCATAAATCACCTTTTAAAGTCTCTTCAACAATTTCCACTATTCTATCAATCTGTTGTACACCAACAACACTTAGGCCCTGCAAGTAGTTAGCCCTCGGAGCCCCTTGAGGTACACAGCCAGCAACTACTACATGTATGCCACGACTTTGCCCAAGTTCTATTTCATTTCTGTAAGAAATAATTTATAATACCTAGATTTTTAACAATATTAAATTATGTTATTTGATCAAAACTAACAGTATTTTTTTATATTATATATATTTTTTTATAAATGTAACATTATTTGATTGTACATAATCATGTATTATTAAAATTATTCATAAATTTATTGTTACAGATTTCTTTAGCATATCTTGATATATAAAACTCTTCCATTACTAGATTAGTTGAATGCCAGAGTCAATGCCATAAATAAACAATAGAAGGTAAAATTTGACATATATATTCCTTTGGGAATGCAGTAAATGAAAACTATCAGTAGAAAACGATTTTGGGAATGTTGTAAGTCAAAAAATAAGTTATAGAACTCACTTAAAATGGTCTTCAGATGGACTTTTTACAGTGCAAGAGTTAAGAAGCCACAACTGTGCTTGCCACTTATCTTCTGTCAGTTTATAGCCGTGAGCTGCTAACAAGCCTGCCATATATTCTGAATCTGAATTGTTGTGAGCACATCCCCATGTTTTAACGTATATTGTTTGAGTTCCTGTAATATTGATATTTTACAAAAATAAATACTCTTTTTAACTAAGTAATTCTTCTGAAATAGAAAATAAAATAACAATTTTATGCAAATCTTTCAGTTTAATAAGAACAAGTAGATTTTCAGGATTTGTGTAATTAAATAACACAAATTTTAAGGTTATACCTGGTACAACACTTTCCAAAACTATCTTTTCCACAGACTCAACTTCCTTATTCTCGCGTTTTTTCGAACGTACACTAACATTTTTTCGACTTGCATATCTCTCTTTGGGTGTAATATCTTGTGAAGATATTAAATCTTCAATATCGTCAATAAATTCTGAAACAGCGCCTGGCATGATCACAATTTGTTATTGTTGAGATAATGTATTATCTGTAGTATTTGACATACTGACATTCATAATAACGTCTAAAATTACTGAATACTTTATGTATTAGGCATGTAAATTTTCCAGAACTATTATTATTTCATTTAGTTAAAATTATTTAATTAATTATTATATATTTCTATATGAATTTTTACATTTTTTTAAAGTCATCATATATTTTCGATAAAAAGTTAACCTTAATGATGTAAAATTTTTATGGCGGCAAAAGGTTTCCGGTCTACAATTCTATATAGGCACTATTTGTATGTTAAAGAACTTAGGATAGGACGATGTCTAATTTTTATTGTTTTAGCATATTTTTCTTAGACTTTATTTAATTTGCCAAGTCAAATTAAATAAAGTAAATATATAATAAATCTTCTTAAATTTCAATATAATACAAAAAATTCTGTTTCGTGTCTGTTTATAATCGTTTTTTTTTAATTAGTTATGTATCATTTGACATTGTATTATTTGACATTGTTATTCGTTCCTTACTCTGTATAAATCTATAATTTTAATTAATTATAAATTGCAACTGATATATGTGAATTAAAACAAAAAAAAATGTATACTAGTGCATGCTGTATCCATCTTCAACGATAATGCATTTAGCTTTAAGTTTTGACCTGTGTTACATTTTTTCATGTGTAATGTTATTATCCCTGATGGTTCTAAATAAATAAATATATAATCAATTTTCCAAATCCCCATCACGTATCTACACACAATTTTACTTTTACTGTCCCAGGCTATCATTTTTTTATGAAAAAGCAATATATATGAATATCTTTTGCTACAACGTCATTCCCATTCATTATTATTGAAATTTAGCTGGTCTATTATGGATATGCATCAACGTAGATCACGTTAAGTATTCTTTCATCAATTATCCCTCGTCATTGCATGCTCCGACCCCTAAACTTTTTGTTATAAAATAAGAAAAGATAAATCAGCTCCAAAGTCTAGTAAATTCAAATAGACACACTAATTCTTTTTAAAAATATTACTGTATTCCAATCGCCCTAAATTTAAGCCTAGAGCTGGAGCTGCCCAGCTGGCAAGCAATTGTTTGTTCAAACGCCGTGATTATCCCAAAGTATTATTATTTTATCACTAACACCTATTAATATGAACCTTTGCCACAACATATACAGAATATTTATACATAATAATAAAAAAAGATACGTATAAAAAGATTCATTACAATAGGACCCCAATAAAATCGTGGCTTCCGATGAATAATAGTATGGACTGAACTCGAGACATCTGTAATTGATTTTTATTTTGAACTCAAGTCCAATGACATAAGATACAAAATTAGGTGCCCAATATTACAAGTATTATAGGTGTTTTGTAAGTGACAATAGGTCGTACAGCTGCTATGGATACCCTTGGCCTTACTGATCGACGTTGGCGCCTTTTATCCTGTTCAATCGCTGTGTGCATAAATAATATTTATTTTAATATTTACATATATAATATTTTTAGTACTTTGCTTGAGATACCTAGCAACCTCTGTTGTTTACTAATTTTAAATGAATATGTTAGTGATAAGTAATAATGAACGGAAAATACTTTAAATTTTATTTCCTTTTAGACAATAATAATTATAATAAACTTTATATTTAAAGTAAAACTAAAGTAAATTATACTTAACTTGTACTCATGAAGAAAATTATTTGCATAAATGCACTTAATACTAATAGCAATAATTTATTTAATTTTTTATAATATGCAAACTTAATGGCTGTCGTGTAAAAGGTAATTACAAAATTATAGAATATTTCAAATAATACATGACAATTGGGTCAAATAAAAAATATTAATTTAAAAGTTACTTCGGCAAAATAATTGTTTATCAAAAAATCATTGTTTTTGCAAAATTCACATTGCATTGTTTAATTTAAGTTGATTGAGTAGTTTATTGATAAAATGCATATTATGTATTTTTTAATGTTTACGTAACACAATTTTAATTATATTTTACAAATGAGGTTTTATATGTATGTTTTATTTTTATTTAAGCCTTCGACGTCATTTATTCCCGCTTTCCCGCCATCTGCCATCTGTCAGTGTTTAGTGGTGCGCGGAACTTTGTAGTGAGAGGGTGTGTTGCATGTTAAAAACTATTTGTGCTGTGTTACGTGAAGACTTTGTTTTTAACTGTGTTTGTGTATTAAGAACTATTTTAATAATAAATATGTAAGTATATATGAAATTATTTGAGAAAAAAAAAAATAGTTTTTCAAGTTTAAGTCGCAATCTAGACGTAATTTTTTGCTTTCAAAAGTTTAATTATGTACGTGCTTACAATACAAATAGGTACAATAACAACAACATATACTTGCCAAATTATACAGCAATTTTACTAAGAATCCAAATTTTATTCTATTGTTTTTGTGAGTACCTATACCCATTTTTAAGAATACCCTATTGTTTTGTTAAAGAGGATCGTTATTTTCTTCACATTTTTATTGACTTCTCTTAGTTATTATCTTTCTAGTTAGTTAAGTTTTACTAGACACTACTCTTGTTTTTATATTTATTAGAAAATAATCTATGGTATTTGTATTTTAACATTATTGCATAAAAGATACGGGTATAAAATAATTAAAATTGCAACTATACCCCAATTTTCAGAAAATAATCTTATTTACCTTCAAGTTTTTTTTTTCGAGAACGTACTTAAACAATACTCGCGAAGATACTAGATTTGTTAACATCTAGAAACGCAAATCTTTATCAAATCATAAAATTATTACTTTTATTTATTCCTCCATAATATATTACTCTTATTGTAACAATATTTATTGGCACATCTATATAATTTATTATGTTAACAGATAATTTATGTTTTAAGGCTGTTACACACTAGCACACATGGGCATGCATGATAGATCTTGGCCCCTTTTTCGTTTCTTAAAAAAATAAACCGTCTCCGCACGCGCCATGGCCACCTGCCATCATCTATTACGATGCATTTACCAAAATGTTATGTTAGTTGTAACAAAAAACTAATGAAACTTTATATTGGTTTTCTTTCTGAGTCTGTTGCATTTAGTGGAAATAATACCCTATCTAAACTTTGCATATAATTAGGAATATTAGTTAGTGGGGTTTAACGCCGCATGTTATCTGACTACATTGACGAAATTAAATTCTTCTTAATGTGTGTGCAAAAAATTAGGTAAAAATATTTGTTTTTGAAATAGGATTGACTACATTTTTTCGTCTGAATGTGGTATTTTAAAAAAGCTAAAGAAATATAGTACACTTCAAAAAATTATAGTATTTTTTGTTTTAGCTTCACGCTGTATCCCGCACACAGCAGGGTAGGCAGAGGGAACCTAGTGTTACGACACTCCGTTCCCCACCTTCTGCCGAATTCGGAGGCATTGCGTGTTAAGTGGCGGAACTTAACGCCGCACTTTACCTCGACACCAGAGCGAAGGATATAAAAATATTAAATATTTCCACTCCTCGAGTGGGAATCGAACCCACAACCAGTCGTTTACAGTCACACGCTTGCGCCACTGGGCCACGACTGGCCACAAATTTAGTATTTAAGGTAGTAATTACTACATACTGTTGCAATAATTGCATTCGCGCTTTTAAATTATAGGTTTATTTTCTATACTAGCTTTTCTTCAACTGTATATTTTACGAAGTCCCGAATTGTAGTGTAATATATATTATATCCGGTTGGCAACCCTACTTCGAACCCATTACCCTTGTTCTTTAATGAGATGGTGGATAGCAACTCGTATACCATATAAGTCACCGCCGACTTATGACTACATTAGCTCAAAACAGTGCCTACGATTATTGCTTTACTAAAAGTGGGCGATAGTGACGAAAAATAGTAATAGCAAAAAATAGTAATATCAATATTTTAGATTAAATTTAAGTGGTTGTGGCCAGCCGTGGCCCAGTGGCACAAGCTTGTGACTGTAAACGACTGGTTGTGGGTTCGATTCCCACTCGAGGGGTAGAAATATTTAATATTTCCATTTTCTTCGCTCTGGTGTCGAGGTAAAGCGCGGCGTTAAGTTCCGCCACTTAACACGCAAGCCTCCGAATTCGGCGGAAAGTGGGGAACGGGGTGTCTTAACACTAGGTTCCCTCTGCCTACCCTGCTGTGTGCGGGATACAGCGTGAAGCTAAAAAAAAAATTTAAGTGGTAATTTTGTATTCAAATCCTACCTTCATATTATTGTGTAATAATCACATAATATTTATAACAATAATTCCATGTTCTATCATATGTTATATGAAGTGTAAGTGAATCATTACCTTCTCCACTTTCCTCCCGAAATCGAGACATTGCGGTTTGTTTGGCGGAACTCAACGCCGCGCTTTGTTTTGTAAACCTTAGGGGAGACAGTAATGTAATTTAAATATAATGTGGGGAGGGTGATTTGCTTTTAATATATGTAACATCCAATTTTCTAACAAACTAACTAACTATAGAAGAGATTATCAAAACTTAACTTAAAAGCTTGTGTTGTGGGTTCGATTCCTAGTCGAGAAGTAGTTTTATTTAAACTATTTTTCTATTCTCTCTCTTTTGTAAAACGAAACAAACGTTGAGATTCGCCACTTAACACTTTGCTGACCGGTGACGAGTTAACTCATCATTGAACTTGCGTTATCTGTTTAAATTATTTTTTTTTTAAAAAAGTTCCCTAAAATAGTAGCCGGTGACATGACATAGTTTCTGTGTAAAATTGCCGGTCACCAAATTTTTAATATTCAGAACATTATAATGTTCTGAATTTAGGTAAAAGGCGGAGAACGGTGTATATTAACACTAGATCTCTCTCCCCTACAAAATGTTTTGAATAAATAGAATTTAATTGTACCATAGTATTGTTTAGTTACATACATACTAGTGTCCGACCGAAACTGGATTTTCTGCCGAAACAGAAACCGAAACCGAACCTTCGGTTCTGACTTCAGTTTCGGCCGAAACCGAAACCGAAACCGAAACTGCTGATGACGTCATAAAATTTGTATAGTATGTAAAAAAATCACATATTTTGCGATTTAAAAATTACATGTGCATTTAAATTATTATGATTACGTTGATTTTATTATATTATGATTTTTTTTTCATTTTAATTATATTTTATAATGTACATTTTTATAGTTTCACGGTCAGTTTTGCCGCATAGCGAATAGTCGGAGAGAGCCCAGTGCTAAGACACTTCGTTCGTCACTTTCTGCCTGAAATGGAGACGGTGCGTGTTGAGTGGTGGAACTCAACGCTTTGTTTCAAGTAGGAGTGCGTAGAAATGAAATAATCATTCCCCCGAGTGGGGATTGAAAACACCACCATCGCGTTAACAGTTAGTAGCTGTCCCACTGCGCCAGGAAGGCGTATAAACACGATTGGTTGTAGTATTTTTCAAGTTCGCTATTGGCTAGGGTTTATCTTTTTACCTTCGTCGGTTTGGTAGTAGTATTTTTTCCCCTCCGTGGCTGGGCAGCGTCTCGCAAAAGGCAGGTAGCCCAGTATCTTGGTGGTAGGAGATTCGTTCTCCGACTGGCTCGCGACCACTATCACGTCAAAAATTAACCGCCAAATATCTGATGATCATCAGATATTTGGCGTTAAGCCAGATTTCTCTATCTCACCCTTCTCCCTTCTTCATTTTCAAGGTCGGTAACGCATCCACAATTCCTCTAATGTTGTAGATGACCATAAGCGACGATAAACACTTACCAACAGACGGTCCTTCCGTTAGTTTGCCCCCTTTTACAATTTTTTTTTGGAAATAATAAAAACGTAGTAAGTACTAGAGACCTACGCCAGTTCTCTTTGCCCAAGGTTCCTAGGGATTTACATAAAGGCTTTTCAAGCTGTAGCCCAGGGACCTGTGAGTTATCTAGACCCTCAGTCTCCTCTTAAGAGTGGCAACACTTGGTAAATAGATATTTAACTGCGCATTTCTTGCAGGGAAATTTATGTGCAAATTTATGATAAGATTTACATTAAATATATATTTATATTAACTTATTGACTATATACTGTGTTACATTTATATAGAAAACGGTTATATTTAAATAATAATTAATAAGGCAAGCCTCCAATATAGTAAATAGCCCAGGGTTCGCAAAATTCATAGGTATTCGACCCCTGAAAGGAGCCACACTTACGCGAACAGACACACAGTTTCCTTACAGACTAACAGGGATAGTTCATTTAATCTATCGTCAGCAGTTCATTCAGTATTCTCATCATTAATTTATAATTTATATATTAAAATCGTTTACTATATCTTAAGATTAGGTTCACAAGCTATCAAAACACTCAAAAGTATCTTACGACGTGAAAATTCATGAGTAGGTACTCATGTGTGAGTAGTTTCGGCATTGCCGAAGGTTCGGCAGTTTTTTTGCCGAAACCGAAACTACGGCCGAAACTACATTTTTTTGCCGAAACCGAAACCGAACCTTCGGTCGGACACTATTACATACATATCTGTCTGTTATTGTTAAATACGAAATGAAAGTGCTCAAGAATTTAATTGCGATTTTAGGAGGAAATTTCATCATAGGTTAAAAGTTATCTTGTAAGTGAGTGACCTAAATACATCTGCGAATATGTACATAACCTATTAAAATTTATCAACTTGGCGTGTTAAATTAACGTTATGAATATAATATTATTAATAAAAAAAATGTAAATATTGCTAAATATTAACTACTACAGTGTTTTTAAATATTTTTAATTTGTTATTCCACACTTAGAAAATTTGAAAAAGACATTTAGAAAACGTATAAAAATCTGAACGCAGCGGGATTCGAATCCGCGCCCCTAGAATACCGTCCAGGCGCTCTTACCGCTGAGCCATGCGTTGTACTTTTCTGCATTTTTTTATCACTACAGTATTTTTTCTGTTATACTGCTTTTAATACAAATTAAGGTTTTTTTTTTTTTTTTTTTTTATTTTTTTTTATTATTCTATTTATCGCTCTACGGACATAAGGTCTGTACCTTTTTTTAACATTATTCTTGTTTTATGATTTACAATTTTTGTTTTTTACGATTTTAGTACTTAAAACTAAGACTTAATACTCTAAGAGAGTCCAGTTACAAATTTAAGTTGCCTGTTCATTGTTCATTTTATATAATTTATGATATGAACATTAATTGTTACCTAACTTAATATATTATAATTGTATAACTTATTTTATTTTTTACATCTATTACATATATTTCTTACTACTACATACATGCATATTTTTTTTTTATTTATTTAAGGATGGGGTGTGGATGGTATTAACGCTACAGTAGTCGATATGACCGCTTCGTTTCTGTCTTTTATTGCCATCTTCAAATTGTACTCCACAATACCTTTGGTCGTTGCCCTCGTTGCATTCCGTATTAGTCTCTTTATCGCGTCGTCCTCACCGCCGCAGTAGTAGAAACAGTTGCTGGTATGGCGCGTTATCGCAACGACTGCGTGTGAGACACTGTCGTGCAGCTTTATTTTCTTTGGTTTTGTATTCACTATTACAACTGTGCTGGTGGTCAGTCCCTGGGCCTCGTGAATCGTTAGTACCTTTGCACCCATTTCCAAGCCGTATCCCTGAGTGATCAAGGATTCCTTCTCCTCTTGAGTGAATGTGAGGTAGAGGGTATCCTTTAGGTCTCGTGGTATTGGTGTCACCTTAATATTTTCTATCCGAAGGGAGTGTACTGTCCTCTTAGATGAGTATATACCAACATATATTTCTCGAAGGGCATAAGCAACATCCATGGGGCTTCTATGGGTGCATATTAGATTCTGGGTGATATTGGCCACTTGATAGGGAGCACGGTAGAGCATATCGAAAAGATTCTCTCGGTCAATATAGGGAAGTTGATTTACATCTCCGATTAATAGAATTTCTTCTGCTTCGGTGATTCTAGCAGCCGTCACTATCGCTCCAAAGTGGTTCATCAGGGCCTCATCGACAACCAGGCGTTTGTACGTTTCTGATTGTCTCTTCCCATTAACCAACATTGATGCCATAGTGCGAATCCTACTTTTAACCAAACTCCCTATACGTACCGAAAGCTTCTCCCGAAGTTCATTTGCTGCTTCTGTTGTAGTAGTGATCACAATGTCTGTATCGGTATTAAAGTACTTTGTGATCCAGGTTGTTTTACCACACCCGGGAACCCCGTTGATCCACTGTATCTTGGGCATTAGACAAATTAAGGTTAGAAAGCTGACGAAGAAATTAATCATTGTGCTTGCAAAAGTAGTTATGTGTTAAAGTTCTTTTAATCGTTTTTAAAACAATTTGAATCGATATTTGATAAGGAACCAGATTGAAAAGAACAGTCACGTAATTCAATTAATATCTGCAGAGTTATGTAATATAGCTACATATGTGACATAGATATATTGTAAGTTTCATAATAAACATGCTTAGTATTACTATTTAAATAGTTTTAATGTTCAATTTCAAATTATTTATAATGTTCTTATTTATAATCTTCAAAATTAATCTTTATTTAATTTCATCAAAATATATTTAATTAAATAATGTACTGTAAAAACGTAAATGTATATATTGTGGATAGTTTTTTTTTTTCAGCTTCACGCTGTATCCCGCACACAGCAGGGTAGGCAGAGGGAACCTAGTATTAAGATACTCCGTCCCCCACGTTTATTGTGGATAGTATAATAAAATAATACAAAAAATAAGGTCATTTACGTATTTCTTGCAAGTAGGAAACATTCCATTCTCCAAATTCTTCCTACACATACCTACCTACATAAAGAGTAGCAAAAATAGACCCAGAAAATGGCTTATTCATTGTTCCCGTATAGCAAAGTTAGTCAGTTAATGAGAGTCCCATTGACACCTAAATTCGACACATTGAGTGTTGAATAGCGGAGCTTAACGCCGCCCTTAAGGTCTATTGGGTTTATAACTAAGAGGATTTTAAGTCACTAGAGGAAGCGCAAAAAAATCATCACAGCCACACTAACTGAGTCATAACTTCAGTTTTTTTAGAAACTACATAAGTATTATTTACGTAGTTAAAGATTTTGTAAAGAAACGTAACAAATTGCACCCACATATAGCTTTTATTGGTCAGATCTTAGATAATCCGCTGACTCTTTCGCGATATAAATAGAGTTATATCATACGAATTTATGACGAACAATGAACTGCATGTAACTTTTATCTGATGTCCTTTGTAGGATTATATTGAAATTGATAGTCACTTGAAAGTCAGTCAATTTTTAACACGTTTTTTACCTTCAGAACTCTGAAAAAGCTTTACAATAGTGAACCTAGTAAAGAATACATCGAAATATGGCGTGTTGCGTTGCGGATCTCAACGCCGCGCTTTGTCCAAGGTACAAAAGAGTAAATTGTAATTATGAATTATTATTCCCCGAGTAAATGTAATTTAAAATTAAATATAATTATTGTTCCCCGAGTGAAAATAGAACTTTTAATGTTCAATAACGTGACTAATTTGGAGTGATACTTAAACATTTTATTTTTTATAGCAAATTAAATGCCTAATGTATGACTAGTTTTTAAGTAATTTACTCGTATGATAATAAAAAATAACAAATGGTAAACATTTATTATGTTTATTTTTAATGACAACATTACCCATAAAATTATTTATTTTAACGTTAATTACATATTAATTATTATATCCATTCATCCATATTATAAATACGAAAGTCTGTGTGTTTGTCTGTCACGCTTTCACGGCTAATCTACCGGTCCGATTTGGACAAAATTTAGAAAGAAAGTAGTAAAAGTGACTAGGTCTAACATAGGCTACTTATTTTTTCAAAAATCAACCTCTAAAGGGTTGAAATAGCGGATGAAAGTTTATATGAAAAATCTAAGCCACTTGTCCAATTATAATGAATTTTGGCATAAATATAGTTGATAATCTAAGCGTAAACATAGGCTACTTTATTTTTTAAAAAGGCGCCCCCGAGGCTTGCATTGTAACGAAATAGTTCACGCGGCGAAGCCACGAGCGGGCCGCTAGTAGGTTAATATTTGTCGTAGGCAGTTACTTGAAATTTTATAGGCAATAACAAAAAACTAACCTTTTTTCAATAAATTGGCAGAATGTTGTGACACCCTTGTCATACTTTTTTCCACAAATTATACACTACGTGGGTCAAATGACGTGGGACGGAACTTCGTATGATGACGACCACACAGATGATTCAGACCAAAAATCCAATTTTTACCACAGAGCTGTAAAATATTTTTAATGATATAGCTTAGTCATGTATTGTATAGCTACATTTCTTTCTCTTATGTTTTGTGGTTGAACAGTCTTTTCGGCTTACGCTTTTCAAAGCACGCAACTTGAAAAAAAGTAGTGTTAAGACACTCTGTTCTTCTCCTTACGCTGAAATTCCTGACAGTGTGTTAATTTTGTTCAAAATCATATTTTGTCCTACAAAATCGGAGAAAAAAATATAGATATGTCTCACAATTACAAAGAAACACAAATTGTGTTTTAGCACATAGATTTATAGGGTTCTATAGGAGAGCGTTTTGAAAGTACTTTAACGTTTTTAACGTTTCCCACCTAAATTCCAAAGACATTGCATATACTGAAAAGTAGTGCTTTGTATTTGTTCCAATACTTTTTTACTACACTACGGACATGTGATCCTGTACCTTTCTTTTGGATATTCTTCTTTTTTTTATAAATTACATTTTGTGTATAATTTCAGTATTTAAAACTAAGGCTTATCGAACTTACAACCTTCGCGTTAATAGTAATACTGGTGTACGACTGCGCCACGATGGCCTTTATTTTTTTTATATATATATATCGACGACAGAAAACGTTTTTGCTGTAAGTAGAAAAAGTACAGTTTGAAATAAAGCCGAAAAACTTTTTTATATTTGAAAAAAAAATCATAGCTCTGTTAATACAAGCAATAAAGACATGATTTTTGGTACGTGAATAAACTTTAACATTGCTAATGTACTGAAAATATCTACATGTTTCTAAAATAAGTGGAAGTAGACTTTTCATTACTTACAGCAATTTGTTTTCAATTTATGGAATGTAAAAATGTCGTAAGTAAGTACTGCATTTGTATGGCGAGAGAAAAATTCTGATTCTTTTGAAGGGAATTGAAATACTATAAACGATAAATAACACTAAATAAGGATTATCTTAAAGACTTATGTATGATTTTGAAATGAAATTGACATAAATAAGCTCTAAGTATTGGGTAGGTAATAAGGCCAGACTGCGTAAGTCATAATGGATTCTTAACGTTATCACAATTGCTGTAAGTTAAAAAAAATAGCAAAACATCGGATTTTTGGGTAGTTACAACAAATTGAATGAATATTTTTTCAATATTGAGAACGCGTAAGTAATTTTTTTTTAATCCTAGCAAAATACTACCTAGATCATTCGACGCAGATTTTTTTTCTGATTCAAATGATATATAAAACCAAATTTTGATATTTTCTACTTACAGCAAATACGTTTTCCGTCGACGATATATACATGTTTCTATGTAATTTGGAAATGTCAAACTATAAACGCTGGTTCCCTAATAAGGGAGATTTTTTATTTAACATATTTTCATTTCTATTACTTAGTTAAACAAAGTACGACGTCAAAAATCATTTAACACTAAATTCTCTTCGAATTAGAGAGGAATGCTTGTAGTCACGACAAATTATTTTTTAAAATGACAAGTTATTTTTGTCATTTTTTAAGAATTTAGGTCAATACATATAGACATTTGCGACTTAGCCATAGTTATATACCTAAACAATTATCTCTTACACAGAATATGTTAACCATTACGTCATATAACACTAATTACCAGACGGGTAAGTGGCCTAGATGTACAAATTACTCGCTGTACGCGTTAATTACTTACATAATATACGAAAAATATTTTAAAAAATCAACTAATTTAATTTTAAAAGACATAATGGTCTTAAATTATTTTTAGTTTTACACGTGACTCTTATAGGTTGATTTTTATTGTAGGCTAGTTTAGTTATATGTAATCTTGTGATGAGTGTGGAGTGACCACTATCCGTTTATAGAAGACAGAAGAAATATATTTAGATATTCACAACTTTTCTTCCATTTATAGAGTGACTTGCGGTACTTGTGACTATAGTCACTTGCAGATTGCGAAATGTTGCACTTTTTCGCAACCCGCAAATGACTCTATCTAGTCTAGATGGTACTTGTGCTCTTTTGCCTCTTTTATGCAATAAAAAAATATAAGTAACGTATCGGTTCACCATTAGTTTTCCTTTGCCCACCACACCAAAGCGTCAATAAAAAAAAAGAAAACCCAGTAAACTTGCATATTAACAGCTTAACCTCGACAGTGTCCATCGAAACGTCGATCAGAACGTTTCATTTGCTCGACTAACCTTAAATAAGCGTGGGGTGTTTGCCCAAAGCGATAAAATGCACATAAAATAGGGGATGGGGATGGTATAAGGGAAGTAGTCTCAAGGGACGATTTGGCAATCAATAAATTGCATGTTTAATGATGATTTCGTTCGTGTTTATGTCTGTTTGTTTATTTAATCTCGTAGTACTACGTATGGTGGAATGTATCATACTTATAGTAAAATAACGTACTATACTTTTCTTCAGCTTCACGTTTTTTCACGCTCGAATAGAACCTAGTGCCAAAACACTCCGTTCTCCATTTTCCACCCTAGTTCGAGACATTCCGCCTAAGTATTCTCTGTCTTCTTTGGCATAGATTAATTATGAATGTCTGTGTTAACTTTGTGGTAGAGTAACTATGCTAGTATTATATTCTTCTCTTTAACTATTTATTTTAAAATACAAAGAAGCTTAACGTATATTGCGTGGCGTTGAATTCCGCTAGTTAACGCGCAATGACTTCATATCAAGCGAATAGAATAGAGAATGGTACATTTAGATACTATTTTCTAAAAAATATTATATACGTCTATCGGTTTTGATATTGCAAATATGCACAAACAAAAAGAGCGGATCTTAAGCACATTTTTTCAACATACTTACCTACTTACGTCATATTTATTCATCTGAAACAGTACAGCAAAATATTATTAAAGAGTTGTATTTCATGGAAACTCAATGTTTAAACTGCACTATACATCCATACTTATATTATAAATGCGAAAGTCTGTGTGTTTGTCTGTCACGCTTTCACGGCTAATCTACCGGTCCGATTTGGATGAAATTTAGAATGAAAGTACCAAAAGTGACTGGGTCTAACATAGGCTACTTATTTTTTCAAAAATCAACCTCTAAAGGGTTGAAATAGGGGATGAAAGTTTATATGAAAAATCTAAACCACTGGACCAATTGTAATGGATTTTGGCATAAATATAGTTGATAATCTAAGCTTAAACATAGGCTACTTTATTTTTTAAAAATGCGCCCCCGAGGGTAGTAATACAACAAAATAGTTCACGCGGCGAAGCCGCGAGCGGGCCGCTAGTACATATATAAAAAAGTGACGAAATGTAAGTCTAAACTTTGACGTACAAAGACTTTTTGGAAACACTTCAAAACAAAAGCGAGAATTTCCTTTCGTTCATAACAGGGTGGGAAAAGAGAACCTAGGACACTCCGTTTTCCGCTTCCCATCCAATTTCCAATTGGGTTAAACTAGTTAAGAACTTGTTTTTAAAGTAAATTTGATTTTTAAACGAAAACATATCTCTATATGGACGCTGAACTCTTGATCATCACGGCTACAGATACCGTCCAATTGCGCCATAATAAGTCTCAATTATTCTATAATTATGTGATATTACATAGGTAAATCAGGTCATCGTGGCGCAGCGGGATTGTAAACTTGACTGACTGTAAACATGA
The DNA here is from genome assembly GCA_019049465.1 of Dryas iulia moderata. Taxonomy (NCBI): domain Eukaryota; kingdom Metazoa; phylum Arthropoda; class Insecta; order Lepidoptera; family Nymphalidae; genus Dryas; species Dryas iulia. Next base: position 1,429,589 of record CM032426.1, read on the forward strand.
TTCGTCGTGGGTTCGATCCCCTTTCCAAGTATATTTTATATTGAAATTATTTTCATTTCTTCGCGCTGGTTATATAAAATACAGAGTTGAGTTCTGCCACTTTACAAGTATTGTCTCTATGTAGGGTGGAAAGTGAAAAAGAGAGTGCCTCGACCCTAAGTTTCTTCGCGCTTACTTTAAAGTGCGAGAAAAAGCGTAAAACTGCATTTAATATATTTAATCTGCACAGTATTCCCCGAAGAGATAGTAATAATAAACGGTAAGTTTTCTTTAAATAATAAAATAAAATTTGTTTACGAAACGAGCCGATGTTTCTGCTCAAGTGCTGAGATCGATACGTGCTTATACCAAAATACAGACACTCGTTGATCGTCCGACTGTCTATTACGTCAAGAGTAGTCGGTCTTGTTAAGAAATTACACGCAGTCTAGCGGAGAAAGTGGATGGAACTTAGTGATTTGGTTCTCTCTTTTGCAGTTACTTTTTGTTAAGAAATAATAAATAGTTTATGTGGGGAACGGAGTGATTTAACACTAGGTCTCCCTCTGTCTACCGTGCTGTGTTCGGAATCCTAACACATTAAAAATTGGGGTTGAGCTCCGCCATTCAACATGCAATGTCTCGATGTCGGGCTGCAAATGGACAGCGGAGTGTCTAAACACAAAATTCTCTATTTTCAACTTCACGTATTACCTAATGTTAAACACTGTATTTTCAACTTTCCGATATCAAGACATTGCATCTTGAGTGGCGTAACTCAACGCCGAATTCCAAAATACCATGCCTTTATTTAAAATCACTAAACATTACACATCAAATATTTACCCATCACAATTAGATGAAAGAAACATCGAAATCGAAACTATTTTATATACATACTACATACAAAATCAGGTCACTACATCACTGACTGAGGGCTACTTGATCAACTTTGATTGATGTGGCCAGTTTGATGTATTAATATGAATTTTACTTATAAACAACAACTCCCTGAATAGTTTTCAAAGCTAATGGTGTTTTAAATTTAGTTACGTTTTCTTTTCAGTACGAACCTTGGTGTAAATGTATCGTTCGTTTTATGATAAAAAAATATTAGCGTAAATTGGAGGTTATTGTGACGCAGTGTGTCAGCTGACTGCATATATATGCGATACGGTATGTAAAGGTTGTAGGTTCGATTTTCATTCGGGGCAATGAAATATGTTCAAATTATTTTCATTATTTTATTATTGACAAGAAAAGCGTGGCTCTCGCTGATGACCCTATTATGTGTGTAAAACCGTGAAGCTGTTCAATAATAGTGAAAAATATTGAAACATGACGTAAAGAAACTAATGTATATAATGTTATATTACGCATGGCGATTTACAATATTTTTCCTCTTTTAATTATTTTCGGCATCAAATATTTTTTTCAACATTTTCTATGTTAACAAATTAGGTATTGATTAGCCCCTGTTATTACTATCCTTGCTTTAGAGGATATTGTATGTTGGGATAATGCATGATCGATTTTTCTAATTACTCTTAAAGAAACATATCCAACATTTTTTTATTAAAACAAAGAAGAACATAATATGAAATAGTAAACTAAACGCAATAAACAATAATGGACACGGCTCTTAGTAAATTAGTGATGTTCGCAAACAGCACTCGATAAAATTGAATTGACATCTGTCATTAACGATAACACGATCAGGTGTCGCTTTACGGAAACAGCCACATCGCTTTTGATGTAATTAATTGTTATTTATAGGTATGTGTTTCGTTTTCTGTAAGTAATGAAATAATATAAATTAAAATATTTTTTTCAATTGAACTTTTTATTATATTGTTTTTATTTTTTCAAATAAAACAAATCGTGTTAAATTATAAATGTATTTCTGAATACATAGAATATAGGTTATAATATACGTATTTACGAGTCGAGTTAAAATATAAGAATGTGTTAAAATCGTGAAAACAAAAGATCTTACTATTTTTTTTAGCTTCACGCTGTATCCTGCGCACAGCAGGGTAGGCAAAGGGAACCTAGTGTTAAGACACTCCGTTCCCCAGTTACCGCCGAATTCGGAGGCTTGCGTGTTAAGTGGCGGAACTTAACGCTGCCTTTCAACACCAGAGCGAAGAAAATGGAAATATAATCTCCACTCCTCGAGTGGGAATCGAATCCACAACCAGCCGTTTACAGTCACACGCTTGTGGCACTGGACCACAACTATTTTTATTATTTTCATTATAGCAAAATTAAGGCAATGTCACGTAATAACATAGTGAATGACCATATTATGTTTTCCTATTTCCCTGCTCTATTTCTTATTAGCGTAAAGCGCGGCGTTGAGCTCCGCCACTTAAGATACAATGTTCGAGACATTGAATTTTGCAGTCACATTTGAGCGGCAACCGGGGAACAGGCTGTATTATGAATTGAGACTAGGTTCTCTTTGCCTACTTTACATACCGGAAAAAAGCGTATAACTGTTTCTTATCGTTAAAATTGATATCACGATTACGTAATCGTAACTCGAATGGCGTTCAAATGAATGTAGATTTGATTCTCGCTTATGGAAATTTTTAAATATTTTAAATATTTTGCACCATAACTTTGATTTATGTATCGATACGATAAGATATTCAAAATGAAACAAGGACAAAAATTACAAGACTAATTTTGTTTTTTATTGATTTAAAATATATTCGATGTGTGGGATGTACGTAGGTTTATATTTACCTACATTAGTTTTCCTATTATTCAAACTACCTAGAACCACCCAACGTTTAAAAAAAGACGTAATAAGCGAGACGTAATATTTTGCACCTACAAATGTATTGCGATAAAAAAAATATGTTTTCATTTAAACTTCTATAAATTTTCAATTATTTATGAACACAATTATTATTATTTATTTTAAATATTTTTATAATTATTTTAAAAGTACTTTTATGTATGAAAATGACTTTCATAATTTTAATTTTGATTTCCAACACCCATTTTCTTGCTGTTTTTGTAACTTCAATAAATCCTCTTTTACTGTACCAAATGTCAAGTCTCACCGCATAGTAGTTCCGACTGTGCATTGTCTGTTAATCACTTAAATAACAGAAAACTTTTACATATTTTTTTACTTATTTTGTATTTGCTTATTTTATATTTTTATTACTTTTTAAGTAATATATATTCTAATTGTTTTAATTTTATTGAAGGGAATTTAAATTTTATTTCTTAAACAAATATTTCATTGTACAAAGCCAGATGGCCAGTCGTGGCCCAGTGGCATAAGCGTGTGACTGTAAACGACTGGTCGTGGGTTCATTCCCACTTGAGGAGTGGAAATATTGAATATTTCCATTTTCTTCGCTCTTAACACGCAATTCGGCGGAAAGTGGGGAACGGAGTGTCTTAACACTAGGGTAGGCATACCCTGCTGTGTGCGGAATACAGCGTGAAGTCAAAAAAAAAACAAACAACATTGAAATTCACGACCTTCCACCACTATCACTTCAACTACACCATAATTTATAACTATAATCACAAATTAGCATAACACATCGTATATTTTTAATGCACAGTCATACAAACCTATACTCGTACTATAAAGTACAATATATACGAGTACGTCTTCAAACTCGCATCAAGTCAAGGGCACAGGCTTATCGAGGGCGGCCAACAATAGATGAATACAAATAGCGTTTAATAAACTTATTAATGAGCTACAAACTACATATAATGTCTACTTACGAATACTTTGCTTATTGGTTGATTGGTTCTGAGGTATATATTTTTTATATTTAATATGTCCTATACTGTAATGTATAGTTTAAAGTAACCTCTACACTTTATAGTATAAACAAAAATATATATAACAAAATTAAGTGACTCGGTCAGTAGTTCTAGGGACTGATTGACTCTCATTTTTCCACCGTTTGCCGATTCTGACAGGACGTTTGACTGCAAGTATCTAATGTAACTTACAAAAAAGCACCTATATAGTAAAGGAAAGCGCCTATGAAATAAATACATAGGTAGGTACGAAATTTTAAATCAATATCACGTCCAGTTGCGCTTACAAACATTACGTACGCAATGGTCGTGGATTCATGTTTTTTCCCGCATATCGGGGAGTCAAGGAGAACTTAGTGTAAGAACATTCCATTCTCTACTTTCCGTTTGAATTGGAAACAATGCGTGCTGAGTGGCGGAACTCAAAGCCATTCATTTTACCAGAATGGAGGAAATAAAAATAAATATAAATAGTAGTAATATAGTCGTTTACGGTTGAGGATCGAACCCACAATCAATCACGGTTCCAGGTAAGACGTTGTGCAGTGGGGCAGTGCCCCACGATGACCTTTAGCTTTTTTTCATAATAATTATGTTTTGAAAAAGACATTTAAAGAAGTTCCTGAGTGTGGAATAACACATTAAAAATGTTTAAAAGTAATTATGTTTTGCTGTCGCTAGGTATATTTTCTTAATATGCTTATAGAGGATTTCTTAAAAATTAAGGAATGATTACTTTTTTACGTTCACGCTCTATCCCACGTAGTAGAGTAGGCTAAGGAAACCTAGTGTTAAAACAATCACTTTTTTATATTTCACCTGAATTCGAGAGATTAGTTCTTCAGTGGCGGAACTCAAAGCCGCGCTTTGCCTCACCCGAGTGGAAATAGAACCTGCAACCATCGCGTTTACACACTTAATTATTTTTTTAAAATATAAAGAATACCAATCTACATTACAGAACTCTATTCTCTCTGCCACACACGGAGAAAAAAAGGAAAAAAGATACGTTTTAAAACATAGGCATTTCAATAATATTACGATCAAGACGTACTCGTAAGTAAACAAGTAGTTGCAAATAAATATAGCTAGCTAGCTAGCTCGTTGAAAAGAGTTGAACGATTAATGAAACCAGCCTACGCTTTATCAAATTTATTACTCGTGTAATATATTACTGTTAAAATATATTATATTGTTATTATTATAGAACACATATATGGATAATGATTCCAATTAAGTTTGTTTTCGCTATTGCTGATAATGTTAAGTCATAATAAAGTAGATACCTAATATTTTGAATATTGTACCTGAATTGTTTTTTTTATTGTAATAATGGAGGCAAACGAGCAGAAGACTCACCTGGTGTTAAGTAGTTACCTTCCCCCATAGACATCCACAACATAAGAGCTATGGATGCGTTGTCAGCCTTGAGCATGTAGGACAGAAGGAAGGGAATGGTAGGAATAGGGAGAGCTGGCTTACATGTCATCGAACCAGAACACGTCATCCGATATTTGGCGGTTCGTCTGACATGATAGTGGTCGCGAGCCAGTCGGAGAACGAATCTCCTACCACCAAGCTACTGGGTTACCCGACTTTTACGTCACGCTACCCAGCGGCGGAGGGGAATTGTATTCTTAACCCGTCCCCCCACGGGTAAAAAATAATAATAATAAATTTAAGCTTAAACTTGACGTTTCTTTCCGCATAGTAAGTTGTTAGAGAATCTAAGGAACCAAGACACTCCTTTCTCCGTTTTCCATTTTACGTTTTTCAGACATTATCTTTTGGTCAGTCTAAAATTTAGACTCTTAACTTGTCATTATTAAAAAACCTGTACGTGCAATATATTGGTCATAGTATTATGAAAAAGTAATTTAAAGAAAGTGTCTTAACTCTAGGTTCTCTCTACCTTGCTATACGGATCAAAGCGTGTAGCTGCTTCTTAATAAAATTTGCTTTCAATTTGCTTCCCAATTGCGTCACACAGTCAAACGCTATCCCATTGTTCTTAGCAAGTCACATCAAATCTTTTATACGGTTGTATTAACTTCTTTTTTTTTGCTTCACGCTGTATCCCGCACCTACCAGGACCTACAGGGTACTTTCCGCCGAATTCGGAGGCATTGCGTGTTAAGTGGCGGAACTTAACGTGCTTTACCTCGACACCAGAGCGAAGAAAATAGAAATATTAAATATTTCCACTCCTCGAGTGGGAATCGAACCCACAACCAATCGCTTTACAGTCACACTTTGTGCCTTTGCGCCACGACTGGCCCCAAATAAAATTTGCACAAAATAAAAATAAACGTAATACAAAAGCCATATTCTTTAAGATAGATAGATATCTATGTCAATGGACGTGGGCAACCAACATAAACGGTCCCACACCGGCTAGTGGCGTGATTGTTTCCGATACAGATGTAAATACTCTTACATACATTTAAATCTCAATGGCTCGCAGCCCGCAGCTCGGACACGCAAGAAACATGGAATATTTTAAAGGAGAACGGTCCGGTTGAACGAACTGTGCGCATTTGTTTAGAAAATTTGTTTTCTTTGTGCGTTGTGTTGAGTGGATTGTGAGAAATTTGTTGTTAGTGGTAGCAGGTTCTATTTTGAAATTTGTGGAATAATATTTTTTTGTACTACGCTTTTTCCGTAGAAGGGTACTTAGAAAGGACGCAGTGCTAAATTCTACGGTCTCTGCATACTTGTTTCTCCTTGTCGACTGTCAGCAAGTTCTCACCTCCTCGCGCATTTTATGCCATCTGATCTGATCTTCATTCAGTGCCATTAATACTGTGTCTTCGAAGGTCAGTCGAAGTCTTCTCTCTGGCTCTTTAAAAATCTAGAATAAAAATGGTTTAATACTGAAGACATATTTATTTTAGCAAACTTTTATTTACTTTCACATGTCACGGCGTCTTCTCCAGAATCAGAGTACCAGATTGATTGGAAGCACAATGGTTGTGGGTTCGATACAATAAGGGCACGTTGAATTTTAATTTTTATCGTTTCTTAAATCTTTTTACATAACATGCTAACACTTTGAAATACAATATAATAAAATAAAATCATTATCACCGTTTTAAAGATACTTCTCAGATAAGGACAGCCTCACTGTGTCTTCATTCATATTTTAATATAAATATATCTGATTTCAACGTAATGAAAAACGCAAATTAAATATTTACACTCCAGGTTTGATTAATGTGCGATTCATGAATTTCCAATTTACGGTCTCTTTACATAAATTGATATCGTAATAATAAGGCTTAGAGCATATATTTAAAATGTATTTAGTGAAATATGAAAAATATTTGTGGGTACGATTCATCAATTTTCAATTATTTTTCTTACTACACCCTGATTAGAGAAAGCATGTCAAATTAGAGTAAAAGAAAGATTGGAAAAGATATTCAGAAAACGTATAAAAATTTGAACGCAGCGGGATTCGAACCCGCGCTTCCTGAATACCGTCCAGGTGCTCGCAGCACTGAGCCATGCGTTTTACGGGTTCGAATCCCACTGCGTTTAAAATTTTATACGTTTTCTAAATATCTTTTTCAATTTTTCTAATTGTGGAATAACACTTTAAAAATGTTTAAAAGTAAGAAATATTGGGGTGCCTTGACAATTTGTTTACTCCTAATCCTTCTAACATTATACAAGGGAAAAAATATAAAACCGAAAATTAAATGTTTTTTCAAGTAACTTTAAAAAACATTTAATTTTCGGTTTTTTGCTGTCTTTACGTAACGAAAAAAAAATTAATAACTTATATTCCCCACTAGTACAATGTTTAAATTATAAAAAAATATTTTTATCCGGTGTTAGACAAAGGCTATAGGCTAGGCTATCCGCTTTGGCTTCACCAATTAACGTGCAATTTCCTTAAGGTGAAGAATAGTCGGTTGTTTCTATTTCACTAATGCAAAAGAAACGCATCCCCTACATTAGTGATACTAAAAACTACTAACTACTTTTAAATAGTATCTAATTTGTATCTTTTTTTGTTCCAGATTTATAATTCCAAGATACTACATCTGCAGCAAATCAACAGATGGATTTTAAACGATCCAGTCCACTCGAAAACAAGATGAATTACTTAAATTCTGTCATATCTTAATTTTAGTAATGTTTTAAATTAAAAAATAATGAATATGGATCTAGAAACGAATAATTCTACGCTCGACACGATATATCCGCGCGAGGCGACGATATTGGCTGCAGCATGTGCCTGTATATTTAGCATAGTTGGTGTCTTAGGTAAGTTACTTAAAGTTTAAGTTTTAGCCTCATCATTTTTTCATCATTTTTTTTTATTACTTAAAAGGGCCTAGTGTCAAGACACTCCACTCAAATTCCGCAATCAAGACATTGCTTGTCGACTGGCGCAACTAAACGCCGCGCTTTGTCTTCGACACGAAATAAAAATTTAAAGCTAATCATTCCCTCGAGTACTTGACTATAAACTGGAGTTCAAATTCATCCCACTACTGATTTTTATATTTAAAATTTTACTAGTGTATATCGACAAATTTGACACACACTCTTTCGAAAAATAAAAATTTATATGATCTTTCACTATGTTTTCTCTATCAACGCGGATCCTCATAACGCGGAAGATGCATCAAGAAAAGAATAAATATTTACAAAAAAAAAATTTTTACTACTACGTCTAAATGGAGGAAAAATGTTGAAGTCTTTCAACTTTCTTCAACTTTCAACATCTTATAGGGCTACTATTTTTGACAATAACCTGATGACTTATAGTTATTTGACAAAAAAATCTAATTATTAAAGTATATAATAGATCTACCTTACTCTGACAGTATTTATGACATTAAAACAGAGATCTCGCTGTTTTCACAAGAGCGATACCATCACGTTTACTGTCAGATCTTTTACCACTGCGCCACGACAGACTCTCCAATCATATATTTGTATAAATCTAAATTAATTTTAATCAGAAAACCCAATTTCACTTATTTATTGAGCAACGTCTATTATTATTGAGTGTTCTCGCCTTTAAATATTAGACGGTTATTGACAGGATGATAATTTTTTATTTACTTTACCCTAATGGAGTATCAGTTTGTTTGTTCAATGCTTCACAGCAAGTGGATGATTACCATTTTGTTAAACATAAACATGTCAATTTTTAATACCATTTACGTCATATATGTATATGAAGACTAGCGGCCCGCTCGCGGCTTCACCGCGTGATCTATGTATCATCTATGTAGCTATTTCGGTATATTGCAGCCCTCGGTGGTGGATTTATGAAAAATAAAATAGCCTATGCTTAACCTTGGATTATCAACTATATATATGCCAAAATTTATTAATATTGATCAAGCGGTGAAGATTTTTCATATAAACTTTCATCGCCTATTTCAACCCTTTAGAAGTTCATTTTGTGAAATTCATTTTTACTACTTTCATTCTAAATTTCATCCAAATCGGACCAGTAATTAGCCGTGAAAGCGTGACAGACAAACACACAGACATTTGCATTTATAATATAAGTATGGATACATACATTCTGAAGTAGGTTTCCTAGAAGAATGTCTAGAGTACTAAGAAATTATTATAAGTTGCCATCGTGACGTATTTGAAATCCCTCTTAGGGAAATGTTTGTATTTAAAAATACTTATCTTCCACAAATTAGCGTCAGACGTTTTTCTGCATACCTGAAAGTAGACATAATATAACTTAAAAACACTTCGCTTACCATTCTCCGCTTTCTGTTATAATATTCTCTATATTTTCTTACAATTATAAGAAATCAACACTAATCTTTGTTCTATCAGAATGCCAAAAAATAAACAATTTAGGTATGGTCATTTCCCCCATTGTAAATCGAACTCCAAACCATCGCGCTTGTAGTCGGATAGCGTCCCACTGCGCCACGATGGCCTCTAGCATACGGCATAGTTAATGGTTATACGAAAAGGTTCGAAAGTCATGTGTGTTTTCGTAATAACACATTACAAATATATTAAATTAACAGAACAAATATTACACACACTGCCACGTGTTTGTCACACACTTTTGTATTAAATTGGCATACGTGTTGCTAAAGAAACACGTATTTTACGTTTCAACGGGGCCACTAGTTTTAAGTTTGAAACAATTTTTGGCTAAATTTAATTGCAATTAACTATTAAATATTAACAATCCATTATATTGAAAAAGACATTTAATTATAAAAAAATATTAATTTTTATACGTTTTCTAAATGTTTTTTACAATTTTCCTAAGTGTGGAATAAAACTTTAAAAATGTTTAAAAATAATTCATTATATGTTTGTGAAGAAATTACAAAAAAAATCTAAATTAACATTTGATAAACAAAATTAATTGTTAATTGTGATTTTCGCACAAATAAATGATCAATTATTAATTGCAATTAAATTTGAAAAGCTTTCTTAATAACTTAGCTAGTGATGGCCTTACAAATTCATAACACACATTACAAAACACAAATAATCGACACTAATAGTACGATAAAACGCCTCTAGCTTATATTCATGTTTGTTCAGTACATTACAAACATCGATATCAGTTTGCGTATCGATAAGGATCATCACTACCGGTTCGTAGAAGCTAACTGCGCGGGCGCATATGATATCGTCATAACAACGGTTGTATTGATTGTAGGTAATCATTTTTACCCGCGACGGAACGGCGACTGTATATGTGTTTGGGGTGAGAGGTTGTTTGTTTGTTTGTTTGTTTGTTTGTTTGTTTGTTTGTGTGTTTGTGCAAATTACTATGTCAATTATTTCCAAAACTATAAGTCCGATTTTGATACGGTTTTCTATGATAGGTTAAGGTTCAATTGGCGTATGTTTTTAGATATGTCTTATTGCCTTAACTCACCAGGGGGCGCTGCAGTAAGCATTTTACGTGAAAACGAATGTTTTCAATTATCTCAAAAAATAATATTCTGATTTCAATAGATTTTCAGTGATAGATTCAGGTTTAATTGGTGGATGTTCTTGGCTATGTTTTATCGTGTCAAACCACCAGGGGGCGCTGCAGTAAGCATTTGTTTGTACTTTTTTTGTATTTATTTGTCTAAAACCGAAAGTACTGCTCCGATTGAAAAGAGTTTTCATAAAAAGATTTATCTTTGCTTGATGCATATTTTACGATTTTTCTTTTTTTGTTACGGGGAAAACTCACCAGGGGGCGCAGCAGTAAACATTTGTTTATGCAAATCAAAAACTACTGGTCCGATTTACATGTAACTTACAAGGATAGGTTCAGGCTTAATTGGTGCATCTTTTTAAATATGTGCTACAGTGACCACTCATCAGGGGGCGCTGCATTAAGCATTTGTTTGTACTTTTTTGTGTAAAACCAAAATTTTTCTTGTATTTGTTTGTCTAAAACCGAAATTACTAATTCGATTAGATAGAGTTTTCAGAACTAGATTAAGCTTTGCTTTGTGCATATTATAAGATTTTTGTTTTTTGGTTACGGTGAAAATTCACCAGGGGGCGCTGCAGTAAACATTTGTTTATGCAGAGCAAAAACTACTAGTCCGATTTAGATGAAACTTCCAACGATAGGTTCAGGTTCAATTGGTGTTTCTTTTCATATATGCGTTACGGTGACTACTCACCAGGGGGCGCTGCAGTAAGTACACTTGTTTGTGCGAAACTAAAACTACGAGTCCGATTTGAATGCAGTTTTCAATGATAGATTCAAGTTTACTTAGTGCATATTTTCATATATGTGTCATGTATGTTTACTTAGTGCATATTTTCATGTATGTGTTAACTCTCTAGGGGGCGCTGCAGTAAGTAGCTGCTTCTATTTTTTTGTGTAAAACCAAAACGACAAGTACGATTGAAAAGAGTTTTTAGTATTAGATTCCACTTTGCTTATAGCATGTTTTTAAATTTATATTACAGTGACAAGTCACCAGGGGGCGCTGCAGTAAAATATTGTTTGTGCAAAGATAAAATGACGAATTTGATTTGCATGCAGTGTCAATGATAAGTTCAAGTTTAATTACTACATGTTCTTGGATATGTTTTATCGTGTTAACTCAACAGGGGGCGCTGCAGTAAACATTTGTTTGTAATATTTAATGCAAAGCTACAACTACTAGTCCGATTGCACAGAGTCAAAGTCAAAGTCAAAGTCAAATAATTTTATTCAAAGTAAGAAGTTACATGCTTCATTTTTTGAACGTCAAACAATTTACCACCGGTTCACTAAAGTTAATGCCTCAGACCTGAGAAGAACCGGCGCAAGAAACTCAGCGGGACGATTTTTTTTTTTAATATATTTTTTTTAAGTCAAGCATTTACAGATAATTATATATTGACAATGATACCATTGGAATAGCCTGGAGCGAACATTTCATTCCCAAGGCGTGTTATCGTTCAAAAATTCATTAATTAGGTAATAACCCTTAACACACAAACGTCTCTTCACAATTTTTTTGAATTGTGATATGGAACATTCTTGGACGTTTTCTGGGATCCTATTGTAAAAGCGTATACATTGTCCCATGAAAGAATTACGGATTCGATGCAATCGGGTTACAGGCGCAGTAAGTTTATGTTTATTTCTGGTATTTATGTTATGTGCATCACCGATCTTGGCAAAATCATTAATATTTTTTTTTACATATATTATATTTTCATAAATATATTGTGACACAACTGTTAATATATTAATTTCTTTAAACTTTTGCCTTAAGGAATCTTTAGGACCTAGGTTATAGATTGCGCGAATAGCCCGCTTCTGCAAGACAAAGATTGTATTAATAGCGGCTGCATTACCCCAGAGTATAATGCCATATGACAGAGTTTTTAGTATTAGAGTTACCTTTACTTGGTGTAAGTTTTTAGGTATTTTTTTTACGTTATGAACACGCCAGGGGGTGCTGCATTAAACATTTAATTATGCAAAGCTAAAACTACAAGTCCAATTTGGATGCAGTTATCAAAGATAGGATCAGGCTTAATTAGTGCGTGTTCTCGTATATGTGTCATGGTGACACCTCACCAGGGGGCGCTGCAGTAAGCATTTGCTTTTATTTTTTGTGTGAAACCTATTTAGATGCAGTTTTCTGTGATAGGTTCTGGTTTAATTGCTGCGTGTTTTTATATGCCATATCACGAACTACCACGGGGCGCTCCAGTATAAATTAGTTTGTTCAAAATCAAAACTACTATTGGGTTTTGTGATTTTCACTGATTTGGTTAGACTTAAGTTTCGTAAAAATGTTACGGTGACAATCTGCCAGGCGCTGCAATAGGCATTTGATAACCAGAAAGCATTGGGCTTATAATTTCTTTTGGATTTGCATGAAGATTAATATAAAGTATTTCGATATTATGTAATAATATATAATGTGTATCTATTCACTTTAAAAAGTTTAAAATAAAAAGCAAAATTAAAAATTTTGAAAAAGCCCACGACGGTTTAATTGTAATTGAAAAAGGATAAAATAACTGTAAATCCCCCGCCTAAATGAATATATGTAACGAGATGATGGGGACGACTTCGTCGGGGGCTGCCAGTTGCAATCCCTATTTTAAATATAGTAGCTAACAGTATAGATTTCGTTTTAAAGTTTTTAAAATACCAGTTATCAAAACTGTAAATTCATATTAATATTTTAATTTTTTGGGAACCTGTTTTAACAGCAAGAAAACCTATGAGAAGATTTGTGCAAACTTAAAGTAATGACAGCCCCCGACGGAGTCGTCCCCATCATCTCGTTACATATATTCTTTTAGGCGGGGGATTTACAGTTATTTTATCCTTTTTCAATTACAATTAAACCGTCGTGGGCTTTTTCAAAATTTTTAATTTTGCTTTTTTATTACGTCAGTAGCGTCTTTATATTTGAATTGTTAGTTTAAAAGTGTAGTTTTTAAATATTTCTTATTGTATCAATAAAATAACAAAATAATATATATATTTTTTATTTAAGTATTAATATTATATCTAAATGTTTTTTATATTTTTAAAGTATTGTTTGCATAATTATGATTAGAATAATATCATTAGAAAATGTTCAAAAAATTGAATTTTGTGGGAAACTCGAACCTGCACCTGTTGGACAATGTCAAAGCGTTCTGGACTATAAAGCCATACATACGTTCTATTTAATTTAGCTATGTCGAAATTCAATTTAAATTTAATTTATAATTTTACTTGTATTAAAGTATGCTTGTTTGAATAATTCTTATTTTGTATTTGTAGCTAACAAATATCTGGCCATAAAGCATTTCTTGTTATCCAAAAGGTACAAGTTCACATCCTGACATCTTCAAGAGTTTCAATGTGTACGCAGAATCCTGAAAATATGATTTTTTAATATGCATGCAATACATTTTAATATCAATCGTTTAATACCAGATATTGTATCTACAACTTTTTCTTAATTTTTATAGACCTAACTTAGCTAAAGGTATTATATTTTTAAGAAATACGAGGTCTCTCTTTTAAAAGTATTATTCATACACTTAACATATAAATAACATCTGACATTGCATGACTTAGCGGTCAGAGCGTTTTCAAAAAGGCACGAATTCGAATCTCGCTGCAGTCAAGCATATCAAACTATCTCGTTACAGACCTATACTTTTAAAGATACCTGTTACGCTTGAAAACGTTATCTAAAATTCACAGTTAAAAGTTAATGGTATATGGTATGTGTCAACCGATCACTTGAAGCCAGGAGGGAGATAAGGATAAAATCAATTGTCGGTATAAATTTACAATAAAAATACTTGTGGGAATAAATATAATGGTACATCTATTGCGTTTTTGCGATGTTATTCTTCTATATTCTTACATTTACTCATTTTGTATCTATAAGTGATATATCCAGGGGCCAGTCGTGGTGCAGAGGCACTAAGTGTTGTGGGTTCGATTCCCACTCGAGGCACTCAATATTCCCAATATTTAATATTCCCATTTTCTTCACTCTAGTGTCGAGGCCGCCACTTAATACGCAATGCCTCCAAATTCGGTAGAAAATGGGGAACAGAGTGTCTTAACAATAGGTTCCTTCTGCCTACCTTGCTGTATGCGGGATACAACGTGAAGCTAAAAAAAAGGAAAAAAAAGTGATATATTGGATTTTTCTCTACTATGTTTTTAAAATAATATGAAGTTATAGATAGATCTTGGAGCGCTCGGTCTGACTATCCACACTAATATTGTAAAGGGTAAAGAGTGTTTGTTTGTGTTCCTATTTTTTATAACACTTTCTGTATATTCAATATTTTTACTGTTTTTTTATGTTAAAGAAATCTTTCCACCGACTTTCACAGCTCCACTATTTTTCGTGCGTAGCCTTAATGCCAAAATAATTCGTTCTTCATTTTCCACCCCTATCTGCGAAGTTGCTCTGCGTATTGTCTTGTCAGCAGAGGGGAGAAAATGAATAATAATATAAATATAACCATTCCACCGAAGGAAAATCGAACCCATTAATATTGTGCCCCAGTCAGAGATTGCTCCACGATATCCTCATACTTTCCACTGACAGTACACTAATAAAGATTTCTGAGCACATAGCACACGCTATACTGACAACTGCCTAGAATTAAATTGAAACCCAATCATCTCATCAACGTCACGTGCAATGTTCAGAAGTCGCCGCGAATATATTGATTTGATTTGACGTTCAATAGAACTTCAGACAGTCATGCTTTAGAATGATAGGCAAATGTATTTTAAGTAGTGCTTTCATGAAATTATTTGTTAAAATGTAGTCTTTATCCTTATAGCAAAGTAGGCAGAGAGAACCTAGTGTCAAGACACTCCGTTCTTTACTTTCCCCCTGGATTAAAGACATTGTTTTTGAAGTGGCAGACCTCAATGCCGCGTTTTTTCAAAGCGTCACCAAAGCGTTGTCACCAAAGCGAAAAATTTGTAAATAATTTAAACATAATTCCTCCAGCGGTAATCGAACTCACATCCAAGCTTTTAACAGATGCTGTACCACTTCGCCAAGACGGTCTTTATGTGAAAAAGATTTTAAGTGTTTTTTTATTTAACATCCCATAATAAAGTTTCTCTTAAGAAGCGATTTGTTAATCTGTAACTTCAAGTCGAGGTCACGTTAACGAATATTTTTGATTGCGAGTATCAATTATTTTTATTATCACGCTCACGCCCTATTGAGTAATAAAATATAACAGATTTTTAGTATACGTTATATAACTTGATATTAAATAATATATTAATTAATTACGCAAAGAAATATCTTACTTGATTTAATGGAGGTCAGTCGTGGCGCAGAGACACAAAGTATGACATTAAACGCAACTGGTTGTGGGTTCGATTCCGCCCCGAGGACTTGTAACATTTAATATTTTCCTTTCTTCGTTCTGGTGTCGAGGTAAGGCAAGGTTATGTTCCGCCGTTCTTGACCACGTAATGTGTAACCTCCAGAATTCGGCGGACAGTGGGAAACGAAGTGTCTTAATATTAGGCTCCCTGCTAAAGAAAGAATATACAAATTATTTGTTTGTAAATGAATATAACCGCTTTTTCCTAAATGTTTATATATGCTACATAAACCAAAACAACATCTTTTTACAATCTTTCACTGTATGTCAGTTTGTTCCGGCTAATTTCTAGAACGGCTGGGCCGATTTTGATGGGACTTTCACTACCAAATAGCCGATATAATAAGGAGTAACTTTTATTATGGAATTACGTATATTTTTTTAAATTAAATACAGCCAAAGTCGCGTGAACATCTAGTTACGAATAAAACTATTACTTTAACTGCTTTATATATAAGAATAGATATAATATAGAAGCGTGCACTCAGACTAAAGCAATTCCATTAAACAGTCCGGAGTGACACGTGCGCCATTATCGACAGCAATTAACTACCCCCCGCCATCTTGTACTGTTGTGTGTTAATACTTTGTGTGACAATACCAATTGTTCTTTTACCATATGTTTCGTTTTAAAATTATATGGTAGATTTATTTTGATGCATCTTCTTAATTTCAGGGATGCTGGATAAGTTTTTTTTTTTACAATTTAATTTATACCACTACGGACATAAGGTTTTTTAAAATAATCTTTTTTTTATATATATATAAATTCCTTTTTTCATTAACAATATCAGAGCTTAAAACTAAGTTTATGAAATATATCATAACAGAGTCCAGTTTTCTTTCAATATTAATCTAATCTCTTAAATATTAAATGTAACTTATATCTATTGGATAAGTTTATTTATAAATATTCAATCAGTCAGATGCTGCTGACTGTAAACGCGTATGTTTGTGTGTTCGATTATTAATGGAAGAAATATTTTCACTTGTCCGCTCTGGTGCGGGGCGTTGAGTTCCGCCAGTAATTTAGAATACGAAATTTAATACGTTTTTATTTGTTTTTTATATGTAATCCGTCAATTAATATAAAAAAATTATATAAAGCTTTCTTAATTCACTTCTAAACGTGTGCTTTTTTGCGAAAATTACCATACATGGTGATTTAAGAAGTAAATAGGAATAATTTTGCTAAAAACCAAGTTAACCATTTTTTTTGTTATGGGCATTGTATAGAAATTTATCAGTGAATTTTGTTAAAGTAAGCAATATTAGCCAGACAGACGACCGGTCATTTCTAAATTCTTACTCATCTAAATAAATATGAAATTAAAACCGTTCATATCAGAAGCTCCGTCAAATGACCCCTCAAGTGCCGATCGATCACAGTCAAAACTGTTTAAATACACATATTATAAATAAATACAAATGAGTCATTCATGTTTGATATATATTTTTTTAAATATATAAAATATTGCACTGACTGCATCGTACTAAGATATGAAAGGGGTACCGAAAACAAAACCCGGCGTTGTGTTCCGCTGGTCAGTACGCAATCTCCCGATTTCGGGCAAGAAATGAGGAAACGGCGTGTCTTGAAACTAAGTTCCCTCTATGTTCTGCTTTGCGAGAAAAAATGTGAATCTGAAGCTGCAACGTGTCTGACCTACTTAGTCAGTTTTTTTTCGTTTTTAGTATCATCGCTTCATATACAGAGAAAACCTTTATATTATTTACGGCTGAATGGGGTAATGCATTGAGTGGCGGAACTCAACCCCGCGCTTTGTGTTACGAGAACGAAGAGCGAAATTTAAATAATTTAAATACAGTCATTACCACGATTAGTGGTCGAACCCACAACAATCTGCCTTACAGTCAGAGGCTGTCCCACTACGCAACGACGCTAACATAATATTAATTTAAGATTATAAACATTAACGTCAAGATCAAGATCATAAGTTCAATTGCCACCCAAGAGATGTTTGTCATATTAGATGTGTCCGCGACTTCGTCCGCGGGATGTTTAACGAACAAGTTTATTATTCTAAAATAAATGTATCATAAGTGCCCTTTATTACATCATCAATCTGCCAGTAAAAGTCCCATCAACAGTGGTCCAGATATTTCAGAAATTAACCAGAACACATTATTAACAGACAGTGAGACAGACAAAAATTGTAAAAAATAACATTTTGGTATATGTATCGTATTTGGTATATATATACATGCATTTAGTCAAAATTCTTTATTTTAACATTACAAAAAGAGACTCCAATTTTATTGATTTGTTGAATATTATCATTCAAGGGACAGAGTGTAAGATTTTTCTATATCACAATTTAAAAAAGTTGTGAAAAGATGTTTGTGTGTTAAAGATTATTACCTAATTAAAGATTTCAAAATTATATACTATATATAATATAGACAGGCTATTTCAAAATTATCACTGTCAGCAATAAATGTGTATATAACAATTACTTTAAGAAAAAGAATTCCCGCTGAGTTTCTTGCGCCGGTTCTTCTCAGGTCTGAGACGTTAACTTTAGTAACGGTGGTAAACTATTTGACGTTCAAAAAATGAAGCTTCTAACTTCTTATTTTGAATAAAATTATTTGACTTTGACTTTATAAATGAGTAAGACTATTTATTCAGTATCGCTTCTTACACGGTCATGTCTCTTAATAAATAAATTGATATCCAGGCCATTGAGTCTATCACGGCGCAGTGAGATAATGTCCGCTGCACATACAATGATTATAGGTTTAATCCCCACTCGTATAGATGATGTTAATATAAGATGATTCTCAAATATAAAGCGAAACGTGGTTATTGAAATTTTACGGAAACCTTAGAATTGAGTGTCTTAACTCTTAACTCTATATTCTCTCTGCCTACTCTGTTATATCTAGGAAACTCAAAGATATAAAAGATTTTTTTAGCTTCACACTGTATCCCGTACACAGTAGAGTAGCCAGAGTGAACCTAATATTAAGACACTCCGTTCCTCCCTCCCCGCCGAATTCGGAGGCATTGCGTGTTAAGTGGCGGTACTTAACTCCGCGCTTTGCCTCGTTTTACCACAGCGAAGAAAATGGAAATACTAAATATTTCCACTCCTCGAGTGGGAATCGAACCTACAACCAGTCGCTTTACAGGCACGCTCTGTGCCTTTGCGCCACGATTGGCCCCTAAATGTATAAAAGATATCCCGGTACTTAACCAATAGTTACTGACTAACGTACTTATAAATTTAACCTACAGCTTAAATTATCCAAATTAATAGAATTAAAAATGATTAAAATCTCAACCATTGAAAAAGTAATAATTAATGTAGACATGAGGATCTAGCGTGTTCGGTTAGAAGCGTGTGGTGGTATCGATCAAACTGTCAATTTATCAACCGAGGGACAAATGACCCCATGACGCTATGTGGGTAAATACAATCGATCATTTTATTCAATGTTGTAGTGGCAGAAATTATTATTTTTGTTTTGTTCTTTAGAATAAGTTGTGGCCAGTCGTGGCCCAGTGGCACAAGCGTGTGACTGTAAACGACTGGTTGTGGGTTCGATTCCCATTCGAGGAGTGGAAATTATATTTCCATTTTCTTCGCTCTGGTGTCGAGGTAAAGCACGGCATTAAGTTCCGCCACTTAACACACAAGCCTCCGAATTCGGCGGAAAGTGGGGAACGGTGGGTCTTAACACTAGGTTCCCTCTGCCTACCCTGCTGTCTGCGGGATACAGCGTGAAGGTATTAAAAAAAAATGTGAAACTTAATATGTTTAAATTCATGGTTAACCAAATTGTCTAAGGGATAAATCCACTATGGTTTTTTACTTGTCAATGCATGCGTCTTCACTCCTTTTTCCGCATAGCAGCGTAATCAGAAAGAACCTAGTATTAGAGACTCTGTTCTCCACTTTCCGACGGAATTCATGACAATGCCTGCTAAGTGGTGGAACTCAATGTTTTGTCCTACCAAAATAAAAAAAAATAATATATGTATCATTCCCCCGTATGGGAGTCGAACCCACAACCAATCGCGTTTGCTATCAGACGCTGCCCCACTGATTTACGAAGGCCTCAAAAAGTTACATATGTTAATAAAAACTGTCATTTTATTATATACAGTTCTAATTCCTTCAGCAGAATTTAATGATATTCCTTTCAAAAACACGAAAGTGAATGAATGAATGAATGAATAACCTTTATTGCACAACACAAAAAATAATATATATTAACTGATAAAGAAATCTTGTACATATTAGTGCAAAGGCGGCCTTATCACTGTAAGTGATTTCTTACAGGCAACCTTTTCTTAAAGTAGATACAAATATAAAAGAGAATGGCGGACAGTGCAAGAAGTAATTTTACAACAATACATGTGTATATACTTATATACATACATATACAAACATAAACGAATAAACATACATATATGAATACATACATAAATACATACATACATACATACATAAATAGATACATACATACTGAAATAAATACGTGGAAGTGCTTTAATAAGTAAACATATACGCTAAGTAGCTTACAACATTTTTATCATATGTTTTCCTTAAAGTTCAACACCCCGGATGTTATCAATCAGGAGGCGACAGCTCGCATTTCGCGCAAAAATTATATGACTATCTTATTTTTAATTGTTCTTATTATAATTGTATTGACGTTATTGCTAACACGTGATGTTATAAATAGAAGATATATGATGTTAATAATAGTATGAGTTTATGAAATCAGTAATGTATATTATGTTAGGGACATGTGTTTTAACGGGTTTTAGTACATAATATATTAAATAACTCTACAAAGAGAGTTATATGGGTACATTGTATGTTGAAAACATTATTAAACACGCTTGTGTACTTTTTTTTTCTTAGCTTCACGCTGTATCCCCCACACAGCAGAGTAGGCAGAGGGAACCTAGTGTTAAGACACTCCGTTCCCCACTTTCCGCCGAATTCGGAGGCATTGCGTATTAAGTGGCGGAACTTAACGCCTCGCTTTACCTCGGCACCAGAGCGAAGAAAATAGAAATATTAAATATTTCCACTCCTCGAGTGGGAACCCACAACCAGTCGTTTACAGTCACACGTTCGTGCCACTGTGCCACGACTGGCCACAATGCGTATGGCTTTTGAATTATGGCTTGTCTCTTAAGGGTAAAAAAAACAGATTCACATTTTTTTCCGCTTAACGAGATAGTCAGAAAGAATCTAGTGTCAAGACACTCTGCGCAACAGCACGCTTTATCTTATTTGTCATAGGGAAGATAAGAAAATAGTTAAATGATGATTATATCACCAATTGGAAATCAAACCTACAACCAATTGCAGATAAATATAAATTATTTAACCAGATAGCATTTACTTTTAAACATTTTTAAAGTAAAAAAAAGTTTAAAGTGTTATTCCACACTTAGGAAAATTGAAAAAGACATTTATATAACGTAAAAAACTTGAACGAAGCGGGATTCGAACCCATGCCTCCTGAATACCGTCCAGCACCTCTGACCGCTAAGCCATGCGTCCTACTACCAGCTGCGTCGGAAATTCTATAACGCTTTATTACAACGTATCTTTGTTGTTTATAAATAGCATTTATCCTAACCTAACCAAACGAAGGCATAACGACAATAGCTCTTCAATAGATTCATAAACACAAAAAATAAAAAGAAATACTTCACCAGCCACAAGACTTCCACTTAGACATATTAAATCGATACGCATTTTAGCCAATCGTGTATTATGTTTAATTGCATACACATCCACTGAGCGCAACCGCCTAATGACTCACAGACAAAAACGTTAACAGGATATGAAGATTCATGGCAATTTGAGATAACTTGTATGCAATGATGACATCAGAACGCATAATTGCATGTCATCCTCCTAAAAACTTTTTTGACTGCGATAGGTCGTAGGTTCGATTTCCTTTAACGCGGCGTTGAGTTTCGTAACTCAACACATAACTCTGATAACGGCAGGAAGTGGAGAATGGTATTGACACCACGTTCTTTCTGATGACCATGATTTAAAGAGAAATGTGTTTTTTTTATAATTTAATGCACCTCATGGTCTCTTATTCTCACCTCTATATATTATCTATTGTGTAATAAACTTTGAAATCGTTTACTACTTTGTATGCAAGTAAAACCATGCTAAAAATCGACTTCCAACAAAATGGAATTTTGTAATACATCACCTCCACATTAAAAAACTCTTAAAATATATATTAAAAGGGGCCAGGGGCGTCGCGCAGTGGCACGAACGTGTGACTAAACGACTGGTTGTGGGTTTGATTCCCACTCGAGAAGTGGATATATTTAATTAATTAATTTCCTTCGCTGTGATATCAGAGGCAAAGCGCGGCGTTAAGCTCCGCCACTTAACACGCAAAGCCTCTGAATTCGGCGGAAAGTGGGGAACGGAGTGTCTTAACACTAGGTTCCCTCTACCCCCTGCTGTGTGCGGGATACAGCGTGAAGCTAAAAAAAAAAAATAAAGATATTAAAAAACTTTCCTTTTCTTTTTCAGGCAATTTCATAACAACAGTAGCACTTCTCATGCATCCGAAACTCCGTGGTCACGTCACGACCATGTTCGTTCTATCTCTGTGCGTGTCAGATCTCTTGTTCTGCAGCATCAATCTACCGTTGACGGCTAGCAGGTACGGAAATTGTATTTTAAAGTCTTTTAAATTTAAGGAACAATGTTAAATATTGGATAAATTTAATATTTTAAATTAGTATGATTTTTTAAAACCTGTATGTGATAAATTTGTGTTAGATAATTGTGATTTATTCCAAAGAGATGTTAAAATAAATTAAAGTCATCATATTTCTTGAAAAAAGTGGAGAAAATTATTAATAAACTATGTTATTACCGTTACGTTTGTTTGATATTGCGAGCTGGTTAAGGAAATCCGCTATTTGTCTAAACAAATCAAATCAAGAGTAACAAGACTTTTTTACAAAATAAAAGTGTCACTAATATGTAAAAAAAAATGTTTAGTCACTATGATATCTCAGTCTAAGTTCTAAAGATTGTAATCATTTGACACTAAATTACCTACTTTTTTATAAAAGAAAAGGTTATTTTTTTATCCAGCTAACAGCAGAGTAGGCAGAAGGAATATAGTATTAAAATACTCCGTGACCCACTTTTCGCCGAATTTGGAGGCATTGCGTGTTAAATGGCAGAACTTAACGCCGCGCTTTTGCCTCGACACCAGAGCGAAGAAAATGAAAATAATTAATATTTCCTCTCCTATATTGAGTAGGGATCGCACCCAAAACCAGTTGTTTACAGATATGTTTGTGCCACTGCGCCACGACTGGCACCTAAAAAAAAAATTTTCCAAAAATACATACATATATCAAAATTAGTACCCATCACTTTGATGACATTTACAAAATGTCAAAATGAATATGTTTAAAAATAATATAGAGGCACGCTCCCAAACATATGTTAATTAATATGGAGTAACACAATCTTGTGTGAAACACGATGCCAGTCAAAGCACATGTCAGCGAAACGAATGTTGTTACAAAAAATTATGAATTTATTGCTTACTTATGAAAATATTTTTTTGTTAGGTGAGATATATTTGAATTGACATGTTATAGGTATTTATTGTTGTAGAATTGTAACATTTAAATTATATTTTTATTATTTTTAGCCACAAGTGTAGTAACTTCTTATATTTATTATTCAATTTATTATTACAAATGCAAATAGTACTTAAACCCACTTTTTCTCAAATAACGTTCCCCTAGGTCTTTTTAATATTTTTTTGTGTTATTGTGAATAACTTAGGTAATTGCAAAAGACATTTTAGGGAACGAATGAACGAACGCATGGCTTAGCGGTCATAGCACTTGCACGGCTTGCAAGAGGCGCAGATTTGAATCCCACTGCGTTTAAATTATTGTACGTTTTCTAAACATATCTTCAGTCGTTCGACGGCGGCAAGTCAAGGTTCGATTCGAGAAACGAAAAAAATAACAGCACATTTTCGTGCATTTTCCCGTTTAGTTTAGTCAAACTTTAGATAGTATTATCAAAAGTCCGCGGGTTCAAATCCCATCAATTGAATTTTTTACAATTACTTAATTCATTCAATTGAATTTTTTACTATTACTTAATTCATATACATTTTCAACAGATACATTCAACAACAATGGGTGCTTGGTCCCCGACTCTGCCAGATGTTCGCGTTCGTGTTCTACGGTAATGAGGCCGTATCACTGCTGTCTATGGTGGCTATTACTATTAACAGGTAAGATTTGTATGTAAATTGAAAATTTTAGTGACATATTTCTCCTTACTTTTCTTTACTTATGATTGTTTAACAATAAAAACAAAAAAAATGCAACTTTATTGTATTCCTCAGCGAGAATCAGTCCAGTTTGCGCACGAAATCGCCGCGCTTTGTCTTTCGTACCAGAGCTAATGAAAATTTAATTCTTCGTTTACTATTTTATTTGTGGGGTAGCAGAATCTATCGTCGTTCGCCATCATCCCCCAAAAAGAATTATATTTAAGAGATTAATAATTTTCTGCCTATTATAATATTATACAACTGAAAGACCTGCATCCTAAGCTAAAAGTATTTTACCTGTACCTAAATAGAAACGTAAATAAAATGGCGTATTATTTCTTACACGTAAATGTTAACCCGCAATCGCTTCTATAGAATAGCAGTCGTAAAAATGTGAAATTTTTAAAACACATGTACAAAAAATATCAAAATACCTACTTATGAAAATGTGGCAGGGGAAAATGTTCTCTTTCATCGTTACACTTTTTTCCTCATAGCAAGATAGACAGAGAGAGTGTCAAGACACTCCATTCTCCACTTTCCGACTTAATTCAAGACATGAGGTATTGAGTGGTGCCACTTTGTCTGATTAAACATTTCTCCGAAATGAAAATAACTTAAATAGAAACATTCATTCGACTGGGATTCGAACCCACGACCTTTGCGTTCACACATACACTATCACACTAGGCTGACGTTGGCGTTGACCTCGATTACATAGTATATATGAAGAAAAAATCAGTTTAAAAAAATCGTATAATAAAGAAACTTGGCCATCCCTGTAATATGTATAGTACCCAGCAATAAATAATACACATCGTGCTTAGAATGAAACAGTCGTTCAGTTTCGGTTTCGTAGAGCGCTGTCTTTGTCACTCAGTTGATATGTGACGTTTCTCATTGTTATTATTTTAAGCGACCGAGACAACGCTCTACGAAATCGAATCTAACCGACTGTTTCATTCTAAGCATCAATGTGCATTATTTATTGCCGGGTACTATACTTATTGCGAATGACAACGGCATATATCAACAAAAAAACCTGAAGATACAAGATGAAAGGTGTTTATAGGAAAAAATATTACGCAAAAATATCTTTGTCTTTTAGAAGTGAACCAGTCGAAATTGCGTGTTAAAAGCCATGCTTTTATTTACTGAGCCCTTTGTTTGTAAACATGTCTTCAAATATATAGGATTTTTCTTCTAATTTCATACTTTTGTAGTAGATAATTGAGACTTGTCAAGGCGTTGGGGAAGGTTAGTGGCTATTTTCTTTATTTCCATTTCTTTGCCACTGACTGATTTTATGTAATATTTTTAAAGTAATGAGATTAATGTATATCGACATCGGTATATTAATTAAAATATAAAGGAATAATATTGGTCTCATTTTACGAAATTATGCGAACACACGAGTAAAAATCCTGACATAGCTTAGTGAAGCTTATATGATAAAGTATATTGAGCCAATAATTTTGATTTTAGATGTAGTACCTACATGAAATTACTACCTAAGTTAACACCAAAGCAACTTCACGCTTTATCTCCCATACAGGAATAGTCAGAGTAAACCTAGTATTAAAATATATTCTTTCCCCACTTTCTGTCCAAAATCAAGACATTACGTGTAAGTGTCGGAACTCAACACCCCGCTTTGTCTTAATCAATCGTGCTTACAGTTAGACGCTGTTCTACTATGCCCCGATGACCTCAATTTATAATCCATACTTATATTATAAATGCGAAAGTCTGTGTGTTTGTCTGTCACGCTTTCACGACTAATCTACTGGTCCGATTTGGATGAAATTTAGAATGAAAGTAGTAAAAGTGACTGTGTCTAACATAGGCTACTTATTTTTTCAAAAATCAACCCCTAAAGGGTTGAAATAGGGGATGAAAGTTTATATGAAAAATCTAAACCGCTTGACCAATTGTAATGAATTTTGGCATAAATATAGTTGATAATCTAAGCTTAAACATAGGCTACTTTATTTTTTAAAAATGCGCCCCCGAGCGTTGCAATATAACGAAATAGTTCACGCGGCGAAGCCGCGAGCGGGTCGCTAATAAAAAATACAATACATGTAGAAAATCAGAACCCTTCATTGCTTACTATCTGCTTACTTGTACCATTCAATATAAAACAAAACATTACCATTAACCTATAAACATTCTTAACGAAATTAAGTCATAAAAACGTCTTCCGAGCCGACGTCCGCGATACGAGACGAGACGCGAGATGCATTGCGTTTACAGCCCGGAAGAGATAAAAGATAAAAGGGGGATGGGAAATGCATAAGGTATACTTTTGTATCACATCGATTATAATTTTTAAAAATTGTAAATAAGTTGTAAATAAGTTCCTTAACGGTTTTTGCTGAATCGCAGGATATTTTTTTTTATTGAGTAAAGGGGGCAAACGAGCAGTAGGACCACTTGATGGTAGGTGGTTACCTTTGTCCATGGACATCCACAACATTAGAGTTGTGGATGTGTTGCCGACCTTGAAGGTGAAGGAGGTTAGGAGGTAGGAAGGATGGGAATGGTAATGGAATAAGGAGAGCTGGCTTGCTTGCCATCGAACCGGAACACATTATAAGATGTTTGGCGGTACGTCTTTGACATGATAGTGGTCGCGAGCCAGATGGAGAACATGTCTCCTACCACCAAACTACTGGGTTACCCGCCTTTTACGGGACGCTACCCAGTGGCAGAGCGGAATTGTATTCTTAACCCGTCCCCCCCACGGGTGGAATGAATCTAGTGCCAAGATACTACGTTTTCGAGACAACGCCTAAAATAGGGACATTGTGTATTGAGTGGTGAAACTCAACGCCGCGCCTTACCTTAAGTACCACAGCGGAGAATAGGAATAAAAAAATAATCGTTCTTCAATGGGAATTGAAACCGTAACGGTCGTACCACGGCCACCTCCCAAAGCATTATAAGTTCTTATCTACTTACGATGATTGTTAATTGAATTCTGAGTTAAGGGAGGATTTTTTCCCAATCTAATCTACTCAGGCTGGTCATGTTTCATAACTATTCTGTATATAATTGCACTTAAAGCAACTGACTGACGTGTTAGTAGATTCTCTTCCTAAATTTAAACATTATTTCAATATAATATTTTTCACGTCTCCATCCGCTTTTCTTCACTTACCTACCACTTGAAATCTGAGACTTCACTTGTTGAATGGCGAAACTCAATGTCGCGTTTTGTCTTATGTAGGTATCTAAGCAGAAAATGTAATAAATGTAAATATAATCATTCCCCGATTGGAAATCGAACCCACAACCAATATGGCCTCTGCTTATACTCTTCTTCTATTATTTATAGTAAAATAATAAAGAAGTAATATTTGTAACTTTGTAAGGGCTAATCTTCAGAAATACTGAACCGATCATGAAAAATCTTTCACAATTAGAAAAAAACACTATTCAGGAGTACAGGTATATATTTAATTATGATTCCTATAGGAGCTCAAATAAAGGTCACGCGGCGATGTCGCGAGCAGATCGCTAGTCCATACTTATATTATAAATGCGAAAGTCTGTGTGTTTGTCTGTCACGCTTTCAGGCTAATCTAACGGTCCGATTTGGATGAAATTTAGAATAAAAGTAGTAAAAGTGACTGGGTCTAACATAGCCTATTTATTTTTCAAAAATCAACCTCTAAAGGATTGAAATAGGGGATGAAAGTGTATATGAAACATATAAGCCGCTAGACCGATTGTAATAACTTTTGGCATAAGTATAGTTGATAATACCAGCTTAAACATAGGCTTACTTTAGACTTTATTTTTTAAAAATGCGCCCCCGAGGGTTGCAATATAAGGAAATAGTTCACGTGGCAAAGACGCGAGCGGATCGCCAGTATTTTATAAAGTTGAATCTAAAGTCATATATTAAAAACGAAATAACAAAAATAGTTTCAGTGTAAATAAAACATGAAAGCCGAACTAGCATTGTTAAATACGACTCGGTAAGAGTGAATCGTAAAATAAAATACGTGGGAACACTCAAACAGTGTATGAACGTCAGCGGGTTATTTACTGCCATCGTTTGGGGCTTGTTCAATTTAAATGTTACTTTTTTTATGTTTATTTTTATATATATTTTTTGGGTTTGCGGTTATTTTTTGTAGGTAAAGAGAATAAAGTGTTAAGACACTCCGTTTTTTACATTTTACTCTTAACATTGCGTGTTAAGTGACGAAACTTATTGCTGATTGTTTTCTAATATTTTTTAAAATGTTACTTTATTTTTTTAGCTTTACGTTCTTTCCCGCATAAATAGAGAGAATCTAGTGTTAAGACACTTCGTTCTCCACGTCCTGCCTTTAATAGAAACACTCCGCGTTAAGTGGCGGAACTCAACGCCGAATTTTTCTTATATTTTTATTTCATACCTATATTACAAAATATACAAATAGGATAGGATATATATTTATTCTTATTATCTTTAAATTGAATCCCTTCAACAATATTCTATGGATAAGTGTGTCAAATTAAACGGTATTTTCATTGTGTTAAATAATAAAATTACTTACTAATGTAATTTAAGTAGTAATTTACTTAAATAATTTTATATTTGAAAAGCAAGTCTTGAGTTTCTTACTGTTTGCTTTACGTGCATAAAACTGACGTCCTAGCCAGTGGTAGAGTTGTGTTCTTATTAATATGTTTGAATAAATACTATTATTAATTTATCTCTGATATGAAATAGTGGCCAGTCGTGGCCCAGTGGCACAAGCGTGTGACTGTAAACGACTGGTTGTGGGTTCGATTCCCACTCGAGGAGTGGAAATTATATTTCCAATTTCTTCGCTCTGGTGTCGAGGTAAAGCGCGGCGTTAAGTTCCGCCACTTAACACGCAATGCCTCCGAATTCGGCGGAAAGTGGGGAACGGAGTGTCTTAACACTAGGTTCCCTCTGCCTACCCTGCTGTGTGCGGGATATAGCGTGAAGCTATTTAATTTAATTTTTTTTAATTTATCTCGATTTTTGGGAGAACAATGGAGAACGGAGTGTCATAAGTACTCTCTAATTACAC
This sequence comes from Dryas iulia moderata, assembly GCA_019049465.1. Lineage (NCBI taxonomy): Eukaryota > Metazoa > Arthropoda > Insecta > Lepidoptera > Nymphalidae > Dryas > Dryas iulia. The sequence goes on from CM032426.1 coordinate 1,459,108, forward strand.
GCTAAAAATCATGAAATAAAAATATTTAGTAATAAATATAAAATACAGGAAATAAAAATTGTGTATTATTAATTACACGTATCAGGATTGGAACCCCGTATAATTATTCTTATAATTTATGTTTTCAAAATGTAAATTCGTCCACCATTAAAGGCCCCCATGTTTAAATAACTTATTTGGATGCATTTCAATTTACAACTCCCATTGTTAGATTCCAAAAGAATTTTAAGTGCATTGTGTGAAGTGATTTCAGTATTTTAAGTCGGTCGCCTTTTTGTTGATAGGAAAGGTAATCTATAGGAAGATATACTGTTTTATTTTATTTACTAGCGGCCCGCTTGCGGCTTCCCCGCGTGAAGTATGTAAAGTAGCCTATGTTTAAGTTTACATTATCAACAATATTTATGCCAAAATCATTACAATTGGTCGAGCGGTTTGGATTTTTCATATAAACTTTCATCCCCTATTTCAACCTTTAAGAGGTTGATTTTTGAAAAAATAAGTAGCCTATGTTAAACCCAGTCGCTTTTACTACTTTCATTCTAAATTTCATCTAAATCGGACAGGTAGATTAGCTGTGAAAGCGTGACAGACAAACACACAGACTTTCCCATTTAATAAGTATGGATGCGAGGGTTACAATAACAATTTTTCGATAATTTTTTTTGTACTTTTAATTATTTACTTATCGTCTAGTTAGACTAAATAGTAATATTAATAACCATCTTACAATCAAAATGGCTGAAGTATTCCTCTACTGCTGCCTTTACTCTTTTCCGGGCAGAAGGAAAGCCAGAGACAAATCAATGTCAATCATCTGTCAATCTTCCGCTCTCTCCTTTCCGCCTAAATTCTTTCCGCCTCGCTAGATAGGAACAGTATACTGCGCTTATGTCTTATGAGAGTAAAGATAGAAAATAATATATTCCGATATTGGGGCCAGTTGTGGCGTAGTGGTACAAAGTGTGTAAAGCGACTGATTGTGGGTTCGATTCCCACTCGAGGAGAGGAAATATTTGATATTTCCATTTTCTTCGCTCTGGTGTCGAGAAAAAGCTCGGCGTTAAGTTCCGCCACTTAATACGAAATGCCTCCGAATTTGGCAGAAAGTGGGGAACGGAGTGTCTTAACACTAAGTTCCCTCTGCCCTGCTGTGTGCTATAAAAAAAAGACTTACGAGAAGGTCAAAACCAGCAAATGCAATAGTGCATTTACTGAGACACCATTTCACTACGAAATGATGTGCCCTGTATTATGAAATTTGACTATTACAATGCAATATGCACCAGTGTTTTACTACAGTGTATACATTTTTCGAAGCCAAAAAACAATAAAAAGCCAAAGTTAAGTAAGTTTATCAAGAAAAAGATAGAACAGTATCATAATATCGCTCATCACTAGTATCATAAAAAAAAATATATAGATATATATATAGAATAGATATATATAGAGAGAGATAGATAGAGATATAGAGAGAGAGATAGATATATAGAGAGAGAGAGATAGTAGAGAGATAGATATAGTATAGATAGATAGATATAGATATATAGATATAGATATATATATATATATATATATATATATATATATATATATATATATATATATATATATAAAAAAAAATATAACTTTAAGTAGTAAATTGTTTAATTTAAACACGCATTAGAGGCTTTCTTTATAAAAATATTTGCACGCCACCAAATAATACCCACTTCTAATAATCAATTTACCACATAATCAATTTAGTCACTTTCTATTGACATCTAAAATGTATTTATTTAATATTAAATAATTAAATATCTATCACTTTCGATGCCCACTCAGTGGAATTATTGTTAATTAATTATTTTCATTTCTTCGCTCTGGTGACATGAGATGTCGTGAAATCGAGTGAAAATGAAAAACGGAGATTTTTGACACTAGTTTGTCTCTGCTGCCAACCCTGCTTTTGAAAACATCATGAATCTACAAAAAGAAAAGGATTCTCGCTGTATTCCGCACACAGCAGCGTAGGCAGAAGAAACCTAGTGTTAAGACACTCCGTTCAGCACTTTCTGAATTCTGAGGCATTGCGTGTTAAAAGGCTGGACTTAACGCCGCGCTTTACCTCGACACCAGAGTGAAGAAAATGGAAATAATAAATAATTCCACTCCTCGAATGGGAATCAAACCCACAACCAGTAGCTTTACAATCACACTTTGTGCCTCTGCGCCACGGCTGGCCCCTAAAGTATTTTAATATATAATCTCAAATACTGGTAAGAAATAAAAAAAATACCCTGAATGGAATATGAACCCACAACCACGCACAATACCTACTGAGTGAGGTACATCATGCACATAACAATGACAAGTGAAATAATATTCACATTATGATAATTGAGGAAAGGTACAGCAAGTAAGTCAAACAGGAAGACGATAACATCAGAAGACAGAACTACTAATGCATACAAATAATTCATTTACTTAGTTTACTATTAGAAAGGGTAATCTAAAATCAGGATTGTGTATTGAAAATATAATTTATATTAAATACTTGTTGTGCTCGCGACTTTGTTCGCGTAGAATTTATTAAAAAAGTAATAATCCATACTTATTACTTATGTTATAAATGCGAATGTCTGTGTGTTTGTCTGTCACGCTTTCACGGCTAATCTACTGGTCCGATTTGGATGACATTTAGAATGGAAGTAGTAAAAATCAAAATGTTTTAAAATTTCAATTTTTATTAGTATATTTCTTCTTTCTAGTTAAACTCGGAACTTGTGGAGTGGAGTAAAGTGGAGAATCACATGCTTACAAAGCGCATAAAAATGCGAAGCCAGCCAATCCTTTTTAACGTTGTCTAAAAATGGTTTTTTTGTATCCTAATTGTATGAATACACATTAAATATGGTTCAAACTACATTTTGTCAGATGCAAATGGCGCAATCAAACCAATCATTATAACATCTAGTCCATGAAAATTAGTACTTCTTACTTCTAGATATTTATACTAAAAAAAATAATTGCGTATTTACCGTTCCACGAGTATATCGGTTGTTTCGAAGTAAAATAGCAAGTTATTAACCGATTCACCGATCTGAAGCTTTTCTGTAAAAAAATAACGTTAGAAAACGTATAATGTTGATAAAAAATTATGTTTGTTTAATGTGTAACGTTGAAATCTTACAGTTTTTGTGAAATTATGCTTCTAATCATCAAGAATCTCAGTTCTTATCTTGAGATAAAGGCAGAGAATAATAAGTAACTCTATTCGTCACTCTCCGTCAATTTAGACTTGACACATTTTTTTCACGAATCGGTCTGTATTCAGGATTTGACTTTTGAGTTATTCTTACATAATATATTTAAAAAAAATAAACTAAAGGATGACGCTAAAAATATTATATTATTCTGACCGCTCTTACAACGACATCAGATTCATATTGTGAAAGTATTGTATTCTCTTCCGGTTCCGGACACGTGTGCAAGATTTTCTAACATTTATAGATGAGATGACAACGTCTGACTGTAAACGCGATGGTTGTGGGTTCGATTCCTTATTAGGGTTATTATATTTAAATCATCATTTCTTCGCTCTGGTAACAAATACAAAAGAGAAAACGCGGCGTTGAGTTCCGCCACTTAACAAGCAATTTTTGGGCAGAAATTAGAGGACGGAATCTTGAGTACGTGGGTGAAAGCATGAACCTGCAAAAGAAAGATAGATCGAGTGAAGTTAAAGAAAACGTGTTAAAAAAACTTATTCAAATTCTAAATTTTAATTAAAAACGACATGAATGTTACATAAGGTTGCTTTAGAGTTAACAGTTGACACGTCTGTCTCAACAAATGTAATATTTATTTGTGTTACTGCACGGAGGCATTCGTCTCACTTTTGCCTCGGATATCTGTTTACATGGCAATAAAATCGTGAACTGAATTCATAAGCTATCCACTGTTGTGTCCTAAGGAATGGAATAAAGGCGATATTCAAGTTGTTATATTAAAATCAATATATTTTTTATTCAAATAGTCTATTTATGTCTTGTGCATATGGTGCAGTTTGATAGCGACTGATTGATGACGATTAGTTGAGAGTTTAAATCCCATTCGGGGGAGTATATTATAATAATTTTAATTTGTCTTTTCTGGTAACGCAATGACGCAAAACTCAGAGTTAAACTCCGCCACTCTACTAACGGTGTCTTCGATTAGGGCAGAAAACGAAGAACGGCCTTTTTTTTGGCCACCCTGTTACGCGGCAAAAGCGTGAAGCTAATCACTCCCTCGAGTGGGTTTGAAACTCACAAACTTTTCATTAACAATCAGAGGTTGCTCCACTGCATTTTATTCTAGCCCTTCTCTTTAAGGTCAGCAAAATATTTAATTTAATATCAAATTATACATACGAGGAAACTTAAAACAGCTTCATGCTTTTTCCCACGTATCAGAGTAGTCAGAGAGAACAAGGTTAAGACACTCCGTTCTTTACTTTCCGCCCAAAATTGAGACGTGTAAAGTGGCGGAACTCAACGCCGCGCTTTACCTTAGATACTAGAGCGGAGTAATGAAAATTTAAATATAACCATTCCCCTTGATTAGAAATCGAACCTACAACGTTTTCGTTTACAATCAGACGTTGTAACACCATGCCACTACGACGTCTCGTTATAATTTCCTGTATATAATATAAATATAAATAATACATACAATAATTTATTATGAAGCGAATTTCAACCACATCATTGTACCATACTCAATTCACCATAAAAATAAACTCATTCATGTCGGGTCAGTAGCCGCCGCATAAAGGCGCACTGTGGCGTTCAGTTACTCTATATGTGCATCTTCGCTTTCATCTCAGTGTTAAGTGTTGGTGATATCATCGGGAATAACACTTGAAAATTTAGTTTTTAACTCTTGCCGAATTTATTTAGCAAGTAATTTTAATTAATTTTTATTAAGGAAACAAACATTGTATTATTTTTGTTTAAATCAAGTTTCCATTAAAAACTTAACAGATAATAGAATACAGCAAATATCAAATAACAATAAATTATAAATCATAGATAATAAATTTATGGTACAATTACATAAAACATTTAAAGTAGAAGACGAGTATGTCTTTCCCTTTAGAATGGGGGAAAGTAATTTTTAATATGTATAGGTATATATACATGTACTTAGGTATAAAGGTACATCTTAAAATGCGAAAATTGCGAAGAATAAATAATTAGGAGGAAATGGAGTGCAATGGCATTTCATACTTGTGAGTTCGATTCCCACTCGGTGGAATGATCATAATTTTTAATTGTTTTTATTTCCCTGCTCTGGTATCTAAGATAAAGCGTTGACTACCGTTTCTCATCACACAATGTCTCAAATTTGGGCGAAAAGTGAAGAAGAGAGTGTCTTGACACTACTTTCTCCCTTAACTACGCTATTCGGGAAAGTAAGCTAACTTATTTAGATTTGAATCCACACTACCTTTAGTTTAACTTTTCCTCTGCATTTAAACCCAATATTACTAAAACTTATCGTTAACCGATACCAAGTAACTGGCACGCGATATATACGTTTGTTTATTTTCAAAGATTTTATGATGTGCGATGAATGTGCGTTGAATGAAGCTGTAAAACGTAACATTCCACGTTTAAGGTGATTTTATATGTAAAACGATCTATTGCACGCTTTTAAGGGAGATTTGTGGAATCACATTTATAGAAAACATAAAAATTGAATCTCAGCCGGTTTCGAACCTGCACCTCTTTGAAACTGTCCAATCGCTCTGACCGCTATGCCATGCGTTCTATAAAATCATCTCATTTATTGTCACTAATAATAAATTAGTAAATTGTTCATTTGAGAAAAGGAATCCCATTGAGTTTTTGCGCTGGTTCTTCTCAGCTCTGAAACATAAGTTTAGGGAGCCAGTCAAAAATGATTATTTGAATTTTCACTTTTTTTTCACTTTTTTTTCCTTTGCAGAATGTAGGTAAATATCGTTTTGTATAGTGGGACAGTATCAAGTTGTAAATACAACAGGTCGATCATCTTTGGGAAGCTCTTTGCCTTAGGTTGACAATTAACTGCCTGACTAATTTAATCTCACCAATTTCCGGAAACCAGAATATACTGTCTATTCCCGTAAGTCGCTTAACGCATTATCATTTTAGCCATTTCTATCGTTTTGTTTTTATCACTCAAAGTACGCCGTTAGTGTAAGCTACGACACACAGCTTCTATGTCAAAATAAATAAAAAAAAGGAATTATTGTCTCGTTATCTTTCTTGGCCATACCATTAGGTTCTTCTTATAAGAATATTGTTCTGTCGTGTAAATTTTCAAGGATATCTGACGGCAAACTGTGTCACAATACCGTTGCATGATTTTCTTATTGTACTTTGATAGATTTTTTTTTAATAGCTTCACGCTGTATCCCGCATACAGCAGGGTAGGCAGAGGGAACCTAGTGTTAAGACACTCCGTTGATAGATTGAGGCCTTCGTGGCGCAGTAGGACAGGGTCTGATGGTAAACTCGATTGGTCGTAGGTTCCTTCTTGAAGGAATAATCATAATTTAATTATTTTTTATTTATCTGCTCTGGTATCTAGGAGAAAGCTCGGCGTTGAGATCCACCAATCAATACACAGCGTCTAAAATGCAATATACGCGGTAATTGGATACGGAATATCAAGACACTGTTGTCTCTGCTATGCGTGTGAAAAAGCATGAAGCTAATATATATAAATACTAGCGGCCCGCTCGCGGCTTCGCCGCGTGGACTAGATGTCTGCTGCGTTATATACAACCCTCGGGGGTGGGTTTTTGAAAAATAAAGTAGCCTATGTTTAAGCTTAGATTATCAACTATATTTATGCCAAAATTCATTATAATCTGTCTAACGGTTTAGATTTTTCATATAAACTTTCGTCCCCTATTTCAACCATTTAGCGGTTGATTTTTGAAAAAATAAGCAGCCTATGTTAGACCCAGTAACTTTTATTACTTTCTTTCTAAATTTCATCCAAATCAGACTGGTAGATTAGCCGTGAAAGCGTGACAGACAAACACACAGACTTTCACATTTATAATATAATGTATGGATATAGGCAAATGAAGCTAATAAAATCGTATTAAAGCATATGGAAGGTGTATAAAACTTGATAAAGTTATTAAATAACGATTGCAAAGTCAACCAAGATTACTTGACAACGGGGCGACAGGACAAAATTATCTACTTCAAACACTCATTTCTCACGCTGAGTGCCTTTTAAACGATAAAACCACTTTGGGGAGTCGCTTCGTTATCCGTTAATAAAAACCTTATCGGTTACTTATATGACCGATTATAAATTATTAACATATTGAATATATTCTAGCGGCCATTGTGGCGCAGTAGGACAGTATTTCAGTGTAAACGCGACTGGCTATGGGTTCGATTCCCACTCGAGAAGTGGAAATATTTAATATGTATAGAGGCAAAGTGCGGCATTAAGTTCCACCATTTAACACGCAATGCCTCCAGAATTAGGCGGAACATGGGGAACAGAGTGTATTAATACTAGGTTCTTTTGCCTATCCTGCTGTGTGCAGGTTACAGCGTGAAGATAAAAAATATATATATTTTAGAGGCCATTGTGGCGCAGTGGGACAGTATGTGACTATATAAGCGGTAGTTATTGATTCGATTCTCATTTGGGGAATTTAAATGATTCAATTGATAATATTTTCGTTCTGAAAGTAAACGCGGCCTTGAGTTGCCCTATTGGACACGCAAATCTCGACAAAGTGTATTTCTGCGGAAAAAAATGATTTCAAAAGTACTACAATAAAATTAAATTATAATACTTTTGATATGTGAAAGAATCAATGAAAGTATTAATATGGATAATAATAATAAAAAAGTCTATCGGCATACATTTTTATTATAGACTCACGTGTGATCGTACCCGTGACCATCGATTACGGCTCAATAATTTACTGCAAAAGAATCATATTCCCATATGTTTAATTACATGGAAAAAAACCTTTTATTTTCCGCTTTTCACAACAATATAAGCTTTTGTCGCCATTAAATAATGCAGTTTGTATGGTTTTAAATAGTAAATTGTATTTGTTAATCTGTCGTTCATCGAGAAAAAATTATGTTAAAGTGAAAAAACAAAAGAGGTATTGTTATTTCATCTAAACTTTCTGCTACCTTATGTTTAATGTCAAATATCTGCCTTATATCTGCGCATTCGCGCTGTTTTCTGCATTAAAGGATAGTCAGAGAGAATCTAGTATCAAGACTCTCTGTTCTCCATTTTCTGTCCAAATCCGAGACATTGAATTTTGAACATTGAACCGCGTTGAATGGAGAAATTAAAATAATTCCGGAGAAATTAATATGATTAAAAAAACAATCCTTTTATGTAATAAGTGGGAATCGAACCCGAAATGAAATTCTGTAAACAAAAAATTAGTCCGACGTTGTCACACCGCGCCATGACATCTTAATGATTTTTTATTCTTTTTTATTTTACGGAACTTAACGCCGCACTTTGCCTCGATACCAGAGCGAAGAAAATGGAAATATTAGATATTTCCACTCCTCAAGTGGGAATCGAACCTACAACCAGTCGTTTACAGTCACACGTTTGTGCCACTGCGCCACGACTGATATAATACATTAAATTACCTCACACTTTTTTTTATATCACAATATTTTTTACTACCATGCGGGTATTTTTATAACATTAGTTTTGCTTAGTAAGCTCTATTAAGAACTACATTAGATAAAGCTCAGTCTCCTTAGGTTTTTTGTTAACCAAACGATTTTATTATTTGATTGTATTTTATTTTAAAAATATTTTCTATATTTATTTATATTTTTTAGTTTTTCGCCAAAAATTGGCCAAGAAGCTGGGCCAATTTGTCACTAGATTCTTAATATTTAAAAACTTTCCATATTAAAACCATCTAATTTTAATACTCACATTTTTTTTGTTAAGTTTTTGTAAATTATTATTTCTAACTTGACGCGTAAAATACACTTTGCATAGCTTATACGTCGCTTCATATAAAAATATATAAAAAACATATCATAGTGTGTAAAATAATTTTAAATATTTTAATATTTAATACAATTTAAAATAATATATAATTTAATTGGGCCAGTCGTGGCGCAGTGACACCAGCGTGTGACTGTAAACGACTGGTTGTGGGTTCGATTCCCACTCGAGGAGTCGAAATATTTAATATTTCCAATTTCCTCGCATGGTGACAAGGCTAAGCGCGTTAAGTTCCGCCACTTAACACGCAATGCCTCCGAATTTGGCGGAAAGTGGGGAACGGAGTGTCTTACACTAGGTTCCCTCTGCCGACCCTGCTGTGTGTGGGATACAGCGTGAAGCTATAAAAATAATAAAATAATGCAGTTTCTTTTTTAACTCTTTAACTGTTATTACACTATTTCTTTTTGTATTTTTCTGTTTCCAAAAAAATATACGTTTATCCCTCTCTCTCTCTCTCCCATCCATATAAGCTTATTTAACTGTTCCAATTTATATATCTACTCCTTGGTCTGCATATTATATAGGCCAAGTGAGGATGCTTCAACATCAAAACCAATAATTATTAATTAGAATATTATATAATAAAAATATTTCCTGTGTTTTCAGATATACATTGATAGCGTACTACGACATGTACTCGCAGATTTACACGACGACGAAGATTTGGATTCAACTGCTTCTTATATGGCTGGTGTCCTTCGGCTTAATGGTAAGAGTTAAAAATTTAAAAAAATATATAATGTTATCAGTACTTTAATAGGTAACACAAAAAACTTATTGTTAGTTGGTAAAAGTATTTTTTAAAGTTTTTATTTTCATCGGTAATAATGTGTTAATATTTAGAATAAGCTTGCTTTGTTTAGTTTCATACTTTTTTCCGTATTATGCATGCGCGATAGTCCGTGAGCATCTAGTGTCAATACACTCCTTCCCCGAGACTTCACCTGTTGAGTGACGAAACTCAACTCCCCAATTTGTCTTATGCACCAGAGCGAAGAAATTCAAATTTAATCAAAATAATTTCCAAACATTGATTGGGGCCAGTCGTCGCCCAGTGGCACAAGCGTGTGGCTGTAAACGACTGGTTGTGGGTTCGATTCCCGCTCAAGGAGTGAAGAAAATGGAATATTTAATATCTCCATTTTCTTCACTCTGGTGTTGAGGTGAAGCGCGGCGTTAAGTTCCGCCATTTAACACGCAATGCCTCCGAATTCGGCTTAAAGTGGGGGGCGAAATGTCACAACATTAAATTCCCTCGGCCTACCCTGCTATGTAGATACAGCGTGAAGCTAAAAAAAATTCCTCAAGTGGGAATCGAACCCACAACCGTCTCGTTTCAGTCAGTCACTGTCCAACTGCGCCACGACAGTCTCATAAGAGCCACACTCAATACCACACGTTATAACTACAAAAAACTTTTTAATTTTCTAGTAAAAGCCAGAAAAAAAAGTTTTTTTTTGTTTTTTTCGTTTTTGAAAAGGATTCAAACCCTGGGTGAGTTTGAACTAGCTCATATGTATTTAGGCCTATTCATTCAAATGTCATTATCGATTTCTTCTATCTTTGAGCAAAACATATAATGATACATACAAGGAAAGTGAACGTAAAGTGATTTCATGATAATTTCTTCGAACAAGTAATGAAAGGCACGTTCAGTCGAACGATGACCTATAGATTGCTTGGGCTTTTCTATATAATATTAGTAATCCAGATATGAGGGGTATAAAAGCAAAGACGCTTCAGTCCAAAATTGCATTTTTTTAACTGAGTATACGAAATTATAGAGCTCACAAAGGGCTACACTATATTATGAGAGGCAACCTGAAAATCCACCGCGATTCTATAAAAAAAAGCACTTAGAAAATAACGCTTACGTGCAAAACAGCTTCGATCCAAAAAACACGCTTGTGCAAACACGCTTTAGTCCAACGTTTAAATGCAAAGACACCTAAGTCCTACAGTATTTCTCAATTTTTATATGGTTACTGTAAAGTTATTTTATTTTAATTAATGTTATAATAATAAAGTATTCCAATAAAAGAACCAACATATAATTCGGGTAGAAATATCGATTTATTACGACACAGTAGAAATTTGCAGTTTACTCGATTTAGGTATTTTGTGACTGAAGCGCCTTTGCTTTTATACCCCTCATATATAGGTTTTTTGCAGTACTCAATTATTACGCATAAGTTAAGATTTTTATCGTTATGTATATAACAAATAATCGGATGACAAATAAAAAATAGAAAAAGACATTTGGAAAACGTATAAAAATTTGAACGCAGCGGGATTCGAACCCGCACCTCCTGAACCGTCGTTTTTATACGTTTCCCAAATGTCTTTTTCAATTTTCCTAAGTGTGGAATAACACTTTAAAAATGTTTAAAAATGAAAAATAGTGTGTAGTTTGTTCATATTATGTAAATCATCAAGCATTCGGTTTCGATTTACTTAAATTTAATTTAAATTATTGTAATTTTTTTATTTATGAACCGATTGACATAAAATAAGTACTTAATGTTGCGGGAAGCTTATGAAAACGTAACCACAGTCAAAACTGCGTTTAAAGAAAAACACAAAAAATATTTAGCAGTCGTTGTTCTGTGTTCTGTGTACATTGATAAATGCCTCCAATATTTTTTTTTCTCATATATATTTTTTTTTTAGCTTCACACTTTATCCCACACATATTCGGATAGACAGAGGGAACCTAGTGTCAAGACACTCTGTTCCCCACTTTCCGCCGAATTCGTAGGCACTGGGTGTTAAGTGGCGGAACTTAACGTCGCGCTCTTCCTCGACAGCAGAGCTAATAAAATAAAAATAATAAATATTTCCACTCTCCGAGTGGGAATCGAACCCACAACCATTCGCTTTACAGTCACACTTTGTGCCTCTGCGCCACGAATGGTCCCAGCCTCATATCTTCCTTGTACATTTTTATTATATGTGTATATATTTTTTAATAACTTTACCCTTTTTCCCACTTAATAGGGTATGCAGAGACGACGAGAGTAGTGTCAAGACACTCCATTCTCCACTTTCTGTTTAAAATCTAGACGCGCTTTGCCTTAGGTATCAGAGCAAAGAAATAAATCGAACCCAGTACCATTGCGTTCACACTCAAACGATATCCCATTATATTTAGTTATACACAATTATACATTAAACATTTATTTAAACAAGTGAGCATTTCAAAGGAAGTCGAATTAGTCCGTTGCACTTCAACACTCATATAGCCATAGTTAATTGCTACGAATTAGGCGCATCCGTGTACAGCCCGCTTTAAACTACGGCCTAAATGTTAATACTTTATTGTAATAAAGTTTTTATTGTTTTTTTTCGTCTATTTTTTTATGTCGTGAATAGATGGTTTTATCTTTTTTATTATAATCTATGGAGGGTCCTTTTTATGTTCTTTGTGTCATTAGTGTCAATTAAATGTATTTATTATATGATGTTTGTTGATGAGTAATCTGATGTAATGTGTACTTCTTAATTTTTTTAGTATTTTATGTAATGTGTTTTTGTATCTTCATTTCATTTTCTTAAATGAATGAAAAAATGTTAAATATTTAAATGTTATACCTCTGAACATCCTTTTTCAGTTATTTTCACGATCTTGTACCTATGACAAAATAGACAGAGAGAATCTAGTGCCAAAATACTTCGTTTTCCACTTTCCTCCTGGATTCAAAACATTGCGTGTTGACTAATATACCTTCCACGCCTTGTCTTGTTTATAAAAGCGGAGAAATAAAAAGGAATCATAATGCAATTATGATGATTCCATTGAGTAGGAATCGAACCCACAACCAATCGTAATTACAGTCAGACACTTTCCTAACTCAGCTGCATAATGACCACTTCATACGTATATTCACACATATAAATATCGACAAATTTCTTTACTAAAACTATTTTTTATTACCTAACCAAAAAGAACATAGTGTTACATCACTCCGTCCTCAAATTCATATATTTCGTCATATTTAACAAAGCATTTAATCTCCAATCGCCATCACTTATAGTTTAAACTGTATAATTGCTGCCCACGTATAGCATTTCCGTAATCCAAACTAATAGACGTCGATCATGTTGGAAGCAATTCCGACCAATTGTCTCTAACTTGTACGCGTTTTAATAGAGGTGAAGTAATCGTGAATAATTCAACGCGTGAGGTCCCTATATAACCGAATCTTTTTTTTTTTTTTTTTCATAAACTACTTTATAAAATATGACTTTATAAACGTATTATATTAAACGTATAAAAATTTGAAGTCGCGTTTTGTGTAAGTCACAAGAGCAAAGAAATACAAAAAATAATATAATCATTCTCCCATATGTGGCCATTATGTGGCCAGTCGTGGCCCAGTGGCACAAGCGTGTGACTGTAAAACGACTGGTTGTGGGTTCGATTCCCACTCGAGGAGTGGAAATATTTAATATTTCCATTTTCTTCGCTCTGGTGCCGAGGTAAAGCGCGGTGTTAAGTTCCGCCACTTAACACGCAATGCCTCCGAATTCGGCGGCAAGTGGAGAACGGAGTGTCTTAACATTAGGTTCCCTCTGTCTACCCTGCTGTGTGCGGGATATAGCGTGAAGATGAAAAAAAAAGCCCCCATATGAAAATCGAACCCACAACCAACGCTTTTACAGTAAGAGATTGTCCAACTGCGCCAACTTAATTATCGATTTCCTATTTAATATTACCTGTGTTTCGATAATATTCGTATTTTGTAACTTTTAAACGATTTAATACCGGTGAAGTAATCGTGAATAATTCATTCAATGCGTGAGGTGGTTTTGTAAGCGAAGTGACTTAATATTTTTTCTAAAATTTGATTTTACTTCAACTATTTGTGCTGTCATTAACACGCAAATATTGTGAAAGTTTGATGCATAAATAAATAAAACTGTATTTGACCAATATATTGCATATGCTCGTATAATTTGTGTACAGTGGCACAGTGTGACTGTGAAGCAACTCGTTGTGGATTCGATTCCCACTCGAGGAATTGAAATATTTAATTATTATATTTTCTCGCTCTGATATCGAGGCAAACCAATGCCAATGTCTCCAGAATTCGGCGGTACGCGAGGAACGGAGTGTCTTAACTCTATATTCCCTCTGCCTACCCTGCTCTATGCAGTGTGCAGTGTGAAGCTAAAAAAAATATTCTTAATTTCTAGATACCACCGCTCCTAGGCGTTTGGGGGCGACTGGGTCTAGACCCAAATACATTTTCCTGTACAATCCTACCAAAAGACGGTAGAAGCCCCAAGAAGTACCTGTTCGTGTTCGGCTTCGCGTTACCCTGCGTAGTGATCATAGTCTCCTACTCCTGCATCTACTGGAGGGTCAGAGAGAGTAAGAGGAAGCTGGAGGGACGCAGGTGTGTATGTGGGTGAGATATCATTTGCATGTTTTGTATGTTAATTTTATTGGGCCCAATATTAATGATTGATCGTAATTCCTTAGATTGATCTAGCAACCAGTAGTGGGGCCAGTAGTGGCTCAGTGGCATAAGCGTGTGACTGTAAACGGGGAACGGAGTGGGAACACTAGGTTCCTTCTGCCTACCCGAATGTGTGCGGGATACAACGTGAGCTTCACGTTCACGTCAAAAGAAAGAAATCTTTCTTTTGCTAGTTAGCAATCAATTTTCGAGTAAATCAGTTTTTTGACTCAAGTAAAAATAAGTAAAGTTATTGCCAATAACCAATCGAAGGATTGCATATTCAACCTTTATTTTACTTAAAAAGGTTGCAGTTTTTGGATTGGGATCGATTATTGATATTGGACTTTAGAGCAGTGGTTTCGTGAATGCGCAAAATTTACGCTGCCTTAGCGACGTATACATTTGGCATTACATTTGTAATGTAATATTTATTTAATTTGTTAATTTAATATATGTTTGTTGCATTGGTATAGATGTTAGTTTTATGTAGATTCTGTGCTTTCGTGTTTTCGTAAAATTTAAATTTATTATTTTTTTTTTTAAATAGTATCCAAATTATTATTTCACTTATTCATTTATATCTAGTGTCAAATGTTAATATTTGAAATAGAAGATTTTGCCCCAAATTATAGATAGATAGATAGATAGAAACTCTTTATTGCACACAAAGTCAATACAGAATACAGTACACAATAAATAATAAAATAATACAGAGTGTGCAAAGGCGGTCTTATTGCTGGTAGCAATAATGTACGTTACCC
Source organism: Dryas iulia moderata (assembly GCA_019049465.1). NCBI lineage: Eukaryota > Metazoa > Arthropoda > Insecta > Lepidoptera > Nymphalidae > Dryas > Dryas iulia. The sequence continues at coordinate 1,474,379 of CM032426.1, forward strand.
AATCAGTTTTTTATAAAAATTTAACCCAATCCGACAAATCAATTTATATTTTTTTTGTATTGTTATGCGCATGCCCATATGGAATGTCAGTTACTCATTTTTAGCACTAAAAGCATGCAATTTTAAAATACATAACTTCATATACACATATATTATTGTGCATTTAGCTATAATAAAAAAAATAATAAAGGAACGACATTTTATTTTATTTCGTAAAACTAAAACGATATTAAAGGTTGCTTAGAATTATAATACATTTATTTTATGTATTTATTACTAAGCCAATTTTCAAAGAAAACACACAGAACCTAGTATCAAGACCCTCCGTTCTCAACTTTCTAGCTTCACGCTGTATCCCGCACACATTCGGGTAGACAGAGTGAACCTAGTGTTAAGACACTCCGTTCCCCATTTTCTGCTAAATTCGGAGGCGTTGCATGTTAAATGGCGGAACTTAGCGCCGCGCTTTGTCTTACCAGAACGAAGAAAAGAAAATTTAAATATTGAGGAATAAGGGAATTAAAACTTTACGTGTTATGTGGCCAAACTTAACATCACGCTTTGCGAAGCTTTGGCAATAATTTAAATATAATCATCTCACAAGTAGGAATCGAACCCAAAACTACTCATTCTTACAACCAAACGCTATACCTACCAAATCAGTCAATACAAAAATTTTTATACAAAATTATCTAACATATATTTTTCCCATCTTCCCCAGCAAATTAAGCGGTCAAACAGCAAGAGAGAAAGAAGAGGATTCTCGTCTAACCACACTTATGCTGACAATATTTCTATGTTTTCTGGCGTGTTTCCTTCCTTTGATGATTATGAACGTAGCTGACGACGGCATCACCTATCCTTGGCTTCATATAATAGCATCTATCCTCGCTTGGGCATCTAGCGTCATAAATCCATTAATTTATGCCGCAACCAACCGTCAATATAGAGCTGCGTTTGTGAATTTACTTAAAATATGCAAAAATAGTCCTGTAGCAAGACGCACCACGTGGGGAAGTCGCACAGTGGGACAGTCTTCTAATTCTCCTCACTGTGTTGATAAGAGAAATTTGAAAGAGAAACCTACTAAATTGTGAATTTTTGGTTGAAATATTTAAGTTATTTCCAAATTTTGGTCTGTTTTCAGTAATCTTACTGGGTTTGTGTGTAGTCTTACTGAGAACGTTTTGGGCATCTAGTACCATAAATTCATGAATCTATGCCGCAACCAACAGGCAATGTAGGGCTGCGTTTGTAAATTTACTTAAAATATGCAAAAATAGTACCGTAGCAAGACGCACCACGTCGGGAAGTCGCACAGTAGGACAGTCTTCTAATTCTCCCCACTGTGTGGATAAGAGGAATTTAAAAGAGAAACCTACTAAATTGTAAAAAATTAAGTTATTTATGTCAAAAATTTGGCATATTTCCAGTAATCATACTGTGTGTGTAGTCTTACTGAGACTGTTTTAGCCAATAGCCTTACTGGGGACTTCGCTGGTGTTTCTTTTTTATAATTTTTCAGAGTATACATTTATATTTATAACAAGCACTGATTATATATTTTTTGTATTACTATTAAGTCTATTGGGATTAAAATTACTAGTAATGGGAAGGAAATTCTCAGTAGTAGGTACTACTGATAAGGTTACTGGGAATAGACCAACAAGTTGCATTTTTGTAAAGTAACTAAAAGTGATTTTGGCTACGACATTAGATATTATCCAAAAGTAAAGGCAGCTATCTATGTAAATAAGATACATATATTAAATACTTTAATCATAATCATAGTGAAAAATCAACGGAAAAAAAATGTATGATTTTGCAAAAAATGGAATAATACAGAGAAAATAGCCTCAATTTAAATTTTATTTTTTTTATTGATTTTAAATTTACTCAACAATGACTTTCTGAATATTTTTTGGATGTCTGTTTTTTTAAATATCATTAGTATACGAATATAATATTATATAATTATGTAATTTAAGAATGTTTTTTTTAAATTTTAATGCACTGGTTGCGTTTTATAAGTCCGAATAGAATGGATGTGTGGATATTTGCTTTATTTTTAATGATTAAAAATATAAAAATTGTAATTCTTTTAAATTTTGTGCTTTGTAGTAATGATTCGTTGATTATTTTTTATTAGTAACATTTTAAAATGTAAATAATTGTTATGTAATGTATGTAAATATTAAATAAGATGCTAGTAAGAAATACACGACCAAAGTAATATAATTTATTTAGATATTAATATATCATTTAATAATTATGATTAAAATCTCTTTTTTTATAGCTTTATATAATAAAAATTTAAAAAAACCGCCATAATTATTGCAAAAAATACATATATGAAAAAAAAACAAAGTTATTTCTATTTCATTCTCTTCTTTACTGAAACTATTTTCAAATATCTTTTCTAATTCTGCATTTAAAACATTCCTCATAATTATGATTAAATGCTTTTATTTAACAAAATATATGTATAGTTTTAAACCAAAAATTAAAAAAAATATTTAATGTGCATAGATAAGAAAGTATTTAGTTTGTGAAAAATATAGATAATTAATTCCACCAAGACTGATATTAAAAGTCAATTAGAATAATGGCAACAATTATTTTATGTAATAAATGAATATATATCTAATTAATATTATTATAATTATAATTTTTATGGCATTGCTAAAAGATGAGCATTTCGAAGATTTGAATTTTGAACCATTTTTGAGAATTTTTAGTACTTTTATCAAAGAGTTTTGTTATTTTTTACAATTTAATAAAAAAGTCTTTAGAACTAAAATATTTATTTTGTATATTTAATTGATTGTATAAATGAAGTAAATAAATAAACCTGTATTTTTTATGTATTTAAAAACTTTTAGCACCAAGCCATTCAGTTTATGTATGATTTGTATGAAAACTAATATCTACTTATGCTTAGAATAATACATACCAAAGTTTAAATAAATGTATTTCAAAATTAGCTTTCGTGTTTTAATGAAACCTATATAACATATAGTTATTCTTAGTGATCCTTTATGAGACTGTTCATATATTGAAAGTATACTAAAATAAGAGTAGTGGAAGCTTTCACTGCTTAAGCTTGACGAGAGGGGTTATGAAATAATATGTATCAAGCTATGGCTTTATACCGTATTGGCAGTCTCATCATTAAAATATCTAATTATATTAAAAGATGACCAAAGATGCTAAAATGAACTAATATTAAAAAAACCATTTTTAGAAAGCGTATAAATTTTTGAACGCAGTGGGATTCTAACCCGCACTTCTCGGAAGCCGTTCAAGTCTGACCACTAAGCCAAATCTTTAACAAATAGCATTGTGTCTTACTAAACGATTGCTCGTAAAATAAATCGTTACAGGTTTGATTCCCAATCTGGATTCCCAATCTGGGAATTATTATATTCATTCTCTCGATCCTATACCTGATACAACTAGTAACAAACACACGAATAAGGCGCGGCGTTAAGTATATACACCCAGCATGCAATGTCAAATTTAAAAACTGAAATACATAATATAAAGTAACAGTTATTATAATTAGCTTGCTAAAATCCAAAATCTTTCATGTACGTAAATCAGTATAACTGTCAAAATCGAAGTATTTTTAATCTGTACCATCAAATTTGACATCTAGTCTTGTCAAAATTTGAGTGTAAACATTTTACACTTGCAAAATCATTTCCAATATTATAATTAAAAATTAAATAAAATGAATCGTTTTAGGAGGCATAAAGTAAAAACTGAGATGCCGGAAACATCATCTCAAGTTAAACAAAATGAGGAGCATGATTTAGCTTACTACATCCACGATAGGGTGGAACTAATGCACCAAGTGTTCTCTGTTATAAAACCCAAAGAATTGAAAGTAATGGCACCGGAGTGTGTACAACATATATCTATTGACGATTTACAAGAGCTATGTATGGAAGAGGTCAGTTGAGAGTTTGCTTTTCTATATCTTTACTCATCGTTCATCCGTTCGTAAAAGCGTGGACATGGACATCTCTTTGTGCCTTATAAGCCTTATTTAGTATTTAAAATAATAATATGACATTCAGCTAATAGTGACTAGATTTTCTTACAAAATTGTTGTATATATACTGAAATATCATAAGCTTATTTAAACAATTATTGTCAATAGTCCAGTTTGTGGCCAGTCGTGGCCCAGTGGCACAAGAGTGTGACTGTAAACGACTGGTTGTGGGTTCGATTCCCACTCGAGAAGTGGAAATTATATTTCCATTTTCTTCGCTCTGGTGTCGAGGTAAAGTGCGGCGCTAAGTTCCGCCACTTAACACGCAAGCCTCCGAATTCGGCGGAAAGTGGGGAATGGAGTGTCTTAACACTAGGTTCCCTCTGCCTACCCTGCTGTGTGCGGGATATAGCGTGAAGCTATTATTATTATTATTTTATTGTCAATAGTATTTTCCTACCAGCTTCTAGGTATAAGCTCCAAACGCCTATGTGCTATACTGGACGGAGCGGAACCTCCCACAGACACTGAATCATCAAGCTCAGAGCAACTAGAAACTATATCTTTGGACAGCATATCTTCTGATGAAGAAATTTTAAGTCAGCACAGTCGTAAAAGTAAGAAGGTAAGATATTATTTAAAATAAAAACAAACTATATTAAGTTATGACAAATATACTGACAGTAAAAATCCTATATACTCCTTATAAATTATTTTTGTGTTCATCTACTGTTTTAGATATATACATTCATCTATCAGCTTACATCGTTAGAATCATAACTTAGTTTTTAAATATGTTTTGTCATTTTTAATATACTATTAATAATGTGTTGGATTAATAAATATCATCAATAATAAACCAGGTGGCCATACGTGGCCAAGTGGCACAAGCGTGTGACTGTAAACAACTGGTTGTGGGGTCAATTCCCACTCGAGGAGTGGAAATATTTAATATTTCCATTTTCTTCGCTCTGGTGTCGAGGTAAAGCGCGGCGTGAAGTTCCGCCACTTAACACGCAATGCCCCTGAATTCAGTGGAAAGTGGTGAACGCAGTATCTTAATACTAGGTTCCCTCTGCCTACCCTGCTGTGTGCAGGATACAGCGTGAAGCTATAAAAAAAAATTAACTGCATTTTTCAGCACAAACATAAAAAACACAAGTCAAAAAATAAACATAAACGCAAAAACAGTGATTCAGACAAGGAAGAAGATAAATCTAAAGCATCGAGAGCCGGTCTCACTGTGCTTGAGTTATTGGAACTGCAGGCTCGAGCCAGGGCTATAAGGGCTCAGTTGCAACAAGATGTTAATGGTAAGAAAATGTAGATTTTTCTAAAGTTTATTTTGAGTGAATTTCCTTAGAATGGTTGTAATTTGATATTTACTGCACTACAATGGCCTGGATGTATGTTTTTAAAGCTTCACGCTGTATCCCGCACATAGCAGGGTAGGCAGAGGGAACCTAGTGTTAGGACACTTCGTTCCCCACTTTCCGCCGAATTCGGAGGCTTGCGTGTTAAGTGGCGGAACTTAACGCCGCGCTTTACGTCGACACCAGAGCAAAGAAAATGGAAATATAATTTCCACTCCTCGAGTGGAAATCGAACCCACAACCAGTTGTTTACAGACACTGGGCCACGACTGGCCACAAGGCCTGGACGTATGTGATATTATTAATATTACATTGAATAAATAAATGAAATTTAATCATAGAAATATATGTATTTTAAAACAGTACCCACAGAAGCAGCAGAGGGATCTGCAGACAAAAAAGATTCCTCCGACGAAGTGGAGATAAAAGAAGAGCCTGCAGAAGTTGTTGAAATTAGCAGTGAAGATGAGAAACCAAAAATAGAAGATTTACCTGGTAATTGAATTTTTTTAATTAAAGTAATTTAGGACCGTGGATGTGTGTAGGGTCAGTTCCCAGTCAAGAAAACAGTTTTATTTAACTTCCTATTATGAGCTGTTGTGGTTCAGAGGGACAGCGCATGTCATGGTTGAGGGTTTAATTCCCTCTCGGGGGAATGATTACAAGCCTTCATTTTCATTTTCATTTCTTTAATATTATTCCTAAGAGAAATCGCGGCGTTGAGTTCCGCCACTCAACAAGCAGTATCGATTTCAGGCGGAGAAAGAGTGTCTTGACACTACGCCCCTCATGACTTTCTTGGTGGGAATGTGGGAAAATATGTGCTTTTACTTTTTAGTTGCATCATTATTTATTAACCAGCCACTAGTAAGATAAAGCCTGTTGTGGATTAAATATTATTCTTCATTTCTTTGCTTACCAATGTGATACCGCAGGAGATATTGTTTTATTTGCCACCCATAGCATAAAATCCAACATTTAACAAAATCAGACATAGCACGATGCTAGACTGAGAAAACCTAATGTCAAGACACTCGGTCCTTCATTTTCCTCCCGATCCGAAATATTGCGTGTTGAGTAGCGACACTCAACGCAGTGCATTGCCACGATATCGGAGCTAAGAAAATGTAAGGCTTCATTACCTTCTCTCACCTCTCCAGTGTAAATCAATACCTGTAAATCTTTTAACTTAAATTTTAATATAATATAGCTATAAAATAAAAATTATAATCATATTTATAACAAACAATTATTATATTATATTTTATTTCAGTAAAACCTCCATCGCCCGCTAAAGAAGTTTCCATCGAGCGAACTTCCACGACTGTCACCAAAAGAATAAACGATTTAATCATAACAGTACCACAGTCGAAGCCGTCGAGGAAAATCAAATTAAAAAGAAACATTATTAGTGCGCCAAGTACTTCTACTTCAACGTCAACTTCAATATCAACTACAGTAACAATAACTTCGAATGAGAAAGTAGAACAAAAAGTTGATAATAGTAAAGCAGTAAGTAAAGTGAGTCAAGAATTGCCAAAATCACAAAAAGATGGAAATAAACCAGAAAATAAGTCAAGCCAAGAGACTAAAACTAAAATAAAGAAGAAACAAAAGAAAGATAAGAAATCGAAAAATAAAGAAAAAGATGGAAGTGACCACGACGAAATAACTTTGCAATTGTCAGATACGGAAAAAATGGATTTACTAGATTTTGACAGAAAGAACTACGATAATTTGACTAGTTCCGGTTCAGAGGGCGAAAGTAGCTCTGAAAGTGAAGTGATTAATGTGGATCACGGTAAAAATGAAAATAAATCTGTTGAAACTGTTATGATACATGACACTAGTGACCCGATAAAAGAAAAAGAAATGGAGAAACCATCAGAAATAGTAGAAGAAGTAGTAGAAATAGTAGAACAAAAAGAAATTGAAACAACTAATATTGAAGAAGCTAAAGAAGCAAGTCCTAAATGTCAAACTGAAGACAAATCTGTAGAGAGTGACGCGTTGAAGGATGAAATTGAAGTTGTATCAGAAAAACATTCATCAGATAATCAAGATATTGTAGAATCTCAAGAAAATAATGAACTGAAAACTGACAATAAAGAGACAGAAGTAAGTAATCCTCAAGATCAATTAGAAGAGGGTGAAATAACAAATGATGATGATGAAAAAAAACTGTCTGAAGGAGAGTTGTCTGAACACACATCTGAAGTAGTTTGCATCTCAGACGACGAGAACGTTAGCAAAAAGAAAAAGAAAAAAGATAAAAAATCTAAGAAAGATAAAAGAAAGAATTCCAAATCGGATTTTCGTGAGGAAGGCGACCAAAATTTTTACAAAGATTCTTCTCAGTCGGAACAAAAGAAGTCAGAACAGAACAAAAATATAATCGACGATGATGTGTGTGAAATACTAGAACTTTCTGACGATTCATCGTGTTACGAAGTGGAAGGCGTTTCTATATCAAAAGAACCAACTGCAGCTGAAATAGAGGCTTTATCAGCTAAAATCGACGAACAAATACACACGGACACCGCAGACGAGTCGGAAAAGGCGGAAAATAACGAAGACATCGAAAACGTTTCATGGCGCGACCGTTATTTAGATAGTAAGAAAGTCAAAAAAGTACTTTCGTCTTCTAATATATTAAATGCACTTAGAAAAAAGAATAAAGAAGTAAAAAAGAAATTAGAAGAATCTAAAAAAATCAATGAAACATTGACTGAACCAGAAATGGTTGATGTTGTAGAACAACCTAAAGATATCGAAGAAGGGTCTATAGAACATTACAATATGCTGAAGGGATCTACTAAATATGTGGATCCAGTGACCGATACAGAAGAAAGTGCTAAAGTGACGGCAGAATTGAAAATGGACGCTAAAAGATTGCTGAAAATGTATAAAAAGTTGCTTAAACATAATAATATGTATAAAGAAAAAGATCCAAACAAAAAGAAGAAAAAGAAACAAAAGAAAAATAAGGAAAAAACTAAAGTAGATATAGATGAAACTAAAACTTAATATTTATTTTATTACATATAATAAATGTATTAGATATGTAAGATTTTAATTTAATGTCATAATTTTTAAATAGAAACTATTTAAAACTTTTAACCCGCTCGAATAAATTGGATTTTATTCAAATGTATAACGTTGCTATTTTCATATTAATAACTAGTTGTATCCAGCAACAATGATTGTGTGAACTTTGATAACATTTGCATTATCATTTATTTCCACTGCAGTCCCATTCGTGTAAGAATACCACATTATTTTTTTATAAGGACTGAGGGCCAATTCAAAGAAATTGGTTTTGTGTTTGATATTTTTGACACATTTTGAAATGAAACTATTTTAACCTTATTAATCGCGTATATTATTGTTTTAAAGATTGTACAGTATTCCCTAGTCATAGATTGTGTCTTTATTCTTCCTAAGGATCCTTCATGCCGATTTCCAGGGTTGCAAGATAAATATATAGCTAAAATTTTAGCCAATTTAATATATCTATTATTTTGCAACTATTTTCTCGAATATAAATTAAAATTGTTTTAATATTTTTTTTAGCTTCACGCTGTATCCCGCACACAGCAGGGTAGGCAGAGGGAACCTAGTGGAGTAGAATTTGGAGGCTTCCGTGTTAAGTGGCGGAACTAAATGCCACGCTTTACCTCGACACCAGAGCGAAGAAAATGGAAATATAATTTCCACTCCACTAGTGGGAATCGAACCCACAACCAGTCGTTTACAGTCACACGTTTGTGCCACTTCGCCACGACTGGCCACAATTTTTTTATATTTAAATATATATCTTCCATATTAATATCTCTATGTTTACATACAGCATAGATTTTATATTCATTTTTCATTCAGATTCAATGTATGATTGAACCTATAAATAAGTAAATAATTAATGAAGACTAAATGTGATCTCAGGAAGCACGATAAATACAAATTTAAATATTCGGAAAACTTTAAAAATAATATTTTTTTTAGTTAGCGGTTAAATTACTTGGAATATTTAACTTAGATTAAAAGCTAAATAATTTTCAATTTATACCAAAATAAGACAATAATAAAAAAAAAACATTTTATTTATGAGTTTCTGATCATTTTAACCAGGCAACACTACCTGTCAAATTGAAAGTAAAAAATCAAACCACGAACAAAATTATCTCTGGTTACTTGAAGTTGTCAGTGACGAGGTCTACCTTTACAAGAGGAAAATTAACGTGAAAATGGCTTCAAAAAGGATCGCTCAGAGCTCCGTGAACTGGGCCGCTTTGGCCGAGAGGGTTCCCGTCGAACAGAAGGGAAACCTCGCCGCTTTCAAAGCCAAGTCCGATGGCTACCTGCGCAGGTTAGTTTTGACGTGAATGTTACATAATTTTATCATTGATTCTTCTTGTAAACATGTAAATATTATATAAAAGACGAAAAACCAATTTATTTTGGCCTGATGCTTAAATCAACATAAATAATCGTAAGACTAGTAAAAGGAAATATAGACGTTAATGTAATTAATACATGTTAGAGGTTCTCGCTAACCCCGCTAAGACACCCAATGTCAACTAGGCCGCCTATAAAATATTATATAAAGAACAAAATAACAATTTATTTAATTAACTACATAAATAAACACATTTAACCATATAACTATATAAATATAGAAACAAATATAATTAAAGGATTTTTCAGGGTGCTGGCTAACCCCACTAAGACAGCCTAGATCAACTGGGCTGCTTCCTAAAATAGTATATATAGAAAGAAAATGCAATTTATTTATCTAAATACATAAACCAACATAAGCAAACCATAAGATTTTAAAAATATAGAAATAAACATAATTAATACATTTTACAGGGTACTTGCTAACCCCGCAGAGGCACCCAAGATCAACTGGGCTGCCTACAAACAGTCGGTCCCTGTCGCTGGAATGGTGGACAACTTCCAGAAGCAATATGAAGCTTTGAAGATCCCCTACCCAGCTGACACTCTGACTGCCAAAGTTGAAGCCCAGTGGGTTGAGGTTAAGAAATCCATTGAAGCCTTCGTTCAGCAGTCCAATGCTAATATTTCTGGGTAAGTTATGTTGTATTATATGGTTTTTTAAAAAAAATGTTAAACTCATTGACAGTTTAGTTTAAAGGTTTGATGTAAGAATAGCTTATTTTAACAATTAACTGATGTTATATAAATTATTTAGTTAACTATTTAGCTTATTATGATATGGCAAATTTTGAGTTATAAATTTTCTGAATGTTAAAGAATGAAATATGAAAACACTTCAGTATAATTAATTATAATATATAAAATTACATTACAATTCAGGTACCAAAAACAAATTGAAGACACCAAGGCAATTCTGCCCTACGACCAAATGACCATGGAGGACTTCAAGGACGCCCACCCTGAGATCGCCATCGACCCCATCAACAACCCCACATTCTGGCCGCACAACGAGGAAGAGCAGCTGAACTACGTCAACCCAGACCAACAAGCCCATTCACACTAAACTAAACTTGTGGCTAAATTACAATAATTTCTATAATTTTGATTTAGAATTGTCTTGTAATGCTATGGAGATGCCGTTGTGTAATTTATAATGTAGGAATAAAGTGAATTGTTTCCAACTCGTGATTTTCGTTTTTGTTGTAGTGTATACCTTTAAATTGTTTTTTGACACTTAATATCATAATATTTTGTGAGTTTACACAATTCTAAAATTACCTCACCAAAAAGGATTTTATAGGTAAAAGCTATATTATCACAAATTGCTATAGGTATATTAGTTTTGCAAATAAAAGAAAGCATGTTGTCGAAAATAGGAAATAACTAGTGTTGTAGCCACGAACGGGTCGTTAGTTATCAATAAAAGTGTTTCATATTACAATATCATTAATTAAAAAAAAAAATCACGCTGTACCCCCGCACACAGCAGGGTAGGCAGAGGGAACCTAGTGTTAAGACACTTCGTTCCTCACTTTCCGCCGAATTCGGAGGCTTTGCGTGTTAAGTGGCGGAACTTAACGCCGCGCTTTACCTCGACACCAGAGCGAAGAAAATGGAAATATAATTTCCACTGGGAATCGAACCCACAACCAGTCGTTTACAGTCACACTCTTGTGCCACTGGGCCACGACTGGCCACCTTAATTATCATTAATATTTCTTTTATTTCATCAAATATTTAACTTACCTTCTAATACAAAAGTATTAGCTTCTATTAACAGTACGTCGATGCTTGTATTATAATAATTATATTTTTATTACAAAAAATATTTCCATCATATATATTACAATAATAAATTTTATTTTCATGTGAGCAATAAACATATTATTATTTTTAATAAAAACGTCTTCTAGAGAAACTGCAATCGGCCATGTCAACTAAAACACCAATCAGAGTGCATTACGTCACGCATCAATCAGAATTCGCGGTATTCTTAGTTAAAAGCATTTTATTGTTTTTCCATATTCTTTACTTCATCTTTACATTGTACAAAGCAAAGTCGCTTCCCGCGTCTGTCTGTTTGTGTATATATGCTTAGATCTTCAAAACTATGCGACAGATTTTGATGCGGTTTCTTTTAATAGATAGAATGATTCAAAAGGAAGGTTTATATGTATAATACATGCATAATATATATTATAAATGCGAAAGTCTGTGTGTTTGTCTGTCACGCTTTCACGGCTAATCTACCGGTCCGATTTGGATGAAATTTAAAATGAAAATAGTAAATAACCCTGGGTCTAACATAGGCTACTTATTTTTTCAAAAATCAACCTCTAAAGGGTTGAAATAGGGGATGAAAGTTTATATGAAAAATCTAAACCGCTTGACCGATTGTTATGAATTTTGTAACAGATATAGTTGATAATCCAAGGTTAAACATATGCTATTTTATTTTTCAAACTTCCACCCCTGTGGGTTGCAACATAACGAAACAATTGGGCAGTCCACGCGGCGAAGCCGCGAGCGGGCCGCTAGTGCATAATATAGTCGAGACACACTGATCATTTTAGAAGTTTCTAATATCATGTGGGCGTGGCGACGCCAGCCTATATATAAACAGTTGTGTAGTTTACGCAGACGAAGCTACGAGCGTACGACTAGTTTTTTAAAAGACACATAAAGTGGCAAATTGAAAAAGACACATAAAGAAAACTTATAAACATTTGAACGCAGCGGGATTCGAACCCGCGCCTCCTGAATACCGTCCAGGCGCTCTCATCATTGAGCCATGTGTTATACTATCAGTTGCATCGAAATTCTTATACGCTTTACTACAATTTATTTTTGTTGTTAGCATCTCTATAGATTTTTGCAATTTTCTGCTACCCAAAGATTATTCTACGAATAATCGTTTGGAAAGAGAGAATGCTATTTATTAAATACTTTTTTTTTAACATTATCCAAAGGGTTATTTCACAATTAGAAATATTGAAAAAAACATTTAAAGAAAATGTATAAAAATTTGAACGCAGCGGGATTCGAACCCGCGCCTCCTGAATACCGTCCAGGCGCTCTCATCATTGAGCCATGTGTTATACTATCAGTTGCATCGAAATTCTTATACGCTTTACTACAATTTATTTTTGTTGTTAGTATCTAGGAAACTGGCTAATTTACACAAAATACAGTATTATGATGGGTAAAATAAAAAAAAAAAAACATTTTATTTGAGACAAGTATGTATTATTCATTTCAATATGGTGGCTATAAAGAAACCTAGTTTCCATTTCATTAAATTTAAACTTTCATTTTGTGCTACAAAAAACTATGTATTCAACATTTATGGATTGTATTTTTTTATTTTTTTAAGTTCTTATAATAATATGTATATAGAAATTTGTATCAAATATTCAGTAAAATATTTATTATATATTTTATAGTACAATTCAGTTCTTAATTGGAAGTTAAGAGATTAAATTATACGGAAAAAATAAAAACGAGATTGACTGTTAAAAGAAATAAAAGTTTTTTTTATATAAAACAATTTTTCATTGTCATATTTAAATGTTTAATTTTAATAAATCAATACATGCATTTAAAAATATTCAAAGGCAAAAAACAGATGATAAATTGAAAGAAAAAAAAAATATTTTCAATTTATACTAATTATTTAAATAGAAAGTCTTTAAAAAAAAATTGACACAATATTTAAGAAAGACAAAAAAATGACACTTGTGACATTGACATGTCAAATTTACATAGATGATACAAATCTCTACAAACAGTATACACTACTATAATTCGATACAGTTTTTTCAACCTGTTATAATTCGTGATTTATTTTTTTAACAACTACTGCTATTTTACATTTCAATAATCAATATGGAAGTAAGATTTTTATTCAGAACCTAATTTGAAAATAAAAAAAAAAAGTAAACTAACTGTCACTGTTAGGTATTACAAATTAAGGTCTAAATCCAAAAAATAATAACTTTGAATATAAATGAATAAAATTTCAAAGAATATTGCTACAAAATCTCAGCCATACATACTACATTAAAAAAAAAAATTCAATACATATTCTATAATACGTTTAGTTAGATACATACAATATTTTATAATCAATTACTTTTACTTACCAAAATAATTTTAATATTGTCATTACTTATTAACCAAAAAAAGTAAACTATTTACTCGTAATGAGTTTTTGGTTTTAAGAGTACATATTGCAATAACTATTGAACCAGTATAACCATTTTTTGTACCGGTTGAACCCTAGACTGATTTAAAATTTAAATATTCATATCTTTTCATTGTACATTCTAATATAATAACTAATTAAAAACCAATAAAGAAACCAACATTAGTAGATGTTTACATCTTTGAATACATACTGTTATAACCATATGTTGTTCAGTTTAACCCTTATGTGTTATGGTTGAACCCTCGGCTAATAACTAAATATTATAATATTAAATAATATTAATAATTAATTAGCCGGTGCTTGTGGTTGTGAGTACATATTGTAATAACTATTGGCCCCCGAGTTGAACCCTTGGCTGTTCTGGTTGAACCCTTGGCTGGACTGGTTGAACCCTTGTCCGTATCCTCTCCCGCGGCCTCTGCCTCTTCCCCTGAAGCTTCCCCCCTCCCTATCTCTGAAGTTTGGCCGGTAAGTTGAACCTTGGTCAAAGTTTTGACCGTTGGAACTGTTGTCCCATCTTGATCCTGTGGGAGATATTACAATTTTTTTTAATTTATTTCTTTAGCGTAATAGGCATAGAGATTAAGCGTAAACTCTGTTTTATAACGTTTGTTAAATTTACTTCCAGCTCATAATAAGTCTTTTAATTTGGATAAACTGTATATAGTAACTTTATGCTTCTTCTTGTTGATTTTTTTTACCAAAAATTGTTTGTACATTGTTTTGTTGAATTATTTGTAAAAAATTTACTACAAAAACTTGAATGTATAAAACTTTTACTAGCTAGATTCGAACTAGCGACTTTTATTTACTGACCAAGAAATCGAAATTCTAAATTCTTTTACACTTACAATAGTGTATATTTTTTATTTATTACAATTTACCTCTATCTCCCCCTCCTCCACCAAATCTGGAGCCTCGACCACGTCCTCTCCCACCTCGGGACATACCATCATCGCGGTCACGGAATCTGCCACGACCTGAAAATGTATGGAAACCATGTAATTAATGTACTAAGCTATTTTGGTTAAGACCCTTTTGGAGCAGTGGTAATGTACGACTATCACCGTGATCGAGTTTTTTTTTTTTTTATGGAATGAAGGAGGCAATCGAGCTGAAGGCCCACCTGGTGTTAAGTGATTATCTTCGCCCATAAACATCCACAACATTCAAGTTATGGATGCGTTGCCAGCCTCGGGAATGTAGGACAGAAGGAGGGAGGAAGGATGGGAATGGTGGGATTAGGTGCCAAAAAAAAAAACAAAATTCATAAAAATCAGTATAGCCACATATTAAAACGGTTATTGCAATCAATACAAAAATAAAATGACGAACGAAAACGTGTACATTATAAAAAGAAACAAGAATAAGAAATCAGTGGCCAGTCGTAGCGCAGTGGCACGAAGGTGTGACTGTAAACAACTGGTTGTGGGTTCGATTCCAACTCGAGGAGTGGAAATATTTATTATTTCCATTTCCTCCGCTCTGGTATCAGACGTAAAGCGTGGCGTTAAGTTCTGCCACTTAACACTCCGAATTCAGCGTTGTGTGGGGAACAGAGTGTCCTATAACTAGGTTTCCTCTGGCTACCCTGCTGTGAGCGGGATACAGCGTGAAGCTAAACAAAAAAAGAAAGTAATAAGAGGCCATCATGGCGTAGTACAACAGCATTTCAATGTAAAGTGAAGATCGTAGGTGCGATTTCCATTCAGGGGAATGATTATATTTTAATTTTCATTTCTCAACTCTGATATCTAAGACACAGCGCGGCGTTGAGTTACGCCACTTAACACGTAATGTCTCGATTCCACGTGGTACGTGGAGGACAGAGTGTCTTGACACTAGGTCATTTCTAACTACCGTTACGCAGGAGGAAGCATGAAGTTGCAAAAAAAGAAAAATGCAATAAAAAAAGGCATGCGATCAAAACTCACCGAATTTACCTTTGAAACCCATTCCACACTGCGCTAATTCTAACAACTTGGGATTCACCACTTGATTGGCTTCTTGTAGGACTGACAATAGATCTTTAGCCTAAAAGTAAAAAAAAAAGATTTAATATTTTCAAACTGTTATACACGCACTTTGGAAACTATAAAACGTTGTTAGGAAAAAAATAAATCTATAAAAAAAATCTACAAAGATGCTACCACATACATATGTTGTAATAAGCGTATAAGAATTTTGACCCAGTTGATAGTAGAAAGCTTAGACGATAACCAAAGGGCACATGTTCGAATCCCGCTATCCCATTCAACATTGTATTTGTTAAAAAAAAGACAACACTAAGGCAGTGTAGGGGGCAGATCAGAGAACCCCTAGAGAACTCCTTTTCCCACTTCCCACCTGCATTCGACACATTCAAAAATTATTATGTAATAAATTCATTTTTAGTTTCCGCTTTAGCATGACAAAACGGGACTTTGGGCGGGAGAAATGTCACTCAACACCGGAAAATGTTCGTCAGTCTATTATCAAAACATTCCATCCTCCACTTTAAACCCAAAATCCCAACATTGTGTTGGGTGTCTCTGTGTTACAAGATACCAGATAAAAAAAAATAAGAAAAAAAAATCCTCCAAGTGGGAATCGAACCCATGACCACAAGACCATCAAACACAAACAAAAAAAAAAAATCAACCTACCTTAGCAGAATTATTGGGCGTAAACAGTGTATAAGCAGTGCCAGTATTATGAGAACGACCGGTCCTCCCGATCCTGTGCACGTAGTCCTCCGAATTGTTTGGATAATCGTAATTTATCACGAATTTCACGTCCTCCACATCTAAATTTGATTATTTTTTTGTTATACATATATTATTATTATAAATATAAATAATAATATATATAATTGCTTTTTGGAACGTATTTTTGTTACACACCATTTTATAATAAGGTATTATATATAGATTAAATTGGTTATGAGGGAATATGCCTTTAGTACGATATTAAGTAATTCTTTCAATATTTAATTCTATATTAATTAATTAAGACTATTTTCATTACTAAATAAATTTAAAAAAAAAAACATTTAAATAATAGTACAAAAAATAAATAAAAAAAAATTGTTACTTACAAAGACGACAAATAACACCCCCCAAAAAAAGTACATAAATTAAAAAAAAGTATTAGCAATAAAGAATCCCCTCCAAAAATTTCAAAACACCCCGCAACCCAAAATAGACCCCATCATGCAAAATCAGTTCCCTTACTCCCAAATTTTCAAAGTATCACCCACTTAGAAAAATAACCTACCCCAAAAAACACCCCCAGAGAAAAAAAAATCGCCCCCAACACCCCCCGAACAAAAAAAGGCATATTCCACCCACCCACATACACCGTTCACATACAATTACCTTGCCAACGTCGCGCGGCGTTGAGTTCCGCTCCTCTATCCTTCCTATACGTCTCCCTAACCGGTCAGTTGCGTAGCGTCTCATTTAGTTTTGTTCTCAACCAATCAAAATCTCTCATGACAGTTAACCAAGCAAATATTGCTCCATTTTTTTTTTGGGTGGTCTTGTTGTTTTTTTTTATAGTTGCAATTTTTTTTATTTGGAGGTGTCTACAGAATGGATGTTATCAAGCAGAATGGTGTACAAAAGTTTGAAAGTCTTTGGAAAAAAAAAGATATTAAAAACGCCATTATTAGGCACAAATACTATAATTTAGACTCAAAATTAAATAAAAAAAAAACCTTATTTAAAAAAAGTCAAATAACATAATGAAAGTATAAATCATCAAATAATTATTTACATATAAAAAAAAAACTCTAAAAAACCAAATAAATATTCCATAGACACCCCACAACCCCCAAAAAAAATCAATCATTAACTCTGTACTAATCATCATTAATCATTAATTCAATCAAGACCACCAAACAACCCCCCGCATCATTTATAGAGGCAGCATGCAACAGTGTGCGCTGACAGCACTGTCATTATTCTATCATCATTATATCATTAATATCATCATTATCATTATAATATCATTAATTCGTCGTTAAAACTTGGGGTCAGCAACACACCGCATAGTTAGCCGTATATCTGCACGCATGCGCCTCTGAAATGAAAATATTTGAGAATAATGCCGAGTCAGTCATGGAAATTTATATTTATAAGGCCTGGATATATTTGTACCCTATATTTATAGCTATTTATGTCTATTTATATCTATTTATATGATAAATAATGTAAATTTATTTATTTAATCTCAATAGGGTACTTTCTTCCATGGCCCTGGGAACATATCTAAATGGCATTCGACCATTGCTGTGTCATTCGTTCTGTTCCAATATTCACTATTATTCATTTTATATGTAATATATAAAAATAATAATATAAATAATCTTTAAAATTGAAATAAATTGTGATTATTATATGCTTTCTTCATTTTTTTTTAAGAATTATTTAATTTTAGTTGTAAAATGTTTAAAAGTTGTCTCATTTCTATGTATCTGTATTTGTTATGTGAATACTGGAACTTTTATATACATTTATTTATGACAACAACAAATTAAAAATATTTAACTTTTTCTGTGGACTTTCTTATTTAATTATTATTTTTTTTTTAGTTTCATTTACAATTTTTATTGTATCTATCTATGGTTTTGTTATTCCCTGAGAAAAGATCAAATAACATTAATATTTATCGATTAATCCATATAAATATTAATAAAATATTAAACTATTCTTTTTGTCAATTAAAAAAAAATCTGTAAAATATATGTAATTAAATGTAATGAACCTATAAACAAACTATATAATCAAATTACGACCAAAAATAGACAAAATTGACATTTGTGAAAAAAAAGTCACAAATAAAATGTGACTAAAGCCTACCATCATTCATCCTAATTAAATATTCACATTTTAAACCAAGAAAGTCCCCATTTTCCCATAGACAAGTCCACAGATAATCAAATCACTTAGCAATGGTATAGACTGAGCTACGCTCCTGACAACCTTCACAGTACGAGGATGTTTAAAAATTTTTAGAATGGTTAAAAAACCTCGTATCTGTGTTGTATCTTCTGTTTGGTGCCTTTTGATTTGTTTTTTTAATGTTTTTTTTTTTTTAAATTTGAAATATTCGCAAACTTTATATTATTGAAAATTAAAAGTTTCAATGAAATTGCATTTCTTCAACGACCATCCACATTTCATATAAGCTATGTAAAAATTAAAAAATTGTTGAAAGGAATGCTGTTTTACATTTGCCATTGCTGAAATTTAAAGTCACTGTAAAAACAATAGTATAAGTAAAGCTGTAGAAGAGTAATTAAAGGATAAAAATACATTGAACTAGTTAAAATGGCACTTAATGATAAAGCTGTAGTTTATGCAATTTGAGTATTTATAATTTTTGTGCAAAACTGTCTTTTCGCAAAACAGTAATTTCGTGATCAAATGCATTTTTTTTTAAACGAAAATAATCAAAAGAAAATAAATGTATTATGACATTTATTTTAATTATTCCATCTTTGTCATTTATGTATTTAATTTAGTTTTAAAATTACATTATATCCAAATGATTTCTTTTGGCATTTGAATTCTATCAGTTTTATGAAAAAAATTAAAAGTTTGCGTATATTTCCATTCTAGTTTTCAACGAATGCATTATAATATTTTTATATTGGCGGGAAAAAATCACCACCATGTTTAATTTTTTTTTTTTATTTCACTTCTAAATGGTGGCACAAACATCAGATTAATTTAATCGACTAGTTACTAATGTTTTTGTAAGAAATGACCTTTGATTTTTTAAAATAACCTTCTATATATATGTTTATGTCAAAATAAAAAGCAACATATAGAGTATACATATGGAAAATATATTTATGTGTTGCTAAAAAAGTCAATACACTACAGAAAATATTCAGATTGTAAGTAAAATTTACCAACTTTAAAATAAGAATTCTTTAACCTAAGCTAAACTGAATTTAAATATTTATTTTATTCCTTAGAAGTGAAATCTAAGTAATATCTGAGTATATAAATTCAAAATGAATAAGTCCTTTATTCTTCCCAAAGAATTTCCCTTTTTCACCGTTAACTTTTGATAGATTTAAATAAATTATATTTTGATTTTATTAAACTTATGATCAGGAAACTGTTTCGAATTGAACCATTAAAGTTGGTAAATCTTAAGTTTTTTTGCAAAATCTTGAGACTTATACTTGAGTTTAAGTTTTTACACTAGCATATATATGAAACAAAAAGTATAATATGTATATATGTCGTGGTCGTATCGTAAAATGACGATTTGATGCAATGATCAAATCTACAATATGACCACGACATACATACACATATCATCCCCCTAAGGCCGTTCAAGTATTACGTCAGCACTATATATAGGGAGGCGAGGGGTCTTTGTTTTGCGTATTTTTGATGTCATGGGGGGTGGGGGAGTCTAGATGACGATTACGTCATCGGTAATTATTTACTTTTTTACACGAATGGCAACCTTCACGTCGTCTTTGCTTGAAAAAGAAACACATTGTTAGCGATTCGCGGAACTCTTATAACATTGTAATTAGAATATTAAAAAAAACAATACATTAATTAAAAAATGTTTATATGTAAGCTTAACCCTTCGTATGCTAGAAGAAAGTTTGTTGCTTATGGTCTCAAGTATGTCTAGATTAAAATGTAAAGTATTTTGAACTGTAATTTAAGTGACTTTCGATATATTATTCGATATAGATCTGGGCTAAGGCGTACATGGAGTTAAGAGCTAATCTTAATTTTGTTGACAAGGTCGGGGGTGGTAAATAATTGTAATAAATATGCTTACGTAATACTTGAACGGCCTCACACCTCCCATATACAATAAACATATAATATACATACATATAATAAACAAAAAACATATAAATCCAGAATCCAATAGTAATGCTAAACTCACCCAGCCCCCTCGCAGCCACATCAGTGGCCACCAGTATGGAGGAGCGAGCGTGTCGGAACTGCTGCAGCACGTAGTCCCTGTCCTGCTGGTTCTTGTCCCCGTGGATGGCGAGGGCGCGCCAACCGGCACGGTTTATTGTTTTTGTTATGTCGTCCACCTGGGGAATTCACGATGAATTAGTCTATATAAATTGTGGACAGTTTTTTTTTAATTCGAGGCCACATAAAAAAGAAACTTCAAAAGAGAGCCAGAATTATAAGGTTATAGCAACTACCACTCAAATATTTTAAATATAAATCATACACCAACGACACGAACGAACATACGCGAACAGTCCATATAATCAATCATGGGGCCACAGAGTGTGACTGTAAAGCGACTGGTTGTAGGTTCGATTTCCTCTCGTGAGGTGGAAATAATTAATATTTCCGCCACTTAACACGCAATGCCACAACTCCACTACGAAAAAATCGAAAGGGGATATACCTAAATATTATATATTCATATAACCAGTCCTTGGGAAAAATGAAAGAAATAGTTATAAAATAATGTTGTGTCGCCATTAAAATTTTTTTATCATCTGTCATTCCTACAAATAAAATAAGTATCACACACACAACCATACCATATTGACAAACACATCTGAATAAATGGAAATACATGTTGCTATGGCAACAACAATACTACCAACATACTAATTATAATTATTCACATACCTTCCGCTTAGTCTCAGCAAATATAATAGTCTTAGTTTCCTCCTCGGAAGATATTTCAGTTAACAGTGTCAAAAGCTTATCATTCTTTTCCCACTCCTCGCAAACATCTACTATTTGCAATATATTATGGTTAGCGGAGAGGGATAGCGAGCCAATGTTGATTTGTATGTAGTCGTGGAGGAACTCTTCAGCTAAATTCTGGACTTCCTTGGGCCATGTCGCTGACCACATGAGAACCTGGAATTAAAATTACAAATTAGATTACAAAAATGAAGTAAATTAAAGTAAAAAGTGGTTGTTTGTAAATTTGCATGTTTCATAATCTGATAATAATACACTTATTTTATAGGATGAACATTGTCAGGCCGAACAAACAAATGTTTTTACCGTTATAATATTTTTTTTTTTAGCTTCACGCTGTATCCCACACGCAACAGGGTAGCTGGAGGGAACATAGTGTTAAATTCAAATTCAAAATATCTCTATTCAAATAAGACTTTTGTAAGCACTTTTGAATCGTCAAATGAACATAAAGCTACCACCGACTCGGAAGGCAGTTCTGCTGAGAAGAGCCGGCCAGAAACTCAACAGTTGCTCTTTTCAAATAAATAAATTACAATTTTATTATTTGGTAGAATAAAATTTTCTTTTAAGACACTGCATTCCGCATTTTCTGGTGAAATATGGAGGAGTTAAGTGGCGGAACTCAACGCCGCGTTTTAAACCCAAACCACCAGAGCGAATAAAGTGAACTAATAAATATTTTCATTCCTCGAGTGTGAATCGAACCCAGAACCAGTCGTGTAGTCACACTTTGTGCCCCAAAGTCACGACTGGCTTCAAAATAAAAAAAAAAATGTTTAAGAAATAAAGAAAAGTTTACATCATTTCATAATCATTTTCTTTGACATATTTCTATCTTATTTATCATAAATATTTGAACACTTTTTTAACGACAATACAATATTTTCATTGTTTACATAAATAAATGTCAAGAAATCATTGTGACATAGTTTAATAGCTTCTGATTGTTAGTTAGGTTGTGGGTTCGAATCCTTTTTGGGGGAACAATCATATAAATTATAATTATTTCTCAATTCTTGTGACTGCTAGAAGATAAGGCGCAGGGTTGAAGTTCCGCCAATTGACACAGAATGTTTCGATTTTGGATGACATGTGGAACTGATCTTGACACCAGATTCTCTGACTACTCAGCTATATACCAAGAAGCATACAACTAAGGAGAGAAACAAAATATTATTCTTAAATTTTTTTTTCAGCTTCACGCTGTATCTCGCACACAGCAGGGTAGGCAGAGGGAACCTAGTGTTAAGACACTCCGTCCCCCACTTTCCGCCAAATTCGGAGGCATTGCGTGTTAAGTGGCGGAACTTAACGCCGCGCTTTACCTCGACACCAGAGCGAAGAAAATGGAAATATAATTTCCACTCCTCGAGTGGGAATCGAACCCACAACCAGTCGCGTTTACAGTCACACTTACGTGCCCCTGCGCCACGACTGGCCACACTTATTATTCTTAAATAAAAAGCACAAATTCACTTACCTGTCTATCGGGCCTGATTTGTTCAATGATCTTCCTGATCTGCGGTTCAAAGCCCATGTCTAACATTCTATCTGCTTCATCCAACACTAAGTATGTGCAACGACGAAGATTTGTCGTATCTAGAAAAACATATCATAATATATACATATTTTAAAAATTTATTGTTTTTACATGTATAATGGAATTCGGTGTTAAAAGTGCTGTAAAATGGAGCCAGTCGTGGCGCAGTGGCACAAACGTGTGACTTTTTGTGGGTTCGATTCCCATTCGAGGAGTGGAAATATTTAATATTTCCATTTCCTTCGCTCTGGTCGAGGCAAAGTCCGCCATTTAACACGCAAAGCCTCCGAATTCGGCGGAAAGTGGGGAACAGAGTGTCTTAACACTAGGTCCCCTCTACCTACCCTGCTGTGCGCGGGATACAAAAAAAAAGTGGTGTAAAAGTATGTCCAGGAAGTATGATGGTAGTGGCTTCAGAGTGGTGAGCAAACCCTTGACCAATCCCATTTACAATCAGACACAGAATATGTACACAAAAAGGCAGTTTTTTGCAACATAGCTGGTAGTACATAGAGTCAAGACATATTCTTCGGTTCCTACCTGAAACGGAGACATATGGTCGTTTGTTAAGGAACTGAAAGTCATGTTCTGGATTGGTATCAGATCAGAAATAAAAAAAATATCAATTCCCCAATTGAGAATCAAACCCACAACTAATTACATTTACAACAAGGCACAATCCCACTACACCACAATAGCCTACAAGAAGACATATATAAAAAGAAAATAAAAAAAAAACAAACCTTTCTCCAAGAAATCAATCAATCTACCAGGCGTTGCGATGACAATCTCAACACCTCTCTCCAACGTCCTACCCTGAGGTCCTTTAGGGGCTCCGCCAAAGATGCAAGTGTTCCGCACATGTACACTTTGTCCAAAATCTTGGGCCACCTGATGAATAAATAATGCATTTAATAAATACTTTAGTAATCATTCTAATAATCACATAAAAAACATATACTATACTAATATTGTTGACAAAAAAGTATGTATATAAATAGAATAAGAAAGGCATTCTGTGCAAATTGACACTGGCTGAATGAATGATGTGAACATCAATAATGTGATAAATTAAAAAAAAAAATAAAACAACAGTGACAACTTTGGAAGTAGTTATTTTTTCTTTTATAATAATAAGTTAATTTAATCCCCTATGGAAGGAGGCCATTTTTTGCATAGACAACCCTTTTTTATATTCAATCAATAATAATTTGAATATAATAATCTAATTATCTCTAATTACCCAATCATAATCAATATACTAAAGTTGTAATTGTTATAACTTTTATTAAAATAAATGTAATAAAAGCAAAATAAAATATTCTAGAATAAATAAAAAAATTTAAGCACTAATATATTTGCAAAGCTACATAATATTCAAAAAAGGCATAAACTATTAATAATTAAGTGCTCATAACAAGGTTACGTTCAGAAACCTTAAAACAAATATGTATCAAAATTTTGAAGTTAAATTTAGATCCCCAATTTAACAAGAGGTTTTCGAACATAGCCTGCGGTGAAATGCTATTTTCTACAAGATATTATTTAAATAATTTACTATATCCATGTTGTTTAGATTTCCATCTGACACATCTGTTGTTATTCCATTCATTGAATGCAGAGCCTTGGTAGCATAATAAAAAATAAATTATTTACTACATTATAATGACAAATTATAATCATTAATTATTTATTTCTAGTAATTAAGTTAATATTAAAGGTTTCTGACATATGAGAGCACAAATTCCAAGAATTAAAAGGCTTTACTGTATGAGTTCGACCCATGCAGTGTTAATTCTAAACTTATTTATTTACATTACTATTAATAGCAGTCACCAATAAAATGAAAACATACCTGTTGAATTTGTTGGGCCAACTCTCTAGTTGGTGCCAAAACAAGAACAATTGGTCCTTCGTCCCTCAATAATCTAGGTTGATTTATAATATGTACAATAGCTGGAAGAATATATGCCAATGTCTTTCCAGAACCAGTCTGGGCAATGCCAACCATATCTCTCCCAGACAAAGCTATGGGCCAACCCTGTGCTTGAATCGGTGTAGGATTAGGGAAACCTTGTTTCAAAATTTCTTTCATAGCATAATCAGGGAATCCTCCTTCTTCGAAGTATATACTAGGAGCAGGCACATCCCGGCCTTTAACAGTTATTTGGTGTTCACTTCTATACGCTTCGACGTCAGCCATAGAACGTCTTTGGACATTTGGATGGGGAACATAAAAGTTCTTTTGGAATGGAGTAAGTTGAACGTTGTCCCAACGGATTTTGCGTAAAGCGCCACCAGGTTGGTCATTTTTAAATTTTCCTCGAAAATCGTCACGGGAATCTCTACCCCCACGGTTTCCACCTCTACCGCCTCGGCCGCCGCCACCGCCACCGAACCTAGTGCTTCTGTCTAAAGATCTGTCACTAGAACGGCCTCTGGACCCCATTCCACCGCGTCCCCGGCCTCGAGAGCCACCCCGTCCACCCCGACCACGTCTGTCGTCATACCTATTAACAAAATCCCGTTATTAAACCATTAACAAACTACAACAATAATACGCAAATCTTATGAACAACTTACATTATCACTTAGATTATATTAGTCTTCACAAATCACAACTTATCAGGTATTTAGAATATAATTTTAATAAGGATATAACAAAAATAATCCTAGACTTTTATAATTAATATTTAATTTTCAGCGAAGCTTCAATAAAAGTAAGCGTTAGAAAGCCGCCATGTTTTTTACAATTCTTAATGTTGGCAATACAAAAATTTATTGATGTGACGTGTCAATAACTTTACCGAATTATTAATTAATTAAGAAAATTATACTTTTAAATTTAAATATCATATAAATAATATTAAACGATATTTTTATTATTTTTTATTATACAATAATATAAAAAAGAATATTTGTTTTATAAAAGGTTAATATTTGTTCATTTGTGTAGAAGCGCCAATTTCAAAAATATGTTACTCTAATTTTAATGTAAGTTGTATACTATAAGTTAACACTATAAGTTACTTCCTAAAATAATTTATAATTAAAGCTAGGGTATAATGAATAATTATTTTTTGTATGTTAAATCGATACATAGAATTTCATTTATTGATCAAATATCTCTCTCACAACCTTTACTTTCGGTGGTTAATAAGATAAAAAGTAACTAAAAATGAACGGTTCTATACCAGTGTTTGAAAAACCTCACCCACGGATTAGTGTTTTAGACTGGACAAGAAACATACAAAGATTACAAAATGAAGCTAGGCTTCGGCGATTCGAATCTTATGAACTTAGGCAAAGAGCTAATCAACTTCGAAACGAGACATCTGTGACAACGAAATGGGATACCTATACAAATAATGAGCTTATGAGAGACAGGTAGTAAAGTATAATGAAGTTACACATATTGCTAATTTTTATTGCAAAATTATAAAAAGAATTAATGTTTCACAAACTGAGATTTAGTAGAGTAAATTGAAATTTAGTTTTGTATAGATTAATACCTTGTCTTAATAAATAAAAAAAAATACTAAGAAAAAAAACAAGGGTATGGTAGTACAAAGCCTTAAATTTACACACCTATAAGCACATTATCTATATGCATATTATTATTTTCTAAAACTTTTTCTAGGATGGAAGGCGAAGAAACAAAATAAAAAGTTTTTTTATTATTACAGAATTTTTGACGTACAGTCATGGAGAGAAAAACAAAGGTTCACTAGAGAGCAAGTACGAGACGAAATAAGGGCATTGAAAGAAGAAAAAAATGCAACTGAATTACACCTAGAATCACTTCAAGTACCATTAATGGTTTCATCCCAGTGTCTCTCGAATAGAGATCAAAGAGTGCCTCCAGAGCTAACAAGAGATCAACTGGGAGAAGAATTGAAAAAAGTTTATTGTTTTATTTTTTGTTATTTTTACGCTTACGTAACTTATTACTTAACACACTAGGGAAGGAGAAAAACATCTAGTGCAAAGTCTTTGTATTTAAAAAAGACATTTAAAGAAAACGTATAAAAATTTGAACGCAGCGGGATTCGAACCCGCGCCTCCTGAAACCGTTCAGGCGCTCTCACCACTGAGCATCAGTGGTGAATAATGGAATAACACTTTAAAAATGTTTAAAAGTCTTTGTATTTGTTACATTGCTCTATTTATTAGGTAGCGAAATATATGTATATAAATTTTATTTATTTAAAAGGTTTTTTTTAAAACTTTCAGGAACTTCATATTATTGAAAATAGTAAGCGGGTTTTGACAGATGTTTGCCACATGGGTTGGGAGAAAATAAAAGATCTAACTAATGTATTTTGTCGACTTGAACGAGAAATACAAAATAAGGACGATGCTTTATGTCTAGAATACCACGTAAAGGACTTGAATAGAGAATGCTCCGACATATCTTATAAATTAGACCCCACAAGAATACCACCTAAGTAAGACCACTTCAAATATTTAAAATTTTAAAATATGCCAATATGCCGTACGTGATGGTCATTTTAAATTAACATACACTAAAATAAATAGCTTCACGCTATATCCCGCACACAGCAGGGTAGGCAGAGGGAACCTAGTGTTAAGACACTCCGTTCCCCACTTTCCGCCAAATTCGGAGGCTTGCGTGTTAAGTGGCGGAACTTAACGCCGCGCTTTACCTCGACACCAGAGCGAAGAAACATACACTATTCGATACCTATGTATATATACTGTATAATATATCTTTATAACAAAAGAAAAAAAAATATAATCATGTTTAGTTTCTAGTGTTTTTTTAAGAAACGATGACTTATTTACTTACAATAGTCTCTCCTCCTTCTTTTATTTATAAAACATTCATAATTAATTTATTCAAAATAGTATTCCATCACTTTAGAACGAATATGTATTTCATTTTATTGTTCTGGTTAACTAAAACGTCAACACAAGTATTAAAACGCATTTTTGCCTAGTTCAATGTCAGAAGAAAGTTACGTACACTGTATAGAAAACACAATTAAGATAGCTGAACAACTTATGCATGAATCTAAGGAATTACGTGAAACAATGTTCAAGAGCAGAGAGCAGGCACGAAACCAAATGTATGCTCAAAGTCAGCAAGTCGAAATGATAATGAGGAGAAGAGTTTATGACATACAACGCGCCAGAAATGAAATGGAATGGCAAAAGTATAAGGTATGATAATTATAAGAAATATCTTATAAAACGTAAAAAAACATTAAATACTGCAGGATTCGAACGCGCGATACTTAGAAGCTCTCCAATTTCAAGAGACAATTTTAAAAAAAATCTCACAAATTTCTGCTTTTCTAACATCTCTAAATAGTCTCACTTTTCAGAACAGAGATGATTTCATAATGCTGATATTATGATTTGTAACCTACTTTCATCCCACTTAAGTAACAATAGTTATTGGTAGAAAACTAAACACATGACTTTATATGCCCACGAGGAAAACAGAAATATTTTAAAATTCAATATATATGTTTGTTTAAAATTAAATTTATTACCTTCGTCTATATTTAGATACTACTACTATTACAACTACACTGTTGCAAATGTCTTAATAAAAATTCGAGGCTTTGGTAAAATAGAAATGTAATCTTTATTACTATGATCTCAAAAATGATTAGTTTATGATATAGTCCATAATTATTGTGATGTTCATTTTGATTACAAAATATAAAGGTTTTGATTTTGTACAGCTTGAAACCAACTTGCAAAAAGTAGATCGGGAAATTGAAACTTTACGAGCAGCCGTTGCGGATAAAATTAATCCCACTAAATTAGTCGAAACTCGGCTAGAAACAAGAACTAGAAGACCAGTTTTAGAAAGAGTTCAGGTAATTTACTATCTTGTATATACATACATTCGTCATACATTTACAATAGTTGTTATCATTTAATAATGTAATAGGAAAACAAAAAAATAAAAATGTTAATAATATAATTAGATACCATAAATAACAGACACCATAAAAACATGAACCAAATAAAACTTACTATTTTTTTTAATTTTATTTATCTAAGAAGAATGTTAATTTAATAAGAATAAAACCTATTTTACAATACCTTTCTGCCAGATTGGTAGTACTGATTTTGCTTGTTATAATATGCATATTCTATGCCGTCTTCTGCGGCAAATACGAAAATGGCGGGAAAAAAAATAATTATTTAAAATACGCATTTAGCAAATAGATAAATATCACCATAAAATCATGTAAATATACTTTTGTATTATAAAAATTCCAGGATAAGCCAATGCGCGGCTTAATAGAAGAGTTTGAGAGAGTACACACTAGCTCAAACTTATTAGAAAAGAAGTTGGAAGATGCACTGTAAGTAACATCATTATTATATAATATTTATGCATTTTTTTTAAATAGTACTTTATTTTATTAGCTTAACGCTTTTTCCTGCATATTGGAGTAGTCAGAGAGAATCTTGTATCAAGACTCCTTTTCCACTCTTTACCTGAAATCAAGACAATGCGTGTTAAATGGCGGAACCTAACGCAGCGCTTTGTCATAGATAACAAAGGGGAGAAAGGAAAATCTATACTTATATTATAAATGCGAAAGTCTGTCTGTTTATCTGTCACGCTTTCACGGCTAATCCGATTTGGATGAAATTTAGAAAGAAAGTAGTAGATAATCCAGGGTCAAATAAGCTACTTATTTTTTTAAAAATCAACCTCTAAAGAAAAATCTAAACCGCTTGACCGATTGTAATGAATTTTGGATTATAGGTAATTGATTATCCAAGGTTATATAAATACCCATAGGCGTCTTTATTTTTCAAAAATCCACCCCTGAGGGTTGCAACATAACGAAACAGTTCATTGACACAGCGAAACCGCGAACGGCTCGGTAGTCTTATTAATATTATAAATGTGAAAGTTTGTACGGATGTGTGTGAGTTTGTTACTCTTTCACGCAAAAACTACTGAACGGATTTTCATGAAACTTTGCAGTAATATAGGTTTGATATCAGAATAACATAATAAGTTAAAATTTATAGGGATTTTTAACCGACATAAAAAAGGAGGTTCTTTTATGTGTTCCTCGATTACTCGAAGATGGGTGGACCGATTTTCAAAATTCTTTTTTTGTTCGAGAGGGTATATTTCACAATTGGTCCCATGGTAAGTAGATCAGGATCTGATGATGGAATCCTGGAAAAATCGAGGGAAACCCTCAAATTTGAAAGGCAAGGCAAAGTTCACGCGGACGAAGTCGCGGGTAACAGCTAGTATTATATAATCATTCCCCTGAATGTGAATCTAACCAATAAGATCGCGTTTACATTCAAACGCTGTTCACCATTACATAATTCACATAAATATATAAAAAATGCTTATTTCTAATTTAATTTCCACCTAGATCAACCTACCACGGTCTATATAACCACCATCAGCGTGTCACCAAGGATTTGGAATACAAAAACCAGGCGCTAGAAACAGATCGACGTTTAATCGAAATACGCAAACCTCTGCATAAAGAAGAAGATAGTGAATTCAAAAGGAATATTGGATATTGTCATATGAGTGACGAACTTGTGACTGATTAAGGTTTTTAAAGCGGTAATCGAACCTGCACTATGTAGGTCTTATTTTTATTGATTGTAAGTAGATATTAATTAGACGATTGATTACTTGAAGTAGGTATAGATTATTTTAATAGTTTTTAAAGGCTATTGACGCATTTAGATTAAAGTTAATTTAAAAACTTTAATATATCAGTTGTATCAGACATATAGTAGTTTGATAAGCACCTATGTTATGTATTTATTTGGCTGGAACGAATTCAAATCCTACATTTTTTTTCTACGTTTCCTAAAAATAACCTTTTATCTTAGTATAATAATTATTAATACAAATAGTGTAGTAGTATATATTTGTAGCATTATTAGTATCATTAATTCAATTTAATGTTCATATTATGGCCAAATGGCAATAATATAAGAATTAAATAAGTACATTTAAGCGTACAAATATATCTAAATTTGACATTTTGAATATTAACAATAGTCTGAAGTCAAGGGTAAGGGTCAATGATCTTTTTATATATGCAATAAATAGGCAATATATTATAATTAAATACAAATTTAAATCTAACATTATTTTACTTTTATTAAATATCCATACATGTATAATATATATTTTTCTTAGCTTCATGCTGTATCCCACACACAGCAGGGTAGACAGAGGGAATCTAGTGTTTAGACGCTCCGTTCCCCCCACCCAACTTAACGCCGCGCTTTGCCTCGTCACCAGAGCGAAGGTAATGGATATATTAAATATTTCCCCTTCTCGAGTGGGAATGGAACCCACAACCAGTCGTTTACATTAACACGCTTGTGCCACTGCGCCACAACTGGCCCCGTTGTGTAAATAAGGCAGGCAAATCCGCGAGTACATCGCTAGTATTCAAATAATAATTATAACTTATATATCAATATTTTCAACTCATACTTTTATTATATACGCGAATAGCAATGTAGTGTAGAACAATTAACTGTAGTAAGTAAAGAATTAAAATAAGTATTACAATATATTGGAAAATATAATCATTTTATTATTTTAAAACAACCATTAAAATTATAATGCAATAATTACTATATTATATTTAGATATATAAATACTATTTAATACATTATTAAATAAATACCATTGTGGCGCAGTGGGACAGCGTCTCAATGTGTAATCGCTATTAGCCATGGATTCGATTTCTACTTGATGTAATGAATATAATTTAATTATTTTAATTTCTCTACTCTGGTGAATGAGATAAACATAGTGTAGATTTTCAAAACCCTACATACAATATATCAATTTAAGGGAGAAAGTGGAGAACGGAGTGTCTTAACACTAGGTTCTCTCTGACTACCCTGCTATGCGGGGAAAAGCGTGAAGCTACTATTATACAATTATTAATAATGTTAAAACACTCCGTTCCCCACGCACCGCCGAATTCGGAGGCATTGCTTTAAGTGGCGGAACTTAACGCCGCGCTTTGCCTCGACACCAGAGCGAAAAAATCGAAATATTAAATATTTCCACTCCTCGAGTGGGAATCGAACCCACAACCAGTCGTTTACAGTCACACACTTGTGCCACTGCGCCACGGCTGGCCCAAAAAAATAATAATAAAAATATATATATATGTAATGTTAATTTTCTTTATTTTATTTATTTACTAACATAAGGCACTGAAATTAATACATCATATAATATATAAGTATTGTGACTCAAGCATTGTGCATTTACATAACTAGTGTTTAATAATAAATTAATTAAAACCGGAATGCTTTTTAAATCATACTATATGTCATTGGATTTACTTTAAAATTATAAACATATAATTTGTAATAATTTTAATTGTATGAAATTATTGGTTAATTTAAATAATTAGCTTATCCAATAAAACAAGACAAAAGTACATTTTAGCTGTTTTTCAAGAAAATATAATGTTTCCAATAAATTATTATGAAATGTTACAATATTTATGAAAGTTAGTTAACTATCAATTATAATTACTATTAGGTTACTTTATTATCATAAATATTGTGTCTAATTTTGAGAAAAAGCTCCAAAAAATTACTAAAAAATGACCTAAATATTTTACAAGCAAACTTTTTTGTAATTACCTTGTAGATCTATCGGATAAGCAAATTATTCTCATATCTGTATCTATAAAAGCAAAAAGTCCCATTACGAAATATCGAATAAGTAAATATATGCTAAGAAAGAATTTGGTGAAATTTGAACTAAGGGCTCTAGTAAGTTTATATGAAGTCTTAAAATGAAGCTTTCTTTTAGCTTCACGCTGTATCCCGCACACAGCAGGGTAGGCAGAGGGAACCTAGTGCTAAGACACTCCGTTCCCCACGCACCGGAAGCATTGCGTGTTAAGTGGCGGAACTTAACGCCGCGCTTTACCTCGCCACCAGAGCGAAGAAAAGGGAAATATTAAATATTTCCACTCCTCGAGTGGGAATCGAACACAGAACCAGTCGTTTACAGTCGCATGCTTGTGCCACTGATAGTTACTTTCACGACACGAACACGGTACAGGGCACCAGCTAGTATATAATACTGTTTAAGTAACCACAATACATAGCTTATTTTAATGGACATCGAAAACAGAATTTTTCAAATAAGTAAATTTCTTTTAAGAGTTTGACAAAGCACTAAGAGAAGATCTCTTCAAAATTTTACAGGAAAAAATAGATTTTATGTTTTACCGTCTTAACTGTAAACGATGGAAATGGCAATAAATACTATGATTATCGTCGTAAAGTCCATGCAAACAAAATAACAAGCAATAAAAAATACCCAATAAAAAGACCTTAGTTTTTAGTTTAGTATATATAAAAAGGTTATTTTCTTCAGAATTTAATAGAATAGCTTAGTGATTAAACACTTTGCATTACATTAAGTATGGGATGAGCAAACTATTGCCCGCTTTAATTTTTTATATTACAGATATTCTCACGCTCATTTTTAAATACTGTTAAGAAATGTCACTTTGGCCAGCCAAAAAAAATGCTGAAAATGTTTATGTTTTGCTGTGAATATTTCGTCAATTTTAGTAACATTGTGCTTTAAAAAATCATTAAATCATAACAAACCTTTTTTTTCTCTTAATACAAGCTAAAACAAAACTATATTTAAAAAAATAATTTATAAAGACGTTATCGCCGGTCTAGGACCAACTTTCTCATACGCTTCGTCCAACAGAGAACAAATTAAAGATATATTCTCGTCGTTCAATTTCCTACTAGAAGCTAATCTTATAGAAGGTTCTGGACAATTAATTTCGCTATCTCTCAAATAGGCAGCAACTGTCATGGCGATGCCTTTCTCCATTATGTATTTGGTTACATTTCTTAAATATTTCTCTTTTTCAAAGTCGTTTAAGGCGGCATTTTTGACGTATACATGTTTGACAGGTGACAGTTCGTCGCCGCTGAATGTGTAATGCTTGAGGTTGGACAATGCTCTGAAACAAAAAAATAAATAAATGTCAAAAATAATGTCAAAAGCTTAAAGACAAATAAGGTCTTAATATATCTATTATTCATATTGAAAATGTGTTAAAATATATATGTTAAAATATATAAGTTTAGAACCACTGACTACTTTGAAATTATTATACTTGCATTATTTTTAGAATCCTGTAAAATTAGCTAGAAAAGAATATCGACAGAAGGAAGTCGCGTTGATGGAACAAAAATATTGTATTTTACTAGACATATAAAAAAATTCAAATTAATAAAATTTGTGCAAATTTTCAAAAAATATATAAAATAGCTTTATAAGGTTTTTGAATTGACAGATAGATAAAGATCAATAAAGATCAAACTTTAAACAGCAGGGTAGGCAGAGAAAACCGAATGTTAAGACACTCCGTTCCCCACTTTCCGCCGAACTTGGAGGCATTTTGTGTTAAGTGGCGTAACTAAACGCCGCGCTTTACCTCGACATCAGAGCGAAGAAAATGGAAATATTAAATATTTCGGCTCCTAGAGTGGGAATCGAACCCACAACCAGTCGCTTTACAGTCACACTCTGTGCCACGACTGGCCCCACTTCTATTATTATTTTAAAAAAGCTTTTAAATATATTGGTAACTACCAATAACTAACAATTCACATATAAAACAAAGAATAAAGTCATTTGGTTAAAACTGAGATTTTTATCTATACTTGTGTAACTGTTAATAAACTTGAATTACACTCACTTGTTTAATTTCTTGGAGTTTTCATCCAACTCGCTTATAATCGAGGGCTTTTCTTCCAAAATATCGAGGGCAGAAATGGCGGCTTGCGTCAACATGGGAGGTAAAGACGCGCTGAAGCAGTAACCTGAAATTAATTATATTATTTTTAAACTATTTAAAATTTGTTATTCCACACTTAGGAAAATAGAAAAGGACATTTAAAGAAAACGTATAAAAATTTGAACGCAGTGGGATTCGAATCCGCGTCTCCTGAATACCGTCCAGGCGCTCTCACCACTGAGTCATGCGTTCTCCTACCAGCTGCGTCAAAATTCTTATACGCTTTATTACAACTTATTTTTGTTGTTAGCATCTCTGTAGAGAGATTTATACAAATTTCTGCTACCCAAAGATTATTCTACGAACAATCGTTTGGCAAGAGAGAATGCTATTTATTTAATATTTTTAAACATTTATAAAATGTTATATTATGTTGAAAAGGACATTTAAAGAAAACGTATAAAAATTTGAACGCATTTAAATGAATGTTCTTTAAATGTCTTAATAATATTATAATTAAAAAAACCTTAGCATTTACTGTGAAAGTGCTTATTAACATTTTATTATAAAGATATATTTACATTCATCCAAATTCCTTCTTCATATCTTTTCTCATACAGCGGGTAGTCAGAGAGAACCTAGTGTCAATGTGAACAGAAAATGGCGAACGGATGAACTAAACAATCATTACGTTTTGAATGGCGGAACTTAACGCCGCAAACGAATCTATCTAAGCTAATTAATAAATAAAATCTATGTTAATCAATAATTTTACTCATAATATGTGCAGTTGCATGAACAACGCGCATTTTACGCTTAAACGAGGCCACAATAAATAATAACATATGAAGTACAAAATTAAGCTAACTTCTTAAGGAAAAACTTCAAAGCATAGCTCTTAGTCTCATTTTCCCGATATCTTGTTTGTTACTTACTTACGTATATAATATAATACGTGCATTACAAACTAAAATAACCCAACAAAATGGCCGGGTTTCCTTATTATGTCACAAGTAAAGGAAAATATTAACATTAATAATTTTGTTTATGTGATTTACGTCTTGAGTTAAATTATTAGACTAAATACGTTTAGAAAACGTATAAAAATTTGTACGCAGCGGGATTCGAACCTGCGCCTGTTTTTCTGCTGCGCGTTCTGACGGTTAAGCCATGTGTTCTATATTTGGCTACGTCAAAATTATTATACGTTTATTACATTTAACAAACTTAAATGTAGCTTCAAATCTATAGTCTTTAAACTAATATTGAAACGCTCCGTTCTCCACATTCCATCTCCCGCTTATTTTAATTAAATAAAATTAAAATAAACTTTTATAATAAATATTCTATTAATCGAGTTCAATATACATATATTTCACATTAAAAGGAAAAAAATTATATATTTTTAACTTTTTAACACGCTGAATTCCGCTCACAGCAGGGTAGGCAGAGAGAACCTAGTGTTAAGACACTTCGTTCCCCATGCACCGAAGGCATTGCATGTTAAGTGGCGGAACTTAACGCCGCGCTTTGCCTCGACACTAGAGCGTAGAAAATGGAAATATTAAATATTTCCACTCCTCGAGTGGGAATAGAATCCACAACCAGTCTCTCGCTTGTGCCACTGCGCCACAACTGGCCCCATATGTAAATAATGTTCGTTTTAAATATAATTTAAAAGTCACATTACCACACTTGGGATAAGATAAATGATTATATTTGTAAACTTATAGATATTTAAATTATTAGCGCTTTCTCTTGTTAATATATTTATTGAGCTATTGATTAAATAAACATAACTATGTATTTAGTGTTATTTCTGGGCCAAATTTTAAATATTTACTTTTAATTTTAAGTTTTTACATATATTACAAATATTATTCCGCTAATGTATTAAGTACTACCAAAATAATGCGACTTGTTACAACATGCAATATGAGAACAAACTATAATTTGGATTTGGTCATCTTTACTTAATTTTTATTATCTGATTTATATATCTTTTCACATTTCGTGTTTTCGGTTTTATAATATGAAAACAATTTTAAATAAATACTATTAAGAAGTTGACACTGACCGGCTTAAAAAATATTAAAATTTAGATTGGCTCATTGATAAAAAACTCACCTCTGCACTAGATAAAATAAATAAAATATAATCACTTAGTTCCAACCTAGCCGACAGTCACAACCTAAAACCTATAAAAAAAGAAAAAAAAATACAAAACATACCTAATCCAGACAATTTCTGATGTTCCACAATAAAATGCGTCCCCGCACAGAAGCCTCCGATAGTGGCGAAGGAATGTTCTAGAGAGCCCACTATTAAGTCTATTTCGTCGCGGGGCACGTTCAAATGCTCTGTTAGACCTCGGCCGTGTTTACCTATTACCTGTGATAAAGAAAAAATATATAATCACAGGCATAAAAGGCGCAAAGGCACAAAGTGTGACTGTAAAGAGACTGGTTGTGGATTCGATTTCCACTCGAGTGGAAATATTTCCAATATTTCCATGTCCTCCGCTCTGGTGTCAAGGCGAAGCGCGGCGTTAAGTTCCGCCACTCAACAAGAAATCGCCGAAAGTCCTAATTCGGTGAAAAGTGGGAAACGGAGTGTCAGTGTAACACTAGGTTCCTTTGGCTACCCTGCTGTGTATGGGACACAGCGTGACGCTCAAAAAAACTAATGTTAAAAAAAACAAAATTAAAAATTTTGAAAAAACCCACGACGGTTTAATTGTAATTGAAAAAGGATAAAATAACTAGAAATCCCCCGCCTAAAAGAATATATGTAACGAGATGATGGGGACAACTTCGTCGGAGCTGCCATTACATTAAGTTTGCTAACTTCTCCTAGGTTTTCATGCTGTTAAAACAGGTTTGGGAAAAAATTAAAATATTAATATGAATTTACAGTTTTGATAACTGGTATTCCTTTTAAAAACTTTAAGAACGAAATCTATACTGTGAGCTACTATATTTAAAAATAGAGGTTGCAACTGGCAGCCCCCGACGAAGTCGTCCCCATCATCTCGTTACATATATTCTTTTAGGCGGGGGATTTCTAGTTATTTTATCCTTTTTCAATTACAATTAAACCGTCGTGGGTTTTTTCAAAATTTTTAATTTTGTTTTTTATTTTAAACTTTTTAAAGTGAATAGATACACATTATAATTATATTATTACATAATTTCGAAATACTTTATATTAATCTTCATGCAAATCCAAAAGAAATTATAAGCCCAATGCTTTCTGGTTATCAAATGCTTATTGCACCGCCTGGCAGATTGTCACCGTAACATTTTTAGGAAACTTAAGGCTAACCAAATCAGTGAAAATCATAATTTGTACTAAGCAAAGCGGAATCTAATACTGAAAACTCTTTCCAATCGTACTAGTCGTTTTTGTTATACACAAAAAATGGAAGCAGCTACTTACTGCAGCGCCCCCTAGAGAGTTGACACATACTTGAAAATATGCACTAAGTAAACATACATGACACATATATGAAAATATGCACTAAGTAAACTTGAATCTATCATTGAAAACTGCATTCAAATCGGACTCGTAGTTTTAGTTTTGCACAAACAAATGTACTTACTGCAGCGCCCCCTGGTGAGTTATCACCGTAACACATATATGAAAAGATGCACCAATTAAACCTGAACCTATCGTTGAAAGTTTCATCTAAATCGGACTAGTAGTTTTTACTCTACATAAACAAATGTTTACTGCAGCGCCCCCTGGTGAATTTTCACCGTAACGAAAAAACTAAAATCTTAAAATATGCACGAAGCAAAGCTTAATCTAGTTCTGAAAACTCTAGCCAATCGAATAAGTAATTTCGGTTTTAGACAAATAAATACAAGAAAAATTTTAGTTTTACACAAAAAAATACAAACAAATGCTTACTACAACGCCCCCTGATGAGTGGTCACCATAAGACATATATGAAAAGATGCACCAATTAAGCCTGAACCCATCCTTGAAAGTTTCATCTAAATTGGACTAGTAGTTTTTGCTCTGCATAAACAAATGTTTAGTGCAGCGCCCCCTGGTGAGTTTTCCCCGTAACAAGAAAAGAAAAATCTTAAAATATGCACCACGCAAAGATAAATCTTTTTATGAAAACTCTTTTTAATCGGAGCAGTAGTTTCGGTTTTAGACAAATAAATACAAAAAAAGTACAAACAAATGCTTACTGCAGCGCCCCCTGGTGGTTTGACACGATAAAACATATCTAAGAACATTCACCAATTAAACCTGAATCTATCACTGAAAATCGTATCGAAATCAGACTATTATTTTTTGAGATAATTGAAAACATTCGTTTTCACGTAAAATGCTTATTGCAGCGCCCCCTGGTGAGTTAAGGCAATAAGACATATCTAAGAACATACGCCAATCGAACCTAAACCTATTATAGACAATCGTATTTAAATCGGACTTACAGTTTTGGAAATAATTGACATAGTAATTTGCACAAACAAACAAACAAACAAACAAACAAACAAACATCCTCTCACCCTAAACACATATACAGTCGCCGTTCCGTCGCGGGTAAAAAAACACTTCAATAAATAATTAAATTATGCCATCGTTATAGCGAAGTGGCAGTTTGTGGACTGTTCCTTTAGGTTTGATTCTCAATTGAGGAAAACCTTACTTATATACATATTACTTATAATATTTAAATAAAATTTTGGTGTGTATCGTATTAATTAATAAAAAATGTGATTTTATTACAGTTTCACACTTAATTCCGCGGGAATTGCAAGATAAAAACAAGAAACCTAGTGTCACAACACTCCGTTCCTCCCGCATCACCCGAATTCAAAATATTGCATGATATAGTGGAATTCAAGGCCACGTTTAATTTGCTCACTCGAGCAGCGAAATGAAAAAAAATTAAATACAATTATTCCCTCGAATGGGCATCGAACCTACAACCAGTAGCGTTTATAATAATATCATTATGATGGCCTCAATTCTTAAATGCAAAATAAATTTTAATTTAATAAGCATTTAGAAAAATGTAAACATTCAAATATAAAAATATAAATAGACATTAAAAAAAACAATAATACTGTAAAAATTAGGTCAAGAACCTTCCACATTATGCCTAAGAATACCCTATAAATATGTTAATTAATTAATTATAGATGATATGCAAATTTCAATTTAACCAAACATCTTAACACCAATGTTTTACACTGATAATTATGTATTTATAACATGTTAGATAATAGAAATGGTTTTTTAATTTCTTTTGCTGCATTTATTTACAATATATTTTTTTAGTTCAAAAAGGTCATAATTTTATATTTTATGTCAGAATTTTAATATTCTTATAGTATTAGGTGTTTGCAGTATAACAATGCCTGTATATGCAGTAGGTGCAGGTTTGATTTCCACTCAGGGAATGATTATATTAATATAGATTAGAAGATAATTTGAATTCGGTGGTGCGAGGGGGACAAAGTGTCCTAACACTAGGTTCCTTCTGCCTACCCTGCTGTGTGTGAGATACAGCGTTAAGCTACAATAATAAAAGAAGATATTTATTTTAATTTCTCTGTTTTTGGGACAAACTGCAGGATCGAGTTCCACCTTTCAACAAAACAACATGTGGAATTTGGATAAAAAGTAGAGTTTTTACATGATAACTTAAAAAGAACTAAAACAATTAAAAACTTAAAAAAAACATTAAAAATATACTCACACCAATAGTTAAACTTTCATCTAAAATAATCCTGAGTTTAAATCTTCTTGCTAACTCGACAAGTTTCCTCAATGGGCACATTTTGCCAGTATTAAAATATATAGCTTCGGCAACTAAAAATGCCCTCCTCTTGGGGTTCAGTTCCTTCTTTTGTGAGGCTTCTTCGAGTAAACGCTCAAGGTCATTCATGTCATTATGTTTAAAGTATTTAACAGTACTTCTAGAAGCATCTATTCCTTTTTGAATTGCAAACCACACCTTTTCGTCTCTGTAATAAATATATTTTCATTGTGTTATGCATATTCCGCATAGGCTAGGGTTATGCAGCTCCCTGCATAATCCTGGCATATACAGAAAACGTGGAAACACACTATTTTTTCTGCAATTAAACTTATAAATATATTGTAATAAGAAAAAAAATGTTTTAATAAATACATTAATTATATTACTTTTTGTTATTAACAAAATATCAAAATGAGAAGAAAATATTTTTGGCCTATCAAGGGTATGAAAATTGTATTGTAAAAGTATAGATTTAATTTGAAAAGAGTCTCTTC
This sequence comes from Dryas iulia moderata, assembly GCA_019049465.1. NCBI lineage: Eukaryota > Metazoa > Arthropoda > Insecta > Lepidoptera > Nymphalidae > Dryas > Dryas iulia. The sequence continues at coordinate 1,515,734 of CM032426.1, forward strand.
TACAATATTATACTACTAAGACATGATGGATATACTTTTTTATACATTTTGCTAATCAATAGGATGTGAAAGAGTCTTTTATAATGTTTAAATTTTAAGGATAAAATTATGTAAAATTACCAAAAATAAAATTTCTATTATTTATTTCTAATTATGTCAAAAACTGAGCATATAAAGTTTATTCTAAGAAGTTATTTCATTAACTTTGTATGTGCAAAATGTAATTTGTCCAATTCAAATAATGTTGTTATAAAGAGGTAGTAGGTATAATAATTGCACAAGTTTCCTGTTTTGCATAGAAACCAAAAGACTGGAAAATCCTTATTTAGAAATTGTCCCTTATAATATATATAATTTTAAATAGGTTCTTCTTTTTTAAAAAAATAAAATGCTTAATTATAATAATATTCTTTTAAATTGATTTGAAATAAGACTTACTTATTTTTACATGAAAAAATAAATATTATAAATTGATTGATCTACAAAATATTTAGGATACAAAGTATAAATAAATACTCACGCAAATATAATGTCCTTCTTCTTAGAATAAGATGGTATAGCACTAGCAATTGTTGAAAACCCATAAGAATAGATACAAGCTTCTTCCACTTGCAAGAACTTTGCCAAGCGCTCTTCTAATTCTAAATGCACATCTATGGTCCCATAGAAACCTCTAGGACCGCAAGAACCTACTCCATATTTGTGCAGAGATGCTATGGATTTTTCCATTATAATAGGTTCTTTATCAAAGCCTAAAAAACTTGTAGCGCCTACATTTAAAACTTTATCATCTATTTTCCCCATTAAAGGTGGTTCCTCAAAATCTCCATCGAGTTCAGCTAATGGTAGAGGTTTCCAATCCAGTAACTTTTGTTGAGTTAAATTATCTACAACCTTCTTCGGTTTTCTAAACCATAAGAAGTACGCGGAACCGATAATGACCTGAATTGCTATGAGTAACGACCACCAACTCGCCTAAAACAGATAAATTTAAAATGATTAATATTAATAATTTTAATTGACCGAATACATAACCTTTTAATTGAAATTTGAAATAACTCACAGAGTCATAGATGTCTAATAAAATCATTGTTGATTTTGTCTACTAACGTCCTGTCGCTTTGACTATTATATGAGAATTGAGAGTCCGATAAGTATGCTAGTTTTTCTTATAACATATCAGCTTGAAATACGGCGATCACTGAACCATAGTATTATCAACTTGACACTGTCACTGACGTCTGACAGCTGACAATGGTCGCCGGCTACAGATAACATTATACTGAATAGATTACTGGTTTATTCTTATCTGTGTCATATAGAAAATCAATAAAAGACTTTTTATTTCTATATTAAATTTGAACATGTTGCTTTGACATTTATAATTATATAAATATCAAAGCAACCAACATATTTATATCTTTTAAAATACGTAATATTCTTTTCTTTTACTGTTGTACTGACAATTATTGTAATAAAATTATCGCATAATACAACACAAGATCAAGATGTCAAAAATCAAAATAATGTAATGTCACTTGTCCAATAAGCCACTTTTGCCAGCAAATTAGAATTTGAAATGAAATAAATCTAAAATCAGGATTACAAAAACAAATCACTTAAAAATAACAAAATGAATTTCGGCGGCACGTTACGAGTCAATAAATTTGCTTGTTTTACATTAATATTCATATTGTTTCTTATAATATATTGGCGCTCTGGTGATCCAGGATACCCTGCCGATAAAAGTGACTTAATAAATATAAAATCATTACTGAAAGCAGCTATACAAGCAGCAGAGAGAGGTGGAAAGAAAGTGAGTGAAGGAAAAAATCATGAATTAAATATTAAAAGCAAAGGTAAGACTTTGGAAGGCGCAAATGATCCTGTGACAGACGCTGACTACGCTTCCCACTGTGCTATGTATTATGGTTTAAAAAATACCTTTCCTAAACTTAATATAATATCCGAAGAACATTCAAAAGATGACTCAAGCTGTCAGAATCAAAAACCTTTTGATGTAGATGCAACTCCAATTGATCACAGAATAATAGATTATTTAAATGATGAACACGTTTTTGTGAAGGATGTGACGGTATGGATTGATCCTTTGGATGCCACACAGGAATACACAGGTAAATTAATTTATTTAATACCTAATTATATCAACATGTTTACAATAATAAAGAAAACAAAGGTGAACTGCCCATCACAGAACTCTTGATCCCTTCCAGGCATTTATTTTTTATTACTCAGTTATAGTTACCTACTGATTATTGTAAACAATAAGCTTATCCTAAATTTTCCTTTAAGTAGTAGACGTCTAATTATTATTTTTGTGGTATTAAAATAGCTATTTATAATCAATCTCTTTTTTGCTTTTATTTGAAATTATTGTCTCAGCTTCCAAGATTAAATTAAATCTCATGACAATCAGCTCCCAATCACAGTTAAAATAAATAAATACACATAAAAATCAGTCACTCCTAAAGGGGAATTGAACCCACTCTCCCTTAATTTAACATAATATCTTCATTTCTAAATTGTAAAAATAGAAGGAAATAATATGTATTTAGTTTGTTTAAGTTATTTTACTTACAACTCATTAATTATTGAACATGTTGATGTTTTCAGAGGGTTTATATCAGTATGTGACAACAATGGTGTGTGTGGCTATCAATGGTGTGCCAATTGTAGGTGTAATACACTACCCTGTCCCATCACAAACTTTCTGGGGCTGGGATACTAAGAAGACTTCAAATAACATTCCTACAGTACAACATGTAAGTATAGTTTTGCTAGTTTTTTATTCTACGGCTTTTAGGCATGACAGTTTAGCATAATTGGCTTTGCCAATATCACATAGATTGAGACAGCCATGATGGATATTGAACAAAAATTAAATGGCATTCTTAAAATTTAATTCTAAAAATAAAAAAAAATATTACATTTAATAATATGTGAGGTATGCAAACATTTATAGAACATAGAAGAGTGAACTTTGTGTTAAGATTATTTTTCTTTATTCACACAATTTTTTATTAAATAGCTCAGGAGTAAATTGAACCTGTGAACCTTGTGGTACAGCCAGACACTACCCAAATCCACCATATGGTAAAAATTATGGTCTCAATATATCTACAATTTATTTAGTAATAATGTACATAAATAAAAAACCATTGGTAATTCTCTTGCTTTTTTAAACTGTTCTTCTTTTTTTATATAAAGTATATTTTTTCAGAACCATCAGCACTTAAAACTAAGGCTTATAAGTTTTTTTATTAACTACACCACAGAAACATGTACTGTACCTTATTTTTAAAATTTTCTTTTTTTATATATTAATATTAATAATATTTTTTCGGCAACCATTGTTGATTGATATTTCAGTACATAAAACTAAGGAATACAATGGTTCCCTCTTTGAGTATCTACTTTATTTACTTTGTTGAGGGAAGTGGACTGGGGTTTGCAACTAGACTAGGTTTTTAAAATGCTTTAAATTACTGTAGATAACAAACATACATTGAAATTCTATTAAATAGCTGATAAATTAATGTTATCTTACTTTATATATGTTTGATATTATCTTGGTTGTACAAGTCAAGTGATTATTGATATATTTTAATTTTAAATGCCTACAATAATCTCAGAAAGTAGTAGGTCAGCAATTAGCATTTGACTGTCAATGCCATTAGTTGTAGGTTTGATTCCTACTTAGGTGAATTATTACATTTACACGCAATGCCTCCGAATTCGGTGGAAAGTGGGGAACGGAGTATCTTAACACTAGGTTCCTTCTGCCTACCATGCTGTGTGCGGGATACAGCGTAAAGCTAAAAAAAATAAATAAATAAATAAAAAAAAAAATACATTTAAATGGTTATAATTTCACTCCCTCTAATCAGATTTGATAAGACATATATAGCGTGGTGTTAAGTTCCATTACTCAAGATAGAATCTAATTCAGGCGAAAAGTAAAGAATGAGGCTCCTTGACACAAGATTCTCTTCACCTTGTTATGCAGAAAAGAGAAAAGCTGAAATAATAAACATTTAAGTAATTAGACTTAATTACATGATTTATAAAAGTATTTATAATTATTTTTATATAAGTGTTCAATATGTTTTAAAAATATATTATGGCATGTAGGCATTTGAGTCAGTGTATAAGTCAACTCAATCACCGCAGGCATAGCCGCGAGCGGGTCGTTATTGGAGATATAAAAATAATTTTAATGCAATCATTTGAACTAGTTGTGATCAAACCTTTTTTTTTTTTTTTTTTTTTTTTTATCGTCAGGAAAATCCGTTACGGATACCCGCCCGGGGTGGGGACCCGGACGCGGTTATGTGGGACTCCGGATCGTTCTTCCGTTTACCCACTAAAAACCTGACGGTGCTCCTTACCCGCCACTAGCCCAGGTCTCGGGCACTGCCCCAATCGTCCGCGGACCTGGGCGGCAGTTGTAATCGAACCTACAATTCCAACCGCTTTACAGTCAGACTCTGTTACATCACCACAATTACCCCTTATAATAATCACAAACAATTAAATGAATTTCAGAGAGAAGAAAACAAAGAACACCCAAGAGTCGCCATATCAAGATCTCATCCGGGCAAAGTGGCAGACCTAGCCAAAGAATCGTTTGGCCCTAAAACTACAATAACTTTAGCCGCTGGGGCCGGAGACAAAGTCATGGGAGTAGTAAATGGGACCTTCGACGTGTATTTACATGCGACAGCCATCAAAAAGTGGGATTTATGTGCGGGAAATGCAATAATAAAATCGGTTGAAGGCAAAATGACCACTCTAAAAGGTCAAAATATTGATTATTCAGCGAATGGTAATGTTAAAGTGTCAGACGGTATCCTAGTGACGAGGTACGATCATGATTATTATTTAAGTAAAATGCCCAAGTCTTTGTCTAATACTTAAGTGGGGATTTTTTTTTGTATTTTGTGTAAGGTTGTGTGATAAGTGTGTAAATTTTTCTTTTTTTGAATATTTTTTTATGTTGAAAATGGTGTAACCTGAAATTAAAAAAAAAAATGACTTATGTCAGTTAAAATTGTATAAATTCAGCTTTTCTTATATTCTATTACAGAAAAATATCCACTACTCAATTTTTTTATGAATTTATGTGCGGGAAATGCAATACTAAAGTCAGTTGAAGGCAAAATGACCACTCTAAAAGGTCAAAATATTGATTATTCAGCGAATGACTCTAATAATATATCCTAGTGACGAGGCACAATCATGATTATTATTTAAGTAAAATGCCTAAATCTTTGTCTAATACTTAAGTGGGGATTTTTTTTGTATTTCGTGTAAGGTTGTGTGATAGGTATGTAAATCATGATTTTTTTGTATGCACTTGGGCCTCAAAATTGCTTAAATTTTTGATTTACAATTTCTTAAAATTGCCCATAAGTTAATCTATTTTAAAATTTTATTACACAAATTAGTAGTTTTGTTTTTAGTTATGACACTTTCGTTCTGATTGCGAATTTAGTTCTACTAGCAGCTAGCTAGCAACTTCCTCAGCGTGAACTACACAATTATAGTTGTTTCGTATTCGACGCCCCGCGTAGAGCTTAAATGAAGCAGTTTATATGGATTTTACATACTAACTACCCTTACTTTTGCGCCTTAAAGGATGATTTTTGAAAAAAATGGGTAGCCTATGCAAACATAGGCAAAAACTTGCGTCCTTTTAGGAAAATTGATAGAAATTGGTCAAGCGGTTTAAATTTTTCATACAAACTTTTATCCCCCTATTTTATTTCAATCTTTTAAAAGTTAGTTTTTGAAAATAAAGTAGCCTAAGTTTAAACCTGTGTCTTCAACTATTTTCATTAACAATTTCATCAAAATCGGGTGGATAGATTAGCCGTAAAAGCGTAACAGACAAACAGACAGACGTTCGCATTTACAATATTAGTATAGGTTGATATATACATAATACATATATTTATTATATACAGTAATAGATTATTTAAACATTTGTTTATTTATTTTCTTTACAATATGTGATTGTTGAATTTTAATATGAATTATATAAAATAATAAGTTAAAATTGACTTTCGTCATCAAATTTATTTATTATTTTTGGTTTTATTAAAATAATTTTATATAAAATGAAAAATCGATTATAGAAGTAATTTAAAGTAACATCGTTAAATTAATACGTGAAGGAGAAGTCTTTAGATATTTTTTTGTTTTAAAATGAGAAAAAAGTATTAATAAATAGCATTCTCTCTTACCAAACGATTGTTCGTAGAATAATCTTTGGGTAGCAGAAATTTGTAAAAATCTCTCTACAGAGATGCTAACAACAAAAACAAGTTGTAATAAAGCGTATAAGAATTTCGACGCAGCTGGTAGTAGAACGCAGGGCTCAGTGGTGAGAGCGCCTGGACGATATTCAGGAGGCGCGGGTTCGAATCCCTAAGTGTGGAATAACACTTTAAAAATGTTTAAAAGTATTTAATAAATAGCATTCTCTCTTGCCAAACGATTGTTCGTAGAATAATCTTTGGGTAGCAGAAATTTGTAAAACTCTCTCTACAGAGATGCTAACAACAAAAATAAGTTGTAATAAAGCGTATAAGAATTTTGACACAGCTGGTAGTAGAACGTATAGCGCAAGCGGGCTATAACGCGCGGGTTCGAATCCCGCTACGTTCAAATTTTTATGCGTTTTCCAAAATTTTTTTTCATATCCTAAGTCTGTTAATAATACTTTTAATATTTAAACTTTTTTATTGTTTATTGCAAAATTAATTTTTTCTAAGATTTTTTACTGTATTTCTTTTATGTTCAGCTGAGAGTCGAAACATGACGATAATATATAATACACATATAATTATAATTAATTATTCTATTTATATGATTATTTTACTACTGTTTTACATATTATAGAGTTATTTTATAAATGCTATTGGTTGTGGATCTCCATTTGAAGGAATGAGTAGGTATATTTAAATTATTTTGACCAAGACAAAGCGCGGTGTTGAGTTCCGCCACTTAACACGTAATGTTTTGATTTTGGAAAAGGAACGGAGTGTTTTAACACTAGGGTCTCTCTTACTACACTACTATGCAGGATAAGCATGAATTTGATTATTTTTATACTATTATTATTATATTTTTAGGTTCACGCTGTATCCCGCACACAGCAGGGTAGGCGGGGGGAACCTAGTGTTAAGACACTCCGTTCCCCCACTTTCCATCGAATTTTGGAAGCATTGCGTGTCAAGTGGCGGAACTCAACGGCGCGCTTTACCTCGATACCAGAGCGAAAAAAATGGAAATATTAAATATTTCCACTCCATGAGTGGGAATCGAACCCACAACCAGTCGGTTTACAGTCGCATTTTGTGCCTCTGCGCCACGACTGGCCCCTAATTTAAATATAGTAAAATATTATATAACAGTATTCTACGTAATAGTGTATGTAAAAAATAATTATCTTTCTTTTTGTAATTGAATATAAAACTTTTTTGTGTATAAATTAAAAATATGTATATATCATAAGCAACTAGGTTGTATATATTTTGAATATTTTTGACTGATTTTAGTCAAACCTCATTACATTCATATGGCGGCCATTTTGTTATTTCTTTTTAATCTGTGACATTTTTAATCTGCAATTAAATGGAATGTTGGCGGTAATTTTATAATAATAAATATATTTTGTTTTAAAAAGCGTGAAACGTTTATGAATGTAATGCGGAGTGACTAGTCCTATATAATAACTTTTCATAATAATTTAAAAATTGTAAATAAAAATAAATATAAAATCCTCTTCTGGGCTAATTTTTGTTTTATTATTACTAATAGCGATTAGTAACTTAAAAGAATGGCTTAGTAAATACTTTTTTATTTAATTTATTTTTAAGGTGTTTATGTTTCTAAAAAAACGTCCTTGAGTATATAATTGAGCCGATGCAGCTAACTGATAGCTCATTATATAGATTAATGGCCGCTGAAACGAAACAACAAATAGATAATAAATAAAATACAATCCAATATAATTATTTATGCTCAAACAGCCGATTAAACCAATAGAATGCATTGGCCCACACGGCTCGTACCTCACACTTACCCTCCTTCAACCGCTATAATAAAAAAAAAACACCAATACGGTCAGGGTCACCGCTCATAAACTGTTGTTATACTTATAACAACTTTTGTTTTAAGAAGTATTTGTTAAAAACACTTCCCTCCACGTGTTTAAATTACTTAAAGGCTGGTCTTTAGAAAAAAGGTAATTGGCACATCCATCAATTTCTGACTGGCAAATGTTCCTAAACCATACCAACCTGCAGAGTTGAAGTATATTTTCCCAAGATAAAACTAGTTGCATATATTTATAAATGTAATTTTCAAGTAATATTAATATGATACGTAGCTTCAAATTTTTCTTAAATAGAAGTCACACTCTTCTTTACTTCTGCATTTTCCCCCGCAAACTCAAGACATTGCGCGTTAAAGAGGCAGAATTCTACGCCGCACTTTATCTCATTACCAAAGCGAATAAATGAAAATAATAGATAATTATTCCATGAAGTTAGTAGAGCAATAACATTGTGTAGAACAATTTCTACACAATATTATTCCTCTTTTCACCATCGGACCTCTATTATCCGCACAGCGAGAGAATGATATCCAATGCCTGTTTTGTTTTCCTACGTCGAACAATCTGGGGGTTTTCAAGTCAGGAGCGAATAGGAATTTGCTAGGTAAGGGTGTGTCATCAACGCTCTACATCAGGCTCGATATGGTCAAACGTGAGCCTTTAGCATGTGAGCATTATACATATAAAAAAAGAAAAAAGTGGAAATCGAACCCACAAGTAACTCTGTGCTACAATCTCAAACTACTATTACATATTACTAATATAACTTGGCAAGGTTGTATTTTAAAATTAAATAATATGAAAAAACTGTAATTTCAATGACTTGCAGATTAAATTATAACTCAAACAACAGATAAAATCTATTATAAATGTTCATTCAAGTATATACTAGGGGGCCAGTTGTGGCTTGTGGGCACAAAGTGTGACTGTAAACGCGACTGGTTGTGGGTTCGATTCCCACTCGAGGGATGGAAATATTCAATATTTCCATTTTCTACGCTCTGGTATCGAAGCAAACCGCGGCGTTAAGTTTCGCCATTTAACACGCAATGCCTACAGAATTCAGCAGTGTGTGGGAAACGGAGTGTCTTAACACTAGGTTTCCTCTGCCTATCCTGCTGTGTGCAAGATACAGCAAACCATCACTCTTATTTCACCAAAAGAAAAAAAGGTCCAAATAAACATAAATAAATAAATAAATAAATAAATAAATCAGTTTCATATTATTTATTCTAATATTAAATAATTTAGGTGATTTTAAAAGCATTATTGTATATTGCATTATATCTCTTTAAGCATTACAATGTTTAATTGACAGTTCATTTCAGAATATTGCCCTTTGCATATTTATATCATGTACATATGAAATTTAAAAAAAAATAAGCAACATATTTTGACAATAGTTTAAAGTATATATTGTCTCTACTAACAACACCCTTTATTTCATTTTCATTAATTTTACAGAAGATAAAAAAGGGACTTCCTCAAAAATTAAATCGAAAGGCTTTTTCCCACATAGTGGAATAGTCAGAGACGACCCTAGTGTCAAGACACTCCACCCTCCACTTTTACGTCCGAAATTGAGATATTGCGTGTCAAAGGGCGGAACTTAACGCCGTGCTTTGCCTCAGCCTTAGAGCGAAGAAATTGGAAATAGTAAATATTTCCACTCCTCGAGTGGGAATCGAACCCACAACCATTGCTTTACAGTTAACCGCCTCAATTGTTATTACTGGCCTAAAAAAGAATAACTTATCAAGTAATAATGACCCATAAAACTTATTTACTATTTAAAATAGACAGTTTTTTTCTGTAAAATAGTTGAAAATGACATAAGCAGTATTGTTAAGGGACAATATTAGTATATATACATATATATAATTATGTATATTCAAATATATAACATTTACAATGAAGGTACATAGTATCACAATTTACTGTAGGAGTTTTAGTGTCGCAATAAAATGCACCTAAAAGTATAATACAGAGATGTGAATCATTTAAAATACATGTATTTCAAATACAAAAAGCAAAACACTTGTTTCTGTTATATTTTAAATTATTATTTTTAAAAAGTATTTAATGTTGTATTTGAAATAATAATTTTTAGTATTTGTAAAATATAAAATAGTTTTGTTACATTTTTAATGATTTATTTTTTCGTCAGAGCAACTATTTATATGAAATAACTCTTGAATTAATGAATTGAATGAAGTGTTTTATTTGTAAGCCGATTTTGAAATTAAATATTTTGCATTTTGTATTCATATACTTTTATCAAACTTATTTTTCACATCTCCGGTAGAATATAATACTTATTTGATTATTCATGGGGATGTCTTATATAAGTCTATGTTTTGCATTGAAATTAATTTAAAAAAAATCATTTTATTCATTGACAGGTACAATAATATATAGTTATTAGACAATTTGTAAGTTATGACTTCAATCTTCAATCTTCTTCAACCAAAAAATATTGAGTAATTAATTATCAATCATTTTTCATAGTTAATAGTACTCAGGGAGGACTTAGTGTCAAAATACTCCATTCTCAAATCCAAGATATTGTGTTGAGTGGTGGAACTCTACACCACACTTTAGTTTGTCACAAGAGTGAAGTAATAAAAATAATTTAAATATAATCATTCCTTCTAATGGGAATTGAACCCACTACCCATTGCATATAAAGTCAGGCGCTGTTAAAATGTGCCATAATGGCCTCTAATGATATTAAAATAGCAGGATTTTCAAATATATCATTACACATAAATTGAAATGTTTCCAAAACTATGTATGAAAAAAAAAACTTCAAAATATTATTTAAAAAATAAAATTTACAGTATTGTTTTCAGCTCCACATATCTAATACATAAAGCAAAGTATTTACATGTCTCAAGTAATTAATGTTATAAATGATGACTTGGTAAAAGGTGACATTTTCAAAGGTAGTTTACAAAATAAATTGAAGTTTTCAATTTTAAATATTCCGTTATTATAGCAAGACACTTATTTTGATAAAATTACATTTTTTAATAAAGTCTTTAATATTGTTTCAAAATTAAAATTTAATGACATATATTTTTTATCCATCCATTTTTCAAATATTATTCTTGTACTCTCTATTAAGTTGAAACTCATGTAATATAAATAATACTTCAAAAGTTAGTACATTTATGTAAGTTCATTAAAAAGATTTTTTTTTAAATATTCATTTAAATTAATAAAACTGTGAATTCGACAGTAAGGATATAATACAAATCTGCCATAGACAAAACTTAGTTTAAAAAAAATATGAACTCTTTATTATCATATACCATCATTGAGTACATAAATAAAAAAAAAATAAAATAAAGTATTATTTAAAAAAAATACACAAAATATTTTCATTAGGATAAAAGTTATTATTATTTCCTTTACAAAAGCTTGTTTAAAAACTGTCTTTATATGAAATGACTAGTCTAAAATACATTTTTTATTTGTTTTCTTTATTTTTAAATATATAATGGAAGAATGTTGTGGCGACAAAACATGTTACATATTTACCAAATAAGCACTATTTGGCTTGGTTTAACAATCTTCAGTGAAACAATCACACAATTTCATACATTTTGTTTGTTGTAAAAATATATCTACCAGGGGCGGCCAACTTGTGGCTCTATTAATGATTATTTTGTCACCCTCAGTAAATACACTGGAGTTTCCTTTCATTTCTTTCCATATTATTATTATATTTTATTACAAATTAACACCTTTTTTATATATTTTCCTAATACATATTAGACTTTGCTCTCTTTAAAAATTCAAATTTTGAAAAATAGTTCGTCCTTCCGAATAGGTTGGCCACCCCTGATATATATACTAATATTTATAAAGTATGCATATTAAAATCTCATTCATCAGAGTGTTAAGTTTGAAACCACCTAATAAATAAATTATGATTTTATGTAATTTCTATTATAAGACATTCCTTTGAATCAGAAAAAATAAAACAGGTTGAAATTAAATATGTTTAAATTTAAAATAGTTGTATTACTAAAATCAAAACTAAAGTCATTTGCAAGTACTAACTAAAAACTTAAAAAAACTCAATTAAAAGTGACAAAAAGAAACTAAATGGACATAAATATATATATATATATATAATATATAAAATTTTAATCAACTTACACAAATTTCGGCGTTTCATTCACATTTATTTTCTAACACTTTGCAAATCAGTCGGAACTCGAAAACAAAAACCCGCGAAACTACATTTGACAGTTACATGGCATTTGACGTTTGACGGGTACATGGCGTTTGACAGTTAAGTGACGTGTAGCACAGATAGCGTATGGTAGGGGGGCAGCACTTTAGCACAGATAACACACAATTTCGCACCATTGTCCAAGCCGGCACTCACTCGTATATACATGTTACAATGTATCGATATCGATATAACACTTATCACAAATCAGATTTATCGTCCGTGCTCGATACAGCCGCGATGTGATGTTAGACAGAATCATCTGGAATGTACAAGAGAATTTACATAAATATCACCATTTTAAAATTACATTTTTATTGATGTAGAAAGTTTATGTAGTAATATCATTACAGTAATATTGGGCTAGCCGTGGCGCAGTCCACTCGAGGAGTGGAAATATTTAATGTTTCCATTTTCTTCGCTCTGGTGCCGAGGCAAAGCGCGGCGTTAAGTTCCGCCACTTAACACGCAATGCCTCCAAATTTGCTACAGGCACTAGTAAGTGTTTGAGATATAAAATGGTTAAGGTTTTAAGTTATAAAATAATGTATATATATCAAATTGTATTAGATACCATAGCAACATGTATCTTATGTGCCAACGGTTCAATTTGAAAAAAAAAAATAGATAAAATCAATTTAAATTTAATTCATTGTTATTAATCGTGGCCAGTCGTGGCCTAGTGGCACAAGCGTGTGACTGTAAACGACTGGTTGTGGGTTCGATTCCACTCGAGGAGTAGAAATATAATTTCCATTTTCTTCGCTCTGTGCGGGATACAGCGTGTAGCAAAAAAAAAGTTATAAAGCAATTTGTTAGTATTTCATGCAATAAAAAATATTCTAAAAAAAAAAAATATTTTAATAGATGAAATAAAAAAAATAATAAAGCTAAAAATAATAAAATAAGTTGTCAACTTTAGTAGCGATATATGTCAATCAACATAACTGACTTTGAATCCAGGACATTCTAAAAAACAATCCATAAAAATATTAAATGTAACCACTATACCATACGGTACAAAATAAATACAAATATTACACATCATCTAAAACTTCATATCAGATAAAGCGAGATAAATCTAAGAGATAATATATCTACATTTACATAAGACCGAAACGTGTAAGATTATAAAATGAACAATACATACCATGGTACCACCATTTTGTTTTTTTAGGATTTTTATTGCATGTTTTTACGTAAAATGCATTATCTGGCGGCCGTTTCTGGAAATTAAAATAAATTATGTATTAGATTTATTTACAAAAAAAAAAGAAAGAAATATGTTGCTATGATAATTACTTATAGACATTATATAGCAAAAGCGCTTAAATTAAAACACAGGGGTAGTTAATCTTTTCAAATAGTACAAGCCACAAATTTTGTAAAAAATTTGACCTTCAGGCACATATAAATACTTATTTTAAAGATATACTTTTTTATATTAAATGTCATTCTATCATTATCATATTTATCAGGAGCCTTAAATAATTCATCGAGGTACCACATGTGGCTTGGGAGCCGCAAGGTTGGTTATCCCCGATATATGTATTTATATTAAAAAATTAAATAGCTTCACGCTATATCCCGCACACAGCAGGGTAGGCAGAGGGAACCTAGTGTTAAGACACTCCGTTCCCCACTTTCCGCCGAATTCGGAGGCATTGCGTGTTAAGTGGCGGAACTTAACGCCGCGCTTTACCTCGGCACCAGAGCGAAGAAAATGGAAATATTAAATATTTCCACTCCTCGAGTGGGAATCGAACCCACAACCAGTCGTTTACAGTCACACTCTTGTGCCACTGGGCCACGACTGGCCACATTAAACATAAAATATAAAACTAAACATAAATCTTAAAATAAACATTTTTTGCTAAGAATTTTTTGGTGTTCATATAAGTGTATTTTGCATTAAAAAACAGTTAAATCTAGTTATTTGGTAATAAAGTAACATTATAAAATATAAATCTTCTCCAATTACAAAAATAATTAAGAGCTGTGAAGTCGTTTAACATACTTTTAAAAATTTTGTTGAAACTTTAAACAAAAAAATCTTGAAATTTAAATTACTATGATGACGATGATTACGATCCACTACTATAGTGGTAATGCCATCCACACCCCGTCCTTAAATCCATACTTCCATACTTATATTATAAATGGGAATGTCTGTGTGTTTTTCTGTCATGCTTTCACGGCTAATCTACTGGTCTGATTTGGATGAAATTTAGAATGAAAGTAGTAACAATAACTGGGTCTAACACAGGCTACTTATTTTTTTAAAAATTAACCGCTAAAGGGTTGAAATAGAGGATGAAAGTTTAAATGAAAAATCTACACCGCTAGACCAACTGTAATGAATTTTGGCATTAATAATATAGTTGATAATCTAAGCTAAAATATATGTTACTTTATTTTTTAAAAATGCGTCCCCCAGGGTTGCAATATAACGAAATAGTTCACGCGGCGAAGCCGCGAGCGGACCGCTAGTAAAAAAATATGTCAATTTTTAGTACTAAGAAATCTATGTAATAGATGTAAGAAATAGTAGTAGTTATACACTTATAATTAAATTCGGTTAGTAATTACGTTTTATATTTATTTTATAAATTGTATAAAATGGAAACAGGCAACTTAAATTTTGTAATAACTGGACTCTCTTAGGGTATATTCTTTAAGTCTTAGTTTTAAGTACTGAAATTGTAAACAAAAAAAATATATCGCAAATGATAAAACAAGGATCATGTTAAAAACGGTACAGACCTTATGTCCATAGTGTTAATATAGAATTAAAAAAAAATACGATGATATGACGGCACTTTAATTTCATTAATCAAATATAAACTCACATTTGAGTTTATATTCAAAAAGGTTTATTTGATTAATGAAATCAGTTATACAGGATACGGGCATAATATAAGGTCTTTCAATTTTTAATGTGAGTTAGGTAAAACAGAGATTTGCAAAATAAAAATATGGTAATATAATATTGGGGCCAGTAGTGGCCCAGAGGCACAAAGTGTGACTGTAAAGCGACTGGGTGTGGGATCGATATCCTCTCAAGGAGTGGAACTATTTAATATATTTATTTTCTTCGCTCTGGTGTTTAGGCAAAGCGCGACGTTAAGTTCCGCCACTTAACACGCAACGCGTCCAAAATTCGGCGGAAAGTGGAGAGTGGAGTATCTAACACTAGGTTCCCTCTGCCTGCCCTGCTGTGTGCGGGATACAGCGTGAAGCAAAAAAAACAACTTTATATAAATATCATTAATTAATTTAATTGTTATCAATTAATAAGACCATCGACTGCTGAGTAAGAGGGACAACATACTGACTGACTGTAAACTGAGGAACCGTAAACGTGATTGGTCGTAGGTCGTTTTGGTGAACCGCGGTGTTGCTTCCCGCCTCTCTACAAGCAATGTCTCAAATTCGGACAGAGACTAGAAAACGGAGTGTCTAAACACTAGGTTTTCTCTGCCTACCTCGATATGTGCGAAGCTGCATTTTATTGCACCAAATCAACGTTTTCCGGTACAAATACCATTCCAACAGATTATCTTATTAGTCAGCGTTGGGTTAAAGTACGCTTTATCTTTGCCCCAATTGAAATAAGAAATTTCAGAAAGTGACATTTAAAAGTAAAAAAATAAATTGTAAGATTATAGAAATAAAAAATGAATTTAACAAATGATACTAAAAGTTTTTTTTTTCAGCTTCACGTTGTATCCCGCAAACAGCAGGGTAGGCAGAGGGAACCTAGTATTAAGATACTCCGTTCCCCACTTTCCGCCGAATTCGGAGGCATTGCGTGTTAAGTGGCGGAACTTAACGCCGCGTTCGCCTCTGATACCAGAGCGAAGGAAATGGAAGTATTAAATTTTTCCACTCCTCGAGTGGAAATCGAATACACAACCAGTTGTTTACAGTCACACGTTCGTGCCACTGCGCCACGACTGGCCCCGAATATATACCGATATTTCTTCCTCCACAACTCCTCTAATATTATAGATGTTCATGGGCAGATAACCATTTACCATCAGCTAGCCCCTCAAGTGCCAGAAGAAATAATTGTTGTTTACGGTCTAAAGTTAACTAGATTAAAATGCAAAGTGTTTTGAACTGTATTTTAAGTGACTTTCGATATATTATAACCTATGTCGTTTATGATCAAATACGGACAAATCTGGACTAAGGCATATGAGGGGCCAGTTCTTCTGCACGTTTGCCTCCTTTCAGAAAAAAAAATATAAAAACCAAAGACAAACCCACCTTCTCTTTACAGCTACTAAGCATAGACACTATAGACAGACAGACGGACTGGACGGACAGCGCGGGCGACCAGTCGTCCGTCAGTATGGAGAGGCAGATGTGGCCGTTGGAGTACACGTGCGGGTGCACCGGTATGTTGTTACCTACGAACGTTACCTGTCAGACAAACAAACAAACAAATTATAATAATTAAAATCTACTAAACAAGAAAAAAATATATATTAATTAAAAGGTAAAACATGTGAAGATTCATTCATTTCTATGTAGTAGTTTTTGCGTGATTGACGAACAAATAAACAGACAGACAAAAAATCCACTGATTGGTTTTTTCGCCTCTGCTATTGATATATTAATCAATAAATAAAAAATATGTATATTCAGATAATAGCTAAAAATTTACTAATTCACTATTGTTTGCATGTTGAGGTAAAAGTGGCTTAATGATGATCGGAGTGTCATAACACTAGGTTCCTTCTGCCTACCCTACTGTGTGCGGGATAGACCGTGAAGCTAAAAAAAAACAAAAGGTTCCGATTCCAAATACGCAAACGTCTTAAAGTAGACAGAAATGGGAAAACGGACTGTCTTATTTTAATAACTTCATTGCCTATTTTTAAAATGACTAGAAAAAACACGCTACTAACTATGAAAATTCTCAATTCAATTTAAAAACTCTAATAAAAAATATTATTATTATACAAAAAAAACTAAAATAAATTAGTACTTAATGGTATTAGTAAATTGAATTTTTAAACTGTCAAAACTATTACACAAAGTATTAAATTAAAACGTGTCACGACTATATTACATTACTGTAGTAATAGAAAAAAATAACAAAGTGGATATAAAATTAAATTAGCTGCACGTATTTTGCCCCATAGCAGATTAGTCAAAGAAAACCTAGTGTTGAACCACTCCGCTCTCCACGCGTGTTTAGTGGCGAAACTTAACGCTGCGTTTGTATTGGGTACCAAAGTAGGGAAAGAAAATTTAAATATTTAAAAAAATATATTTCTAACGTGAGAATGGAACGTCCAACCATCGAGTATACATACAGACGCTGTCACACTGCCATTTTTTTATGGAATGAAGGAGGCAAACGAGCAGAAGGCCCACCTGGTATTAAGTGGTTACCTTCGCCCATAGACATACACAACATTAGAGCTGTGGATGCGTTGCCGGCCTTGGGTATGTAGGAAAGAAGGAGGTAGGAAGGATAGGAATGGTGGGAATAGGTAGAGCTGGCTTACATGCCATCGAACCGGAACATATTATC
Source organism: Dryas iulia moderata (assembly GCA_019049465.1). Classification (NCBI taxonomy): domain Eukaryota; kingdom Metazoa; phylum Arthropoda; class Insecta; order Lepidoptera; family Nymphalidae; genus Dryas; species Dryas iulia. The sequence continues at coordinate 1,533,668 of CM032426.1, forward strand.
AGATATTTGGCGGTTCACCTTTGACATGATAGTGTTCGCGAGCCAGTCGGAGAACGTATCTCCTACCACCAAACTACTGGGTTACCCGCCTTTTACGGGACGCTTCCCAGCGGCGAGGGGGAATTGTATTCTTAACCCGTCCCCCCACGGGTAAAAATACTTTGTGAAATTAAAGTTTCCCACTCGGGTAATGATTATATTTAAATATTCATTTCTTCACTCTGATATCTAACCGCGTCGTCGAGTTCCGCCACTTAACACGCAATGTCTCTATTTCGGGCGGAAAGTGGAGGACGGAGTGTATTGACACTGGGTACTCACTGACTACTCTGCTATGAGGGAAAAAATGCTCTGCGTGAAGCTGACAAGAAATATTATAAAAATATAAGAAGATACACTTGTGTGTTATATAATATACATTCTTATCTACAATTTTTTTTATGACACGAATATTCAAAAAGAGAAAACACATAATATTAATCAAAATAAAATTAACGTGTAATTTCCACGGCACAGTGTGTAAATGTGTAATTTAAAAATAAATATATAGTAAGGTTGGTAATGTAATTATAAATACAAAGTATCAAAGAAGCCTTGGCGCTTACGTTTCGTAAGGTCTCCTCTTATCCAATACAATAAAATATAACTACTTTTGTTATACAAATTAATTATTTCCATAAATGATATTGAGTTTAATTTGTTTATTTGAAAACCTTTGGAGTTATTTTTTTTTAATAGTGAAGAAAGGCTTAATACAATTGTAATATTAACTTTTAAGATGCGATTCTTTTAAAAAAACTCTAATGACGAGGTATTCCATATATCTTGTGTTGAGTAGCGGAACTCAACGCCGCACGTTGTCATATCAAGCTGGAGAAATAAAACCCTAAGTAGATCTTTAGTGTTATTTAGAAACTGGTATGAGAAAAAGATATTTAAAAAATGTACATAAATATGAACGTAGTTGAACGTCCAAACTTAGTCAAACTGAGCCATAAGTGACAACCACTAGGTTAGACTGCTTAGACGGTTTCCAAGAGGCGCAGGTTCGAATCCTGCTATCCGTACCCGCTTTTGGGGGCTACAGCTAATACAATTTCCAACGTCAATATTATAAACAAAATAGCATTTGGTTATTCTCATACTAAGCCTTGAATAGACGGACCTGAATTAAGATCGTTATCAGGCTAGCACTTGAATAATACAGCAACCATCTGACATTATATCAGTACTATCTCAGATAACTACGTCATATGTAATAGATATATGATTTGAAATATGTAGTAACTAACTATATGTATTTATAAATCTTTTTTTAAGAATATAAGCTTAAATAATATGTTATAAATCTCTTTATTAGCAACTAGAAACACAAGATTCGAACACAAGTCCAATATACGTAAACATATAGGTATATTTTCTTAAATGTTAAATTCGTTTCAATGGGATCATGTTTAGACTATTTTTTTTCTCTTTTGGCTTCACGCTGTATCTCGCACACAGCAGGGTAGGCAGAGGAAACCTAGTGTTAAGACACTCCATTCCCCACTTTCCGCCGAATTCGGAGGCATTGCGTGTTAAGTGGTGGAACTTGACGCCGCGCTTTGTCTCGACACCAGAGCGAAGAGAATGGAAATATTAAATAATATTTCCACTTCTCGAGTGGAAATCGAAGCCACAACCAGTCGCTTTACAGGCAGACTCTGTGCCGCTGCGGCACGATTGGCCCCCTTTAGACTACAACTTTCTAAATAAAAATAGTATTCGAGGGACGACCATAGATGTAGTAGAAATAAGAAATCCTTTCTTTATGAAATCGCTAAAACGTATAATATGCATACATCTGCTCTCATTTTTTATATAAAAGTAAGCAGCTTCAAGCTTTTCCTCGTATAGCAGGATAGTCAGAAATAACCAACTGTCAAAAGTTTCACCCGAAATTGAGACGTTGCTGTTGATTGACTAGATGTAGAGAGTCTAGAGGGAGAGCGGGTTCGAATCCTGCAGCGTTTAAATTTTTATATATTTTCTTGAATTAATTTAGAAATGATGAATTAAAAAAATATTTTTTACTATATATATGTTCAACATTCATAGTGTTGTCACAGTTACATACATAAACATTCAGTTGAAGCCTTGAAATCGTTTAGTACACAGGCGTTAATTGCACTTATACTCGATTTATCGCACATCGCGTCTGTTATTAAGAAGAACACATATAATCATAATATAATGTAGGTATCCTATACCATATTTAAAAATGTAGCCAATATGGCGCAGTAGCACAGTTTCTGTATCGGATCTTATGTTTTTGAGTTCGACACTCAACACGCAATGTTTCAAATTCGTGGGAAAAATAGAGAAGGGAGTGCCTTGACGTTAGCGGGCAATGTAATCCAATAATGCGGGGAAATATTGCATAAGTTGCTCAAAAAAGTCTTTATTAATTCTCCACAAATAAATATTTTTTTTTAGCTTCACGCTGTATCCTGTACACAGCAGGGTAGGCAGAGGGAACCTAGTGTTAAGACACTCCGTTTCTCCACTTTCCACCAAATTCGGAAGCATTGCGTGTTAGTAGCGTGTGGCGGAACTTAACGCCGCGCTTTGCCTCTGAACCCAGAGCAAAAGAATTGTTTCCACTCCTCGAGTGGGAATCGAACCGACAACCAATTGTTTTTACAGTCACACGTTCGTGCCACGACTGGCATAAACCAACAAATAAATATTTAAAAATCACAATTTGTTTAGTTAGTAATTTTCAATGTATGTTTCTACCTTTGTTTATTTCTTTGTATTTTAAAATAATACTTTTGTATGTTTATATATTGTTTATGAGAAAATGAAAGTAACTAATGAAGAAATCTTTGTAAAAAAATATTACAATTTAATGGTGTGGCCCAGTGGCACAAGCGTGTGACTGTAAACGACTGGTTGTGGGTGCGATTCCCACTCGAGGAGTGGAGATATTTATTATTTCCATTTTCTTCGCTCTGGTGTAGAGGTAAAGCGCGGCGTTAAGTTCCGCCACTTAACACGCAATACCTCCAAATTCGTCCAAGAGCGGGGAACGGAGTGTCATAATACTAGGTTCCCTCTGCCTACCCTGCTGAGTGCGGGATACAGCGTGAAGATATAAAAAAAAAATAATTGTCACTGGTGAATCAAATCAAATGAAATATATATAAAAAAAAACTAAGCAATAGCGGATTTATACGCGGATGTACCAAAAAACGTATACATTTTAATAAGTAACAAATGTACTGAATTAATTACTATACCTACCGTTTTATTTTGCTTATCGTATTAAACGGTGACTCGGTCACGGTCACGAATGATTTAGAATTGCTAAAAAGGTGTTTTATAATCGATTTTTTACAATACTTGCCGTTTAGTTATTGTATGTTTTTGTTTTTAACATATATATGATACACGATCAAATCCTTACTTATATTATAAATGCAAAAGTCTGTGTGTTTGTCTGTCACGCTTTCACGGCTAATCTACCGGCCCGATTGGGATGAAATTTGGAATGAAAGTAGTAAAAGTGACTGGATTTAACATAGGCTACTTATTTTTTCAAAAATCATCCTCTAATGGGTTGAAATAGGGGATGAAAGTTTATATGAAAAATCTAAACCACTTTACCAATTGTAATGAATTTTGGCATAAATATAGTTGATAATCTAAGCTTAAACATAGGATACTTAATTTTTAAAAAATGCGCCCCCGACGTTTGCAATATATCGAAAAAATTCACGTGGCGAAGCCACATAAGGCAACGAATAAGGCAAGGCAATGAAAAAGGAGTAGAAACAGATATTTTTTGAAAACATATTAAATATTGGGGCCAGTCGTGGCGCATGGGCACGAACGTGTGACTGTAAATGACTGGTTGTGGGTTCTATTCCCCGTCGAGGAGTATTTCATATTTCCATTTTCCTCCGCCACTTAACACACAAAACAAAAAAAAAATCAAGCGGGAAGCACACAGCGGGATCTTTTATATTTTTTTAAAAATGTTTTTTGTTTTCAATGTTTTAAGTGTGTAATAACACTTTACAATATTCAAAAAATAGTTATTTATAATTATTTTTAGCAAAAAAAAATGTTTAGTCATTATGTATGTGATTAATTTCAATTTTATTACAGTTTTATCTTCTTTTTTCAGTTCCACACAATAGCGTAGGTATACATAGAGAGCGAGAATACTCGCTTAGCAAGGCAGGCAGAGAGAGACAGCCTAGTGACAAGACACTCCTTCTCCAACATTGCACAGCGTCTGGCTGTATACACGATAGCTGCACATTCGATTCCCACTCTGATGACTTGGCAAAGCGTGGCGGTGTGTTCCGCCGCCTGACATAAATTGTCTTTGTTTTAACACTAGTTTCTCACTACCTACTTTGCTATTTACCTACTTTATTATTGGAATAAAACTAAGTAGGTACACTCTACCTATGACCAGGTACTACTGTAAAGTGTTTAAAACATCGGGTTTTCTAAAAAATACCAAAATTGTACGCTATAAGTCCGATTAAAAGTAATTTTAATTCAAAATATGTAAAAACTGTGAAAACAAAAGAGCTTAACAAGAAATATAATGTCAAGTAAACCAATAGGACCGTCATTTTAAAAACTTTGGACAGAAGCACGACTTTAATCTTTGACTTATTGTACGATTTTAATCTCCGAAGCTAATCTCGATATCTCTAGCGTAAGTAATTTCGTAAGGTTAATGAGGTGAAGGTGTATATTAGGTCAATACGATAAACTGTACTAAGCCGTAATTCTATTGTAGGCGGATAGATTTGTGATTCATTCTGTTTGTTATATATCTATTATCAGTGTTTTACTGCCTCTAGAACAGAATGTCACCCATAGAGAAATGAAAAATAGAAGAATTGGGGGCCAGTCGTGGCGTAATGGCACAAGCGTGTGACTGTAAACGACTGGTTGTGGATTCGATTCCCACTCGAGGAGTAGAAATATTTAATATTTCCATTTTCTTGCTTTGGTATCGAGGCAAAGCGCGGCGTTAAGTTCCGCCACTTAACACGCAATGCTTTCAAAATCGGCGGTGCGTAGGGAACGAAGTGTTTTAACACTAGGTTCCCTCTGTCTACCCTGTTGTGTGCGGGATACAGAGTGAAGCTACAAAAAAAGAAATAAGAATATATACTATAATAATTTTTCACATATATCTTCCATGCTTTACATATAACAGCGATCATTACATTTTTATCAACTATATATAGATCATTACGAACATTGTTATAGCCAGATTGTCAACGCCATTGGTTATGGGTTTGATTCCCAGTCGGAAGATTGACAATATTTAACAAATTTCATTTCCCAACTTTGGTATCTGAGACAAAGCGCGGCGTCGAGTTCCGTTTACGTCGAAAATGGTGGAGAACGGAATGTTTCGACAATAGGTTCCTATCCCTGGTTGACTACCCCTTCTATGTAATAAAACGTCAAACTCGAAACTGTAATTACTTTCTAGCAACTATAAAAAAAAAAAGCCACCCAAGGAAGTTACTAAGAAACGGTATTTGTTATAAATATTCAACAAAATTAGTACTAAACGGAGTGCCTTGAATACCAAATAAGGTTAATTAGAAAAGAAATCCCATTATAAAACGATGACAGTTAAACAAATGCAAAACTTAATGATGACTTCGTGGTTCCTTTGTAAAATGTTTGATTACACACGCATAGTTTAGGTTCAATTCTCGGATACAAAGTATTCAAATTATGATGGTACTATATTTTAGCTATCTTTATAGATTTTACTATACATATTTTAGAAATATGTATATTGATATGACAGCCTGTAACGCTATCTTGTTATTCTAATAGCTGATTTTGCTTGAAAACTTTCATACTTTTTCGAATACTCGTACAATGAAAAAAACAATATTTTCATTAATGTAAGTTTAGTATCCAAGACAATTGGCGCATTAAAAATCCACCATACAACTTGATTCTACAGTAGGTATACTTAACCCAAGCAAAAGAAAAATAGAGAGTTTTAACATTAACTTCAAGCTTAATGCAGGATATATTACGAAAATCACAATGCTCCCTATGTCTAGTTTGCAAGAACGGAGAAACGAAAATAATCTAAATATAACCATTCCACCGACTGGAAGTCGAACCCAGTACCATCGCGTACATATTAAAACGTTGTCACAATGCTTCACATTGGACAAAGTGAGGACGTACATATAATATAAAAATAACAGCTTCTCCTGACGAGTAAAGGGTTAAAATCTAAAAATAATTCTATCAGCTGCATTAAACAACAATAAGTGGATTAAGAATTGACGTTATAGTCAATTATGTAAGTACAACTCGTATGGCTCTAGTTCAGGTGTGTGCAACCTGTGGTCCGCTATGCTTTTATTTATAATACAGATTAGCGACCCGCTCGCGTCTTCACGTGTGTAAACCATACGACTATAATTATTTAATTCTTTCGCCCGTTCTGATTTAAATCAAAAATGTTGTATAAATTTGTAATTTAAATAGTTGTAATTTTTTTATTTAAGAACCGATTGAAATAAGATAAACACAAAATGTTAAGCGAAATTTACCACAATAAAACAGTCAAAATAAGTTCAAAAGAGTTAACAATTATATTAATAACTGCCCCCAATAATTTTTTTTTCATATATCCTTCACGTATATAGAACAATCATTTATATTTTTATTATATGCACCTAAAGATATTGCACTGCTAATATTAGTAAAAATAATATGAATATATTATTAAGTTCTATAAAAGTAATCGATTGTTTACATGCAGTGCATATGCTTGCGAAGTACATATTGGTTTGTTATTTTTTTCTTAATGCTTGTATGTAATCTATTTGTTCACAATTCGGGTTTTTGTAATCTGATATTTAATAACATGAATGCTCTTAATAAATGTGATTTTCATCCACTTTTAAAGAGTTTTTAAAAATTTGTATAGGCCATTGCTAAGGCAGGTTGTTTACCCCTGCTCTAGTTGTTACTCAACATTCGTATTCATGAAATGGAAAATTATTTTCAACGAACGAATGTATCTGACGTTTGATAAACTATACAAAAAAAAACTGTTTCGAGAACTTCTTGGTAATAAATTCATGATATTGACAAAAAACTATTTATACGAATCTCAGACGACAAACAAAAACAACGAATGTGATGGTTTTTTATGTATATTGAAGGGATATCATTTTGATTTATTTTTTAAATTTATCTCTTAGTACAGTAAGTACATTATTAAAGACACATTTTTATGGGAAAATATCGTACTCTTAAAACGAAATTTTAATAAATAGGTACATATGAGTGGTGAAGTGTCCATATTTAATGATTGGCATCCTGGACTATCTCTTTTAAGGCATTATATATTTTATCCAGGATAAATAAATTGATATATAAAGAGATCCCAGATTTTCAATATTATTTAAACGCCAACCTACCTCTATAAGTATTTCACATATGTCCTAACTATGTTATCCATAGCATGCAAAGCTAATGACAGGGGGAAACGGACGGTGTCCTATTTTGCTATGCAGGAAAAAGCGTGCTAGAAACTAAGCTAGAAACAAAACCTAACTAGAGAGTTAGGTAAGCAGAGCCTTTGTTTTGGCAGCCCAAGAAAATAAAAATTGCTTTAACGTAATCATTCCTTCGAATGGAAAATGAACTTACAATCATTGTGTTTATAGTCCACTGCACCATAATGATATGAATTAAAAAGCAAATCAACAAATTCATAGCGAAATACGTATCGGTTAATAACATAATTTAAATTACGTCACAAAATTTACACAAAACTGTAATTTCATTTCAAATATACATAATTAAATTTCTCGTTTTACTCCATTTCTGTGTTTTTTGACTGTATTTCTGTACTGGAAGTTGATTTATTGGATAAATAGTTCATGTTAAAAAGATAAGTTTAGTCAAACTACGAATTAGTTTGACTATCCAAATAGGAGCATTATGCCTTTTTTACTATTTTATATATATATTTTTATCTTGACGCTGTATCCCGCACACATTCCGGTAGGCAGAGGGAATCCAGTGTTATGACACTTCGTTCCCCATTTTCAAGCATTTCTGCAGGCATTCCGAGTTAAGTGGCGGAACTTAACGCCTCGCTTTACCTCAATACCAAAGCGAGGAAGATAGATATATTAAATATTTCCAATCCTCGAGTGGGAATCGAACTCACAACCAGTCGTTTACAGTCACACGCATTAGCACGACTCACCCGAAATTTATAATAATCATTAACAAAATTTTAAATAAATTGACTATTATTTTCACTACAGGATTCGAACCCACATTACACCCATTTATCAGATAAGCAGACCAATTACTACCTGTAAGGCAATTCGTTTACATTCCAAATTATAATTAAAGGCGTAACTAAACACCGTGCCATTAATGATTGCGCAAGATTGCTGGTGTAACCACACCGTATCGCCACTTAACGCTCGTTGAGTGTAAACTGCAGTAATAGGATAAAAGTGTGACGTAAACTGGTACAGAAGTGCTTTCATATAACTAACTGTGTTAGGTAACGTATTGAAATTTAGTGGTAAAATTTAAAATGGAGAGGGATTCGAACCCGTGTGTATAGATTTTAGCGGATTAAGCTATAAGTTAGACTTTTTGTTTATTTGACTAGAACCTGGACATGCTTGGCTTTGGATCCTGCTACATTTGACATTGTAATAACAATTTTTAATGTATCATATCGCACTACTAATACAAGTGTTGTAGGTAACTCAAAATATGACGAGTTTGACAAAATTCTATCTTCAAATGTGAAATTTTGAGTGTCAACACTATTGTATTATTAGATATATCTACATGTATTTTTTTATTTTTATTTTCCCTTGCTAGAACAAGCAGGATAACAAATTTACAATGTAATAGTTTGTATAGCCATTTTTTCACCATACCATGCACTTTATTTACTTAAAAGGAAATCATTTTTTTTCACTCTATCATATATTAAATTTGAGTGACGAATTCTGTTGACGATTGCAGAACAATCGTTAAGTTCGAGATGTGCACAGACAAAACAAAAATAAAGTGTAGTCAACTAACAGTAAAAATATATCTATAATTAAAACAATTTACAGTAATATTGTGAAGTACTATCACACAACTTCCTCGCTCATTAACTTTAATTATGTACATTCATACAAACATACATACATATGTAATTCAATGTAACCTTAGCACTAAATATATCTCGAGGCCTTACGATAATGTACAACTCTTTATAGCCATACTTAAAGAAGTCGATTAATTTTTAACTATCAGTTAACTAACTAACTCTAAGTGTAAATTTAAACTATTTTTCACTCGCTAAAATAAATTCAAAAACCTTTTTTTTAAAAAAGAAAAGAAGCTGGAAACTACACGGTCTTCGAGTCTGTGGCGTTTAAAAAGCAAAGAGAAAAAAAAAACTTTAACAGCTAAAGTCATCGTGACGGAGTAGGACACCGTATGATTGTGTACGGTGGTAGTGGGTTTGTCCTCACTCATCTCAATGGTTATAGTTCAATATTTTCATATACTTGCTATGTTAAGAAAAAGTGCGGCGTTGAGTTCCGCCATACAACACGCAATTATTAAATTCGGGAGGAACGTGGAGTGTCGTGGCACTAGAGTAAGACAAATTATATTAACATTTCCACGCTGTTTCCCAAGGCAGGGGCTAACATAGAGAAACTAATGGCCCGACACTCCTTTCTCCACTTTCTTCCTTAATTCGAGACATTTCGTAGTAAGTTATGGGACCTCAACATCTTAATCGTAGGCACCAGAACGGGACACAGAGAATTAAATAACATAAATATTCTGCCAATTGGAAATCGAACCCACTATCACCGTATTTATTTACAGTAAAACGCTATCCCACTACGCTACGATGGACACACAAACTTTAAAAGTACATAAATATAATACATTTAATATATATGAAAGTTTACAAACACTTAGTTTGAGTAACCGCACCTGAGCCTAAACTACGGAGCGCAATATAATAACGTGACATAACCGTAATATACGTGCCCACGTGGAATGTATGGCTTACATGGTATTATAACTTCAATTCTAGATTCTACTATAATTCTAGATGTATATTTATAGTTGTAATAACTAAGGCTTTACTAGACTAGTACACAAATATTACGATGTGACAACAAATTAGTTTAATAAGAATATCCCTAAAAGTCTTGGACATCCTTAGTAGATAAAAACACGAAAACATTTTGAAATGTAACTATTTCAACCGGATTAATTGCATATATTTTTGGTAATATATTTTAGCAAATTTGCAGTTTAAAGGAATATTTTTATTCACTCGCAATGGTAAAAATAAACGCGGTGTTATATTCCGCCACTCAGCACACAATAAATCGATTTTGGGGTAAAAAGTATAATAATGGAGTGATTTGGCACTTTGTTCTCCTTAAAGACTCTTATAAGATAAAACTGACAGACTAATTAATTCGTGGAGATGCGTAAAAATCATTTTGAAAACTTTGAAAAAAATATCTAAATTTAGATAATTAAGAATTATTTTTATTTTTAAGAACCTAAAGTTACATAGATAATGCAGGTCTAGGTCAATTTTATTTAATTCTAGAAAAGTCTGTATGACCTACGCGTATCAGAATGTATTCGCTTTGCCCAGGACTAAACTAGTTTGGTCTAACTTTGGTCCTAACTGGTTATGGTCTAGGCTAAATTGGCGAAGTCAATGCAAGTGCCATAAAATAATAATAGGTAGGTTAATATACAATTAATAAAATTAGTCGATAATTTAACATTTTTAAAGTGTTATTCACACATTTAGGATATGCAAAACATTTTCAGAATATCATGGGTTCTGAACGCATGGCTTAGCGGTAAGAGCCCTTGGGCATTTTCAAATAGGGAAACGTGTTCAAATACTGCTGGTGCCAATATTTTTATACGTAATCTATAAATTTATATACATCAAAATAAAATATAAATAATGTTGTAGATATTATTTATATTTTATATATATATATCATCCTATATTCATATTATCATCCAACACGTAACGTCGATTTGGAAAAAAAATTAAGGAAAATAAATAGAAACATATCTTTTATCTTTTCACCGATGTGTCATAGACACAGATAAAATAAACCAATAGATAACAAACCATTGAAATGTAAAAATGTAAAAATATTCATCACTTCCTAATTCAGGCCGTAAAACAATCTTATGAATACATTATTATAACAAGTTTTATTTATTACACAATAAATTTGTGGAAAAAAGCATGTTTTTATATATCGTATTACATTATTTTTGGAGGTCATCGTAGTTCAGTGGGACAATGTCTGACTGTAGACGCGATTAGTTGCGGGTTTGGTTCTCAGACGAAGTAATTTTATTCTTAAATTACTTTCCTTCTTCCACTCTACTAAAACAAAACGCGGCGTTAAGTTCCACCCCTTGACTCGTAATGTCTCGATTTCGGACGGAAACTGGACAAGGAACTTGACATTAAGTTCTCTATTTTATATGGACTAGACAGAGAGACTATCCTATTGTGCAGAATAACGAGCGAAAGCTGCTTTTTTATTATTAATTATTAATTTGTATCTAGTCACAACATACGAACAAAAAAGTGACGACTATAACTTTTATTATAAAAAAATAATAATATTTTTTTATTTAAAAATTAAACATTATTTAGTGATCGATATACATCCAATTATTACGTTAGAATGGCCTTAATTAGATATCGATAAGACAATATAAAAACGATTAACTATAACCACTTTTTAATAAAAATTGATTAATTACAGATTTGACACATATCCGTATATATTAAGAATAAAGTAAATTAGGGAATCCTTTAGCGTTTTAATCTAAACTGATATATTGCTTATTAGGAAACGTAAACTAACGCCGCAATATTTGCATTTTTCACTAGACTTAAATAGTTTGCCAATTGCGTTATAAGAACAAACAGTTAAATTTAATTTAAGCAGAAACATCATAATATTGGAAAATATTTTTTACATTTTACTTGTAGCTTCACGCTGTATCTCGCACACAGCAGGGTAGGCAGAGGGAACCTAATGTTAAGACACTCCGTTCCCCACTTTCCGTCGAATTCGGAGGCTTGCGTGTTAAGTGGCGGAACTTAACGCCGCGCTTTACCTCGACACCAGAGCGAAGAAAATGGAAATATAATTTCCACTCCTCGAGTGGGAATCGAACCCACAACCAGTCGTTTACAGTCACACTCTTGTGCCACTGGGCCACGACTGGCCACATCAACTTTAATGATAAAATTATGAACACTGGCGAGACTCAAACCAGCGTCTCTTGTTTACCGTCAAAGCGCTCTGACCGCTTAACCAAGCGCTCAGGTTACTGGTCTTTTTCGCCTGATTCAATTTATCTTATTGACAGTATTTATAGTAGGTTTATATTTCGAGGTATAAATTTTAAATAATATTGGTTATATAAATGTCCGTATGATATTCCATTAAACCCAAAACATACGCGATAAATAATATATCACAATATTTAATCACTTTACGCTTAATCGTTTTTTTTAATTTAAAAAAAGTTGAGTCTCTTATTATCGGAGTATTTTTAAGCTGAAAAAATATCTAGTATTAAAATAGAATCTAGAACTTACCTCAGGAGAATCGAAGGGGTATTTATTAGTAAATTTAAACTGCAAAACAAACTTCTCGCCCTCGTACAGAGTGCCGGGCACTCCTTCCATGTGTACTGTCCATCTGGAAAAAATACATCACTTACATTTTTATCCGCACTCAGAAACACACATTTAAGGTTAACTGGTATTAAAGATGTTAAATGTGTTTTAGTATCTGTTTAATTACAATTAAATGTTAACTGATCACTTAAGAGTATGGTTGTAGCTCAGTGATTTAAGCTTAGGCTTGTCTATGTAAATAAATAAAATTGGAGTGCCTGTTTGTAAATTAAGGTAACTACTTTTTACTAAATGCATATACGATACAAATGCCAAAATAACATATTTAACAATTGTTGTCCGTCAAGATGCATCTTGATTTCAGCTAATCTCTGGAACGGAAGTACCGATTTTGATGCGACTCTCTCTAGTAGATAGCTGATCTAGCCACTTAAGATATTTTTATTTTAGATAATTATAACTTTTATGTTAATTTTCACGTTAATAAAATGTCAGGCATAGCTAGTATGTATTATAAAAGGGACACAAGTTCAAATCCCGTTACATATAATTTTAATCGAAATCCCAATATGTGAAAACCCATCCATTTGTCAAGTCCTCGCTTCAAAGGGTAAGAAGTGAGGCGAAAATCGTTCAATGGCTTTAATTTATGTGACAACAAGTGACTTATCGAGGTCAAAAAGCTCGCAGAGATTTATTAGTTAAAGATTAGTCGATATTTGAAATTAAAGGTTAAAGTTAAATTGGGGCCAGTCGTGGCGTAGTGGCACAAGCGTGTGACTGTAAACGACTGGTTGTGGGTTCGATTCCCACTCGAGGAGTGGAAATTATATTTCCATTTTCTTCGCTCTGGTGTCGAGGTAAAGCGCGGCGTTAAGTTCCGCCACTTAACACGCAAGCCTCCGAATTTGGCGGGAAGTGGGGAACGGAGTGTCTTAACACTAGGTTCCCTCTGCCTACCCTGCTGTGTGCGGGATATAGCGTGAAGCTATTTAATTTATTTTTTTAATTTTAAATTAAATTAACAAAAAACTCATTGTAAGAATATACATAAAGATGAAATAATTTGTCTATTTTAAATTTATAAAACAAACCATCTTCACCATCGTGACACAGTTACGTTAAGGCAGGTGCGGGTTCGATTCCCACCCGGAGGAATTATTATAATAAAATTATTACCATTCCCCTATTCTGCTAAGACAAAGCGAGGCAATGCCTCCTGAAACTCTAAATGCAATGTTTTAAACATACAGACAGAAACCGGAGATCGGAGTGCCGTGCCACTACATTCTATATATAAAACATGAAGTTGTTATACACATACAAGACATACTGAAGTAATCTACGATGCATTTAAAAATATCTGTTTACAAACTAACGAGTAGCCAAAAATAAAGGGTAAATATAGTCTCGAGCCAATATTAGCTGTGCTAATTCACCATCCATAGTAAACATTGTATTATTTATATACCATTAAAACTATTCCAAATGTTTGTTTAGAGCCGTAATATGCTCTCTAGTGACTAATCTCTGTGTTATATTTCTTTTGCGATTAATAATAATTGTATTGTTTGCAAAAAATGGGATAACATTAATTTAAAACGTATTCACGCTTTCTTCCGTATAGCAGATTAGGCAGAAAGCACATATTGTATACATATCTTCTTTACGTTTCTCTAATAAAAAAAATAAAAAAGACACTTTATGCACGCCCAAAACCATAACATTGTCTATTGATTTGCATAATTAAACACCGTACTTTGTCTTGTTAGAGCGGGGGTTCCCAAACCTTTTTTGATCAGGGACCATTTTTACAATACTCTTGGTAGCAGAGACCACTATGTATGTAATCCGCGCAGTTTTAGTCATTCTATGAGTTGTATAACTTTGCATAAAATCCGCTAAATTTAAAATCGTTCGCGGACCAGTTTATGCCCTCTGCGGACCACTGTGGTCCACGGACCACTGGTTGGGAACCGGTGTGCTAGAGTGAAGAAATGTAAAATTATTTCTATATAATCATCTCCCCAATTGGAAATTGAACACACTACTGTCACTTTTCAATCGGATCCTACTGCGCCAATTTAACGAAAAAGAGATTTAATAAAGGATATTTTTTATTTTGACGTATCATTTTCGCGCTTTTCTAGTGTGGTATTCAAGGAGACCCCAGTGTCAAAACATTCCGTTCTCCAATTTCCGCACGTATTGTATGTTTAGTGGCGAAACTCAATGCCGCGATTGGTCTTAGGTACGAGAGCGGAGAAGTTAAATTATTATATAATCATTCCCCAGTGTGAGAATCGAACCCACAACCATCGCGTTTACAGTCCGACTCTGTCACATTGCGCCATGACGGCCTCAGGTATCTTCCGTGTCTAATGACACTTTTTTTACCTACAACTTTTTTTTTTAATTTTCATGATGTGTTAGCCTGTAATTGAGATATATTGCGTATCGAGATATAATAAGGTTTATATAGATGTGATAATATAAATTGTATCATAGTATATAGCGTTGGCTTCCCAATAAATAAACAAATAAACTTTCCAGCTAATTTCGAGTGAGTGCTTGTTAGGTGGCGGAACACAACGCCGCGACTTGCCATGTGGGGAAAATATATATTTATAACTATTCCAAGAATGGGGGGATCGAAATGACAGCTAATGTTTGTACATACTATGCCACGAAACCACAATTACTCCTATAGAATTTTAATTTTCAACAAATATTATAAATACTGATAAGTTCAAAAATTATAATTAATTTATCATTATGTTAAAATAAACTAAATAAAGTATAAAAAAATACTTTTTAAAGAGTTTATACAAGTAGATTCACAATAACTGTTTATTGAACAAAAAAAATCCTTTTATAATTTTTGCTTTACATAAAACAAATTAATTTAAATGATTTAAATTGAACATGACTATCTCCATAGCATATAATTTTAATTTCATCAATCTATACTAATATAATTAAGTAAAGTTTGTATTTTTATTTGTAAGAGTTAATCTTCGGAAATAGTGAACCAATCACGAAAATTCTTTTACAATTAGACAGCTACACTATTCAGGAGTGCTATGGGCTATATTTTATTATGATTGAACAGAATCTTCAGACATTCCTAAAGGAGCTAAGATAAACAAGTTGCAGATAAAGTGGTGAACCTGAGAATGGGTTGCTATAGTAGTCATTTATATAAGAATAAATTTATTGTAATGTTTATTCCTTGAGATATATAATTCTACACTCAATTCATATTTAATAATACAATTTTATCATCATTTATTTTCGTTCAGTCTCTCATTTATAGAAGGGTAGGCAGTGACAATGTAGTGTAAGGTTTACAGACATTTATTTCTCAATAAGACCTAAACCTCTTTTACTTGAGAAAAATATTTCACTTAATTGTTGTTGCCAATTTGAACATTACAAAGGAGTGTCAAAAGCTTACAGTAAAGATATTTTATTATATTTATATTTTAATGGCACTATTTGAGTTTTATAAAGAAAAGAAAAATAATTTGTGAAATAAGGTGGTGAAACTCAATATCATTCAATAATTACAGAACTATTTCCATTTTTATGGCAGATATTACTGTAAAGGCTTACTGACCTTAAAAATTAAATTACTTTAGGTAAATTTATATGATATTTTGATGTTGGTTGTCCTGGCAAAAATATCATGTTCATGAATGTCACTTACAGTGATAAGGCCACCTTTGCACTAATATGTACAAGATTAAACTGTCAATTAATATTTATTTAATTATTTTTTGTTTTGTGCAATAAAGAGTTTTCATTCATTCATTCATATTAATGTTTAATTTTCATGAGATCTCAAGATATGTGGCGAAATAGTATTGTAAGATATTTTAAATTGGCAAAGAGCTTTCTCTACTGGCACTTTCAAAGTGCTATAATTAAAAACAAAATATTTTTATATAGATTAATGACACAGGTAAATAATAAATATTATTTAAGTCAGTATCATATACAGTATTCCCCATATTTCTTAATTAATAAATGTAAAAGATATCATTTTAATTTGTTTAATATAGTAAGTGTTTAAATCTGTTATTTTAAGACTTTGACAGTCATAAAAATAAAGGAAATGATTAAAATAGCAATTGTTGTAAAAACAACATTCATTTTTTATCAATTTAAGAGTTGTTGTCTATACATAAATGAGGACTTCTAAGTATGTGAATAAACATTAATAAAACATCTTATTACGACGATACATTCAAAGTTAATAGCTTTGCTTACTTAAACAAAATAATTAATAGTATATTTTATTTTATCGGCGCAAAGACTGTATATAATATGATACAAGTCTGTGCATATTTTTTGATGATCTGTCAATTAATATAGTTTTAAATAAAGTAGTGGAATAGCGAAAATAGTAAGTAAATAGGTCACTTACAGTGTCAGATTTTGGCTAGCCTGGTCTCCGTCCACGGTAACACCCGGTGGAGGTTCTTTCATTAAAGACATAAGTTCCTTTTGCAAACGTCTCTGTAACAAATAAATGAATATTTTTCCCATTAATATTTTGGAACTTTACTACAAAACAAAAATATCTTGCGACAACACAACAATAGAAATCCTGACAAGAAACCTACTAGGAAAACTGTCACAACAGTTACGTATAACTAATTAAACTAATAAATGTATTTTTTAAGTTTCCAAGTAAATTAAAAAATACGGAACTAAAATACTAAATTTAAACACATATATTTCAAATAGATAAAACTAAACATTATATTTAATTTAACTTTACAAACCTCCGACGGGGACATAGCCGCCATTGTACAAATTACGACGTATAATGTTGCCATTAAATTTTTATAAGAAAGTCACACATGTGTGACTTGACTTACTTGTTCAATTATTTTAATATTGTTATTTTTTTGTGATTTCTTTATTTGTGGAAATATTACCCTTTTTGTGATATTCTATATTTTCAGATTTTTATCCAAAATTACATTATTAAAATGAAAATGATTTTCTTAAAAAGTAACACATGCAGATAATAAAATTGTTTTTTTTTTTTAATTTAATTTGACATTGCAAAATGTTATTTAAAGAAGCCGGTACAATTTTTGTTTGTGTACAAAATTAAAGGAAAATTTTATAGAAATTGAAAGAAAAGGAATGAAATTTAATATAATTTTACGTGTAAATTTATAACCATGTAAATTTTATTACCGGCTTTATTATCAAATGTCAGAGTATACGTCAAAAATGTAGGTATTTGTTTGTGACATTAAGTCGTTTCTGTAATGTTTGCGTTAATCTCAAATGTTTATATTTACGTGAAAATGCTACTTAAATAGATCAAATTTAATTTCGTGTTAATATCAATTCTCAATGTTCATATATTTAAATGGATAATTAGAGCAGTCGTTAAATTAGAATTTATAAGTACAGTGAAGTTACCACAACAATGGGATCATATCCTAAGAAGAGTTCGGCCGAATGGTTTATTGATCAATTAAACGTAGAAAATGCAAAACTCTTAGCTTTTGTTCTGGTTATTGGGTTTATTGGCTATCATGGCATATTGCATTTAAGATATGGTAAGTAATAGTATTGTATAATATCATTAAAAAAAAAATTACTCACACTTATAAGTTAACATATTTCTTATTATTTTTCCATTTTTAAATATATTTTTATGTTATATTTTCATGTTTAGGTCCTGATTCATGCACCTGGTTACTATCCTCTGGTAGATATAAAGGTGATCATGAATGGCAACCATATGGGTGTATGCTCCATAAATATTCTAAAACGTAAGTTAAAAATACTGTTTTTTTAAATATTTGATTTTAAATATTAAATTATAATCTTTTAAGTTAGCTTTTTCATTTCTGTTTTTAGTGATGCAAGAAGATGTCTTAGATATTTAGCATTTTGGGGTAAATATAATAGCTTTGCATTCATAGGAGACTCTAGATTAGAACAGTTGTACGAATATTTCATTGGTAAGTCTTATTAATAATCAATTGATAATGCTTAAAATTATTTTTAACCACCCATAGTATTAAATATTAATTGAATATTAACCATCATTACAATACTTAATTTTTTAAACATCTAACCTTTTTAAACATCTAACTTTATAACTACTTTGAATACTGACAGAGTCTGATTGTAATGTGACTGGTTGTGGATATGATTCCCAATCAATGAATAGAACCCACAAACAAACACATCATAATTAACTATTTTTATTTGGATGTTCTGGTAAACAAGAGAATCTGGTGCATTAAGTTCCACCACTAAATTTACAATGTCTTCAATATAACTCAACTTATGGATATCAGAAATTCTTGAGGCTCAGTTCTGTATACTAACCTGGAACATGACAAAAGTGTGAAGCTGGAAAGAAAGTGGCTTAAAACTGTTTTGAAATTTTATGACTCAGTCTTTTTAATAAAACTGAATTTTGTGATATTATCTATGTTAATAATTATTATATACAACCTTCACCCATGCATGTCTTTAAATATTAATTATATAATTATGTTTTTAATTCATTAGGTGTTATAAAAACAAGGCTAGATATGGATTCATCATACTCTACAATAGATCATAAAATGCCAAACTACACATATCTAGATAATAAGCTAAAACTATCCGTCACATTTATTTGGAGTGATGATGTTTCTAGAACAATGGTGGAACAGTTTAGAACATGGTAAGGTTTTTGATTCGTTTCATATTTAAATGTTTTTCTTTATCTATTTATATTAGAGAAATGATAAACATACAACAAACACAAAACATTTATAAAATTTATATATATTAAAGTAATTTTGCTTTAGTTCCATGGACTGTATCATAATTTATAAAAACACACATATGGGCACAGCAGGATTTTTATTAAATTTTTCTGCTTTAATACGTGCAGCATTGATTTATGCCAATCAATATACAGTTTTTCAATTTCAGGCCAAAAGTGAATAACAGTTATAATTGAAGGTGTATAAAATAATTGTCAATTTTTAAATGTTTAAACTTGATTAGCTTAATTGGAGTAGAAAATTAAATATATGTTATATATCCATATTTTTAATATATATTTTAAATGCTCCTTGTTATTTTATTATCAGGAGTCATAATTTAACCCACAACCATTGTATCTTTACTGTATACTATTATATAGCAAAGTCGCTTCCCGCGTCTGTCTGTATGTATGTATGCTTAGATCGTCAAAGCTACGCGACGGATTTTGATGCGGTTTTTGTAACAGATAGAATGAGTCAAAAATAAAGTTTATATGTATAATATGTGCATAAGATAGTAGGGAAACACTGATAATTTTAGAAGTTTCTAATGTGATATCGGCGCGGCGGCGCGTGCCTATAGGGAAATAGATGTGTAGTTCACGCAGGCGAAGCCGAGAGCGGGCCACTAGTTAGTCATATTTTAACATATTACTGATCTGTTATTATGACAGAAAATAGTGTTAAGTTCTGACTTACGCGCGTATCAGAGACATTGCGTCTTGAATGGCGGAACTTAACACCGTATTTTGTCTTAACAAAGCGAGAAAATGAATTATTTAAATATGAAATAATTTTTCTAGGTACCTACGATTTTTGTAAAAAAATATGGAACATTTTATATAATTTTTCAGGCAATATTCAGAACAACCGCCATCAGTCATAGTAGCGAGTACAGGATTACAGCTAATAAGAAGTAGAAATACAACAGAACAAGTGTTAGAGGAATATAAACGTAATTTAACACAATTAGTCCAGCCGGTAGACGCGTTAGCGGAGAGAGGTACGCACGTGCTGTGGAAGATTCTGGAATCTGTTGACAGTTCGAAGTTGATTAGTGATGTGAAAATAAGTAATAACGATATCGATGCGTATAATAGAGCTGCTGTTGAGGTATTTATTTGTTTTTTTTTTAATATTTTTTTGTGGTGTGAATGATGTATGATTTTTCTCCCGTATAGCTGGGCCGGGAAATTTAACCTACTGTTAAAACACTTAGATTTCAAGAAATTGTGTTGAGTTGCGGAACTCGTAGCTGTTCTTCTTCTTATGGGCAAAAATGACAATAATTAAAATATATTTATTTCCTCGGGTTTCCACTCGAATATAACTTCCAACCATCATACTATAGGACATTGTCCCATTGCACCTAGTGATAAATGTTCATATTTTTTTCTATTTAAATAAATGTTAGATATGAATTTTATGTAAGTGCGAAAAATTCTTGATAACTTAATATGATACTATTATCGAACAATTTTTTTAAATTTGTCTCTTCATGCAATGCAATTTTTTTTTATTTTTGGTTCGTTTAGTAAAAGTGTTGCTATCTGAGACGTAATGTTTTTGATGTCAGTTAGACCGTAATGACAAAAGTCCTCTTACTCCTCTGTCTCGTACTCCTCTTTCCGCCCAAAATAGAGACATTGCTTACGGAGTTGCGCAACTCAACGCCGCGCATTGTCTTATGTACTAGAGCAAAAAATTAAAATATAAATATAACCATTCCTCGAGTGGAAATCCAACCTACAACCAAAGCGTTTTCACAGTCAGATGTTGTCCCCACTGTGCGGCGACGCCTTAATAAATTTAACTTAGAACTAAAACCTTTTTACTCAAAAAAAAAAAACCAAAAATTTTCAGATATTACAACACAGCGCCACCAAACTATGGAATTCCCCGCGTCTCGCGGCCGCGGCGTTTACCTCCGCAGACGGTCTAACAATAAGTCCCACGGCACTCCGCCATTCAGCTCAGATATTACTGAACATGTTTTGCAACGATCATATGAACTTCAACGACGGAACATGTTGTGCCCAACCCGAACCTTGTACCCAGTTGCAAGTGTTGACATTTGCGTTGTTTCTGCTATGGTGAGCATTTTTTTGTGAATTTTTACGGTGTAATAATAAGTCCCCCAGCGCTTCGCCACTCCGCTCAGATACTGCTGAACATGTTCTGCAACGATCATATGAACATCAACGACGGAACATGTTGGAAAAAGCGCAAAGTTAAAAAAAGTTGCGGAAAAAGCACAAATTATTGTTGTTTTTTACTTTCGTAAATAATAATAACAATATATTTATTCTCAATAAACACAAGACAAACTAAAAGAAAAGGACGATTTCTCATGTCACTATAAAGATCATTAAACCTTAACCAAGCGATATTTGAACTTATAACCTCGATTATTTTCAAACTATAATTGGTCAAAAGTGTGTTTCGTTGTGGTTTAACTCTTCCTGGGCTATTTGTAGTAGACTTCTGAAATTTGGCAGCACAGGATATCGAGCACGGTGTTTTGTGTGCTGTGTAGTTTTTTGGTGACAATTATAATTGTAGTTTTTGAAGAAATGGTCAAAAAGTGCCCATAGACTTATAAGTGTTATTTTAGTGTTTGCTTTTTAAACGTTTTTTAACATGTTATAACATTAAATATATACTTCGCTCGACTCTTCCCACCATACAGAGCAAAGAGACGGTTCCTAGTTATAAATGAATTTCAATAAATTAATAATGATTTCAGCGCAGTATTATCCGGCATACGTGTTCTATGGCGCTGGTCACAGAACATAAAACAACGTATGGAAGGGTATTCCCTCGTCACGCCAAAGGTCATTGAACCCCCCTCAGCTGTTACCGCGTTGGCTAAACTGGGCATGATAATGGCGTACTTCTATCTCTGTGATAGAACGAATTTCTTTATGAAAGAGAATAAATATTATTCGGAATGGAGCTTTTGGTTGCCGGTTGGATATGTTTTTGCTCTGGGCTTGTTTTTTACAGACGAATCCAGGTCTAGCAGGTGAGTGTTTTTTATTAGTTATTTTCAGTTACTTAGTGTTGAGACACTTTGTTTTCTATTTTTTGAACGTATTTTATATTGCGTTTTGAGTGGCGGAAGATTATGTCGCACTTAGTTTTATTGATCGAGAGAAATGAAAATAATTTAAATATTACTCTCCTGAGTGAGGATTGAAGCCACAACCATCTCACATGTTCAGACGCTATTCCACTGTGCCACGATGGCGTTAAATTTACAGTTATGTATATTTTTTTTTGTAAAGGTTTTTCAATTTTTTTTATACATATGAGAATTTTGAATTTAGTGGGACTGGAACCCTAGTAATATTAAGTTGTCAAAGTAGATACTTTGAGTGAGTTTTCGATATCATTTACTAGCTGAGTACACTGACCGAGTAAAGTAAAAAAAATAAGGAAAAGGAATACAATCGAGATTAAGAACATTAAAGGCACGGAGTTGTGTCCGTGGGGAACGGAAATTCATTTAATAACAAAAAAAAATAGATATCATTTACTACAATATTTTAAAAAGGCGAGGGGGAGTGATATTTCATTTTATTATTTTATTGTATCTTTTTTCCTCAATTCTGGTAACAAAACAGAGCACAACGTAAAGCCGCGTATTCAGACAGAAAATGGAAAATCGAAAATTTTCACACTAGTTTTGTTTCATATCAACATTCAAATTACTTACTATAAATGTACATACATACATTACTAACACATAAAATAATTTCCAGCCATTCAAGATTACTACACAGAGAACAAACAAACGAATGGAAGGGCTGGATGCAACTAGTGATTCTCGTCTACCAAGTGACCGGGGCCAGTAAAATCTTACCAATATACATGCTAGTCAAAGCCCTCGTCTCCGCCTACCTCTTCCTTACGGGCTACGGGCATTTTTATTACACGTGGAAAACCGGGGACACGAGTCTAGTGCGATATTTTAGAGTTATTTTTCGTCTGAATTTCTTAACTGTGGTTCTCTGTTTGACTATGAACAGGCCGTATCAGTTCTACAGTTTCATACCGTTGGTGTCGTTTTGGTATACTTTGGTGAGTGTTTTTTCTTTTTTTTAATTGTTATTTTTTTATTATTTTGTGACCAGTCGTGGCCCAGTGGCACAAGCGTGTGACTGTGAACGACTGGTTGTGGGTTCGATTCCCAATCGAGGTGTGGATATTGTATTTCCATTTTTCTTCGAGGTAAAGCGCGGCGTTAAGTTCCGCCACTTAACACGCAAGCCTCCGAATTCGGCGGTGCGTGGGGAGCCGAGTGTCTTAACACTAGGTTTCCTCTGCCTACCCTGCTGTGTGCGGGATACAGCGTGAAGGTAAAAAAAAAAGTGTGGGTTACATGAGAGGATTTTGAGTTTTTGTTAAAAAATGTTTTTTTTTCTTTTATACTTAATTACAGTGCTTATTTGGGAAATTTTATGGAAAAAATATCGGTTACCGAAAATCGAGACATTGCGTAGCGGAAGTTAACACTTCGCTTTGTTAAGACAAAGGACGTCTAAGGACGAAGAAATGAAATTTTATATATAGTCATTCCCCGAGGGGAAATCGAATCTACAACATTTGTTTTACAGTCTAGACGTTGTCCTATTTCGCCACGATAGTTTAAAATACAATCACTTACCAAATGTGGATTTAATCCACAACTAATAAGTGTAGTCATAACCTGTACCACTATGGGCAGTTGGTCACTATTATATCGTCAATGATATTTAAAACATTATAAGTAATTTTAAATTAATGCATACAGGCAATGCCTCCCAAATTCGACCGGAAATGGTAAACGGAGTATCTTAACACTAAATGTGCAGGATACAACTTGAAGCTAAAAAAATGTGAACCAATACTTTTATTATTTACTCTTAAAAAAAATCCAGATATAATTTAACACTTTTAAAGTATTATTCACACACTTAGGAAATTTAAAAATGCATTTAGAAACGTTTAAAAATTTGAACGCAGCGGGGTTTGAACCCGCGCCTCTCAGAAACCGTCCAAGGAACAAAGAAAATTAATAAATAACTTTTAAAATTTCCAGATGTTCGTAATATTCGCCCTACCACCCCACATAGCGCAGTCATCGAGCCACACGCTGGAATCGAACCCGTACCAATATCTGTACATTGCTGCGAAGGTCCTCGGCCTGCTGTCCATAGTAACGGTGCTGTATATGAGCGAGGTGTTCTTCCAGAAGATATTCGTGATGAGGCCGTGGAAGGCGTTGTTTGTGAATGCTGATGATGATATACACCAGTGGTGGTTGGATTGGAAGCAGGATAGGTGAGAATTTTCTAGAAATAGTGGTAAATTTTGTATGGAGTGGGATTTGAACTTGTGTGTTTTGGTAACTGCCCGTTTTGACTACTGAGCCATAGGTTTTATGGTATGTTGAAATTTTTATGATGTATCTTTTCTTTTGTTAGCGTGTTAGGAGTGCGTCTTAGGAGTATTTTTTTATATTTAATAAATAATTAAATAAAATTTGTTATACCTTTGAAATGGCTGAAATTGACAAATTGAAAATTAAGTGGCGTAACTCAAAACTGCAATTAATCTTACCAGAAAAAGGAAATGAAAATGAGTTAAATAGAACTATCAATACTTCGCGTTGGGATCGAACCCATGATAATGCTTTTATAGTGGGACGTTAAGTTCTCTCGGACTACTATGCTATATGGGAAAAGACGTTAGCCTTTTCGCCTATTAAATAAATAGCGCTTGTTTTTTACTACCAACAATTGTTTTGTTGAATATCTTTTTCTTCTTAAGACTTATATTTGTGGCCAGTCGTGGCCCAGTGGCACAAGCGTGTGACTGTAAACGACTGGTTGTGGGTTCGATTCCCACTCGAGGAGTGGAAATATTTAATATTTCTATTTTCTTCGCTCTGGTGTCGAGGTAAAGCGCGGCGTTAAGTTCCGCCACTTAACACGCAATGCCTCCGAATGCGGCGGTGCGTGGGGAACGGAGTGTCTTAACACTAGATTCTGCCTACCCTGCTGTGTGCGGGATACAACGTAAAGCTAAAAAAAAACGTATATTTATATACATTTTAATGATTTAAAACTTTTTTCCTTACAGATATTCAATGGCCTACGGTATAATATTCGCGACAGCGTACCTCCTTGCCCAAAGATACAATCTCGTAGACGATAACAATCATAGTAACCTCTTCACCCCCGGACTTTCCCTTACAACTACCCTCATCGCCTTCATAGCTCTAGGCAGCTACGTCACATTCACCTTCCTATGCTCGAACTCCTCAAATTGCAACGAAATTCACAGCTACGTTGCCTTTTTGCCCATTATAAGCTATATTTTACTAAGAAACGTGTCTGGGGCGCTCAGAACCAAACATTCGAGCTTTTTTGCCTGGTTTGGTACCATTACTTTAGAGTTATTCGCAAGTCAATCTCATATTTGGCTAGCGGCTGACACTCATGGTGTACTCGTTCTGATACCAAGCGCTCCGATACTTAATCTTATTCTAACGTCGTATATATTCATTTTCACCGCCCACGAAATACACAAGTTGACTAGTATTATACTGCCCTACGCTGTTCCCGATGATTGGAAGTTGGTTTTGAGGAATTTTGCCATCTTTTTGGCCATTTTAGTACCGATTGGTATTCATGATGGCATGTTTTAATGTGTTTGTACCTAAATACTATGAACACTATTTGTATTTCTACTCGCGGTTATTTGTGTGTGAGAAGTGTTGCCATTTATCTCCAAAACTACTAGTACGATTTTGATGCGGTTTTCAATGATATGTTCTGGTTTGATTGCAGCATGTTCTTAAATATGGATATTCTAGTTTATTCCAGTTTTTTTGCTTTATTTGAAATGATTACTTTAGAGTTATTCGCAAGTCAATCTCATATTTGGCTTGCGGCTGACACTCATGGTGTACTCGTTCTGATACCAAGCGCTCCGATACTTAATCTTATTCTAACGTCATATATATTCATTTTCACCGCCCACGAAATACACAAGTTGACTAGTATTATACTGCCCTACGCTGTTCCCGATGATTGGAAGTTGGTTTTGAGAAATTTTGCCATCTTTTTGGCCATTTTAGTACCGATTGGTATTCATGATGGCATGTTTTAATGTGTTTTTACCTAAATACTATGAACACTATTTGTATTTCTACTCGCGGTTATTTGTGTGTGAGAAGTGTTGCCATTTATCTCCAAAACTACTAGTACGATTTTGATGCGGTTTTCAATGATATGTTCTGGTTTGATTGCAGCATGTTCTTAAATATGGATATTCTAGTTTATTCCAGTTTTTTTGCTTTATTTGAAACGATTACTTTAGAGTTATTCGCAAGTCAATCTCATATTTGGCTAGCGGCGGACACTCATGGTGTACTCGTTCTGATACCAAGCGCTCCGATACTTAATCTTATTCTAACGTCATATATATTCATTTTCACCGCCCACGAAATACACAAGTTGACTAGTATTATACTGCCCTACGCTGTTCCCGATGATTGGAAGTTGGTTTTGAGAAATTTTGCCATCTTTTTGGCCATTTTAGTACCGATTGGTATTCATGATGGCATGTTTTAATGTATTTTTAACTAAATATTATATAACATGTCCCATTAATAAAGTATTTTTACTCGCGGTTGTTAGTTTGTATATGTGTGAAATGTTGCCATTTATCTCCAAAACTACTAGAGCGATTTTGATGCGATTTTCAATGATACGTTCTGGTTTGTTTGGTGCATGTTTTTATATATGGGTTTTCTAGTTCATTATACTTTTTGCCTGGTTTAGAAGTCGGACATCTTTTCGGCCATTTTAATGCAGATTAGTATTCATGATGGTATGTTTTAATGTGTTTTTGGCTGCGTTTGTTTGTTTGTGTTTCTAATGTTGCTATTTATTACTTAAACTTTTAAAGCGATTTTGATGTGATTTTCAATCATGATTGCTGTGGCGCATTAAATTTAACAGTATTTTATGCCTTCCGCTGGTTTGGATGATTGAAATTTGGTTTTCGTCTTTTTTGGCCATTTTAATACTAATTGGCATTTATGATGGGACGTTATAAAATATTTTTATTTGCTTTTTCCCAAAACAGTGGCAGTATATGTGATTGAGAAATGAAAGGTTGTTTGTTTGTTTGTTAGTATTTATCTCCAAAACGACTAGTGCGATTGTGATGCGGTTCCCAATGATATGTTCTGCTTTGATTGGTGCATGTTCTTAGATGTGTTCGCATTGTGTTACGGCACACGAAATTCAATATTACCTTACTTACTGTTGTTTAGTTTTGAGGTATTTTGCAATTTTATGGCCATTACTATAATATCGATTAGTGTTCACGATGATTCTTTAAAAGATTTTATTTAAATTGCAGTGTATTTGTGTTTCTTTGTGTGAAAGCTTGCAAATTCTTTTTTTTTTCAGCTTCACGCTGTATCCCGCACACAGTAGGGTAGGCAGAGGGAACCTAGTGTTAAGACACTCCGTTCCCCACTTTCCGCCGAATTCGTAGGCATTGCGTTTTAAGTGGCGGAACTTAACGCCACGCTTTACCTCGGCACCAGAGCGAAGAAAATGGAAATATTAAATATATCCACCACCTCGAGTGGAAATCTTGCAAATTCATTTTCATGATTATATCTTTAATCGATTGAGGTGATTTTTTTTATAAATGTATGATTGATTCGTTTGGATGATAATACATGGATGGTTGTTATGTCATTCTAAATCCAACATGGCGGACTAATTAAGCTTAACTAGTAACTAACTAAGCTTTTGTTTTAAATGTTTTAGTTTATTTTGGGTGAGAATATTTTTTTAATTTTATACGGAAGTAGTATAGATTATTTATTTTGTGCGCAAATTGAACCCAGTCTAGTTTTACAATCAGTATAAATAATAACTGAACTATTAGGTTAGTAAAATTTTTGATAAGTTTTATTTTTTTCTAATTTATTACTTTTTTTTTGTCTGTATACGAGGGATAGTCGTCTCATGTATGTATATAATGTATGAAATTATTTATGAAGAATAGAATAGAAGTGAATTTAAATTTTAAAATTAATAAGAAATTCGTTAGTTTCGTTTCATTTATGTCTAAAAAGTTTTTTATACTGTAGAAATCAGAAATTCCATAGAACAAATACCTATCAAATTACTTTTTTTGTATATTAAATGGCAGTATGGTACTAAATCTTTCATGGGAGCTTAGAAACAACATATTTTTAATATTTTTTGTTTATAATTTGTGAGGGATGCTAAATCCTTATTCTGTAAAGATCTGTTGTATTGTTTTTGGACATTAACTTTGATTCTATGTAGTGATAGTAGAAGAGTATTATGTATATATATGTATAGTACCCGGCAATAAATAATGCACATCGATGCTTAGAATGAAACAATCGGTTAGCTTCGACTTCGTAGAGCGTTGTCTCTGTCGCTTAAAATAATAACAGACCGATATCTATTAAAAGCTGTTACAACGACAATAGTAGTTGTCAACTTTAATGATGTGGATTTCTTTTTTTTAATAATTTAATTTGACGCCTAAAAATGAAAAAAATGAAAATATAACTAAACGAATGGACAACCTTCACCTTTTTTGAATTTCGTTAATTAATTAAAAGGAATTGGAACTAATCGGGACCCATTATAATAACCATATTTATTTCATGTGTAAATGGATCTCGATTAATACTGTTTTTTGTAGGCTTAATAGCTTGTTTTTTGCATTGTACATAATCTCACGTACAAGAGATTTCCTCTTTTTGTTAAAGATGTAATTGTAAAAATAAAAATTTGGGGACAGTAACAACTCTGTATATATATTCGGAGATGAACCGACCGTACTCTACCGTATCTGTACAAAGACTGACAAACCAGAGAGAAACGTCACATATCAACTGAGTGACAAAGACAGCGCTCTACGAAACCAAAACTGACCGACTGTTTTATTCTAAGCATCGATGTGCATTATTTGTTGCCGGGTACTATATTTTGATGTAATATCTCAAAATGGATGATTTCATGAAATCGTCGACAATATCATCGCTGCCTTAGATTATAAGCGGCGTACTTCAATAATTTGCATTTTGTGGGTAATCTAAGTTGAAACTTTGAGCTTTGCTTTTTTTTGGCAATTTTTATCACAATCAAAATTGCAAATATCTAAAATTTGGTCGGAATGACGTCGAAGTTTGACATATAAGCCAGTTTTTCCTATTCCCTCCTATCCTTCTCCCTCTTTCACACTCAAGTCCGGCAACGCATCAACAACTCCTCTAACGTTTCAGATTACCATTGACGAAGGTAAGCACTCACCAGGTGATCCTTTTGCTCGTCTCTATAAAAAAAAACAGCTGTATTTCATCATAATTATTTATAAAAAAATGTACAATGTTATTAAAAAGTACAGATTATAAATGTAGTTGTGGTAAATAAAATATTTCGATTTCATCATCGATGTTTGGCCACAACATAATACACCTGATTCTGCGATATAGCAACTACATGGAGGTTAAATTTGCTTTATAAAATTTATAAAACCTCTGTGTGTATAATGTTGTTCTAAAAAGTATAAAAACTTAAAAGTTTCCAGGATTCGAAGCCGTGAAACTGTAAAAAAGTATGTATGTACATTAGATATAATGCGTATGCGTTGTAAAAAAGGTATTTCTGTAAAATAGAAGTAGCTTTTTTATTACACATTTTTTATTCATGCAAGCTGTAAAAAATTAGGTATAATTTATTTTTTTAATATGAAGGAAGGATATATTTTCCCTCATTTATTTTTTGGATCTGATATTCACATCATAGTTTATTGGTATTCAAACAGCAGTTGGAAACTTTTTCGTTTAATATATAATTTGTTATTTTAATTGTAAAGAGTTTGTTGATTTTTTTTAATATAAGAGTAGAATATTCTAATTTTATAATATAAAATGTTATATCTCATATTTATAATTTAAAATGTTATGGCCAGTTATAAAATGTATTTTTTATCAAACGAGGTAAATTAAAACAAGTTTTCACTTCTTTTGAATTTGAAACTTTCAATCTAAGACTAGTTTCTGTCATCTGTCAATGACATACTTACAGACATAAACTAATATATTTTTTTTAATTTTTAAATTTGTCACTTGTTTTAAGAATACGACAAATAATAATTTATTTATTTGTAAATAAGTAACAGTTATGTAAATGTTAATTTAAGTTATAATTTGCTTTCGGTACTATTACAATAGTAGTGGGTTCTTTTCCTTCTTTTTTTATATTGATGTAACAAGTAAGTCTTTTGTTGGATTCATAATGCTACAGTATTATTTTAAATTTTATTCCTTTGATTTAGTCAATTTTTATATGTAATATTGGTATGGGAAAGCACATGAGTCATTTTGCATTGTTGGATTTTTTTACATTTTTTTTTTGCGTTTCGATCGCAAAAAGTGGACAGAGAGTCTTGACACTAGGTTTTTCTTTGAACGTTAAGCCGCATTCGAATTTTTATATATTTTCAGTATATGTCTATGATATATATAACAAATTCGAAAAACAACACACAAACAAACACACTTTCCCTTTATATAATACTAGCGGCCCGCTTGCGGCTTCGCCGCGTGATCTACGTAGCTCTTTCGGTATATTGCAACCTTTAGTGGCCGATTTTTGGAAAATTAAGTAGCCTATATTTAATCTTGCATTATCAACTTTATATATATGCCAATTCATAACAATCGGGCAAGCGGTGTAGATTTTTCATATAAACTTTCATCCCCTATTTCAACCCTTTAGAGGTTGATTTTTGCAAATCTAAGTAGCCTATGACCCAGTCATTTTTACGTTACGTTAACGTTAACGTTATTTTCTAAGCGCTTTTTATATAGAATCACGGTGAATGTACAGCTTGCATCTCATAATATAGCCCCTTGTAACCTCTAAAATTTCGTATACCTACTCAGTGAAAAAAAAACATTTTTGGACTGCAGCGCCTTTGCTTTTATACCCTTCATATACCTATACCTACATCGAAACACTCTATGAATGGTATAATCCTAGTTTTAAGCACAAAAAAGTTAGAAAAAATATATATATTTTAAAAAGAAATAATATTAGTACAAAAAATACGTCCAGCGTTTTATTAATAATAACAAAAGAAAGAAAAAAAAACTTACTCTGATTTTTCAAAATATGACTTATGTGCTCTTCATACAAGCATAAGGTGTGTGAATCTTTGTACATAAACATGTGATATTTAGCATAATAAGCTTTGTGAAGTATTTAAATAAAATAAATTAATAATTTTAAAAATTGTTTTATTTTTTTCTATTTCGCTGCGTCAACTGTAACTGTTTCGTTATGTTGCAACCGTTTAAGGTGATTGTTTTAAAAATCACCTTAAACGCAGCATATGCTCAAGCTTGAGTTATGAACTATATTTATTTTTAAAATTCATTATAATAGTTCAAGCTGTTATGATTTTTCACACATACTTTCAACCTCTATTTCGGCCTTTTAAGCCCACTTTTGTCTAGTCTTTGTACAACTTTGGATCTTCAACTATGTCTGTTCCAAATTTCATCTTAGGTAATAGAATCAGTAGATAAGCTGTGAAAGCGTAAGAGACAGACATACAGACAAAAAGGCTTTCGTATTTATAATATACCTAAGTATGGATAATGATTTGGATGTTAAGATAAAAAAATACTTAACAAAATTGACAAAGCAAATTTTGAAGGTGAGATTTTCTTTGAAGAAAATTCATTATTCCTGTATTAGCCTCTTAACTGGAAATTTCTATAATTTTAGTGTGAGTTGGTACCAAAAAACGACCAAGTGTCTTTCTCCGACTGGCTTGTGACCATTATCGTCTCAATGACGAACCGCCAAACATCTGATGACGTGTTCCGGTTCGATGGCATGTAAGCCAGCTCTCCCTATTTCCACCCATCCCTATCCTTCAGTTTCAAGTCGGGCAACGCATCCACAACTCCTCTGACGTTGCCCATGTGTGAAGGTAACCACTTACCACCTGGTGATCCTCCTGCTCGTTTGCCTCCCTTATAAATTAGATTAAATAATTAAATAA
Organism: Dryas iulia moderata; assembly: GCA_019049465.1. NCBI lineage: Eukaryota > Metazoa > Arthropoda > Insecta > Lepidoptera > Nymphalidae > Dryas > Dryas iulia. The sequence continues at coordinate 1,566,347 of CM032426.1, forward strand.
TAACTGTAAATAAATAAATAATATAACAAATCTAAATATTAAATAAATTATAACTTGCAACAAACAAACTCCATGGCTTTAAAATCCATTCCACACCGAATCAACTCCGAATAAGCAACTCCTATTGTACCAGGCTAGCAGAAACGTAGAGGAGATATAAACTTCGACAACTACTGACGACTCGGAATCTACACCACCCTTATAACTTATTTATGTTGTTAGTGGGTTCCAAGAGACGCGGGTTCGAATTCTGTTCCATTTAAATTATTTATAATACGTTTTCTAAAAATGTCTTTCAATTTTCTAAATGTGTAAAAAATTACACTTAAAAACACTTTTTCAATTTCCTAAGTGTGTAAATTAAAATTATTTACTGAAACTTCCCATACAACAAACAAATTTTATTTGTATCAATCATTGCCGCATTGATGCACTTAACCAGGCAATGCCTTTACAATTCGGCGGAAAGCAGAAACGGAGTGTCTTAACACTAGGTTCCCTCTGCCTACCCTGCTGTGTGCGGGATACAGCGAGAAGCTAGAAAAAATATACGTAGTTTTTTTTAACTGTTTATTTTTATGCTCTACGGACATGTGTCTGTATTTTTTGTTAACATGTACATTGTTATTATATTATTACATTTTCATTTTCTCTTACATTACTGAAATGGACTTTTCTAAAAAAATACGGATTACGGAAAATTACGGTTAGTGGTTCTAAACGTACCTATATTTTTTTGAAAAAATATACGTAAGTAGAACCACCAACCTTACAGGGGAACAAGAAGGAACAAGTTAAGTTTACAACTTATTGAAATTTAAAAATATAAATAATATAAAATCAAATAAAATCAAATAAAGATGTTTTATTTGAAGTTACAATTTGGAGTAAGATTCCACACTATTATTATAAATGGGGAAAGTCTGTGCGCCTGTTAGTTACTCTTTTACGGGCATTGGTCTTGTCAGATTTGGGTTCAAGTCTGCGAGAAATAGCGTTTACAGCCAGACGCCACGATGGCCAGGTTTAAATAAATTGTATTTAAAAATAATTTAATTTAATTTTTTATTTATATTTTAATTTTTTTTTACCTTCACGTTGTAAATTCTGTATTTGATATATATTTTTTTGAAAATTAAATTAATTTCAGCTATAATATGTAGGTAATGTTTATATAGTGTGCGATATATTTTATTATTTTTTTATTTATTATTGTTATTTTCTTTTTATTTTATATTTTACGCTTTTCCCCGTAAATCGGTCGCTGGAAAAGAATTAAGTGTCAAATCACTCCTTTCTCCACTTTCCGTGTCGAATTCGAAACGTTGCGTGGTTAAGTAAAGGAACATTTTATTTTAATGTCTTGATTTTGAAGTGTCAGTCAGTCCATTATCACATATATGAGAGAAAACATGAATAATATCAATTTTTGTAGGATTAATTAAGTATACAAACAAACTGATGATAAATAAACTTTTGACAGGTACAAACTTCGTTGTTTTTTAAATTTTGACACGAAATGTCAGTTTACATTAGAAATTTTGACGTTGACAGCTTACTATTTTTTTAGTAACTATTGCCACACATTGTATAGAATTATATCATATCTATGACATGATGGTTACTGAATACGAAATAAAAAAACAAATATTTACTTCAATATTTTGAAAAGTATATGTTTCAGCGGTGTTTTCTGTCGTATTCAAACTTTCAATAGGTATGTTATTATACTCTAATACGTGGTAATAGAGAAATAAATAATGTATACAACACAAATACTTTTTTAATAAAACAAACTTTTTTATTATTTATTAATTTATTTATTACAATGTTTTTTTACTCAGTAAAATTTATTTTAGCTAAACGCTTTTTCTGACATAACATAGTAGTCAGAGAGAACTTAATACGTCAAGACGGCTCTGTCTCCCCTTTTCGTATTCGTGTGATGGTATATACTCAGCACGGCGCTATATCGCGTCACAAAAACGAAATGAAAATAATATTAACACAATCCTTTCTCTGTGTAGGTTCGTACCTACAACTATGGCATATACAGTCAGACGCTGTCACACTGCGCCATAATGGCGAAAAGATGAAATAATAATGTTTGTTGTACATACATGATTCATTGATATATTTTTTAATTGTCTTCTGTTTTTTAACAGATTTTCATTTAATATTTATGTTTTGCCTGCTGACCACGCCGGATTCACGAGATACTGGTGAAACTAAACAAGCAGCTTCACACAGTTACAGGGAGAACCTAGTGTTAAAAATAAACTATAAAGCCATAAATAGGTATATATAAATAAAAAACAGAGTAAATAACAAGCAAAATTTAATTTACTTTGTTCTTACATTGTGAATAAGATGGATAATTATGGTTACACATCTTAACAAATATGCGTATAGTGTAAAACCGCACATATTTACAGTATTGCATTCATGCTTTCAAAACACTAAACAGAACTAAAACAATTTTTAATATTTTAAAATTGAAGACACACACATTTTTTTTAATTTTAACAGATAAACAATAAAAATGTCAAATGTCATAAATCCTAGTGAGTGAGTGAGTGAGTTTAAGATTATTTAATTAATATTAGCGATTCCTTAACCTACAAAGGTGCACTTTATTCTTATTTTAAGTGAATTATTCTTACCAATGGTCCTACATCATGACTATTATCCGTAATCCCATAAATTCGAGGATAGCGTTTCAAAAATTGCTTGAAAAAAAATGTTTTTTTTTTATTTTTACAGATAAAAAATATAGAACAACAAATTTTCTAAGGACAGGGATAGATAAAAAATCTAAACATCAATATTCCTTGTCATAGACTACAACTACGCGAATCCATCACAGCGTTTTACATTAAGAATATTATGAGTAATTTTAGATATACTTAATTTATATATTGCTTATAAGAATTGGGTCAAAGGTGCTTGTTTTTGGGTGTATAAAGGTTTCTAAAGTAAAATAACAAAGAAAATGTAACAACTGAGGAAAAATATGAGAGGAAAATCGATAAAAATATCAAAAAATTCGATATACCATATAGGAGAGGGTTATTTTGCACAATAATTTCTAATAGCGCTATAAAAGGACTACTGACTGAAGAAAAAATAGTTCCTACTCACTAATTACGTAAAGCACTAAAACTGTATATTCTAGTAGGTTTAAAATAGTATTAGGTTTAAACTACAATATGGTGAATGTGGTAGAAAATTTGCACAGGACAAACAAAATATTTAAGAATATGTTTTAGAAAATCAGTCTCAACAAACAGGCCATTATTTTAAAAGTTTATAGTTAAAACTAATTCGAAATCTTAAGCCATGATTACATGTAAATAATTTTAAAAAAGGACAGAAAAAAAGCAACAGAATCGTGCTGATATCGTGAAGGACGCCAGCAGTCCTTTGTTTTTTTTAAAAACGTAATATTTCTTGTTTTGTAAATATCAACAGAATGGCTTTTGAAAGAGTAAATATATAATGTTATTATATATAAAGTAAATCAGGTAATCACTACTTACAGATATCATATTCAAACTGACACACACTTACGTCAGTCTTAGGACAATTTAATCACAAGTTATTATTGCTGGGTGGCTGTTTACATTAAGTCCTTTACCAATTATTAAAAAACATCAATGACTTTAAAAAGGACATTTGCTTATGACATTTAAAATGACATTTGACAGATCAAATGTCATTTCGAAAGTTGAATAAAGAAACGTCAAGAAAAACAAAGTAGATATATTATGAAAAATAAAAAAAACACGATAGAGTGCTGTGATTATTTCATTCTGAAGACCTACTAGCGTACATGTGCTTACTTTACACATTATTAGTATTAGAGTAAATAGTAATTGTGCATTTGGTATACCAATTTTTTTGGGCCTTTCGATTTGTTTTTGATCTTATTAACTAACAACTTACAAGTCTTTTATACCATATATATATAGCGTAAGTACTTATAAAGAAAGAAAACTTCTCTCGTATCCGGTATGTACATTGTACATATCAAACAATATATGTATGTATGTATTATATACAATAGCAAATAGTGCACAAAAGACAACTCACAAAATATCCATTTGAGCAATACGTTTAAAAATATTTACAAAAACATCTTTATACAATTATTAATTTATTTATAACAAGAAACAATAAATAGTGGAGAGTGCGTCTAAATAAATACACACGTTATGCGCAAGATTCGTTTTGTGTTTGCTAAATGAACATAACTAGGTTTATTCATAAGATATTATTTATGCTGATCACACACTCTCGTTATCCATATTTTTTTAATTTAAAAATCGATTTTAATAATATCGATATTAAATGAGTAGATAGGACAAGTTTTTTAAATCAACAAGAATTTTCTTTATAAAAAGGACTTATAATGTCTTTTAATTTAATCTGTTACTGAAATTTTTATAAACATAATTTTATAGAGATATTTTTAAGAGAATCTGTTTAATAATCGATTATTATTCAAATATTTGACTACATTTTTATGGAAATTTGGACCACGACAGTGCACAATCAGCCTTACCCACTAATTCTAATAAAACACTTAAATAAGTTATTGCTATCTGAAATTTATTTACAAAACTTACCATCACGAAAATCGAAGACATCAAAACGTAACTAAATATGAACGCAAGAGTAATTAATGAATACATCTACAATAACAATGGTTCTACGCACATTACATTATATCACATTAGATTAGAATCTTGTATTAAACATGGTAGATATAATTTGTCCCGTATTTTAGTAAATAGCAAATCTTCGGATATTCCCTCCATTTTTCACATTACGCCCATTTAGTTTCTTCTTACTTTAACTTTTTTTTTATTAATTAGAATGAATCGATTTAAGTCATTACCGTGGCTTTAAAATTCGATAAATTAAATGTATTAAGTTTATCTGTCACTTTGACATATTCCGTTTGACGTACGAGTATACCCATTTTATATAAAATTGTTATTGACTTTTTTTAATATAATGTAATATTTAATATCATAGCTATACTGATATTTTTGGACATACCAAATAAATATGAAAATTAACGATAAATTCCCACATTGATTATGAATTTTTTAACAAATTGCCGAAAATAATACACGAATCCTCCCACCCCTTATATAAAATACAAGAAAACGAACGTAACCACACATTCAATCAGAATTATCCTGCCCCGGCGTCACACTCAACGTCCTGGTCTCATCATTGAGTATCGACTTGTCGTACCTCCTCTGCCTCGTAATCTTAGGTCTAGCGGTGAGCAACGGCGCGGATATGGCGTGTCCCGTCCTGTTCCTATTGAGGTCCTTCCTCCCCTGCAGGAGCGGTGACGTCACGCTGGACGACTCGTCGCCTTCGTCGTCTGATATCGCGGGGTAGCTTTCTTTCATTTTTAAACTTCGCTCTAAACGACGCAGGAATCTGTGGAAATTGTTTCTTGATAAATGAGAAATGTCACTGGACAAAAATTAAAAATTATATAAATTTACATGTTTGTGAATTAAAAATCATGATCGAGCGAACTTCAGTTATTTTAAGTGATTAATAGGTTTACTTTGTTTGGGAATAGATCAGTTTATTTCTCTATACACCGAGTTAATATTCGGCAAATAGCAAATAATTTTTCTGTAAAAATATCTACACAATTCTCATCAGATTCTTTAAAAACATACTTACTTAATTTATATATAATGTAGAAAGAGGAGCTCAGAAAGTGGAGACGTCTGGTAATGCGCATTTAAAAACCCCTATAGGCTGCACGTTGGGTTGCAAGTCTGAGGTATTGTTCAGAGCTCCTCTCTCTGCAATGCAGTGTGCATCCGTACGTCGAATCCATGGAATGCGGAATTTCTTTGTCATTTGATAACATCGGTATATAGGTACTTTACATTTCAAATTACTATAGTTTTAGATTATCATGCCTATATAAAATAATTATATTGTTATTTTCATATATAATAATAAAACATTATTCATAGAAGAAGAAAAGAAATATACGAAAGAAGATTCTTGCGAGCAGAACAGCGACAAATAACTAGTCTACATTAAAGTGTTAGATTTTTCTATCAATCGACGAAACGCACATTTAATATTAAAGATTAACTTAGTATTACATACTTTTAGCTTATGGGCCAACGTAGGAGGATTGGAATCAGCATTTTAAAAATATATATCATCTCGACAAATGATCATTCTTTATAACTTCGTAATTCTTCTAGAGTAGTAGAGACTTACTAACTTTCTTCTTATTAACTTTCTATGTAAAGATCACTCAAGACGATATATTGAAATTGGCAGGGAAACTTTAGTGTATAAAATGTCAGATTGGTACTAATTTTTCGACAGGACTGGATTATGAAAGTTTCAGAAGGATTTTCTTCTTAAGACACTTCAAAATTGGCAGAGATTTTTTTTACTATGCGGGTGAAGTTGCAGCAAAGAGTCTAATAGGATAAAATTGTGACATTTGGACGGATTCCATGAGGCTGCTAAAAAATCCTTTTACGTACCATGAAGAAATTTAATTGAAATAAAACTATTTTTAACCGGACTAGTCGCGTATATTATTATTATTATGGTATTCGAAAATACATTTTTAGAAACCCGACGTTTCGAACGCTTTACAGTAGTCCGTGGTCACAGGTAGACTGAGATGGCATTCGTGTCAGTTGATAAATAATTAAATCAATCTACCGCTAACGATTTCGTAGTTGCCTCGCGTACTGCCCTGGATTCTTGCAAAATGAGCTGACTGTATCATTTGGTGTTATGGTTTTGAGACTTCAAACATGAGACTTCAAAAATGTGTAATAATCGCGAAAATAAAAGAACTTATTAAGAAATTTAATTATTTTCTTTTAAAAAAAATTCTTTACTAATGTATTAGTCTTTCAATGCAATATTAAACATGCGTTTCAAACAAAACTAACAATTTAAATGAATGTAAAACCTTATTTGGTTGCCAATAGTCCGTAGTTTATTCACCTTCACCGGTTTTCTCGAGTCCTCAGTGAGGTCCAGGCTTGAAGAGATCTTCGACGACGTGTCCTGTAATATCAATATTTCTCTCTTGGCTTTTCGTTTCAGCAAATATCAATTTTCTAGTACTTTTTTCGATTTATTTAGACTGATAGAAACGCAAAGCAAGAATTTGGCAAATGAAATAGGATATTTATTTAATAGATTTATTTAGTAAAGGAGTTTAGCAAGACAGTATTATTTAAAAGTGTTTGTCAGCAAAATAAAACATACTATTTACAATATTTGAATGCAATTATATTATAGAACGAAGCCTAAATATAAAAAAAAAAAAAAAAATTAAGAAAACGCATAGAATTAACTTTAAAGACTCATTACACTGATTACCATTATAGAAACAGTTTTTTACGGAGTTCTTCAAAGTTAAAAGAAATATAACCAAAACTATTTTTTCTCTCATCTCACCGTTTTTACAAAATTGACTAAATTATTTTTTTTACGAAAAAAAGTCTTAACTATTTTAATAAAAATCTTTGTTTATTATAATAGTAATAGTATAAAGGTCACTAGAGGCATTCACCTCAGAGCTCCTGCACTTCTGACGTCGTAGCGGTTTCTTGAGGCGCGTCGTCTCTGGCTGTGAACACACTACACGTGGCCAACTGAACGTAAAAAGCTCAAACAATATTAAAATATCGCTCATTCAATGGATTGGACCTAATTACAAAATAATTTATGAAATTTCATTAATCAAATTCAAAATTTGCTTCATTGAAATAAACTTTTGTAAGTATTTTTGACTTGTTAAATGAACATAAAACTACCAATGACTCGGAAGGCAGTTCAGCTTAGAAGAGCTGCTGATAAACTCAACAGTTGCTCTTTTCAAGTATAAAAGTTATAATTTTATTATTTAAAACCTGTACTGGACTAAGATCAGATTAATATACATCATGAATTTTTTATCCTTCCAATATTCTTGTGAGTAATTCTTGTGAGCGTTTCTTATTAATATTTTTATAATAATTTATAAAATAATGAACTAGGCCATGAAGCTATATGTTCTAATTGCTACCTCAAAATTCTTTTAAGTTTCTTGCAGTACTAAAATGTAAATAGAAAGTATTTTTTTCATTATTCAGTAGTTGTAATTATGTCTTTATTTGATTGAATGCGCGATATTAGGAAAGGATGGCAAAGCTACTACAAAGACTATCGTTAGTTGTTTTAAACTGAAGAAAATAAGAGGTATTCTTAAGCTCAGATAGAATATTATTTTCTATTTCCTTAATATATGAACATATTATTGTATGAAATTTTGAACTTTTGGGTATTTCCAATTCTCTAAGCAAAGTTATATTATTCTAATAAAGGATTTTGATTTCATGCTTTTTTCAGCTTAGGAGGGGGGACTACCCCGCTATGCTGAAACTACTACTCTGTGACTACAGAGGATCTTGTGTCAAGACACTCTATCTTCCACTCTCTGCCCTAAATCGAGACATTGTGTGTTGCGGGGCGGAAATCAATGTCGCGCTTTGTATAGAGTGAAGAAATCAAAATTAAAATATATTCATTTCCCGAGTGGGAATCGAACCCACAATCACCGCTTTACAGTCGGATGCTGTCCCTGACTTGATGGATTCGAGCACGATGGCCAAATATGCACATTGATATTTGGTTAACAAATATATAATATATTACGAAATTTGAAATTAGGATACCACAAGATCATAATTATAAAACATAATTCGATGTATATACCTCTATTGGTTAGCAAAAATTGCATGAATTTATTATACATTTATAAATGTAATCAATTCCAATGAAAGCTTGTGAAGCTTTGCCATATTTTCCTTCAAAACAAAGAAGTGCAGTCTATAACAGTCATAGTGGGAACAACATCAATGTTATAAACACTTAGTGCTTTATTTGGAATTATTTAAAAACATAGAATATATTATATTTGTCATTTATACCTCTTTACAGATAAAGCTAAAGCTTCAAAGCGAAAGTTTGTTTGGGAATACAGATTTTCTTCATGAATAACAAAATACAATTTTAATTTAAAACGAAATTACTCTTATATAATTAGATTTTTAAAGCAAAAATCATAAGATCGTTTGATTTTGTAGTCTATTTTTATGTCAATCCATTTACACTACCGTAGTGGGCACTATGAGGATGCCCATAAACTAATTGCTTTTGAAAAAATGCTTGTGACGTCATTTGTGATCTAGACACAAGTTCACTTAATCGATTTTATGGTGGCTGTGACCACAACCTTTTTTGAGAGCTGGGTTAACCCTTGATTCATAGACTTCTTAAAGAAGGCTAATGGCAGAATTAATGACGTCATTTGAAATGAAGCCTAATTCTATTAGACTTTTCGGTCCCTTTTGAATTATCAATGAAATATATAGGTGAGTAAGCAGTTTTGCTGGCAAGAGTCTGTAAGAAACTCAAAGTTTTTGGAAGTACTTCACATATTCAGTTAAATCCTAACCTATCATGAAGAGACACTCATAGGGATAAGTAATTCCTGATATACAATACTAATTACGGAGAATTTCAGAAATACGGAGAAAAAAAACCTGACTCTCCTTATTTTGTAAGTAGGTGTATCTCTATTATTGCTGTTCATGGACGAGTCTCTTGTTATTATTGAAAAAAATCTATATTCTCAAAGTATGTCAATAATAAAGTAACAGATTATTTATAAAATTGTTTATATGTTTATTAAGCCTTCAATGTGTCATAGCTCAAATCACAATATAGTGCCTTATATAATTACAATAAACCCTCAAAAAATATATTAAAATTTCCAAAACAATCCTATAATATAATTAAAAAAACGAAGTCACCAAAGTTTAAAATGTGCATATAATACAAATCCATCATTCATTCATTCATTCCGAAAACCATCCTAGATAATAAATAACAAAAAACGAATTCATCAATATTTAAAATGTGCAGAGAAATAGAAAACACCATACAAATATGTAAATACCTGCATATCCAAGTCGGGTAGTCGCAACTCCCGCGCGGACGCGACGGACGCGACCGACGCATTAGAGACGGACTCCTCGGAGGAGGAGGACGTCGCGAGCGCGGGCGCTTGCGAGCGAGATCTGCGTCTACCGCCTTTTCTGCCTCGGTTTGCGCAACAGGGGACCTTGACCGTAGTTAATTTTATATTAAATATTATTGGTATATGAATATGGGTAACAAAAAATGTTAATTTTGGATTGGCAATAATACAGTAATACAGACACATAGACATATAGACACATACACGCACTTGCATCCGCTCACTCGTTCACACACACACACACACACACACACACACACACACACACACCTGTTATGTTTTTATTGTATTTTCTAAAATAATGTATTTTGTAAAACTTGCTAATTTTATATTCGTGGCCTTGCTTAAATAATTTAATAGTTAGTATTTAAAAAGTAGAGACCTGGTGACCCATGTCACGTATTTTGTACCTACATATCTCAAGCATCAACCAACCACAAATTTATATGACTGTAACTCGCTACGTACGTGAGTAACTTATGTACGTGTATATTTTTTTATTTTTAGTTTCACGCTGTATCCTACGCACAGCAGGATAGGCAGAGGGAACCAAGTGTTAAGTGGCAGCAGTAACACTCCGTTATCCACTTTTCGCTGAATTCGGAGGCATTGCGTGTTAAATGGCGGGACTTAATGCCGCGCTTTGTCTCTACACCAGAGCGAAGAAAATAAAAATAACAAATATTTCCAATCATCGAGTGGGAATCGAACCCACAACCTGTAGCTCTGCAGTAACTCTTCGTGCCTCTGCGCCACGACTGACCCCTTGTATAACTTATTATTATTTTTTTTCGTAAATTAAAAATCGTTATCATACACTTACTTCTAATAAATTATGCATTGAATGCGGCATATGAGGCAACGTTGACTTTGCTGTCCCCGTCACCTCTTGCGATGTTGTTCTCGACGTTCTTCGATCTCTTCTTCTGCCCGCTTTCCTATGGGCGGTGCTACTTCCCTTACAGCTACCACCTTTAACACATTCAGAACTTGGGAAATCATAGAGTCCATCTGAATCCGTAAAGGGAAGCTGTCGACCATAAAATTGAGGAGAGAATCTGCCCAAACCAGTCTTATCACTTAAAGGGCTTTCACTTCTTGAACTCACTGGGCTCAAAGGGCGACTACAGTCTGAGAACAATATCGGGGGCTTCAGACTGGCTTTTTCATCTAAACCTCTTTCAACGCTTATGCACTTTACGATCGTACACTTAGTAACTCCACTTGGTGAACACAAAGAAGGAAGTTCTAATGTTTCTTTTAAAGCAGATAAAGTCTCCATTTCCTTAGCACTAGATGGGACATCGTCGACTCTTTCATCAGTGCCTATTCCTTCGTCGTTAGACTCCAATAACGGGTCATCAGATAAAGTTTCTGAATCAGAACGACCTCTTCTTCTTTCATTTCCATTATCATTAGACGTTGCTGGACTTGAATTTGTTTTCATAAGCGGTCTCCTTCGGGTTTGAAAACATGAGGGTCCTCCCCCAGACCCTGGGTCCTCCATTTCAGAGGGACAAAGAGGATTACTGGACCCACATCTAGAAGGACCTGGACTGGCCATCGAACTGTATCCAGATGAAGATAAATTTGATTCTGATGGAGCTCTTTCACCTCTCGCAGACATTGAAAACGGGCTTAAATAGCACATGTTAGCTGTAGGAGGAGGAGGTCGAGGTGACATTGGCTCATCTGATTCTTCACTTGCGTTGTAAGTTACTGTTATAAGAGGAGGTGGTTGGAAGTCTAAATGTGGAGGCGTGCGCCGCGGAGGAGGGGAGCCTGGGGAAGGTCGTTCTATCATCAAAACTGGAACTCTAAGCGAAGGTGGTGCTGGGGAGGGAGAAGATAACTCTCTCTCAGAATCCTGACTATGAGTAATGCTTGGACTTGGCGAGTCAGTCACTTGAGTGGACGGTGTCGGTGTGTCTGTGCATAAGACTGGCTGACGTAGCTGGAAATAAATAAAATTACAAAGTTATGAATAAAGAAGTGAATTTGGATATACTTTACTAAAATATTTGTATTTTAGTAAAGTATATCCAAATTCACCAAATATCTCCAAATATCCTTTATTCAAATAGACTTACTACATAGAACTGCAAGGACTTTTGAATCGAATGAACATAAAGATACCACCGTGCTCAAAAAGTTACTTCGGCTAAAAAGAGCTGGCGAGATAGGCATCATTTGCTCTTTTTAAATATAAAAGTATTAATTACTTTAAAAGTACTAAATACTTTAGTGAACAATATACCAACCTTTAACCGTAATCCGGTCGCTGAACGATCCTTATCATCTAATTCATCCTCACTTGGCGATATACATGTTGTAGTAGAATCGCTTTTTATATCAGATTCCATTTTAGCGCGAGGCATTCTCGGTGAAGGTAGAGGAGTTGGTAAAGGCGTAGGTAAGGGCGTTGGAAGGGGAGTGGGAAGTTCACGAATAGGGGAGAGACATTTATTTATACTACTAGGTACTTCAAGAAGAATGGAAGGCGGATGTAGAAGGTTACCTGATGAAGAGGGCTTATGGGAACTAAGAGGGTCTACGACCTGTAAATAGTAAGTTTTCCATTAATTTCGCAACAAAGATATATTAATAAACAGAACCACAATTACATTTTAAAGCAGTTGATGATTATAGCAAATAAATTTAATATTATTAGCTTCACGCTGTATCCAGCGCACAACAAGCAGTTCTCCACTTAAGTTAAGACACTCCATTCTCCATTTTCTGTCAAATTCTGGAGGCGTTGGGTGTTAAGTAGCGGAACTTAACGCCGCACTTTGCCTCGACACTAAAGCGAATATCATGGAAATATTAAATATTTCCAATCCTCGAGTGGGCATCGCACTCATACACAGTCACATTTTGTGCCTCTGCGGCTAGGGCTGGTCACTTTATTACAAAACTTTATAAAAATCTGTATGTACCTATTACCTGAACATAAATATATATACATCATCTTTAAATGTTTTAGTAACCTATTTTAAATAACATTAAACGCCAATTTAATTATTTAATACTATCAAAACTATCATACGTACTTGTATTTCAATAGTATTATTAGGTCTGATCGGTGAATCCGGAGCGAGAGACGGTATATGCGAGGAGGCGAGTGACAAGTCGTCCGCGTCCGCCGTGTCGTCCTGCGGAGACGACGCCGTCGGAGTGCTCGACGCCGAGATACCGCCGGAGGACGCGCGCGCGAGCGCCGACGACGAGAAGTTACGGAACATCGCTAGTATTGAATCTGCACTTGAGATTTTTGGTGTTCTAGAATGTAAAGTTACCTGTTAGTTGATATGTATTGATAGGAGCAAATTTTATGATCACAATGTTGGATTTAGAAAGAACTTGTCTTTTTTTAACGATACTTACCTAGAATATTTTTTTAACGTCGCATTCGCTAGCGTCAAGTCGAGGCTAGACATTGAATCACTACCCTGGTTACTGGACGTGCTGTGAGGAGACCTGACTTCGACGCCGGGAGAAGGCGGGGTACTTGAGGCTTTAGCTTTGATCGTTCTATCAGCTATCACCGCCATCGGTATAGCTATTGTGTTTACCATATCAACATCAGAGCTAGAACTCATTTCGGCCGAAACTTTATTAAGTAAACGTGCAAAAGTAACTTTCTTTTCTAATTTAGGATCAGATATTTGTCTCATTGAAGGCGAAGTCGATGGTGATGAGCCTTCGCTGGCGAATGACGTATCTTTATTATCTACACCGTATTCTACAAAGGCAGGTGCGCTCTCTACAGTACTTAATGTTCTTTTTTCAGACATCTGTATAAGTTCTCCCATTGTTATTTTCTTGGAGTGCTCGTTTGCTGGTGCCGGACTTATGAGCTGCTGTAAGATTTGTTTCTTTTCTGCAGCATTTTTCTTTGTTGGCGTTGAATTGTTACGTTTTTTACGAGGTGACGGAGACCCTGAATAAAATACTAGTAATGTAATATGTATTCTGAGAGTCCAATCTGCTACGAATCTACGACATGTTAGTGATTATTACTTGAACAAATTAAATGATTCACAAAAGTAATTTTAAAGAAGTAAACAACAATTAAATAAGGCTGTAATACTATCATGCCTTGTAATAGTATTATTATTAAAGAGTATGTGCATCTAGTGGAAGCCAATTCTTTAGGGTCAGTGCAATTAAATTCAAGAAAGTGTACATTTAACGTGCCAATTGAAAATTTTATAAAATCTTTGTTTGTGTTAAGTATTGTTAGTTATCTTTTTTATAAATGGAAGTGATGAAGTAATTGTATAGTTATTTAAAATGTCCAGGCACATATTTTTAGATAGAGTTAAAATAATTTGTTGTCAAAAAATAATATTTAAAGGATTAAAAAATATTATTTGAAAGAAATAATAGCTATACAATTTTAAGGACAGAGTTATGTGACATGAACAGGACAAATACAATAAACGTAAACATTAAACAGTAATATATACTCAACTTTTGTATCTACAAAAGTAAACAAAATTAGAAAAAATCAATACATCGAGAACATAAGTAGCACAGAACAATGTCCAGAGCATGCTTAAGCAACATTCAGTTTTGACACACATCCAAGTTTTATATCGTCAATTGATTGAATTATTCATAGAAAAAATATAAATATTTCTTTATTTAAATTTGAAAACAAGAATATTGACGATAGATAACTTGGTGAAAAAATTTGGACGATCTAAAAAGGTGCTAACGAAGGAAGGAGCGTCTACACAAGAGCTTTAAGTGTCAATGCAATATCAAGGGTGCATACAACGATGTATCGGTATCGTTAGGGAGAGCATTCCACACCAAGTCATTCAGATAGCGAACATCCAACAATTAGCTAAGATACGCCGCGCGCTCCGCTGCGGTGGTCTGTGATTGATATGTTGATGAGTCTTTAGAATTGAAAAATGATTGACTGATTGATAAGATAAATCAATAAGTAGATAAAGAGTTACTATTACTAGAAAATGAAGAATTTAAAGATCCTTCCAAGTTTTTGGAAGATTTAATAACAACAACAGATAAAACTGAGCTACAATATAAAATACATACATATATACAATAAGGAACAATCTAGAACATCATTAATAGACTGTTAGTTTAAAGTTCAAGAACATTTACAATATGACAATGACAAAACAAAACGCTAATAGCGAACCAAATAATAAAGATGACGTTGAAGCTGTCAGGCGAGGGATGGAATCCGTATATCCGTGTATCCCTCCATTTCACAAAAGCCAACGATTCAAAACAACAAAAAAAAGCATTAAAACAAACAATAAAATGAGATCGGAATGATGATCGCGGAGTGCACGGGTACTAGCGCTCCACTCCTTACGTCCGGTTGTCTTTAACAGATCGTCCAAACTAAAGGTGCGCGCGGTCCGCGACTGCGGGTGTGCGAGTCCCGTCACCGACGCCTTGCGGATACCCAGCCGCGTGAGCAGCGTGCGGTGCTCCGCCCTCGCTGTGGACAAACGCGACGTGAGTGCCGTGGGGCTCCGCGAGCGGCACCGCCGCGTACCCGGGGCGAGCCCGACCCCCCGCCCGAGCCGCTACCCGCCAAGCCAAATGTGAACATTCACGAGCGGCCAGAAGTAAACACATTTAAGGTTCAACTAGATTATTTAGTTTTGTTTTGTTGTTCAAGAAGATTATTTTGTTATTTTTAATGTTTTTTTTACTACTTATCATTAGAAATTGGATATGATTAGGTGTTGTTATGACAGTGATACAAACTTGGTCCATCAATACATACAAGGTATGCTTAACAAAGAGTCAGAAATTGAATTACTCCTTAAATGCAATGACATTCATATACTTTATATTACAGAGCACTGGCTTCGAAACTCTGAGGTCATTTTTAATTTCAATAATCACCAAGTAGATAGTATGTTCAGCAGAGATAAAGCCATATTAATTGGCTTCAGCACAGTCACCAGTACTAGATTCAGATCTGTCCGGTCAATTCCGGGAGTTTCTAGTCATTGCATAATTGGGCAACTTTGGGAATATATAAGATGAAATTAGTAAAGTCATACTAATAATAAAATCGGGTAGCACATCGGATCCCAACAATTTTTGTCTTATACTAACCTCATTTAGCTAAATTTTTGAAAAAAGAATTTATAATCAATTATTACTGCACTTCGATTTACAAAACCTTATGCATGTAAACAGTATGGATTCAATAAAGGCCAATCTACCATCGATGCCAGTGTCAATCTTTAAAAGAGTATTTATGAGGCCTGGGAGGAAACGCAAGATGTTTTTGGCATATTCTGTGACTTGTCCAAGGCATTTGATTACGTTCACCACTCCACATTGGTGAGGAAGCTACACAATTGCGGCCTAAGAGGACGTGCACTCAATCTTCTGATCTCTTATTTAACTAACAGGATTCAGAAGGTTGATGTGAATGGCAAGATATCTTCAGGGCCATTAGTCAGTATGGAGATCCTACAGGGGTCTATTCTTGGTCCTTTCCTCTTTTTAATATACATAAACGACTTACCGTATCAAGTTGGAAGGAGCCACGAGATATTTTTTGCTGTCGATAGTTCAATAATTTTTAAAATGAAAAGACGACAAAACGTATTTGACGATGTAAACAATGCTCTCTCGAAAAGAGTACATTGGTACAAAATCACATACAGTGCTAATATTTTATTATTGATCAATAAAAAAAGTAATGTGAAATTTTTAGAACACCTAATACAACAATTGTTCACACCGATGTACTCCTGAATGGTGAAACGGTTGAACCTGTCGATTCTACGGTGTTTCTCGGTATCACCATTGACTCCAAACTACAGTGGGGACTTCATATTGATGGATTGGCAAAATAGACTTAGCTCAGCAGCATTCGCGGTTAAGAAAATTAGATCATTAAAAGACGTAGACTCGGTACGCCTTGTTTATTTTAGCTTATTTAACTCGATCTTTGTTCAGCAAAAGCGAGCTATTCGTGCAATCTATAACTTAGGCCCGAAAGAATAATTAAACATTTAAGCATAAAATTTAAAGAAATTATTATATTGACTGTTGCTTCTCGATACATAGGTATTAGGTAATGTAATGAATGTTTAGAAAAATATTAATGATTCTTCTTAGGTCTGAGGCATAAACTTTATTAACACTAGAAATAAGCATAAACTCATTACTCCTGTAACTCGATTACATCGAGTCAATAATTCATTCATGGGACAGTGTATATGCGATTACAATAGGATCCCAGAAAACGTCCATAATATCACAATTTAAAAAAGTTTTGCAAAGACGTTTGTGTGTTAAAGGTAAATGATAACACGCCTTAAGAATGAAATGCTCGCTCCAGTATATTTCAAAAGTGTCACTGTCAGCAATAAATCTGTATATCACAATTGTTTTTTTAAAAAAAAGAAGTCCCGCGGAGTTTCTTGCGCGGATTCTTCTTAGGTGTGGGGCATAAACTTTAGTGAACAACTTTTTTTTTTTTTTAGCTTCACGCTGTATCCCGCACACAGCAGGGTAGGCAGAGGGAACCTAGTGTTAAGACACTCCGTTCCCCACTTTCCGTCGAATTCTGAGGCATTGCGTATTAAGTGGCAAATATTTGACGTTCAAAAATTGAAGCATGTAACTTCTTATTTTGAATAAAATTATTTGACCTTAACTTTGTACATTAAATAGAAAATGAATGATTTTTAAAAAAGTATTTTATAATAATATTAATTTTTCAATATGATGTTTAATACGAGTATTTTGATAACACACACCGAATGTTTGTAAAACAGCCATATCCAGTTTCTAACGATAAACTTTATGCATATGCTATGATACGTTCAATTATATCAGTTATATATCAAAAATATACTAAGTTAAGTGGTAACTATTAGTAACAGAGAACTATATGAGATTCTTTTAGTAAATGACGAACAACCATTACGTCTTCATTTGCATTGTAAGCTATATTAAAACTACTTCACACAATTGTTTTATCTTGAAGTATTTTTTTTTGTCTAAAATTATATTTTAAAATCTAAATTAATATCTAAATATTAAAAATCCACCAAATCCTGAGGAATTTAAGAAACATTCCACTTATTTTATATGTTGTAATATTTTTTGTTAAATTTATTATCTATAATTCCATATAAGCACAACATTTTTAGTATAAGTATTGTTTTTGAATATTAATAAAAGCAAGCTAAAATAATTGTGTACTTTGCGAGTGCCAGAAACTCTATTGTTTCACGTCATTAAATAAATCAATTTACTGTTCACAACTATGTTAAATATTGAAATTTATATACAAAAACATTTTTTTTAGATCTTGGATGAATTTTAAGTGTCAAATTGATTCCAATTTTAGCATCATGTGTACAATGACAATATCTTTAAAGTATTATAGAGGTTGCCGCTATCTGAACTTCGTATAGACTTAATAATACTCCCCATCAATATACCCATTACGTTAAGGAACTTTTGTTCAGGCAGAATTTCCTCATACGTTATTATATAATATAGTTAGGATAATATAGCTTTGGTCTATTATGGCTCTATTGGTCTATTATGGGTCTAAGCATAATAGCTATACAACTAAAATAGTTTCATTCAAATCCGTCCAGTAATTCTTAAGATGTGCGCGAACAAATTTATTGTTTTTATCCAAATACACCTCAATTCAAAGACGATTGAAAAAGCGTACGGTTTTCTACTTTTTAACGTTGAGTAATCGGCCCACATTCTTAAAAGCACATCGACTATTCACGCGAACAGTAAGAATCTTTCAGTTAATACCATATAATGGGCTCCACATACCATATGTTCAAGATCAAACCTCACAAATAAAACTGGAGAAATTGATAGACGAAAAAAAGAGGTCCCGCTGAGTTTCTTGCGCCGGTTCTGAGGCATTAAATTTAGTGAACCGTTGGTAAACTGTTTGACGTTCAAAAAATGAAGCTTGTACTTCTTATTTTGAATAAAATTATTTGACTTTGACTTTGACTTAGTTAAATCGATTAAACTTATAAAGAGTTTCTGCCACCGCCAGACAACATAGAAAGAAATGAGACAAGAGGTGACAAGACGCGTTACCGCAGACAGTGCGAAAACAATCCCAAAGCGATGTACGGACGAATACGTATAGTGATGACAAAATCGACAAAAACTCCATCGTGTATTACGTGAAAAGCTGTTCATAGTTATAGTGTGCTTGTTATCGGAATTTTCTAATTTCTTTCCGTGTTCATTTCAAGCCTAAAGATTTGCCCTCCAATATTTGATCTACGAATGGATACTTACGTCTGGCGCATCGGTCGGCTTCTTCGGCGAGTAGTTTCTCTATTTTCTCTGGGAAGTGTCTTTTCGCGCACCAAATTAATCCGATAATGCCTAACACTACGAACACAGCGAACAGTCCGAGCCAAAATGGTTCTTGCATCATCCGTGTCCCTAAACCCACGATGTTTGGCGTAGGGTTTGGGATTTCGCATCTGAAATAATTTTGAAGTGTGTGAAGTAAGAAATAGATATTTATTTCGTTAAATTATGTTAAAATTTCCTTATGTATAATAAACATCAATAACAAGATAACAAATATTATTGTGGGATCGATTCCCACTATCTATTGAAATTTTAATTTTTTCGCTATGGTATCAAAAACAAAAAGCGTCGTTGCATTTCAACACTCAACACGCAATGTCTTCATTTCGGGTGAAAAGTGGAGGACAAAGTCTTGACATTAGGTCTTTTTCGACTATTTACTTACTAGCAAAATGTTATGATTATATGAAAAAGTTAAAGTATGGTATATACCATCATTTCAGTTCTGGAAGGGAAGAACGGAACGGAACAAGATACTCAATTTTAGTCAACGAAACAAAAAAACAATTGGAAAATATGGAAAAGACATGAGGCGTTGTAGAGCGTCTGGTTGTAAACTATTTAAATTTTCATTTCTTTGCTCTGGTACTAAAGACAAGCGTGTCGTTGAGTTCCGGCACTCAATACACAATGTCTTAATTCATTCATTCAGTCATTTTGTTCGGTAAGTGGAGGACAGAGGGTTTTGATACTAGGTTATCTCTGATTGCCCCACTATGCGAGAAAAAGTGTGTAGCTGTTTTATGCAATAAATATACCAAAAGAAAAAGTATAAATACTTTCATTTGAACTCCAGAAAATTCAAAATCAATTACCCCTAAATTTACTTCACCTACTCAACAAAACATATAAATACTGTCAAAATAGTGACCTCTTCCCCTTCCACGAGGGGTTACACTGGCACAGGAAGCCGCCGTCGCGCTCCACACACGCGCCCCGGTTGTTGCAGGGTCGCGCGGCGCACGGCCGCACGCGCTCCGCGCAGCGCCGCCCGCGCCACCCGCGCGCGCACGAGCACGTGTAGCCCCCCCCGCCGCCGCCTCCCCCGCCCCCCCCTCCCCCTCCCGCGCCGTCTAGCGAACAGTTGCCGAACACGCAGGGGGAACGCTCGCACGCGGTTAGAAGGCAGAATGCTCCTGGAATGTTTTAGGGTTAAGAGGTCACCATGACACAATCAGACTGTATTTTAATATAAACGAGATGGTTTTAGGTCTGATTTTTTTCACTGTGGGAAAAGTTTTTTTTTTTTTCAATTACTGTCATTTGCAGCTCCGAAACCTAAGGCAAAATGTGTGTCTTTCTGATTGCTATACTTACTGAGAAAATGCACGAGTGCTTTTTAGAGTGCTCTTTATTAGGATTAAGATATTATTTTCATAAATTATTACAAAAAACAGTACTATTGGCTACTATCTTCATATGTATATTAAACTAATGTATCTAATGTGTTTAAACTAATGTAAGAATGTAGAGAAAACTTGATAATATAATATGATGGTCACTCTCCACTAGATTAGAGATATTTTGTCTTTATCAACAAATGGTAAGTAAATTTTTTTTTTTAAGCTTCACGCTGTATCCTGCACACTACATGGTAAGCAGAGGAAAACTAGTGATAAGACACTGCGTTCCCCACGCACCGTCGAATGCTGGAGGCATTGCGTGTTAGGTGACGGAACTTAACGCCGCGCTTTGCCTCGACACCAAAACGAAGAAAATGCAAATATTAAATATAACCTCTCCTCCTCCCTCGAGTGGGAATCGAACCCACAACCAGTCGCTTCACAGTCACACTTTGTGCCTCTGCGCTACGACTGGCCCCAGTTAAACATGCACTTTGTTTAAACCAGATCGAAACCGACTATGTTAATAAACATATTAACATGAATCGAGCCTGCAAACATTGCTTGTAGTCGAACACTTTCTAAATGCGAAGCATAACAATATATATTTTTTAAAAGTCTTACCAGTATAATATCCAGTACATTGACAAAAGTTTTTCGAGTCATCCGTGGTACATTTACCGCCGTGCAAACACGGGTCCGGGTAACACGACTCTAAGTTGGTATCATCAGGGAGAAGCAATACTTTACTGCGATAATCTGTATCTGAAATGTGATTAAATGTTGCTCAAATATGAATGCTTAGTGGAGAACGGAGTGTCTTGACACTGTTCTCTTTGATCAGCCTATACGAGAAAAATCGTGAAGCTACTCATAAATGAAATTATTAGTAAGTTGTCGACTTTAGTCAACTTTCTTGTACAGCACATTGGTTGACAAAAAGATGTAACGACTTCTTACAAGCTTCAGGCCTTTTCCCGCATAGTCAGTCAGTCAGTCAGTCAGAGAAAACCTTGTGTCAAGATACTTCGCTCTGCCCTTTGTAGTTTAAAACCGCGCTTTGGTTTAGGTACAAGAGCAGAGAAATCAAAATAACCTTTGCTCCGAGTGGAAATCGAACCCACAATCATCTCTTTTACAGTCAGACGCTGTTCAAGTACGTCTAGACGGCCTCAACTTATGGGAGTTCTAATAATTAAAAAAAAAATCAATACTTCAAATAAAATGAATTATTCAAATGTCATCTGTGGTTGTAGGTTTGAATCATAAACAAAGAAAAACGTAATGATAACTTGACATTCAAAGAACACATTACATAATTCTATTGTCATAAAACTGGTAAAAATTAGAAAATTGTAAAATATATTTTTAAAAAACGTATAAAAATTTGAACGCATTTATTAGACCCTAAGTGTCAATTTATTAGTCAATTTACTAAATAACACTTAAAACTGTTAAAATGATTATCGTAAAATAATATCGTGGCCAGTCGTGGCCCAGTGGCACAAGAGTGTGACTGTAAACGACTGGTTGTGGGTTCGATTCCCACTCGAGGAGTGGAAATTATATTTCCATTTTCTTCGCTCTGGTGTCGAGGTAAAAGCGCGGCGTTAAGTTCCGCCACTTAACACGCAAGCCTCCGAATTCGGCGGAAAGTGGGGAACGGAGTGTCTTAACACTAGGTTCCCTCTGCCTACCCTGCTGTGTGCGGGATATAGCGTGAAGCTATTTTTTTTTTTTAAATAATCTTTGGGTTGTAGAAATGAATAAAAATCTCTACAGAAATATTGTTGTTAGTATTACACCAAATTGTATTATTTTTATTTCTGTAACATGACGCGATCTGTGAGGCCACAATGATCCAATTGGTTGTTGAGGTAATGCTTGCATGAGATTGTGAATTGGCTGGAGGAATCTTAATAAGCGAAAAAATTTAGAGGCAGCTGGTACTAGAACGCATGAGCTAGCGGTCAGAGCGCTAGAACAGTTTCCAAGAGGCACGGGTTCGAATCCCGTTGCGTCCTAATTTTAATAAGTATTCTACAAACGTTTCTTAACAACACTTTAGAATATTAAAAAACAGTCAATACTTACCAACATTAACAGCTAGAGAAACATCAAGTCTTGGCGCTCGAACACCAGCATGTTGGGTCACTAACAATGAGTGGAGATATGACCGTACTATGAGAGGCGCCCCCACGCCGGGATGTGAACTCCCAACCTCTTCGTCGTTACTTGATACGTCGCATAGCGTCCATTGGGTACCATTGTTGTCTGTGTAACTGTCTTTGACCTGAAGTTTAGAATGTTTGTTTGGCTTACGCTTTTTCCCCCAATAGCAGGGTTTTTTGACCGAGTGTATTCACTCGCTCAAATAAATTCAAGATAAAATCACAAACAGAGAAAGGAATAAAAGCTGGAAAGTACACGGACCTCGAGTCTGTGGCGACTAAAAAACAAAGATATACAAAATATCATGCAAACTACCAAAACATCATATAATCGAGGCCAGTGGAGGCACAGTGGCACGAACGTGTGACTGTAAACGACTGGTTGTGGGTTCCATTCTCGCTCGAGGAGTGGAAATATTTAATATTTCCATTTCCTTAGCTCCGGTATCAGAGGCAAAACGCGGCATTAAGTGCCGCCACTTAACACGCAATGCCTCCTAAATCGGCGGTGCGTGGGGAATGAAGTGTCTAAATACTAGGTTCCCTCTGCCTATCCTGCTGTGTGCGGGATACAGCGTAAAGCTAGAAAAAAAAAGAAAACAAATTACGAGGTTGTTTTTTAATTCCACTCTACGATTATGAATGAATTACCACATTACTCTGTGTCTTTCACTGATGTAGTACATATTTGAAACGTCATGTCTAAATATGTACGTTTTCAACCAAATTTCGCTTGGCGTTGAATTCTCCAACTTAACAAGAAATATCCAGAATGTGGGCGAAAAGTGAAGAACGAAGTATTTAGACACTATATTCTCTTTGGTTACTCTGCTTTCTACATACTACCAGTAGTATTTTTTTCAAAATATCAAAAAATAATTATTCCTGTATTTACTTTTAGATTATAATAACACTCCCAAAGCCCACTACATACTCAAACCGCCACTAACCTCGATCCATCCATAGCCCTCCCCACAGGGATGGTCCTGGTTGGGCACGAGCACGGCGCGCTCGAAGGCGGCGGACAGCGTGTGTCCGAGGGGCGCGAGCGCGCGCGTGGCGAGCGTGGCGCGCGGCGGCGGCGCGCCGGGGAAGTTGGCCGCCGTCAGCCGCCCGCGAGTGGACGCGGCTAGTTGTATTGTGTGCGAGATGTTTATGTGCCATTCTGGAATATAAAAGAAATATTTAGCGTAAATCTACATCGTTCCATCTGTCGTAATATAAAAAACGATAAAAATATAAATTTAAAGTATTTTAAATTTTATTCCTCCACTCTGGTCACTTTCCACACTCTCAACTTACAGTTAAAAAACTTTCTAACTTGCGCTACTACAGCTTTTACAAAATTATGCTACACATCAGATGCTTCAAACAGAGACATTATAAATTAAATGCAAGGTCGAGAGCAACTTGAGAAAAAAACATCTTAACATTTTTAAAGTGTTACGTATATAAGTACTTAAGATATGAAAATAAAAAAAACATAAGCCCAGATTGCTAATAAGAATTTCAATGTAGCTGGATGATGTGCACATGTTTCAGCGATTAGAGCATTTCGACAGTTGTCAAGAGTTTATTTTTTTTATACAACACCTTATAAAACGATTAATACTTTTTATACATTTTTCAAAAAAAAATCAAAGTACACCTTCCCCACTTACCAGTTTGAAAATGAGCATAAAAACCCAATCCTGTTACATTCTCACCGGTCTTCACCCTCAGCCTCATTACATCAGACTTAGACACAAAAAGGCTATTTGTTAATATTTTCGAGCTTAGAAACGGTCGTATTGGTTCACTCTCCGTATCAACTTGTATCTCTATGTAGCTGTCATCTGGTATGATGTCCGATACGTTGATGGGAACACCGTTTTGAAACATTCCGTAGCCGAAGTCGAAGAAGCTAATGTTTAGAAATACGCGTTTTCCTGTTGGAATGAATGGTATATAAGTATTGTGTCAGTTTATTTGTAATTATTAATGTTGTTTCTTATAAATAATATACGTGAATATTTGCAAAAAATTTAAATGTTACTATAAACTTTTTCAGCAGTATTTATAATTAGACATACAATAATTTAATATTATTAACAATGCAATCACACAAACTTCCAATGTACAATAGGCATACCTATGTCCAAATAGCTAAAGTTTGTCTAATGTGTATTAAGTTTAATTTCGGCTTTAACTTTCTCACAGGGGCCAGTAGTGGTGCAGTGGCATGAACGCGTGACTGTAAACGACTGACTGTGGGTTCGATTTCCACTGGTTGAGTAGAAATATTTAATTATCCTTTGCTTTGGTATCAGAAGGCAAAAGTGCGGCGTTAAATTCCGCCACTTAACATGCAATGCCTCCGAATTCGGCGGTGCGCGGGGAACGGAGTGTGTTAACACTAGGTTCCCTCTGCCTACCCTGCTGTGCACGGGATATAGCGAGAAGCTAAAAAAAAATAGTTGATACATTGCACGTTGTATAGCTTAACTTAATGCCTTTTTTGAGTGCAAAGAGCGCCAAGATAAATCTTACGTACCACAATTGATAAACGAAGATAATTGAAATATAATCATGCCTCCTAGAGGGAATCTAACCCCACCCTTACACCGTTAATCGTACCAATGCACCACTATAGTCATATATTATAAATGGGAAAGTCTGTCTGTTTGTCTGTCACGCTTTCACGGCTAATCTGCTGGAACCGAAAGTAGTAAAAGTGTCTGGGTCTAACATAGGCTACTTAGTTTTTCAAAAATCTACCTCTAAAGGATTGAAATAGGGGATGAAAGTTTATATCTAAACCAAATCTAAACCACTTGACCAATTGTAATGACTTTTGGCATAAATATAGTTGATAATCTAAACTTAAACATAGGCTACTTTATTTTATAAAAATGCGCCCCCGAATGTTGCAACATAACGAAATAGTTCACGCCGCGAGCGGGCCGCTAGTAGCAAATAAAAGGAATAAAAAAACTGTTTTGGGAAAAAACCTTAAAACAAACATACCTGTAGGCGCAAAAATATCGATAGTACAATCCAAATCGGGTAAAAGGAAGTGCGGGTAGTTTGGCGACTGTACTACCCCCTCCTTTGACGTGAACGTTTGCGACGGACATCCGGACAGCTCGACCGCCTTCCAGTTCACCAGAAACCCCGAGCCTTGGGCGCTGGGAATATAAATATTTTATTATTGTTTATATTATTCGTTTTATTTTATGTTTTTTTTTGTTGTATCCAAAATATTTATATGTATATAATTGTGGATATGTTAATATATTATTTCGTGATTTTCGATTCATCTTTATAAAATTATGCGGAAAGAATGTATAAAACTTTGCATGGCAAAATTTTATTTATTTTCTCGCAACGGATATAGATAACAAGGTTATTAACATCTCTGTGCAGAGATTTTTACAAATTTCTGCCACTAAAAGAACATAATTAACATTTTTAAAGTGTAATTTACACATTTAGGAAATTGAAAACATATAAAAATTTAGAAAACATATAAAAATTTGAACTTAACAGAGAAACTCAACTTAGAAACTTACACAAGTCGATTTATATTAAAATTGTTTAATGTTATTTATTTCTGCACATACTTGTAGTCCGAATGAAAATGCAGTATAGCTTCGTCCCCTGTCGCCACCCATCTGGTCTCTCCGACTGATCCACAGTACCTGGACGATTTTGTACTTGTTTTACGATCTCGCAACTGAAATAACAATAGAAATTAACAGTTTTTTTGGGTAAATCATAACAATTTTTCAATATTGATATCATATTATGTATAATTGTAGTAGATTCGTAATTCATAAATGGGAGTTTTGACACATTTCCATTATAATAACAGTTAAAAGAGTTTCTGAGGCCTTATAAATTAAATGTTCTCTAGCGGTAGTTTTTCTCTATCTTAATTAATGAATATCATATATTATACCAAACAGAAATTGAAATGTTTCATTTTTACCCGCGACGGAACGGCGACTGTATATGTATTTAGGGTGAGAGGTTGTTTGTTTGTTTGTTTGTGCAAATTATTATAAAATGTTTTTTCTCTGGATATTCGGACATTTAAAAAAACCTGCTAGAATACATTAGTATACGAATGTTAATTTCGCCACCTTCAACAACGTTGTGTTAGCTCAGTTGGAAGAACTGTTGCTGTTTATGATTACTTTTTAATTTTTAATGATTATCCACGGTTCGATCCTGACATCCAGACTATTTTCATTTCTTTTTTGTTTCATTTGTTTTGTTTTAATTTATTAGATTTTTTACATTTTATTATTATAATCATTATTTCAAAATAACGATTTCGCGAAAGAAATATCGAGAAGAGCTCGGTCACCGGATATTTATGTATTAAATAACGAAACCCAACGTCATGCTTTGCATTACCAGAGAGAAGAAACAAAAATAAATCACACAGAATAAGTCCCCCGCGTAATCGATCAAACAATATTAATGCAAGCCTTAATGCAATAAAAGCCTTTATTTGTCTTCTTAACATTATTGGAAATACAACATATATACATACCTCAATAAAATCGTAGAGACAATCGTTTTGATACTCCAAATCAATCGTTTGAAACACAAACACAAGTCTAGTGTCTGGGGGACCTTTCACATGCACCCAGTAGTCTAAGTCGTTGTCATATATGCCTGGATAGTTTGGACTTTTTAGCACGCCTGAAAATAAATAACAAATAAAAAATATAAATATGTAAAAATATTTATTGGGAACAAAATTATTCTACACATTAACAAGGTGTACGACGACAACTGCAAAAGTTATAAATTGGTAATAAGTGTCAATATTTAAGTACTAGAAATACATATAAAAAAAATAAAAATAAACATTATTAATATGAGTTTATTTTAAACGTATATAAATGTGTTTATTCATTTAATGCATAGGTTAGCGGTTACAGCGCTTGGACCTTTT
This sequence comes from Dryas iulia moderata, assembly GCA_019049465.1. Classification (NCBI taxonomy): domain Eukaryota; kingdom Metazoa; phylum Arthropoda; class Insecta; order Lepidoptera; family Nymphalidae; genus Dryas; species Dryas iulia. The sequence continues at coordinate 1,594,304 of CM032426.1, forward strand.
CCAGGAGGTGCGACTTCAAATCCTGTTGAGTTAAATTTTTTATACATTTTATAAAAAAAGTACAGATTACAAGTCTTAGGACAGCACTATTATATAAGGTTTCAATTTGTTTATAATCTGAAGTATGCAATAACTAGAAGATACTTCGTATCGATATAAATTATGTCAACATTTCATTTTCGATGCTTATTATTAAAAATGTAGGTTTAATTTTTTTCACGCTTCTTCACACAAAGCAGGGTAGTCAAAGAGACATACACCTAGTAAAATAGTATTCCGACCTCCAATTTTCATTTACATTGGAGACGTGTTGAGCGGCGGAGTTCAACGCCATGCTTTCTATTAAGTAATAAGAACAATTAGTTTTCGTAACAATTTCCTGATTACTTTTTTTCTGCTTCACGCTGTATCCCACACAGCAGGGTAGTTAGAGGGAACCTAGGGTTAAGACACTCCGTTTCCCACGCACCGCCGAAATGGAGGCATTGCGTGTTAAGTGGCGGAACTTAACTCTGTGCTTTGCCTCGACACTTACCATTTGGTCTGATTACTTACCAATTATAATCTATTATAGATTTTTACATACAAGATAAGTATAAGCAGCTTTACGTCTTGTCCCGCATAGTAAGGTAGTTAGAAAGTACTTAGTGTCAAGACACTCTGTTCACCACTTTCCACTCGTAATCAAGACATTACGTGTTCAGTGGCGGAACTTAACGCTGTGATTTGTCTTAGATGGCAAGCCGAACAAATGAAAATTAAATATAATCATAAATATAAGCTTTACCACTACTTTCACAATTTTGACTTATCTTTTAACAATGTATATTCAAAATATTTTCCGATACTTAGTACTAAATAAATTTGCTCACCGGAACTCCCTTCAACAGTGGTATTTCTCAACACGTGTTCGGAAACAAGTCGTCTCTTGCACACGTAGCCGCCGGTGGCTGAGCACTTGTGCATTGTCCAGTATAAGCCGCTTGGCTGCGATGGCACTGGAGATGTTTTCCACTGCGAAACAAATATTGTAAGAGCTTTATTATTTAGTTTGTGGCATCGTAGATTGGTTGTGGGTTCAATTCATACTTCATGATTGATGATCAATCACCAAATCAAATTGATCGCGAATGATCATAATTTAATTATTTTTATGTTTCACGCTCGTAAGTCAGATAAAGTGCGGCATTTATTAATGTATTTATTTATTTAAGGACAATCTACAGTTTTATAATATAACAGATACATAAAATAAGTACATTGTATTTTTTTACTTCATTGAAATAATTACAAAATTTAAAAATATGTGAAGTAAAGAATGAAATATTGAAAATATGAGTTAAATTATTGTTATATGTAATGTTATTAGATTTTTATATTTTCAATATAAATAATTTATTATTATTATCGATTAAAGTCTCGGGTTCAAAAGAACCCGGTCCTTTGGAAGGCTTGCGTGGGGACACAGGTCCAACACGTAGAGGCCCCTTAGAGATAATAAAATGTTTTACTGTGACGCATCAGCCGGGATCCATCTCTGAGTAACCATAGGTAATTGCTCAGAGATGGTCACCGGTTAATGCATAGAAACTATGAAAAATGTGGAAAACTAAACTGGGGCTATGGAATGGACTTTGGATGGACTGAATACTGGGCTATTTTATGAGACTACCGGACGTCCGCCATTTCAACAGGCTCAAATTAAATGGTTGACGGACGGTGACTAGCCTCCCACCAGATGGGCCCCCACAAAGCGGCGTAGTGCCTCGGCCGCAACGCTGGCGTGGTCGGCTAAGGGTGTAGAGAGGTGTGCACCGGTTTCAAAATCACGAGCGAGCTCGAGAGCGGGTTTCCCCGCTATTACGCAGATTGAGCCGAGCATATAGCTCTTGTGCTCCACTCTGCCAGCCAACAAAGGCAAGCCAGAGGCGGGGGATAAATATCAATTCCTCTCTGGAGGTCTCAGGTCCGTGGGGTCGCCACTCCCCAACAGCCCGCCACAAGCTGCCCTGCGGGTTTATTATTATAATTATTATAACTAATATAAAAAAAAACTTACTTGCACACCCAAGCACGATTCATCGTTTTCCTCGGTATCATTATACGGTGGCCACGCGTGGTAGTCCATGGTGGTACCATCAACCCAGCTGAGCTCAGTATTCTCGTCTAACCGACCCCCCAACCAGTATACGGAGCCTGCGCTGTAGTCACTGCTCTGACGAATACCTGTCACTACAAAACGTTCCTCTTCTGGCGTGTGGACGGAGGATAGATGCATGTTGAGTCCTTCGCAAACCTGGAAAATGGGTATTTATTTAGTATTTTTTTTTGTTTTTAAAGTATATTTAAAAAAAATGAGATGTCAATGTATTTTAGACTCATAAGTCATTCGGAGTTATGTTGTTTTATTAGCTTCATCCTTTTTAGCAAGGTACGCAGAGAGAATTTAATGTCAATTATTTTTTTACGCAACGAGCGTGAAGTCGAGTCAGTGAGACGTCAACATATTGCTTTTTTTAAATCAATCGCAAGTCAAGATTACCCTTTTTTGGTAGCTAATCAAAGAAAAAAGTCTCTTCGACTAATTTCTTTAGTTTATATTACATGTTATGTGTGCATTTTAATACCGGTAAAAGCTTTTTTTTAGCTGGATTAAGCTTCATAATACAATAGGCTCAATGCCCAGTTTAATATTTCCGCTCTTCTTTGTCATGTTTTACACACATCGTCTCGAATTCGGACAGAGAGTGGAAAACGGAGTGTCTTGACACTAGATTAACTCTGAGCCTGCTGTGTGCGAAAAGGAAAAGACTCTGAGGCTAAAAAAGAAATAAAAATTGAACGCAGCTGGATTCGAACACATCCCACACAAAAATAATCAATATTTTTTATTTTTTTAAAAGATTTTCTTATCGTATGTTGTAGTGATGAAAACTTTAACTAAAACCAACCTTAAATTATAAGATTCCAATATCAAAGAACGAATAAGCTCTACCATTATTCTACGTGTCGATAGAAATATGCTTCGATATTCCAAAGAATTTCAATGTAAATGGAAAACGCTAGCTTATGATGAAACGATGCTTTATTTATGACTCTATCTTTTGTACTGCTTGGATATTGATTTAGAATATTTCAGTCTAGTCTAGTCATTATTTTACTGTATAATATCTATAGGTATATCATCACTCCTTCGATCTAAAGTACAGCAATTTAAATAAATGTAAAAACGTTTTTGACGTAAAAATATATATTTAACAATTTTAGTAAACGATTTATACAAGTGTTATATATACACTTTGAACGCGGCGGCATTCCCCCCATCATGTTTTAGGAACTGTCCACGCGTCTGCGTCAAGGAAACCCTTTCCCGATTGTTTATTGAATAATCTCTGATTAGAAATTTGTAATAATCTAATCTCTCTACAGAAATGCTAACAAAAAGTTGTAAGAGGCCTATAAGAAAAAAAAAGAACGGACGGTTTTTACACTATGTTCTCTGTACTCTGTTGTGTAAGAAAAAGTATAAAGCTGCTTTTTAATATATATTTTTTGTCACGATATACGCCACACACAGCAGGCAGAGGGAACCTATTGTTAAGACACTCTATGGCTGGAGGCATTGTTAAGTGGTGAGGATAGCGAAGAAAATGAAGTGGGAATCGAACCCATAAAATTTAAAGTGGGAATCAAACCCATAAAATTTCGAGTGGAAATCGAATCCGCAACCAGTCACGTTTACAGTCGTTTACACTTTATTCCACTTTTTTTAATTAGAATACATATACAACTAATCAATCTCATCAACTAAATCCCACCATTGTTATCAACTAGCACACAGCACAAAGGAAAACCAGAAACTTTCCACACAAAAGATATTTAAGTGTGTCGTTTTATCTGAATAAAGAATATCGCATACAATACGTTAGTAAGACACAGTTGTCTGCGTAGTTTTATCTCGCGAGAGCGTACTTCTATAAAATGTTTTCATCGGGATGCTGGGAGCTGTGGGGACCAAGTAGTTTTGTTATTCGTGTGGGAATCCGCTTTAGATCATTTCTTTACTATATTGTAATGGAAAGCTTATATTTTATTTATGTTTTGATATATATATTTTTTTCAGCTTCACGCTGTATCCCGCAAACAGCAGGGTAGGCAGAGAGAACCTAGTGTTAAGATAATCCTTTCCCCACTTTCCGGCGAATTCGGAGGCATTGCGTGTTAAGTGGTGGAACTTAACGCCGCGCTTTACCTCGACACCAGAGCGAAGAAATAGGAAATATTCAATATTTCTACTCCTCGAGTGGGAATCGAACCCACAACCAGTCGTTTACAGTCACACGTTCGTGCCACTGCGCCACGACTGGCCCCTTTTAATACTTTTTATTTCATATTTTTATATAAATGATAACTTTTCCATAATTTAATTTCTCCGCTCTGTTGTGTAAGACATAGTACAGCGTTGAGCTCCGCCAATGTTTCAAGCTTGGGCAGAAAACGATGAATCGAACTGCCTTTCTCTGCGAGAATAAAAGTGAGGCTGCCTTTTTGTATGTTTTTAATATCATCTAGTTACGTTTTGAGTTATTTTTCTTTTTTTGCTCAAAAGTTGTAACTTCGTTTGCGTAAATTATAAAATAACAAATCTTCATTTTCCAAGGAGCCTACTTGCCAAATAAGCAAGCAGAAGTTTTATACACCTGTATAAATTGTAACACCATGTGTATATTAATATAACAATAGTATAACAATTGGTTCGATTCCCACTTGGGGGAATGGTTTCATTTTAATTATTTTCATTGATCCGCTCTGGTAGGAAGGCAAAGCGCGTTAAGTTTCGCAACATTCAATGTCGCGATTTAAAGCGGAAAGTGGAGAACTAAGTGTCATAACACTAGGTTCTTTTTCACCTCTTACGTGGGAAAAAGCGTAAAACTGCAAAAGAATATATAACATATACCATCTATCTATATACATCTATAGAATATAGAACTCAAAACACTAGATTTTCCCTAATGTATTCTATGAAAAATTTCTAATATTCTGAAAATATATATTGTGACTTTCAACTGTTTAAAAGTACCTACAACGTTTTGAAAGTTTCCTTTGAAAGAACTCGCTAGAGATTCATTTTGAAATATGTATGTCTTATATATAAAGTAGAAATCATAGCAAGGAAAATCCTTTGTACAAAATATTTTTTATTAAATTCAATGACATTACTGCTAAGAACCAATTATGATATCATCTAGGCCACCGTAGCGCAGTGGATCAGTGTCTGACTGTAAACGCGATAGTTGTGTATTCGATTCCACACGCGGGGGAATGGTTATAGTTAAATTTTCATTTCTTCGCTCTGATACCTAAGATAAAGGACGGCGTTGAGTTCCACCACTCAAGACACAATGTCTCCATTCCGGGTGGAAAGTGGAGGTCAAAGTGTCCTGACACTAGGTAGCCTTCCTACCTAGGTAGATTCCTTTTTTAAATATTTTTCAATTTCCTAATTGAGTTTATAATATTATATCTACTTCAAAATATAAAAAACGTCTTATGAAAACAATAATTGCGTCCAATAAACAAAAAATAAAGATATATATCGTTATATATAATATTTTTTCCCCACAAGAAAGCAAAAAAGAGTGTGAGAACAAAATAATAATAAAGCGTAGTCGAGCGTGTGGCAGTCAGAAATTCGGGAAACAACGTCAAAAGTAAATCGAATTACGCTCGTTACATTAATGGACTATATTACGAAGTAATTGGATCATATTTATCGCTTAACAGCTATAATTTTTGGTGGGTTTTGTTGTTAAATATAAATAAGCAGATATTTGTATATTTTTCTTTGAAATAAGAATTTTTAACATGCTTTTCTTTCTGACTACACAGTAAAAAAGACTTTGAAAGATATATACAAAAGATTTTAATTTGAGCTTTTCTGTTATAGAAGGGTATGTAATGAGAACAGTGTCATGACTCTCCGTTTTCCACTTTCTACTTTAGTTTCACGTCGCAAAATAATTTAAATTTAATTATTCCACTGAGTGGGAATCGAACCTACAATAGTATATGCAGACAGATTCTATATCGATGCGTCACGATGACTACAATTTTGATTCACTATAGTAATTTGAACTTGGGGCCAGTCGTGGCGCAGTGGCACAAGCGTGTGACTGTAAACGACTGGTTGTGGGTTCGATTCCCACTCGAGGGGTGGAAATATTTAATATTTTCGTTTCCTTCGCTCTGGTGTCGGGGCAAAGCGCTACTTAAGACGCAAAGCTTCCAAATTCGGCGGAAAATAGGGAATAGAGTGTCTTAACACTAGGCCTGCCTACCCAGTTCTGAGCGGGATATAGCGTGAAGCTAAAAAAAAGTAAATTACGAGGAAATAAAACCTGCAACAAATCGCGTTTATAATCGTAACCTGTGTATCTTGCCCACGACAGCTATATATGTATGTATATTTAATTATTTTGAAACAAGGATGGATAACATCTTCTACATCAAACTGAGGCAGTAGCTTAGTTAAGATGAACTTAATGAAATAATATACATGCTTCATTCAGAAGTTAGTAAGTAGGAAATAATATTTAATTAATATTTACTTTTCATATTAAATGATTGTTTCTTAACCAAAAGAAACAATAATCATGTATGTGACAATAGTGTAGAAGGGCTAACCTGTTTCGCGGTAGTCCACGACGCCTGAGGGTACCCCGAGAAAAGATAGCAGTAGCCGTTGAACAAAATCTGCTTCACGTCCATACAAGATTGCGCTGTTGAAGAAAAAAATAAAAATAAATTAGTATAATAATATAAAGTATAAGAAATATGTTTAAATAATGCTCTCAAAATTCGACATGGTAACTATGAAAACTTGAAAAGCGATTGTTACGCAGTGAAACAGCGTCTTACTGTAAACGTGACTGGTTGTGGGTTCTGTTCCCGTTCGGTGGAATGATCACAATATCATATTAACTTCTCCGCTTTTGTAAATAAGCGCGCAACACATTTTCATTGTACTTAACTTACTAAGGAAATTTATATTAAATTATCAATTTCAGTCCAAAAGACTTGACATTGAGTTCTCTCTGACTTTCCTTTCTGTAGAAAAAGGTATAAAACGAAAAAAGAACGCACATTAACTGTTTGATTCCGCAAGATGCTGGTTTAACCATCTACCTTCCATTTTTTACACAAAATTTTCAGTAAATATCTCGTTAATTCACTCTCTTTGCCCAATAAAAAAATATTATATACACAAGGAGTGGCCAGTCGTGGCCCAGTGGCACAAGAGTGTGACTGTAAACGACTGGTTGTGGGTTCGATTCCCACTCGAGGAGTGGAAATTATATTTCCATTTTCTTCGCTCTGGTGTCGAGGTAAAGCGCGGCGTTAAGTTCCGCCACTTAACACGCAAGCCTCCGAATTCGGCGGAAAGTGGGGAACGGAGTGTCTTAACACTAGGTTCCCTCTGCCTACCCTGCTGTGTGCGGGATATAGCGTGAAGCTATTTAATTTTAATTTAATTTAAAGGAAGTATGCTTTTCATTACGTTTGAGAATCTTATGAAAAAAATCCGAATCTATTTTATGATTTAAGACAACATTAAAACCAAATGTTGATTCTTGAAGCCCGCTCCCACTCGAGAGCACTAAAAACGTTTCCTCATGAATAATGTGACCACGCTTTGTGCTACAAAGGGATATTGAAATGAAAGTTTTTGTGACTATTAAAAAATAAGAATGAGAATTGAGGCTAGTCGTGGCGAAGGGGCGCATACTGTAAACGCGACTGGTTGTGGGTACAATTTCAACTCGAGGGGTGGAAATATTTAATATTTCCATTTCCATTTTCTTCGCTCTGGCGTCGAGGACAAACGGGGTGTTGAATTCAGCCACCTAACAAGGTATGTGGCCAGTCGTGACCCAGTGGCACAAGCGTGTGACTGTAAACGACTGGTTGTGGGCTCGATTCCCACTCGAGGAGTGGATATTATATTTCCATCAAGGTATTCCTTCTAAATTCGGCGGAAAGTGGAACACAGGGACTGTCTTAATACACCTAGTATTCTCCCTATCTCTTACTAAACTTAGGTTAATTTTGTCTACCTTGCTGTGTGTGGAATACAGCATCAAAATAAAACAAAGAATCTGTATGGACAAAGAACTCTTGTTTAAATATAGTTATGAGTATGGTACCTTTTTTGCAGTACTTAACGAAAGGACTAAAGTCATGTTTTATATGTGAAAGAAGGATGAAAAAATATACTAGATAATTCCTTAACCTTCACGTTTTATTTAGCTTAGCGGGGTTGGTAGAGAAAGGGAATAATATTTCACTGCTTGTTCAATAAGACTTTCGTGGTGCAAAATATACATAAATTTTTATATAAATATTAAAACAAATAGCGATTATAAAATTTTAATCGGACAAACTTCTATGTACGTTTTGGTTTTTCATGCAATATTTATTGCAAAAAGTATAGATGAGCGATTTCTTTTGTTTTTTTTTTTAAAAAAATTTTCCTTAATTGTCAAATTACATGTATTTTATAATACTGCAAACTGCTATTTTAATTTAATTAGAGGTAAACTGTAATACTTGCATCAGGTTCATAATTCACAAAAAATCATTCATCATTTTCTATATTCAAACATTTTTAAAGTGCTATTCATATGCTTAGGATATTAAAAGCGGCTATAATATGACAATTATCTACCAGTAAGAGAGCGCTTGATAGTTTAAAAGACGATTTCCACAATTTTATTCTTTTTAGCTTCACGCTATATCCCGCACACAGCAGGGTAGGCAGAGGGAACCTAGTGTTAAGACACTCCGTTCCCCACTTTTCCGCCGAATTCAGAGGCATTGCGCGTTAAGTGGGGGAACTTAACGCCGCGCTTTACTTCGAAACCAGAGCGAAGAAAATGGAAATATTAAATAATTCCACTCCTCGAGTGGGAATCGAACTCACAACCAGTCGTTTACAGCCACACGCTTGGGCCACTGGGCCACGACTGGCCACAATTTTAATCTTTACGAAAAAATGAGTCACATTAATCCTTAAACTAGATGCATTCTATAATACTGCAGACTGCTGTTTTGGTTTAATTAGAGGCAAACTGCAATAGTTGCATCGAGCACATAATTCACATAGTTCGAAGGAAAAGTTAATTATGGAGTTCGAAGTTTGTACATCGATCGCGCCAACACTTTGTCTTTGTCGATCTCGTGTATGCTTTGATTTAGAAATGCAATTCACTTGCCGTTATTAGATTGAAGCCTTGATTAAATTAACATAATCTATATTACGTTATAATACATATATTATATCATAATTATATCACGGGCCAGTTGTGGCGCAGTGGCACTAATGTGTGACTGCAAACGACTGGTTTTGGGTTCGATTCCCACTCGAAGAGTGGAAATATTTAATATTTAAATTTCCTTCGCTCTGGTATCAGAGGCAAAGCGCGGCATTAGGCTCCGCCACTTAACACGCAATGCCTCCGAATTCGGCGAAAAGTGGGGAACGGAGTGTCTTGACACTAGAGTTTGCATCATAACCCTGCTATTTTATGGAGTGCATGATGTTTGTAAATCATATCTTAGCACATTTTTTTATATTGATTAGATTTAATTAAGAATCGAACGTCTTAATTCTGACAAGCTCGATTTTCAAGCTATTATTTCTTACTCTAGCTTACTCTACTTACCTACGCAATATCTCAATTTCGGGCAAAAATTGACAATTAACAACCTTACGCTTTTCCCTACTTATAGGTAAATGAAACCTACCTTTAAACACCCGCAGCTTCCTTTTAAGTTTTGAGACAAAGCATATGGAGTAGCGGAACACAACGCCGTTTTATTTTTTACCAAGTAAAGAGAAAGTCAAATTAACTTAAATAAAATATATTAAAAGAAATATAATATTGATAGAAATATTAATAAATATGTAATAGATATAAGTTACATTTAATATTTAAGAGATTAGATTAATATTGAAAAACTAAAGGTAACTGGACTCCCTTATGGTATATTTTATTAACTTAGTTAAATCTTACTTAGTTTTAAGCTCTGATATTGTGAAAGGAAAAAGGAATTTAAAGGAAACACATAAAAAAAAATTAAAAAGGTACAGACCTTATGTCAGTAGTGATATAAATCAAATTGTAAAAAAAATATTAACTTAAATAAATCGCAAACGAGAATTGAACCTACAACTATCGCCTTCACAGTCAGACATTATCATACTACGCCACGGTGACCTCATTATTAATAACAACATACAAAATATAAGGGTAATTAATAAAGTCTCAAATAAAACAAGAATCATGGTATTATTACTTATGAATAAAGCGTTCTGCGGACGAGGCGCCTTTCATACGTCTTTCAAACAAGCACATCCAAGCATTAACTCAATGTAACTTACTATAATAGCTATACGATATTTATAAAGGCTGATGTTTTAGAAATATGCCAAGAAGATGCAATGGCTGACTTAGAAAATGTAAATATGTTTATATATTGAATGAATATTATATTGTGGCCAGTCGTGGCCCAGTGGCACAAGCGTGTGACTGTAAACGACTGGTTGTGGGTTCGATTCCCACTCGAGGAGTGGAAATTATATTTCCATTTTCTTCGCTCTGGTATCGAGGTAAAGCGCGACGTTAAGTTCCGCCACTTATTCCGAATTCGGCGGAAAGTGGGGAACGGAGTGTCTTAACACTAGGTCCCCTCTGCTTAAAAAAAGAAAACATATTATATTGACTGTACGAAGCAGACATTATAATCATTATATTTTCTTTTTGAACTTTTTGGAACTCTGTGTGTAACGAATTATATATTCGTAAAGATCTCTAATTGATTGAAATGTAAAAATGCTTAAAATTATTCTTCAATCATAACTACTACTTCTAACAGAATAGGCAGGGAGAACCTAGTGTTAAGACAATCCATTATCTCCTCTTGCAGCTCGAATTCGTATCCATTATTCCATGCTGTAGGTTTCGATGGTTATGTCATATATTTTCATAAAAAGTTATGTAAAAATAGAGTCATACGCTTTTCCCGCGGAGCAAGTAGCTAGTGTCAAGCAACTTAGTTGTCCAATTTACATGTGAAATTAGAACTTTAACGCCGCCCATTATCTTAGGTAGCAGAGCAGATAAATGAAAAGTAATTAAAACATAACTATGTTCCAGAGTGGGACTTGAGTTCACAATCTATAGAATTTATAGCCAAAAATAATGACGATATCCGAAAATTGAAATAAGGCGTAAAAGCAACATAATAAGCCAACATTTATTCCTCATACGATCGCATGAATATCACATGCCGTATAAAAGTTATTGACTCCGCATGCAACTTGCGAAAGTTATTACTGTTCGATATTGCATCGGCGAAGATAAACATAAGGCGGTATGTCTATAATATAAATATGGAAATAATATTGCCTTGTTTTTGCCTGAGGCCTGGTGATAATATGAGTTTCTCGTATATCGTGAATAATGTCATTTTTTTAGCTTCACGCTGTATCCCGCATACAGCAAGGTAGGCAGAGGGAACCTAGTGTATGAGGGAACACTCCGTTCCCCACTTTCCGCCAAATTTGGAGGAACGGAAGGCGGAACTTAACGGCGCGCTTTGCCTCGACACCAGAACCTCGTTTCTTTGAACAAATAAACGTTCCTCCGAGTGGAAATTGAACACACAACCGATTGAATTTACTACCTCCAGTCCTACTTCACCATAATAGCCAAAAATAATGTTTTTTTGGCGGAACTTAACGCCGCATTTTGCCTCCACACCAGAGCGAATGAAATGGAAAAATTAAATATTTCCACTCCTCGAGTGGGAATCGAACCCACAACCAGTTTACACGCTACTACAACGCTTTACAGTCACACTTTATGCCTCTGCGCCTCGGCTGGCACCAAATAATGATGAAAAATCAAAACTAAGATATTCTTTATTTAATGTAAATGATATATGCTTGTATTAGTACTTTCGAAATGTCAATTAACATAAGAAGTTTTCAAGTTAGTTAGCAACACAAAATTAAATAAGTGAACTTTCATTGTTTTTCAGTTTTTTCTTGTAAAGCTTTTGTATATGAATCAGCTGGTTGTTAAAAGGTGGTCAAAAGATTTTTTTATTTGCCACGGATTTTTTGTACCAGTGCCCATCGCGTTGCAGAGAAAGGAGTTCAGAGCAGTGGGACTTGTGACCCCAGTGTGGGCTCAACCGGACTTCTCTCTACCTAACGAATATATTAAATAAACATTCTTCATAAGAAATAAATTATATCTTAAAAAAATAATTCAAGCCCATTTAAAATTTCGGCATCATTTGTCAACTCAAAATAGGTTATGATACGAAAAATCTTGAGTCACAGAGCAATATAATATAAAACGGGTCGCAGTTAATGGCCCGTAGATATTTACTGATCTGTCGATGACGCGTGAACGCTCTTTAGGTGATATTTCAATCAGTGTAAATTGGGATATGGCATGGAAAATAAGGCAATGCTTATTTTTAATAGATACTAATAAAAAAATGTTTATAAATCGTATAAAACTTTGAGGATAGCGAGACTCGAATGTAAGCCTCTTGGATGCGTTTTTTGTGCGTTTTCTAAAAAAAGAATGTCATGTCTTAAGTACTTATTACTAACTTCTACTGCTACACGTACAGTACGTATTTATTCAAAGTGAAAGTCAAAGTCAAATAATTTTATTCAAAATAAGAAGTTACAAGCTTCATTTTTTGAACGTCAAATAGTTTATCACCGGTTCACTAAATTAACTCAGACCTGAGAAGAACCGGCGCAAGAAACTCAGCGGGACTTCTTTTTTTTTTGAAGTGATTATTATATACAGATTTATTGCACACAATGATACTTTTGAAGTAGCCTGGAGCGAGCATTTCGTTCCCAAGGCGTGTTATCATTTATAAAATCTTGAATTTGGTAATAACCACACAAACGTCTCTTCACAACTTTTTTAAATTGTGATATAGAAAAATCTTGGACGTTTTCTGGGATCCTATTGTAAAAGCGTATACACTGTCCCATGAATGAATTATTGACTCGATGCAATCGAGTCACAGGTGTAATCAGTTTATGCTTATTTCTAATATTAATATTATGTGTGTCGCCAATTTTTGTAAAATCCTTAATATTTTTCTTAACATACTTCATAAGAAATAACAGTAATATGAACCATTGTGACACAAACCACGTAAGTATGAGGACCCCCGGACTGAGGGGGGCGTGTATAAAGAGGTTACTTTACTTATATTTTATTTAATTAGTTATCATTTCATATTCATTTTATGCAAATTGTCTATTAATAATACAATAAACTTACCAAGAAAATCTTATTAATTTACAAATATGCATCTTACCAATCATGAATGTCACAAAACTATAATATTTCTATTCCTTTGCACTTTAAATAATAATTTTAATAATTAAATATATGCTTCCTTGTGTTTAATTTATATTATTTGCTATTTAATATCCATAACTTTGTAAGCGTCCTTTTTATTGCGTCATCCTCCCGCCAAGCCCCTTCCTTTTTTCTGCCAATATAACATTTATAAAAATATTAATTACTTTTTTTATTTATTTAAAAATATTAATTAAAATAATATTTTATACTATTATTAATTTAATTTAAATTATTCAATGTAAAAAGATTTTATAATCCTACCTTTATTTATGTATAGTACGGATTATTACAATATAAATATTTTAACTGTGCCAATGACATTTGGTTTGAAAATCCTCGGTCCGTGCCGTGGTAAAAAGAGGTTTCCTGTATCCATACTTATATTATAAATGAGAAAGTCTGTGTGTTTGTCTGTCACGCTTTCACGGCTAATCTACTGGTCCTATTTGAATGAAATTTGGCATAAAAGTAGTAAAAGTGACTGGGTCTAACATAGGCTACTTATTTTTTCAAAAATCAACCTCTAAAGGGTTGAAATATGAGATGAATGTTTATGTGAAAAATCTAAACCGCTTGACCAATTGTAATTAATTTTGGCATAAAAATAGTTGATAGTCTAAGCTTAAACATAGGATACTTTATGTTTTAAAAATGCGCCCCCGCGGTTTGCAATGTAACAATATAGATCACGCGGCGGAGCCGAGAGCGGCGCCGGTAGTGTATTAATAAATGCAGATAAAAAAGTATCCTTTGGACACGCATAAAGGCGAAATATTGTTAACTTGGAGAAAAAAAATCGATAAAAATTTAGTTAAAGAGAATCCTGTAACATGATTAAATATTTTTTTATGTAATATTTCGTAATTTATGTAACTAAAAGAATTCATAATGTTTATTAGAATGTGTAATTTTATACAAATGTGTTTCTATGTCTATTTGAAATTGTATTCATTTGAAAATTGACTTAAACCTTAGTTTGCATTAAGATGAAAGCCAAAAACGTTTGAAATAGCTCAAGGGCAGACCTTCCCCCGTAACTGTTCAGCTTATTTATCTACATAGTAAAAAGAGGTCAAACGTCGCGTCGCCTCGGTATGAAAAATGACGATTTGTCACTGCGGTTAGGTTATGAATTGAGTACGATAACGATTTGGTGAATTAGGGGAGAAATTTTCAAGGATTCCAGGAAATAAAAGAGAGGAAAAGAGAGAAAAAGGAAAAAAATGACAATATTTTAACATTTTTAAAGCGTTGCTCACACAACTAGGATATTTTTTTATAGAAAACTTTAAAAAAACGAACGTACCAGGATTCGAACCCGCGCTCTTTGTAAGTCATTTAAGATTGGAACGTGATAGACGGTTTTCAAGAAGAACAGGCTTAAATCCCGCTGCGTTCAAATATTTCTGCGTTTTATATTAACGTTTTTCATATCCTAAACTATGTAAACACTGTAAAAATATTAAAATACATAAGTCCTATATAATAAACTTTATATAAACAAAAGACGATTTAATCTTCTTTCTCCCTCACAATTTAATAATAAAATTGAAGCAAACGCCAAAATCAAAACGGAAATAGAATAGCATTTTCAAAGTAAATACGTTGAGCACAACAAGCCACCGTCTTACGCATTATCATAATAACATGAATGTAAATAATCTTGTTCTGGGAATAACTGGGGTTGTTGGATTACAGGATTTTGACGAAGACGGATGGGATTAGAGACCGTTGTGGTAAAGTGAGATAGCGTCTGTTGACGACTGGTCGTGGGTTCGATTCTCACTCGAAGGAATGGTGACAAAGTAGGGCTTGGGTGTCTTAAAGTGCAATTTCTCGAATTTAGGTGGAATGTAGAGAATGGAGTGTTATAACACTAGGTTTATTTTGAATACGCTGCCATATGGTATCCTATATAGTAGCATAAGCGTAAAGTTGGGAAAATAGGATTTTCAAGATGAGTGGTTATTTTGTAATGTTCAATTCTGATTCTGTATGTCTGTCTGTACAGTAACTTTGAATAAAAAACCTGAAGAAATATAATAATCAATTGTCAGGGAAAAATGTTATTAAATTAAAGCATGATGTCAAACAGCGTTTACCACAATACAACGATTAACGTATTAGTTTGGTAAGTGAAACTGAAAAATAAATTGACTTTTGCCCGGATTCTTTCTATCAATCATAACTATCATTATGTGTAAGTATAAAACATTTCAGAACTAATGTTTTCTTTAATACTTAAAAAGAATTGGTATCTTTAAGGGCACAAGTGATAAGTAAAGAATCACTTGAGATAACATTGAGTGTCATCGAATGGAGGGTTGTAGAATTCTACGATTGTCATATTTTCACATACTTTTCTTTTAACATTATGCTTTTTCCCCATAGTAGGGTAAGCAGAGAGAGCGTAGTGTCAAGACACTTCACATTCCACTTCACACCCGAATTCAAGAGTTTAATGTTCAGGGGCGAGATTCAATACAGCGCTTTTTCTTGTCACTCGAGTGCAGAAAGGAATATATTTAAAATATAACCATTCCCCTGAGTAAAAATCGACCCCACATCCATCACATATACTTCATCAGACTTCTAAAATAACCTAAGTTATATAAAAAAATCAAAAATTGCAATTCACAAGAACTTCTTCAAACATAGTCAGTCAGATTCAGAAAAAAATATATTAAAAGGAAAAACCTCGCTCATTACCTCTATTCATAAGGCAGATCGAAAGAATTCCCATCAAATG
Source organism: Dryas iulia moderata (assembly GCA_019049465.1). NCBI lineage: Eukaryota > Metazoa > Arthropoda > Insecta > Lepidoptera > Nymphalidae > Dryas > Dryas iulia. Next base: position 1,610,522 of record CM032426.1, read on the forward strand.
AATTTCAACGTGTACTCCAATTTAGTTTTAAATCTGAATCAGTTATTAAATAACTCGAGAAGCGCTGTGAATAGTCGGGAGATTGCTGTAATACTTGACATTGAACAGTTGTAATTTTTTTAACGTTTTTAATGAGACTAGAGAAGAAGTATCTAGGCAAAGGCCTCGGATATTCTTTTTGATTGTTTTTTTTATGATTTGTAATAAAATTTTCAACTTTTCTTCAATCTGTTTTCCGCATTGCAGGAAAACATTGCAGGATAGGCAGAGCACCTAGTGTTCAGACACTCCGTTCCAGACTTACCTCTAAAATTCGAGACACTATTTTTGGGTGACGAAAATTAACGCTACGCTTTACCATACTAGAAAATGAAAAGTGAAAATAATTTAAAAACAATCAGAATGATTGTCTTTGAACAATGCCCTAGTGATAATCGAACCCGTTACTAAAAGTGAGAAGATCTCCCACTGCGACACGATAGAATGTGAAATATGAATAAACGTATATCCATACTTATATTATAGATGCGAAAGTCTGTCTGTTTGTCTGTCACGCTTTCACGGGTAATCTACCGGTCGATCGATATATGTATGTCGATTTGGATGAAATTTAGAATAAAAGTAGTAAAAGTTACTGTGTCTAATATACGCTACTTATTTTTACAACATTCTACCTCTAAAGGGTTGAAATAGGGGATGAAAGTTTATATAAAAATCTAAACCGCTGACCGATTGTAACAAGTTTTAGCATATATATAGTTGATAATCTAAGCTTAAACATAGGCTACTTTATTTTTTAAAAATCTACCCCCAAGGGTTCCGCAGAGCGGGCCGCTAGCATCAAATAAATAAAGATTTTCCCGAATAGAATTTGATTCTACAAACATAGCGTGTTCACAATGCCAATTTGAGTCAATGGCGGAACTGTACTGACTTAATAAAATCATTTTTAAATCAATTATTATTAAAAGGTTTACTTTTATACGTTAACGTGGGCGGAGAGAATTTAGTGTTAAGACACTTCGTTCTTTATTTTAGAGACATTGTTATCTAAGCATATTTTTTTTAGCTTCACGCTGTATTCCGCACACAGCAGGGTAGGCAGAGGGAACCTAGTGTTAAGACACTCCGCTCCCCACTTTCCGCCGAATTCGGAGGCTTGCGTGTTAAGTGGCGCAACTTAACGCCGCGGTTTACCTCGACATTAGAGCGAAGAAAATGGAAATATAATAACGCAACCTAACTACATATTATAACAATGAGGATAAAACAGAAACAAATTATTAGTATGTAAATTATTTAAATTCAGTCTATAATTTAGTCATTAGTCTAGACATATTAATCACAGCATTAATAGACTATTAAGTTGTATATACAGTCATTTGTATTATGGCGAGCTGTTGCATGTATTGCATAAGCGTTGGGTTATTTAAAAATTTTTTAGTAGCTTCACGCGTTTCCTGCATAAAAGGGTAAGTAGAGATTCTAGTGTCACGACACTCCGTTTTCCACTTTCCGCCCAAAATCGAGACATTACGTGTTAAGTGGCGGAACTTAACGCCGCGCTTTGTGTTAGGTTCTAGAGTGGAGAAATGATTTTTTTTTAAATTCGTCATTTTTCGATCGTCGGTTTACAGTCAGACTGAATGAAATAAGGCATTTTAGTTTTTTTTTTAAATTCTATAGTTAGATATACTAAAAAAGTCTAAAGAAATTATAAGGCTTTGCTTGATTGATACAAAATATTTTTTCCAGCTTCATATTTTAGCTGAGAGGCTTAGTGTCAACTAATTCTGTTTTCCACTTGAATTTGAAAGATACAAACACTCCTGACCTTACTCTCGGGGGAAAATGGAAATAATTCAAATAGTAGTCTCTCCCTAGGCCAGTAAGGGCCAGTCGTGGCCCAGTGGCACAAGCGTGTGACTTTAAACGACTGGTTGTGGATTCGATCCCCATTTGTGGAGTGGAAATATTTAAAATTTCCATTTACTTCGCTCTGGTACTGCGGCAAAGCGTGGCGTTAAGTTCCGCCACTCAACACGCAATGCCTCCAAAATTCGGCGGAAAGTGGGTAACGGAGTGTCTTAACACTAGGTTCCCTCTGCCTACCCTGCTGTGTGCGGGATACAGCGTGAAGCTAAATAAAGAAAAAAAAATCTCTCCCTCAAGTGAGAATCGAACCCACAACCACATTTACCGTCATTCACTGTATCACCGCACCACGATATCCAATAACAATAAATCGAACAAAACGAATATTAATTTCCCCATCATGAAGCGTCATTAAAAATTAAAAGAAATACAAAAAAAAAGTTAATTAAAAGTCTTTATACATCGATCGGGCGTACGATATTCCACTTTCCACTGCGAGTTTGAATTACTTGTTGAAACTGTATGTACTCGTACATACACATACTCGTACAACGATGCTATGTTATGTGTTGTTTTATGTTTCACTACACTCGTTAGTTTAACCTACAAAAGTTTGTTCGCAAAATGGCGTGAATTCATTTTAAAATGGTTTTCGGTTGTTCTAAAAAACAGGTTGACCGCGTGGGGGCCAGTCGTGGCGCAGTAGCACGACGTGTGTCTGTAAAGCGACTGGTTGTGGGTTCGATTTCCACTCGAGGAGTGGAAATATTTAATACTTCCATTTCCTTCGCACTGGTGTCGGCAAAACGCGGCGTTAAGTTCCGCTACTTAACACGCAACGCCTACGAATTCAGCGGAAAGTGGGGAACGGAGTGTTTTAACACTAGGTTCCCTCTGCCTAGCCTGCTGTGTGCGGGATACAGATGAAACTATAAAAAAATAAATAGATCACTCCATTCTCCAATTTTTACTTAAATTCGGGATTACGTGTTGAGTATGAGCTTGGATGTCGAGTAAATTAAAATCTTATGTACCTATATACTAAAAGTCTAAATTACGGTCATTTTTAAGAAGTTCCACGTAAAAATTAAAATTTGTCAAGTAAACGGTAAAAATTCCAATTGTTTGTTTTCCGTTGGGCTGTAGAAGTTACAATAGTATCGAATTTTGCTATTTCAAAGGTATCATTGTCAATATATAATTGTATAATATCTGTAAATGCTGGACTGGAAAAAATAAAAAAAAAATGTCCCGCTGAGTTTCTCCGTCTGAGTTCAAAAAATATTTTGTTGCCGAAACTACTGATAATATTACGAAAGCCAAAATTTGACGTGTATATTCCTTGTAAGTTGTATGGGTGCATTTATAAAAATCGAAGGTAGGATTTTTGGAACATTCAACGACAACGGGAAAAACGGGATTCTAGTTAACAAATGTAACAATTAAAACTAAGATAAGATAAAAATAGATAGTAGTGCAAGGGTCATACAGTCCAAGCGTACAAAGTTACTATAAATTTTATAAATAAACATTCACTCAAGGGAAATTAGAACTCTTAACCGCAACCAGACATTACAAATAGAAAACAATATTGTTGTTAACTTATTATCTAATACTGTTAATTAATTAACATAATGTTATTTTTATTTTAATAATAGAGCCATCGTAAATAAAATGGCTGTGGGTTCGATTCCCACTTGGGGAATGATTAGCTTCACGCTGTATCCCGCACACAGCAGGGTAGGCAGAGGGAACCTAGTGTTATGACACTCCGCTCCCCATTTTCCGCCGTATTTAGGAGGCATTGCGTGTTAAGTGGCGGAGCTTAACGCCGCGCTTTGCCTTGGTACCAGAACAAAGAAAATGGAAATATTATAAATTTCCAATACTGGAGTGGGAATCGAACCTACAACCAGTCGTTTAAAGTCACACGTTTGTGCCACTGCGCCACGACTGGCCCCAACGAATAAATAATTAGGTATATTTAAATTTTATTTTTTTTGCTACGGTATCTAAGATAAAGCGCGGTGTTGAGCTCTGCCAATCAACATGCAATGTCTCAATTTCAATTGGTAAGTCGAGGCCGGACTACCTCGATATACGGGAGAAGGGGTGAAGCTGCTTTTTTCATATTTTAATAAGATTTAATGTACTTTCTTTCTGCAATATACCATATATTGTAATTTGTGACAACTTGATTGGTTTTTTGTCAATGAATAAAACTTTTAAAATATACTATAAACAATATATATATAGCATGTTTCGATTATAAAATAAATAAAAATACGTCATACCTACGGTTATTTTAAATTGAAAAACTGATTTGGATGAAATCTAATGGCTGGAAAAAATAGATTCAAGTATATACCACCTCTATGAGTATGTACTATTTTTATACAAAAAGAACTATTTCATTCATTTTATTTAAAAATAAAAAAAAACATTTATATTAAAATTTCAGGTTTCTAGCATAAGAATTCAATTAACGTACTACGTTGATCAGAAAGTTTACTTTTTATTCATATAAATGTATCAAATTCAACGATTACTTTTGTTAACACTATGTGGCACAGTGTAAAAGCTAACTAAGTCCAACTGTAAACGGAATTGGATATATATTCGATTCCTACTCGGGGAAATAATTATATTTCAATTATTAGGTAAGTGGAGAATGGAGCATCATGGCACTAAATTCTTTTGTTTACTTTGCTAGCGGGATGAAGTGTGAAGGTATGATGAGTTAAGCTTATCTTAACATGGCCGAAACTGATACACACATATTTTTTACACGTTACGTGACGTCACACGTATAGCAAGATAGATAGATAGATAAAAATTCTTTATTGCACAGATACATAAAAAGAAAATAAACCATATAGTAACAAAAATAGCTCAGATAAGTAATTGAACAGATAAGCAAGGTAATCAGAGCATATAAGACACTCCATTCTCCACTTTCCACCTGAATTTTTAACTTTATGTGTTGAGTGGCGGCGTTCAGCGTCATTTAGGCCTTGTCACCACAGTGGAAAAATGAAGATAACTTATTATGATCATTTTTCCAAATGAGAATTAAGCCTAAAACCCATCGCAATTACAGCGAGGTGCGATTGCAGATTTTAAGTATTAATAATAGGTAATTTACTTAACAATATATAATCATATCAACTATCTCAAGACGTAGCTTAAAATGGAACCTAATTATTTTTCGCTATCGTATAATTATTCCATATAAATTAACGCGCTCGCTAGCGCTTATCGAGTCCATACTACAGCTTTGTTCCAAGTAGTATAACAAAGTTTATGAGAGAAGCAAATTAAAGCAGCATTGTAAGGTGTAGTTCCCAGTTGGTGTGTAGTGGACGCGACTTCCGGCGCTCTATTGAAAAGTTGACGGAACCAGAACTACGGCAAGTTGGAATTGAAAAACATTGTTCTTCACGATACTTTGACATTAAAAGATTTTTTTTTTTTTGTTTTAACTATATATTGTGTTGAAATTTTACTAATTTTAGAGAGAAAATTATTATTTTGGGGCTGTCGTGACGTAGTGAGGCAGCGTCTAACTGTAAGCGCGAATCGTGGGTTCGATTCTCACTTGAGGGTATGATTATTTACATTTTCATATCGTCGCTCTGGTACGTATGACAAAAGGTGTGGTTGAGTTCCGCCACTTAACACGCTATATCTTGATTACCGGCCTAAAGTGGAGAACGGAGTGTCTTAACACTAACTCCACTTTGACTATCTCGTTGTGCGGGAAAAGCGTGAAACTGAAAAAAATATGTATTTAAATGTTGTGAAAAAAAATATGTATAAATGTTAGCACGCCGAATCACTATAGGTAGAAAACGATACAAAAATGCTTTAAAAAAAAGAACCCGCTTGAAGTTATTTTTCGGTTAGCCTGGTCTTCCTGGCAAAGACTTTACGATCGTGCTATGAAAATAATACAACATTGGAAACGTATAAAGATTCTTATATATAGATAGATCTCTTACCTTTTTGACTATACAACTTTCGACTACACTAAAAACTTTTTGACTATACTAAAAAAATTCTTGAAAAAAATAGTCTAAGCTTAAATTTTGGGTCTTCACATATTCGAAATTTCATCAAAATCGGGTCAATAGATTAACCTTGAAAGCACACAGACAGATAGACAGACTTTCGTATTTGTAATATTAGTATGGATATATATAGAGGTAGCCACTAACTAATTACATATTAGATCTCAATTTAGAACCTCAGATCCTCAATAAATATTCCAGCTTTGTTCATATCGTGTAATAAGTTAGTTGAATATGAAACCGTTTTATCGGATTATTCGACCAATCGGTTAAAGCAGTAATATTGTTATTAGAAGCTTTGAACAAATTTAGGTCGATTTGTGTAAGCTGCGAGGGAAATTATGAATATACAATCGCTTAATTGGTGGATGAGACTGAAAAAGTTTATTGATTTAGACACCATATTATGGATAATAATAGATTAACGTGGATAATGGAGTGTCTCAACAGTAAGTTCTCTCTGACTATCTTGCTATGCAGAAAAAAGTGTCAAGCAAAATGAATGTATGAAAAAAAATATACTTAAAAGCCTATCTCTTCAACGTAATGTCTTTTCAATTCTTACTGATATTTAAGTAAAAAAAAACGTAAGAACTTAATGAAAGACATTGTAATATACTTTCAATCCGAAAGCGAGACATTGCCTATTAAAAAAACTACACGTTGGTACCGTACATTACCAGAGAGCAGAAAATCGAATACCGGAATCATTTGAACATCTCCTGAGCAAGTATAGAACCTTCAACCAATCGCGTTTATAAATAGATATTCTCCTTTGCTACGCATTTGCCTCACTCTTTACTTTTTTAATAATATTTTTTTTCAGCTTCTCGCTTTTTCCCGTATAGCCTATAGGATAGTCATAGAATCTAGTATAATAAAACTTTTTTTTTATAGCTTCACGCTGTATCCCTTGCGGGGTAGTCAGAGAGAAAGGAGCGCCAAACGCTACGGTTCCTGCATACTTCGTTACGATACTACCTGCATAAAACTTATTAATAAAAAAAGTAATGAATAAAAAATAATCTAGTATAAATAAAAACAATCCCTTTTCCGTTTTCCCCCGAAAATCGAGACACTGTGTGTTGAATACGGACTCGTACTTGATCTCAGACCGAAACACGAAAACAATTTCCACACAATTCTAAGAAAATAACCTGAAAATCAAATAATAATAATATGAAAAAGAATACTTACTGTCAGTCAAAGTCAATTTAGCTCGATAACCAGCGTAGTGTCGCGAGTGATCCGACCGGAAGCGCAGTTTAAGGGCATTTCCGTGAGACTGGTATCGAAGTAGCTTGAGCTTCCCGCTCCAGTCGCCGCAGAGACGCCTCGCGCGGGTGGAGTGCGTGTCGCGCGACCAGCCCGCGCTGATTGTGTCTGACTCTGGAAGGAGGGTTTCTAGTTCTTCCCATACCTGATGAGGAAAAATTAATATAATTTTAGGTTAATATAGTATAATAATAATAAAAACTCTGTATTGTCCAAAAATTACAGAAATGTTTAACAATTAAACTAAAAAAAGAAATCGTGCAAAGGCGGTCTTATCACTGAAAGTGATCTCTTACAGACAACCTTTTATTCATAGTGTATTTATAAACAGAGATCTTGGTTAGCAGAAAACAGTGCAAAAGACAATTCCAAATAAAAGCAATAACAAACATACTCACAAACATATACTATACATACATACAATAATATATACATACAAACATACATACTTACATACTTATATATGATGTATAAGTTAATTAATAGTAGGTATATGCGAGATCAGATAGGAAAGAGTTCCAGTAAAGACAACTAACTGGTTGTGTGTTCGATTTCTACTTGGAGAATGTTTTATTATTTGAATTCTTGTCCTTTTCTGGTACATAAGATAAAGTGCGGCGTTGAGTTCCACCACTAAATACGCAACGGGTTGAAAAGTGGAAAATGAAGTTTCTTAATACTAGTTTCTCTCTAACTGTTCTGCTATACGGGAAAATGCATAAAGCTGCTAATATAAATAATATAGACGTTATTTCTGTATATTCCTTCGTACCCTTTTCTATAATTTATAATTATCTCAAGCAGTATCATAATTAGTAATTTCCCCTATATGGCTAACAGCTTACATATGTCTTACGAATTAATCATACTACTGAGCTAAGCTTCTGGTATTAATAGACTATAATTTGTTTTTAATTTGAACATGTCCCTTCAAAATAAAAAGCACTGATTTAAGTTTTACCTCGTTTTCTGAAGAAAAGCCATGATGATCGTGTGCGACCCAATCTTCAGCGTACTCTGTTATGTTTTCCAAACCGGTTTCAATAATTTCGAGAAAGTCGTAGCTGCAACTGTTGAAGAAATAGAAAATAATGAAAAAAATGTCCATGTGCTTGTGGTGCAAAATCAGGGGGAAAGTGGAGAACGTAGTGCCTTGACTTTGACATTAGGTTCTCTGCCATTTTTTTTTTGTTTTAGCTTCACGCTTTATCCCGCACACAGCAGGATAGGCAGAGGGAACCTAGTGTTAAGACACCCCGTTCACCACTTTCCGCCGAATTCGGAGGCTTGCGTGTTAAGTGGCGGAACTTAACGCCGCGCTTTACCTCGACACCAGAGCGAAGAAAATGGAAATATAATTTCCACTCCTCGAGTGGGAATCGAACCCACAACCAGTCGTTCACAGTCACACGCATGTGCCACTGGGCCACGACTGACCTCTGCCATTATATGTGGGAAAAAAGTGTTAAACTAAAAAACACAATCAGATAATCCAATATATTTATATTATATCCTTCCCCGCGTTGTTTAAACAAAGCGTAAGACGAAGTTATCACGATATACTTAACAAGCACACCGCAAAATAAATTAAGTTCTCAGTTCTAACATGCACAGTTGCTGCATAATACGGAGATTTCATTTAAATTGTTATGCATGAGGGGTAAAGATTTTAATACAAAGAAGGCAACATTGCACCGACGCGACGCTCTCGTATCGCACTCGGAAAGAATTTTAAAACTTTACGTATAAAATATAATTAGGTATATTTTTACAATTTTTTTAACCTTTACCCTTTTCCTACAAAGTGGGGTTGGAGAGGACCTGGTGTTAAGACACTCCGATCTCCACTTTCCGCCTCAAATCAAGATATTGCGTGTTGAGTAGAGGAACACACGACATGCTTTGTATATGTAAAAGAGCGAATAAATGAAAATTTAAGTATAATCATTCCCCCGAGAGGGAATTAAACCCATAACCACTGCATTTACAGTTAGATACTGCCATCGTGTGTATATTTTTATATATATAAAAGTCTTTACATGTATAGAATGCATTTTTAAGTAAATAAATGATTTATTTTAAACATACAAAATAAATTAGTTATCTACATCTGGTATCACTGGCAACTGTAACTAGTAATTTTTAATATTAATATGACCAATATTAACATTGTACATGCTCAAATGTGTTACGCAACGAAAACGCGATAGATGTGGATTCTATTTCTACTCGCGGAAAAGTTATATTCAAATTGTATTTTTTCTTCGCTTTGGTTACCTAAAACAAAGCGCGACATTGAGTTCTGTCACTTAACACGCAATGCCTTGTATTTGGGTGGAAAATGGAGAAAGGAGTGACATAACACTCGGTTCTTTCTGACTAAAATGAAAAAAATACCCTTTGAAAATAAGAAGAGAAGTCAGATTCTGCCACCTAATCTATATCTATACTAATAAATATATTTAGAGTGCCTGTTTGTCATATGAAAATAACAACTTTTTACTAAATGTCCTACCTATGTATAGAAGATACATATACCAAAATAATATGTTTTGCAATTTTTTGTCTGTCTATCTGTTTATTCCGGCTAAACTTTAAAACGGTTAGACCGATTTTAACCGAATTTTCACTGACAGATAGCTAATTTAATTAGGAGTAACTTAGGGTACTACTTTTGTTAAAGAAGTATATTTTTTTTTAAATTCACGCGGACGAAGTCGCAAGCACAGCAAGTACTTTATAAAAATTTATTACCTCGCTCAGCATGAGTTCAAACAGTTCAACGCAACTAAATTCATATTACCGATGTACTAAATAAAATAGTATACAACTTTGGCAAGAAGTATACTCGTACAAAGAAAATAAACTACTGTTCTTCTTTATAAGCAATAAAAAGTTTTATCTAACCATATTCTTAGTTCAGATGTTTCTAACATTAAAAGAGCTTATATCGTTACTGAACTATTAACGCGAGGAGTAAAAAATCCGTTATTTTCATTTCCTTCGTTCTATGTCGAGGCAAAGCGCAGCGTTAAGTTCCACCACTTAACACACAATGCCTCCGAATTCGACGGAACGGAGTGTCTTATCACTAGATTCTCTTTGCCTACCATGCTATATGCGGGATACAGCGTGAGGTAAAAAAATAATTAATAATAATAATAATAAATACTTTATTGCACACAAAAGCTTACAGGAGTACATAAAATAACAATTGTAAATATTATGTGCAAAAAAAAATTATAATATATTTATAATATTTATATTTCACCGCTCTAGTAGGAAGTTATGATGCGGCGATAAGTTTTGTCACTTAACACTGGTAATTTCAGGTGGAAAGCGGAGTGTCTTGACACTAGGCCCTCTCTGACTACCTTTCTAATTGGGAAATAGCGGATAGCTGCTTTATTTTAGCTTATATCCAAAATGTAGTTCATATAAAGTCCAAAATTTACATATTCTGCAATATTACTTCGTTGTTAAGATGTTCTTGGTTAAGATTAGATGTATGTACCGTACTTACAATGTATTTAGTAAAGTCTATATTGAAACCAATATCGGGTCCACTTACGTCTAGTTTGTCCCACCTGTATACACTACCTTTGCAGTATTTGTTTATATATTAATAAGTAAAGAAGACACTTTAAATTTGTTTTTGAAGAAAGTTATGCGGATGACGAAGTAAACTTTATATGAAGAAAAAGTTATTTTTTATATAATGCATTAAAAATACATTAAGTTAATAGATTTTATATCTTCATTTTCTTTGCTGTGGTGTCGACTTAAAAAGCTGCGTTAAGTTCCGCCACTTAACACAAAATTCGGCAGAAAGTGGTGAACCGAGTGTTTTAACCCTTGGTGCCCTCTGCCTACATTGCTGTGTGCGCGATAAAGTGTGAAGCTAAAAACATATATAAAAATATTACAATAAATAATACACAAACTTCCATATGTTTAGTGTACTGAAATTGTTACAAAAACATGTAGTTTTTAAAAATAAACGAATATTTAGGAATAGTAAGAAGGTACTGATAATACGTACAGTAGTATGTTAACAAATCATATATCGCTCCTTCAATTGAAAAGTACCGTAAAGCAAAAAGGAAAAATGTATTATAAAACGTTTCAACTATGAAAAGACAAATATAACGTCTTATATTTTTACCCGCGACGGAACGGCGACTGTATATGTGTTTGAGGTGAGAGGTTGTTTGTTTGTTTGTTTGTTTGTTTGTTTGTGTGTTTGTGCAAATTACTATGTCAATTATTTGCAAAACTATAAGTCCGATTTTGATACGGTTTTCTATGATAGGTTAAGGTTCAATTGGCGTATATTCTTAGATATGTCTTATTGCCTTAACTCACCAGGGGGCGCTGCAGTAAGCATTTTACGTGAAAACGAATGTTTTCAATTATCTCAAAAAATAATAGTCTGATTTCAATAGATTTTCAGTGATAGATTCAGGTTTAATTGGTGGATGTTCTTGGATATGTTTTATCGTGTCAAACCACCAGGGGGCGCTGCAGTAAGCATTTGTTTGTACTTTTTTTGTATTTATTTGTCTAAAACCGAAACTATTGCTCCGATTGAAAAGAGTTTTCATAAAAAGATTCATCTTTGCTTGATGCATATTTTAAGATTTTTCTTTTTTTGTTACGGGGAAAACTCACCAGGGGGCACAGCAGTAAACATTTGTTTATGCAAATCAAAAACTACTGGTCCGATTTACATGTAACTTTCAAGGATAGGTTCAGGCTTAATTGGTGCATCTTTTTATATATGTGCTACAGTGACCACTCATCAGGGGGCGCTGCAGTAAGCATTTGTTTGTACTTTTTTGTGTAAAACCAAAATTTTTCTTGTATTTGTTTGTCTAAAACCGAAATTACTAATTCGATTAGATAGAGTTTTCAGAACTAGATTCAGCTTTGCTTTGTGCATATTTTAAGATTTTTGTTTTTTGGTTACGGTGAAAATTCACCAGGGGGCGCTGCAGTAAACATTTGTTTATGCAAAGCAAAAACTACTAGTCCGATTTAGATGAAACTTCCAACGATAGGTTCAGGTTCAATTGGTGTTTCTTTTCATATATGCGTTACGGTGACTACTCACCAGGGGGCGCTGCAATAAGTACACTTGTTTGTGCGAAACTAAAACTACGAGTCCGATTTGAATGCAGTTTTCAATGATAGATTCAAGTTTACTTAGTGCATATTTTCATATATGTGTCATGTATGTTTACTTAGTGCATATTTTCATGTATGTGTTAACTCTCTAGGGGGCGCTGCAGTAAGTAGCTGCTTCTATTTTTTTGTGTAAAACCAAAACGACTAGTACGATTGAAAAGAGTTTTCAGTATTAGATTCCGCTTTGCTTATAGCATGTTTTTAAATTTATATTACAGTGACAAGTCACCAGGGGGCGCTGCAGTAAAATATTGTTTGTGCAAAGATAAAATGACGAATTTGATTTGGATGCAGTGTCAATGATAAGTTCAAGTTTAATTACTGCATGTTCTTGGATATGTTTTATCGTGTTAACTCACCAGGGGGCGCTGCAGTAAACATTTGTTTGTAATATTTAATGCAAAGCTACAACTACTAGTGCGATTGCGAGTTTTTAGTATTAGAGTTACCTTTACTTGGTGTAAGTTTTTAGGTATTTTTTTTACGTTATGAACACGCCAGGGGGTGCTGCATTAAACATTTAATTTTGCAAAGCTAAAACTACAAGTCCAATTTGGATGCAGTTATCAAAGATAGGATCAAGCTTAATTAGTGCGTGTTCTCGTATATGTGTCATGGTGACACCTCACCAGGGGGCGCTGCAGTAAGCATTTGCTTTTATTTTTTGTGTGAAACCTATTTAGATGCAGTTTTCTGTGATAGGTTCTGGTTTAATTGCTGCGTGTTTTTATATGCCATATCACGAACTACCACGGGGCGCTCCAGTATAAATTAGTTTGTTCAAAATCAAAACTACTACTGGGTTTTGTGATTTTCACTGATTTGGTTAGATTTAAGTTTCGTGGAAATGTTACAGTGATAATCTGCCAGGCGCTGCAATAAGCATTTGATAACCAGAAAGCATTGGGTTTATAATTTCTTTTGGATTTGCATGAAGATTAATATAAAGTATTTCGATATTATGTAATAATATATAATGTGTATCTATTCACTTTAAAAAGTTTAAAATAAAAAGCAAAATTAAAAATTTTGAAAAAACCCACGACGGTTTAATTGTAATTGAAAAAGGATAAAATAACTGTAAATCCCCCCTAAATGAATATATGTAACGAGATGATGGGGACGACTTCGTCGGGGGCTGCCAGTTGCAATCCCTATTTTAAATATAGTAGCTAACAGTAAAGATTTCGTTTTAAAGTTTTTAAAATACCAGTTATCAAAACTGTAAATTCATATTAATATCTAATTTTTTTGGGAACCTATTTTAACAGCACGAAAACCTATGAGAAGATTTGTGCAAACTTAAAGTAATGACAGCCCCCGACGAAGTCGTCCCCATCATCTCGTTACATATATTCATTTAGGCGGGGGATTTACAGTTATTTTATCCTTTTTCAATTACAATTAAACCGTCGTGGGTTTTTTCAAAATTTTTAATTTTGCTTTTTTTATACTTAAGAAGACACCTAAGAAAGTAAATTAATTACTATAGCAAGGTATCAAGTACCAAAAAGTCTTTAAGTTTTGCCTTTAAATAAAGTATTTATAAAAATTTATTGCTACTAAAAGGCATTTAGAAAAGGTATAAAAATTTGAACGTAGCGAGATTCGAACCCGCGCCTCCTGAATATCGTCCAGGCGTTTAAAAATGTTTAAAAGTTATTGCTACTAGCTCGATGTGAGGATATAAGACAAAGAGATGTGTGAAATGATACTATGTTTTACATGTCTTATTGTTATAATTCCTGGTTCTGATACATTGTTGAAGAAATTACTTCAAGTCTTACTCAGCGATTCCAGGGTAGTGTGGAAATATAACAAGTACATAAACAAAGCAACCGTTACCTTCCAATTCGCATATTTTATCGCAAACTTAAGAAACTTACAATATTTCTTGTAAAAAGTAAATAATTCTTTTAAAGAAAACGTATAAAAATTTGAACGCAGCGGGATTCGAACCCGCGCCTCCTGAATACCGTTCAGGCGCTCTCACCACTGAGCCATGCGTTCTACTATCCGATACGTCGAAATTCTTATACGCTTTATTACAACTTATTTTTGTTGTTAGCATCTCTGTAGAGAGGTTTTCTTAAATGTCTTTTTCAATTTTCCTAAGTGTGGAATAACACTTTAAAAATGTTTAAAAGTAAATAATTCGTATATAGCGGCCATCGAGATGCACGAGAAATTGTCTGACGGTAAAAGGGGATAATTATTGTGGTATTTTTTTCGATTTTGGGACAAAAAGTGGAAAATAGAGACTCCTAACACTAGGTTTCCTGATTACCCTGCGTTACGCGAAAAAGCGTAAAGTTAAAAAAAAAAATAAAAGAAACTTATAATGTTACTTATAAAAAAAAAAATCAAAATATGAAAAATTCTCAGTAATACACACATACATACATCAACAAAATTAGATTATCACACTGCAAAGTAGAATAAAGTTAGTTGAGTAAGTTACACGCGTGCCTCCCTCTGTTTACTTCACGTCCAATAAGAAGAATTTCCAGGGAACGTAGACATATACATTTGCATTTTTCACTTTCAATTTACAAAGTTTGGGGCTGTTTTGTTACGTTTAGATGATATAAAAATAGCTTCACGCTATATCCCGCACACAGCAGGGTAGGCAGAGGGAACCTAGTGTTAAGACACTCCGTTCCTCACTTTCCGCCGAATTTGGAGGCATTGCGTGTTAAGTGGCGGAACTTAACGCCGCGCTTTACCTCGACACCAGAGCGAAGAAAATGGAAATATTAAATATTTCCACTCCTCGAGTGGGAATCGAACCCACAACCAGTCGTTTACAGTCACACGCTTGTGCCACTGGGCCACGACTGGTCACATGATTTTGGTTTAGATGATATAAAAATATGTTTGTGTGTCAATTTCGATAAACTAAGTAAGTTCTAGTGACTTATTTACAATTTCGCTAATTATAGAAAACTTACTTACTATTATAGGCATCTTGCGCTGGAAAATCTCTCCTTTCTTTATGTTTTATTTTATTTATTTTTTAATATTAGCTTCATGCTGTATCCCGCACTCAGCAGGGTACGCAGTGGGAACTTAGTTTTAAGACACTCCGTTCCCCGTTTTCCGCCGAATTCAGAGGTATTGCGTGTTAAGTGGCGGAACTTAACGGCGCGCTTTGCCTCGACTCTAGCGCGAAGGAAATGGAAATATTAAACATTTCCACTCCTCGAGTGGGCATCGAATCCACAATCAGCCGCTTTACAGTCACACTTTGTGCCTCTGCGCCACGAATGGCCCCAGTTTTACATAATTCGTTACTTAATTTCTTTTCTAAAAGTAAGAGTAGTAATCTCTCACTACGTGGTTGTAGTGACATGTGGTAAGATCATCGTGCTATGCAAAATAATAAAATACGAAGAAAAACTTTGACTACCAATATTCAAGCTTTTATTATTTTATTATTACGATTTTCTAGGTGGAATGATTCAATTTAATATTTATTTGCTAGTAAGACATAGCGCGGTGTTGAGTTCCGTACCTAATAAGAAATATTTCAAAATCAGCCGAAAAATATAGAATGGAGTGCCTTAACACTACGTTCACTTTCATTGCCTATCATTATAATATCCTATATAGTAACATTTAAAAAATGCATTTTTTTAAGTTTCTGTAACATTTTCTAAGAAAAACCAATAAGAACCTAAACCTGACCTTATATATACAATTAAACCCAACTCAAAATCAAGAATTGAAATAATCCGAAAGCCACAAAAAGAACATAAATTAAAACTTTCACAATACTAAAGTTAGCCAACGTTTTTTGGAAAGTAAGACGACGCAGAAAATTCTTCAATCGCAACCGTTTAAGGCATGACGTTGAAAAAAAGGGGATTCGGAAGCGAGTCTTAGAGATAAAAATCTTTCTTCGGTAAAGATTCGTAGTGGGATGTAATGGTTGCCATTTTTCGTAGACATCTGTGCCCTTGCCGTCTAATGGACGGTGTATCCTGTACGACGAAGCACTAGAAATGATACTATATTTTTCGTCGATTTTTCTTATATTCATGCTTTGAGTTTTGCACGACTTTGAGCGACGGAAAAAAACATATTTCGATTTTGGGCGAAAATTGTTGAATAGAGTGTCTTGTCATTAGATTCTCTCTCACTGCCCTGTTATGTGGGAGAAGGCATGAAGCTGTTTTATATTGAGTTTATCGTGATTCGTGACGTATGTATATATGTATATAGGTTAAGTATGATAGTTTTAGAATTAAATATATAACATGTGAGAATAAAATTGGGGCCATTGTGGCGCAGTGGGATAGCGTCTGACCTAATTCGATTTGATGTGGGTTCAATTACCACTGTGGGGAATATTGATATTTAAATTATTAATATTTATCTTTAACATGTTATGTCTTGATAACGAAATGATATTAAACATTCGTTCGTCAGGGTGCCTTGACACTAGATTCTATTGACTGTTATGATAGTTGGGTACTATACAAGAAAAAGCGTAAAACTACTAAAAGAATAAATATCTAAATATATATATATATATATATATATATATATATATATATATATATATATATATATATATATATATATATATATATATATATAAAAATTAAAAACCCATCCAAAAGACCTAGTCATATCTAGTAAACCCACATATACCTGTGTCATGTTACATTCCCGCCGAGTCACCGATACGTTACGTGATACAGCATTACTATTACTCAACGTTTCCACCATCGTCTGCCAAGAATCGCGGCCAAGTACCTACGACTGAGACTACGAGACTACTTTGTGGCTTGTTTTTAGCTTTTGTGCTTACTTAGTTCTACTTTTTTAATGGCTATTATGAAAAATAGGACGAAATTTATTGTAATCCATGTAAAAATACAAAATACAGAAATGTCTTGATTAAGGGAGGTAAGTGGAGAATGGAGTGTCTAGACATTAGGTTCGCTCTGACTTTTTTACTGTGCAAGAAACAAAAAATAAATATATATTTTTTATATAAAATAATAATAAAAAAGGAATTTATTGTATGCTTACGTCGAAAAAAAATATATTGATTATAAAAAAGTTATATATTCAGCGTCACGCGTTTCTCGCATATCAGCTATGGATAAAATATGAATATTCAAATAATATTTTTTTATTTGTATATACTAAAGCTTATTCAAAAATAGTTGCCCAAATGGGCTATAAACTACCAACAACCAGAGATGATTCTGGATACATAATTCTACTTATATTTTTAATATTTTCAAGCTATACGCCTATCTTGTAAAGAAGGAGGAAAAATAGAAAAAGACATTTATCAAGACTAACAACAAAAATAAGTTGTAATAAAACGTATAAGAATTTCGACGCAGCGGATAGTAGAACGCATATTCAGGAGGCGCGGGTTCGAATCCCGCTGCGTTCAAATTTTTATACGTATTCTTTAAATGTTTTTTTCAATTTTCCTAAGTGTGGAATGACACTTTAAAAATGTTTAAAAGGAGGAAAAATACTTTTTGTATATAGAACCAATTGTTCTGCTTTATAATGAAAATATAGAAAATAGTAGATTGCAGACTACGTATATTATATGATGGATATAATTAAATGCTATATATATAAGTCTGACTTAATTTATGGACAAGAAGTAATATTATTAAACACCATTTATTTCCATATCATTATATGAAAGGGCGTGCTCAGGTGGTTTGGGCACGTCGAGAGGATGAGAGATGGAAGAATGGTAAGAAAGATATATGAAGCAAAGACGAGTGGTAAGAGAGGCAGGGGGAGACCTCGGTTGACCTTCGAAAACACAGTATAGACGATACTGGAGGAAGGTCACGAAAAAAGAATGTGGACCCCCGGAGGGCGTGTATGAAGAGGTTGATGACAGTCGACGAGGCGAACGAAGTATGCAGGGACCGTAACGTTCTCTCTGACTACCCCGCAAGGGATACAGCGGGAAGCTTAAAAAAAATGTATTGATATCATTTGGCTATAAGCAACGTTTTTGGCGTTAAGACCACGAAGGCGAACTATAATTTATAATAAAAAGTATTAGTAGTATTTTCACTTAGCTACTAAGTATAATAGTCAAAAAAGATCCTTTTATATTTAGAGACCTTGTTGTGTAAACAAAAGTATGAAAATAAGAATAAAATACAATAATTAAGTAAAAAACAATCTCACCAACTTTCATCTTACTAAACTTTAAAATCCACATCAAATTATAATAATCTGAGAAATATATTAAGTTTCCCATACTTTAAGTAATTTTTTCGAGGTAAAGCGCGGCGTTAAGTTCCGCCACTTAACACGCAAGCCTCCGAATTCGGCGGAAAGTGGGGAACGGAGTATCTTAACACTAGGTTCCCTCTGCCTACCCTGCTGTGTGCGGGATATAGCGTGAAGCTATAAAAAAAAAAAAAAGTAATTTTTAAGCAAAAAAGCTCAAACATGAAACGCAGTACAGTTCCCTACAAGTTAGCAACTCGCAAAGCTCGCCGTGTAAGGGAACACGCGCTGTATGAATGCTACAATATTTTACTAGAGTAACTCGCTGCGGCTTTAATATTTCAAAAGCGATTTCGACGTTCATTTTTGTACTCGTGTATAATATATTATCTACGTGAAACATTGAATGTGATGAGGTATAACTTATTTATGTTACAATTTTTCTATAATATTTCTAAATTAGAAGTAAACTTATGTAATACTAGCTGTGTCCGTGACTTTGTCCGCGTGGAATTTACCAATAAAGTTGTAAGTAGACCAAGTTACTTGTTATACTTATTATATTAGCTATATGCCAGAGAAATTCTTTTAAAAACTAGTCTACGTATTCCTGAGATTAGCCGCAGCAAACGGACACACAGACGAAAATCGAAAAATTATGTTGCACCAGTCAATTATGTAGTAGGGGCCAGTCGTGGCGCAGTGCCACGAATGTGTGGGTGTAAACGATTGGTTGTGGGTTCGATTCCCACTCGAGGAGTGGAAATATTTCATATTTCTATTTCCTTCGCTCTGGTATCAGAGGCAAAAGCGTGGCGTTAAGTTCCGCCACTCGCCTCATGCCTCAATGCCTCCGAATTCGCCTCAATGCCTCCGAATTCGGCTTAAAGTGGGGAACGGAGTGTCTTAGCACTAAGTTCCCTCTGCCTACCCTGCTGTGTGCAGGATACAGCGTGAAGCTAAAGAAAAATGTTGCAACATATGCATTTAGTAAAAAATGGTTATTTTAAAAATACAAATGGACACTGTGATTTTATTTAGCTGTATAGAAACGTGAGAAAAGAAAGGCTTTTATAATATCTTGTTGAAGTTATTCTGTCATTAATATGCTAGAAGGTATTGATTTCAACCTCTATTTGATTGATAACTTAGTTAAAGCTTACTTAGTTTTAGCTCTGATATTGTTATTGAAAAAAGGAATTTATATATAAAAATAAAAAAGAAGATTATTTTAAAAAAAGGTACAGAACTTATGTCCGTAGTGATATAAATTAAATTGCAAAAAAACCCTCAATTTCCTCTTATTTTCCCTACAAGTAATTAGGATGTATTTAAATATTAATTACGGTTGTATAATTTTTCCTACAATGTTTATACACAAAAAAGTGTAATACATTAAAAATAAATAATAATAGTATTTTTACGAGGTAAAAAAGAAAATATATTAATATGGTGAGTGCTAAGTGGCGGAACTCAATGCTGTGCTTAGTCTTATTAGCGTCTTATTATCACGAAAGCGAAACTAAATAAAATAACCATAACCCCGAGTTGGAATAGAACCCACAACCAATCGCTTTACAGTCACACTTTGTGCCACTGCGCCACGACAGGCCCCAAATATAATTTTATACATCCAAAACTCTCATTAAAATGTCTATATCAAATAATTACATAATTAAAAGTTCTTAATAAAGGTTGGAAGTATCTGCTTGTAATAATAATCATAATTTTACGTTTACTATAAATTTTAAATTAATCTTTGCTTAACATATTATCTTTTATTACAGAATCTAGAGTAAAATCGTACTTCCCACGCTTATACATTTTAAAGGTTAAATAGAGGAATTTATAACTGGAACATTTTCCCTCTTCTTTATAACTGTGCCTTTGTTTTAAATTACAGGTGTATTTTCTTGGAATCAGGTAATTAAAACAGTTAACCAATTTGTATTAAAACCTTGGAGTAAAAAGTTTAAAAGTAAAGAGTTTTATTATGTATTTGATGGCTTAACGATCAACCTCTGTGGTCGTAGGTTCGATGCCCATGAAATATTAATTCTTATCTTCTTCACGCTGTATCCCGCTCACAGCAGCGTACAAGGAACCTAGTGTTAAGACACTTCGTCCCCACTGACCGCAGAATTCTGGAGGCATTGCGTGTTAAGTGGCGGAACTTAGTGCCGCACTTTGCGTCGACACCAGAGCGTAATAAATGCAAATATTAAATATTTCCACTTCTCGAGTAGAAATCGAACCCACAACCAGTCGTTTTACAGTTACACTTTGTGCAACTATCCTACACCACAATAGGCCCCATAAGTAATTATTATTTAAAAAAAAGGTTTAAAAAATACTTTTTCTAAACATGTCTTTTACAATTGTATTCCTAACTAAGTGTGTGAATGACTTTAAAATGTTAAAAGTGATTATTATTTCCTTCCATATAAATATATTTTTTGGCCACATTCGTTTCCTGTTTCCTGTATTCTATAAATTACGCGGAACTTCACTACCCTATATCTGGTTATTCTATTTACGTTGTCTAAAGACGAAGCTTAACGTCATATTTGCTTAACTAAGCTAGGGTAACACGTAGTTCATAGGTGATAAATATAATGTTTTTTAACTAAAAATACAAGTCGAATTGGGTGTCTTGACACTACGTCCTTTCTTACTAACCTGCTAGACGGAAAAAAGCTGCGAAAAATATCGAACTGTAACTCTTTCTGTCCTACGATATAATTCCAAAGGATTTTTAAGAGATTTATTATAGCTTCACGGTGTTTATATAGAGGATGGTCACTGAGATTTATGACAATAAAAGACTCTTTCCTTCACATTCTTTCCAATATCGTTACGAGTTGTAATGGCGGAACTTAAAGCCAAGTTTTGTTTCAGATACACGATGCGTCAAAATGAAAATAATTTAAATATAATCAATTCTCGGCAACGAATCGGAATCGAATCGGCAACCAATAACGTATAGTCAAACGCTTCCCCTCGATAACTTATAATACCAATTTTATTCAAATATCACAGAAATTTATATAAAAATACCATAGCAAATAAAACATAGTGAACAGATGCCCCGATAAGTCCGTCGACTTGCGGACACCGGCGATAGGAGATTTATTACCGCCGGCTCGTATTAACGTAATCTCTTTAAGAATCGATGGCTCTATCACTGAGATGTTGTCCGACTAGTTCCAAGTTTTGATTGATTTTGTAATGAGCTTGCTGAGTCTGGTTTTAACCTACTTTTTGGATAAGTTTAAATCTTTTTTTTGTAGGTGGAGAGAATTTAGTGATAAAATATTCCATTTTCCATTTCTACGTATCACGGCTACATTCGAAATACTGTGGGTAGAGTGTCAGGCCGCCACGTTCTGTCCTAGAGCTCTGCTTGTAACTAGAGGGTAAATATGAATATATTTTTTTTACAGATATAGTAATTTCACCGGGTAGGAATCGACTTCACTAGTATTGCTTTTAGGCAGACGATATCCTAATGTACCCAGGTTGTCACAATTTAAATTTATTATTATTTTCCTAAGTGTTATACATTCTTTTTCTAGTTATAGTGCTATTTATTCATTTTCCTACATGGTCCTTAAGATACAAAAATATTATATTATTATTTTCAAATTTCTGGTTTTACACATTCCTATATATTTTTATTGGATGTAAGGGATATAATCGCGGGGTTGAATTGTAATTTTGTGACTGAGAAAATAATTTAAGAAAAAAATGATTTGCTGAGTTTCTTGAGGCGAGGTCTTGTAAAAAGGTATTAAGTAAGTAAACTGGTGTTCATTTTTTTAAAAATAAAGCTTTAAACTGAAGCCATGTTGTGAATGACGAAAAAATCTTATTTATAGCTGCCCGTAACTTTGCTTGCGAGGACTCAAGGACCCTTCCCACTAAAATACACATTACGCTGAATACTTTTTGTTAAGGTAAACTTTCCTTATATCTTATCATAGCTGGCCTAATATTATGTATATTATATATTTGGTATGTCATATATACAAAAACAATTATACCCTAGGACTTAGGCTTTAGTTTAAAAGCTATACAACAAAATCAATTTCATTCAAATCCGTTCAGTATTTCCGAAGATTTTTATAGTAAAAACACAGTTTTACCTCAATAGAATAAATATAATTATTTGCCAATTTACCCTTATATAAATACTTAAAAAGGCACATCCGCTTACTCGATAAGCTACACAGGCACAAAGTTAAAACCTATCTAGTTTATTTTAACTAAGATTACGTTAGTTAATCCAAAAACATACAGACACTCAGAATTTTGTTTACATACATAAATTGATGGTATAAACCGCGCTTTGACTAGCAAAACGTAATAAGGATAAATGAATTAGGCGAGAGCGTGCCGGCTTACTGCCAGTCAAAGCTAAAGCCCTATTTAATAATAAACAAGCGAACGTTTATAGATGGATGGATTTACTTAGGCTTCATTGAATTTATTAAAAGTTTTATGATATATTCATTCGTGGCCAGTCGTGGTCCAGTGGCACAAGCGTGTGACTGTAAACGAATGGTTGTGGGTTCGATTCCCACTCGAGGAGTGGAAATAATATTTCCATTTTCTTCGCTCTGGTGTCGAGTGCCTGGTGCCACTTAACACGCAAGCCTCCGAATTCGGCGGAAAGTGGGGAACGGACGTGTCTGAACACTAGGTTGCCTCTGCCTACCCTGCTGAGCGGGATACAGCGTGAAGCTTATATTTATTCATGTGATGTGTTTCTGTGGTTTGTTATGGCAAATATGGTGATAATAATTATTATTATATTTTCCTACGAGGTCCTTGTGACACAGTGCGATGGATACGGGTTCGATTTCCGGTCGAGGGAATGATTATATATTATTTTCAGTTCTCCCTTCTGGTACCCAAGGTAGAGCGCAGCGTTAATTTCCGCCACTTAACATGCAACGTCCCCATTTCGGGATAGTAACGAATAGCATCTTGACACTACCTCTTGACTCTACCCTGCGCTACAGGCCTTTCAAGCAACGAACAAGCAGATGTTGGGTTAGTGGAATTAGTATAAGGCACGAACT
The DNA here is from genome assembly GCA_019049465.1 of Dryas iulia moderata. NCBI lineage: Eukaryota > Metazoa > Arthropoda > Insecta > Lepidoptera > Nymphalidae > Dryas > Dryas iulia. The sequence goes on from CM032426.1 coordinate 1,634,241, forward strand.
CGAAGTTACTGGTCGTCAGATCTCGACCTCAGTAATAAATTATTTAAGCAGGGCGAAGGATCATAAAAATCATAACTTAAAATTATTTATTTTGGATATAAAAAACATTTTTAACAAAATATATAACAATTTAAACGCAGCGGGACTTGAACCAGCACCCATTGAAAACCATCCTAGCACTTTCACCGTTACGCCATACGTTTTACGGCCGGCTATGCAGTGCCGCTGCGTTCAAACTATTATACATTTTCTAAAAATATATTTCATATCCCAATGAATGATTTTAATATTTGCTAAACCATTGGGAGTAGACTATTATTCACGTCAAAGGTACAATATTAAAGATGATGCAAGTTAAATGCAAGTTAGATTTAACATTTTAAATTCCTCTAAATTTGTTCCTCTAATTCCAATAGTGTTAGATAACTCGTCTAAGCGTTCCACCCAATTAAGCTAAACAGTTACATTAATTTTCACCGTGGCGCGAATGTATGTATCTTTGGCTTACATTTATCGCCGTGATTTATCATGGTAACGTGGAAAGCTACTCTCTGTTCGAATACATGTTTAATATACATTATTATTATTATTAGCTTCACGCTGTATCCCGCACACAGCAGAGTAGGCAAAGGGAACCTAGTGTTAAGACACTCCGTTCCCCTAGCACCGCCGAATTCGGAGGCATTGCGTGTTAAGTGGCGGAACTTAACGTTGCGCTTTACCTCAGCACGAGGGCGAAGAAAATGGAAATGTTAAATATTTCCACTCCTCGAGTGGGAATCGAACCCACAACCAGTCGTTTACAGTCACACGCTTGTGCCACTAGGCCACGACTGGCCATTCTGGCCGGCCAAATAATATACATTAGGGAGATATATCTTTATGAAGAATATGGGGCCGTCCTGGTGCAATGGAACAATATCTGACTGTAAACGCGATGGTGGTGAGTTCGATTCTCACTCGACTAATGATTATATCCCAATTTTCATTTCTTCGTTCTGGTATTAGAGACAATGCACGATCTTGAGTTTCGTCACACACAATATCTCAATGTTGGTGCATAGTGGAAGACAGAGGATCTGGACACTACCCCAATCCTCTCTGACTATCCCCAAAAGCTTCTTCGCGTTTACAGAAAGTGTTTATTTTCTCCTAAAATTCTCTAAAACATGTATGAAGAATTAAAGAACAGTGACTTTTCCCCAGGATTTTTCAGGCTATAATAGTAAAATACCACTCAATGGAGGTCGAGTTTGCCAACAAAAGGTATGCAATTTGTGCAACTTTCATCACAATATTTCCAATATATTTTAGTAAAGTTTGGCACAAATTTTCACAATATGCAAATTTTATATATTGCACTCTCTATACATTGTTTATATTAAAGCTAAAAGCAGCCCGTATCGTAAAGGGTTATTTCGGTAATACAAAAACATTACGGTCTGATGAATAAGACAAAGCAGCATTGACTTCCGCCACTGAACAGGCAATCTAGACTTTGGCCGGAAATTGAAGAGCAGAGTGCCTTGACACTAGGTTATCTCTGACTACCCTACTACGCGGGAATAGGCGTGAAGTGTACTAGCTACAGTAACTGTAAAATTATGGGGGGACCGTAGAATTACGGTAATCCTTATTATCGTTATTCTACGGCCAAATTTTTATACGTTTTCTTTAAATGTATTTTTCAAACCTTATTACATTTTTTTAGTATTCAGATTCGGTTACGGTTACGGATAGTTTTTTATATCAGATATCCGATAGCTTAGTTTATGGTTACGGCGCTCCATAAAATCCCTCATCAATAAATAAATGAAAATAAATACTAGAAAAGCCATGTAATATAAAGAGAACAATAACAAACACGGAGAAAAAGAACATTAAGTTCCCTCTTTGTATTTTACAAATATAGCCTTTTTATATACATTTAAAGTTCTAACAGTCTGTGGCCAGTCGTGGCCTAGTGGCACAAGCGTGTGACTGTAAACGACTGGTTGTGGGTTCGATTCCCACTCGAGGAGTGGAAATTATATTTCCATTTTCTTCGCTCTGGTGTCGAGGTAAAGCGCGGCGTTAAGTTCCGCCACTTAACACGCAAGCCTTCGAATTCGGCAATAAGTAGGGAACGGAGTGTCGTAACACTAGGTTCCCTCTGCCTACTTTGCTGTGTGCGGGATACAGCGTGAAGCTAAAAATAAAAACAAAAAAGTTCTAAAATAATTTCAAAACATTTCTATTACTATAAGAACCTCACTCCTTCAGCTTAAGTAATAGTATTTAAACTGACAGTTCATAGCGCTACGAGCTACGCCTGTCTGACGTAGCGCTACGTAAATGTAACGTAGACATCACGCCACGTTATGTTGAATGGCCAATGGAGGTTGTTTTATGACGGCTACTTGTTATATTGTTTGCTTGAATTATTTTGTAGTAATGTTATAAGTTAATACTATAAGAGGGTGTGCACTTATGTCCAGTAAACTTATTTACTAATACTTAATACAAGTAACATAACGTGGCGCAGTAGCATAGCATATGATAGTATACTCGATGGTTGTGGTTTCGGTTTCCACTTTGAGGAATGACTAACCGTTAAATTTAAATCATTATATTCGAATCTTAAAGTTAAACACTTCTTTTATTGAATGTCAAAACCAAATTTACCACTTTTACTAAGTTCGCTCACTAAGTTAATCCAAACTCAATGGTAAATACTCAATGGATTTTTTAAGTCGAATGTTATAGTATAAATGTAGTGTCTGGCCATAAGTCTAACAGTTGGAACCTGTATTGCTTGGACAATAACAACACACATATATATATATATATATATATATATATATATATATATATATATATATATATATATATATATATATATATATATATATATATATATATATATATATATCAACAATCTAAGTATAATAAAGTATTTATTATATATTTTTCATTCTTTTACGGATCTTTTACGTATTATTTATTAATTTTGGCCAGGCGTGGCGCAGAGGCACAAAGTGTGCCTGTAAAGCGACTGGTTGAGGGTTCAATTCCCACTTGAGGGTTGGAAATATTTAATATTTACATTTTTTTCGCTCTGGTGCCGAGGTAAAGCGCGGCGTTAAGTTTCGCCACTTAACACTGAATTAACACTTAACGCTGAATTCGGAGGCACTGCGCCTCCGAATTCAGCGGAAAGTGGGGAACGGAGTGTCTTAAAACTAAGTTCCCTCTGCCAATCGTGCTGTGTGCAGGCGTGAAGGAAAAAAAATACCAAAAAAAGACAATCTAAGTATAAAAAAGTACTTAATATATATTTTTCATTCCCGACTCTTACGGATCCTTTACGTATTATTTATTACCCCCAAGCGGTTTGCCTGTAACAGAATCCAGCGACAAGCGTCTTGACGGACTGATAAACGAGACTGTCTTTATCTTAGAAGCTTTTAACATCACAAAGCGAATTTCTAGAGGAATTGACGTGGGATGAATGGAAAAATAAAATGTCTTTTGTAAGATGTAAGTTACTTGTTTACTATGGATTTACCTGTAGTTTGTTAGTAATGGTATTGTTGGAGTTTATATTGTTAGTTGATTTTTTTTAGCTTCACGCTGTATCCTGCATACAGCAGGGTAGGCGGAGGGAATCTAGTGTTAAGACACTCCGTTTCCCACTTTCCGCCGAATTCGGAGGCATTGCGTATTAAGTGGCGGAACCTAACGCCGCGCTTCGCCTCGACACCAGAGATAAAATGGAAATATTAAATATTTCTATTCCTCGATTGAGTATATCGTTAGTAGCTGTAGGTCGAAATTTCACTTAAAGTAATAAAATTTCTTAAGGAATATTTAAATTGAATTAAAGTGAATAAATAAGATAGTCATTGACTGTAATCGCGATAGTTGTAGGTTCAATTCCCACTCTGAAGTATTAAATTTATTAAAATTATTTTCATTTCTTCGCTCTAGTATTTAAAACAAAATATCTAGGCTATATAAAGCAATGCCTAGAATTCAAGTAGAAATACACAGTATTATAATAGCTCGAATTGAAATAGTGATCAATACGCTATTACAAGCTGTTTCGAATCGTCAATTAGCATAAGAATGGTATTGTCAATTACAGGAAGCTCCCACTGGATCGGAAACTAGTTCAGTTGAGAAGTACCGGCGATTGTGGTTTTCAATTACTAGAGGTAGTGTTTCTATATCGGGAAACATAACTTTCTTGGGTCTTGTATAGACGACATTGTTTGGACAATTAACAAGTATTAGAGATAATTTCATAGTAACAAGAGATAATAAAATAATTAATTATTCATTTCTGATATTTGTAAAAGCAGACGATTATAATTCCTGGCCGAGTCGTGGTGCAGAGGCACAAAGTGCGAAAAGTAAGACTGTGAAGCGATGGTTGTGGGTTCGATACCCACTCGAGGAGTGGAAATATTTCATGTTTTCATTTTCTTCGCCTGGTGTCGAGGCTAAGCGCGGCGTTAAGTTCCGCCACATAGCACGCAATGCCTCCAGATTCGGCGGTCAGTGGGGAACGGAGTATCTTAACACTAGGTTCCCTCTACCTACCCTGCTTCGCGGTTGCGTGTTAAGTGGCGGAACTTAACGCCGCGCTTTACCTCGACACCAGAGCGAAGAAAATGGAAATATATTTTCCACTCTTCGAGTGGGAATCAAACCCACTACCATCGTGTTTGCTGCCTCACAATAGCCTCAAATGATATAAAATTAGTCCGAGTATCATCTAAATAAAATATATCCAATAATAACTTGAATCCAACGTAAATAATATACGAGTGACTAATGTACCGCGGTACACCAGTCACGTCCGCGGTCATAATCCATTTGTTTAATACCATCAAATCGCGTAATTTGTACTTCAATTATTACTTGGTCAATTCATGAGAGGTAGCGATTTTCATTAAAATGTATGTATTTTTTTATCTTTATGCTGTATCCTACAAGCAACAGGAAAGGCAGAGGGAACCTAGTGTTAAGACACTTCGTTCCCCACTGTTCGTCACATTCGGAGGAATTGCGTGTTAAGTGGCGGAACTTAACGCCGCGCTTTGCCTCGATACTAGAGCGAAGTAAATGGAAATATTAAATATTTCCACTCCAGGTGTGGGAATTGAACCCACAACCTGTAGTTTATAGTCACACGCTTGTACTACTGCGCCCTGACTGGCTCCTATGATTTTTCGCCTGCATATTAGCGAAGGCAGAGAGAACCTAGTGTCAAGACACTTTGTTTTCCACTTCTTGCTCGAATTTAAAACATTGTGCGTTGGTAGAATTCAACGCTACGCTCTATTTTACCAAGGCCGAGAAATGAAAATAGTTTAAATATAATACCCCTGCTAGTGAAATCTCGTTTACGGTTCTACGCCATTGTGTTACGATGGTTTTTATTAATGTATATATTTTATGTGTACATTGATTTATACGCAGCATAAGTGACCGTTAAGGTAGTGAATCTGCACAAATTTTCATACAAAGTTTCGTCAAATCAAAAAAAGTTAACCTAATGTTTGATCTTACATCGTAAACTATCTTTCTGAGAAATTCATCGAAATCGGTCAAACTTCATATGAACTTTCACGCCCTATTTGAACATCTTAGGGGATGATTTTTGAAAAAAGAATTGAACTTAAATTATTGAATTAAACTTAAAGTTTTTATATATATTGCTGCATGATGTTTTCCTAAACCAAACTTAGTGGTTCCGAAGCCCAAATATCTAAGATGGCGGACTAGTTAGTTTTAGTGCACTCCGACAATGTTAATTTCAAGTTTAAATCAAATATAAGAGCGAAATGTGAACAATTATAATAAGCTAGTTCTGAAAAAGGCTTTTTCCTTTTTAACAGGTAAATTCTATACAATAGTATTTTAGTATATATAATATAATAGCAAATACTTTTCCCTGAGGGTCTCAGGGTGGAGGTAAGGAATTAAACCAGACTTGGTCCATGATGAAAACTCTTTTTCAACTTTAAGTATTATAGTAGCATTAGGATTTGAACTGTGCCTGGTCATGAATTTTCTTCTGTTATTAAGCCATTAAACTATAGAAATATTAAGGAAAAATACATGAAGTAAATAAGAACGAAAATTATTAGCTTGAAAACATAGCTTGAAGGTGTCGTAGCGCAGTGTTACAAAAACTTAGCACGCAATATCTTCGTGATTCGGGCGGATAATGAAGTGTCTAAACACTACGTTCTCTTTGCCCACCTTACCATGTTAGAAAAATCATATAACATAAAAAACGTATAACATTAAAAGACAAGTATACATAACATTATCAAAATTCGCTCACACATTATGAAATGGAGCTCATTTAACAAATGACAATGTAGATTTCCAATGAATTAAAACAAGCTATAATAACACTTATTCCCTTAACGTAGAATACAAAATCGTATGAGCACATCCTATGTATTGTTAGTGCATCCGAATTACTTCATTAGTCCGGGGCGTGCTTGAAAATATTTGAAATCCATTTTGATAGCTATTGCCGTTTATTACTATTTCTAACGTCGATTGTTTCATGGCATGTGTAATTGACGTGTGTAAATTTGGTTTTTGTGTGCGTGTGTGTGTATTTTGTTTCATTTATTGTTTTTCTGTGTTTTATTTAGATTTTCTTTTTATTGTGTAAAAAAATACGGCAGATATATTCTGTTCATGTGTTTTTGATGATCTTAACTTTATTGTTTTTTTTGTGTATGGCAGCAAAATTAGTGTTAAGACACTACGTTCTCCACTTTCCGCCAGAATGTATGATATTACATGTTGAGTGAACAAAAGCAGAACAAAAAGACTAGTCGTGGTGTTGGGGCACGAAGTGTGACGTTTGATTCCCAATCGAATCGAAGTAATATTTAATACTAGCGACCCGCTCGCGGCTTCGCCACGTGAACTACCACTTTCATCCTCTATTGCCTCTTTGGGATTGGCTTTTTTTTGTAAAAGGAGGGTAGTCTATATTTGACTTTCGTCACTAATTATGTTCATGAGAAAATCATCGATACATTTAGTGCAATGTCTATATTATTTGATAACATATAGCGATAACTGTTCTAGTAAGAAAACGTACGAAATCTGCTATCATATGATAGTAGATTTCGTACATATATACCATCTGGTATATAGTATTATAAACCGGTCATAATATCTTAAATAAACTTTACACTTTTTATTTTACAATTGTGTTACTTATTGATATTAAAAAATAACTTTACTTGCAAATAATCAATGCAATTTGACTTTGCCAGTTTATTACTTTTCTGCGGGAACTGTTTTGAATACCAGGGTAATTTTTAAAAAAAGAGAGATATAAGATATAATAATAAGAGCCTATGTTTGACTCAGTAACTATTTTCCTGAGAAAATTTATTCATTTCAGTCAAGGAGTTTAGATCTTTCATTCTCACTATATACTAAACATACATAAGTTTTATCCACTGTTTCAACCTCCTAGGGTTTGATTTTTTATAAAGTAGCCTATATGACCCTGCATCTTCAACAATCTTCTTTACGAATTCCCGTCAAAACATAACAAATAGAAGAGATACAGATTTTTGCATTTTTATAATAATAATTTTAATGAGTGCGGATATGTCTAATACAATGTCAACTATATAATAACAAATGGCGCTACCCGTTGCAGAAAACGTAGTGACATCTGTTGTCATATAGATTATATAAATGTATAGATTATATAAAGTTTTATAGACCGGTCAAATGTATATTTTATAAATGTTATGCATATTTTATTTTATAATTATTTTAATTAGTGATATTGAAACAAATTTAGCTTCACTCGTGAACTATCGACATAATTTGAATGTTTTTTTTTAAATTTTATTTTTCTGCGGGAGTTGTATTGAATACCGGGATGAAAACTATCCCATATGTTGCTCTAACCTCTTAGCTAACTCCATACAAAAAATCATTAAATTCTACCTGGTAGATATCAGTATATAAATAATTTACTTATATCGGTTTTTTATTTTTTCCAAAAAAACTACATGGAAATCCGAGATAAAAACTATCCTATATGTACCTTTGGACTATAAGCTATCACCATACTAAAATTCATTCATTTCTATCCAGTAGTTTTTGCGTGATTGACGAACAAATTAACAGACAGACAGACAGACAGACAGACAGACAGACAGACAAAAATTCTACTGAGTGGATTTTTGGCCTCTGTTATCGATATATTAACGCACCCAATTAAAATTTTTCTGAAATTTTTCATGTACAGAATTGACTTTTCTACTCTTTTATTATATACTAGCGACCCGCTCGCGGCTTCGCCACGTGAACTACCACTTTCATCCTCTATTGCCTCTTTGGGACTGTTTTTTTTTATGAAAGGTGGTAGTCTATGTTTGACCTTGCCTCATTAACTATTTTCCTGAGAAAATTCATTCATTTTAGTCAAGGAGTTCAGATCTTTCATTCTCACTATATACTAAACATACATAAGTTTCATCCACTGTTTCAACCTCGTAGGGATTGATTTTTTAAAAAGTAGCCTATATTTGACCCTGCGTCTTCAACAATCTTCTTTACGAATTCCATCTTAATCGGGCCAGTAGATTACCCGTGAAAACATAACAGATAGAAGAGATACAGATTTTTGCATTTTTATAATAATAATATTAATGAGTACGGATATATCTAGTACAATGTTAACTAATAGCGCTACCCGTTCTAGAAAACATAGTGACATCTGCTGTCATATAGATTATATAAAGTTTTATAGACCGGTCAACTGTATCTTTAATTAATGTTATGCTTATTTTATTTTATAATTATTTAATTTAGTGATATTGCAACAAATTTAGCTTCACTTGTGAACTATCGACATAATTTGAATGTTTTTTTTTTTTAATTTTATTTTTCTGCGAGAAATTTGTTGAATATCAGGATGAAAACTATCCCATATGTTGCTCTACCCTTTAAGCTAACACCATACAAAAATTCATCAATTTCTACCCGGTAGATATCATTATACAAATGAATTACTTATATCGGTTTTTTATTTTTTACAAAAAAACTACATGGAAAACCGGGATAAAAACTATCCTATATGTACCTTTGGACTATAAGCTACCACCATGCTAAATTTCATTCATTTCCATCCAGTACTTTTTGCGTGATTGGCGAACAAATTAACAGACAGACAGACAGACAGACAGACAGACAGACAGACAAAAATTCTACTGAGTGGATTTTTGGCCTCTGTTATCGATATATTAACGCACCCAATTAAAATTTTTCTACTCTTTTATTATATATAGAGATAGAGATTTCCAATTTCTTCACTCTGATGTCGAGGCAAAGTTTCGAATTAAAACGGTAATGAACACGCAATGCCTCCAATAATCGGTAGACATGGAAAACAGAGTGTTTTGACTCTAGGTTCCCTCTGCCTACCCTACTTCGTCCTGTATACAGCGAGAAGCTAAAAAAAGACAGAAAAATGAAAATAAGTTAACTATTTAGTTAATGTGAGGTAATATAATATTTCTGTGAGTCAGATACTGTTCACTTAGAAGGGGCCATGTTTTAAGATTATTAATCTCAAAAAAAAAAATTAAAAACACTACGAACGTATTTAGAAGAGTATTTCGAATGTATTTCGAAGGCTACGTTATATGAAGTTCAAATAAATAGCTGTCTAACGTCATCATTAGTAGTCGAACATGGACCAAATGCAATAATACTTTGTTTTTATTGCCAAGTTGTCGTTATTTTTATTATCTTATTTTGATCAAATGTACATATATTGTCTATGACTAACAAACATTATTTAAAATTAGTTATTGAAATAGTTTACTGGGACTTCAGTAAGTCGAGGTAATTATAATATTTAAGGGCATAGTGAAGCAGTAGGTAAAGTGACCTTTACCTCAATTGGGATAATCAGATATCATTATCCCAAAACAGAGTGACTGCTAATCTTACAATTGTAACTAAAAAAATAAGTAAAATAAAAACAAAACAGTTGAGACTAAACGAAGTATACGCGACTGGTTGCGGGTTCGATTCCCACTCGAGGAATTATAATATTTAATATATCATTTTCTTTGCTTTAGTGTCGAGACAGAGCCAGGCGTTCATTTCCATCACTTAAAAGACCTCTAAAATTCGACAGAAAATGGGGAACGGAGTGTCTTAACACTAGGTTCCCTCTGCCTACCACGCAAAAAAAAGTTTGAAGCTAAAAGAAATACACATAAAATGACAAACAAAATCAGATCAAAACTCTATAACAAGTAAACAAATAAAAAAAACTAATAATATACGAACACCATAATACAATGTTATTTCATACAACAGTATGGTCACGCAATTTCCTTGTACATTTTAATATTTCTCCACTTGCTCCGTGTATGAGATTAGCATAATGTAATGCTGCATTATACTTTACAATGTTATGAAAGATTTAAAGCTAGTTTTATAAGAGCCGATATTAAATAACGATAGTGTAGGTAAAAGTATTTTCAAAGGGAAAATATTAAAAAGTATGGTCATTTTTTCCCGCAAGTATGCAAGGGTAGTCAAACAGAAAGGTTTTTACAAAACTTATAAAAAATTACATGTTCGAATAATATGTTAAAAATAATTAGAGATAATCTAGTGACAATACCTTTCGTTTTTAACTTAACACTCGAAACATTGCTTACTGAGAGGCAGAACTCAACACAGTACTTTGTCGTACTAGAGCAGAAAAGTACAATAAAAATAAAAAAAAAATAGCTTCACGCTATATCCCGCACACAGCAGGGTAGGCAGAGGGAACCTAGTGTTAAGACACTCCGTTCCCCACTTTCCGCCGAATTCGGAGGTTCGCGTGTTAAGTGGCGGAACTTAACGCCGCGCTTTACCTCGACACCAGAGCGAAGAAAATGAAAATATAATTTCCACTCCTCGAGTGGGAATCGAACCCACAACCAGTCGTTTACAGTCACACTCTTGTGCCACTGGGCCACGACTGGCCACAATAAAAGTACAATAATTTAAATATTTTCATTCCTTCGAGACAAAATCGAACTTATGACCAAAGACGATTACAGTTAGACGCTGTCCCACTGAGCCACGATGACCTCTAGCAATAAAGCTATTTAAATAAATAAATAATAATAATGAATTTCCCTCGACCAAATACCAACTGTTTTGAATAAACTCATTTATAACGTCGTTTCTACTTCAAATCTTTGTAACATAATGGCTGTATTTAAATTGTAAAGTGTTTCGTTTACGAGGGAGAACCATTGTTGGGATAATTTCATGGGAAAACTTTGTACTGTTATAGGGTAATAAATTACCGTCATATGTCTAAAGAGTATATTGAAATAGCAATTAAATGTTAATGAATCACCCCGATAAAGTACTTAAGTGAAAAAAGAAATAATTTTATGAATAAATATTATTTTTTTATTCATACTTATTGCGGTTGTTATTTATTTGAACAATGATTTCCATTGAGGGTAAATCGTATTCATTCACTATGAGTATATTAATTAATTATTATTTTCTTTTTCATTTACCTGCTGCGTTTAAATACTTAAAAGTTTGTATATAGTAAGATACTCCTATGTCAATTTTGTGCCTAATATATTTAAGAGAAATTGTACATTCGTCAGCGTTAACGACCACCTCTTGATATTTAAGTAAATAGAAAAGGAAATGATTCTTAATTTTAAATATTACTTCAATCTGAAACCGAACCCACAACCCTAATCAAAGTTTTACTCTTTCCAGCTATAAAGACTCTTAACACTTAAAAATTGTGGCCAGTCGCGGCCCAGTGGCACAAGCGTGTGACTGTAAACGACTGGTTGTGGGTTCGATTCCCATTCGAGGAGTGGAAATTATATTTCCATTTTCTTCGCTCTGGTGTCGAGGTAAAGCGCGGCGTTAAGTTCCGCCACTTAACACGCAAGCCTCCGAATTCGGCGGAAAGTGGGGAACGGAGTGTCTTAACACTAGGTTTCCTCTGCCTACCCTGCTGTGTGCGGGATACAGCGTGAAGCACATTTAAAAATAATCGTTAATTTTCATTTATCCACTATTCTACTGCGCCATGATGGCCTCCTTTTATTATAAGATGAAAAATAAAAAAAAAACGAAAAAGGAGATCACAACTTTAACGTCAAGTGGTACAAGCGTGTGACTGTAAACGACTGGCTGTGGGTTCGATTCCCACTCGAGGATTGGAAATATTTAGTATTTCCATTTCTTCGCCCTGGTATTAGAGGCAAAGCGCGGCGTTAAGTTCCGACACCTAACATGTAATGCCTCCAAATTCAGCGGAAAGTGGGGAACGGAGTGTCTTAACACTAGGTTTCCTCTGCCTACCCTGCTGTAAGCGGGATACAGCGTGAAGCTAAAAAAAAACTTTAACGTCAAATTTCCAATTATCAAGATTGTATCAACATTTGAAAATCCTCGTTCAAATTCATCCATCCTACACATTTAGCTTACGCGAGTCAAATCTAGTTTCCTCTTTGATTGTACGTTGCACGTGTTCAGCATTGTCGAGAGTCGAGCAGACTATGAATATTTAATTAATTATTTTTTTTATTCATGCACCTACGGAGTTTAGTTACGCATATGGTATGGTGATATAAGAAGACTTCTCCCACATTCAACCTATTAAGCGACCTTTTTTAATATATCGGCGCAATTAAACTCCGCACTAACTAAGCAAAAGAAAAAATATATTTTAAAATAAAATTATTTACACCGGATCAATCGCGTATATTTTGTATTCAAAAAACAGAAAATCTATAGTTTCGAAGACTTTACACGTATATAATATGTAAAAACCGCATAAGTAAAAGAACTTATTAAGGAAAATATATCTAATTACAAATATTACCTCAAACAGAAATCGAATCTTCGACTGTAAACCCAATCACACTCAATCTACAAACACTATCAACATTCGAAAATCATAGTTCACTTTCATCTAACCAGTTTTGCCTTTGATTGTACATTGCACGTGTACGCCATTGTCCCTTCAAACTTTGACATGTAGATAATTTGTTTGTGAATCGTACACACGTACCTACCTCGTGTGTACACAATACACACACACACGTATTCACTCGTGTGTACACATTACACATATATTGTGTATACAGTATACACACATATGTGTATGTGTGTATAGCCGTACTATGTGCATACGACTAACGTGCGCCACTTCATGAATAGTTTATTAACTTTGTTCTGGTACAGTTTGGTTTAATTAAATTTTGTTTAATTTAAATGGTAATGCTATGATTATATTATATTTTATATGTTAAAGCGTTATTTTACTTGGGGTTATGAGATTAATGTAATTTTTTAACGTAATTTTTTTGTGGAAACGGAGTGTCCTGACACTAAGTTCTCTATAATATTTCCATTGAATGTAGAAAATGAAAACTGTGTTTAGAAATTTGAATATAGCAGGATTCGATTCTATGCTCTTTAAAATGTTATTGTTATTACAAACTCCCATAGAATTATGAGAGTTGAGATTTCTAGCTACAAGCGCAAACTAATACTTGAATTTGGTCTTGTGATTAGGGTATAATTTTATATTTTTGAACTATTGTCACGTAATGACTATAGCCACTGCTTACTTTACCTGTTTAAACAGAATACTTTTAGTATACTTGTATAGTATACCCATTAACTTTTGCACGATGAAAAGCAACCGTTGCTTGACCAATATAATAACCGTATATTTTAACTTCAAATTTCAGTCTAAAAGAACCAAACACTGTGCCTACGTATTATATAATTAATATCACCAAATATCACTGATACTACTGATACTTGGCACCTAGAAACAAATGGATATTCGATATGATATATAGTGAATTAATAAAGTATTATATATTATGTAATTAGTCACCATCCAATCTCAGCATTGTAATATCGTCGCAATAATTAAATATTTCTAAATTAAAAAAATACAATACATAATATCATATGCCTTCAGAATTCGGCGGTGCATGGGGAACGGAGTGTCTTATCACTGGGTTCCTTATGCCCTGCTGTGTGCGGGATACAGCATAACGCTAAAAAAATATGGTACATCTACATACATACATTAACTACATTTAACTGTCTTTCATTTCATCGACTACAAGAAAACAGTTAAAACACTTACTGTGGTTCATGTTCCGTGAGCAGTTCCTCAAAATGCAGTCGTATAGTGTGAGCTGGGGGCGCCCTGACCTCGGTGACGCAGTGCACATCGTCCGGGTAAGGGCGGGGAAAGCCCGGGCTCGATATCGTCGCGTGTGGATGGGTGTGCGACAGTACTATTGACTCGTTGCATTGGACTTTTGACGCTTTGTATGGATCTGGAAAGAAAAAATATTTTAGACTAGCGGCCCGCTCGCAGCTTCGCAGCGAGATGTACGTGGCTGTTTCGTTATATTGCAACTTTCAGGGGTGGATTTATGAAAAATAAAGTAACCTATGTTTAAGCTTAGGTTATCAATTATATTTATGCCAAATTTCATTATAATCGGTCAAGCGGTTTAGATTTTTCATATAAACTTTCATCCCTTATTTCAACCCTTTAGCGGATGATTTTTGAAAAAATAAGTAGCCTATGCTAGACTCAGTAACTTTTACTACTTTCATTCTAAATTTCATCCACATCGGACCGGTAGATTAGCCGTGAAAGCGTGATAGACAAACACACAGACTTTCGCATTTATAATATAAGTATGGATACATAGATAGGAAAATAGATAGATGGATAATATCTTTTATACCTTTTTTTTAACTATACGGAAAGGTAAGCAGAAAGAATTTTCCATTAATATCTCCAATATATTATAGGCTAAGTTGCGAATCCATAGCCGCATTGGTTTAACGTTTTCTTTTTATAATTTACGTATAATCATTATTTCACTATTTAGGATGAGACTCATAATAAAAAAAAAAATGTTACAAAACTCTTTGTATATCAACTAGCTGCGATTATCCGCGGCGTTGCTCGCGCGGGAGATAAGAATGGTTGAAATCAAAATCTTTATCCTTCATTAAAACACTTTAACTAATAATTTATTATTTTAGAACTATTTTCATTACCATAAAAATGGTTATATTAAGTAATCCTTAAAAGCTAGACATATGCTATCATGGACTTTTTTAGATTTTTTAGAGAGGAACTATTTTGTGGTACATACATGTTTTTTCGTATCTTTCACCGTTTGCTCACCACACGCAAGGACAACTCCAAAATATAGTAGTTACAGCGCGATGTTATATAGCCTTTCTCGTTAAATGACCTATTCAATTTACAAAGAATTTTACAATTCGGGCCAGTAGTTTCTGAGATTAGTGGGTTCAATCTCTTCCGCTTTATATTATTAGTATAGATCTTCAAATATTTTTTATTATTAGTCACTCTTAACAAAATAGTAAAAAAACCTGAATTTTAAATATTTAGGTGCACGCACTTAAAATCTCCAGTTATGCAAAGAAATGTGAACATCTGAAATCCTTTAATAATGCATAACTTCAACCATTATTTTACTATTAATATATGACACAATTTTACGTGTTTTTTCACATGACAGACTATAAGAAAACCTAGTGTCCTACACTCCATTCTCCACTTAAATATTT
This sequence comes from Dryas iulia moderata, assembly GCA_019049465.1. Classification (NCBI taxonomy): domain Eukaryota; kingdom Metazoa; phylum Arthropoda; class Insecta; order Lepidoptera; family Nymphalidae; genus Dryas; species Dryas iulia. The sequence continues at coordinate 1,649,919 of CM032426.1, forward strand.
GATTAAATATATTCTCCGAATGGTAATCGAACCCACAACAGATCATATTAACAGACAAAGGCAGTAGAGCACCACGATGACCTAGTGTAAAATGTTTTCGATAATTCCATACACATATTATCTTTTAAATATTGATATTACCTACATGATTGTTCATCATCGGCAAAGTACTTGTTACGTTATTATGTAACGAGACACGCAGAGCGCCATACAGCGTGGAGGTGTTAATTACAAAATTGATGGCTTCGATATCAACATAATTAATAAAATATGAATTTTAATTACCGCACTTTCCATGTCAAATTTTGATCGAAGTATCCGGTCGAGTTAAGGGCCCATTTCATAAGGGCCTTTTTGAAGTAGGAGAACGGTGTCTTTCTCTCATGGCAGAGTACTCAGAAAGAACCTAGTCAAATATAGCCTAATGAAGTCACTTCATTCCCCATTTTCCACTTAAAATCAAGAATTTAATACTTGTTCAGTGGTGGAATTTAACGCTGCGCTTTGTCTTACGTTTATTTTTCCCGAAGTGGGAATTCAACCCACAACCTACCCCACTGCGCCAGAATTATATTTTCAGTAAGTCAATATATTTTATAGTGTCTTTTTGTGTTCAACATATTTTGCTCTGTGGAATAGGAGAATAGAGTCTCTAAGACACTAAGTTAGTCTATAACACTAAGTTCTCTCTGCCTACTCTAGTCTAGGGTATCAAGTATCAAATAAGTTGTTCTGCGGGAAACAGCGTGAAGCTGTGTATTAGAATCAACGTATAAGATTTGTGAAATAGGACAATGTACATTTTTTTTTTTATCTTCACGATGTATCCCGCGTAATTAACACAGCAGGGTAGGCAGAGGGAACCTAGTGTTAAGACACTCCGTTCCCCACTTTCCGCCGAATTCGAAGGCTTGCGTGTTAAGTGGCGGAACTTAACGCTGCGCTTTACCTCGACACCAGAGCGAAGAAAATGGAAATATAATTTCCACTCCTCGAGTGGGAATCGAACCCACAACCAGTCGTTTACAGTCACACGCTTGTGCCACTGGGCCACGACTGGCCACACAATGTACATTCAGTACATTTATTTACTTTATTTCTCAATTTCGCAGAGTAGTCTAGCGGAACTTAGTATTATAATATATCCAGAGCGGGACTTTGATAGAAGTGGACTCGTTTAGTATAAAATTCATTTCTTTTTCATAATAAAAGCTCGACTGAAGACAAGATCAGGCGTTCTTGACTTTTCCACTCATTATATAATGTAATTGGACGACAAATGGCTACGATCAAAGAGATAAGAGAAATACGTATTTACAAACTTAAGCCATCGCCCAAACGTTGGTACTTTTTGTGCCCGACACGGCTCCTAATCACATAAAACTGAGTACCTGTGTCCGGTAAGCGACCAGTTTTCTTGTTACTGGCAGTATATTCGCGTTTTTTTTTTCATAGCAAAGTAGTCAGAGAAAAGTTAGTGACAAGACACTCCGTTCCCTACATTCCGCCAAAAACTGAACATTGCGCGTTTCTTTTTTAATTTTTTTTAGAAGTTTTCTCCGTTTCTTTCTTTCGGCAAAAACGGAAACTTCGTTTTTCTTTTATTGTTTTGGGTTATTTCGGATTTTTTTTTATTATGTATAATCATCACATTCATATGTATAGATTTACATCAGTTCAATTGGGAGTAAATTTCCTAATGTTAGTTGTCTTTAACTGACAATTTTAAGTTATCAGTTACCTATATAAAAAACTTTATATTCAGCGTTGAATGTTTGGTATATACGTACACACGTGGGATAATTTGATAGAAGAATTATGTATATCTACGTCTGCGTACAGTGAATTGATTTTCATAATCGTTTGTAGTGTGTACCTCACTCAAGGCACAATATTGTCCACATTGCACAGCACCTAAATATATATATTTTTTTATCTTCACGCTTTTTCCCGCACACAGCAGGGTAGGCCGAGGGAACCTAGTTAAGACACTCCGTTCACCACTTTCCGCCGAATTCGGAGTCGTTGCGTGTTAAGTGGCGGAACTCAACACCGCGCTTTACCTCTGATACCAGAGCGAAGAAATGGAAATATTTCCACTTCTCGAGTGGGAATCCACAACCAGTCTTTTACACACGTTCGTGCCACTGCGCCACGATTGGCCCCGACTTCAGTAAAATTCACGTTTTACTAAAACGAGTAAATAAAAATAATTTTAAAATATTCAGTTTTCGAGAAAGAATCGAACCCACAACCAATAGTGCTTACAATTAGACACTATCCCACTACGCCACGATGGTCTAATTCTAATCAATAGCAAATAGACATAGGTATGAACCGCAAATAGAGTAGCAATTGCCATTATGTTAGTACAAGATCCTGACAGATTACATAAACGTTTAGTCGAAGTCTATGCACGTGGTCTATAGAGCTGTGGAATACTCAAAGGTATTCTATTCTATATCGAGTCTTAAATAGAATTATCTGAGGGACTTCTATACTAATATCATCTATTGATTTTCTTTGCTTGTGTTATATTTAAAGTTTTGGTATACATTTCTTAGTTTTAAAGTAATTAATAAAATATAACTATAATAGCGATCCGCTCGCGGCTTCGCCTCGTGAACAACGTAACTGTTTCGTTATATTGCAACTCTTGGGGGTGGATTTTTGAAAAATGAAGTAGCCTATGTTTAACAAGCATTGTCTAAATTATATTTATTCCAAAATTCATTTAAGCGGCTTAGATTTTTCATATAAACTTTCATCACCTATTTCAACTCTTAAAAGATCAATTGTATATGTTTGACACTGGATTATTTACTACTTTCATTTTAAATTTCATCCAAATCGGACCGCTACATTAGCGGTGAAACCGTGACAGACAGACAGATTTTCGCATTTATAATATAAGTATGGATTAAAAGCAAATTCATGCTGTTTCCCGCATAAATTAATCAGAGAGACTCTAGTGCCAAGACACTCCGTTCTCTTTCCACCCGAATACGAGACATTGACATTGACATGTGTTGAGTGAAGGAACTCTCGACTTGACGCCTCCCTTTGTCTTAAATAAGTAATTAATTTTAAAAAAGACATTTAAAGAAAACGTATAAAAATTTGAACGCAGCAGGATTCTAACCCGCCCCGGTTCGCGCCCGCGCGTGTTGAATGACACTTTAAAAATGTTTAAAAGTAAGGAATTAATTTATTGAACCAAAGCCAAAAAGGGCAAGGAATATAAAAAACGTTATCGAAAAAAAAGCTAAATTCAATTTAGTTTCGGATATTATAAGTATTTTATTATTCAAGTCAATATTATATATTAGATGGGAAATTGATTCTTGCTTGTTTAGGTCCAGGCTGCCTTTTAACAGGCTTAAATGATTAAACAAGTGAGCTGATCGAAATTATATTTCATTAATTTGCCTATAATATTTGTTTAGCCAAAATTTATTATCAATTTTTAAAAATTAATATTAAATAAATTGGGGCCTGTCGTGGCGCAGTGGCACAAGCGCGTGACTGTAAACTACTGGTTGTGGGTCCGTATCCCACTCGAGGAGTTGAAATATTTAATATTTTCATTTTCTTCGCTCAGTCATACACAGTTCAGTCACACGTTTGTTCCACTGCGCCACGACTGGCTTCATTAATGTTATAAATATGTAAAATGAGTAACGGAGTGTCTTAACACTAGGTGCCCTTTTGTCCACCATGCCGTGTGCCGAATACAGCAAGAAGCAAAAAAAGGAATAAAATATATATTTCAGATATTGACACTAAGAAATGTCTAAATTTGAATTTTTAATGTGAAACTGGGAAAATGAAGAACGAAGTGTCATAATACTAGGTTCTCTCTAACTATCCTGTCAAAAAAACGTGATGCTGCTTTTTTATCTAAATATATTCTATATAACTACAATTAAAAAACAGTAAAAAAGGTTTTATTTGTATATTAAATGTATTTCTTATAGAGTATTTCATATTAACTGTTCTATTTTTATTTTTACATTTAAACAGCAAGCAAATAGAACCTAAGCCACTACGTCATTCTTTTTCCGCCCAAAATGAACACACTGCTTTGTACGTAGTATCACTCGCAATAACTTATAAAAAAAATAACCTTTATAACCTCTATAACCTCTTAAAATCACACACCATACACATTATAAGTGTATTAGTATGTACGAAATTCTACATAAATAACAGTTGTCATTAAAAATAAATCTACTACCAATATTGTAGAACACGCACGCAAGTCATCGCTTTCTTTTACCATCTAAAGCATCATTAGCTTAGCGTTGACCTTTAAGTTCCAAGGACGACAAATACCCTTTATTTACTGCCCTTGTATGTTAATTATATATCATGTATATTATTATGCCTTATTTGAATGTAATGTGTGTGTAATATATATACTTACAGAAAATGTCCTAAAACATTGTTAAGGGGAAATGCTTTTTAGGCACCACGGCGCCAGTCGTGGCGCAGTGGCACAAACGTGTGACTGTAAACGACTGGTTGTGGGTTCGATTCCCATTCGAGGAGTGGAAATATTTATTTCCATTTTCTTCGATCTGGTATCGAGGCAAAGCACGGCGTTAAGTTCCGCCACTTAACAAGCAATGCCTCCGAATTCGGCGGAAAGTAGGGAACAGAGTGTCTTAACACTAGGTTCCCTCTGCTTATCCTGGTGTGTGCGGGATACAGCGTGAAGCTTTTTAGGATTATAGAGTGAAAAATAATAGTTTGATGTTTTTTCCGCATAGCAGAGTCATCCGAGAGAACTTGGCACTAGGTTCTTCATTTTCCGATGTTTTGTATTTAAGTGGTCATTTAAACGTTATAGACTCGTTTATCTATTGTCATTTAGTGAAGGTTTTATTTTTATCGAATTTAGATTGGTATGTTTGTGTGGTAAAAGATAGAAATATATTGGATATTTTCTGCGTAAAATAATGTAGTCGCTATAAAAAACTTGAATTCTAACTCTAATCTCCAACAACTAACTAATTTCCAACAATAAATTCAGTATTAGTTGAAGCTGGTGATTTTAATTTGAAGACTTTGAATCTTTAATATTTTTCTTATGTCCACGTAAAAGCCTTAGCCTTATTGTTATGTCAATCGCTCAATAGCTGATAATTATAAAAGAGCAATAACTTTCGAATACACTAGTGTGTAGTCTAGTCAGTACTACATAATCCCGTATAAAACGTTTTTTTTTTGCTTCACTCTGTATCCCGCACACAGCAGGGTTGGCAGAGGGAACCCAGTGTTAAGACACTCCGTTCCCCACTTTCCGCTGAATTCGGAGGCTTGCGTGGCGGAACTTAACGCCGCGCTTTACCTCGACACCGGAGCGAAGAAAATAGAAATATTAAATATTTCCACTCCTCGAGTGAGAATCGAACCCAAAACCAGTCGTTTACAGTCACACGCTTGAGCCACTAGGCCACGACTGGCCACGTTAATTTTAAATATATCTTAATCATAATAATTTTCTTCAACCATCTAATCTTCAGCCAATGAATCTTCACAATCCTTACAAAGTACTCCCAAGTGTGGAAGATGTATCAAATTTGTCATATTAGCTTTTTTCAACGCACAAAAGTGGAGCACGTGATATTCAAAACAGACATTTATGAGCCCATTACGTTCCTCCAGAAGTCGTTAAGTGTGCAATATGTCATAAAAGTGTAGTAAAACGTGTTCATAAACCAATCGTGATGGCAGGTCCAGAACAATATATATGATAGGTATGTTGAAATTCTTTAAAAGGAGAGATAAGTTGCAATATATGTATATGAGGGTACAAAGTATTACTTTGTGGTATGATAAAATTATAAAATAATATTAAATAGTGAGAAAATTACCTAACATGAGGTACATATAAAAAAAGCTATTGTGGGCCAGATCGGGTGCAACCCCACTTGAAGGAAATTATATAAAAAATTTGAATATAATCAAAATATACGACTTTTTGGACTATGTAATTAACTATTAACCCCACTTTGACTCTATCAACAACTAGGTATCAGGTCAGCAAGAAAGATAACCTTAAAATAAATAAAAATAGTTGTAAAAGTATTGAAATTGGACGTATGCTTTTGGTAAGATTATTTTATGTAGTCATGCCACACGTTCCTAAGGAAGGATTGTTGGGAAAAATGAAACTTTGTTTATTTATATGAACTTATTGTTCATTTCCATTGACCACGCGACTGAAGCCAAAAGCAGCTGAAGCTGGTTACAAAAGCAAGTTCAAGTATAATTAGATAGTTACACATAAATATTTAAGCGTTATGGATTATATCATCATCATTATTATCAACATCAATGTCATCATAATAATAAATTAGTAATACCAGAAAAATTAGCTGACTTATGTGGTTCTAGTCTATAGCGTAACACGTCAAAGACGGTTGTGTCCATTATCATCTCACATGTTCGATAAGTCTTCATCCAGTTAGAAGCCTATTTAATTTGGATAAATGGTTTAACTAACAAGTTACAGGTGGTCCCATTAGAGTAAGAGTAGATTGATGGCTCTGTAGTAGTCGTAGCGCAGTTGGCGCGTGTCTGGCTGCACGTGATCAATGTTTATACTTAAAATATAAATAATTCCTAGTTTCTCGAGGCCATCGTGGAGCAGTGGGACGCTGTTTGAATGTAACGATTGGTTGTGGGTTCGATTTGCACTCGGAGAATTTTTATATTTATATTCATTAATTTCTCCGCTCTGCTACATAAGGCTAAGACAAAACGCGCTGTTGAATACTGCCACTAAAGACGATATATCTCTATTTGAGGAGGAAAGTGGAGAACGGCGTGTCTTAACACTTTCTCTCATGCGGAAGAAAGCGTAAAATTGCTTTTTTTCCTGGTGTTTCGATCTGATTAGATAAAATAATAACAGCATCGTGAACCATGAAGAGAAGATTTGTAGTAAAAAGAGGTGATAATGGGAAAAATATTAACTATTTATTTATATAGGATAGCACACTTCAAATCAACTATTATAAAAGGTAAAAATTAATTAAACCGAATGTGTTACTTGTTAGAATTTGCTTCATATGTAGTTTTCTGTTTTGTACTGTTTAGGTAAGATGGAACATCTGTATTTACATATTATGTAATTGATCACATTTTTAAGACAAGATATAATTTAAAAAAGAAAAAATTTAAAAATGTCAAAGGTCGAACAATATAAAATAAAAAAAATCGAGGTGTCAATTTACAACTTTGAATTATATTATAAGAGTAACCCTCATACGTAGAATTTCGCGATATTATTACAATTACCTTATAAAATTTAACGAGTTTCGACATATTTCTAATAAACATCCTTCTTTATCGTCGTTTACGCTGATAAGTGTCCATCACTTTTATTACCCTGTTCCAGCAAATGGCTGGATTTAGTCGCGGCGCGGTAGAAGAGGTAATATATACGTTAGCAATGCAATATAAAATTTACCAAATTGTTAACCGATTTTATGTGAATTAATTGGATATTAATATCATATCTAAGTCAATCTTACAAAGAAAAAAATACTCATTGAAAAATGAGAATTTTTTACATATGTTTTCGCTTAATTTTGTGTATGATAAACTACACTCAAATTAATTTGAATTAGTTGATAAAAGTCAGCCCAATTTCTATAGTACTAAAGTTCCATATAAGAACATAATATAATATTGTAAGAAGCAGATAGCAAGACATACATACCTAGAAGTAATTCTATAGCATTCCATGAATTCAAGGTGCGAATGCCCATTGCGTTGCAGAAAGATAAGCTCAAGGTACTGCCGGGGATTTGCGAGACAAGTGTAAGCTTAAGGGGCTCCTTTAAAATGCGCATTACTCATCTCCACTGTTTAAGATCCTCTCTTCAATTTTTTTGGCGTCACGCTGTATCCCCCACACAACATGGTAGGCATAGGGAACCTAATGTTAAGATACTCAATTCCACACTTTTCGCCGAAATCCGGAGGCATTGCGTGTTAAGCGGCGGAACTTAACGCCACGCTTTGCCTCAACTTTGCCAGAGCGAACAAAATGGAAATATTAAATATTCCAATTCCTCGAGTGGAAATCGAACCCATACACTTTGTCCCCAACGCCCCATGACTGACCTGTTTTCAGTTAACACAAATAAATAAATAACCTGGCAGGGATTCGAACTTGAAACCACCCCGTTTAGCGACATACAAACCAAATGCTACACAATGACGATGCAAGATACAAAATGTAATATAAAAGCAACATCACGCTATTAGTTCGTCTTTAATAGAACGCAAAGGTCAAACGGTGGACGTTAAAAAGTTATATTGAACAAAAACCTTTGGCCGCAACGGTTTTAAAACTATTTCGCTGGTTTAATAGAGTTTATGCTGAAATTGTGTTTGGAAAAAATACCAGCTAGTTTTAATTAGTAGCCGTTACATGAAGTTTTTACACTTTTAATTTTGAAAAAGCTATTGTAGATCAGCGTTGAACTGAGTGTATACAGTTCTTTCGTTCGTTCTTGTTCCTTTAAAAGTGGTTATGTTCAAAATAACCGGTAATTAAATGATGTTCTCTTGTTGCCTGGAGAAAATAAAAATTTAAATTCAGGCAATATTGCTTAAATAAAAATGCATTTAGCTTTCCATTCTTTCAACTTACGCCAGACTTGCACTTGCGCCACATAAAACTTGATACTTTTGTACGTTATTTTAAAAATTCCAAAATATGGACTATTTAATCAGTTTTTTTTACGTTACCTTTTGGCTTTTTAAACGTTTATCAAAGGTTCTTCATGCGTTACTTTCCTCCAGAGTATTTTTCCAGGTTAACTGAAGTACTTTTATTTCAATTACTAACACAATCAAATTATAAACTTCTTTTCTATTATTCTTTCATTGCCTACATAGATAGTGTGTTGAGCAATTTCTTATTTATTTATATTATTCTTCATGCAGGCCCGCACATTACAAGATAGGTATCACCCGAAGGGCAGACAAACTATCTTACGTTGTTCATCCCTTTTGAAGAAACTCAAAGCTACATTTTCTTTTTCTTTTTTTTTTTGACACTCCGTTGCCCACTTTCCGCCGAATTCGGAGGCATTGCGTGTGTTAAGTGGCGGAAGTTAACGCCGCGCTTTATCTCTGATACCAGAGTGAAGGAAATGGAAATATAAATGTTTCAACTACTCGAGTGAACCCACAACCAATTGTTTACAGTCACACGTTCGTGCTACTGCGCCACGACTGGCCCCTATATTGTTTCTATACTGGTGAAACGACACAGCGTCCCGAATTTGGGCGAAAAGTAGAGAACAGACTGCCTTAATCCGATATTCTCTTTAACTACTCGATAAGATGCGAGAAGTTAAAAGTTATCTATTTTTTCGTAATTTCAGATGCAACCAAGGCATATTGAACAGCCACCGCATACATTACATATATATTGGTAAAATTCTTTGGACTGCGCGAAGTTGGCGACAATTCTTTATTTTTTATTGTTTGAGAGGAAATCGCATAAAAATCACAATTAGATGAAAAATAATCAGATGTTAATTATTACACTACAATTAACAATGGATTAACAAATGATCGACTGTTAATATTTAATTGTTGTAGCTTCACGTATCCCGTACACAGCAGGGTAGGCAGAGGGAACCTAGTATTAAGATACTCCGTTTCCCACTTTCCACCGAATTCGGAGTCATTGCGTGTTAAGTGGTGGAACTTAACGCCGCGCTTTACCTCGACACCAGAGCGAAGAAAATGGAAATTGTTAATTGCAATTAAATCATGCCCAAATGTGTTCATACTTAATATTTAAAAAAAACATTATATTTCTTTCTGTACTTTCAACATTTCTATAATACTATAAAGAAATTCTAAAATAATAACGAAAACTGAGAACAGCTTAAAAAGGAAATTTTACATGAAATGAACAAAAAATCTATCATTCGCTCCGACAGGCAGCCTGAAGGAAATCATTTTAGTGCCGCGCGAACGCACTAAGCTGTGAAGTTTTTGATGCAATTTATTGTATTGTTTCGCGGCTTTTGGAGCTCCTTCTTATTAATTATATTCCTTTCGTTCGAAAAATTATAATAAATTACTTAAGAAAAAAGTTTCGTTTAAAAAGGTTAGATTTTTTTTGGATGTTTTGAAATATTGGTGATTAACATCATTATAAAAGCTACGATTTTATTATTATTCCCGGCACTTACGCATATAATGGGGTAGTCAGAGAGAATTTTTAAATTAAGTACTCTTCTTTACATTCCATTTTCACAAAGAAGCATTTAAAAAACTTTAACGTATCGAGGGCCCAAATCCAACTACATGTTTTATCTTTTCATATATTATTAGCGGAAACACTTTAAAATCATATTACGCTCGAATGTCATCTCCTTGATGATTTATATTTTTTACAATTTTTGTATGACAAAGGATCTTTGTCATTCATCTTTTAATAATCTATTCAATTTCTCCTTACATGTTTGCAGTTTTACTCTTTTTCTCGTATAACAGGGTAGTCAAAGAGAAATAGGTGTCGAGACACTCCTTACTCCACTTTCCGCCTGAATTGGAAACATTGGCATGTTGAGCTAAGAATTCCAGGCCGCGTTTTGTCTTAAGAATCAGGCGAAGAAAATAATTAAAAAATAATCGTTTTCCCCAGTAGGATTCGAACCTACAGTAGCCTGAAATGGAACTTATTTCCCAATAACAGCATCCTGAAAGTATACCGTTAATTATAATAAAGAGTTAGCTGAAACATTTGAGTGTACATCATTAATATCAATACAAGTTCTCATTCAGGCGTTTGGCGAGCGACGACTGTGGTACCATGTTGAGTGCGTTCCGCTTTGTGCCCTTAACTGGGTCACTGTGGTGACCATGGAATTAGGATAGAAATGTAATATGTTTTAATCATTTTACAGGCTTTTATTTAATAAGGTCTTTTTTTTTTGGCAATTTTTATAGATCTTCTATACAAAGAAATAAAATTAAAGTGTCTATTATAAAAATAATTGTTTGCTTCTACTAAACGTATATACTCGTATGTATATACGATACATATAACAAAATATATATTTTTTATACTTTTTGTCTGTCGGTCTGTCTGTCTGTATGTTCTAACTAACATTTGGAACGGCTGGACCGATTTCGGAGGAACTTTCATCGCTGCTGCTGATAAAATACACAGCTGACATAATAAAGAGTAACTTAGGCTATTTTTACACGTAGATAAAGTCGCGTACACAGCTAGTTTTATAACAAAACTGTTTTAACTGGATTAATAATATACTGTTGTACTTTTAGTATTCGAAAATATACACGATTAATCCGGTTTAAATAGTTTTATTTCAAAAGCTTTTATTTTGAGGAGGGAGAGAGAGAAATTGAAGAGTAGATTTAAACCAGTTTGCGATCTTACTTAAATTTTGGTTTCGTTTAAATTTAATTAAATTATTTTATTTACTTTTAAAATGTCTTTACTAAAACCTCTATATATCACAAAATAATATTTAAAAATGTAATATACTTGTAAGTTATTAACGTTAAAAACTTTATCAAAATCTCCATTGTATTTCGTAGTATCGAATAAAATGTCGTACATACGTACGAGTATACCGGTAAGTATCAAACTGACTAGAGCTTATGTAGCAATATGCAGCATGACAATACTCGTATGGTCCATAAAGTCCGTTCCTTTATGCATCATAATTGGGTCAGTCTGGTAAAGTGACCATGGTTTGGGTATAATATAAAAATAACTAATAAAAAATTAAAAATTACTTTAATTAATTATTTAAATTTATATTTTATGATTTAATTTAATAAATATTAAAAAAATATAATATGAATTATGAAACTGGCCAGTTGTAAGCATCATTGGCTACGCCTTTTGGTATAAGTTCGAATTTGGTTTCTTTTGTACCATGTATAGTTTTTTTTCTTGAGTCATTAAATGTGTTTCATTACTTTTGTTATTATTATGATATCAGACTATTGTAATGTCTTGAAAAACAATTAGATTTTAAATTTAATGGTTGTGGATTCGATTCCACCAGGAAATTATGTTCAATGCCTCTGTCTGGCTAGCGAGGTAAAGTTTAAAGCTAAATAAGTAAATGTACATATTAAGATAAAAATTGTGGCCAGTCGTGGCCCAGTGGCACAAGCGTGTGACTGTAAACGACTGGTTGTGGGTTCGATTCCCACTCGAGGAGTGGAAATTATATTTCCATTTTCTTCGCTCTAGTGACGAGGTAAAGCGCGGCGTTAAGTTCCGCCACTTAACACGCAAGCCTCCGAATTCGGCGGAAAGTGGGGAACGGAGTGTCTTAACACTAGGTTCCCTCTACCTACCCTGCTGTGTGCGGGATATAGCGTGAAGCTATTTTTTTATTAAGATAATAGGTTCAAATCTGCGAGAAAAACTTTAAATGACGTTAATAAAATACCATGTGTGGAGTTTTACCAATTAACATTATATGCCTCGATTTCAGAGAAGAAAGTGTAAAACGAAATGTCTTGACACTTGATGCTCTTTGAACACTATGTTATGCGGGATAAGCGTGAAGCTGGTTATAATATTTATATATAAAAATATACTGACTAAACAATTTAAAAAAGAAGTAACAAAACAATAAATACAAACATCTAAACGATATTAAAGAAAGAAAAATAAAACAAATTAGACCAACAAAACTATCTACAAAACTCATAAAAGCATTTCTACAACAGCACATTATAAAAGAGATCAATGAACTGTAAAGTAAGGGGCTAACAAGCTTAAATGTCTTATTTTATTTTCGTTTTTTTTTTATTTTTATTTTTTTATAGCTTCACATTATATCCTGCACACAGCAGGGTAGGCAGAGGGAACTTAATGTTAAAACACTCCATTTCTCATCTTCTCTCGAATTTTGGAAGCATTGTGTGTTAAGTGATGGAACTCAACGTCAAATGTTCAATTTTTCCCGTGAGTTAAGAATACAATTCCCCCTCGCCGCTGGGTAGCGTCCCGTAAAAGGCGGGTAACCCAGTAGTTTGGTGGTAGGAGATTCGTTCTCCGACTGGCTCGCGACCACTATCATGTCAAAGACGAACCACCAAACATCTTATGATGTGTTCCGGTTCGATGGCATGTAAGCCAGCTCTCCCTATTCCCACCATTCCCATCCTTCCTCCTTCCTTCTGTCCTACATTCCCAAGGCTGGCAACGCATCCATAACTTGAATGTTGTGGATGTCTATGGGCGGAGGTAGCCACTTAACACCAGGTGGGCCTTCAGCTCGTTTGCCTCCTTCATTCCATAAAAAAATAAAAAAAAATGTCGCGTTTTGTCGCGATACCAGAGCGAAGGCAATGAAATATTAAAAAAACAATTGTTCGAGTGAGATTCGAACTCTGCGCCACGACTGGTCTACATGACATTATGATCACTGAACCTGTAAGGGGCCAACAAGTTAGAATTTTTAAATTGTTTTTTTTTTTTTCTTATTTTTTTTTATATATCCCACACACAGCATAGTAGGCAGAGGGAACCTAATTTTAAGGCACTCCATTCTCTCCAGGCTCCATGTGGAGTTAAATGGCGAAACCCAACGCCGCGCTTTGCCTCGACACCAGACGGAAGGGAGTGAAATATTAAATATTTCAATTTCTCGAGTGAGATGAAACCCTGCGCCTCGACACCAGACCGAAGGGAATTCAATATAAAACATATTAATTTCTCGAGTAGGAATTGAACCCTGCCTCACGACTGGCCTGTAAAAGTTAGTATATATAAGTCAAGAAAGAGATCAATGAACTAAAGCAAGGGGCTAACAACCTAGATTTTCTGAAATGTCACGCCTTATAAAATTTACCCTAAAACTTGGCAAGTCATGGGCAATAGTAATTGAGCGTGGTGCATTGCAGTTAGATATCTGCGGCCAGCGAAGGAAACTTTTCTGAGAATAACTCTCGATTTGCGAAACTTTTGCACTTGAGTACTTGAGTTCATTTGACATTAAACCTTTTATTTATGAGCTTATGAAATATTAACCACTTTCTGTTTACCAGTTTTTTGACAAGCGTGGTTTTTGAGGTTTGTCTGTATGTTTATTTGTGTGCTTGATTGTGTCTTTGTTTGTTTGCTCGTTTAATTACGCAAATCTATGTTAACTAGTTTCAATTTTTTCTGACCAGTGATAGTCGCTTTGATGGGGAAGGTCTAAATTTAGGGAACAAGTCTTATTTGTCTTTAAATATTGATATTTACAAAATTAAACGGAGTTTCGCTTATATCTTAACGTTTATCAAGGTAAACTAAGCTATAAGAAAATACTATAGTTTAGTTTTCTCTCTATTTATTGTCATTTTTTTTAATTTGTAGTATTTTCTTGCCTCTTCCGGAATATATGTACAATCATATTATTTTGTTTTGCTTTAGCTTCACGCTGTATCCCGCACACAGAATTTGGAGGCATTGCGTACCTCGAAAATGGAAATACTAAATATTTCCACTCTTCGAGTGGGAATCAAACCCACAACCAGTCGTTTTACAGTCAATTTGTGCCACTGCACCACGACTGGCCTCATAATGTGAGTGCTTAATTAATACACTTTCATACTTAGCGACTTTTTAGGACCGAATTTTTCAAAACCTGAACAAACGTTTAGTATACAGTCATGTTAAAGAACTTTTATATTTTACGCTATGTAATGCTCTTTGAGATTATTTACTCCGTACATCAATTTATTTCCTTTACTACCTAAATTGAGATACAAAGAATAACTACAACAATAGAAGCTAAAATGAAAAAAAAGAACAAAGTCAGCTTTAGGTTATTTATATTGCAAATATATATTGTCTAAAATAAATTATGACTTTGCTATACTTTGTTAAAATTTATTGCCAGACCATTTTTTTAAATTAAAGGTTACGAATTGAAATGAACACATCGCTTAGCTCAAAATTATTTATGTTATTTGAAGTTAGGAATTTAGTTTTATGAATTACTAGCGGTGTAGATTTTTCATATAAAATTTCATCCCCTATTTTAACCCTTTAGAGGTTGATTTTTAAAAATATATGTAGCCTATGTTTGACTCAGTAACTTTTACTACTTTTATTCAAATTTTATCCATATCGGACCAGTAGGTTAGCCGTGAAAGCGTGACAGACAAACAGACAGACATTCGCATTTATGATAAAAGTATGGATTTAAATTTTAAACACTTTACTAAATAAAAAAAAAAGATCTTATGTTTTCTTTTAGCGGCTTTACCCTGCATTGCGGTTTAATCAGTTAGAGCCTAGTGACAAGACACTACGTTCTCCACTTTTTGCAAATATTGTGTATTGAGTGACGTAATGCCACCGCGCTTTGTCTTAGCTACCAGAGCTGAGAAACAAAAACGATTTAATTTTTTTAACGTTTTAGTGCTATTAACATACTTAGGCAATTGTAAAAAGACACCTATAAAACTTATAAAAAATTGAACGCGGCGGGATTTAAAGCCGCGCCTCTTGAAAATAGTCCGATCTGACTTCTGTAGCGGCCTTCTCCGTAGCATCTTTCTCTTGTTAGAACGCATGGCTTAGCGTTCTAGAGCGCTTGGAAGGTTTCCGAGAAGCGCGAGTTCGAATTCCGCTGCGTTAAATTTTCATACGTTTTCTAAATGAAAATAATTTAAGTATAATTAGTCGCCCGAGTAGGAATCGAACCTACAACCAGTTTATATATATTAAAAATTAACGTATTTAAGAAAATGTACCTAAGTATAAGAATTTAAGTCTCAGTACATACCCAGCTCCGATAGATCAGTTATTCTCATATTATATTTTCTATACCAATTTCCACTCGTAACGAGTTTTTGGCAAGCGACCAAGTCATACGATACAATAATGTTAAGTCCCCGGCGAATAGAAAATTAATGTTGGTTATTTGATACTGTCATTATTTGTATTATTTTACTAATTTAGGTTCGAAACTTGGGAATACATTTTAAATGTATACAGTTAAAACTTAGGATTGTAAGCGCGATTTGGGGGTAACTTCGATTCCCGTCCAGGGAAATAATTATATTTAAATTATTTTTGCGTGGCCAGTCGTGGCCCCGTGGCACAAGCGTGTTGTAAACAACTGGTTGTGGGTTCGATTCCCACTCGAGGAGTGGAAATATTTAATATTTCCATTTTCTTCGCTCTAGTGTCGAGGTAAAGCGGGGCGTTAAGTTCCGCCACTTAACACGCAATGCCTCCGAATTCGGCGGAAAGTGGGGAACTGAGTATCTTAATACTAGGTTCCCTCTGCCTATCCTGCTGTGCGCGGGATACAGCGTGAAGCTAAAAAAAAAAATTCTCCGATCTAGTGAAGAAGACAAAGCACGGCGTTGTGTACCGCTACACTACTCGCAATATCTCAAATTCGAGGGCAAACTGAAGAACGGAGTGTCGTGACACTAGACAAGAGTGAGACAGAACATACAGATAGTTTGCTGGGAAAAAATCTGAAGATGTACGAACAAAATGTGTAGTTTTAAAAATCATAACCAATGGGTAATTTCGATATTCACCCGTGACCCGTGACACTTTGTAGGATTTATTAAACGGCTCTTCTAAGAGATGACGTGACTAGCATACTAAACAGATTTTTTTGGAAAATTTATTAACTACTAACTATATGAATTTAAATATTTTAAAACTATCCTATAACATAGTAGATATTGTAGTTTTAAATTTACTGATGTTTTAGAAGACTTATACCAATAGGGATGGGAATCCAAGTTGTGGGGACATTACACAGATTTGACATACTTTACAGATGACTATATGTATTCGTATTATATGACGTATCTATCGGTATAGATCAGGGCTTCATAAACTATGGGTCGCGACCCCAAATATTTATATGCATACCTATACCATTTAATGACATCACTAGAGTTAGCGGAATACTTGCAGCGTCTAGTCCCGCGTATTCTATAACTATATATTTTCATTTACATATGTATATTGTTACCTAATAAATAAACCATCAAAAAATATTAATTTATTTTTCTTTTATATTTGTATGGGGTCGTCAAGAAACTCGCAATCATAAATGGTGTCGTGAATGACAAAAGTTAAAGAAGCCCTGGTATAGATGATAAACTAAACTACAATACTAAACTATCACTAAGGAATGAAAATTAGTTTTAGACAGTGGATAATTGTCATTTATCTTCTGGAGGTCTCAGATACATGATTTATGGGTCAATTGCATGGTATTATTATATCAGAATTACATTAATGTGGCCAGTCGTGGCCTAGTGGCACAAGAGTGTGTCTGTAAACGATTGGTTGTGGGTTCGATTCCCTCTCGAGGAGTGGAAATTATATTTCCATATTCTTCGCTCTGGTGTCGAGGTAAAGCGCGGCGTTAAGTTCCGCCACTTAACACGCAAGCCTCCGAATTCGGCGGAAAGTGGGGAACGGAGTGTCTTAACACTAGGTTCCCTCTGCCTACCCTGCTGTGTGCGGGATATAGCGTGAAGCTATTTTTTTTTAAATTACATTAAATTATAATATCAGAAAAAAACATCTTAACAAAATTAATAATGAATACCCACAAACACCTAGTCTCTGTCATTCAAAAGTATACAATATTTATACAAAATACACATGCAATGTTATTCCTATTAAATCCATTGCAATCAACTTTTGTTGAATCGTAGTCACCCTAACGAGTACACCTAGCGGCCTGTACCGCCCACCCCCTGCCGTCGTCGGGCGTTTGAGGGGGCATTCAAAAACCCACATAGGTTTCACTATTTGGAAAACTAAAGTTAGCTGAGCTTGCTATTTGTTATTTATAAATTTATTAACTTTATGGGAGTTTATTGAAAATTTTGTGGGATATATTGTTTGGACGTCATTAGTGTAGTGGGACAGCGTCTAAAGGTAAACAAGATTGTTTTTGGGTTGAATGGGGAGATTATATTAATTTTCATTTCCACGCTCTATTACCTAAGACTCAAAATTTCAGTGGAAAGCCTCGAATTTGTGTGGAAAGTGGAGAAGGGAGTGTCTTGGCACTTCGCTAGGATCTCTCTGACTCTCTACTATGCAAAAAAGTGTGAAGCTGTTTTTTATATAAGCCAGTTTATCTATATCAGGGCCAGTCGTGGCGCAGTGGCACAAAGTGTGACCGTAAAGCAACTGGTTGTGGGTATGTTTCCCACTCGAGGAGTGGAAATATTAAATATTTCCATTTTCTTCGCATTGATGTCGAGTAAAACGCGGCGTTAAGTTCCGCCATTTAACACGCAATGCCTTCAAATTTGGCGGATAGTGGGAAACAGAGTGTCTTAACACTAAGTTCCGTCTGACTAGCCTGCTGTGTGCGGGATACAGCGTGAAGCTAAAAAAAGATATAATAACTTTTTTGAACTATGAATAATTAATTACAATTAGTAATTAGAAAATTATTAGGATGGAAATAGACAAAATTAATGATAGAAGTTCTTCGTTCTTCGTTATTAATAATTTCAAACAGTATTATAACTTAGCAACCTTCAAAATCTACGCATAAATAATTCACCAATATTGTATATTATACCAAGTCTCAGTTTTCAGTCATTAGTAAGAATAATCTGTAAGAATTATATGGCTATAGATATGGTGGTTATGGGTTTAATTTTCATCCGGGGTAATAAAGTTCGGTGTTGAGTTCCGCCACCTATAACGCAATTTGTTCATAAAAAGAGAGAAATTAAGGAATAGTTAATTGTAAATAGATTCTTTGTTTCTTATAAGTAAAAGGTACGTAAAGAGCAATTACTCGGAGGATCAAATACAAAATTTTAAAATTAATTTATTTACAAATCTTTTATTTTTATTTTAAACTTCAAATTCATAATATTGGATTATTTTCATCATTTAAAAGCAAACATTTGAATATGGTATCTAAAGCTTAATTAACAAATTGAAATTTTAAAAATGTACAAAGAATTTGCTACGTAAATAACTGAACTTTAATTTTATTTTCAACTGTTAGTGAGAGAGGCCTAGTATCGGAATATTCCATTCTTCAACATCCACGAGAATTTTGGGCACTGCGAGTGACTAACCTTAACGCCCTCCTCCTCGTTACCTCCCTTTTGTTTTATTTACCAGAGTAGAGAATTGAAAATATTTAAATTATGATCATTTTACCTGTGGGGAGGACGGGTTAAGAATACCATTCTCCTCCGCCGCTGGGTAGGGTCCCGTAAAAATCGGGTTACCCAGTAGCTTGGTGGTAGCAGATTCGTTCTCCGACTGGCTCGCGACCACTATCGTGTCAAAGACGAACCGCCAAATATCTGATGATGTGTTCCGGTTCGATGGCATGTAAGCCAGCGTTCCCTATTCCCACTATTCCCACCCTCCTTCCCTCCTTCCCTCCGTCATCCCTAAGGTCGGCAACGTATCCACAACTTCTCTGGCGTTGTGGATGTCCATGGGCGAAGGTAACCACTTACCATCAGGTGGTCCTTTTGCTTGTTTGCCTTTACTCAATAAAAAAAAACCAACGAGTGGGAATCAAACCTTCTACCAATTAAAATTGCAGTCAGATGATGTCAGCACGCCACTTTTGCCACAAAATTCAAATTTAAAAACATAAATTTAATGTCTAAAAGACTTCATTTGCTTTATAACACCAATATTAATTTTGTATGAATATACATATAAAACAAGAAAAATCAATCGACGAATCCATAAAAGGTTATTTGTTCAGTAAGTCAACGGACAAATTTGTTCATTTCACCTGTTTGCTTTTGCACATGATACATTGAATACTGTTTATGTTTACCTGAGAATCAACTCGAGTAAACACGCTGTGAAAGCGTGGTTGATTATAGAACTTCACGCTTCCCGCAGAGCAGGATAGTCAGAGAGAGCTTAGTGTCAAAACACTGTGTAATGAATTTTTACCTGAATTTTAGACATTGTATTGTACTTAACGCTGCATTTTGTTTAGTATACCAAAGCGGAAAAATCGGAAAAAGCGGCCAGTCGTGGCCCAGTGGCACAAGCGTGTGACTGTAAACGACTGGTTGTGAGTTCGATTCCCACTCGAGGAGTGGAAATATTTAGTATTTCCATTTTCTTCACTCTAAAAAAAGCGTAAAAATGAAATAAGCATAGAGCAGAAAACGAACCTACAAACAATACAGTTAGTCGCTATTCCGCTAAGCCTCTAATGAAATTTCAACCTAAAAGGCGATGATTGTGGGTTCAATTACCACGAATAGAATTATAGAATTTCGAGTAGTAGAATGCATGGCATTGCAGCTGGTAGTAGAATGCATGGCTTAGCGCTCAGAGAGCTTGGACGGTTTCCAAGAGGCGCAGGTTCGAATCCCGCTGCATTCAAAATTTTATACTTTTTCTAAATGTCTTTTTTATGATTATATATTATTTTAATTGTTACCCTTTGGTACCTACAGAACGTGGTGTTAAGTCTCGCCATTTAAAATGCAATGTCTAGATTTAGACAGTAAGTGGAGAACGGGACGTCTTGATGGATCCTATGTTCTTTGACTAACCTGCCGGGAAAAAGCGTAAAGATATAAAACTATATACATATTTATAATATCCTACATACTTACAGCCTTACATGTTTAAAGATTAGGTTCTCTCTATCTTCTATAATATATTATTAAAACAATAAACAAGCGATAATCTAAAACTGATATATCACCCTTTCACGGCTAATGTACTGGTCCGATTTGGATGAAATTTAGAATGAAAGTAGTAAATAATCCAGGGTCAAACATAGGCTACTTATTTTATCAAAAAACAATCTCTAAAGAGTTGAAATAGGGGATGAAAGTTTATATGAAAAATCTAAACCTTTTGACCCATTGTAATGAATTTTAGAATATATATATATATATATATATATATATATATATATATATATATATATATATATATATATATATATATATATATATAGTTGATAATCCTGTCTTCTATTATATATTATTAAAACGATAAACAAGCGATAATCTAGAACTGGTATATCATGAACCAAAAAAAACTTTTAACGTTATTTTTAAATGTCAAATGTCAACTTTCATAAACGTCGCAGTCCAATGAGTGTCTACCGAAATAGCTTCTCTATGTTGTTATTCGTTATTCGTTATATATATTTTGTATCTATAATATTAGATTATAGGCATGGATAAGTGAAAGTTAATATTATTATTATTTTATAAGAAAATTGCTTCCGCTCTTTATAAAAGTGTCTCGCTTATCGAAAAAATAATATTTCTTGAATCTAAAATTAAACTGTTTTTATAATACTCAGTATATTATTATTATTTTTTAAGCTTCACGCTGTATCCCGCACACAGCAGGGTAGGCAGAGGAAACCTAGGAGTGTCAAGACACTCCGTTCCCCACTTCCCGCCGAATTCGGAGGCTTGCGTGTTAAGTGGTGGAACTTAACGCCGCGCTTTACCTCGACACCAGAGCGAAGAAAATGGAAATATAATTTCCACTCCTCGAGTGGGAATCGAACCCACAACCAGTCGTTTACAGTCACACGTTTACGCCACTGGGCCACGACTGGCCACATTATATATTATTGTTTATTTTGTTAAAGTTGGATTTCAAACGTATTTTACAAACTAAGTTAGACTATAATTGTAATAATAACATGCTATGTTATGTATTTATAACAATACTGTTAAAGTACTTTGTTTTCCTAATAAATGAATATTTTGTTTTACAGCTTAGACCTATTCTTGGCATAGCAGAATAGTCAGAGAGACATCAGTGTCTTGACACTCCGTTTTCCACTTCCCGCCTAATTTCGTGACATTGTACTGGTTAAGGCGGAAGCCAACGACCCGCTTTATCTTCTCACTCTAATGTCCGCTCTAGCCGAGAATTCATTATAAAACCATTTCGTCAAGTTGTTTTTTTTCTAGCCTCCCACATAGCAGGGTAGAAAGAGAGACCTTAGTGTTAAGAGATTCCGTTTTCAAATTTTCGTCGAAATTAGAGGTTATGCGTTTGGAGTGGCGTGATATAAAATTCAATGGAGTGAAAATTCAATGCGGTGGGACCGCGTCTGATTGTAAATCGTTATTTTTGGGTTCGATTCCCGCTCGAGGGAATGAATAGATTAAAATTTTAATATCTCCGCTTTCTATTTCGGACGGGAAGTGGAGGACGAAGTGTCTCGACACTTCGTCCTCTCTGACTACACCGTTAAACGGGAATCGTATGTTTTTTTTATAACAAGTTCCCGGAGTGGGTATCGAACTGACAACCAACCTAATTTACAGTAAGTCACTGATCCACTGAGCCACAAGTCAAAACTAATGTAGCATAATAAAATGCTAGTACAAACTGGACTAAAACACTAGATTTAAATGACTAGAATAATAAAAGGCCGCTAAAAGGATTCTTTAAGGCAGGGGTGGCCAAGCTCATTGATAATCCGAGCCATTTTTCTAAAATATTTTTTTTCACTTATCGATTTGCTACCGTGACAGGGACAACATTCGATTCCCACTTGGGAAAATGAATATATATTATTTTTCATATTTGCTTTTGAACTTACACAAAACGTAGCGTTGAATTAAGCAACACTCAATGTCTCGATTTGTTATGAAAAGTCGAGAATGGAATGTCCTGAACTACTCCCTGGACACCGCACTATGCGGGAAATAAGCATGAAAGTGCTTTTTAAATTTTAACGAGCGTATTAGTCATGTATACGTATTTAAAATATATACAAAATATTTTTTGATAAAATTTTAAAAAATATAACATAGAAAAGAAATTGGAATTCTGATGTATTTATCAAGAACCAGAAATAATCCAGTCGTGGCCCCGTGGCACAAGCATGTTACTGTAAGAGACTGGTTGTGGGTTTGATTCGCACTCGAGAAGTAGAAATTATATTTCCATTTTCTTCGCCTGGTGTCGAGGTAAAGCGCGGCGTTAAGTTCCGCCACTTAACACTCAAGCCTCCGAAAGTGGGGAACAGAGTGTCTTAACACTAGGTTTCCTCTGCCTACCCTGCTGTGTGCGGGATATAGCGTGAAGGTAAAAAAAAAGAAAAAAAAATCCTTCAAAGAGCCGGATATAACGCGAGCCGCAATTTGGCCGCCCCTGATATAAGGCGTACGAGTTTTCTTCATTTAGGCCGCATTTACTTAACACATTTAGGTCAGCTCTTTAGGCGACAATTACACGTAGTATATAGTATGAAAGCAAAGTTTGTTAATGTAAGAACAATGATTATGTTTGTTATGAAGAAACTGTTTTGATGTTGAAGTTGAGACGTGCTTATCTTACTACGTCTGGTAATACGTAATAGTTCTGTAATAATGGCTTAGGAAAGTCAAAGGTTAAAGGTTCGAGTTTCATTCAGGTCTGAGGCACTAACTTTAGTGAACTAGTGGTATCAAAAAATGAAGCATGCACCTAACTTTTTGAATTTGTAAACATCTTTCTTGTATATTTTTTATTAATGGTGAGTACCATAAAGTCTATTCTATTCTCTTCTTTTTTATAGTAAACTCTTAAGTATTATTATATTTTATTTATTGCACTTAACAAAAATATACGAAATATATTACATTAACGAAATGGAAGCTATATTGCTTTGTTACTCTTAACGTATATCCATAAATTAACCACCCAAATATCTTTTATCTGCTATCTAAATATGTTAACTACTTAAAACTGAATTCATCGTTATATTTTTTATTTTTTTAGCTTCATGCCGTATCCCGCACACAGCAGGGTAGGCAGAGGGAACCTAGTGTTAAGACACTCCGTTCCCTACTTTACGCCGAATTCGGAGGCTTTGCGTGTTAAGTGGCGGAACTTAACGCCGCGCTTTACCTCGACACCAGAGCGAAGAAAATGGATATATTAAATAATTCCACTCCTCGAGTGGGAATCGAACCCACAACCAGTCGTTTACAGTCACACTCTTGTGCCACTGGGCCACGACTGGCCACAACAAACAAACAAATTTCCTTGCTCACATGCATATATCTGATTTTAGCTACACTCTTTAATATTTTTCCCAAAAAACAGGATAATCAGATAGAAATTTAAGTTAAGTCACACTCTCCTCTCTCTGTTCTACACCGCCTGATTTCGAGATATTACACGTTGAGTGGCGGAACTCATCGCCGTGCTTTGTTTTGTAATAAATAAATAGCTTCACGCTATATCCCGCACACAGCAGGGTAGGCAGAGGGAACCTAGTGTTAAGACACTCCGTTCCCCACTTTCCGCCGAATTCGGAGGCTTGCGTGTTAAGTGGCGGAACTTAACGCCGCGCTTTACCTCGACACCAGAGCGAAGAAAATGGAAATATAATTTCCACTCCTCGAGTGGGAATCGAACCCACAACCAGTCGTTTACAGTCACACTCTTGTGCCACTGGGCCACGACTGGCCACTTGTTTAAGACACTCCGTGTTTTGTACCAGACTAAATAAAAGATAATATTTAAATTGTAATCATTCTCCCGAATGGGGAATCAAACTCATAACCAATCGCGTTTACAGTCAAATCTGCATGTCAGACCTGCATGTGAGCAAATTACGAAAATT
This sequence comes from Dryas iulia moderata, assembly GCA_019049465.1. Classification (NCBI taxonomy): domain Eukaryota; kingdom Metazoa; phylum Arthropoda; class Insecta; order Lepidoptera; family Nymphalidae; genus Dryas; species Dryas iulia. The sequence continues at coordinate 1,674,539 of CM032426.1, forward strand.
AAAATATATTTCAACTCAGAATCGAATTCACAATATCACTTCATCACATACGAACCGACTTGACTACTGCGTCACTATAGTCTCTTCTTTATAGGTATTTTATAACGAGAAGCTAAATAAATTTAAGTCCAATTTATTTCCCATTAACTAATGTTACGGTACTTGGTCTATTTTCTAATAGTTATTTTATAGGTTATCCATGTAATGGATACTAACAAGTTATGTGTATGTATTAACTTGTTCTAATAGAACTAATGTATTAGAATAAGTTGAATATACTAGAGTTATTTCGGTCAATTAAGTTTTAAAACGTCTCGTGCGTTAGGAGGTCTATAAGATCTCATGACATGTAAAGCGCGGCGTTAAGTTCCGCCACTTAACACGCAAGCCTCCGAATTCGGCGGAAAGTGGGGAACGGAGTGTCTTAACACTAGGTTCCCTCTGCCTACCCTGCTGTATGCGAGAAGCCATAATAAAAAAAATTAAGATCTCATGCAGGATTTTCATATAGTGCGGGAACTAAAATCGTGATACGTTTTATCTTAACTTGTTTTTTTTTCTTTACGCTGTATCCCGCACACAGCAGGGTAGGCAGAGGGAACGTAGTCTTAAAACACTCTTTATCACTACATTCTGCCGATTTTTTTGAGGCATTGTGTTTTAAGTAGCAAAACTTAACATCGCGCTTTGACACCATAGTGAAGAAAATGGTAATATTGAATATTACCACTCCTCGAGTGACACAACCAGTCGCTTTACAGTCGCACTTATGTGCTACCGCGCCATGACTGGCCTCGAAAGTTATTTATATATAAGAAATATTAGCTTCCAATTTAAAATTGAATTGTAAAGCGTAAAAAATAAAATAGAAGATGGATTAGATCCGTAACGTATTGAAGGTATAACGTTTCCCATTCTTTCGTTAGGAGATGGTTTTGAGGAACACATAAATTATTTTCAAAATTGTTGTTTTACAACACTGATTAAGTCGCGTACATACCACACTACATTTCAGGTGCGAGATATTTTAGATCACTATGGCATCAGCTGAAAGTAGAAGAAACGATAACCGCAGGGAACGTGCTAAGGTACATACTCCTTTGGGTATAATCGAAGAAAAAGATTTGTTAAAAACACATGTACATTTTTTATACTTCGTACACAACTTTCTTGTGTTTTTTGGTACAAAAAAAAGTTACAATTTAATTAAAAATAAATTTGTTTTCATGTAATATCAAGATAAACTTAAAAAAACTAAGCGTTATAACGTATAAATATTATGTATAAGCGTTGTTATTTAATCAGTTCCTGATAACGTGTTACTTGTTACTCGACGTGTGTTAAACGCGGAACAACTCAAGAAGCAAGGGTCAAGAACTCCAAACCATTCTATTCTAAGCCTTGTGTTCAATCCAATAAAGCCTTTATCAAATTTACCCTTCATATAGTTATCTAAGACTTTGTTGATGTGATTATAGCTCTTAAGGTAAAGTAATAAAGTTGAGTTTACTAGGAACAGGTACATGGTAAGCTGCTCACGTACTTTGGACGTGTCAATTTGAGTGGTCAGTCCTTTGACAATGGTGATAATAAGTGCACTCTTCATAGCTCATTTGATGATGTCACTGAAAACGTGTTGACATGCCCTTGTTAAGGTTTAATTTGAAATTAAGAAATCACATTTTGACTAATCAAATTCTTTGCCTAAGAAAAAACGAAGTAAATTCCGCCACTTAACACGCAATACCTTTAGAATTCGGCGGAAAATGAGGAACGGAGTGTCTTAATATTAGGTTCCCTCTGTCTACCCTGCTGTGTGCGGGATACAAAGAGAAGCAAAAAAGGGCATTTAAATGTAAAACTAAAACACAGCAAGAATGAGAAAGAGGTGGAGGATGTGGTAGAGTTGCGCAGTGTAAGAGCGTCTGACTGCACGCCGTGTGTTCGATTCCCACTCGAAGGATTGAGAGAATCATTAATTATTATTATTACAGTGCCACGGTTTTTCCCGCAGCGGGGTTGTTAGAGAGGACCTAGTATTAAAACAGTCTGCCTTCCATTTTCAGCCTGAAATAGAGACATTACGTGTTGAGTGACGGAACTCAACGCCGAGCTTTGTCCTTGCTATCATAGTAAAGTTAGCCCGTAACTTGCCGCGTGCTAAGTTAGTCCGTTATTTAGTATTTCTAATGTTTGTAATTATATTTTTTCATGAAATTGTTTTAAACAATATTTGTCTTCTTTTTACTGTAAACATACGCAATATTCTAAGTGAATAATAAAAAAATATTCTATAATAAACAAACAGAAAAATAGTCACTTTATAGATTATAATTCAAATAGTTTCGAAATATAGATAAAATGTCATAATTAACAAGTGTATTGGGAAGCTATCCTTATTTTAAAAATTGCAAAATTTAAGATATTTAAATATAGTATATTACTTTACTGAAGTAACTGTGGTGTAAGGTTTGATTGTAAATGCAATTGATTGAGAGTTTGTCTCATACAGGATATTTTAAAATATCTTTATTGGTATGATTTTTTGTTTTCGCGATTACTACACATTTTGAAATGAAACTATTTTAAACCGGATTAATCGTGTATATTTTTGGTATTCGAAAATACATTTTTGGAAACCCGACGTTGCGAACAATTTAAAGTAGTCCGTGGTCACAGGTAAACTAAGTTGAATGTATTTTCGAATATCAAAAATATATGCGATTAATCCGGTTAAGAATAGTTTCATTTCAAAATATCTTTATTGGACTAAAAAAACATATGCTGAAAACATAAATAGAAATAACATTAACAAAAGGTTAATGATCGAACTAATTCTATTTTCCCGCTCTGGGACTAAAGGCAAAGCGCGGTGTTGCGTTCCAATACTACGCAACACGAATTATCTCAAGTTCATATAGAAAGAAAAAAGGGAGTGTTTTGACACTACGCTCTCTCTAGCTGTTTGCTGCACATATTCAACACTTCTCACCAAATTGTTATTTATTTAAAAAACTTAACATTTATATAACAAATCTGCTGGATAGTTAATGTTTATCTTCCTTATACGTGTTTATTCTTGGACCGTCCGTTTAATGGTGTTCCTTAGGAGCTTGTAAACATAGCTGTTGCGGTTGATCGAGCAATAAACTTGCTAACTCTGAGAGCTCCGAACCGTTTTACGACAATCCACTTAAAATGTTTGGCAAATTGTCATTTTAATAGAGTTTCTTCACAAATTAAATAAGTGAAGTCTTTTTTATTGTAAATCATGTTTTTTGACTTCCTTAGCGCAGTACGTAAATGCTTTCATAGTGCACCACAATTGGTTTTGGGTTCTATTCCCTCTGGGGGTAATGATTATATACGCGGTGTTAAGTTTCGCAGTCAGCACACAAAGTCCATATTCGAGCGGAAAGTGTAGAACATAGCATATACTATTGATTATCTCTGCCTACCCTGCTGTGCGGTAAAAAGTAGAAAGTTGACAAAAAATATATAATATAATATCCAGTTAAGTCAAGATCTATTTAAATTAATTTATTACAGATTAAGACAAAGATAGAACACAAGTTCATTAATCCTTAAAGAAAATACGAAGTTTTATTGAGTTTCAAACATTTATAACGTTATTATAAGATAATCATTAGGCCTGGGGAACTTTTTTCTGGAAAGATTGTGCTTATAAATTAATAATTTCTAAAAATAAATTATATTAAATAAAGTTTTTTCATTTTATTTAGATTTTAGTTCATTTTTTGTAAGATTAGCTGAACTAGCTACAAATTCATAGTTTCACGCTATATCCCTAATGGGGTAGTCAGAGAGAACGGAGCGCCAAACGCTACGGTCCCTGCATACTTCTTTCGCCTCGACCACTGTCCTCAACCTCTTCATACACCCTTTCCTTTTAGGGGATCCTCATGCTTTTTAAGTTACATTCCTTCCTTTTTAAGTTACATTTTAACCTTACCAACATATCGATAGTTCTTAAGAAAATTTTAAACGTAGCCTAGAACATAGCACGTAGCAAGCATGCCACTAAGTACGTAGTGTCTTGAATTCAACTGAAAAATGTAGAGCAGTGTCTCTAAACAGCAGGTTCTCTTTGTCTACCTTAAGTTACGAGGTAAAAGAAGCTGCTTTTTACAGAAATATAACGTATAAAACGTATTTTTATTTATTATTAAAAAAACAAAATATACAATTTGCAATTTACCAAAAAAGATTACTCATCCAATCTCTGACGTAACTATCAATAGCATGCAACCTATCGCCACCTAAAACAGTTTCACCGATAGCTAACTAAAACAAAACCAGCCGTATCACCTGTCGTAAACCGTTCTAAACTTTTTAAATCCTGTCGCAAAACAAACTGTAATCCTAGTTCTGTTCGGTTTTTAGAATTTCTACAATTTTAAATTTTCTGGAAGTCGTCAAATCCTATTGAAATCGGTTTTTTAGGTCCAGTTTTTAATTTGTTTTTAGCCCTTGATTTAGGGTGTGTTACAATTTCAGCAGAGGGGAGCTTAACGTTAGGGGCAGAACTTAACATCGCAAGCTTGTGTTAATATTGCGATTTTAAGTATTGTGTAATAAATTCTAACAAAATTTAATATGGTAATCATTTATCAGCGAAATTACGTAGAGAGGAGACGAGATTGTTAGAAACCAAAGCAGAAAAAGGAAGAAAATTGTGATTGATTACTGATTTCCATACAAGTTCACTCTAAAAATTAAAAAAAATGGAAAACTTACCATCAATTCCAGGTCTTTCACATACAAAGTAGTTGTGTTCCCGACAACTTCTGTCGTTCCACATGAAGGTGGGATGTGCAGGTCGAGGAGGAAGCTCTCTGCGCGCTTCAACACAATCCTGTCCAGAAGTGCCATCGTCGTTAGGCTGCCCAGCATGCTTCCTCCATCCAGGAAACCAATCTGAAACAATTAGTATACACAAAAGATTTAGAAAAAAATGTACATTAATAAAATAGCCTCTCGTAATTATATTTTACTTAAATAATATAAATTTGTTTTGAGAATGGAAAAATAGAAAAAAGTTGAATTTCTCTAGTACATATTAGTAATGGTATTCTAGTACGTATTTGTATAATTTGGTAAAATGCTTATTATTAAGACCAGTAAACCTCACCAACTGCAACATCGTTTATGTGGAATTTATGGCTTTATGACTAACTACTTCCACTAACGACTTGCTCATATTGAAACTTTGGCCCAGAGTTATAATAACTTCCTTTAAGGTGGTAATTTTCTTGGCTTCAAGACTTCTACATTAGATGTTCAAGACTATAGTACTTTAAGTCAGCTGTATTCTTTTTCGCGTACGTCTAGTGTCAGTCAGTTCTCCGCTTGCCTGCTTGTTGCTTGTTGTATCTTAAACGTTATAACTTAACGTTTATTTTGAAAGCTTAATGATTAATAATCTTTTAACTACTGCAAATTTAACGTGAACAAATACAATAGGCCCAGTATTCTAATACCGGGTCCTAGTCACGTCCTACTTACCAGTTTAGACATTATAAAATAATTTCTGAAGAAAATTTCATAGTAAACAATAATATAGGAGCCCAGCCATCTTAATTCAATATCCTCCGAGCAGAAGGCGTCGGACATTGATTAATGCGAGTGAAAGCTTTGCAAAATGAAATAACCAATTAGATGCTTCTCTTTACAACGCAATATGATCTTTAATAAACATTAGATTATCTTGGAACGATTATCTTTTGTTTCTAATATTAAGTTAGTATATTATTTTTCTGACATCTTCTCGAAGTTGGAAATGTGTCTGTATAATGTAGGGTGTAATTAAATGTATAAATTGTGTTTTGATTTTGGTTTAAGTGTAATTGATTTCGGAGTGTGTTAATGTGTGGTTGTTTGTGTGGTTATGTGTGTATGCATTTGTGTACGTGTGTGTGTTTGTCCGTGTGTGGGTGTGTGGGTACGTATGTTCGTATATGGGTATGTGCGTATATATATGTGTGCATATATGCGTATGTATAAGCACACATACACAAGAATGTATATGTGCTTAAAGAAAACGTATAAAAATTTGAACGCAGCGGGATTCGAGCCCGCGCCTCCTGAATTCCGTCCAGGCGCTCTGACCACTGAGCCATGCGTTCTACTATCCGTCGCGTCGAAATTCTTATACGCTTTATTACAACTTATTTTTGTTGTTAGCATTTCTGTACAGAGATTTTTACAAATTTCTGTTACCCAAAGATTATTCTACGAATAATCATTTGGCGAGAGAGAATGCTATTTATTAAATACTTTTGAACATTTCTAAAGTGTTATTCCACACTTAGGAAAATTGAAAAAGACATTTAAAGAAAACGTATAAAAATCCCGCAAAATTCAAATTTTTATACGTTTTCTTTAATTGTCTTTTTGAATTTTCCTAAGTGTGGAATAACATTTTAAAAATTTTAAATGTATATGTGTATTTTATACTTGTGTATTAAATTTATAAAAATGGGCATAGATGTTGGAGATGAAGAAATTGTAGAAATGAACCTGTCTACTTGTTAGTTATGCAGTTGACTACACCAGCAATCAACATCAGGTAGCTTACAAAGATTCCATAGATTTTTATGAAGCGTTTTACGATACGAAGAAGTATGTTACGATTGTAACATTTGGTACTCATTATTCTTTGCCTTTTTCACAATGTGAGACAAGAATTTTCTTACATCAAACTAAGAATACGTCATGCACGTATTGAGCCCGTAGAGGGGTCACGGCGTGACTGCCACGTGATGGTTATGGGTTCGATTCCCACTCGGGTAGCTAGGTATATTTAAATTATTATTTCTTCGCTTTAGGTAAGACGAAACGCGGCTTTGGCTGGCCATTCAACACGCCATGTCTCTATTTTGGGCGGAAAGTGGAAGACGGAGTGTCTTGACACTAGGTACCCTTTGACTGCCCTGCGGTGCGGTTGAAAGCTTGACGCTGTAAAATAACTGAGAACTAAATTGGTAATCGATATTCATTAGAAAATCAAAGTGATCCTCTTACATAAGACTTTACAAATAATCTAACTTTACTAATTTCCAGAAAGAAAATTCAACATTGTTTCGACTAACAACTTCATAGAACAAACAGGAGATGATTAAAATAAATTATAGGTTAAACTAAAGGAAAACAAAGGGACGGAATGGAATTTGGGTCTAAGTACATTCAACAAGTTCGGAGCCGCTCTAGCGTTACGTCGTGTAAAAGATGACGGGGAAATTTTAATATTGCAGTGTTTTGGGTAGGTAGTTCGTAGAACTCTATTTGGTGATTTTTACATTAAGTTACTTGTTAGGGCCAGTCGTGGCGCAATGGCACAGATTGTGACTGTAAAGCGACTGGTTGTGGGTTCGATTCCCACTCGAGGAGTGGAAATGTTTAATATTTCCTTTTTTTAGCGCGGCGTTAAGTTCCACTACTTAACACGCAATACCTCCAAATTCGGCTGAAAGTGGGGAACGGAGTGTCTTAACACTAGGTTCCCTCTGTCTAACCTGCTGTGGGCGGGATACAAGGTGAGGCTAAAAAAATAATAATAGTAAAAAATTTCTTCTACCATCTAATCTCTAGCCAATGAATGTTCACAATCGTTACAAAGTACTCCCAAGTGTGGAAGATGTATCAAATTTGTCATATTAGCTTTTTTCAACGCACAAAAGTGGAGCACGTGATATTCAAAACAGACATTTATGAGCCCATTACGTTCCTCCAGAAGTCGTTAAGTGTGCAATATGTCATAAAAGTGTAGTAAAACGTGTTCATAAACCAATCGTGATGGCAGGTCCAGAACAATATATATGATAGGTATGTTGAAATTCTTTAAAAGGAAAATTTTGCAAGAATTTTTTTTTTTTTTTTTTTTTTTTTTTTTTTTTATTTTTTTTTTTAGCTTCACGCTGTATCCCTTGCGGGGTAGTCAGAGAGAACGGAGCGCCAAACGCTACGGTCCTTGCATACTTCTTTCGCCTCGTCCACAGTCATCAACCTCTTCATACACGCCCTCCGGGGGGTCCTCATGCTTTTTACGTGACCTTCCTCCAGTATCATCGATACTGTGTTTTCGAAGGTCAACCGAGGTCTCCCCCTGCCTCGCTTACCACTCACCTTTGCTTCATAAATCTTTCTTACCATTCTTCCATCACTCATCCTCTCGACGTGCCCAAACCACCTGAGCACGCCCTTCTTCATTCTTACTATGACGTTCTCGCTAATACCTGCCATTCTGTGTATCTCTTCATTGCGGATTCGGTCAGCTAAGCTGACTCCGCACATCTTTCGAAGAGATCTCATCTCCACAGCATTCATCTTTCTTTCATTCTTCTTCTGCAATACCCACGTTTCGCTGCCGTATAGCAGCGTCGGTACCAGCACTGCATTGTGCACAGCTAAACGTGCGGCTATGCTCACGTTCCGCCGTCGCATCAACGCAGCGAGGGCACCGTTAACCCTGTTACCGGCAGCAATACGCCTTTCAACATCCATATCATACCTTCCATCTCTGCTAAACATACTTCCCAAATATACCACCTCATTCACTTGTTCTAATTTCTTTCTGTTAACCATGATCTTACATTCCGTTCTTTCTTCGTCTCTTTCAAACACCAGAATCTTAGTTTTACTCGCATTCAGGCTTAGACCATTATTTTCACACCCATCTTTCAGGATGGTGACCAATGCCTGCAACTCGCATTCTGATGATGCAATAAGCACTGCATCATCTGCGTACAACAGGCAGTTTACCTTCAAGTCACCCACTTTCACTCCCATATCGCTTTGTTTCACTCCTTGGAGACAACTATCCAAGTACAAATTGAACAGCCAAGCTGACATGGCACAACCCTGTTTGACACCCGATTGAATATCAAACCGAGGCGACATGCCAGCTCCTACTCGTACACAGGCTGAGTGATCTCGGTAAAGAGACTTTACAGCCTGCAACAAGGGTCCGTTCACATTGTACCGAGGTAGCGAGGTAGAGAGTATCTCCCATAACTTCTTTCGCACAACTCTGTCAAAAGCCTTCTCCAAATCCACAAAAGCACAGAAAACTTTTTGGTTTACAGCCAAAAATTTTTCCGTGATCATGCGGAGGGAGAAGATCTGATCCATACACCCTCTTCCAGGTCTAAAGCCTCCTTGGGCCTCCCACAACAGCCTCTCAGATCTCTCTTGCATTCTTCTCGCTAAAATTTTAGCATAAATTTTACTACCTAAGCTAATCAAACTGATAGCCCTATAGCTTGCACAGTCTATCTGTGAACCTTTGCCTTTATACAAAGGCACGATGACTGCGCCTCGCCAATCATCTGGGACCTCCCCTTTCTTCCAGCATAAATTGCATAGATGAAAGAACAGGTCCAAGACGCGCGGCCCACCATGTTTGATCATCTCAGTAGTAACTCCATCTGCTCCCGCTGCCTTACCACATTTCAGACTTCTTATGGCACTCTCTACTTCTTTTATACTGATTTCGCCGTCTGCTACATCAAGACTCAGCATATCGCTGTTACTTGAGACAGAGGCGTCATCACATTCATACATCTCCTTGTAGAATTCCGCCCATCGTTGCAAAACGGGTGTTGGTTCTGTTAAAATTTCACCGTCCTTCGAAAGCACCCCTTTCATTCTGCAGGTTGACGAAGAACCCCGAAAATCACTAACTTCTCTCCAGAAAAGCTTCGTGTTTTCTCGGAAGTTGTTCGTCAACCTTTCATCTCTTTCATTCTCCGACTTTTCACGCTTCGCCTTAATCAGTGCTTTCGTTTGGTGCTTTTGCAACTTGTACTCTTTCTTCTTGATCTCTCTCATACTTTTATTCTTACCAGAGGCTTTATAATCCTGCCATGCTTTCTTCTTTCTTTCTACGGCATCTTTCACTTCGTCATCCCACCATTCATCGCGCTTTTTACTAAAGCCTCTTTTCACAGTACCACACACCTCTATTGCTGCTTCAGTCATACTATTCCTAAGATTCTGCCAGCATACTTCTACACTCTCATTTCCTATTTCGCAACTGTCTAGCTTCTTGGAACCCTTTCTTTATATTCCTCTTTAATAGGTGGATCTTGAAGCTTCCAGCTTCTTATGCGGTTATTCGCCTCCAAGTTTGGACACCTCGTGCGGGCGCGCCAGCCTGTGAACAGACCCCTTATTCTAGTAACAACTAGATAATGGTCCGTTCCCAAGTCGGCACCCCTAAACACACGTGTGTCCATAACTTGGTTCCGAATACGCTGATCCACCAGGAATAAGTCAATCATACTTTTCTCTTCCATTCGCTCCCATGTGTACTGATGAATTTGTTTGTGGTCAAACATCGTGTTTGCCACAAACAAATTCTTCTCCTTACAAAGTTCCAAAATAAGCTTACCAGCCTCATTCACTCTCCTATCACCGTACTTCCCTAATATAAGCTCGTAACCGATCCGCTCGGTTCCGACCCATCCATTCAAGTCACCGCACACTATTAACTTTTCATTCGCTCTTACGCTACCTAGAACTTCCCTGACACTCTCCCAGAACTCCTCTAGCTCGCCTGATAGAGCTGAGGATACTGGCGCGTAGGCCGCTAACAAGAATAATCTTGTTATCCCCAGCTTAAAGCGAACCCAAAGGAGCCTCGGGTTGATCGCCTTGTATTCCACCATTGCACACACCAATCGAGAGGACAACAACACACCTACCCCCTGACACCCGCGATCACTCTCTGGTACGCCGGCCCAGAGAGCTACGCGACTGCCCGGCAGATCGGTAGTGTTACTGCCCTTCCTCTTGGTCTCAGTCACACAGATCACATCCAGATCTCTATCATCCATCACATCTAGTAATTCATTCATCTTCTGTTCCATCCCTCCTCTTACATTCCACGTAGCTATTTGTAGCTCCGTCCTCCACTTCCCGCCGTCTCGGACATGGCGTGTCGGGTGGCGGTCCCCAACGCCGCTTGTAAAATAGTAATTTTGTGGTTATTCAAGATATACGACTTTTTACCATCTGGCATTTAAGTTCAAAGAGCATTGCCCAGAAAGCAATCTAATTTAGTGTAACTGTAGGTAGTTACTAGTTAACTGTGCTAGACGCTCTGAGAACAAAATGGCTTCACGGTTTACAAATATAGAGTTACAAATTATAATTCTGGATTTATGCGGCATATAGTAAAATTAAAAATATTAATAATAATTAAATAATGTTTTCTTCGCTCTGGTGTCGAGGTAAAAGCGCGGCGTTAAGTTCCGCTACTTAACACGCAATGCCTCCGAATTCGGCGGAAAGTGGGAAACGGAGTGTCTTAACACTAGGTTCCCTCTGCCTACCCTGCTGTGTGCGGGATACAGCGTGAAGATAGAAAAAAATAATGTTGAATGTTTATATATGAATTTAAATGCGGCGTTGATCTCCGGCGTTGATCTCCATTCTAACTAGCCTGCTATGCGGGAATAAGCGTGGAGCCAAAATACTATTGTTTCTAATATGGATTATTTATAAAATACATATATTAGCAATTTAATATTAAATTCAAGATTGTGATGCAGCAGGAAATTAGAGAAGAAATGCTCTTAGCGAGATTACGGTCGCATAGAATTTAAGAATAGGGTTGGTGCTTGTTAATAAATTGTATTGATATATGTCATGTTAAATATTTTTATAAAAACATTATAGCTTAAGTAAGCTTTAATTAGCTTCATCTAAGCTGCTTCTTCTAGCGTCATTTAAGGTAAATGATAAATCTTATTTGAATTGTTTAAAGCAATGGCATAAGTATCAGGATATGATGACGCTACAATTCTTCAATATTGTCTTGCCAGGACAATCAGGTTGACGAGAAAATAATTATACGCGTGTCCCTTTATAGTACCCGGCAATAGATAATGCACATCGTGCTTAGAATGAAACAGTCGGTCAGTTTCGGTTTCGTAGAGCGCTGTCTTTGTCACTACTGTCAGTTGATATGTGACGTTTCTCATTGTTATTATTTTAAGCGACCGAGACAACGCTCTACGAAGTCGAAGCTAACCGACTGTTTCATTCTAAGCATCGATGTGCATTATTTATTGCCGGGTACTATAGTTTAGTCTTAAGTTAATTTGTTATTATTAACTAGTGATCATTATTTCAATCAACGTTTTAATTTTCGATAGATGACAGAGTGTCTTATCACTTGATCCTCTCTAACTTCGCAGCGATAAGCGTGAAAATGTTTCTTTCATAATAACACAATGTTATTTATTTCATCATCATTAATTGCATCACAACTTAATCTATATAGCAAAAAAACTGCGAGAATTCAAAAAAAATATAATAATAAAAAACTTAGGGTTGGACAATCCTGAATTCCTTAAGCAGGAATGTCTTGAGCTCGCGGAGCGTTGTGGTCTTTAACCTACATAATAGCCTCTATATGTTATAGTACGATTAAGCTTAGTGCAATAACAAATATTACTATATTATACTTACTTCGGTCGACCCCTTTTTAGAAATTATATGGACAGAGGAGTATGAAAATTGGTTTAGTCAAAGTTTATATTGAGAAAGAGGGAAAGAAGTGACCTTTTTATAGTCATTTATTTACCTTTTAGAAATACATTAAATGTATAAAATAATTAAATATAATTGTAGATTTAGTATATTTTCTACTATCTGTATGACATAAACTTTTATATGAAAAGACATACAGGTTGCTAAGACAACACGTTTCGTTAAGATATCAACAGGTAGATTTTAAAAAGAATTGTTTTTGCACTTAGGTAACTAATATATTTAATAAGGATATATATATATATATATATATATATATATATATATATATATATATATATATATATATATATATATATATATATATATAGATATATATATATATATATATATATATATATATATATATATATATATCTATATATATATATATATATATATATATATATATATTTTTAGCTTCACGCTGTATCCCGCACACAGCAGGGTAGGCAGAGGGAACCTAGTGTTAAGACACTCCGTTCCCCACTTTCCGCCGAATTCGGAGGCTTGCGTGTAAGTGGCGGAACTTAACGCCGCGCTTTACCTCGACACCAGAGCGAAGAAAATGGAAATATAATTTCCACTCCTCGAGTGGGAATCGAACCCACAACCAGTCATTTACAGTCACACGCTTGTGCCACTGCGCCACGACTGGCCACTAAGGATATTTATTTTAAGATGTAAACAATATGGATTTTTTTTTGCGTAACAAACATTAGGATTGTTTAACCAAAAAGGAAATTAAAGAGAAGGGAACAATATAATGTAAATATTACCTATATATACGAAGATGGTGGTATACTTGTATATTTCAAACCATTTGAATGTGGGTTTTATACATTTCTAAGTTTAAATTTTAATTGTTTATATTTTCATATACTTTTAAGGCTATTTTGAAGCAGTGGCATAGCATACGATTGTAAGCATGATGACTGTGGGTTCATTTACCACTTTGGGAATCACTCCCAGATTACATTATTTTTATTTCCTATGTTAAGAGCAAAGGGCGGCATTAATCCCCATTTTCAGACGGAAAGGAGTGTCTTAATACTATGTTCTCTATGCTTACTCTACCACATTTCCTCTAGAACAACAAAAATCAATTTCCTGCTTCCATTGATTACGAACAGATAGAAGGACCAACATATGTACATAAGTATGATGTACATATCTCTAGAGATATCAAAGCGACATCTCAATATACCAGATTTGCAATCTGCATAGCAAATGTCATGCATTTAAAATAACAAATGTACGTTATGCTAATAGTTTTGATGCACTTATTATGCATTTGCATATTCTTTGCCTTGTGCTTGCTAAATATGAGAATTGTCTTAATCAAACAAGTTTTAATATAAAGTATATGCAATTTATCATATAGAGGACGGGGTATCTTCACACTAAATTTTCCCTGACTACGCCTGGGAAAAATCGTGGGACTGTCAATATAAAGTTATTTTATTTTTAAGAGGTCAAAAATCACTTTAAGAAGTCATCAGATTGTGGGTCATGTCATGTCTTGTACAATATCTCGAATAGGAGAGAAAAGCTTAAAACGAAGTGTCCCGACTCTAGGTTCTACCTGGGTACACTGCTATGCGGGAAACGAGTAAAGAAGAAAATCTAAATACATTCAGTATCTAGTGGTTAGAAATAGATTTGTCACTTACTGCTTATTTCAAAAACATTTATACAGGTTGAGGAAACCTACCGTTACGTATTTTTTTTACTAAAATGAAGAAAAGTTTGGCGTTCAGTAACTCCCTAACTACCCTATTAAGGCTATGAAATGAAATTATTTCTATTATAAAATTATTAAAATTAAGGCTTGAAATAAGAAATAGTAAATTCCTTAAATTAATCATCCTAGGATAGAGTAGACTAGGTAGAGAGCCAGCCTCTATCATAACAAAGCAAGTGACCAATACATAGTACACCTATATAAGTAAGTATAAAATACTCAGCCTAAGTAAATTGTTTACATCTTGCCAAAGTGGGATTAAGATTACCGTATCAGTTTCAGCCGCCACCTGAGTCAATACGCCGTCCATTTACTGTAAGATTTAGATATACTAGAAAGGTATGGAATCAATAGGTGTAATAATTCACTGTAACAACAAAACTTATATAAATTCTGTTTATAGAGTGATAGTTTATCTGGTATAAGGATAAAGCTTTACCTTTTTTATCGGGTAACAGTGTAAGCAGAGAGTAATAGTGTTAAGACACTATTCTATGCTCTCCGCCTAAAATTGATACATTACGCATATCAATTAGCGGAACTTAACGGTCTTAGCGGTCTTATTTCCGTGGTGAAGAAAAGAAAAAAATAATTAGATGACAATTTCTTATATAAAATGTATAACTCTATATTCTAAATCTAAAAATAAATAAAACTTAAAAAAAAAGAAAAATTAAATATTCTAATCTTAACATAATTTATGCTAATATCAATAGGTTAAATTAAGTTTTTAAGGATTATGAATAGATTTTAGTTGTGTGTTTTTTTAGTTTCAACATGGTACCTATTTTTTTATATCCTAAATCTAGACCATGTTGCTGTATGCTGGGTGGCGGAACTTAACACCACATTTTGTCCAATCAGAGGGGCCTTGACATTAGACAACAATAGGCGTTAATTTGCTCTTAATGATATCACCAGAAAACATCAAACATTGTAACTAACCTAGTATATTTTTTTTTGTAGTTTCACGCTGTATCCCGCACACAGCAGGGTAGACAGAGGGAACCTAGTGTTAAGACACTCCGTTCCCCACTTTCCGCCGAATTCGGAGGTTTGCGTGTTAAGTAGCGGAACTTAATGCCGCGCTTTACCTCGACACCAGAGCGAAGAAAATGGAAATATAATTTCCACTTCTCGATTGGGAATCGAACTCACGACCAGTAGTTTACAGTCACACGCTTGTGCCACGCTTGGGCCAAAATACAGCAACAAGGTCTAGCGTTGTTGCTGTATGCTGGGTGGCGGAACTTAACACCGCATTTTGTCCAAACACAGGAATGATGATTTTAGACAAAAACAGGCATTAATTTACTCTTAGTGATATCACCAGAAAACATGAAACATTGTAACTAACCTAGTATATAAAATACACATTATCGCTACAACTACAACGCAATTAAGCAAATTGATCATACTATTACATACATAGGCCACGTCTAGACCGACCGGCGTCTTGGGAGTTTCTTTCTTTATAATAGAAACGTTTTTTTATTGAAATAATAAATAATATATTAATTTATTGCATTTGTCATATTTATTTACAAAGAAATCTGGGACAAAATCATGTTTAATTAAAGAAATGTCAAATGTTGTATTTTGCAACTCAACGATTTTGTAATTAATATACTTAGGCTGTCATGGCGCAGTGTGATAGCGTCTAACTCTAAATACGATGGTTGTGTGTTCGATTCCTACTCGGGGAAATAATTGTACTTAAATAATTTTTAATTTCTCCGCTTTGGTGCTAAGGACAAATCTCGGTGTTGGATACCGCCACTCAACATGCAATGGTCTGATTTAAACAGAAAGTGGAGAACGGAATGTATTGACACTGTGTTCTCTATAACTAGCCTGCTAGGCAAAAAAGCCTGTAGCTATTTTTATATAGTTTATTATTTATTTGTTTAGCTTCACGCCGTATCCCGCACACAGCACGGTAGACAGGGGTAATCTTGTGTTAAGATACGCCGCCGAATTTCTGTATTGCGTATATGTGGCGAAACCCACCGCCTCGCTTTGCCTTAACACCAGAGCGAAGAAAATAGAAATTTTAAATATTCCACATCCTCGATTGGGAATCAAACCCACGACCAGTCGCTTCACTGTGGCTGAACTTATTCCTGGTCTCCATTTTCAATACATAACAATTAAAACATCAGTACTCACGTGCATATGAAAAAGGCAGTCCATCTGACCAGCGGAACTCGCCTTCGTGGACGGCGTCGGTTGCTCCAATCCAGTATACATCGTCGATACCGGCTCCAGGTCTGTAATTATTTTGTGGTTGTGACATTCATATATAGTTTAAATATTTTTAATTATTATTTTACTTAGTTTATATATACATTATATTTATTTATATATTATAATTTTAATTTAATATTTTTATTTTTTTTTTAATATTCATATACAGTTTAAGTATAAAGGCAGACCTTGGTTAAGGCTAGGATAATTGCCAGGAGGAAAAAGAATATTCATATAATAAATAATTTTATACCAACGTGGCGCTCTCTGCCGCGTTTAGTCCCATCAGGGCAGAGATATAACATCATTTAAATATGACTTTATTTAATAATATCCCCGAGTGGAAATCGAACCCACAACCATAGGATTTGCAAATGAACTCTGTCCCGCTGCGCAACGATGGACTCAGTCTAAGAAATCTATATTGAAAATCAAATATGATAAAGTCTGCACAGAATTCAATATACTTAATAGAATATTATGTTTTATTTCGACAGTACGAATAGTATGGGATATTATTGTACAATACGTTTCGGAACTCATGCCAAAATATTGTTTAACTTAGAACAAAAGTTTGGTATTTGGTGATGTGAATGTTTCGGTTTATTTGCGCACCAACAATTGAATGGAAACAATGTGATTTTTCATACAAAGCCTCAATATCTTGGATTTGCATGTATTATATATTTGTCTGAACAAATTTTGATAAACGTTACTTTAATTTAACATTATTGTGTAAAAAGCGTTTTAATTGTTGTTCACACGATCTTAGAGTAATTAGTTCATGATTGTAGACTTAGATCCTATTGAATTGAGAATATGGAATGTCATTAATCTTATTACCTTAATAATTAATAAAACGTGGCCAGTCGTGGCCCAGTTGCACAAGCGTGTGACTGTAAACGACTGGTTGTGGGTTCGATTCCCACTCGACGAGTGGAAATTATATTTCCAATTTCTTCGCTCCGGTGTCGAGGTAAAGCGCGGCATTAAGTTTCGTCACTTAACACGCAAGCCTCCGAATTCAGCGGAAAGTGGGGAACGGAGCGTCTTAACACTAGGTTCCCTCTGTCTACCCTGCTGTGTGCGGGAAAAAAAAAAAAAAAAAAATATAATAAAACGTTCAACCAAAAAAATATTCATAAAACCTTCTTAAAATATTCATAAATTCTGTCTAGTATGTGTCGATTTTTAAAGATCAAGAACTTACGCATGAATTAAAAGCTGGTCCATGATTTGTTGCTGTCGTTCATTTAATACGCTGGCAAGGTGACCGCCTATTCTAGTGCATTCTATTTCCGCTTGTCTCCATGCTCTCTTGGTTTCCCTCATGGCTGTTATACAAAAATCTCCTGACACCACCCATCCGTACTCACAATGCCCGATAATTTCTTCAATAGGTTTATCCATCCACCATACTTTCAGCCACATGGCAGATGAATTCTTCTTCGCTAGTATACTTATGTTTAGTCTAACGGAATTTCTTTCCGATATAATTTGAACACTTCGTAAAGGGTCACCAGGTTGGGAGCAGTGCTTCCACCTGGATTCTCCATCTATTAAATTTAGTTCCATACCCTTACAAAATGTGTGCACGTCTTCGCGAATAATATTGGAATTTTCGGAATCTTTTCTTCCTATTGGTCCAGTGCCCATTTGGAGCCGTAGAGCGACTCGATTACCATAAGGCAAGTGAATTTTGTAGGAGCAGAATAATTTCGTCGTTGGTCCGACTTCGAACGAGCCGTTTCTTCCCGTCAGAAGAACATCATGACAATGGTCTACTAGACGGTATGTCGCGGCGAACGTGGGTCGACCGTGGATTTCTAGTTCTGACCTGCTTGACGAGGACAGATATAAGTATCTTCTGTTCGGAGCTGGTATTTGTTCCAGCTTTCCACACAGAATAGGCGAGTTAAGAGCATATTTGACAAACCCACTAGAGCAGGGCACGTTTAATTTATGAAGATCAACAAGATAAGCGTTTTTAGGGGAAGGTACTGGAAAAAGCAGTCGGCAGCCACGTGTCCGAGGTAGGTACCCTGAGTGGACGCGTCCCATACGCGCAGCACGTAAATGTATTGCACAATCTGAAACAAACAAAGGAAACTATTACTGGAAATAGTTTTTGTTTTTAATTTAAAATGTAATTGGAGGCTTATTACTAATAACTTGAATACGGTTATAATTTTCTGTAGTGTTTAATAACATAAGATACAGTCGAGCATAAAATATACTGTGGATTGGTGAATACCCGAGAATGTTTAAATTTTAAGGAACCTTAACAATATCATACCTAACTAAAAACAAATGCAAGAAAGGAAAATATCATGAATTTTATGTATGTTATATATATGTTAATTCTTAAAGTGCTTCCTTAAATGTGGAGAACAGTGTTTTCGCTCTAAATTCTCTCTGAGTGCGGGAAACAGCGTAAACCTGGCAACGACAAATGCTTAAAGCTTTGTCATTAAGCCAAACTAATATATTACTCTATACATCATCTACACAGATTATTTCACGAGTGAATTTAGTGGTAGTTAAGAACACGCTCGCCTCTATTGCACCTTTGTCGGAGCTTTCTCAAAGCACAAAGCGCTTGTCTTCATCCCAGACCACGACTTTAATGGCATTCCTTAAATGCTAAAATGTCTGCGTTTTAATTTGTATTCGCTCAGATGTTGATTCTTTCTTATTAAATATATAGAGTAAAATTGGTATAGTGGTGCAGTTATACAGCTTACTGTAAAGGAATAGGTGTGGGTTCGATTCCCGCTGAGTAGAATTATAACCTTAATTATTTTTATTTCCCCGTCTTTTCAGAATACTTCGAAATAAATTTACAAAAACTTATTTAAATTACGAAACTCGGAAGGACCCTATTTTATTTCTAAAATTTATATGATATTTATATTGTGAAGTAGAACACTTTTTTTTAATTATTATTTTTTACCCGCGACGGAACGGCGACTGTATATGTGTTTGGGGTGAGAGGTTGTTTGTTTGTTTGTTTGTTTGTTTGTTTGTTTGTTTGTTTGTGTGTTTGTGCAAATTACTATGTCAATTATTTCCAAAACTATAAGTCCGATTTTGATACGGTTTTCTATGATAGGTTAAGGTTCAATTGGCGTATGTTCTTATGTATGTCTTATTGCCTTAACTCACCAGGGGGCGCTGCAGTAAGCATTTTACGTGAAAACGAATGTTTTCAATTATCTCAAAAAATAATAGTCTGATTTCAATAAATTTTCAGTGGTAGATTCAGGTTTAATTGGTGGATGTTCTTGGATATGTTTTATAGTGCCAAACCACCAGGGGGCGCTGCAGTAAGCATTTGTTTGTACTTTTTTTGTATTTATTTGTCTAAAACCGAAACTACTGCTCCGATTAAAAAGAGTTTTCATAAAAAGATTTATCTTTGCTTGATGCATATTTTAAGATTTTTTTTTTTTGTTACGGGGAAATCTCACCAGGGGGCGCTGCACTAAACATTTGTTTATGCAGAGCAAAAACTACTAGTCCAATTTAGATGAAACTTTCAAGGATGGGTTCAGGCTTAATTGGTGCGTCTTTCCATATATGTGTTATGGTGACCACTCATCAGGGGGCGCTGTAATAAGCATTTGTTTGAGTTTTTTTGTGTAAAACCAAAATTTTTCTTATATTTATTTGTCTAAAACCGAAATTACTTATCCGATTGGCTAGAGTTTTCAGAACTAGATTAAGCTTTACTTCGTACATATTTTAAAATTTTTGTTTTTACGTTACGGTGAAAATTCACCAGGGGGCGCTGCAGTAAACATTTGTTTATGTAGAGTAAAAACTACTAGTCTGATTTAAATGAAACTTTCAACGATAGGTTCAGGTTTAATTGGTGCATCTTTTCATATATGTGTTACGGTGATGACTCACCAGGGGGCGCTGCAGTAAGTACATTTGTTTGTGCAAAACTAAAACTACGAGTCCGATTTGAATGCAGTTTTCAATGATAGATTCAAGTTTACTTAGTGCATATTTTCATATATGTGTCATGTATGTTTACTTAGTGCATATTTTCAAGTATGTGCCAACTCTCTAGGGGGCGCTGCAGTAAGTAGCTGCTTCCATTTTTTGTGTATAACAAAAACGACTAGTACGATTGGAAAGAGTTTTCAGTATTAGATTCCGCTTTGTTTAGTACATGTTTTTAAATTTATATTACGGTGACAAGTCACCAGGGGGCGCTGCAGTAAAATATTGTTTGTGCAAAGCTAAAATGACGAATTCGATTTGGATGCAGTTTCAGTGATAAGCTCAAGTTTAATTAGTGCATGTTCTTGAATATGCTTTATCGTGTTAACTCACCAGGGGGCGCTGCAGTAATCATTTGTTTGTAATATTTAATGTAAAACCACAAACTACTAGTCCGATTGGACAGAGTTTTCAGTATTAGATTTACCTTTACTTGGTGTATGCTTTTAGTTTTTTTTTACGTTAAGAACTCACCAGGGGGCGCTTCATTAAACATTTGATGGTGCAAAGTTAAAACTACGAGTCTGAATTTGATGCAGTTTTCAACGATAGGATCAGGCTCAATTAGCGCGTGTTCTCGTATATGTGTCGTGGTGACAGCTCACCAGGGGGCGCTGTAGTAAGCATTTGCTTGTATTTTTGTGTGAAACCTATTTAGATGCGGTTTTCTGTGATAGGTTCAGGTTTAATTGTTGCGTGTTTTTATATGCCATATCACAAACTACCACGGGGCGCTCCAGTATAAATTAATTTGTTCCAAATCAAAACTACTAGTGGGTTTTGTGATTTTCACTGATTTGGTTAAACTTAAGTTTCCTAAAAATGTTGCGGTGACAATCTGCCAGGCGCTGCAATAGGCATTTGATAACCAGAAAGCATTGGGCTTATAATTTTTTTTGGATTTGCATGAAGATTAATATAAAGTATTTCGAAATTATGTAATAATATATAATGTATATCTATTCACTTTAAAAAGTTTAAAATAAAAAACAAAATTAAAAATTTTGAAAATACCCACGACGGTTTAATTGTAATTGAAAAAGGATAAAATAACTAGAAATCCCCCGCCTAAAAGAATATATGTAACGAGATGATGGGGACAACTTCGTCGGGGGCTGCCAGTTGCAACCTCTATTTTAAATATAGTAGCTAACAGTATAGATTTCGTTCTTAAAGTTTTTAAAAGGAATACCAGTTATCAAAACTGTAAATTCATATTAATATTTTAATTTTTTCCTAAACCTGTTTTAACAGCATGAAAACCTAGGAGAAGTTAGCAAACTTAAAGTAATGGCAGCTCCGACGAAGTCGTCCCCATCATCTCGTTACATATATTCTTTTAGGCGGGGGATTTCTAGTTATTTTATCCTTTTTCAATTACAATTAAACCGTCGTGGGTATTTTCAAAATTTTTAATTTTGTTTTTTTTCCACTTATTGTCTATTAAAAGTATTATATGCTAACCATACAATAATAATATTAGACACTACATTAAATTTAAAAAATACCCGGAACATAATTAAAAATAATTTCTAACTAGACTGAATCCCAATAAACTACGTAGAATTATTCCCCATCTAAGATTTGAATACGCAACCTCACAATACAAACATGACAATTTCATTTTAAAATAAACATAAGCGTGTAATGTTCAATAAACTCTACGAAACTCACATAAGGGATTTCCCAAAAGGGCCCTTTGTTTCTTTACTTTGCCTTTAACTATTCCCCGCGCTGTCGTAAGTTTTAAAAATCACGTTGTAACGTAAAGACAGTTGTGTAGACATAATAAATAGAAAGCTACAGTACAAATGGGATTGGGGAGTGAAAATGACTTTTGTTACTATAGTAATAGCTTCATGCTATATCCCGACACAGCAGGGTAGGCAGAGGGAACCTAGTGTTAAGACACTCCGTTCCCCACTTTCCGCCGAATTCGGAGGCTTGCGTGTTAAGCGGCGGAACTTAACGCCGCGCTTTACCTCGACACCAGAGCGAAGAAAATGGAAATATAATTTCCACTCCTCGAGTGGGAATCGAACCCACAACCAGTCGTTTACAGTCACACTCTTGTGCCACTGGGCCACGACTGGCCACTGTTACTATAGTAAATACGAGTTTTAAGTGTTAAATTATTGTTAGGAAACGTATAAAAATTTTGAAGGCAGCGGGATTTAAACCCGCGCCTCGGGGAAGCCATCCAAACAATTTCAGACTGATTTCACGTAACGTTCAAATTTTTATACGTTTTCTAAAAAAACCCTTTCCATATACTAAGTGTGTGAAAAACACCTGATAAAGATTAAAATTTATAAGCTTTTCTTACAAAAAACACAGTTAAAAAGTTATTTACTGATTTTAGTTAATTTTGTTCAAAATAAGAAGATACATGTTTCATTTTTTGAACGTCAAATAAGTTACCATTGGCTACTGTATTTAACCTCAGACCTAAGAGCAACCGGTGCAAGAACTAAGGTTTTAAGGTACCGAGTCCTGCTGAGGTAGAACTTCTTTTTTTCAAATCAACAAATTACATACAAAATTACTTGTATATGTCTTGTATTGTATTGTATTGTATTGACCATTCAATTTGTTAGCATCTCTTAAGAAAGAGATTACCCAACCTTCCCTTCTAACGACTGAAATAGGTTGTAGTCGTTGGTATATACACTTTTTTAATTGTTTATTAATTACATGTTAATATTTAAAGTGTTATTCATATATGCAGGCAATTGAATAATACATTTAGAAATTTATAATTTTTTTGTTTGTACGCAGCAAGATTGTAGAGTGAAGTTGTAATAAGTGTATAAGAAATTCGACGTAACTGTATGTATCTTGATGAGTCAGTGTGATTGGACGGTTTCTAAGAGGCACTGGTTCGAATTCCACTATCTCCATACTTATATACGTTTTCTAAAATATATTTTGTCAATACCATTTTATGATCAGACTACGAAAAAAATAGTATAAAATATTAATTAATAGCTTCACGCTGTATCCCGCACACAGCAGGGTAGGCAGAGGGAGCCTAGTGCTAAGATTCTCCGTTCCCCACTTTCCGCCCAATTCGGAGGCATTGCGTGTTAAGTGGAGGAACTTAACGCCGCGCTTTACCTCGACACCAGAGCGAAGAAAATGGAAATATTAAATATTTCCTCTCCTCGAGTGGGAATCGAATCCACAACCAGTCGTTTACAGTCACACGTTGGTGCCACGACTGGCCACATTAATATATTATTATTAATTAATTAATATATTATTTAATATGATTTGATATCGTAACTATCGCGTGTACTAAGTCCAATGTGCCTAATATTATAACATCGCCAAAAATGGCAACAAATCATGCAATTCTTTCTATATAAGACGTTTGTGGAATGTTGCGTGAATTCAATCGTAAATGATTTACTTCAACTTATGCGATAAATTCAGACCAAAAATGCTGGAAAAAATAGCAAAAGAAAACATTGGATAAAATATTACAAACGCATTATTGTTATTGGAGAGTTTTAATAAGTATACAATTTTTAACTTGACTGTCATTAGAATATACTTTTAGAACAGTACGCATTTTTCCGTAGGATAATCGGGGAGGGCCTAGTGTCAATTCACTCTGTTCTTCGTTTATCACTCGAAACTAAAACAAGAGATTTCGTTTGGAATATATGGCTTAGTGGTTAGAACGCCTGAACGGTTTTCAGGAGGTGCGAGTTCTAATCCCGCTGCGTTCAAATTTTTATTACGGTTCGTATCAGATCTGAAGTATCATGTGAATAAAGACGCAAGAGTCACTCCGTTCTTTATCTCCTGTCCAAGTCGATTGACTTCAATTTTCCTTTTTAATCATACATCTGTCAAATAGATATCTCATACGATATCGACATTTTATTAATGTGTGGAGGAACGGCTTTATACATTTTTAAACGCAAAATATGCTAAAAGAGAAATATGATAATATAGTAAAGTTAAAATGTATACAGCGAAAGAATGTAGAAAATCTATATTTTTAAAAATAACCATTAAATTATATAAAAGCAGTAAGTAGCTCAAGCTAGTTAATGTGCTTAAAAATATATATATATATATATATATATATATATATATATATATATATATATATATATATATATATATATATATATATATATATATATATATATATCTATATATATATATATATATATATATATATATATATATATATATATATCTATATATATATATATATATATATATATATATATAATAGTTCTAAGTATAGTAACTTACCTACTTAAGAGAAGTCGAAATACCCACACGATTATTATTACAGCAATAATACGAAATATACCAATCTCTATAAATACCAAGCCGGATATTGAATTTTGATCCCCTACAGGGTATCCCCTAGCGATAATTCTATGAAATATCATAAGGGATGGATCATCCACTGTAAATATACGATGGTTCCTAAGTAAAGTATCTCTACCGTGCTCCCTATCAAGTGGCCAATATCACCCAGAATCTAATATGCACCCATAGAAGCCCCATGGATGTTGCTTATGCCCTTCGAGAAATATATGTTGGTATATACTCATCTAAGAGGACAGTACACTCCCTTCGGATAGAAAATATTAAGGTGACACCAATACCACGAGACCTAAAGGATACCCTCTACCTCACATTCACTCAAGAGGAGAAGGAATCCTTGATCACTCAGGGATACGGCTTGGAAATGGGTGCAAAGGTACTAACGATTCACGAGGCCCAGGGACTGACCACCAGCACAGTTGTAGTAGTGAATACAAAACCAAAGAAAATAAAGCTGCACGACAGTGTCTCACACGCAGTCGTTGCGATAACGCGCCATACCAGCAACTGTTTCTACTACTGCGGCGGTGAGGACGACGCGATAAAGAGACTAATACGGAATGCAACGAGGGCAACGACCAAAGGTATTGTGGAGTACAATTTGAAGATGGCAATAAAAGACAGAAACGAAGCGGTCATATCGACTACTGTAGCGTTAATACCATCCACACCCCATCCTTAAATAAATAAAAAAAAAATATGCATGTATGTAGTAGTAAGAAATATATGTAATAGATGTAAAAAATAAAATAAGTTATACAATTATAATATATTAAGTTAGGTAACAATTAATGTTCATATCATAAATTATATAAAATGAACAATGAACAGGCACCTTAAATTTGTAACTGGACTCTCTTAGAGTATTAAGTCTTAGTTTTAAGTACTAAAATCGTAAAAAAAAAAAAATTGTAAATCATAAAACAAGAATAATGTTAAAAAAAGGTACAGACCTTATGTCCGTAGAGCGATAAATAGAATAATAAAAAAAAAAAAAAAAAAAAAAAAAAAAAAAAAAAGTAAAGTATCGTAACTGTATTTTTACCAATGTTACAGTTAAGACTGGAAAAACAATTGTGATCGTTGTGGCGCAAGGAGACAGCGTCTAGCTGAAACTCAAAGGTTGTGGGTTTGAGGGAATAATTTTATATATTCATATTATATTGATTTCTCTGCTCTGATATCTAAGACAAAGCGTAAGCTGCGTAGAGTTCTGTCGCTCAACATGCAATGTCTCGATTACAGGAATAATTGGAGGATTTCGTCGATACTAGGTTCTCTCCGACTACCCTCCTATGAGGGGATAAGCCTGAAGGATGAGGATCCAAATCAGTATTTGCTCAAAATCAGTGTGGACGTTGTCTATCTTTTCAAGCAATTATTTTAATTTCTTATCCGAATACATTTTTTTTTCATTCTTACTGTAACAATGTTAAAATACAGTTATGATACTTTACTTAACGGCTATTGATATATGGTATAGCTTTAATATGATAATATGAAAATAGTAATTAGAATACGTTATATAGATAAACATATATTTAGTTTATTACTTACAAAATTATGGAATTATTCTAACGCCGACGTCATTAAATTCATATGAAATAGGAATTTAGAAACTACCTGTTACTAAGTACATTAGGGAACGCTTTATGGTACTTTCAAATTTACTAATGGTTTTAGTTCAGCGTTGGTCTACTACTACCAGAACAACGTTCATATTTGACGTATTAGGTATGTTAGGTGACGGAGCTAAACGCCGCGCGTTGTTATATCAGCGGGGAAAATCATTAAATTTTTGTTTATTTTTAAATCGTTAATTTGATTGCTTAAGCCTGTTTAAATTATTCATAATTCAAAATTTCTTAAACATATATTTATAAAACATGAAATTTAATCAAGATTCCATGTAAAACTTAACGCTTATTTACATCTAACATGCAAATATTCTTATTTCGGCGAACCGGCGAAATCTAAGATGTAAATACCACTCTCATTCATAACTTCAACTTGAAACTATCAACTTTATGTTTTTCTGGCCATAAGAATGCAGAATTAACTTATTTTGCAGTCAAAGTAAATATGGTAAACTAGCGACGCTCTCACAGCATTGCCCGCGTTAACTACATAACTATAGACGCTTTGTAATTTTGACGGCCCGCGTTTTCGTTTAAGTAAAGCGTTTTATATATTTTTAGCGGTTTATATAAAAAAAATCATCCCTTAATTCAGCCTCTTAGGGGTTGGCTTAAGGCTTTGGTGAACAACTATATTAAGAAAATTCATCGAAATCATACAAGCTTCGTATTCGGCTTTGATTCTTCAAACAAACCTGAAATAAGGGTATTTCATACCCTAAAGGGTCTTCAACTATTTTAATTTTAGATTCCTATTAACATGAAAGCGTAACAAGCAGACAGACAGATTTTCATATTTATAATATTAGTATATATAAAGAAGTTAGTTATTATATAAATATTCTTATACATATAAACAAGCAAATTAAAGTTGCTAGTTTCATTTTCATCATCATAAAAGCTAGGGCTGTAAAGTTTTATGCCAAATATCCATTAGCTTAACTAATGTTATTTTATTCATATCGTGATATAAATCTTAGATTATTATATACATATATGCAGCTCTTGAGTGTTGGTCACTGTTTATTTAATTTAGTAGAATCAATAAACAGATCCATTGACGAGTCAAATTCGCGTTGCCATAGTAATATATGTAAGTCACGTTATATATTTTTATGTCCGTTCGTTGGGGCCAGTCGTGGCGCAGTGGCACAGACGTGTAACTTCAAACGACTTGTTGTGAGTTCGATTCCCACTCGAGGAGTGGAAATATTTAATATTTCCATTTTCTTCGCTCTGGTGCTTCGCTTTCTTTGCCTCGGCAAAGCGCGGCGTTCAGTTCCGCCTCTTAACACGCAGTGCCTCCAAAATTCGACGGAAAGTGGGGAACGGAGTGTCTTAACACTGGGTTCCCTCTGCCTACCCTGCTGTGTGCGTGTTTCTAATGCATTATTAAGAATAACGTTTACACTTTTAGAACTTATTCTCGATACAGAGATAATGAATGCTAATGCTAAAAAAATCCGTTGTCTACTTTTCTAAACATCAAAATATTGTGATAACTAGCGAAACTCAACTCCGCGCATTATCTTACTTAGTAGATGGGTGTGATAATAATGGTCTAAGCCTGAATGCGAGTAAAACTAAGATTCTGGTGTTTGAAAGAGATGAAGAAAGAACGGAATGTAAGATCATGGTTAACAGAAAGAAATTAGAACAAGTGAATGAGGTGGTATATTTGGGAAGTATGTTTAGCAGAGATGGAAGATATGATATGGATGTTGAAAGGCGTATTGCTGCCGGTAACAGGGTTAACGGTGCCCTCGCTGCGTTGATGCGACGGCGGAACGTGAGCATAGCCGCACGTTTAGCTGTGCACAATGCAGTGCTGGTACCGACGCTGCTATACGGCAGCGAAACGTGGGTATTGCAGAAGAAGAATGAAAGAAAGATGAATGCTGTAGAGATGAGATCTCTTCGAAAGATGTGCGGAGTCAGCTTAGCTGACCGAATCCGCAATGAAGAGATACACAGAATGGCAGGTATTAGCGAGAACGTCATAGTAAAAATGAAGAAGGGCGTGCTCAGGTGGTTTGGGCACGTCGAGAGGATGAGTGATGGAAGAATGGTAAGAAAGATTTATGAAGCAAAGGTGAGTGGTAAGAGAGGCAGGGGGAGACCTCGGTTGACCTTCGAAAACACAGTATCGATGATACTGGAGGAAGGTCACGTAAAAAGCATGAGGACCCCCCGGAGGGCGTGTATGAAGAGGTTGATGACTGTGGACGAGGCGAAAGAAGTATGCAGGGACCGTAGCGTTTGGCGCGCCGTTCTCTCTGACTACCCCGCAAGGGATACAGCGTGAAGCTAAAAAAAAAAAAAAAAAAAAAAAAAAAAAAAATCTTACTTAGTAGGTTGAAAAAAATATCATTCAGAGGGATTCGAATCCACTAATCACCTTAAACAGTCCGACACTACCTAACTGGGCCACAATAGTGTTAATAAGTGAATCACTAGTTTTTCGTTCTATGTTCCATCAAATAGTAAAAAAAATGAATATATTGTAAAAGACATTTAGAAAACGTATAAAAATTTGAACGCAGCGGAACCCGCGCCTTTTGAATACCGCCCAGGCGCTTGTCTTGTCTTTTTCAATTTTCCTAAGTGTGGAATAACACTTTAAACATGTTTAAAAATGAATACATTCCTTTCCACGAACGATAATCGAACTTAATGTCTCGTATATTGCTAAATACCACCCAACTGCGCTACAATATCCTCGATATAACCAAGTTAGCCTTAGTTCTATATTAAAAGTCTTTTATTGACAATGAGTGACCTTTGAATAAAATTTTCTAGACATGAAAACATTATAATAGCAGCGTAGGAGTGTCGTGCCTCGATGACTTTCAACTGAGACTGTCAGAGATGCGAGAAAAAGAAATAAAAAATATATAATAACCCGTGTAAAGATATCCCAATAGGTTAGGTACAGAAAATGTTAATAAAAATTATTTATTATATTATTATTATTAGACGCAGTCTCGATTTGGAGCAGAAAGTAGAAGCCGAAGTGTCTCGACACTAGACTCTCTCTGACTTTCCTGTTAAGAAGGAAAAGATGAAAAGAATTATATAATGAGAGGCCCTCGTGGTGCAGTGGGATAGCGTCATTACAGACGATCAGAAATGGATTCAATTTCCATTAGTCGAATCATTATTTTTTTTTTTAGCTTCACGGTGTATCCCGCACACAGCAGGATAGGCAGAGGGAGGTTAGTGTTAAGACACTCCGTTCTCCACTTTCCGCCGAATTCGGAGGCTTGCGTGTTAAGTGGCGGACCTTAACGCCGCGCTTTACCTCGACACCAGAGCGAAGAAAATGAAAATATTAAATATTTCCAGTCCTCGAGTGGGAATCGAACCCACAACCAGTCGTTTACAGTCACACACCTGTGCCACTGGGTCACGACTGGCCACAATCGAATCATTATAATTTATTTATTTCCTTTTTTCCGCTCTGCCTAAGAAGATATCGTTGAGGTTGGTGCGGAGTCAAGTCCGCCAGTTAACACGCAGTGGAGAACGGAGTGCCTTGACACTAGCTTTTCTCTGTTTTTTTTACTAACCCGCGTAATTCCCATGACATTAGAAGAATATTTACAAAAAATGTTACTTTTAATATTTCAATATTTAAACATGTCTTTTGATAAAAAATACTTTTTTAGAGGAAATTTTATTGATGTATCATAAATGTATTATTTGTATATGTATATTTAAATTGTGTGTATACTGTATGCTGTATATTTCCCAAACAAAAATTAAACCAAATAAAATTCCTTTATTATCTCACGCGGATGTTTAATTGTTTGATTTTCACTTGTTTTTGTTTGTTTAAGTGCAATGTTATTAAATAAATTAGTATTACAATATATAATCAAAATATTAATGATTACACAAAACATACTCCTTTATATTAATTGTGTGACTTTTATTTGAGTTTTTTAAGGTCCACAGGCTACACGTGAATTCCGTGCCTTTTATGGAATTATATTAGAATTCCTATTATCTTTTTTAATAATTAAATAAATTAGAATTGTGGCAATAAATATACTTAAACTATTTTCGCTTCCCCATCCAGGCAAAACAACACGTATCATTGAGTTTGCTACTAAATATGCAATACTTTCAATTTGAAGAAAGAAGAGAATGGAAAATTGGGGTCAGTCGTGGCGCAGTGGCACGAACGTGTGACTGTAAACGACTGGTTGTGTGTTCCATTCCCACACGAGGAGTGGAAATATTTAATATTTCCGAATTCGGCGGTGCGTGGGAAACGGAGTATCTTAACACTAGGTTCCCCCTGAATATCCTGTTGTGTGCGGGATACAGCGTAAAGCTAAAAAATAAAAAAAAAAAAGAATATGGAATATCTTGACTCTAAGTTTTCTTTGGCTTGAGACTTTTTTACACACCAACTTCAAAACGACACGAACTACAGAGAGAATCGTCCCTATATTCTCTCTTAACAGAAAAATATATAAAAAAATATACACAAAGCTTTATTTCTCATCCTATTTTTCACACAATAGCAATATAACGTTATTTCATGTCCTTTTATACAACTTGACAGAATACAACATCCGGGATTGGTTTGCTACGTGGACGATAAGCGCTCATCTGTCAACGTCGCTATATAAATAGCTGTAAATAAAAATCCCTATGGAACAGTGGAACAATGTTTGACTGTAAATGTGGTTTTGGGTGGTTGTGGGTTTGATATTTACAATGAAAGACAAAACGCAGGGTTGAGTATTCGCGTAACAAGCAATGTCTTGATTTTAGACAGAATGTGGAGGACAGAGTGCGGGAACGAACGTGAAGCTGCGTGATTTCTTTATAAATGAAATGTAATAATATAGGTAAGGTAGGTTAAAAAATTATATTGTAATTGAATACCACAAAAAACTTATCTATTATAAAAACATAAAAATATATTTTTACTTGAAAAATACATTTAGAAAACGTATAAAAATTTGAATGGAGCAGAATTCGAACCCGCGCCTCCTGAACACCGTCCAGGCACTCTCACCACTGAGCCATGCGTTCTACTACCAGCTGCGTTGAAATTCTTATACGAATATGCTTTATTACTTATTTTTGTTGTTAGCATCTCTGTAGAGATTTTTGATAATTTCTGCTACCCAATGGTTATTCTACGAACAATCGTTTGGCAAGAGAGAATGCTATTTATTAAATACTTTAAATATTTTAAAAACACTTAAACAACACTTAGGAAAAACACTTAGGAGAATTGAAAAGAAAGGGTTTATTTTTACTTATTTTTTGTCTTAATTTTATTCAGTTTCACGCTCACGCTTTTTTCTATATAACAGGATAGTCAGAAAGACTCAGTGTCAAGTTACTTGAAATCGAGAATTGCGTGTTAAGTGGGGTTAAAATCCTTTAACCCCACGTTTTATCTTATGTACCAGAACAGTGAAATGAAAATAGTATACTATCCCCAAGTGACATCGCTTACAAAATATTGTATATATTTTTTTAAAAGGTAAATAAGCTTAACCTAAAAGCTCGCCAAGTAATATCTCTAGAAAAAGATCCGATCAAAATATCAAGTCATATGACAGTCGTAATAATAATAATATAATAATTTATCTTCAAATAGAAGAAAACAATAACATGTTTTTCTCATTTGATAACGACTTAATAATATATAAGAAGCTTTGTAAGTAATAGATATTAATAAACCTTATAACTTAACAGCTTTATTATAGTGCCAAGACACTCCGTTCTCCACTCTCTGCCTGAGATGGAGACATTGTGTGCTGAGTGGTGGAACTCAAGCCGTGCTTTGTCGTAATCACTAGAGAAGAAAAATGAAAATAGTTTAAATTTGAAACCCCTGCATCGACTGGGAATCGACGCAATTTTAAGTTTACATGCATAAATTGCTGTCACATTGCACTACGATTATTTTAAAGAATTGTAATCTCAAGGTTGATTTGAATAAAAAAAAATGTCCATACATATATTTATAAAGATTCAAGACTTTTCTACGTTCTTCGTTTCTACCAGCTTCACGCTTACGCCCGTATCAAAATATTCAAAGAAATCCTAATGTTGTTGCATTACAACAACATTAGACACTATATTTTCCATTTTCCATAAGAAATCGAGAGGTTGCGCGTTGAGCAGTGGAACTCAATGTCGGACTTTTGTCTGAGACGATCAATAAAAACAGATTCAAAGTAATCATTGTCTCGAATGGGAATCGAACCCACAATACATTTAATGTCAATCAGTCACAGCGTATTCTAAATTCAATTAATAGCCAAAAAAATTAAGAAACTCTATAAGGACTCTCCCTATTCCCATCATTCCCATCCTTCCTCCTTCCTTTTTGTCCTACATCCCCGAGGCTGGCAACGCATCCATAACTCTAATGTTGTGGATGTCTATGGGCGAAGGTAACCACTTAACACCAGGTGGGCCTTCTGCTCGTTTGCCTCCTTACTCCATAAAAAAAAAAAAAAAAAAGGAAATAAAGATATCCTAATAAGAATATCCCAAAAAAACAATACATCGAATTCAGTTTACACAAACGAAAAATAAACATATACAAGGGATTTCTTACTGAGGTTGTGCAAAAACATTTGCTTAGGATCGTGAACGATTTGGGTTTGCGAGTATGTAAATTATCCCACGGTTGCTCTGACACCGTCTTTTTCTATCAACAAGTAAGGTTTGTATTGCAAATAGAAGAATTGAATTGAATTATTTTATACTAGCGGCCCGCTCACGGCTTCGCCACGTGATCTACGTAGCTGTTTTGGTATATTGCAACCCCCATTGGTGGATTTTTGAAAAATAAAGTAGCCTACGTTTAACCTTAAATTATCAACTATACATATGCCAAAATTCATTACAATCAGTCAAGCGGTTTAGATTTTTCATATAAACTTTCATCCCCTATTTCAACCCTTTAGAGGTTGATTTTTGAAAAACTAAGTAGCCTATGTTAGACCCAGTCATTTTTACTTTCGCTCTAAATTTCATCCAAATCGGACCAGTAGATTAACCGTGAAAGCGTGAAAGACAAACACACAGACGCATTTATAATATAAGTATGGATGGCTTATTCTATTTCCTTAGCCTTATTTTTTTTCTTTTTTTTGTACAGGTTGTTGTGGTATAGTGCAACAGCGTCTAACGACTATCGATGGTTGTGTATGTATGATGATTCTTTTTTTTTCAAAAATCTATCTCTATAAGGTCGAAATAGGAGATGAAAGTGTGTATAAGGAGTTGCGTTATGTAGGCAAAGCCGCGAGCAGTCGCTAGTAAGTTAAAATGGTTATATTTTTAGATTTATCCCAAATATATTTGGAGTCGTAGCCCTCTCGTCAGCAAATTTACTGCCTCCGTCCGTACACGTCACAGTGACACGTCTACGTGACGTTGTCCGTTCTATTATGTAACTTCCGTTTGGAAATATTCTGGTTAAAATCAAGTATTTCATTGTTTTATTTTTGTGTGTTTTTTATTTTACGGTCATGGGATAGTGTGGCAGCGTTTGTTTATAAACGCGATGGTTGATTTTTTGATTTCCACTCGAGAAGTAATTATATATTGTTTTAATTTCTCCGCTCTAGTACTTAAGACCAACTGCAGCTTGAGTTCCACTACTTAACGCGTAGCGTCTTGATTTTAGGCAGATAGGGGAAGATGGAGTGTCATGAGATTGAGTACTCTCTGATTACTTCGCTATGCGCGAACAAGTGTCAAGTAGGTTTAAAGTGATACAAGAGACCAATCAAGTTTTTTATTACCACAAATTAAAATATACTAATTATGTCCACCAATTACATTACAATTTTTTTAAAATTACCACTTAAATATTTTTTTTTTTATTATTTTTTTTTTTTTACCACTTAAATATTACCCTATACGCTAAGTATACGCTAAGTATTATTGAACATATTTTATTTAGAAAACACATTGAAATCATAATAAGTTAAATGAAAATGTTTGGATGCTTGTGACATGAAGTTATAAAAAGCAGTTTCACATTTTATCTTGCATAGACGCGTAATCAGTGAGAACCTAGTGTCAAGACACTCCATTCTCCACTTTCTGGCCTCATGAAGTAACTAGCGGCCCACTAGCGGCTTCGTAGCGTGAACTAAATAGCTGTTTCGTTATATTGCAACCCTCGGTGGTGCATTATTGAAAAATAAAGTAGCCTATATTTAACCTTGGATTTTTAACTTTATTTATGCTAAAATTCATTACAGTCGGTGAAGCGGTGTAAATTTTTCATATAAACTTTCATCTCCTATTTTAGAGGTTGATTTTTGAAAAAATAAGTAGCCTATGTTTGACCCAGTAATTTTTACTACTTTCATTCTAAATTTCATCCAAATCGGACAAGTAGATTAGCCGTGAAAGCGTGACAGACAAACGGACAGACATTGACATTTATAATATAAGTATGGATTAGGTATTTTGTTTCGGAGAAGTATTTTAAATATTTTGGCTACAGCGAACAGTTTATTATAAATCCTATCGTATCTATACAAAATTTTTCCCCGTTTTCAATTCAAAAGTGCCTTTTGTCATTAGATTGGATGTTTTGTGAGTAAAATTGCAAGTTTGAGTGGCACTTCAATTTTTGAGAAGTTCTTTGGTATATTGGTTGTTTAGTATTCTTGATTGGAAATCGTGTGTATGTGTTTTCTTATTTATAACTAGCGATCTGCTCGTGGTTTTACCTATGTGAAATACAATTTTCATCCCCTATTTCAGCCCCTAAGGGGTTGGTTTTTGAAAAAAAATGTATCCTATGGTTCCCATCCAAAACGGATTAGCCGTGAAAACGTAACAGACAGACGGGAGGATAGACAGATTTTCATATGTATAATATTAGTATTTTATAAATATTGTAGCAAGATTTTAATTTATATAAAAAAAGAATATTATGAAAATATTTCTTTCTGAGGCCATCGTGGCGGAATAGGCCAGCGTCGGGCTGTAAACCCGATTGGTTGTGGGTTCGATTTTCATTCGGGGGACTAATTATACTTAAATCATTTTATTTAAGCAATACACACAATCATTTTAGGTGGAAAGTGGAGAACGGAGTATTTTGATACTAAGTCCTCTCTGATTATCCTACCATGTAAGAAAAAGGAATTACGCTATGTAAGGTAAAGCTTATATTAAGGTTACATAAATTCCATTTACCTAACTAGGGATTGAACCCATTACTAGCTTAATAGGTTCTCAAACCAAACGAATCTGTAAAAAATTTACCCATATCTCTTATACTATATATTCCAACACCTGCTGCGGTGTTCTGTCTTATAAAAGGTATTTCAAAATGTTTATTATTTTCACTATGCAAAGTACGTGTTAAAGGAATTTATATAAAAACTCAACTTACCTAGCCTTAAATTTTTAATAAAGAACACTTGATATATGGTGGCACTCGTTGTTTTTCTATAACGTAACCTGAAACAAGCGAAAATTTTTATTTTAAAATGTTATATACACATAAATTTAATATAAGTACTAAAATCCTGATTGCAAATGTGATTCATTGTGGGTTCGATTTCCACTCGGAGAAATTATTATATTTTAAACTATTTTCAGTTTTTCGTTTTAATATAATAAAGCTTGACGTTGAGTTTCGTCACTTAACAAAAAAACTTTTGAAATTCCGACGGAAAGTGGAGAGCAGAGTGACTTCTGATCGACACTCAATTCTCTATGCCTTCCTTGATATGCGTCAAGAAGCGAAAAGCGCCAAGCTTTTTATTACGAAAATGTGCTTAGAATGGTATTCTTTTTAAATTCATACAGGATACTGTTTAATGAGACAAAGATTACAGTGACGGAACACTCCTTTAATTTTTTTGTATATATTGATTACATTTACAGTATATATAAATATATTGTAGCCAGTAGTGGCGTAAAGTGTGACTGTAAAGCAACTGGTTGTGGGTTCTATTCCCACTCTAGGAGTGGAAATATTTAATATTTCCATTTTCTTCGCTCTGGTGCCACTTAACACGTAATGCCTCCAAATTTGGCGGAAAGTTGGAAACGGAGTGTCATAAGAGTAGGTCACACAGCAGGCTTGGCAGAGAGACTATGTTTAGCCTGCTCTGTGAGGGATACAGCGTGAAGCTATGAAAAGTATATATTTTAACAATTTTAAACGTTTTTTTTCCACACTTAGGATATTATATTGAAAAACAGATACAGATATTAGGGAAATGCTTTGTATTTTAATGTAAAGAAGAGAATGTCTTGACACTAGGTTCTTATTGTTCTCCTATGTTGGTAAATGAATATATACATTTTTAGTTTCACGATTTATCCCACACACAGCAGGTTAGACAGAGAGAAAATGATGTTAAGACTTCCATTACCCACATTCCACCCAATTCTGGGGGCATTACGTGATAAGTGACGGAACTCAACGCTGTGTTTTTCCTCAACCCCAGAACGAAGAAAATGAAATATTAACCATTTCATTTCCTCGAATAGGAATCGAATCCGCAACGCTTTACAGACACACTATGTGCCCACAAGCCAAGACTACGAAAGCTGTTTTTAATAGATCAATTAGGATTATTAAACGTGCCATTAGAAATACGGAAAATCTATTAAAACTAGATTTTAGTAGGTATAGATCGATTCAAACGATCAGTTTGGTTATGATGGCATCATGAGTGACCAATTTATATAATGGGTTTATTAAGACGATATAAAGTTTTGATCGTCAACATTTGACCCTTGATTTTGAATAGTACTCAAATTTTAAGCAAATTTTATTACATTTATTACAAAAAGTTTATTACAGTTTTTACAAAAATGCAAGTTGAAAAAAATACAAACACAAAAAATAAGAATGGTATCAAAAGCGGTAAAAGAAGGTAAGTGAAACTCCGCGCATGCTGTGAGACTTGTCTGACCAGCGTTGATTTTCAGCATCATTCCTTAAACTAAATAAGTAATACCGCGAAGGATACAATAAAAAGTAACAAGATACTACATAAAAATACACAATAAAACAAAAGCAATAATAACAAAGAATTCTACTTGAAACATATTAATTAAAATTAAAAAAATACAAACTAACCAACAAAAAATTAGCTATATAGGTATTATGAGAAAGGAACTTCACAACAACTATAGGATTAACCGAGCGGGTAACAGGTTTATAAAAGCCTAAGTTACGAAAAACACCAATAATATTATAATGTTTAAGATTATTACGTTTAACGCCTTCATTTTTCCACTTTCCGCCCAAAACAAGACATTGCTTAGATTGCTTAGTATTGGAACTTAACTTTGTCTAGCCTAGCTTTACTTTGCGTTGCAAATAATTTATTTATTCCTTCGAGTGGAGATTGAACCTACTACCAAAAACGTTTGAAGTTACTACTCTCTAAAAAAATAGTGGAAACATTACTAATATTAAAGACGTAAAACACATTTAATATAATATTATCAAAGTTAAAGTCAAGTCAGAGTCAAATAATTTTATTCAAAATAAGAAGTTACATGCTTCATTTTTTGAACGTCAAATAGTTTACCGCCGGTTCACTAAATTTAATGCCTCAGACCTGAGAAGAACCGGCGCAAGAAACTCAGCGGGACTTCTTTTTTTTTAAAGTGATTATTATACAGATACAGATTTGATCAAATCAACGACGTTATAAAAATGTGTATATATTGAAAAAGACATTTGGAAAACGTATAAAAATTTGAACGCAGCGGGATTCGAACTCGCGCCTACTGAATACCGTCCAGGCGCTCTTGCCACTGAGCATGCGTTCAATCCCGCGGATTCGAATCCCGGTACGTTCAATTTTTTATAGTTTTCTAAATGTGTTTTTCTATTTTCCTAAGTGTGGAATAACATACCATTTATATATTTTTTTTTGACTCAAGGGAGTAGGTACATCAAAACTGAATTTAACAAAATTTGATTTACCCATAAAATCAAATTTAGGACAAAAGTCCTAAAAAACAGGTTATCTTCAAGGG
This sequence comes from Dryas iulia moderata, assembly GCA_019049465.1. Classification (NCBI taxonomy): domain Eukaryota; kingdom Metazoa; phylum Arthropoda; class Insecta; order Lepidoptera; family Nymphalidae; genus Dryas; species Dryas iulia. Next base: position 1,713,104 of record CM032426.1, read on the forward strand.
TTTTTCAAAAAAAAGCAAATTCAAAGAAAAATACCCCAAAAATTGGCTCAGTAAGACTCGTTTTGTATCTCGGTTGGTAATTAGCAGCGCATTTGTTCCGCGCCGCAAAAATTCACGTACAAACTCATTAGGGCCTCCACGTTGGCCCGCTGTTTGGAAATTACATTGAATAATGTTATATTGTATAAAAATATGTTTCATTTTTTTTATTTTCTTAAATATGCTGTGAAATTTTCATTTTGCGGTTAATTTAGTTTTTCTTGGTATTTAAAGGTATTAGTGTTTTACTAGCCCGCTCGCAGTTTTGCCTGCGTGAACTATTTCACTACAAGCACGCGCCGCCGCGCCGACATCACATTAGAAAACAACTAAAATTATTAGTGTTTCTCTACTATATATATTAAAAGAAAGCATGTATTATATATATTAAAAGAAACAGCATCAAAATCCCGATGTTATAAATATATACATACAGAAAGACGCGGGAAGAAACTTTAAACTACGAGTATGTAAAGATGAGTTAATACCAATGCCGTAGTAGTGACAGTGTCCAACGTTCGACGATTGTGGATTCGATTCCCACTCGAGGTAAAGATTAATTATAGTTAAAATATTTCCCCGCTCTGGTAAGATAAAGTGGTATGTCCACTTCTATCGCTCAACATGGAATAGGAGTGGGCGTTTTAAACTTTACACCGTATCTCGTTCTTGTGGTATAGTAAAAGTGCGAAAGCACAGAAAATTGGAATTTATCATGTGGATTTAGTAAAAACGAGTAGGTACTGGGAAGGATTTCCTACAGGAACAAAGATTAATGAGATTTTACGGAAAATAAGAATAAAAATACTAAAAGTAAGGCATAAGTGCACGTAAGCGGAGTTGCTAGTAATAACTTATGTGCAGCAGGAATGTACCTTTTCCCTCTTTGAACTGGTATGAACGCGTCAACCCTATTGTTGTGACTGGTGGCGATAAGTATGGTCATTTGTCAGAAATGTTCATAATAATACATTCAGCTTTAACACAACAGCATCACACATAACAAGGAATAATGACTTTTAACATATTAAAGTACTATAGTCACATACTTAGGAAGTTAAAAAAACGTTTTAAAAAATCGTTTGAAAATTTGACCAAAGCGGGATTTACCCACGACCTCTCCGGCATCCAAAGCATTCTTTATTATCATTATTTTTTATAATAATGTTAGGACTTTTTAAATAATAATACTAAACACATAAATATGTCCGTTATCTAAATTCAGGAAACACTATTTAAACTTAAAATTATACATTAAAAAATTGAAAAAAAAATACCATATTAGAGACAAAGAAAATAATTAAATTACATTCCACAAAATAGAAATCATATCCACAATCAATCATAGAAGCTATCACTGTACCACAATGGCGAAAAAACCCCATTCAGTAACGTAACCTAACGACGTCATTAATGTAGTATTTATTTTTTGTAGCTTCACGCTGTATCCCGCACACAGCAGGCTAGGCGAAGGGAACCTAGTGTTAAGACACTCCTTTCTCCACTTACCGCCAAATTCGGATGCATTGCGTGTTAAGTGGCGGAACTCAACGCCGCGCTTTACCTCGACACCAGAGCAAAGAAAATGGAAATATTAAATACATCCACTCCTCAAATGGAAATCGAACCCACAACTAGTCGTTTACAGTCATACTTTGTGCCACTGTGGCACTGGCCACAACATAGTAATTAACAAAACATAATCAGCACTTATATTAATTACCACTTTACATATAAAATAAAACAAATAAACGGCAACGATGCAAATTACCTTTAATGCTTCAAGCGGCTTTAGTTCGAACCCATTCATTTGTCTTCATCAATCTATGAACTGTTTACTTACTGAATGGCGCAAATGATGCATTCAAATCGTTAGTGTCGCGTGATTAACTCTTTTAAGCGAAAATTAGCTATTTTACCTATTTTCTAGTATAATCACTAAATATTTGAAGCCATCGTGGCATAGTGGGTCAGAGTAAACATGATTAGTTATGGGTTTGATTCCCACTTGGTAGAATGATAATGATGTAATGATTTTCATTTATCCGTTCAGGGAAAAAAGTGCAGTGCTAAGCTACGTCACTAGACACGCAATGTATCGATTTTTGGGGAAAAATGGAGATTGTAATGTCTTGACACTACCCTAGTGTGTTCTCTCTGCCTATCCTTCTTATAAAACTGGAAATTCGTGAATGTTAACAAAAAATTGAGTCATTGTGGCGCTATGGGACAACATTTGACTGTAAATGCGATTGATTATAGGTTCGATTTTCATTCGGTGGAATATTTGTAATTTAATAATCCTTATTTCTTAGTACCTAAAACAAAGCGCGGCGTTAAGTTCCGCAACTAAACATGCAGTATCTTGAACTCAAGCGTAAAATGAAGAGGAAAGTTTCTCTCTGGCTACTTTGCTATATGGGAAAAAAAAACTAAATGTGAAAAATATCATAAAACTGAAAACCTTCTTATGATATATTAACAATAATTTTAACTTACACAAAGCTTTTTACCATCACACACAAAAAAAAACATAACTTAAAAAACAAAACACAAACAAAATAATTCTTATAAACTCTGATATAAAATGAAGATATCCCAACAGTAGATCGATTACAATAATTAGTATTCCACTTACTCCATCCCGCCTCGGAGGTGTCTAGAATAAAAATTAAAGGAGGTATATACCTATTGGTATTCAAAAAGCTTCGCAAAGTTTCAGCCGACGTTAATAAGCGGCAGCTTGAAAAGTTCGTTTATCAGAACGTAAATAAAAAGCTCTAACGTCGGGGAACTTTCACTCAAACTATTTTTCCAGTACATTTTCTGATTTTGGCATGTCGATAAGTTTTTTAAGCCTATTGCGGTGGAAACGGAAGGGGAAACTTTCTTGTTTTTTTTTTCATGATGTTGACTTGTGTGTATGTTTTTTTTTAGCTTCACGCTGTGTCACGCACACAGCAGGGTAGGGAGGGAGCAGAGGTAAGGCACTCCGTTTTTTTTTTTTGAGTAGAAGGACCACCTGATGGTAAGTTGGTTACCTTTGCCCATAAACATCCACAACGCCAAAGGAGTTGTGGATGCGTTGCCGACCTAGGAGATGAAGGAGGGAAGGAGGGAGGTAGGATGGGGATTGTGGGAAAAGGGGAGAGCTGGCTAACATACCATTTATGTATGTATTATTAATGTGTATGTGTATATTTTTATATGTATGTATATGTATATTTTATATATGTATGTATTATATACTGCTACATATGTATATTGGTATGTAATATAATAAGTAAATATTCACTTACTATGTATATCATTTGTACACCAACCTAATTCTTTTTATTTTATTATTTCTGTCACGGTGAGGGCTGCCTGGTGGAGATCACCTATGGTGATAAGGCCGTCTTTACACCACATACTGTATTCTTACTATTTATATTATTTGCTATGCTATCTTCTTCTTTTTTTTTGGTGTAAAAAACAGTTTAAATAAATAAATAATAAATAAATACCATCAAACTGGAACACATCATTAGATATTTGGCGATTCGTCTTTGACATGATAGTGGTCGCGAGCCAGTCGGAGAACGAATCTCCTACCACCAAGCTACTGGGTTACCCGCCTTTTACGGGACGCTATCCAGCGGCGGAGGGGAATTGTAGTCTTAACCCGTCCCCCCACGGGTCCGTTCTCTACTTTCCGCCGAATCCTGAAGGCGTTGCGTGTTAAGTGACAGAATTCAATGCCGCGCTTTGTCTCGACACGAGAGTGAAGATAAAGGAACACTCATATGCCCCGGCGCCATGATTCTCTCTTGTCTTATATGAATGTTAACGTATAATATCTATGTATGTACTAAAATTATTATATAACTAGCGACCGCTCGCGGCTTCACCTGCGTAACTACACAATTTTTCACACTAAATCATCCACTATTTCTAGCATTAGAGGTTGATTTTTGAACGTGATGCTTGACCCTGGGTTTTCAATTATTTTCATTCCCAATTCCATCTAAATTGGACTGGTAGATTAGCCGTAAAAGCGTAACAGACAGAGAGATAGACTTTCACATTTATATTATAAGTATAGATTTTGTCCATCTCATCACATGTGGCCGTCATATTTAAACTATTTATTTCTTTTGTCTAGTAAGACAAAGGTTGGAACACTAAGGATATAATATCTCGACTTCCGAAAAAAACGGAATGTATTTAGACAAGATTCTCTCTCACTACTACTAAAATATATATTCTTTACCTTCATGCTGTATTCGCACACAGCAGAGGCAGAGGGAACTTAGTGTTAAGACCCTGACGCGAAAAATCAAACAATTTCCTTCCAATCGATTAAATAAAGAGCTCGCCATTACCTTTTATTCCATAACGCATCACCAAAGAAATGTTTACGTAATAAATTATCAGTATATTTGAGAGAAAAGAGCAAATAAGCTCTTCAACAATTGTTTCTTCAACAGAACAATTTAAGCCAACATTTTGGGCAATATTTTACTTATTTTATGACTTATGTCAATAAAAATAAGGTGCAAAGTTACAGAATATAAAAAAAACTTTTGATATTACTCTTATACATTTAATTCAAAATATAGTAAGAACCAATTTTGTATAAATGAAACATTAAAAGAAGTTATTTATTATGAAAATATATATTCCATATTTCTATTGTATTATGGGGGAAAATATGTAGGTCAAACGCAACGCGTATAAATAATCTACCAACTCGAATCTACACGCATATCTCTTACAAAGAGTAACGGAGTGGTATATATTTTGTGACTTATTAAACGTGAACTTCAAGTTGTTAATTCAAATGGATGAAACTTATCATTTTGAATTTCAAATTAATTCAATATTATGAAAAGAATTGAATTTGATGAATTTGACAATTTATTAAATTTGAAGTTTAAAGAAACGAAAGAATGAGGTGGTTGTGGCGCAGTGGGAATGCGTCCGACTGTAAATATGATTGGTAATGCATTCGATTTTCATTCGGTAATGTTTATATTTAAATGATGTTCATGTCACCGTGCTGTTGAACAAGATAAACCACAGTGTTGAGTCCCGTTATTTAAGACGTTACGTCAAATGTTAATAACGGAGTGTCTTAACACTAGGTTCTCCCTAATATGAAAAAAAGTGAAGCAGCAAAAGAAAACTACTAGTCTATTCTACTATCCCAGTATAAACGAGGCACAAATTAGTACTCGTCTAATCACGATTATTGATTGAAAGTGTTAACGTGAGTGCACGTTTATACATATATCCGGTGAATGGATGCATACATATGTATGTATATTATATATCCATACTAATATTATAAGTATGGAAGTCTGTCTGTCTGTGTCTGTCTGTTATGCTTGGATGGCTAATTTACTGGTCCGATTTGGATGAAATTCGGATATAAAAAATTGAAGAGCTAGTATCAAACATAGGTTACTTTTTATTCAATAACCAACCACTAAAGGGATGAATTAGGGGATGAAACTTGTATGAAAAATCTAAGCCACTTAACCGATTTTGATTTTTTTTTCAGAAAGATATTTGATGACGCAAAGTTAAACGTAGGCTAGGTATATATTTTATTCATAAACCAACTTATAAGGGGCTAAAATATGGGATGAAAATTTATATGAAAAATCACACCGGCAAAGCCGCGAGCAGGTCGCTTGGTATGTGTACAATATATGTATGAAGGTATGTAATTTTCAATGCCAGAGGTTAGATTAGTGCAGGTAAATTAATGATTCTGTTTTAGTATATAATAGTTAAATGTAGTGTAAATCAGTTAATGGTTTTCAATCTATGTATAGTACTTAGCATATAGGCGTATTCAGATTTGTACTAAACAGTAATTACATGAACCAATAGCGAAAAACAGAGTGTAACAGCATCTGACTGTATATGCGGTGGTATTGGGTTCGATTATCGCTCGAGGGAACTATTATGAGTGCTAATGTCATTAAATTAAAATAGCTTCACGCTGTATCCCGCACACAGCAGGGTAGGCAGAGGGAACCTAGTGTTAAGACACTCCGTTGCCCACTTTCCATCGAATTCAGAGGCATTGCGTGTTAAGTGGCAGAACTTAACGCCGCGTTTTACCTCGACACCAGAGCGAAGAAAATGGAAATATTAAATATTTCCACTCCTCGAGTGGGAATCGAACCCACAACCAGTCGTTTACAGTCACACGCTTGTGCCACTGGGCCACGACTGGCCACTAGAATGTAATGACATTCGAATAATGTTTCGAGGCCATTATTCGTCTTGTTTAAGAGAGCGTCAAAATAATAATAACAATTAAATTATGATAATTCTACCGAGTGAGATTCGAAGGCATTACCAATCGTGGATACAGACTTATATTGTCCCACTGCGCCACGATAGCCTCCATTAATTATGAAACATTTATATGAAGATGGATGGCCGCAAGAAATAAAGTAACATAATTATAACAGAATTTCCTTAAAAACGAAACACGTATACATTTCCTATTTTTCCATATGGAGTTTTCAAGTTTTATTTTCAAAGAACTTTTATATAACTTAGTTCTTATTGTTTTAAGGCGATATATCTTTAAAGAGAATGTGACTGTATTACAGAATTGAATGTTCCTATCTTAACATTTTTGTCGCACAAATCAAGTTAGGAGTTTTTTCAGCTTTGTAGGATAGGTACTGAGGACCTAGTGTCAAGACACTTTGTTCTCCACTTTCCTCCTGAATCTGAGACGTTGCGTGTTAAGAGCCAGAGCTCAACTTGAGTGAAAAAACAAAAAAAAAAATATATATAATCATGTTCCTGAGTGGGAATTGAACTCATAACCATCACGAATATATAAGGTGATATCCTTTTTATTATTTCATTCACAAATCATCATTTGCTTTATTTAAAACTTTCAAAATTATTCCTTAACAATATAATTCATCAAGTATCTGCTAAAATTTGGGTCATTTTCTTTACTTCTTCAATTCAAACAAAACTTAGCTTAAAATAAAAAAAAAATAATCTAAAATAAAATAATAAAAAATCTCAAAACTCACCTAAAAACAACACTAGTTTCCTCATTTTCTAAATGCGAAGCGTCCGTCAAGGACCACTGGAGCACTACACCAGTTCTGCGTTCCAAGGCGCCGCTCACTACCATGGCCGGCACGAACCTATACCTCAAACTTTTCCTATACACCGATCTTTCAACTCGCGCATCACGAAATTTGGGCTTAAAATAGTATCTTTCAAAGTCACTTTCACTTTTTGTCCTATAACTGAAATTTTCACTCCAAGTTTTGATGTGTTTTGATCGGACAGGACGCGAATGTTTGGGAACGAAGTATGGGTGAATGATGGGCTCCTTATCTCTACACGGTCTTTCGGAGAAGCTGGTTGGTGTGAAGTTGCCTCTGATGTAGTTGCCGACGATTGAATACAGGACGTAGTCGCGAAGTGATGGCTCGTCGAATTGGAGGTGAACTGAAAAGAGAAAGTGTATTTTAGTATGTGTATAAATAAAGAATTAAAAAGCAGTTTCATGATAGTTAAGAACTTAGTGTCAAGACACTCCGTTTTCCACTTTTCGCCCTAAATCTAGATTTTGCCTGTTGACGGTTTATTAAAATTAATATAAGAACATAACAATATAAACAATCGAATGAAGATATCTACCTATAATTAAATCTCAAGAGATAAGTAAGAAGTAATGAAATTTAATGCCCAATTATGTCATAGTGGAAAATGCAAAGAAGTCCATTTTTTAAATGTGCTGCAAACATTTTTTGTTGGCGAAAAACATTTAAACATAATTGCAGTGTAACACAACATTTTATGTTTTAGATTAACTAAAGTAAACAGTGACTGGTTTTTCTTAATAAAAACTTTAAGCACATATGTAAGCTTGCAAAATCCTTCATCCTCATATTTTTCATATAAAGGTATCCAAAACATTTTAGTATTATAATTATCAATATACACTTTTAACCTGATATTGAAACTGAATACAGTAAAAATTTAATATTTTATTTTTAAAGAAAATATATAATAAATTTTAAAGGATTCAAACCCGCGCCTCTTGTTTTTCCATCATTTCTTAAAAACGATATTATAACTGTATGAATAACACTTAAAATATTAAAACAAACATTAACAATTTAACATTGCATAAAATAATAAAGTCTTAAAACCAAATCAACCGAATAATAATTAGAGGTTTATTTCAACTGTACCATTTATCACTAAGACTGATTAGATTCACGCTAAGGATAATCATTCCCCTGATTTATTATCAGGGCTTTCAATGTATAAGTATCGTTAATACAAGAATGCTTGTTTCTGATTGTGCTTAAGAAAAAGCGGAGCACACTTCTCATTAAGAGCCCTTTGGGCAACTCATGGTTGATGTTGGGTTATAAGCTAAGTTGATAAAAGGAAGGGAATGTATGAATTGTAATGTCACTTTTATTATTAAATGACTATAATGTTGTTGTTTATTTTTTTGCAAATAGCAGTGTTAGGCAGAGAGAACTTAGTGTTAAGACACTCCGTTTATCACTTACCGTCCGAATTCGTAAATATAGTGGTAAAACTCAACGTCACCTTTCTCTTATCAGGAAGTAAGCAAATAAACAACTTTAAGTGGTGATGACATCTGCCACTCACACCACATAATGTGACGAAAAACGGAGAATAATAAACAGTGTCTATACTCTAAATTTTCTTTCCCACTTTTCTATGCGGGTTACAGCGTGAACCTGAATACACATAACAAATAACACGCAGATTGTCTGCGTGTTATTTTAACAAAATTTCCAATAAGAAATATTAAAATTGGGTTCCTCCCAATAGTAGTTCCAAAACAATATGTATTCCCGACCACCCCATAAAGCAGTCTCGGAGATTTATAATACACTTACTTTCACAGCAACGACCGACTAACATCTTATACTTGGCGTTTAGGACTACTTTATATCTCCAAGGATCTCAATACAAGATATATCTTTATTGTACAGTTTTTATAGCAACCTAGGGGTATCTTTTAAATAGGTAGTAGTGGTTTAGTGGTTAGTTACTTAATGTTAAGTTAAATGTAGCAGATTCGATCGATCGATATCTTTTTTAAATTTTTATTATTAAGAACATATGGGAATATGATCCGTACTTTTTATCTCAATATTAAGGTATATACTCTCTCACAGATAGTATAATGTCTCTATGTATACCCTAAAGTCTAGTTATACAAAAACTGGAGTAAGTTAAAAGTTCAGTAAAGTTAATTTAAATATCTAAATATATTACAATACTATATTTTGAAATGAAACTATTTTAACCGAATTAATCGCGTATATTTTTGGTATTCGAAATGATATTTCAGTAAACCTGACAGTTCTGAGCATTTTACCTGCGATCACCAACTGTTAGGTGTCCGAAACGTCACGTTTTCTAAAACGTGTTTTCAAATATCAAAAATATACGTAATTAATTCAATTAAAATAGCACATAACACGCAATGCCTCCAAATTCGGCGGAAAGTGGGGAACGGAGTGTCTTAACACTAAGTTGCCTCTGCCTACCCTCCTGTGAGCGGGATACAGCGTGAAGTTAAAGAAAAAAAACAATAACGTCATTTGTTTTCTCTTATTTAATTCTTTCTCCCACATAGCGTAGTTAGGTAGTCAGAGAGAACCTAGTGTTAAGACACTTCGTTCTCCGCGTGCGATATCAAGACAGTGCGTGCCGAATGCCAAACTTGACGACGTGCTTCGTCTTAAGTAAGAAAGTGTCTTAAATTGTCTTAAAAGTGTTTTAAGTAAGTAAAACAGAGTGGACAAATGAGAATGATATATAATTATTTCCCCTAGTGGAAATCAAACCCACAATGATAGCGTTTACAGTTAGACTCTGTTCCACTGCACCATGACCAAATCGAAAAAGAAAAATGCTTTTATTACTATAAAAATCTTTTCTTTTTTAGCTTTAGCAGGGTACGCAGAGGGAACCTAGTGTTCGACACTCCGTTCCCCACTTTCCACCGAATTTTGGAGGCATTGCGTGTTAAGTGGCAAAACTTAAGTTCTGCGCGTTCTGGCAGAGCAAAGAAAATGGAAATATTAAATAACTCCACTCCTCGAATGGGAATGGAACCCACAACCAGTCACTTTACAGTCACACTTAGTGCCACTGAGCCACGACTGGCCCCATAAAAATATTTTAACAATACATTTTAGGTGTCTACAATACCAGGTCATAGGCACAGGAAATAGCGGCGTGGCCTGGATACGTCCGATCGAGGGTATTTCCGAATAATAGACACGACAAAATATATAGGTGGACCCTTAAAAGATTAAGCGTTCTTTTTCGATTTGAAGATAAGGTTATATTATTTCTTTTAAAATAAATTATTATCAGTATACTGTATGATGTAGGTTTCTATTGTTAATCTAATTTATTAATATTATAAATGTGAAAGTCTATCTGTCTGTCTGTTTATTACGCTTTCACGGCTAATCCAACTGTCTAATTTTAACGCAATTTGGAATGAAAATAGTTGAAGAAGCTGAATCAAACAAGGGCTACTTTCTTTTCGAAAATTAACACCCAAAAGGCTTGAATTAGGCGACTAAAATTTATTTTGCCAGTCGTGGCCCAGTGGCATTTTCTTCGCTTATTTCCATTTTCTTCGCTCTGGTGTCGAGGTAAAGCGCGGGGTTAAGTTCCGCCACTTAACACGCAAGCCTCCGAATTCGGCGGTGCGTGGGGAACGGAGTGTCTTAACACTAGGTTCCCTCTGCCTACCCTGCTGTGTGCGGGATACAGCGTGAAGCCAAAAAAAAAATTGTTTCAGTTGTTTAGATAGGCAACGCGGTGGAAAGCTTCGAACATTATTATAATCAACACTATCACCACAAGTTGACTTGTATGAGGCGCTTATTATTATGTATCCGTTAAATACATATATTGCAATAATACAAAAGGCCCCGTATATATATTGGATATTTTAACAACAATACGTGAAAAATCACGGGCTTTGTATAGAAATTATGTTAATGAGTCGCTTTATTCTTTGCTTATCTTTCTGACAAGCTCGGGATTGAAAGACATGAAAGGATATTTACTTTAGAAATGTAATATATCGAGACCAGCTTGGCTCAGTGGGACTGTAACCAGGATGGTTGTGGATTCTATTTTCACTCGAGGGAAATAATTTATACAACTCAACAATGAGGACCACCCGGAAGGCGTGTATGAAGAGGTTGATGACGCAGGGACGGTAACGTTTCCGGTCTCTCTGACTACCTCGCAAGGGATACAGCGTGAAGCTAAAAAAAAAAAGAAAACTCAACAAAGAAAACAAACAAACAATGTTGTTACGTTTTCAGCGAAAAGTAAAGTATTAGGAGAATCTTGATTTAGTGTCAATTTTCTCTAATTATTCTGCTATGTGGAAGAAACGTGAAGCTACTTTTACTTCATCTCGACCACTTTTCAACAAATGTATTCAAATTTAAAATATTCTTAATGAAAACCGATTCTACAAGCACATTTTATTTGATGAATAAATATAAAGGATTTTACCAGTTCGGAAAGTAGTTCCGCTCGGAGGAGTCGACAAGAAACTTAACAGTTGCTCTTTTTAATTATAAAACTTACTATTACCGTTAGATGTTAAGTTTTAGCTTCTCCCTTTCACTCTACATGAAACTTAAGTGATAATTCAATAACATAATGAATTTACAAAATAATTCAACATTCTTGTATGGTTTCCAAGAGGCACGGGTTCGAATCCCGCAGCGTTCAAAGTTTTATACGTTTTATATATTTTTTTTTTAGCTTCACGCTGTATCCCGCACACAGCAGAGTAGGCAGAGGGAACCTAGTGTTAAGACACTCCGTTCCCCTCTTTCCGCCGAATTCGGATTCATTACGTGTTAAGTGGCGGAACTTAACGCCGCTTATTAATTCAACATTCTAAATATACCATTATCAAATTTTACCATTTAAATAATGAACTTGAATTTCATAACTGAATTTTAAATTCAAACCTAAATTTGAATTATAACATAATTCATTTAGATTCAAAACCTAGATATACTAGATTCACTCATTCTACTTAATAAAATGTAAGTGAAGTACAAAGAATAAATATTTATTATGCAAGTACCGCCAGAGTAAAAGATTACCCGCGGAAATGGGAAAAATAACTCGATATGGGGCGATATTACGGTGTGTTATATTCCCACCAAGCTCTCCCGTGGGATGAAGGGGATTTGAATGAATGTTTCATTGATATATAGTGTTGGGATAATTGTATTAGCAATATATTGTTGAGCGGCCAATGGTTGGCCATTTATATCGTATTTTTTGTATTGCTTTTGTATTCTTTTTATTAGTTAATTGTAGCAATCACTGTTTGCTTTATGCCTGCTTTAGCCTAATAATGATACTAAAATTAATCATTTCGTGACTTTTAAAATGAAGATGAGTTTTTTATATCTATTTCCTTAATTTTTCATGTATATCGTGTTTATGTTTATATTGGACATAAAGCCATCATGGAGCAATAAGACAGTATCTATTTATTAACGTCAGGTTGCGAGCACACACGACGAAATTATTATTTTTCAATTACATTATTTCAACGGTTTGATAAAGCGATGGCGTTGAGTACCGCAATTCAATACGAATTTGGGCGAAGAGTAGATAACTCTTTCTATCTCTCTCTCCCTCTCTTCTCTGTCTGAATGAACGTGAACTGAACTGAACTGAACTCTTTCTGTCTAGCTATGTGAGAAATATTGAAAATCCGAAGAAAAATATAAGACATGCAAAAATAGTGCAAGTAAGCTTAAGTAACTTTTTTAATAACAGTTATTTCACCTGTGGCAATGTATTTTTATGAAAAAGAAAATTAAATATCAGATTTTTTTTCTATTAACCAATATTTCTAAGTTATTAAACAATGACATATTACATTTCATTTTACTTACACAACAAAATACTTGAAATATTAAAAAAAACGTATCTGAAGCAATATTTATGTACTTAAATTACGGTATCAGAACTAAAACTACTAGAGAACTTCATAATAAACTAACATTACCACGACCCAATTTTCAATAGTAGGTAATAAGGGCTTTATAAGGGCGAAAGAATGATGAAAAAAAGGTACGCATATACCGCATTTCACTATAATCCTAGCTTAACGAACTACAGTCCTTTAGTGAGGTAGATTCTTATATATTGTTATTCGTGGTATAAGAAAACTAGAAAATTACTCGCGGCTACGCCCGCGTGATATTTTTAATAAATTTTCATCCCCTATTTTAGCCCTTGAGGGGTAGAGTTTTGAAAAATTTGTAATCTATGTCTGATCTTGCCTCATTAACTGTCTTCCTGAGAAATTTCATTGAAATCGGTTAAGTGGTTTAGATTTGTCATACAAATTTTCATTACTTACTTAGTTCGTGCAACGCTTGAGGGGTTGACTTTTGAAAAATAAAAAAGCTGGTATTAGAACGCACAGATTTAGCAGTCAGAGTACTTAGAAGGTTTCCTAGAGGCACAGGTTCGAATACCGCAGTGTTTCTATTTTTAAAATATTTCAAATAAATATATTTTTCAATTTCCTATGTGTGTGAATAATACTTTAAAACGTTAAAAGTAGCCTATTTTACACCCTTGGTTTTCAACTATTCTCATTCTGAATTTCATCCAAATCGAACCTATAGATTAGCCCTGAAAGCAGAACAGTAACCGACAGACAGGCAGACTTTTGCATTTATTTTATTAGTATGGATAAAGCGGCGGATTGGTATGCCGTGGCCATTATATAAATTACTTTTGGAACTCGAAAACAGGCTTAGGTAAAGTAAAGTTTTGTATTTTCACGCTATTTACTTTCGCATGTAGAAAAGAGTTAAAGTTGTGTAACTTGTACTAAATGTTCTTTAGGTATATATTAATAGATATTTATTAATTTGGAGGAAATTAATTGATAAAGTTGTAGCAAGTTAAAAAAACAAAGTTGTGGCATCGTGAAAGAACGCGGTGATTGTAAGTTCGATGACGTTTTTTGGGAAACGATTATTCTTAAATTATTTTATAACATAAAAATATAACAATGAATAAAAAATCAGCATTGTATTAAGTCACTTACCTCACATTTTGTTGTATTTAAATGGAAACAGAGAACCGAGTCACTGTTAATAGAGAGCTAGTGTTCACTACGCTTATTCTGTATGGAGCTGAAATAATTTATATATACAATAATATTATTGGGGCCAGTCGTGGCACAGAGGCACAAAGTGTGACTGTAAAGTGACTGGTTGTGGGTTCGATTCCCACTCGAGGAATAGAAATATTTATCATTTCCATTTACTTCGCTCTGGTATCGAGGCAAAGCGCGGCGTTAAGATTCGCCACTTAACACGAAATGCCTCCGAATTCGGCGGAAAGTGGGGAATGGAGTGTCTTAACACTAGGTTCCCTCTGCATACCCTGTTGTGTGCGGGATACAGCATGAAGTTAACAAAGGAAAAACAACAATAAAAGTTTATATACAACAACAATAGCCCCTTCAGTCTAGCAATATACAAATATTGCCTCGAACGAGAATAAAATCGACAACATCCATTCATTTCATTCAAACCTCAATACATTCTAGTTTAACTACAAAACCCAGCTTTATTTATTTACCCTACGGATATACATTTATTTTTTGAAGCGGGTAATATTTTACCTCCTTACATTTTGAAACAGTGAAACCCAACTCGCGTACTAAAATACTCTCTAATAGCTTAAAAGCTTCGTTCTTTAGCATCCGACAACTTTACAGCGGAAAGCAGTTGATTTCTAACTCTTGTTTTTACTATTTACTATATAATATAAAGTGAAAATTGTAAATAGATTTGAATTGAAGTAAAAATTTATACAATTACTCATAATGTAACTATTTTATTTTAAAGTGTTACTCAAACATATAGGAAACGAAAATCATTTTTTGATTGTATTTTTTGAAAGTAATTGAACCCTGGGAAATTCAATTTTGGTTCGCTTTGTATACCACAAGAAGATAATAATTTTGTTAAATACAATTAATTATTGTTTATTTTCGAATTTATTGCCTTTTCCATATAGCAGCGTAGGCAGAGACATGTATGCGATGAGTGATGCATGTCTAATTACGCTGAGTAGCAATTAATAACAATAATTACTCCCACTGGACATCAAACCCACAACCACAGTCAGTTAGACGCCATCCCACTCTACCACAATGGCCACATTTATCGCAAAATTAATAAAAGATGAAGTAATTAATTAAACTAAAGCAGTAATCCCCCATTATCTTGCATTCAGGGAAATGAATATTACCTTACTTATAAGAAAAGCCGATGATTAATGTTAGACTCCTGGGATATTGTAACGAATCACAAAGGGAACTTACCGAGAGGAATTTCTTCTGTTCCTACCTTAATGACATCGATTGTGCTTTTACATGTGTACTTATTATCATTGTTTTAATTTGTAAAGGTAAAAATTTAGACCGCTTTTTAAGAAAATTTGTTAGTATGGCATATGGCTTGGTAATAGTATTTTTTTTTAACTTCACGCTGTATCTCGCTCACAGCAGGGTAGCCAGAGGGAACCTAGTGTTAAACACTCCGTACCCTACTTTCCGCCGAATTCGGAGGAGTTGCATGTTAAGTGGCGGAACTTAACCTAACGCGCTTTACCTCTGACCAGAGCGATGAAATGGATATATTAAAATATTTCCACTCCTCGAGTGGGAATCGAACCCACAACCAGTCGTTCATGCCTCTGTGCTACGACTGGCCCCAGGTAAAATTAATAATGTGGACTCCTTTTTAAAAAAATGCAGTTATTAATATAATATTTGGCGTGGTTATAGTATAATATATTCAATTATTATAAGTAATATAATAACGCAGTTAAGTTCCGCCATTTAACACGCAAGGTCTCGATTTCTATGCACTAGGCGGAAAAAGGCATGTAACTGTTTAAATATAACACGAAGACAACGTGGTACAGTTAGACAGCGTTGAATGTTAAAGCGAACGGTTCTGGGTTCAATTCCCAATCAAAGGAATAATTATATGTTTACTTCTTCACCTTAGTTTTCTGTGACTACCCTACTATGGGAAGTGTCAAACATAATACTGCTTATATGTCTCATTAAATCTGTACTTTAGTAAAAAAAGATAGATATGTTGTTAAGGCAAGGCATATTTTACAAGTCTATGGATCTGTAATATACAATATTCATATGTATTTCTTTCGCTTCACACTATTTCTTTAATTATTATAATTTCAAAATATATTATAAATATAATAACTAATAGTGAAAGTCAAAGTCAAATAATTTTATTCAAAATAAGAAATTACAAGCTTCATTTTTTGAACGTCAAATAGTTTACCACCAATATTGACACAAATTCTCTTCAATTCGGGCGAAAAGCCCAGCCCAGAACAGAGAATCATGACACTAAATTCTATTTGCCTATTATACAAGGTGTTTTATCGTAGTAAAGTAGAAAAAGAACAATATAGAATATTAATTAAATCTGTAATAAATGTTACCTTTAGAATCCAACAACACCGCAGTCCATAATTAATCACTTCTTTGAAGCGTTTTTATCATAATATATTATTTTCCATTATTCATGACTAAGAGGTATAATAAATTACACAAGAGATAACTTGAATATCATAAAAAATAAGCACAGGCTATGTTGAAACAAAAAAGGGACCCGCCATTTTGTTCAGATGACATTTCATTTCCCGCCAATTCGTAATGTTGCCAGTTATTTAAGCCCTTCCACAATACCAAGTTTCGACAGAGGTCCGATGGTAACATTAATCACTCATTTATAATTCATTGTTTGAAACAGGATCACAAATAGGTCGTATATATATTTATTTATTTTATTTTATTTTAAAATATACTTATATTGTAAATATTATATTAAAAATAAATATTTTAAGGTACTCGACTGAACATTATTTTGTGGGTTTGATTTTTTCTGGAAAAAATGTAAATATTTGGACTTATGGATGTTTTCCTTTTTTTTTAAAAAAAAAAAAGAACGTAACGTGGATTATGTCGTATATGTCAAAGTAATTGACCTAGTAAAGACAGATTAACAGATATACTAGAAAATCTTCCTTGAAGTAGTTTTTGCTTATGTACAAAGATAGGTATTTTTATTAATAAAAAGAACAATGTCGTTGCTGGGCAACACCTTTAACTATATAAAAACAAAACCTAATACTACATATCTATAATATTATAAAAATCTCTCTGTTGACATTCTGCCTTAATTTTCTTTTTACGTTTTCTAAAAATGGATTTTTTTTTCAATTTCCTAATTATGTAAATAATACTTCAAAATGTTGTTTTAAAAAGTGCACTGTGGTAAGTTTTTTAATAATTGCTGTAAATGACCTACATATTTATAGATAATAGAAAAATAATAATTAAAATATTTATAGCTGTATAGATGTATTAATCATGACCAGACGTGGCGCAGTGGCACAAGCGTGTGACTGTAAACGACTGGTTGTGGCCTCGATTCCCACTCGAAGAGTGGAAATATTTAATATTGTCATTTTCTTCATTCTGGTGTTGAAGCAAAGCGCGGCGTTGAGTTTCGCCACTTAACATGCAATGCCTCCGAATTCGGCGGAAAGTGGGGAACGGAGTGTCTTAACATTAGGTTCCCTCTGCCTACCCTGCTGTGCGCGGGATACAGCGTGAAGCTAAAAGAAAAAAAAATGAATGATTAATATATTAGCTGTGCCCGCGACTTCGTTCGCGCGGTATTTAAAAAAGTAGTTATAATTGCAAAATCAAAGGAGACTGAAAACTTGTCAAAATGAAAAAAATAAATAAATTTAAACGAAACGTTTAAATAGAAACCGTCGCTTCGCGTTCATTTTAATTCGTTCGGACTTTAATGAATTAGTAATGTTTTTAGAGATATTACTTTGGTCGTTAACGTGAAAAAACAACTTTGTTTTAGTTTACCTAATTTATATTTACATTATAAATCAAATGTTTTTATTACCATATATTCTGAAATTGTTTGAAGGGCAACCTCTTAATTTATTTTTTGTGAACCTAAAGCTTTTTTGTTTATGTCATTTACATTATGTGCTTTTTTAGCTTCACAAGGTATCCCGAAACAACAGGGTAGACAGAGGAAACCTAGTGTTAAGACACTCCGTTCTCCACTATCTGCTGCTAACTAACTTAACGCCGCGCTTTGCCTCGACAACAGAGCGAAAAACAATGGAAACAATATATATTTCCACTCCTCGAGTGGGAATCGAACCCACATCGAGTCGTTTTACAGGCACACTTTGTGCCTCTGCATCACGACTGGCCCCATTATATGTTTATTCTAACTAAATGGCTAGAAGATATGAAAATTACGGATTATAGTTTTGACATGTTACGGGTATACGAGGTCAACTATGGAGCTGTGAAGAAAAGTAATATCAAACAAAAAAATTATATATAACCGTACGAAAGTAATAAAAGAAAAATAATTATTTTTGTGCCAGTCGTGGCGCAGTGGCACGAACGTGGGACAGTAAACGGCTGGTTGTGGGTTCGATTCCCACTCGAGGAGTGGAAATAATTAATATTTCCATTCCTTCGCACTCACCCGCACGCAAGCGCACTGACTCACACCTCTTAACACGCGATGTTTCGCAGATTAAATCAATTTCAAACATAAACTAAATATTTTATTAACATATATAAAATATAGAAATTATTAACATATAATAATTATAAAAAATGCAAACATTCAAATTAATACAGGTTAATTGTAAAAAAAAAACATTAATGAAATATAATATAATACAGGTTAATTGTAAAAATAAAAGAATAATAGTACTAAATAACTAAAGCAAACTGCCACCACCGGCCTGCGTCGTAAATTTCCTTAATTTTATTTTATTCGGGCGAGAAGGAGAGAACGGAGTGTCTTGACACTACCTTCTCTCCGACTACACTACTACTTAAGCGTAAAAAAGGTAAATTAGGCTTTTATTAAAATCATTCTACCAACGGAGAAGCAAATGAAATAAATATACAATTTATAATCTCAATATCCCCGGATCTTTGCACCTCAGCAACATTATACAGGACGCCCACTTCACGAATATTTCAGCCCCTCAGCCATGATTAATGATTTGTATAATATAAAGGTCCTTGCTAGTCCAGTTTGTGTTAGAGTACCATTGTTTAAGTATTATCCAGTTGGAGACCGTAATGGTGTAGTGGGACAGCTGATAGTAAAAGCGATAGCTTGAGGTTTGATTCCCAGTTAAGGCAAATATTATGATTTGTTTGTTTAGCTTCACGCTGTTCTGGAGACCTTACGTCTTAAATGGTGGACAACAGTTGCGGGATACAGTATAATTAAATACTGTATCCCGCACACGGCAGGGTAGGCAGAGGGAACCTAGTGTTCAGAATTTTGGAGGCAATGCGTATTAAGAGGCGGAACTTAACGCCACGCTTCGCCTCGGTACCAGAGGGAAGAAAATGGAAAATTAAATACTTAAACTCCTCTAGTAGGAATCGAACACACGACCGGGTGCATTTACAGTCACATTTTGTCGTTCTGCGCTACGACTGACATTGTTACAGATAAATTATATTAATTTCTCTATTTTGATAATACAAAGCACAGTGTTAAATTCTGCCGAAGATTCTTCTGCTCGAAATCTATCACCGGCTCTGAAGTTCTACTAAGAAGAGCTCTCTTAAAATATAATTTTAAAATGAGCTAAAAACAAATAACTTTAAACTCCTACTTTATTTTTTTTTGTTTTTTTTTTGTTTAGCTTCACACTGTATCCCGCATACAGCAGGGTAGGCAGAGGGAACCAAGTGTTATGACACTCTGTTCCCCACTGTCCGCTGAATTCGGAAGCTTGCGTGTTAAATGGCGGAACTTAACACCGCGTTTTACCTCGACACCAGAGCGAAGAAAATGGAAATATTAAATATTTCCACTCCTCGAGTGGGAATCGAACCCACAACCAGTCATTTACAGTCACACGCTTGTGCCACTGGGCCACGACTGGCCACTTTAATACTTTAATATCACACATAATATTTTCAGCTCAACTCAAAATACATTTTGCTTAATAATAATATATTTTTAACCTTGCTTTTAAAATATTCAAGTGGAAGCTCTGAAGTCATTTGTAGAATTTTATAATACTTGCAATTATATTATCTTATTTTTAGCTTCACCTTTTTTCATATATCAAGCAGAGAAGACCTAATGTCAAGACATTCCGTTTTCCATTTTACGGCTACATTTTGAGACATCACGTGTTGAGTGGTGGAACTTAACGCCGTGCTTTCTTCAATGTCTTTGTGCCTACGTATAATATATTTCCAATGTTTTAGTGATCAAAAAGGACCAAGGTATATATGGTTTATGATTTTCTCCGATTAACACGGCTGTACCATTAACTTTTTACATTTAATACTTTTTAGAAATGGAGACATTGGGTGTTGCGTGCGGAGCTCAACGCTGCGCTGTGTAGTAAGTAATATGGAGGAAAATTGAAAATAATTTAAAAACAAAATGAAAATTGCCTCGAGTGGGAATCAAACCCGTAACCAATCACGTTTACAATCAGATCAGAGCAAGCAGAATCAGACGCCACTGCGCCTCGAGGGCCTGATTTAATTATTTTTATTAATTTATTACTTTTTTAATCTATTTTCTTCTCACATTTTGAGACAATCAAACAATTTGACAATCATCTCGTTATCGCCAGCTTTAGTTAACGTCAAGTTATCAATCTTGAAAACATTTGTAAGTTAACCGCGCGTATAATACGACTTAACGACTTGCTAAACGGATTTTAGGCAAGTCAGAGAGAACCAAATATCAATATTTATTCATTACCTTATTCTTGACTTACCGCCCGAAATGGAGACATTGTGTGTTGACTGCGGTACTGAACGCTGCGTTATGTCGTAAGTATCAGAGAGGAAAATTGAAAATTATATTGATCGACTCGATTGACTCGATAGAGAATCAAACCCATAACCAATAGCGTTTACTTTTAAACTGCTGTCAAACTGCACAAAAAAAATAATTAAGCCATCTTATGATATAATTAATTTATTTTAATTAATTTATTACATTTTAAATAGATTTTCTTTTCAAAATGTCAAACAGCTTATCATTTTATTATCTCGTTACCGCCAGCTTCAGTTAACGTCAAGTTATCAATCTTGAAAACATTCGTAAGTTAACCGCGCGTATAATTCAACTTAACGACTTGGTTAACGGATTTAAGGCAAGTCAGAGAGAACCAAATATGTACTAAACGCTGCGTTATGTCGTAAGTATCAGAGCGGAAAATTGTAAATAATATTGATCGACTCGATTGACTCGATAGAGAATCAAACCCATAAACCAATAGCGTTTACTTTCAAACGCTGTCCAACTGCACCAAAAAAAAAATATATAATTAATTTACCCGTGGGAGGACGGGTTAAGAATACAATTCCCCTCCGCCGCTGGGTAGCGTCCCGTAAAAGGCGGGTAACCCAGTAGCTTGGTGGTAGGAGATTCGTTCTCCGACTGGCTCGCGACCACTATCATGTCAAAGACGAACCGCCAAATATCTGAAGATGTGTTCCGGTTCGATGGCATGTAAGCCAGCTTTCCCTATCCCCAACATTCCCATCCTTCCTCTCTCCTTCTGTCCTACATTCCTAAGGCTGGCAACGCATCTACTCTAATGTTGTGGATGTCTATGGGCGAAGGTACGACTTAACACCAGGTGGGCCTTCTGCTCGTTTGCCTCCTTTATTCCATATAATTAATTAAGCTATCGTATGACGAATATGATTATTAGATTTTAAACGGATTTTTTTCACAAAATGTAAAACAGTTTGTCTTATTATTATCTCGTTGTCGCCAGCCTCAGTTACTACCCTACGGCCTCAGAGAGAACGTAATGTCAAGATCTTATACTACTTTCCAACGGACACTGAGAAATTATGTGTTAAATGGCAAAACTCAATGCTGCACTATGTCTTGAGTACCTGAGCGAGGAAATAAAAATAAATTAAAAATAATTATTCCCCCGAATTGGACCGAAATCACTGCCAAACACATTTTCAGTCATACGCCACTGCGCCACGATGACCTAATTTCTTTTTTTTTCTTTTTAGCTTCACGCTGTATCCCGCACACAGCAGGGTAGGCAGAGGGAACCTAATGTTAAGACACTCCGTTTCCCACTTTCCGCCGAATTCTCCGAATTCGGAAAGTGGCATTGCGTGTTAAGTGGCGGAACTTAACGCGGCGCTTTACCTCGGCACCAGAGCGAGGAAAATGGAAATATTAAATATTTCCACTCCTCGAGTGGGAATCGAACCCACAACCAGTCACACGCTTGTGCCACTGGGCCACGACTGGCCACGGCCACTGGCCTAATTTATTTATTTTTATTAATTCATTACATTTTAAATGGATTTTCTTCTCACAGCTTATCATTTTATTATCTCGTTACCGCCAGCTTCAGTTAACGTCAAGTTATCAATCTTGTAAACATTCGTAAGTTAACCGCGCGTATAATTCGACTTAACGACTTGCTAAACGGATTCCTTTTACAAATATTACAAGGCGAGACCGTACCTGAATATTTTATCCTTATCGTGACTAATGGGTCGTGTAATTCTATGATTTTGATATACATGTGTAGTATAATATATTTAATGGACACCTACTGAATTCTTTTAAACATCTAAAGTGTTATTTAAAGTGTTATTCTACACTTAGGAAAATTGAAAAAGAGTTGAAAAAGACATTTAAAGAAAACGTATAAAAATTTGAACGCAGCGGGATTCGAACCCGCGCCTCATGAACCGTCGAGGCGCTCAAATTTTTATACGTTTTCTTTAAATGTCTTTTTCAAATTTCCTAAGTGTGGAATAACACTTTAAAAATGTTTAAAGTATGTATAAGCTATCGTGACGCAGTGACAGTATTTGACTGTATATAAAGTAGTTATGGGTTCGATTCTCTTTCGGAGGAATGATTATAATTTAGTTATTTTTATTTCTTCGATTTGGCTATAAACTAAGTGTGGAATAACATTTTAAAAATGTTTAAAAAGTATTGAAAAAGACTTGCATGGCTTATCGGTCAGAGCGCCTGAACGGTTTTCAGGGGGCGCTGATTCGAATTCCGTTGCGCTAAATTTTTTATACTTTTTCTCAATGTCTTTTTCAACTAATGAATTTCTAAAGAATTATAAAAATATGTGTATTAAGTGTCGGTCTATTATAGCTTTTTTTTAGGTTGACGCTTTTACTCCCCTAGTGGGGTAGTCAGAGAGGACTTAGTGTCTGGACACTTCGTTCTCCTGTCTCCAATTAAATTCAATGCATTTTGTGTTGAATGGTGGAAAATAATTATGATAATTTCAACGAGTGGAAATCGAACCTACAACCACTAACGAAATTTCGGCGATATTAATTTATGTATTTTTGAGAAAACACTTTGTTTCAAAGATATTTTTAAAATATACTTCTTCGACTTTGAGTAAAATATTTTTAGTTTATTTTAAATGCATATCTATGCTATGTATGAATGTAGGATTATTAAGAACGAGGCCATCGTAGCGTTGTGTGACAGCTTTGTGTTTAAATCCGATTGGCCGTGGGTTCGATTATTTTCATTTCTTCTCTCTGATGGACAAAAAAGTACTGCGTTAAGTTCCGTAACTTAACACAAACTGCGTTAAGTTCCGTGACTTTTCACCCGTGGGGGGACGGGTTAGAATACAATTCCCCTCCGTCGCTGGGCAGCGTCCCGTAAAAGGCGGGTAACCCAGTAGCTTGGTGGTAGGAGATTTGTTCTCAGACTGGCTCGCGACCACTATCGTTTCAAAGACGAACCGCCAAACATCTGATGATGTGTTCCGGTTCGATGGCATGTAAGCCAGCTCTCCCTATTCCCACCATCCCTATCCTTCCTCCCTTCTTTCCTCCTCCCTTCTTAAGGTCGGTAACGCATCTGCAACGTTTCTAATGTTGTGGATGTCTATGGGCGAAGGTAACTACTTAGTACATGAGGTGGTCCTTCTGCTCGTTTGCCATCCTTTCATCAATAAAAAAACACAAAATATTTAGATTCCGGATGGAGAATGGAGTGTATTGACACTATGATCGCTGTAACAACCCTGTTATGTGGAAGAAACGTGGTGAAGCTAAAAAAAATAATTATGATAATTTTTACAGCTACGACAGCTTTCCCTTGTCAACATTAAGCCGTCATTAAGACTGTCACAGATCAGTCTACACATTAGGTAAATTATTAAATGCTTTAGCTATATTTTATATATACCTATACTTGTTTTTTACGATACAGCATCCAGCAGGGTAGGCAGAGGGAACCTAGTGTTAAGACCCTCCGTTCCCCACTTTCCGCCAAATTCGGAGGCATTGCGTGTTAAGTGGCGGAACTAAACGCCGCGCTTTGCCGCGATACCAGGGAGCAGAAAATGGAAATATTAAATACCTACGAATATATCAATACACAGAAATTATATTTGACTTTGTTGAAATACTAATGGTTTAATTTATTAAGTAATTAAAGTAAAGTTAATTTATTAAGTAACTTCACTTTAATCAAGTACAAAGTCAATTATTTTATTAAAGTATCTTGGTTTAGAGAGACATATTGTCTAATAGTAAATGCTAGTAGTTTGGTTGCCACTAGTGACAAAAAATATGTTTAAAAAGTGGAGAACGGGGTCTCTTGACACTATTCTTGTCTGTCGTGTATATCTGTTTGTTTTTTTTGTTAGCTATACGCTGTATCCCGCACACAGCAGGGTAGGCAGAGGGAACCTATTGTTAAGACACTCCGTTCCCCACTTTCCGCCAAATTCGAAGGCATTGTGTGTTAAGTGGCGGAACTTATCGCCGCGCTTTGCCTCTGATACCAGAGCGAAAGAAATGGAAATGTTATATACGAGTATTACCACTCCTCGTGTGCGAATCGAACCCACAACCAGTCGTTTACAGTCACACGTTCGTGCCACTGCGCCACGACTGGCCTTATCTGTTTGTCCTGTCATATATGAGAGAAACCATGTGTTTAAATTATTTCACAAAAGCAATGACTTTGAAAGAGTACTAGATCTTATAAGTCAAGTAAATTACTAAGCCCTCGTTGTGCATTGGGACAGCGCCTGACTGTAAAACAATTAGTTGTGGGTTCAAATTCCACTCACGGAAATTAAAATTATGTTTATTTCTCCTAGTACTTCAGAAAAACGGAACGGAAAGTAGACAACGAAGTGTCTTGACGTTACGTTCTATCTAACTACCCTGTTATGCTTTAACTCACACAAATCACATTTTTAGCACAAAAACAAACACAAAACACACAAAAAACATTTTTTTTTTTTTTTTTTAAACTCAGTTATAAAGGCTTTATGAAGTATAACCATTTGCCAAGCCAACCCTAGTTCGGCGTCGACGTCTCTTTATTTATTCACTGTGTAACCGAGTTTCTGCGTGACGTCATAGTGTCGGTGACCTACGATCGATTTAACACACACAGCTAGATCATTGCGAGTTATGTAATGCAAGCTTTCATAATATTTTTACGAATGTATATGAGGAAAATAAATAATATTTGTGCTTAATAACATCTTTGGATTTTATATAAAAGTCATTGTGGTACAGTGGACAGGGACACAATATAAGAGCCATGATTGGGGGTTCAATTACTCCTTGAGGGAATGAATATAGTCATTGTGAACAAATTATCTTCATAATAAATGAGTAGTCTCGAAGAACTAAGCGTCTAGATATTCCGTTTTCTGTTTTTTGCCTGAAATGAAGGCAGTGCGTGTGGGTGTTGGGTGGCGGAACTAAACGCTGTGCTGTGTATTGAACCCGCTAACAATCACGTTTAAATCCAGACTCTGTTCAACTGCATCAAGAAACGGTAATGTTTAAAATATTGACATTTCCC
This sequence comes from Dryas iulia moderata, assembly GCA_019049465.1. NCBI lineage: Eukaryota > Metazoa > Arthropoda > Insecta > Lepidoptera > Nymphalidae > Dryas > Dryas iulia. The sequence continues at coordinate 1,739,203 of CM032426.1, forward strand.
TGCTTTGGTGAGACAAATTGCGGTGTTCAGTTCCTCCATTCAACAATTCGAAAAAATTGGAGAACAAAGTGTACTATAGTACTTTTACGTAGCCTGCACTGTTATTAGATCATTTTCTTGTTTCGCTTTGTTCTTGCTTACACATTTTTTTTTGTATGTAAACAAATGCCGGCAAAATAGGCAGAGGGAATCTAGTGTTAAGACACTCCGTTCCCCACTTTCCGCCGAATTCGGAGGCATTGCGTGTCAAGTGGCGGAACTTGACGCCGCGCTTTGCCTCGAAACCAGAGCGAAGAAAATGGATATATTAAATATTTCCACCCCTCGAGTGGGAGTCGAACCCACAACCAGTCGTTTACAGTCACACGCTTGTGCCACTGCGCCACGGCTGGCCCCAGTGCTGAATATTCCAAAGAGAAATATAGAAAATTCTATAATAATTATTATATTTGCAACTTTCGAGACATTACGTGGCGGAACTCAACGCCGCGCTTCCCAGATAGGTTAATGAGGCCATAATTTAACTCCATACTACGCTACACGAGAAATAGGTCAACACAATTTAATAAAATAAAAATATGAATAAAATATTATATAATTACATATAGCGGAGATAAAAACGAGGCGATAGTATAATTCAAGCATTTCAAGCGTCCATTATTTTATGAAAGCGGTTAGGCATTTAAAAGAGCTCGAGCACGGAACTGTGAGAGGAATAAACCATTTCTATGGAATACAGACTATAATTAATCATGGGAGTAGATATCTATATATATAAATATATAAAACATAAGTGTTTGTTTGTAATATTAATGTAAATGTATGAAAAGTGCCCGCACACAGCAGGGTAGGCAGAGGGAACTTAGTGTTAAGACACTCTGCTTCCCACTTTCCGCCGAATTCGGAAGCATTGTGTGCAAAATGGCGGAACTTAACGCCGCGCTTTATCTCGACACCAGAGCGAATAAAATGTGGGGAACGGAGTATCTAATACTAGGTTCCCTCTGCCTACCCTACTGTGTGTGTGACACAGCGTGAAGCTACAAAAAATAGCACCGATTATATCAATAAAATGGAAATTTAATATTTCCACTCCTCGAGTGGGAATCGAACCCACAACCAGTCGCTTTACAGTCACAACTGGCCCCTAAAATAACTGCTGCTGATTAAAATAACTGTTTTTTACTAAATGTTTATAAATGTATACACGGTACATATGTTTTACAATTTTTGTCTGTCTGTCTGTCTGTTTGTGCCACCTAAACTTTAGAACAGCTAGACCGATTTATATGAGATTTTCACTGACAGATAGCAGATGTTATAAGGAGTGACGTAGGGTACTTTGATTTTGTAGTTTTTGATAAATTTCACGCGGACGAATTTGCGGGCACAGCTATTATTAAATATGAATGCTTCGTTTTTTCGACTCTGATTATGAGGGATTTCATTTCCTTCAGCCGTTTCCTTTTGGGAAAATAATCTAAATGTATTACATCAGTTGTCTTAAGAAATTTTGTGGATTTCGCAACATAATGATTTTTTTGCGTGAGGAGGTTAAATACCACTACTAGTTTTATTTGTTATTTTTTTTTAGTTTTCTTACATAGTAGGGTCGGTCGGTCGGCAGTCGCAGAGAAGTCAGTGTCATGACACTCCGACCTTCATTTTTTGCTCAAAGTCGTGACATTGTGTATGAACAGGTACTTTTGAATCGTCAATTAATATTCTTCAGTATTGTCAATCATACGGAACTACTAATGTGATACCAGCTCCTGGTATGCATAAAGCTGTAACATTTCATCATATGTATATCACTTATACTTTATATAAAATAATATGTCAAATGCACATCTATAACCATATTTATATTATAAATGGGAATGTCTGTCTGTCTGTTTGTCTGTCACGCTTTGACGGCTAATGTACCGGTCCGATTTGGATAAAATTTAGAATGAACATAGTAAAAATAACTGGGGTCAAACATCTATGTTTGTAAGTAAGTAGCCTACTTCTTATTTATTCAAAAATCAACCTCCAAAGGCTTGAAATAGGGGATGAAAGTTTATAGGAAAAATCTACACCGCTTGACCGATTGTAATGAATTTTGGCATAAATATAATTGATAATTCAAGGCTTTATTTTTCAAGAATCCACCCCCGATTATATATATACTGTTTAGTATCCAATTTCAAACAACAACAAGCCGAGACCTTTTAAAGGAGATGAATGAACGAAACACCGCTGTAATGACTCCTCTTCACTTCTTGAAATATTGTCTTCGTTAACGGATCGTTATGTACAAGTACGTTCGTTTTGTTTAATTAAGAACTTAACTTGTTTTTCATTTTCTTTATATTCTACATGTTTATGGGGAAACTATGTATACTTTAAAATCTCTCTACAGAGATGCTAAAAACATAAATAAATTGTAATAAGTGTATGTAATTTTGACGCAGCTGGTAGTAGAACGCATGGCTTAGCGGTCAGATCGCTTAGACGGTTTCAAAGACGCGCGGGTTCGAATACCGCTGCGTTCAAAATTTTTATACGTTTTCTAAATGTCTTAAACTAAGATATTTATTTATTTATATTTATTATAGATATTTATTCTATATTTTCGCGACAGTTTAATTTGTTTTTTTTTAAGCTTCGCGCTTTTCTACATGTTGCAGGGTATGCAGAGAGAATCGAGTGTCAAAATATGTACGTCGTTTTCCACATAAATACGAAACATTGTGTTAAATGGCGGAACACAACGCCTCATTTTGTCTTGTCATCAGAGCAGAGAAAATCGAAGACGAAGGGCCAACCGCGTTTATAGTCCAACGTTGTCATTGTGCCACGATATGCAAATACTTTTTTTTTTTTTTTTTTAGCTTCACACTGTATCCCACACACAGCAGGGTAGGCAGAATGAACCTCGTGTTAAGGCACTCTGTTTCGCACTTTCCGCCGAATTCGGAGGCATTGTGTGCTAAGTGGCGGAACATGACACCGCGCTTTGCCTCGACACCAGAGCGAAGAAAATGGTAATATTAAATATTTCCACTCATCCAGTGGGAATCGAACCCACAACCACTCGTTTAGTAATATATTAATGTATAGATAAAAATACAATTAAAACAATACTTAACAATATTTCATAGTAATCAGAATAATAGCAATAAAATACTCATTATTTACTGATTATATCGCATTGGGTACCTGCACGTAATAGAATAAGCAAATGACAATTCCATTCGATGTAACGTAGCAAGTGTTTGTCATTTATGTTAGTTAATATGAAAATAAATAAACGTTTGTACAATATATTTATTTATTATTATGTAAGTATTGAAATTAGAAATGGCTTAAAACAAAATTTTTTGTTTGTGTGGGCTGTAAAATAGAAAATTCTTCTTTTGTTCATATTAAATATTCATATTGGGGCCAGTCGTGGCGCAGTGGCACAAACTTGTGCCCGTAAAGCGAGGAGTGGAAATATTAAATACTTTCATTTTCTTCGCTCTGGTGTCGAGGTAAAGCGCGGCGTTAAGTTCCGCTACTTAACACACAATGCCTGCGAATTAGGCGGAAAGTGGGAATTGAAGTGTCTTAACAATAGGTTCCCTTTGCCTACCCTGCTCGTGCAGGATACAGCGTGAATCTAAAAACAATAAACAATAAAATATTTTACCTTATAGGTTTATTTTTTAGGTTGCTACATAACTTTAATACAAATGAAGGAAATATACGATGTAAAAGCAGATGACCTCATGGATTCAATTCTTGCAAAACTAAATAAGAGAAACTTTCAACTACGCATTCCGCATGACACTACTGCAGGAATATCAAAATCTACTAAAGCTGAAGAAGTATTAAGTACATCACAACTAAATGAAGTTATAAAAGATGCCCAAAATCTAAGCGCGGCCGAACTCCATTTGAGAAAACGCAAGATGGACATAAGAACACTGTTAGAGACCAACATTGGCCCCATACGAAATATTCATAACGTGGATGAAATTAACGTACAAACGCGAAGATTTGCAAAGATTCAGAATTTCACAACAGTTAATATATTGAGGCATGTTGATCCCAACTATGACGACCCTCACAATTCACAAGAATATCATTACAAAGTCTGGGACAGAATCCTCCAGGTAATGGAACAATTCATATACCAGACCAAGTATCAGCTACCATATTCCCAATTATTGAGGAAAAAGTATATAAAACACAAGAAGTATCGTATTGGTTACTGTTTTTCTCTCTTGAAAAGTCTGAAAAGACAGCAAATGATAATTTTTAAGACTATGAAAACGTATGTGGACGAGTTCGCATCAATATATGTGCATTTAAAATTGTACGAAAAGGTTATAAGATTAGATGTTGATATAAAAGACGTTATCGTGTATATCGTTGAAATGGATGAGTTTTTGAAAAAGAGAAAAAAAATGAAAGAAGAGAGTAATAAAAAGCAATTTACAGATAAATTAATTGATTATGTTTATTATTAATAGTGGAAGTGATTTTTTTGTTAGACAAATGAAACCCCTAAAAGCTATTACATATATAAAATAATATAAATGTATTCTTTTCAATTATTTGCAATTAAATTCAAATGTAGCTAATAATGTTACACATTGTACAACTGCCTTAAGGTCGTTATCCATACTTATATTATAAATGCGAGTCTGTGTGTTTGTCTGTCATGCTTTCACGGCTCATCTACCGGTCGGATGTGTTTAAAAATCAACCGCTAAAGGGGATTCATCCCCTACTAAAACGCTTGATCGGTTATAATGAATTTTGGCATAAATATAGTTAAACATAGGCTATATTTTTCAAAAACCCACCCCCCGAGGGTTGCAATATAACGAAGCAGTTATGTAGTTCATGCGGCGAAGTCGCGAGCCGGCTGCTCGTAAATATAATATTTTTAGAAAACGTATAAAAATTTAACGCCACACCGAACCTTTGTGTTCTGACTGCTAAAAATTTGGCTTGTATCTGGGCTTAATTTTTTATAGATTTTCTTTTTTTTTTGCTTCACGCTACCCTGCTGTGTGCGGGCCCGCACACAGCAGGGTATACTCCGTTCCCTATGCACGGCCGAATTCTGGAAGCTTTGCGTGTTAAGTGTTAAGAGGCGAAAATTATCGACGCGCTTTGCTTTGACACCAGAGCGAAGAAAATGGAAATATTAAATAATTCCACTCCTCGAGTGGCAATCGAACCCACAACCAGTCGCTTTACAGTCAAACTTTATGCCACTGCGCCACGTCCGGCCCCTGTGTTATTAATTCTTAATAGTAATTAATTTTTGCCCAAATCCCAACTACATATTTTTATTCTCTAGTGGGGTGCATTTATTGTTGTTAGTATAAGTTTACTTGAAAATGTTTGTTATGCAAGGACTTTAAATAGCACTTAAAAATGTTTAAAAACATGTCATAAACAATAACGTCTGATAATTGAAAAATTTTAATTAATATTTAAAAAGAGGTGAGGCCATACTAGTTGAGTAAAACGGCGTTCGAATGTGAAAGTTGTGGGTTTGATTCCCAATCGAGTATACCCTACCCTACCCTACCCTAGCACTGGTAGGACAAAGCGTGGCGTAAAGATCCGCCACTCACCACGTGATGTCTTGGGGCAGAAAGCAGAGAAAGAGTGTTTTGACACTAGATACTCTGTCTCTTGATAGTGGTTGGATACTCTGGAAAGTTTTGTATTACGGATTCTAAAAAAAAAAAGTTAAATCACTATAAAAATAATAAATGAATCCGTCCCTGTTAAATCATTGATAATCCATTTTGCGTTTACAGAAAACATAAAGCTTCTACGCAATGTTAGAAATACGAACACAATCCATATTTTGCTTTACGCCCTCACTCTTGTATTGAGAGTGGTATCTCTACTACTATAGTAGTTATTTATTTGCAGGCTGTATTGACCGATAGGCTAATGTAGGTGAGAGCTGATGTTAGATGAAATATTTATACAATCTTTTTATATAAAGGTTTACTAGTGTTATATCTTTTATATTTTTTCGAATATAATACTATAAACATATAAAAAAAATATATTTTTTTTTTTAGCTTCACGCTGTATCCCGCACACAGCAGGGTAGGCAGAGAGAACCAAGTATTAAAATACTCCGTTCCCCACTTTCCGCCGAATTCGGAGGCATTGCGTGTTAAGTGGCGGAACTTAACGCGGCGCTTTACCTCGACACCAGAGCGAAGAAAATGGAAATATTAAATATTTCCACTACTCGAGTGGGAATCGAACCCACAACCAGTCAATTACAGTCACACGCGTGTGTCACTGGGCCACGACCGGACAAAAAATATATTAGAAAAAATTTTTTTTTTTTTTTTATGGAATGAAGGAGGCAAACGAGCTGAAGGCCCACCTGGTGTTAAGTGGTTACTTCCGCCCATAGACATCCACAACATTCAAGTTATGGATGCGTTGCCAGCCTTGGGAATGTAGGATAGTAGGAGGGAGGAAGGATGGGAATGGTGGGAATAGGGAGAGCTGGCTTACATGCCATCGAACCGGAACACATCATAAGGTATTTATTATAAATATTTTAATATATTAGACACTCTGGCTTGCATTTTTTTTTGTTTAAATTCGAGATATTGCAAGTTGTGTGGCGGAACTGAATGTCGCGCTTTTCACTTGCTTAGTGAAGCGATGGAATGAAAATATTTAAAATATATCATTTCCCCAAGTGGCAATCGAACCCACAATCCTCGTGTTGAAAGTCAGACGCCGCATCAATACGACATGATGGGCTCAACCAAATCTGTCATTATTATGTGTTAATTAAATTAAAATAAAAAAAGCCAAGGTAAAGCGCCGCGTTAAGTTCCGCCACTTAACACGCAATGCCTCCGAATTCGGTGGTGTGTGAGGAACGGAGTGTCGTAACACTAGGTTCCCTCTGCTTTCCCTGCTGTGTGCGGGATACAGCGTGAAGCAAAAAAAAATTAATTGAAATTATTCTATTTCCTATCTATAAATAGTATCTCTAATATGATTACGTATGATTTGACTATATGTATTTCTTATGTATTTTATTTAATGTGTTTGTCCTTTTTTATATTGTATATGATTATTTATAACTTTTTTTTATTTCTCTGGTACTCTGGTAGCATTAAGAACGGCGTTCAGTTTCGCCATTTAGCACGCAATGTTTCGGTTTCGGGCGGAAAGAGGAGAACGGAATATCTTGACACTAGGTCTCCTTGGATCGTAGAATGTGCGAAAAATTGTGAAGTTATTTTGACAATGAGGCGGACTTACTCGGGCGGAAAGCGGAGTATTATGGCACTAAGTTCTTTCCGCCTACATTGCAAAAAACAAATGCTAAAAAATATATAAATCTACTAAAATTTGAATAACATAACAATTTTGTATAATATAACAATTTCATCTGCACACATCTCTCGCGTTTGGCGTATATTAAGAGTCACTTAATATTATGAAATTCTGCCTCATGTATTTAAATAACGTGAAGGAACATAATTTTACTTTTAAAATATGTATTATATAATACTTATTTTACACTAGTTCTTTCCTTAGCTTTGCCTGTTTAAATAAAAATAGAATTTTGAAAGATAGAAAATGAAGAATTAGGACATCTCTCCGTTCTCCACTTTTTCTATTAAGTTATTAACTAAGCAATGCGTTGAATCTACTTAACTTGAAATGTGTCTAGTAGACTAGCTGAAATTACCCAATTAGGGAGTATAGAAAAATACTGAAAGATAATATACTGGGCATATAGGAGGCTTGTGGGTACAAAGTGTGACTGTAGAAGCGACTGGTTGTAGGTTCGATTTCCAACAGAAGAATTGAAATATTCAAATTTCTGAATGTTATTCGAAATACATTTGTTCCGAAATATTAAAAAGGTTTCCTCTGCCTACCTTGCTGTGTGCGGATTATGGCGTAAAGCTAAAAAATATATACTATTTTTTATGACATCAGTGAAAGGACGAGGCTTTACGTTTAGTAGTACATACCAAAGGAATTACAGGTTATAATAAGTTACAATATAACACACAACAAAAGAGTTATATGTAAAATTTTGAATACAACATTGGTGTTTCATTCAAAATTTATGTCATATTCAGGACATTGTGAACGCTGTAAAAATCTGACAAAGAAAGGCCGAAGGCTATTGTTGAAAGGTAAATAGGGATTTATAAGCGTTAATTTTGTCGACTATCGATATGTTAATAAAGGGTCATGTTGTCATTAAAAAGTTTTTGTTTGTTGATAAGAAATTGACTGAAAGGAAGTAACGAATTGATGTAACAAAACTATGGGCTAAAGCTAACGCCGCGCTTTGCGACACCAGAGCGAAGAAAATGGATATATTAAATATTTCCACTCCTCGAGTGGGAATCGAACCCACAACCAGTTGTTTACAGCCAAACGATTGTGCCACTGCGCCACGACTGGCCCCAAAAATAGTCTAAATAGTTTCTGTAAATCTTGTAATTATTGTTTTTATATATTTCACTATTGTATTTTAAATTGACATTTTTATTTTTAAACATATTTCACTACTGTTTACTAGAAAATAGTGTAAATACAATCACTCCTAAAAAATAAATTAAATTTAATAATACAGTGAAGAAACAGAGATAAAAAGATAAAAATCTCGCTTTTAAACCTTATATAGTCGATTGAAACGACTATCTACTTTCTGTTTTGGTAAAACGAAGGCGTCACCTGAAAAAACGCCGGACAATAGCTTTAAAAGGAATGTTGTTCTTATATTCATTTAGTTTGTTGGCAACTTTCCAAATATTGCTACATCTACGTACATAGAGAGGTTGAGATGAGAGAAGGTAGATGGTTATGGGTTCGATATCCATTTTAATAGTAAAAGTCAAAGTCAAATAAAATAATTTTATTCAAAATAAGAAGTTAGGTACATGCTTCATTTTTTGAACGTCAAACAATTTACCACCGGTTCACTAAAGTTAATGCCTGAGAAGAACCGGTGCAAGAAACTCGCGGGCAGATTTATTTCTTTAAACTTTTGCCTTAAGGAATCTTTAGGACCTAAGCTATAGATTGCACGAATAGCCCGTTTCTGCAAGACAAAGATTGTATTAATAGCCATATTAAATGACATGGGGCCATTGGGGCCAGTCGTGGCTCAGTGGCACAAAGTGTGACTGTGAGGCGACTGATTGTGGGTTTGATTCCCACTCGAGGAGTGGAAATATTTATTTCCATTTTCTTCGCTCTGGGGTCGAGGCAAAGCGGGGCGTTAAGTTTCGCCCCCTAACACGCAATGCCTTCGAATTTGGGGGAAAGTAGGTAACGGAGTGTCTTAACACTAGGTTCCCTCTGCCTACACTGCTGTGTGCGGCGGGATACAGGGTGAAGCTAAAAAAAAGTTAAATGACATAATACTATAAAAGATATGTGCATATTTACAGATAACATCGTGGCGCAGTGTGACAGCGCTAGATTGTATTTGCGATGATTGTGGGTTTGTTTTTGAACTGGGGAAAAAAAAACTCACAATCTCTCTCGATATTTAAATTTTGCCACGATTTTTTATTTTCGCGATATTTAAATTTTAGAGCGAGAGAGATGGAGGGAGAAAATAAAATTAATTTTCTCTGCTTTTATACTATTAATCTCGGTGTTAAGTTCCGCCACACAACATGCGATGTGTTGAAATCGGATCGTAAGTGTAGAACGGAATCTTTTGACAACTTGGTTATCAATTGATTGCAAGATAGCTGTTATATGTCAGGTTTAAAAAATAAATATTCTCTGGCCTGACTAAAGTATCTACACTAGATAAAAGGAAACATTCTCACCAAAATATTTCTGACAATTCTAAAAAAAAAATATATCAGAAAAAATATAAGAAAAAAGATAACAAAAAAGTCCTCAGGCGGAAATCGAATCCGCTCAATAGTAATTTGCATCACACTGTATAATAAAGAAATAAATCTTCACCCAGCCAATATATTGTTCCGGTGGATTGTGTTTGCCTCATCTCCTGTAATCAGGGTACATTAATCTACAGGATGATATATGGACGCAATTAATAGAAGCTTTACGTTATTTTTCTAAGTAGGATACTTTCTTACGGATAGTTGCCCTTTTATCTTTTATATCTATATATAAAACCCAAAAGATTACCCTTTATAAAGAAAGTTGCAAACTTTACCTCTTTATTATATTAGTATAGAAGTTATAGAAGTATAGATGAAATAAGTTAATAGATTACAATTTTTTATATATTTTTTTAGCTTCACGCTGTTTCCCACATACAGCAGGGTAGGCAGAGGGAACCTAGCGTTAAGACACTACGTTCCCCACTTTCTGCTGAATGCGGAGGCATTGCGTGTTAAGTGGCGGAACTTAACGCCGCGCTTTACCTCGACACCAGAGTGAAGAAAATGGAAATACTAGATATTACCACTCCCCGAGTGGGGAATTGAACCCACAACCAGTCACACATTTGTGCCACTGCGCCACGACTGGCTCCAAATAGATTACAATAGAATTTAGAATTAAAAATGTTTAACAATGGGACTATGTACAATATTGCTGACGTCCGCCTTAAGTTAATTAATTATGGTTGTAGGGTTCGGGTGTAATAAAACAATACTATGGGACTCACTGGTTACTATATCCGATAACGCCCACTAAAACACTGTAGGAACCCTCTTCAACTTCATGAGACGTCGCAGAATCGCAAGTATACTATGACGTTTCAGTTAATGACCTGCCATTGCTTTTAGACGAAGCGCGGCGTTCAGTTACGCCACTCAAGACGCAATGTCTCCATTTCGGGCGGAAAGGACAGAGAATCTTGACTCTAGGCCCTGTAGATTACTTTACTCTATTGCTTAGTTAACTATAACGAAATTCTATTCAATAAGAATTAATTTTAATAAGAATTAATGATTAATTATGAAATGATAAACCATATTTTTAAAAGAAATGTATGTATAACCGAAGTGCTTTGTATTTTTAATTATAGGTTAGTTTTAATTAACAGTTAAATTGACAGGGACGGAGTGTCTTGACACTAGGTCCTCTTTGACTACCCTGCTGTGCGGAAAAAAGCGTCAAACTAAAAAAAAGAAAGAATAACAGGCAGAAGAGAATCGACTGCAGTATCATTATAACTAACCCAACTCATATTTTTTTTAGCTTTACGCTGTATCCCGCACACAGCAAGGTAGGCAGCAAGCAAGGGAACATAGCGTTAAGATACTCCGTTCCCCACTTTTTGCCAAATTCGGAGGCATTGCGTGTTTTGCGTCGGCACCAGAGCGAAAAAATGGAAATATTAAATATTGCCACTCTTCGAGTGGGAATCGATCTAACAACCTGTCGTTTTACAATCACACTTTGTGCCACTGCTCCACGACTGGCCCCTATATGACTCATAATATAACGATGTGATATTTTGTGAACACACACATATATATTGATACTTAATTTAACAGGCAAATGTAGGTAAAAGCTAATTTATTACACAAATATTTATCCCTTATCAAACAGACCCTTGTGAGAGTTTCAAAACAAACTAACGCATTTACTCTATTCATTAGAGTCAAGAAATGCTCTATTATGGCGCAGTAAGACAGAATCCGACCATAGTTGCGGTTCGATTTCCGCTCGATAAAATTATTGTTTTAAAATAATTACATTTCCTTATTCTGGTAAGAAAAAGCGGCGTTGAGTTCCGTCTTTTAAAAAGCTACGTCTCGAATTCCAGTGAAAAGTATATGGGGAAAAGTGTTCAGCTCCTTTTCTTCTTACTAAAGTTACGAAAAGCTGTATTATGGTGCAGTAACTCAGCATCTGACTAAAGAGGCGATGGTTCGGGGTTCGATTTTTACTCGATGAAATTATTGTATTTAAAATAGGTTCACTTCCAAGTTCTGGTAAGAAAAAATGGCGTTAAATTCCGCCATTTAACATCCATATCTCGAATTCTAGAGAAAAGTATGGTAAAAATATAGTAAAGAAAGGCTCTATTATGGCGCAGTAACACAACATCTGTCTGTAAGCAACAATGGTTGTAGATTCAGATACCACTCGACGGAATAATTGTATTTAAAATATATTGATTACCTGCTCTGGTTAGACAAAGTGACTCTGAGTACTTCCACTCGGCACGCAATGTTCCCAATTCAGGCCGACTAGAGAGTTATTTTTTTTTTTATTTTTTTTATTAAATTCTCAAACACTACAGACACCCGGTCTCGTATCCTTTTTTTCCTTAATTCTTTGATTACAATTCTTAAATTACATTGACATGCTACTCAAAACTAAAATGACGTTTCAAATTACCTAAGCGAGTATTACATTTACTATACTTCCGATACTAGAGTGTTATGACACTATGCTCTCTCAGACTACTCTGCTTTGCGGCACAAAGATTACCTTAAGAATAATATTTTCATAAAACATAGGTTACAATTACGTTAGCTTAACGTAATTGTAACCTAGTTAAAATATACTTATTTCATATTTTAGATGTGGCCAGTCGTGGCGCAGTGGCACAAAACGTGTGACTGTAAACTACTGGTTGTGGGTTCGATTTCCACTCGAGCAGTAGAAATATTTAATATTTCCATTTTCTTCGCTCTGGTCAATGCCTCCGAACTCAGCGGAAACTGGAGAACGGAGTGTCTTAACACTAGGTTCGTTCTGCTTATCCTGCTGTGTGCAGGATGCAGCGTAAAGCTAGAAAAAAATATATAGATTCAAAAGAGAACGTCCCGAACCGTTATGAAAATCGAATAACGGAATATTTTGACACTAGGGAGAACATCCCTACTTACCCTGCAATGCGTGATAAAGCGTGAAGCTTGAAAATGACCTATTTCAATTAAAATGTAGAACAACCGTGCGTGAGCGACTTGCGTGTATACAGAAAATTGTGATTATTTTTGTATGAAATAGACGTTGTTAATAAAGTGGTAATTACATTGTATACATACTGAGGTTTGCAGCAAATATTTGCTTTTAACATTATTAAAGTGTTATTCGTTTAGTTACCCACTTAGGAAATAAAAAAAGACATTTAGAAAAAGTGTGAAAATTTGAACGCAGCGGAATTCGAACCCGCGCCTCCTGAAAACCTTCCAGGCGCTCTGACCGCTAAGCCATGCGTTAGGCAGCGCATTATACATTGTTTTAATGTCTTTTAGCAAAAACCCCAAAAGCCATCATGGCACAGTGGTGATAGCGTCAGACTAAAACGGTTCGTTCGGAAAGGTTGTAGGTTCGAATCCCACTTGAGGGAATAATAATTATATTTAAAATATTTTTACTTCCCTCACACCAGAGGGGTGACAAGAAGAGCGACATTGAGTTCTCCCATTTATCATACAATATCTCAGATTCGGACGGAGGGTAAAGAACGGAATGTCTTAACACTAAGCTATCTCTGTCCAAGTAAAAAATAAAAAAAATAAAACACTTTTATTACATAGTCAAAAATTTTAATAATCAACAAAAAATCGTTTGACAATCTGGTCTAAGTAGAAAGTATAAATAATATCTTATATCCGTATTACGGTGATGAGTGCGTCATTTTGTATTCTCCCCAGAAGTTATGAGATACGGCTCTTTGTTAGAAAGCTTAATGTGTACAAGACGTAATATATTTTGATGATACATTAAATAATGTTAATAACCTTAATATATATATTTATTTTTTAAAATTTAAATTACTTTTATTTCTTCACTCTTTTAAGACCGGCGTTGAGTTTCGCCACTTAACACGTAAAGTATCGAGGAGGAGTGGACAACGGAATGTCTTGACACTACGATCTCAGAACATGTGTTCGGCCACTCAATACGGATTGCTCGATATCAGGCGAAAAGTAGTGAATGTAGTGTGACATTAGGTTCTCGAGCCCTTAAAGCGTGAAGCAAATAGAACGGTAGCCAGTGGAAAGGTAAATATCATCTCGCACTATTGTAGGAAAGTGAATGTGGTCGAACAGTGGGTTTTCTAAAATTTTTTTTCTGATACCAACAATATACGCGATTAATCCGGTTAAAACAGCTTTATTTCAAACTATGTAAAAAAGAAGCCTGCATTTGACCTTGCATCATAAACTACTTTTTTAGTTCGAAATTTCATTTAAATCCAACCGGGAGATTATACAGATAGACAGACTGATGGAAAGATGTGCATTTATAATATTAGTTAAGATATAACAGTTGTAGTTGCAGGTAAAGCCGCAAGCGGGTCGCTAGTGAGGTATGCCCGCTGTCTACAAACTCACACAGTCAGAATTTAACTGACATAACACAAAATATCCACAATATTTGATTTCGCTACATAATAGCCAATCAAAAGCCTAAAAAATCCTAGAATTCTATTATAATTTACAAAAAAACGCAATTTTCCGACTTAGGTCACTTCAATTCTGGTGTTACGTATGACGTCATCCCAATCACCCATAGTGGATAACAACTCACGACTGTAAAACCCCATTGCATCGTAGATTTAATTTGAGTCGATCGTTATAGCGTCCACTCAATTTCCTTAGACCTTTAAACGAAGTGCTTTTGACCTCGCCGGACCATCTAACCTAGCACTTATCAGATTACAGACTTTCAGTGAAAACCGTTCTCAAGTACAAAATGGTAAAGGTCGCTGGATTGGATGTGTCCTTTTTTTAATTTTAAGTAGCTTTTATTCCTTTATATGACAAAGTAAAGCTTTTCAAAAACAATTTTTTTTCGCTTCACACTGTATCCCACACACAGTAGGGTAGGCAGATTGAACCTAGTGTTGAGACACTTCGTTCTCCACTTTCCGCCGAATTCGGACGCGTTGCGGGTTAAGTGGCGGAACTTTACGCCGCGCTTTGCCTCGACACCAGAGTGAAAAAAATAGAAATATTAAATATTTCCACTCCCCGAGTGGGAATCGAACCCCCAACCTGTCGCTTTACAGTCACAGCTTGAGCTTCTGCTCATTGAATGGCCCCAAAAAAATTTTTTTTTGTATTTGTAACGAGGAACTAATAACGCCTTTTTTGTCGAATTTTTAACTTTACGTTTTTTCCGCATAACAGGATAGTCAGAGAGAACCTAGTATCAAGATATTCCATTCCACTTTCCGTTCGAGACGAGATGAGAAGTGCTTCTTATTAGGGTGGAGGAATGTAAAAAAATTGATTCATTAAAAGATTACATACATTTTTATAGTTCTGGTATGTGTTGTGTACTATTCTTTATTTTTCACCTAAAGAAAAAATACTGAGCAGCATATGGAATGCAGTACGTTGCCAGACCAGCCCAGAATTTAATTTAGACTATAAATATACACAATTATAATGTTTTAACACTTTTAGTGTTTTTCACACAATTAAAAAATTGAAAAACATTTTTAGAAAACTAATAAAGACTTCAAATATAGCGGGATTCGAACCGCGCCTCTTACCATATGCTTACAGCAAAAACAAAGTTGCAATAAGCATATAAGAATGTTCCAGTTAGTCTGGCATAAGTTTACCAAATAAAACAAAGAAATATATATTTTTATATTAAAATAAATATATTATTATATCAAAAAAGTATTCAGGCAGATTTTGTTCAAAAAAGGCAGAATTGTCTCTTGGCATAGTATGTTAGAGTCGTAGTCATTGGTTAACCAGACATTTTAAACGCTGCCAAGTACTGTTTCCAGTTAGTGTTACGTATTTATTAGAGACAATAATGTTAGAAAACTTAAAGAGTTGAGTTTAAATTTGAATTCAAAGAGTTTTTAAATGATTTAGAATAAACATTTATTTAGTTAATGAAAATTAAATTTAAAATCCGATTAAATTTTGAAAATGTGAACTGCTATAACTTTTAGATATAATAAGTTTTTCTTATAACTATGGAAGGCAACAATAATGATGTCTTTAATATATTTTTTTTAATTTTTGCGTATGTTTTAATTTTTCTTATAAATTGAGAAATTATATTTATACAACACTGCTCCCAGCTTTTCCTGTGTTTTACATTTTAATGTGACTTTTTATCCTATAAAAATCATAAATGTAAATAAGGAAGCCAAGTATGGACATAATATGTTACTAGTCAACTAAGTTTTGATAATTAAAATGAAATTGTAAATTGTGATTGTAGTTAATTTCTAAATCTAGTAATCTAGACAATTCTGAAGAGGAATATTTTTAACAGCTTGTACACTAGCTTGGTGTGATATTAGTCCATTAAAGATGAAGTTGCATAACTCAACGACTCAATTTGTCTAATCCAATCGAAGAAACACGCAGCTTTTGTTAGCTTCACGCTCTTTCCCGCAAAGCAGGGTAATCAAAGAAAACCTTGCGTCAAGACACTATTCTTTACTTTTCGCTCTAAATCAAAACATTGAATGTTAAGTACTTCATATTAGGTACCAGAGCAAAGAAATAAAAATAGAATATACGTTTCCTATAAATGTCTTTTTAATTTTCTAAGTATGTGAAAAATACTTTCTTTTTGAGCTTCACGCTATATCCCGCACACAGCAGGATAGGCAGAGGGAACCTAGTGCTAAGACACTCCTTTCCTCACTTTCCACCGTATTAACCTATTTAACACGCAATGCCTTCGAGGCATTGCGTGTTAAATGGCAGATCTTAACGCCGCCAACCAAGAAGACACCAGGTGGGAATCGAACCCATAACCATCAAATTTACAGTCAAACACTATCACACTATACCACGATGACCTTCAAAAAGTGTTTTCAATGTAATCAATTCCCCAATTAGTTACATCTACATATATATCTATAGCCGGATTCGTTCATTAGTCAACAATCAAGGGTTGGTTCTAATAGACCCCACCCTCTGCCCTTGGGTCCGCGTTGTACGTACGAGGCGTGGTTGTGTAGACTAATTAAATTACTTGTGGTATTTACATATATACAAACATATATAAATGTATAATATTATATATATTTGAATATAAAAATTATTTATTGAAGGTAATAATGGTGCAGTGGGATGATTACTGTAAATGCAATTGTTGTGGGTCCGGTTCTCAGTAACTCTAAATTCTATATTAGGGACAATCAACTTTTAAAGTATTATTTTTTTTAACTTCACACTGTATACCGCACACAACTGTGTAGGCAGAGGGAAGGACCTAGCGTCAAAACTCTCCGTTCCCCGTTTTCCGCCGAATTTTGGAAGTATTGCGTGTTAAGTGACGGAACTTAACGCCGAGCTTAGCCTCGATACCAGAGCGAAGAAAATGGAAATATTAAATATTTCTATTCCTCGAGTGGGAATCGAACCCATAACCAGTCACACGTTCGTGTCACTACGCCACGACTGGCCCACTTATCAAGTATATCTTTGAATAGATCACAGATATACTTAATAAGTAACAAAACTCTTAGATTTTGCTTGGCCATTGTAATATTAATAACTTTTGAAATATTTTGTCTTTTACCTGCTCGCGCCTTCGCCGCGTAATGTTTCAGTCGAATTTTCATAGCCTATGTTAGCCGCTTAGACGTTGGTTTTTTAAACAAAATATCTTAAGAGATTATCTAAAGATACAAACAGTCAGACTTTCGCATTGACAATATCAGTATGAATGTTAATATATACATACTATACAGCTTTACGGTTTGCCTTAAATAATTAAGAAGAAAGGCCGATTAATAATGTTCGTGCTTCTCACCCAAATTCCAAATTTGACGTTAAGTGGTCAAACTTACCTTTGCATTTAGTATTACCAAAATAATTGAGTAAATTAAATAAAAATAATCAAAAAAGGAATCAAACACGTTACCTTTGCGTTCACAATCAGACGCTGTTCTACACCACGATGCCTCTAAGAATATTTAAAATATAAACTGAAATAATTTACTTTAGGCCTAGCTCATATAACCATAGGGCCAGTCGTGGCACAGCGGCCCAACGTCTGACTGTAAAGCGACTGGTTGTGGGTTCGATTTCCATCCGAGAAGTGGAAATATTTAATACTAGTAACCCGCTCGCGGCTTCGCCGCGTGAACTACGTCACTGTTTTGTTATATTGCAACCCTCGGAGGCACATTTTTAAAAAATAAAGTACCTTATGTTTAAGTTTAGATTAGCAACTATATTTATACCAAAATTAATTACAATTGGTCAAGCGGTTTAGATTATTCATATAAACTTTCATCCCCTATTTTAACCCTTAAGAGGATGATTTTTGAAAAAATAAGTAGCCTGTGTTAGAACCTGTAACTTTTACTACTTTCATTCAAAATTTCATCTAAATCGGACCGGTAGATTAGCCGTGAAAGCGTGACAAACAAGCACACAGACTTTCGCATTTATAATATAAGTATGGATTTTCATTTTTCTCTCTCGGCCAACCCTGCGGCATGTGGTATACAGCGTGAAGCTAAAAAAAATAAAACTATAATTTTCACATATAGCTTCCACATACATACGAGTAGATACGCGTTATAAAGACGCCAATTGTTCGTTTTACGTTCCATCGTTACACAAATACTTGTAATTACGCGATATGTACTTGGCATCTCTGTTCTGGCGTCACTCCAAATTTACCAAACTAGCTACAAATTTTGCACTTATCTAACGCTGTTTCTTTGTTCTAGTGGTATTATATTGGTAAAGAGAGGTGGTTTTACCAACATAATTTAGTTGTAATAAAAAAATATATAATGTCTGAATATAAACGTAATGATTGTAGCTTCGATTCCAATTTTGAGTAATTATTATATGTAATAGGAGCCAGTCTTGGCACAGAGGCACAGGGTGTGCCTGTGAAGCTACTGGTTGTGGGTTCGATTACCACTCGAGGAGTGTAAATGTTTAACATTTCCATTTTCTTCGCTCTGGTTTCAGAGACAAAGCGCGACGTTAAGATCCGCCACTTAACACGCAATGCATTCGAATTTGGCGGAAAGTGGGGAACGGAGTGTCTTGACACTAGATTCCCTCTGCCTAACCTGCTGTGTGCGGGATATAGCGTGAAGCTCAAAAAATAAAAAATAAAAATAAAAAAAAGGATTACTTTATATATTATTGTTTCCTTGCTTGTAGTAAGAAGGGGAGTGGGGTATAGTTTCACCAACAGAATTTCTTGAATTGTAAAAAATAATCTATGTCGGAATATCTTCATAAATATAAAGTATGTAAAGATTTATATACATGTAATGAAATTATATTTCATTTATTCAAATTTGCCGCGCTTCGCGCATGTTTAAGTTATCTGTGGAAGTCGGTAGAGGGCGCATCGGTCGAATTGACGTGGGATTCAATGGCGGATGATGTTCAGATTATTATAAAAACTTGTGATATATAGAGATAAAAGAAAGGATATAATTGAGGAAGCGATATTAGTGAACTTTAATTGTCGCTTCTTTGTATATTCAGGTGAGATAAATTGATTGTTGTAATGTTGTAAATCGATAGTTGTTATAATATTGTAAAAAATAAAACAAATCTTTGTATTTTCAGAGAAACAAATTCTTGTTTACCTTTGAAAATCCTCAATAATATATCTTATATACATATATAAAAATTGTAGTTTATGCTTTCCAACAAAAACGTAACCGACATTACTTTGCTTTTAAGCATACTTTTCTTAACTTAATTTTACATTATATCCCGCAAAGCAGACAGAGATTATAAAGTGTTAGACACTGATTTCCGCTCGAATTGAAAACAATGCATGTTGAGTGGCGGAACTTTACCCCGTGCTAGAGCTCGGGAACAAAATAATTGAAATATAACTACTTTTAACATTTTTAAAGTGTTATTCCACACTTAGGAATATTGAAAAATAGAAAAAGACATTTAGAAAACGTATAAAAATGTTATAAAATATAACTATATCCTCGAGCGGAAATCGAATTAAGAACAATTGCATTTACAACCAGACGCTGCTTCATAGTGAAGCAAAGCGTGCAAATAATAGTTTAAAAATATTTAAATACTAGCGACCTGCTCATGGCTACGCTCAGATGATTTTTTTACAATAATGTTCATCTCCTAGTTACTAGATTTTTGAAAAATAGATAGCATATTTTGAACTTATACCACTTTCTGGAACTCTTATTTAAAAAAAAACATCGAACTCGGTCAAATGGTATAAAAGGTTTTTCATTTCGTATTTCAACGTTTTCCGGGTTGGGTTTTGAAAAAAACTAGTCTACGTTAAACCTTTGAAATGCAACTATTTTTATTCCGAATTTCCTACAAACCAGACCGGTGGATTAGCTGTGACAGCGTTCATAGACAGACAGACAAATAGACAAAGAAATTATACCATTTATAATATTAGTATGAATTGAACGCAACTTAAAAATATGTCTATTTTTGCTTTTTATCCCACCTTACTTTATGATTTCTTTATTTTAGATTTTCTTAAGAAAATACACCTGTAACTTCCTAATTCAATACTTCCTAATAAATAACCCATATAGATACATATATATACATACTTTAAAAGGTACTACATTGTCCTTTCAAGTTGATTCAGCGTAAAAGTGTAATTAATCGTCAAGACAACTTGATTGGTCTTCATTAGCGTATAACACGTATGTTTACGTTTAATTAACCACGTGTAAAATTATTTGTACACATTTTGAATTGCCTTTATATGTATTAGACGAAGACTATATCCGAGGATAACTTGATAAAATTGTTTATATTATAAAAAAAATGGACCAATCGTGGCGCAGTGGCCCAAACGTGTGACTGTAAACGACTGGTTGTGTGGGTTCGATTCCCACTCGGGGAGTGGAAATAATTAATATTTCCATTTTCGTCGCTCTGGTGTTGATGCCAAGCGCGGCGTTAAGTTCCGCCACTTAACACACAATCCCGCTGTGTGCGGGATACAGCGTGAAGCTAAAAAAAGTAATTATAAAAAATAGCAGGGCTAGTCAGAGAAAATCTAGACCACAGACACTCCGTTCTTCACTTTCTGCCCGAAATTGAGATATTGCTTGCTGTACTAGGCAGAACTTAATGCCGCGTGAAACGAAAGTATATTAGTATATGATCATTAATCGACTGGGAATCGAACTGCGAGTTCCGAGAAATCCGCAATAACGCAAGGACGCGAGTGTGCACGCTCTCGCAAAAGTAAACTTTAACCCGCTAAACGCTATAAAATAAGTGTAGTGCATGTGATTTATGTTTGTTCTGTGCCCGCGAACAAGGGACAGTACAGAAACAGTGAAACCTGGTCCAGACTTGGAAGCCATCCGGTTATCGAAGGTACGAGGCTAACCGGCCTTTTCTATCCCGCATCCTCATGGTAAACCCCTTTTTACCCCACGCATTTTTCTGGTTTTCACGACTGGGCGTACAGTCAGACGCTACAGTCAGCCCCACTGGGCCACTACAGCCTCTATTTGTATTAGGTATAAAAGTACAGACATATAAAGGAGTGTGCGGTACAGTGGGAAGTTGTCTGACAGTAAGTGCGAAGTGTCGTGGGTTCGATTCCCACTGCCTCTTGAGTGTCTTGATTTCTCTCTAAGTGCGAGAACTTAAGAGAAATCAAGATACCTAAGAGCAATAAAAGCGAAAAGCTGAAAAAAGAAAGAAAAAAGTGATATTGAGTATTAGAATATTTTTAATGCATAACTGATTAAATTCTACTAAAATTTATAAGTATTGATTTAAAAAATGTAAATTAATTGATAATAAATAACCTACAGGGTATTTTTATTATATACATAACAGTTACAAATTTAAGATGGGATTAACAGAATGACACTTTACTGGCAGCCTTGTTTGACATGACAAGGAAGCATTTGGATAATTAACAAAAGCTTTACAATGGGATAGGATGAACAAAGTGATATGATAATTATTAAAAAGGGAAATGAATTACACAATACATTGAATTTTCGGTTTCAAATCTTATATTTTGAAATATATGTAATCTAAATACATTTATTTCTTTTTTTAGCTTTATACTATATCCCGCACATAGTAGGGTAGGCAGAGGGAACCTAGTGTTAAGACACTCCGTTCCCCACTTTCTCGCTCTGTGCTTTGCCTCAACACCAAAACGAAGAAAATGGAAATATTCAATATTTCCATTCCTCGAGTAGGAATCGAACCCACAACCAGTAAAGTTGACAATCACACTTTGTACCCCTGCACCACAAATGGCCTCAAAAAATATTTTATAATTTCATATTACCTATATGTTTTCAAGTAAGAAAATACTATCGTGGCACAGTGGAAAAGCTCTCTGTTTCTGTGTATAAATTTAATTGTAAGTTCGATTCTCACTTTGTGTAATGATTGTATTTAAGTAATTTCACATTCCCAAGGCAAACCTGTACATCATTGAAGGAATGAATGAAAAGTCTTTATTGCACATAGCAAAATATATTTAAATAAATATTAATTAACAATTGAATGTTGTACACATTAGTGCAAAGGCGGCCTTATCACTGTAAGTGATTTCTTACAGGCAACCTTTTTCATTATTAGGTTCTCTCTACTCAACTATATAAGGAAAGATAAAAATATTCAACTATCGCATTAATCATGCCCTATCTAAGCCGCTTGACCGAATGTGATGAATTTTGCGATAAACATAGTTAAGAACCCAGGGCTGGACATAGGCTACTTGATTTTTCAAGATCAAATAAGGGTTGCAATATAATGATACAGTTCTAAAAGTGTTGTTCACAAAAGTATACTAGCGGATCATTAGTATTTTTGTGTTTTAAATGAGCATCGATCCTAGTACCTAATAGCTTACACCTAAGTTCACTTTTCTAATATATCTCAAGATAATTTGTAATATATCTGAAGATATCTAGCACATAAAACATTTTATGTGCTGTGCACACAATTAGAACATGAAAAACGTTCTTAGAATCCTCTAAAATTTTTTAAAGTAACGGAATTCGAATCCACGTCTTGGAAACCATAAAAACGCTGTGTCCGCTAAGCCACATGTTCTATATCCGCCTTCGTCGAAATTCTTATACGTTTATTGCAACTTATTGCAGACTAGTTCATATCGTATTAATATTATAAATGCAAAAGCTTGCAAGGATGTTTGTTACTCATTCAAGTAAAAACTACTAAATGGATTTTAATGAAACTTTACAATTATATAGCTTTTACATCAGAATAAAACAAAAGCTAAAATTTTATAAAGATATTTTGTAAATATTCCTAAATATCAAGTAAGTAGGCTCTTTTGATTTCACAGTTATAAATTTTTTCATACGATCCGCGCGGAAGGCGACGCGGGCACAGCTAGTAGTAATATTATCAACTACGCAAGTAGATAACGTAATGTACTTACTAATTAGTGGCAAAACAATAAAGCTGTAATAATTAAATTAAATGAATTATTAACATTAGCTTGTTTATTATTAAATCAAATTTATTATGTTTTATTATATTATTGACAAATGTATAATGATTCTATCGAGATATAGTGAAATCGTGTAAGCACGATTAGGTGCGGGTTCGATTTTTACTACTAGCAATGATAGTTTTTTTTAATTTCTCACCCTCTGCCAAACACGGTGTTAAGTTCCGCCACTAAACACGAAATGTCCCCATTTCAGAAAAAAAAAATTAACTATATAAAGTCTAGAAAATTATGAGCAAGAAAACGAAAGCATATTTATAAAAGTAAAACTTTTTTACAAAGTACATTAAACACAAAGAAATATTATTTGAAAGTATGCAATAGAAAATAGTTATTCCGTTTGTAAAGACTCAAAGGTGCAAAAAGCGAATCTTCTCTAAGATTAAACACAACTAAAGTATTTATTTCAAAGCATCTAAAGTAACTTAACCAAAATATTTATCATAGTTTACACTTATCTTATAAAGCCATTGTGGCCCAGGAGGAAGACGTCTGATTATAACTGCGATTGGTTGTGGGTTCGATTCCCAGTTGGGGGAATAATAATAGTTAATCCTTTCAGGGTTAAAGATATTTAGAAAACGTATAAGAATTTTGAACTACAGCTTAGCAGAAATTTGTAAAAATCTTTCTCTGTAGAAATATTAAAATGGTAGCAAACGTTGTAACAAGTGTATAAGAATTTCGACGCAGCTAGAAATGGAACGCATGGCTTAGCGGTGAGAGCGCTTGGACGGTATCCAAGAGGCGCGGGTTCGAATTCCGCTGCGTCCAACATTTTGTATCTTTTCTAAATGTCTTTTTCAATTCCTAATAAAACTTTAAAATTAAAAAAAAAACCAATTAAAGGTTTTCACTTCTCGCTCTAGTCCAAAAGCCGCTGTATACTGCTTTACACACAATGTTCCGAATTTGAGAGGAGACTTGTAAACTTTCTTGACAATAGGTTCTATGCGACTATCAGTATGATGCAGATAAATTAAAAGCCTGAATATATATGTTTACTTATTTACACACTTAATGCCTTTATTTTTTAACTTTTATAATTGTATATAATCAAATTTTGAATTACAAAACAAAAACCACAAGTAATTGGCACTAGTTGGCTTGAAATGTTGTTAACAGATAGAAACATATGGGTTAGTTCTTACCTCAGTTAGTTACCTCATCGATACCATAATGCCTGAAGCTTAAAGTATTTTATCAGAATGTCCAATATGTAATAAAATATGGACATTCACGAAACGACAGATACTCGTAGAATATGTTTTGAAGCTTCACATATTTTTCATATCTTAGAAAATGTAGAATATTCTAATATCTGAAATTTCTACCAAATATTAAGACATTACGTGTTAAGTGATGGAAGTCAACCCGCTTTATCGTGAAACCCTCAGCGAGGAAATAAAGACAATAAGTATAATCATTCCCACAAATGGAGATCGACCCATAACTATAGCAAATATATACAGATGGTAATGGTCTATCTATTCAGTAAAACAACTTGGAGATGCATCAAGCGAATCAAGTTGGTAACTCAACGTCCGTAGGTTTTTGGAGGAGGCCGAACTGGGAGATCTCTGACAATGGCTGAGTTGATGATATGAAAAATGAATTTCCATATTAAATTTTACATACTTTACTAGTTTTACATACTTCTAGTACAGTTACAGTAAAAAAATTGAGCTTTACACTTTCTACTGCAGTGATTGATATAAATATGTAATTATTAATAAAGTACAAGTAGATAAATAATTAAGTAAGAATAGATTTTTAAAATTCATCAAATTAAATGAAAGCCTGTAATCAATCTGTCATCTTATATTAAGCAATAACTGTAAATCAACTTTACATATTTATATTTTGCCTTGTACCAGATACTTAAAAAAATAACAATTATAACACCTTTTTAAGAAAAAATTTGTTTCTCTCAAACTCTGATATTAAATTTAGGCCATTAAGTATTTTTTGCTTTTGCATTGCTTGAATTAAATCTGCGTTTCTAATAGCATCGTCGATGGGAACGTATTCTTTAATTTCGTACTCATATTTTTGTGGTTCTCCTTCCAACAATTCTTTTATATCTTCTAACAATGCTTTAATTTTGGAAAGCCTTTGATTGGCATTTTGGTTTCTACCTAATACCAAATTTTCGTTTAGTTCTGTTCGTAAATTATTTATTTTATTTGTAATATTATCATCTTCCCCATATTGATTTCCTTTGTCACCAAGTCCAGTTTTCTTATAAGTATTACTGTTATCACTTAACGGTGCAGCATTATTCTCTTTATAATTTGCACTTTTAGATTCATCGATACTCAATACATTTTCAGCGTTATCTTCTTTATTGTCATCTAATTTTATACCCAAAGGATTGCCATTTGACACAAAATCTAAATTATTCACATTAATAACTTTTCCATCACAAACAGAAATAAAATATAACAAAGCTACTAAAGTTATATGTATTTTATAACGGTTACTTCGCAAATGAAGAGGCATAGAGGCGAGTTGTCGAACGAATGCATTCAGATGCATGAAAACGTTAAATTAAAATTCCGATACAGCGCAGATTGTATTGCTGTTTGCTTTGCAATGGGCCGTGTAATTATGTTTGCTATCATTTTGTTTGGTTCTTAATTGTTTTATAATGTAGCGTGTTATGGGGATTTTGCTTTGAAATTTTAATTAAGTGGTGTTAAGAGCTAAAGGTGTATTTTATGATTATATTTGTTTATTTCTTTAGATGTATGTATTATTTACTTTGCTGAGTTTGTTCAACAGTTAAACCTATTCGGAAGAGTAGGTTAACGTGTACGCAGTAGAAGTAGATACTTGATACTTTTTCCTTAGCGGGATATTCAGAAAGACAGAGAGAGAGAGAGAGAGAAAATAGAGCTAGACCTAACTAACATCAGTTCATTTCTAGAACGTACTTCGAAGGCGGCATCAGTAGGATCTTTTTAAATTTGGACAAGCGCAAATTTTAATGCGTATTTTTAGGGGCGCTTAAGCCTACGCTCAGAAGCACGATCGGTACCCCCCTAGGTTAATTCATGAATTGCTAAGAAGTTTTTCTACAAAACAACAACTCTTAAATTTAGTCAAAAATAAGACATGTTTCAATTTTATTCAATATTTGAATTTGATTTGAATAAAAATCTCATACATAAATACATGCACACGAGCACATATGAATCTAATTATTAACGCTTGATTTAACCCTTTGTCGTGCAAATTGGAGTAAATGTAAGGAGAATAAGCTTTCCAAAAGATTACTGATTGAAGATTTCTTGAGAAATGCATCATTAAACACAATATAGGAACAAAGGATTGTATTGAAATGTGATTGTCACATTATTAAAGATGAATTCAAGTTCGTTAGTTCGATTTTACATGCGTGAGCTTAAGCAAAATTTATATGAAATATTAACATTAAAAATATATATATAAATATAGATACAAAGAGATTTGTGCACTAAAAGGCGATAAATATTAAGTTTCTTTTGTATAACTTCACGCTGTATCCCGCACACAGCAGAGTAGGCAGAGGGAACCTAGTGTTAAAACACTCCGTTCCCCACTTTCCACCGAATTCTGAGGCTTTGCGTGTTAAGTGGCGGAACTTAACGCCGCGCTTTACCTCGACACCAGAGCGAAGAAAATGGAAATATTAAATATTTCCACTTCTCGAGTGGGAATCCAATCCATAACCAGTCGTTTACAGTCACACGCTTGTGCCGCTGGGCCACGACTGGCCACAAATATTAAGTTAACAATAAGAAGAAATAAACATCGACACTAATAATTAATGTAATATAATCGGCTTTTAAATATCGCGAGCATAAAAGCTATATCAGTAATTAACATATTATTTTTTAAGCTATAATTAATATTTTTTTAATGTTTCTATATTTTCGACAATGCAATAGATATATGTATGCAATAGTTGTACGTTTGAGTTTCTATTTATAATAATGTTTATAAATGCTTACTTGTTTTCTTGCTTACACCAAGTGGAAGCAAAATGGAAAGCTTTAGAGGAGACTTTTGTCGAAAGACAAGCTGAAATTCATATACCGGCTACTGATCATGTAAACTGTGCAAAATACTGGAACTGTGCAAAATAAGATTTAGTTTAAGGAACTATGTAAAACAAAAAAACAGCAATAAAGGCTTATTTATTTTTACCCCAAGTACAGTCTTATGTGCTGAATGTAGAGTTTTCTCTCCTACTGGGGTTAGAAGATAAAATGTGGGACTCATCAAACCACTTAATACACAACGTCTAGATTTTGGATGGAAAGTGGACAACAGGGTGTCTTGCCTAAGTTCTTATGACCCTGCTATGTGACATAAAAGCGTGAAGCTGCATCTCGTCATCGCTAAAATACTGAAGAAACTTTAAAAAGACAGTAATAAAATTAATATTATTGTTATACCTTCTACATAACACATATAACCAACCTATTTCAGTTGAAAAGCTAAAGTTATTTCTATTAAGCAAACAAACTTTCAAATTATTTCATACTACTTTGAAACTGGCTTCATTTATTACTTTTAATACAATATAAGAATTTTATTTTACCTATCCTCTAGGTAACATATTTTGTTCTTAGTTGTTTGTTTAAGAAATATGACCTGACAGAGACAACTTTAAAATACAGTAAAGGAGAAACAGTAAAACAGAATGTTTGTACGCCCACATCATCAGAAATATTGGGCAAGTTTTAATAAAACCTTTATTATTGTATAGCTCTCAAACGTGAACAGGACTCAGAATATATTAATTTTGCCGACTGAAATATCAATCAATAATATGAAGAACTAAAGCAGTATCTAAAACTTCTAAATGAAACAAATTTGGTCATAAACTAAGTTATTCAACGGTACTAGTAGAATTAACATTTCTTGTTATTTTTTTTTTAGCTTCACGCTGTATCCCGCACACAGCAGGGTAGGCAGAGGGAACCTAGTGTTAAGGCACCCCGTTCCCCACTTTCCGCCAAATTCAGAGGCATTGCGTGTTAAGTGGCGGAACTTAACGCCGCGCTTTGCCTCGACACCAGAGCGAAGAAAATAGAAATATTAATTTCCACTCCTCGAGTGGGAATCGAACCCACAACCAGTCGTTTACAGTCACACGCTTGTGCCACTGCGCCATGACTGAAATTAATATTGTAAGCGTCATTAATTAAACTCAAACAAAGTTGCGGATCACTAGTACTTTATAAATACTCGAAAATATATATCTGACTATAAAGGCATTAGTTGTGAATTCGATTCCCACTTGGGGTAAAGGGGAATGATTGGAGGAGGGGCTGTATTGTTTCGGGTTCGGGAGAAAAGTGGAAAACAGAGTGTCTTAACTGATTTTTTCCGACTTCCTTACCTTAAAATGTGTGAAGCTACTAAAGTCGAAGCCTATTCATAATAATCAAATCTCTGTTTCCCAAAACGTGACAATATTTGAAATGATAAATCGAGTAAAGGCCCGCCATATATAAGTGTCAAAATGACATTTCGTGACCGTATAGCTTAATTGGCTAGAGCGCTTGGACGGTATCCAAGTATCACAGATTCAAATTTAACATGAAAATTTGATTTGAAAAGCCCGAAGGGGATTTCGAAATTTTTACAAATACATAAAAAAGGTTTTGTATTTTTAAGGATTAAAGGTAAAAAAAAAAAATTGTCTCTAGTTTTTTTTGTTATTCTTTTGTAATGTATTTTGCTAAGTTTGGATTTCAACTATTTTCATTTCTCCGTACTGGTTATATAAAAAAGTGTTGTTAGTTGGCGTTAAGTAGTTCTTAAACCAGTGTGTTTTTGATATTTTTTTGTGGAATAAAGGAGGCAAACGAGCAGAAGTCCCAGCTGGTGTTAAGTGGTTACCTTCGCCCATAGACATCCATAACATTAGAGTTACGGATGCGTTGCCAGCCTTGGGGATGTAGGACAGAAGGTCCCTCCTTCTAGTAGGTAAGATTGGGAATGGTGGAAATAAGGACAGCTGGCTTATATGTCATCAAACCGGAACATATCATCAGATGTTTGGCGGCTCATCTTTGACATGATAGTGGCCACGAGCTAGTCGGAGAGCGAATCTCCTACCACCAAGCTACTGGGTTACCCGCCTTTTACGGGAGGCTACCCCCACAGGTATGATATGGAAGAAATGTAAACAACGGATTATATTGACATTAGGTTCTCCCTCCCTATCTTAATATTTGAGTAAACTGAAAAACAAGTAACTTTACAGACGATTTTACTATACTACATAACGTCAAATATGTTTCCTTTTGACCTTTAAAAGCTAGCTAGCTATGGAAATGCGTAATAAAACAAAAAATATTACGTAAAAAGAAACAAAAAAAACTCAGGTTATATTTTGACAAGGTTGACGGCACATATCGTAATTTAACCGAATTCATCAAATTTTCTGTCCCACGACAAAGCAGACGACGTCGCAGGTACAACTAGTAAATAAATAAATATATCATATCATAAGTCCAGTCGTGGCCAGTCGTGGCCTAGTGGCACAAGCGTGTGACTGTAAACGACTGGTTGTGGATTCGATTCCCACTCGAGGAGTGGAAATTATATTTCCATTTTCTCCGCTCAGGTGTCAAGGTAAAGCACGACGTTAAGTTCCGCCACTTAACACGCAAGCCTCTGAATTCGGCGGAAAGTGGGGAACGGAGTGTCTTAACACTAGGTTCCCTCTGAACAAAAAAATATCATAAGTTGACATTTTATTTTTGTTGTTTAAGAAATATTATCACAAACTTTGCCTAACATAAGTTGTATAATAATGTCACCAACTCTTTTCTAGTGATTGGCTCGACTTCAATAAAACTAGGTGACTTTACTATTTATTGGAAAGGCTCCAAATAAAGAAAGGATGCCAATTTGTATGGAGCTAGCTCCAGCTATTGTGATCTATCAGCACCTTTTATGTATGTTAGTAATTTTGTGGGTGAAAATAGGACGCTATGTGAGATGTCTTAGTCATAGTTTTAATTATCGAGGGATAGTTGTATTGATAAAATTATTTTTTACAAAAAAAAGAAAAGGGACTTCAAATAAAATGTACTAAAAATAAAAAAAATAATCACATATTCAGTTCACCTAAATACAAATTGTTAATTTTAGAGTCAGTGTTTTCGTTGCCAGTGTTAATTTTCCATTTTTTATGAAGTTAGTAAAAAATGTTTTTTAAGATCTGACTGAAAAAAATCGGGCATGCAGTGTATGCAGCCACTTCAAATCGTTTAAAAAATAAATTATCAAAATCGATCCACTCAGTAAAAAGTTCGGTGGTAACACACATAAAAAAAATACAGCCGAATTGATAACCTCCTTTTGGAAGTCGCTTAAAAACAGTTTTTTTTATATATTCACTCGATTAACAAAAAGTGTGGGGTTAGATTTCGCAATCCAAACAGGTGCTTGTCTAATTTGGTTTCTCAAGGAAATATGTAACAAAAAAGTTGTTATGTAATTAAAATTAGATCGGCAGAATTTAAACAAAAATAAAAAAAAGTAAAATCTTTCAAATAAAACAAAATGCTCTCCAAGAATAAATATTTTAAATTATGTCAAAAAACGTGTTTTTACTTTTTGTTTAGCTTCACGCTGTATCCCGCACACAGCAGGGTGGGTAGAGGGAACTTAGTGTTAAGACACTCCCCTCCCCTCCAGTTCCCCACGTTCACAGAAGAAATCGTGTTTTGGAATATTGTCCTTAAATAGCTTGTAATAATAATAAAATATCTTAAACGGTAATTCTAATATTTTCTCATACAATTGATATTTTAACCCTAAAAAATATTTTTTCGTCAGCTTCAGGCGTCAGCTTGAACTGTATCGTTCATGTCGATTCTTTAGGTAACCTAATTATTGACCTAAATAACGAGTGTCGTTGACATCTCAGTATACGAGTATAGGCATGAAATGAAAATAAATTGAAATTTCGTTTGAAAATTTGAAGACCATAATAGCGCAGTGGGGCACCGTCTGACTTTAAATGTTAAACATTAGCTCTGAGTTTGATTCGCATTCAATAATGATTATAACTAGGAACCGCCTCTTTGCTCTGCTCGGCGAGTAGAGCTGAGCTAAGTAAATATTAAATGTTATTACATGTTATAAAAGTTTGAAAGGCAATGAAATTAGTAGCACTAACATAACACTTAACAGCCTAAGTCTATGGGCACATTTAATTACCATTTATTCAAAAAAACACACTTTTGACCAGTAAGAGCTTTGCTTCAGCTTAATTAAATATTTTCACTTCCCCGCTCTGGTACCTAAGACAAAACGTACCGTTGACCACTCAACGTGCAATGTTTCAGAAGGAAAGTGGAGAACAAATTCATTTGCCCCTAAATTCTCGCTGGCGTAAAGCTTCATTCTTATACTCCTCCTCAAAAGGGTCCAAAGCTTTTCCTTCCTATATTAATTATAATGATTTATTCCCCGTTATAATTTTAAATAACAAATACTTAAACTCATAACAATTACACGCTCTAATTAACGTGCAAAGAAAATTTAAGCATCTGATAAGCTAATTAATAAAGCATTTATTTCGTTGGAACTATTTTGGAGATGGTCCAAATACAGCCAAAAATCGCGTTACATTTGACTACCGTGTTCAGTGTTCAGTGAACGAGCAATAAGATGAAGGAAGAGGTGAATCTTTGTGTAAATGAGGAAACGGGTGCTTACTATTAATAACCAAAGCCGTTCTTCAGGAAATTACTATAAATTAATTCATTTTAATGACATTTTTAACGTTTTTAAAGTGTCATGAAAAATGAAAAATATTTCTCTTGATAAAAATAAATATTAGAAAATGTATAAAAATTTTAACGCAGCGAGATTCGAACCCGCCATGTCTCGAAAATCGACCAAGCGCTTTCACCGTTAAGCCATGCGTTCTACATCTATTATCAAACAGTAAAAATAAATTGTAATAACGCTTATTACTTATTATAGGAATTTCAAAGTAGACGGATATAGAACGCATTGCTTAGCGGTAAGAAAGGTTTCCTAGGGGCACGAGTTCGAATACCGCTGCTTTCGAATTTTTATAGGTTGTATAAATATATTTTTTTGTTCCTTTAATACCAGCG
Source organism: Dryas iulia moderata (assembly GCA_019049465.1). Taxonomy (NCBI): domain Eukaryota; kingdom Metazoa; phylum Arthropoda; class Insecta; order Lepidoptera; family Nymphalidae; genus Dryas; species Dryas iulia. Next base: position 1,771,731 of record CM032426.1, read on the forward strand.
AGCGGCAATAAATCTCCTATCACCCGTGTCCGCAACTCGGCGGACTTATCGGGTAACTGAATGGCTATGTTTTATTGTATAGCTTGTTTTGTTCTTATGTAAAAATATTATAACATTATAAATTTTTTTTTGGATGTTTTGCGGCGCAATTATAGTAGATATTGTTTTTTAGTTTTGAGTTTCTTTTTGCTTAGAGTAGTCAAAAGCCTCGTCAAGACATCTTGTTGTTTATTTTCAATCCGAATTCGAACATTATGTGTTGAATGGCGGAATTAAGCTGCGCACTTTATTATATTAAAGAAGAAAAGGTCTAATAATGGGCATCGTGACGCAGTGGGATAGCGTTCAACTGTAAACGAGATGGTTGTGGGTTCGATCCCAACTTGAGGAAAATCTCTCTACAGAGATGTTAACAACAAAAATAAGTTGTAACAAAGCGTATAATAATTTTGACGCAGCGGATAGTAAAACGGAAGGTCAAGATGTGGTCAGTAGTGAAAGGGCCTGAACGATATTAAGGAGGTGCGGGTTTGAATCCCGCTGCGATCAAATTTTTATACGTTTTCTTTAAATGCCTTTTTTAATTTCCTAAGTGTGGAATAACGCTTTAAAAAAATGTTTAAAAATTACTATATTTTAAATTATTTTTATTTTCCCACTTTGGTAAGCCAATGTGCGGTATTTATTACCGCCACTTAACAATCAATATTTCAAATTAGAACAGAAATCAGAAAACACACTATTTTCTCCTTTCTGTCTACCTTACAAGAAAACATATAAATCTAAAAAAATCGTTCCCCGAACGGGAATCGAACGCACACTCAATCGCCCTTATAATTTCCCACAACCAATCGAATTTACAATCTAACGCTCTATTGCGCTTAAATAGACTTTATTTAGGATTTCCATATTAATAATTTATATCGATAACACCACAAACGACACTTCTGCGAGTGTTCTTCGCTGTTTCAAGTTGCAAACACAAATAAGCTTTCAGCCGCTGTCCATTCGTTAATTAAAAGTAAATACGCTCCAGAGGCTTGCTATAGCTGAAGTAGGAAATACCTGAGAGGTTGAATTTTAACTGGGACGGTATTGATTGTGAGCGAAATTTGAGGTCTTAGATATAATTTGAAGTAGTTAAATGAGTGGTAAAAGGAGATTAATATTTTCTTGTGGAATGTAATAAATAAGAAACGAAGGGGTTCGATTCCCACTCGAGGAATATTTAATGTTTCCATTTTCTTAATTCTTGTGTTGAGACAAAGTGCGTGCGCGTGCGCAAAGCTACGCCATTTAACACGCAATCTATTCAGGATTCAGGGGAAAATGGAAAACGGAGTGTCTATACACTAAGCCCCTTCTGCTACCTGCTGTGTGCGGGATACAGCGTGAAGCTGGAAAAAAGATTTAAAGAAATTCAGTAACGATAATACCGCTAATTAGTACACAACACTCTATGTTACGATTTCAGGCAAAAAAAGAGCTTAGATTGGCCTTAAAACTGTAAAATACTCGTATGTGAAAATATGAATGATATTTTATCCATTGTTTGTCTTATTTTTTTATATTTTTTTATAAATGTCAATATTTTCACTCCTCGAGTGGGAATCGAACCCAAAACCAGTTGCTTTACAATCACACTTTGTGCCTCTGCGCAACGGCTGGTCCCGGCATACAAATTATTTAAATAAATTGCGAATTGCTTAGAAAATTGCCAAATTATATAACTGTAAACCAAGGAAGATAACATAAATAACATGTATATTAAAAACATACTTGTATAACTGAGGTAGGCAATGAAAGAACGCGCACATATTAGGATTACATTACATTATCCTGTGTATATTGAAGAACGGAATGAAATAATTAAATTTTAAGGCCAACATTTGCGTTTGGCATTATGTTTTTGAGCCATCGTAATGAAGTACGACGAAGTCTAAGTATAACCGTGATTAGTATAGGTTCCATTTCCATTCAGAAGGGCGTTGATATTCTTATTTATATATATATATATATATATAAATAGATAGGAATATCAACGCTATATATATATATATATATATATATATATATATATATATATATATATATATATATATATATATATATATATATATATATATATATATATATATATATATATATATATATATATATATATATATATATATTGTCGGAACCGATTTTTGGAGTGGCAGAACTTAACGCCACGCTTTGCCTCGATACCAGAGGTATAAAATGAAAATGTGAAACATTTCCATTCCGTGAGTGGGAATCGAACACACAACCAATCGTTTACAATCGCACGTTTGTGCTATTGCGCCACGACTAGTCTCTATATATAATAATTTCCAGTAGGCAGAGACAAGTTACAAGAAATCAAGACATGGTGTGTTAAGTAGTGAAACTGAATAACGAGGCTTTGTATTACCAGAGCTGGGCAACTAAAGTAACTTAAATACATTTCATTGAGCAGGAATCGAACCCCCAATCGATCGCGCTCACAGTCAGTTCCCTACGTATAATAAGTAATAATAATGATTAATGTTATTTTCTAACGAAATAATACAATTCTGTTTTTGAAGCATTATTTTAATTATTTTCACGCCTGAAACGTCGGCTGATTGATTGCAACACGGCACCGAGTTAAACACTTTTACGCGTTAGCATTAATCAAAAAGGCGTGGGCTGTATGACTGTAGTGAATTAAAATAAATAAGCAGTAATAAGTACGCAAAATATTTTGTATTACTAGTATATATTCGTGACTTTGTCTGTGCAGGTGTTAGAGTTAACAGGTAGTAGGGAAAGAAAAGGAACATCGGTAAATAAGATAAATAATCTTCTATACTATAGTAAAATAGTCAAAACAGAATGTTTGTCTTCTGTCATATCTTCAGAAATAATTACTGGGCAAATTTGAATGAAACTTTTATGTTGTATAGCTTTTAATTATTATTTGGTAAGGCTAAGGGTATATACATATTTAAGTGTCAATCACACACTTATGATACAACTTAAATCCTAAACATACGAGATCGTGACAGCGTGACAACTTATGTGCCCATTACATTACATACGCGTATTACATTGTATACGCTATAGTTGTGGGTTCATTTCTCGTTCCTCGTTCGAGGGAATATTTATTTAAGTTATTTTCATTTTCTACGCTATCTTGAAACGATAAAATGTGACATTAAATTCCATCATTCTCATGCCCCATGTCCTCAGAAAATAGAAAACGGAACGGAAATCTAATAGAATGGATTAATTGAGAGCTTGCACGGTTGCCAAGAGAAGTGAGTCAAAACAATGCTACGTAAAAGAAATACGTTTTATAGAAAATAAAACATTCTTTTCATCAATATTAGATGATTTCAATGTTAAAATTGGGTTGTGGCGGGCTTTTTACCACTTACCCACACACTTTATAGACACAACATTTTCCGCCACTGAGAAAGTGGAGAACGGAGTGTCTTTACACTAGGCTCTCTCTACCTATCTTGGACAAAAAAATATGAAGCTGCTAATCTGATTGGCGACTCGTAAAGCGTCCTGGACCTATCATTTCACTACTTAACATATGTAGTATAGAAAATTGTTAGACAATTAAATCAGGTAAAGTATCCACTAAGAATTTTATCTATACTTTTTTGAGATTTGAGATTTTACCTTTACTTTAATAAAATTGTTATGAATATTCGCCGCAACTTACCTGAAACAAAAACAAAAATGTTAATACAAGGATATAATTATCGAAGTACAATGTAGATAAGAATACTTGCCGAATATCGATTTAATATTTTTTAATTACGTACAAAACTTAGTTACATGAAATATATGTACCAATACACAAATAAATAATAAGGGGATTACGCATTTACCTGCATACTACCCTGTAGTCAGAGAGATCCTATTGTCAAAATTCTGTATACTCTTTTCTTGAAATAGAGATATATAGTAGTGTAGAGTGGCGCAACTTAACGCCGCGCTTTGCCTTACCAGAGCCGAAGACATTAAAACTATTTAAATACACGCTTTTCAATGAGTGAGATTCAAACCCACAATCAATCACATTTACAGGTGACATACCATCTCATTGCGACAAAAAACCTCAAATCATAAATAATTAAAACAAAATAATATTCAAAATCTTAGAAAAACCATTTTCTTTTCAGCGTAGAAACGCTCCAAGGTACTTAAATTACTCTTAAAAATCCGTTAAACTAACAATTTCGTTAGAAAAAAGGAAATCAATGATGTCCAACAGGTGTTCTTGAAACTGGGTCAAGATATTAATTTTGCAGCAAAAGTGTTCCCTTCTTTAAATATGCATTTAATTTTCTCCAATAGTATAAAACAAAGGTCCACGTAAATTGCTTTGAGATTGGCTCGATTCTTAATCGTAAAAACCTTATAAAGCCTCCAGGTAGAGAAGATTGGGTGTAAGCCTGCGGCCTCGTAAAATATGTTTGTACTTGTCGTTACGTTGTATGTATGTGTATGTATGATTTTGTTTAAGGTTTACGATTTTTCTTGTATGGCAGTGTAGACATTTTTTAACCGTGGGGGGACGGGATAAGAATACTATTCCCCTCCGTTTCTGGGTAGCGTCCCGTAAAATGCGGGTAATCCAGTAGCTTGGTGGTAGAAGGTATTCGTTCTCCGACTGGCTAGCAACCACTATTGAAGACAGCGAAACACCTGATGATGTGTTCCGGTTCGATGGCATGTAAGCCAGCTCTCCCTGTTCCTACCGTTTCTATCATTCTTTCTTTCTTCTGTCCTACATCTCCGAGGCTGGCAACGCATCTATAACTCTATGTTGTGGATGTCTATGGGTGAAGGTAACCACTTAACACTAGGTGGGCCTTTTGCTCGTTTTCCTCCTTTATTCCATAAAAAAAAAGACAAGGAGAATGTAGAATCACTTCGTTTTCCGTTTTACGCCCGTGATCCCGAAACCAGTCGTTTACAGTCACACGCTTGTGCCACTGCGCCACGACTGGCCACTTTTCTTAATTGGATTTAGGTACAATATTGACGTAGATATATGTATATTAAACTAATCTAACTAAAAATATTATTATATTTTTTACAACGTTTAAGCCTTTAGCCTCAAGTATAATAATAGAACGCCTTGACCCGGACAGAGGTCCGACGAAAATAAATATTTACAAATGTTTGTTCCGAGTAAAAATAACAGAATGACATAAACTGCACTTTGAAGATGCGTTTAAAATATAAAATGGATGAAAAAAAGCAAGGAAAAGTGAAATTATTTGTTCACAAAAATAGCTTTTTATTAACTTTGTGTTTTTCGTACTACTTGGGAGGAATGATTGTGATCAAATTACTTTCATTTCTTCGCAATGATAAGACATAGAGCGGCGTTGAGTTCTGCCCCTCATTGGAATACGGAATATTATGAAATTTGTGTACTTACTGATTACCCTGATTATAGTCGGGAAAAAGAGTAAATCTAGTAGAGATATTTAATGTTTCTATTTCCTTCGCTCTGGTGCCAAGGCAAAGCGTGGCGTTAAGTTTCGCTGTTAATGAAGTTAATGGAGTGCGTTAATGGAGTGTCTTAACACTAGGTTCCCTCTGCCTACCCTGCTGTGTACGGGATACAGCGTGAAGCTAAAAACAAAAATACATATATATTCCCTTAGTGGGAATCGAACCTACAACTCTATAAACTCACTACATCATATTTAAAGAATAGTTTTGAATAAAGTGACCTAAACGTTGCTAAGGTAACGCGTATTTTACGCGTCAACGGACACCCTAGTATTCTATTAACACATACGACCCTTTTTCTAAGAACGTACATCTAAATCATTTACTTTTAGCAATAAGCGAAGAACAACAAGAACAAAAGTTTTCCCACACTGAAGTTTTTCGATTTGTTGGTATATGAAATTATCGTATATAGGGATTGAGTCAATCGTGACGCAATGGGGAAGTATCTGTGAACGCAATGATTGTGGGTTCGATTTCCACTTAGGTTAAATGTTAAATTCTTTTTAAGTTTTCGTTTCGGTAAGATGAGATACAGCGTTGAGTTCCGCAACTCAACCCGCAAAACCTCTTATTCAGATGGAAAGTGAAGAAATGTGTATCTTCAGTCTTGATATTGAATTCTCTTTCTCAATGTAAGAAAAAGTGTTCAGATTTAAACTAAGAATATTGCAAGGAAAATCATACATTGCATACTTATTATACATTAACGGTCTTATTCATAAAAAGTTATGGAACAGTTAAAGTGTTCTATAAGCTCACTATAAGAGAAACGTCAAAAAATGGTATTCATAACAGCATTTTAGCGCTAAACAGTACTATAAGCGTACTATAAAGTTATAGTGGCCAATACCCTACTATAGCGGTTCTATAAGATAAAAAATGGCCGATTCTCAACAGCTGATCATTGAAAATGACATTTGACGTAAGTGACTCGTCAATGTTAGCTAATCGAATTTGCATAACTTATTAATCCAATCCACTAATAATTATTGCTTTGTGTCAATTTTCCACTTTTATATTTAAATGAAAGCTTTACAAAGCATACATGCTTCGGAAACGATAGCAATAATGGAGAAGAGTTCGGAGCGAAGAAAAGTATATAGAAGCAGGGGTTGACCCGTTTTCCTTATACGATGAAGAGTTTCGGAAGCGTTACCGCTTTCATAAATATACTGCTTTTATGATAAACCTTGTGCGTAGATTAACCATGGAGACATGCAATTAGACAATATTATTAATAAAGTGAAGTTTTAACTAGGAGAAATTTTAGTTAGTAAATTTTATAAAATAGTAAGTTTAACGCCGAGCTTTCCCTCAACACCAGAGCAAAGAAATGAAAATATAAATTGAAGTAAATATTTTATTGCCTGGAGTGAGGATCGAACCCACAACTAGTAGTCTTGTTACATGTTCACTAGGTGCCCCCGCACCATGACTGACCTCAATTTGTTAGATTTTGGTTAATAAAAAACAGTTTATTTCTATAAATTTTATTCTTTAGATGTGTAATACAATAATTTACGTTTGAGTAATTCTTCCTTTAATAGTGAATTGTTTAATTTTTGTTCTAAAATTTTTAATTTTTGCCTTTCTACGGCCATCTGGATCTCAGGAAGCTCCTTTCTGTAAGCAATTACATTTGCTGCCATTCTTGAGCTTATTGTCATGCTGTAACCAAAAAATATATCTATTATTCTTTTTAATATGTTTTCCAAAGAAGTATGTATTATAAATTAATAAAACTTATTTTGTTGAAAGCTTAACACATTTTATTTATTATTTCAATTCAATTTAAGTTTGTTAATCCAAATTTAATATTGCTTGTAGATATAAGATAGTACTGAATGATTTTAGTGAATCTAACTTAGTAATATATTATAGTAATAAAAATAAAGATAAGTTCATTCAACATAGACATACATAACAATAGACATTTCTTTAATCTACCAAGATTGTGTACTAGTGCTAGTGCTAGTATTTGGATGCACCATCTAAAAAGAATATAATCAGATTTACTTGCTGAGCATTCTTTAGGTAGTATTAGCTATTTAATGTATTATAATGGAAAATAAATTTTGTCTCGCTTCCCATCCAATTATTTGTTGAAAATAAAATTGAACTAAATTGAGTAAAATTATAAAATCAAAATGACTTTCTGGGTATTGTGGTATTATCATTCATTTAATATTTCATGCACTACAATTAATTATACTTAACATGTCTTATTACTTATGAATATCATTTAAAATAAGATAGGTGACAGAGTGAGATTTGTGTGCTGCTGTTTATTTCATAATATTAATATATTAGACCAACTCTTTTCTGCTTTTATATTATTTTCTGTTCTATTCTTAAACAAGTATTGATAATAATTACATAAATATTTCTTTATTCAAAATGAAACACTAATTGGCCAAATGTTTGTATTTTTATATGGTTATCTGAGTAAAATTAATTTGAGTATACTGTGAACTGATGAGGGAGCCGAACTGAATCGTCGTCACCAGTTGCTGGTTCTGTAGTAGGTGGTGAGCTACCAACTGTTTTTAGTATTTGTTTTTTTTTTCTATAAATATCAGCGTCTTAGCTGACATTTTTAAAATACCCATTGAGCCTTAATTTGTCCTTCTTCTTCAAGGGGTTTTTGCCATATTGTTAAAACTGAAACAATAAGTGCCGTGTTAATAAAATAACTACACAAATACTTTTCCTCAGCAATTCTTTCAAGATCATCTATGGAATAGAAGCATAAGCATTAAAACATAACATGCGTATGAATGTTTACAAAACAAAACTTACGTGTTCGAAGTAACTGTATCAGTAAAACCAACCTTATCCTCCTCCAACCAATTCTCAATTCTCTGCCTTTTCTTGCTCTCTACAATTTTTGATTCCGATGCCATTTTATAAGTAATGGAGTAATATTTAAAATAAAATAAAATAAACACGTACGTACTACTAGTAAACAAATGTCAATAGCTTATCGCACCACAAACAACAAAATATGGTTTTTATCCTTAATAATGTCTATGATCAGTCGAATTTAGTACAATTATACACATTATCTGTGGTCAATTTGCAAAGTTTGACAAATTTTCTCGCCAATTTCATCATAGTGGCAACATTTTAGCTTATAAACAGTATATTAGTTATAGTAGGTTTATAGTACTGTTATGAATACGCATTTTTATGGAACGTTTCATAAGCTTATAGAGCGTTTTAACTAATGAACGTTTTAAGCGTTCTATAAGCATTTTTTATGAATAAGGCCGTAAATATTTACATTACTTACTTCACAAGTTTTACAACAAAAAAAACGAAAAATATATTACAGAATATAAAAAAACCAATAATATTAATTATAATTATTAGCTAGTTTATAATATTACTGGGGCCAGTAGTGGCGCAGTGGCACATACGTGTGACTACGAAATGTAAGTATGGATTCGTTTAACATTAAATCATTTCTACAACGAAAATACACTTTAAATTATCTCTTAAAGTTAAAGTTATACCCCATAACAACCAGACAAATAGCTGTCACTCGTTGTAGCCAACTAAACCCGGCTATCTGTCAAACTCGTGAGATAACCCAACGCGATAACTGTTTACAGCTTGGAACTTTCTATTTTATTATGTACTATTATTTTACAGTGGTGTTAAAAAAATTAAAGTACGCTATAAGTGGGAAATAGAGTGAATTATTATTTTTTCGTAAAGCAGGGTAGAAAGAGAGAGAATTTAGTGTCAATAAATTCCCTTCTCTACTTTCCTCTCCCATCCGAGATCTGTTAAGTAGTTGAAATAAACCACGCACTTTGTCTTGTCAGGAAAGGGGAATATGAGAATGAATTTAACATAATCATTTTATCAAGTGGAAATGAAATCCACTTTTTAGCACATAGCGTAGTAAATATAGAGAACGGCTATATAAGATAGTTTCGCTCCGCACGCGGCTTTGCCTACGTGAACTACACAATTATGAAAATAGGGACGCGTCGCCGCACCGATATCATATTAGAAACCTCTAAAATTATCAGTGTTTCTCTACTATATTATGCATGTGTTATACATATAATCTTTCCTTTTGAATCATTCTATCTATTAAAAGAAACTGCATCGAAATCCGTTCAGTAGTTCTGAAGATCTAAGCATATACACATACAGACAGACGCGGAAGGCGACTTAGCTTTATACTATGTAAAGATAAGTTATGAATGTTCTCCGTTTCACGCGTACCACGCGGTTTTCTTACAAAAAAAGGAAAATAAAAATGATTTAAAAAAATAATTCCTAACAAGTGGGAATCGAACTGACTACCATTTGCGTACTAATCTAATAAACCACAATAAGCTATCAAGAGTATAAAGTGCTATATACATTTCTTGTATTCCTAAGGAACAATATAGTGTCTTAACACTATTTTTTTTTGTATTTACTAAATAAATTAATGTATTTAAAAACACTTTGGGGCCAGTCGTGGCGCAATGGCACGAAAGTGTGACTGTACAGCGACTGGTTGTGGGTTCGATTGCAACTCGAGGAGTGGAAATATTTAGTATTTCCATTTTCTTCGCTCTGATGTTGAGGCAAAATGTGGCGTTAAGTTCCGCCACTTAACACGCAATGCCTCCGAATTCGGCGGATAGTGGGAAACGAATCCTCTTAACACTAGGTTCCCTCTGCCTACATAACTGTGTGCAGGATACAGCCTAAATATAAATAAATTAATAAATTTAAAAAGCGCTTAAAACATTATTACAATTATTTAATATTAATAAATAACTAAGAATATTCAGTTCAGTAACAGCACCGTAAACCTTTGGAGCGTGTTACGATTGTACAATATTGCTGCGAAAGCATCTCGGGGTCTCAGTTAAATTTAACGGAACATGAAGCTAGGAATGTTAATAGTTAGGGATGTTGGCTTGTACTCAATACGGATTTGCGTATACAAATACTTCGCTTCGTAACTAATTGTTAATTAATTTTGGTGAAAATTTTTAGTTAAATTAAGTTGTTTTTAAACATTTTTAAAGTGTTATTCCACACTTAGGAAAATTGAAAAAGACATTTAAAGAAAACGTATATAAATTTGAACGCAGCAGGATTCGAACCCGCGTCTCCTGAATACCGTTCACCGCTACAGGTAGTAGAACGCATGGCTCAGTGGTGAGAGCGTCTGAACGGTATTCAGAAGGCGCGGGTTCGAATCCCGCTGCGTTCAAATTTTTATACGTTTTCTTCTTTAAATGTCTTTTTAAACTAAGTTATTTTTAATATCATCTTTTATGTACGTTTTATTTAATAATGGCTTACAATCAATATAGATAGATCTTATAATTTTTTTTGCTTTATAACTAATTGTATATTAATTTTGATTTTAATTAAAGTTAGTTCTTAAAGAATTATTTACTCTAAAGATATATTATGAAATTAGATGGTTTTCATGTTCGGGTTGCGAACCAACGTTCATTTTTTTATAAATTGACTAAAAATATTACCTACTAACTAAGTTACAAGTAAGTCTAAGTATAGGCCATTTAAATAAACACTATTTCAGTTATAAGTTTTCAATTTTACTGGTTGGACCTGAGTTACCGTTATTAGAGATAAAATTATTCTGCACAACGCTATATCCCGCAAGGCAGGGAGGAACAAAGTGTGAAACACTCGTTCATTCTCCATCTCTAAATCTAATCTAAATCCACTCTGCGCTTAGTCGTATTAACTAAGGCGGATAAATGAAAATAATTAAAAAATATTATTCTACAGAACAAGAATCGAACCCACTACAATTGTGCTTACAATCAGATGCAGCCCTATGGCGCTATGCTAGACTTACTTATATTATAAATGCGAATGTCTGTGTGTTTGTCTGTCATGCTTTCACGGCTAATCTACCGGTCCGATTTCGATGAAATTTAGAATAAAATTAGTAACAGTTACTGGGTCTAACATAGGCTACTTATTTTTTCAAAAATCAACCGTTAAAGGGTTGAAGTAGGGGATGAAAGTTTATATGAAAAATCTAAACCTCTTGATCGATTATAATGAATTTGAGCATAAATATAGTTGAATCTAAGCTTAAACATAGGCTACTTTATTTTTCAAAAACCCACCCCCGAGGGTTGCAATATAACGAAGCATTTATGTAGTTCTCGCGGCGAAGCCGGGAGCGGGCCGCTAGTAGTATATAAAAATAACAATAGAATACATGGTGCGCTTCGTTTAGTACAAAAATCTATCGATTTTTTGTCAGATAATTCAATTTTAAGCCGAGTGCGTTAGCTTTTATGTAGTTTTAAAATAAAACCTCGTAAAGCTAACTAACGTCGTAGCTGTAAAATTGAAACGGTCCTATTAACGGTTACTATTCTACTATACTGAAAATAGCTTACCAATAGCAGGATAAGGGCATATTAGAAAACGTCTATAATGCTAACAACAAAAATAAGTTGTATTAAAGCATAAAAGAATTTCGACGCAGCTGGTAGTAGAACGCATGGCTCAGCGGTGAGAGCGCCTGGACGGTATTCAGGATGCGCGGGTTCGAATCCCGCTGCGTTGAATTTTTTATATACGTTTTCTAAAAATAATATGTTCATTACAAAAATATATATTTATTGTTGTACAATTTCTTCTAGTTACGCGGCCATTTATTGTGGATTCGATGTTTACCCGAGGCTTGTTATATTTAAATTAATTTCTTCGCTCTAATAATATTAAAGTTCGGCGTTATGTTCCACTACTCGCTACGTAGTATCTCAATTTCCGTCTAAAAGCGGAGAACGGAGTGTCTTAGCACTAGGTTCTTTCTAACTACACTGCTATGCGGTAACAGTATAATCAATTATTTTAAAAGTATAAACAGTCATGAGGCAGAGAAAAAGTGCGACTGCAAAGCGACTGGTTGTGGGCTCGATTCCCACTCGACGAGTGGAAATAATTAATATAGGCCAAAAGTGCGGCGTTAAGTTCCGCCACTTAACACGCAATGCCTCCGAATTCGACGGTGCATGGGGAACGGAGTGTCTAAACACTAGGTTCCCTCTGCCTACCCTGCTGTGTGCGGGATACAGAGTGAAGTTAAAAAAAGACTTATTTAAAAAAAATCTTCTCCTATACCCACCAAAAATATATACATAACAAGATAAAGCAAGAAAATAACCATAATTTTACACACCAACCAACTCCAAGTTACATAAAAGCCATTTCATACAATATTTCAAAAATATTTGTCACAGAATTCCACAGAATCAATTTTTCTTTGACTGTTTGCGGGGAGAAATGTTTTCGTCTCTTATTGTTTTACTGGTCTAAAGCTGTGCCATTGTTAGCTATTGGCATTGAGGTATTGTGCTCCAAGAACGGACAGTCGGTAGTACATTGTACAATGTTGAAACTTTTCCATACATACTGTGTTTCCTAGTTTGTTCAGGGTCGTTTAAGTTAAGTCAAATACAAGCTATTATTTTAATTAGTATTGGAAATCGTATTGAAATTGGTTATTTATTGATATTTGTATAACCTTATTTTTTACGCTTTAGATTGCATAACAAGGTAGGAGAGGGGCTAATGCCAAGATACTTCGTTCTCCACTTTCAATCAAATTGAGGACATTAGGTAAAAAGTCTCTATTTTAATATTTTTAATATGTTTAATATTTTTAATATTATATTATTATTATAAAATTTGTATTGGAAATCGTATTGAAATTGGTTATTTATTGATATTTTATAGCCCCATTCTCTTACGCTGCGTACAGCATAACAAGGTCAAAGAAAGACTGATGTCAAGACACTCTGTTCACCACTTTCATGTGAATCGAAGACATTGCGTAATAAATACCTATAAAAGGAGACGTATTACAATATTTTTAATATGTAAAAAGATCTATTATATTATATAACAGCGGCCCGCTCGCAGCTTTGCCGCGTGAACTGCATGACTGTTTCGTTATATTGCAAGCCTCGGGGTTAGATTTTTGAAAAATAAAGTAGCCTATGTTTAACCTTGGATTATCAATTATATTTTCATATAAACTTTCAATCCCTATTTGAAGCCTTTGGTGGTTGATTACTTAAAAATAAGTAGCCTTTGTTTGACCCTGGATCTTGAACTATATTCTTTCCGAATTTCATCCAAATCGGACCGGTAGTTTAGCCGTGAAAGCGTGACAGACAAACAGACAGACTTTCGCATTTATAATATAAGCACGGTTTATCTCCCATAGAAAGGTCTCCATTCCGCTCTCTGCTTCCTGCTTTTACAATGACGACTTAACTTAAGGTACATACATACATGGTAATGACGTCTCCGCAAAGGTTGTTCAGATTGATGGGCTTTATCTATACGATGAAGTGTATATATACCTAGTATATGATACATTTTTAAGGCATCGACTGGTAATTACAAGTAATTTAGGGTTATAAAACAGAACACAAAGAAAGTCACAGGCAGCAAAAACTCTTTGATAAAGTACCAAAAAATTATAAATATTTAAGTTAAGTACAAAATTTTGAATAATAAAACACGTAAAAATTAGAATTTCCCACTAAATTATTTAAATACGAGTACAAAGCAATTTTCTGTCTTCGCAATTTTGAAACAAAATAAATCGCCGAAGATTTTTACAATCTCGACCCCGAAGTCGTCGCTTAGAATAATTTTTCCGTAAGGTTAAATTTTTGCGGAATAAAGACGTTCATTTTGCCCTTTATTCTTCTAAAGAAAATATATTGAAAGCTTTCGATTATTTATAAGGAAAATAAATAGTCAAATGCTATGATGTGACAGACTAATGGTACAGTGGTTGTAACACACGATAGGTAAGAGTTGGTATGGTTGGTAGTGTTATGGGAAAACGTATAAAAATGGAATCCAGCGGGATTTGAACCCGTGCGTCTGGGAAACCAGCCAAGCACTTTAACCACTAAGCCATGCGTTCTACTAACAACTGCGTCAAAATTCTTATATACATTTAATACAACTTATTTGTGTTGTTTTCCAAAGTTCTGCTACCCAATGATTATTCTACGAACAATCGTTTAGCTAGAAAAAATGGTATGGACAATTTAAATACTTTTGACAATTTAAAGTGTTAATAATATACTTAGGAAAATTGAAAAAAAAAAATTGTATAAGCTTATAAAAATTTGAACGTAGCGGATTTCGAGCCCGCGCTTCTCGGAAACCGCTCTAGCCACTATGCCATGCGTTCTACATCCGGCCACGTCGAAGTTCTTACACGTTTAACCCACAATGACTCAATTTCAAGCTAAAAGTGGAGTACAGAGTGTCTTGACACTTGGTTCTCTCTGACAATTGAGAGATTTGAATTAATTTTAAACATAATTGTAAAATAATTATTCACTTTTCTGCTTCTCACATCGAGCAAGTAGTCCCCAATTTAGTAATAAATCTTTTACTTTTTTGAGTTTTACGCTGTATCCTGCAGTGGGAACACTAGGTTCCCCAGTTTCCGCTGACTTCTGTAGGCATTGCATGTTAGTGGCGAAACTTAATGCCGCGCTTTGCATCGACACCAGAGCGAAGAAGATGGAAATGTTAAGTATTTCCTCTCCTTGAGTGGGAATTGAACCCACAACCAATCGCTTTACAGGCACACGTTGTGCCTCTGCGTCACCACTTTCCTACCACGCCCAATTCTCCCCAATTCAACTCTTTTAATTTGCAATTTAATAAATTTATATTTTTTTGAATCCCCTTTACTACCATACTTAATTTATAGATAAAAAAAAAAATAGCTTCACGCTATATCCCGCACACAGCAGGGTAGGCAGAGGGAACCTAGTGTTAAGACACTCCGTTCCCCACTTTCCGCCGAATTCGGAGGCTTGCGTGTTAAGTGGCGGAACTTAACACCGCGCTTTACCTCGACACCAGAGCGAAGAAAATGGAAATATAATTTCCACTCCTCGAGTGGGAATCGAACCCACAACCAGTCGTTTACAGTCACACTCTTGTGCCACTGGGCCACGACTGGCCACAATTTATAGATATTTTTTTAATTAATCTATTTATTTATTAGACCCACCAAGTACACACTTTTTATACATTTTTTAAATCATCTATCTAAATGCATTACCTTTTAATATAGACAAACAAGTATTTACCTCCGCAAGTAAACGAAAATATATAAGAATAAACGAAAAATAACTAAGAAACCTCGATCATAAAATCGATAGATAGGTTATAAATCGTAGCAAAGCACCTCTTATAATGGGAGGCGAATGAACTGTGCCACGAGTGCATTGACCTAGCACTAGGTGACTAGGCGGTATAGCATACCTAGGCTTTTAGGGGTATAAGACTAACTACTTTAAAATAATGGTGGAACGATTAGATTAGTAGTTAGTTAGTTTTATTTTTTTATTTTTTTTTGCTTCACGCTGTATCCCGCACACAGCAGGGTAGGCAGAGAGAACCTAGTGTTAAGACACTCCGTTCCCCACTTTCCCCTGAAATCTTATGCACGCGTGTTAAGTGGCGGAACTTACCGCCGCGCTTTACCTCGACACCAGAGCGAAGAAAATGGAAATATAATTTCCACTCCTCGAGTGGGAATCGAACCCACAACCAGTCGTTTACAGTCTCACGCTTGTGCCACTGGGCCACGACTGGTATTAGTTAGATAGTTTTATTTTAATAAGATATTTTGTTTTCGCGATTATTACATATTTTGAAATTATAGTATTTTTAACCGGATTAATTGCGTATATTTTTGGTATTCGAAAATACTTTTTTAGGAAACCCAACGTTTCGAACACTTTATAGTAGTCAGTAGTATCAGGTAGTTTTAGTTTTTTATGTATCACATTTAATCCTTACTTTGTTATATTGTGGAAAGTAATATCTATTTATTAAAATGTGAAAGAAAAAGCTTTTGATACCTATTAACAAAAATTATATAGGCTAGTATAAAATTTGGCAGAGTCCAAGTTTATGTGGAAACAGATTTTTTTTATAATAATGTACTATAAATACATATTACATATCATGTGTTTGGCATATAGGATTTTGTATAATGTATCATACATATTGCTAAGATAATAGGTAATTTAAAATTAAATAGCTTCACGCTGTATCCCGCACACAGCAGGGTAGGCAGAGAGAACCTAGTGTTAAGACACTCCGTTCCCCACTTTCCGCCGAATTCGGAGGCTTGCGTGTTAAGTGGCGGAACTTAACGCCGCACGAGGTAATTTACGCGAACCTTTAAATATTTAAATACGCTACAACAAGCACTTTTATAATACTTCTTATTACTTAATGGTCAATTAACAAGAAATGTCAGTATTGTCAGTCCTACTGGAAGCTACAACCGGGTAATGAGACAGTTCTGCTGAACACAGCACGTGCGAAACTTAACACTTGCTTTTTAAAATATAATTTTACAATAAGTTTTTAAGTATGATTTGCTTTCTGAGTGCGCATCAATATCATTCAATTCCATACATTACTATCATAATAGCATTCTTTTACAGAATAATATATTTATACTTTCCTCTATAATATGTTATATTCATTATTTTAGTGATTCTACAACTTTATTATACAAGTTGTTTTCCTTTTTTTACATTATGCTAGTGATTCAACTTTTTTTTCTTTTTTTTTTTTTTAGCTTCACGCTGTATCCCGCACACAGCAGGGTAGGCAGAGGGAACCTAGTATTAAGATACTCCGTTCCCCACTTTCCGCCGAATTCGGAGGCATTGCGTGTTAAGTGGCGGAACTTAACGCCGCGCTTTACCTCGACACCAGAGCGAAGAAAATGGGAATCGAACCCACAACCAGTCGTTTACAGTCACACGCTTGTGCCACTGGGCCACGACTGGCCACCTTCTTATTTATTATTCTGGTTAGTGATTCTACAACTTTATTATACAAGTTGTTTTCCTTTTTTTTAGATTATGTTAGTGATTTAACAAACGTTTAAAATTGCCAAGCCGATTATTTGTTTACTCGTCTTTAATAAGCTGTGTTACTCGTCTTTAATCTCACTCGAAAAAAATATGACAGTAATCATTATGTGTATTTGAATTGATTATACAAAGCGTGGTGTCAGCTGTTAGTACTCAATAATTAGTGTCTATAAATAGCTTTAACACAGCCCAAGTGCTCATCGTTTTATATAATTTCGATTTTTTTAATTTTATATACTGTTTAGTATAAAATTCCACCATCTTATAACTTAGTTATTTCACACTTGGGAAAATTGAAATACCACTACTCAGGAGGCGCGGGTTCGAATTCCGCTGTGTTCAAATCTTTATGTTTTCTTTAAATGTCTTTTTCTTTAAATATCTTTTTTCATAACAGTTATCTCAGTAAACGATACACGATGACTTTACTCATCTATACATTTACAAACACTGACTTGGGAAATTCAAAGCCTAAATTAAAATAAATTCAGGAATGCTTTTTATAAACACTATTAGGATTATAAGGATGAAGTGAGAAATATTTTACATAATTAATAAAATGTACTCCTGGCGTTTTGACACCACTATTCAAATTTCGCTTGCCCTTTACCCCTTAAGGCTATCGTAGCGAATTGGAACAGTGTCTGAGTGTAATCACGATTGAGGGTGGTGTGGGTTCAATTTCCACTCGATGCAATAATATTATAAATTAAATATTTTACTTTTTTCGTTTTAGCTACAGAAAGCAAGACAAATCGCCGCTCAAGGAGTGAACAAAGAATCTTAAAAGTAGGCAAAGAGAATCCAAGACAGACCGCTTTCATTACATACCACATATCCAATGCTCAAATAAAAATCCTATTTTTTTTCATAAAATTACTTTGTCTTTATTATTATTTACCTCCCATTTTTTTTAAAAAAGGTTAAATTCTTAAATTCTTCCCTTTAATTATTTTTTTGTTTATATACTCAAACACTACATTACATTGACATGCTACTCAAAACTAAAATGACGTTGTAAATGACCTAAGCAAGTTATCCTATTACATTTACTATACTTATTTCTACATTTAAATAAACTCTTAATTAAGACAATATATAACTTTATCATTTGGAAAAATACTTTATAAAAAAGTCCTCTTTCAAAAATATTAAGCCCACTAAATCCACACACTAAATTCACTATTATACTAGAGAATTTATTCAACACAATACATTATATAAATTATAATAAGAAGCGCCAAAAATTTTAATGTAGGTCACAGAAACCAAATGTTGTCTCTAATACCACGGAACAAAGGGTCAACGACTGTAGCTTTGTACGAAACGGGGTTAAAAGCTTTAAAATAAATGATTTTTATGAAAACTCATTAGAATATGTATATGTGTAATGGTTGAAATAACTTTTAATGTACCATACGAGTAAATGCATGTAGTGCGTTATTGCATGGTGGGATTATCTTTTTTTCTTCTTTTTCCTTTTTATTTTGTTTTTTTTTTTTAATAAAAAGGACGAGGCAAACGAGCGTTCGGGTCACTTGGTGTAAGGTGAACACCGTCGCCCACGGCCCCGTGTAACGCCAGAGGAGCTATAGGGACGTTGCCGGCCTTTAAGGTGGAGGTAAACGCGCCTTTTGAAGGTACCCATGTTGTATCGACCTGGAAACACTGCCGCCAGTTCGTTCCACAGTTATGTGGCATGTGGAAAGAAAAAACATCTAATTTTGTTTTTCAGTTTCAGGTTTTTTTAGCGCATAGGATAGTTAGAGAGAACCTAGGGAGCGACCTACAAGACACTCCATTCTTTTATTTACGCCCAAACTAAACACATTAGATTTTGAAAGAAGGGACGTCAACGTCGCGGTTTTGTTAAGAAATGAAAATAATTTAAACATAATGCTTCTCTCAAATCAGAATCGAATCAGTTAGGTTTAGAAATACGCTGTCCCAGTGCACCACAATAGCCTTTATTTACTTTATATACCTATCAATTTCTAAAAAATATAGTAGATAAACATATCCTTCAATTTGGCGTCATATGACTGTGATTTTTCTTTCATCAGCGTCTATTTTCATTTGCAACATATTTTTTATTATATATAGGTGACAGATGATTGACTTTTCACGTGCTGGTTATGGATTCGATTCCAGACTAATGAAATATTTAAAGGATATTATCGTTCCCCCCGATCTGATTATAAGTTTGGTTCATTTTTAGATAAATTGGAAATGAAAAATGAAGGATTTCTGCAACTAGGTTCTATGTATAAGTAAACGTGTAAGAATAAAAAAATATATAATACAAAAAATATATAAAGACAATACAGGACAAAACGCAGCTTCGAATTCTGCGACTTAAATCACAATGTGTCTGATTTTGGCGTAAATTGGAGAACATAGTGTCTTGGGACTAGGTTCTTTGCCTAATCTATAATGTGGGAAAAGTGTTAAACTCGAATAAAGCAAATATATAATACAACTATCTCGTACATAACTGCTTCGTTATATTGCAAGGGGTGGATGGTTGAAAAATAAAGTAAAAATTAAATTAAAATTAAATAGCTTCACGCTATATCCCACACACAGCAGGGTAGGCAGAGGGAACCTAGTGTTAAGACACTCCGTTCCCCACTTTCCGCCGAATTCGGAGGCTTGCGTGTTAAGTGGCGGAACTTAACGCCGCGCTTTACCTCGACACCAGAGCGAAGAAAATGGAAATATAATTTCCACTCCTCGAGTGGGAATCGAACCCACAACCAGTCGCTTACAGTCACACTCTTGTGCCACTGGGCCACGACTGGCCACTAGCTTATGTTTAACCTTGGATTACCAACTATAATAATATTAAAATTCATTAAAATCGGTCAAGCGGTTTAGATTTTTCATACAAACTTTAAAAACCTATTTTGACACTTGGGAGCTTGATATTTAAAATAAGTAGCCTATGTTTGACCCTGTGTCATCAACTATTATCATTCCGAATTTCATCCAAATCCTTTCAGTAGATTAGCCGTGAAAACGTGATAGACAAACAGACAGACTTTCGTATTTATAATATAGGTATGGATAAGAACATCACTACATTATAGCGGTGATATTCAAAGATTATTTACAAAATAATACAATATTCATAGTAATTTCCAGCCATTATCGGAGTGAATCAGACTTGAGTTACGAAAGTGGCTGTTACAAAGAGGGCATGAAACTCCTAAACTATCATAATCACGATCGATAGCTGGATACGCGCCAATTTGTTCAAAATATATTGTGTATATGTTCCATTTATAGTAATGGATGCTGTTCTTCTACTTAATATAAATACTATAGAATTAAAAGTTGTAGAAAAAGTCCCTAAAGATCCATAATATTTTTTTTGTTATTTTATTAATATTAAAAATTCTGATGCTAAAGTCCAATGGGGTTTATGTTCGTTACTCTATTAAAACGCACAAAGTTTGGTTTGACCAGTCGTGGCGCAGTGGCACGAACGTGTGACTGTAAACTACTGGTTGTGGGTTCGATTTCTACTCGAGGAGTGGAAATATTTAATATTTCCATGTCCTTCGCTCTGGTAACAGAGGTAAAGCACGGCGTTAAGTTCCACCACTTAACATGCAATGCCTCTGAATTCGGCGGGAAGTGGAAAACGAATGCTGTATGCGGGATACAGCGTGAAGCAAAAAAAAATGTATTGATGTGGAAAATGGAATCTAGAGTGTCACAACACTAAGTTCTGTCTGACTACCGTGCTCTGACAAATAAAGCACAGCCGATTATACTAGGCTTAGAAAGCTGAAATGTGGCTTTTGAAAATTAGCCATTTGGCATATTAGTCCTTTGGGAAGTGTAGGTTAAAAATTTCCTGAAATTCCTAAGAAAAAAGGAAATTTCATTATTTGTTTTATATTTTACAATCTTAACTAAGGGGCACAGAAAAGGAAAAGCCACTAAAGCCAGCAGACAAGTAAAAGGCTAAATTTTAAAAAATCTTTATAAGTTTTGATCTCATATCATCGAAAAAGTCTTCGTGGCGTAGTCGTTAGACTGTCTTCATGATAGGTTCAATTTTCATAAGGGAATATTTCTACTTTGCTAAAACGAAGCGCGTAAATGTCATTTCGGAGAAATGGAGAACGGAGAATCATGACACTAAAAATACATTTAAAGGAAACGTATAAAAATTTGAACGCAGCGGATTTCGAACCCGCGTTCAGGCGCAGGAATAACACTTTAAAAAATGTTTAAAAAGTGATTAATAAATAGCATTCTCTCTCGCCAAACGATTGTTCGTAGAATAATCTTTTTGGTAGCAGAAATTTGTAAAAATCTGTCTACAGAGATGCAGCATAATAACATAAATAAGTTGTAATAAAGCGTATAAGAATTTTAACGCAGCGGATAGTAGAACGCATGGCTCAGTGGTGAGAGCGCCTGAACGGTATTCAGGAGGCGCGGGTTCGAATCCTGCTGCGTTCAAATTTTATACGTTTCCTTTAAATGCCTTTTTCAATTTTCCTCAGGGTGGAATAACACTTTTAAAAAAATGTTTAAAAGATCATTACACTAAGTTCTCTCTTACTACTCTATAATGAAGGAAAAAGAGTAAAGCTACAAAAAAGACCTCAAACATATAATAAATAACCTACGAGCTACATAAAACG
This sequence comes from Dryas iulia moderata, assembly GCA_019049465.1. NCBI lineage: Eukaryota > Metazoa > Arthropoda > Insecta > Lepidoptera > Nymphalidae > Dryas > Dryas iulia. The sequence goes on from CM032426.1 coordinate 1,793,869, forward strand.
TGAATTCTTATTTTTAATATATATCTTATACGAATCTTGGCATATAAATAATAAATTTCATCATTATAGTATTGAGATCAAAGGTCTTATTCGTCTTTTGTTAAGGAATCTCAGAAACTTTTCCTCTTACACATAATATGTTAATAATATAAATATATAACTTCCTTTTGCTTCCGGCTGTATTTCGTTGAATACGAGATTTTGTATTGAAATCCCTTTATTTGGAAGTAAAGAAGACACTGTGGTACTTTTTGAACGTACATACAATGAAAGTGATTGTGGGTTTGATTCTTTGTGGAGGTAATAAATCAATTTTAATTTTATATTTAATTAAAATTCTATTCTTTTCATTCGTTAAACAAATAAGTAAATAAAAGTTAATGAAAAAATGATGCATTTATATGTACCTAATTAATGCGAATCCTTAAGGGAAGAAGTGTAGAAAGTAAATATTTAATTTATAATAATACTAGCGTCCTGCATAATTATATAATGCAACCCTCGGGAGTAAATTTTTGAAAAAAGTTACCTATTTTTAACCTTGGATTATCAATAAATATAAATGACAAAATTGCGGTCAAGTGGTTTAGATGTTTTATAGAATCTTTCATCCCCTATTTCCACCCTTTAGAGGTGGATTAGTGAAAAAATAAGTAGCCTATGTTTGACCCAGTAATTTTTACTACATTAATTCTAAATTTCATCCAAATCGGATCGATTCACAGCTAATCTAGCCGTGAAAGCGTGACAGACAAACAGACAGCCATTCGTATTTATAATATAAGTATTTATATTGCAAATGCATTAAATTAATAAAATAAATATTACACGCACTACCAAGTGTACGTCAAATACAGTTTTGTTTAATTATATTGTTTTTTTTAGCTTCACGCTATATCTCGCACTCAGCAGAGTAAGCCGAGGGAACCTAGGGTTATAACACTCTGATTCCCATTTTCCGCCAATTTTTGGAGACATTGCGTGTTAGAGCGAAGAAAATGGAAATATTAAATATTTCCACTCCTCGAGTGGGAATCGACCCTACATCCAGTTGTTTACAGTCACAAGTTTGTGCCACTGCGCCACGACTGGCCCCAAAATATCAAACTATATAATATAAATAAACAGACACAAAGAAGGCATTTAGAAAACGTATAAAAATTTGAACGCAGCGGGATGCGAGCCCGCGCCTCCTGGATACCGTCCAGGCGCTCTCACCACAGAGCCATACGTTCTACTTTTCCTAAGTTTGAAATTTTCCTAAGTGTGGAATAACACTTTAAATTGTTTAAAAGTAAACAGACAGACATATATTTATTTAGTAACAAGGTAAACTTAGTGACAAGCGTAACCCTATATGATCATTATCTAAGAAAACTCTTTATGATATGCGCCCACGTGTAAAGTTTAATACAAAAGTTGTATTCGCTTAAATAACAATATATCCGGTGAGATCTTCAGCTCAGAACTTTGTAACGAGTTCCTAACACTGTGTTCAATGTATTGAACGTCACGTGATTTTCATCCATACTTATATTATAAATGCGAAAGTCTGTGTGTTTGTCTGTCACGCTTTCACGGCTAATCTACCAATCCGATTTGGATGAAATTTAAAATGAAAGTAGTAAATAACTATGGGTCTAACTTTGTTAGTACTACTTATTTTTTTAAAAATAACCGCTAAAGGTTTGAAATAAAGGATGAAAGTTTATATAAAAAAACTAAACGGCTTGACCGATTGTAATGAATTTTGGAATAAATATAGTTGATAATCGAAGATCAAAGATAGGCTACTTTATTTTACAAATATCCACCCCCGAGGGTTGCAGCATAACGAAACAATTAGGCAGTCCACGTGGCGCCGCTAGTTCTTATATATTTAAGTTGAAACCATCGTGGCATAGTGTGACAACGTCTGACTGTAAGCGTGGTGGTTGTGGGTTTGATTCCCAATCGATGTAACAGTATTTAAACATTTTTCCGCGCTGGTTAGGTACATAAGCACATACTCATTAAGTCTTACGTTTCATTACAAATATATTCCAATATCGATTTATATAAAAACTAAATGGTAACTCAAAAGTTTGTTTGCAGCAACTTCTTCTTCTTCAACTTTTTTCGTATAGCAGAGCAGTCATACGAAACCTTTTGGCAAAACACTCCTTTCTCCACTTTTAAAGCTTTATTCTTTCTATAACGGAAATAGAATAGTAGATTGGAAATCGAACCCGTTACTAATCAATCTCAACTTCGTTTGATTTTTATTATAAAATGCAACTTTCTATTTAATGAAGCTTTGACTGTAAAACATAAAATGCTTTTTTTTTTCATTTCAATAAGAGTTTCCGAAAATCCTCTTAAAACATCTTCAAGGATTTTCACTTTCTACCGCCAAAAAATGCATATAACACTAAATCAAATCTGCAAATATATATAAGTGCAAATACTACATATTATTATTATATTCAAATGTGGCCAGTCGTGACCCAGTGGCACAAGCGTGTGACTGTAAACGACTGGTTGTGGGTTCGATTCCCACTCGAGGAGTGGAAATATTTATTATTTCCATTTTTTCGCTCTGGTGCCGAGGTAAAGCGCGACGTTAAGTTCCACCACTAAACACGCAATGTCTCCGAATTCGGCGGAAAGTGGGGAACGGAGTGTCTTAACACTAGGTTCCTTCTGTCTACCCTGCTGTGTGCGGGATACAGCGTGAAGCTAAAAAAAAAAAAAGAGGTATATTATTTTCTCAAGTCCATACATTTTATAGTAATCGAATTTCCGTGTCATCGCCGCTTCTATTATTGATGTCACAAAATTACCATACCCTTGTGCGAATATCATTGAATTCCTTTCAACAATGTCGACATATTCAGTCCCTTTTGTTGTACCTACTGATCGATTGAATTATCCTTACAATTTTTCTTTTTATCTTACCCATGGCAGTATGTAGGCGGTATATTATAGGTTTGGGGTGACAGGTTGTATGTTTGTTTGTGCAAACCAATGTTTCTTTTTTTTTATAAAAAGGACAAGGCAAAGAGCGTTCGGATCGAGTGTTGGTGGTGTTAGGTGAGCATTGTCGCCTACGACCCCGTGTAACACCAGAAGAGCTGCAGAAACGTTGCCGGCTTTTGTGGTGGAAGTAAGCGCGCCTTTTGAAGGTACCCATGGTTACTATGTATTTCGGAAACTACTAGTCCTGATGATTATTAGTTCGATTCCCACTTGAGGGAATTATCATATTCATTTATCTTTATTTCTCCCCTAAGTTACCTAGTTCAACGCGCGGGGATGAGTTCCGTCACTCAAAACGCAATATATCGATTTCGAGTGGAAAACGAATTTCATCGTGCAAAATAAGAACTACTATTGCGATTTGAATGCGGTTTATATATTAAAATAGATTAAATCAATTGGATATATTCTATATAAAATCTTTATGGTCTTTAAAAAATAAATGAAAATTTATTTTTTATGTTGAATGAAAGGAAGTGCAAATATAACATCGATGAGGATTTTCTGTTCAATTTTATTTTTTTAATTAAGTTTTCTCTTTTTCGCCAAAAGCATCTGTAAAGCTAAAAAAGACTCATAAAAAAGTTATTGTAACATTTCTGTAGCGTAACTCACATATAATTTGTATATAAAACATATAAGAAACATAAAAATAAGTCGTAGATATAGAACGCATGGCTTATTGGTTAGAAAGTTCAGAGTACTTAGATGGTTGCGAATAGGCGCATGTTCGGGATCCGTTGAATAAGCTCAGTTTTAAAACATTCTCCTAAAATATATTTTTTAAAGACAGTTGCTAATTTTAACCTTCAGTTAATCAAATTATGTATATAAATTATATTAATACTTTTGAAAGCCATGTTAAATTACAAAAAATGACATTCAGACGAATAGGACTGTCAATTGATGTTTACGTTGTCAAAGCCAATTGCCTATGACAACGTAAACAGCTATGTTCTTCGAATCCAATCTAAATATAGAATCAGTATCAATTTGCTTTGAAATCATAAATTATTCGCAGTCACTAATAGCGAGCTTGCTTCAAAATATTAAACATTTACGACGAAACAGCTTCAAAATTAGTAATGTCATGTTCCGTATAGTAGTCATATCGGGCCCGTAGATTAGCCGTGAAAGCGTAACCGACAGATAGACTGACAGACAGATAGACTGACAGACAGACTTTTATATTTATAATAATACAACGCATTAATTTCCATAAGAATTCCTAAGTCATATTTATAAAATTACTAGAAAGTGGAGAATGGTTTATTTTAATATAGAATTACTTATTTTAATAACTCGGATAATATCTGTGGCACGGAGTGACTTATTTTTTTTATTGAAGAAAGGGGGGCAAACGAGCAGCAGGACCACCCGATGGTGAGCAGTTACCTTCGCCCATGGACATCCACAACATTGGGAAGGTCGTGGACGCGTTGCCGACCTTAAGAGGGAGGAGGAAAGGAAGGAAGAAGGATAGGGATGGTGGGAATAGCGAGAGAGCTGGCTTACATGCCATCGAACCAGAACACATCATTAGATGTTTGGCGGTTCGTCATTGACATGATAATGGTCGCGAGCCAGTCGGAGAATGAATCTCCTACCACCAAGCTACTGGGTTACCCGCCTTTTACGGGACGCTGCCCAGCGACGGAGGGGAATTGTATTCTAACCTGCCCCCTCACGGGTATTGACTTAACACTAGGTTCCCTATGCCTACACTGCTGTGTGCGAGATACAGCGTGAAGCTATAAAAAAAATCTATGGAAAGTTATTATCATTTTTCTGATCTAGTACCTAAAATAAAAACACGGTCACACCGATTATCTTCAATTTAGGCAGAACGCGGAATAGAAAGTGTCAAGTCAGAGAGAACAGGTTCTCTCTGACTTACTATGCAAGGTACAGATAGAAACATAAATTCCGCTTGAAAACGCGAAGTGATACATCACTGACATCCCACCGAATCCCATGTAACCCAGATAACCAGTCACACAATGCTAATACGGAATTAACAAAACAAAACGCTGTAAGGAGAGCAACGAAGTACGTGTCTATAGTGTTGCAACGATATTATATCGATTTTTTTCAAACATCGATATATCGTTTATAGATATCGATGCTTAAGTAATTATGTTAATTATTTTTAGCTCCTCGCTTTATCCATATCGGGCTAGTTATAATGTAAAAAATAATCATTTTTTTTATTCACATTTTTATGTATTGTATAAATGATTGAATAAAAGATAAATAAATCATGTTTTATTTCTGTTCGAAATCAATATATGTTTATACATTTATATATATATATATATATATATATATATATATATATATATATATATATATATATATATATATATATATATATATATATATATATATATTTAAAGGGCGATAAAACATCGATAAATATGGTAAATAAATTTCAATTATTATTTTAACATTAATGATACCGTCCATGATGCTCGCCACCATTTTCCAACGAGCCGCATAATCATAACAAAAAATAGCACAACAAAAGAACAAAGCATGTTACGAAAATTTGTGAAGTTAAACAAATAAATTATAAACAAACATCGATAAGTTATGATTTTTTTTAGCATCACGCTGTATCCCGCAGACATCAGGGTAACCTAGTGTTAAGACACTCCGTTCCGACACGAATTCAGAGATATTGCGTGTTAAGTGGCGGAACTTAACGCCACGTTTTGCCTCGACACCAGAGCGAAGAAAATGGAAATGATAAATAATTCCACTCTATTGGGAATTGAACCTACAACCAGTCGCTTTACAGGCACACTCTGTGCCTATACGCCACGACTGGTACGAAGGAAATATCAATGTTCAAATATCGATATTTTTATGATCAACATTGCATCCCTACGTGTGTATAGTAGTGCAAACAGCCCGCCGGGAAGTAGGTCACTTACATAAGAAAGGTCTGATTAATTTATAAGATAAGCCAAAGGTTCCGCGGCTATCCTACCACAAAAAAAAACCTTAATTCCATTACGGTTCCTCGCTTTTATATATTTGTTGGTTTTTTCACACTGCGCTTCGCTGATACTGTGAGCTTCCTGTATTGATAATGCTGATGATTTTTTTAAAATGAATGTTATATAATTTTATCTTTTGTTTTCGTGATTTATACACACTTTTAAATGAACCTATCTTAACATATATTTTGGTATTTGAAAATATATTTAAGAAAAACTTACTAGTGGCCAGTCACGGCCCAGTAGCACAAGCGTGTGACTGTAAACGACTGGTTGTGTGTTCGATTCCCACTCGAGGACTGGAAATATTTAATATTTCCATTTTCTTCGCTCTGGTGTCGTGGTAAAGCGCGGCGTTAAGTTCCGCCACTTAACACACAAAGCCTCCGAATTCAGCGGAAAGTGGGGAACGGAGTGTCATAACACTAGGTTCCCTCTGTCTACCCTGTATGTGCGGGATACAGCATGAAGCTAAAAAAAAAACTTATGTCTTAAATACATTACAATAGTCCGCGGTCACAGGTAGACTCTACTATGTTTACCTATTTGCAATACGCGACTAATCTAGCTTAAATAGTTTAATTTCAAAATATTGGTATAGACGTCATTTATGAAGTTTCATATGGCTTTGAGTTTTTATCACGAACTGGAAGCTCCAATGGTGCGTTTAAAGCACTTGTTGTCTTAGCACTTTATACGAAAGTGTTTGTCACAAACACAGTAATGTATGTTATATTTAATTAAGTTTAAGTATGTATATTTTTTAATATTTCTTCATATACAGAAAATTTAGCAGAGTCTAATTTTATATTCCTCTAAACGTATAATTTTCGAAAAAATAAAGTAAAAAATTGTTAACCGATTAATTAGTAAATACAATCAGATTAGTCACTCCAGTCTAGTATAAATTAAAAAAATAGAAAATGTCACTACTTGTTGTGTCAGTATTTCGCTTTTCCCCGTAGGGCAACATGGTTATTCGAAGAGTACATAGTGCCTATCCCCTTTCTAGTTTTCTCCTAAAACGAGAGTCGATACGATGCTTGTTGAGTGACAAAACTAGAAGCTGCACTTCGTCACGTGACGATGGCGTTATGAAAGTAATTTTAATATTACCATTGCCGGGTGCGGATCTAACCCACAGCTTTCATATTTACAGTCTTTCTCTCCCACTTTGCCACAATGGCAAAGCATCAATTAACATAGTAACCTATTAATTATTATTTAAACTAGGTCATATAAAGTAAACGTTTCACAATAAAATAATTAAATAATTCCAGGAATTTGTCATACGAGTACAAACCAAAAGCCCCAAACAATGTGGACATCAAAGAGAGCTATTCAAAATTAAATGTATTTTATTATGACGACTGTGTTGCTCAGTGCTGAATAATATTTTACATCGAAACGGATAGTGCAAGTACATATTCTTATTCTATTTTATGAACTTAGGGCCTCGTGTCGCAGTGGAACAAATGTGTGACTGTAAACGACTGGTTGTGGGTTCGATTCCCACTCGAGAAGTGGAAATATATGTTATATACCTTTTCTACGCTCTGGTACCGAGGCAAAGCGCGGTGTTAAGTTCTGCCACTTAACATGCAATGCCTTCTAATTCGGCGGAAAGTGGGGAACGGAGTTAACACTAGGTTCCCTCTGCCTATCCTGCTGTACGCGGGATACATTGTGAAGCTAAAAAAAAATCTTCAAGCTTTTTTGCATTGCGTAGCGGAGAAATGAAAATAATTTAATTCTCTTTAATTAATACTGACTGTAAATCACGATTGGTTATGATTCGACTCGGGCGAATGATTACATATTAATTAATTTTAATTCTCCACTCTACTACCCAATACAAAACGCGGCGTTGAGTTCCGCAACTATACACGCAATGTCTTGGTTTCTGGCGGAGAGTCATTACACTAAGTTCTCTCTGACCACTACCCTGCTATATGGAAAAAGCTTGTTATACTCTTGAACTTTAACAAAAAAAACTACCAAAATAACTGAAACTTAGCAAAAACCAGGTATATATTTACTTTCAGAATATTTTTTCGTTGCAAAAGCAGTTGTTCGACACTCTATCGCATGTTACGCGTTTGAAATAAGTTTCCCCTTTGCTGAGCACACAAATTAATTTAAACCGTCATTTTGAGTCACGAACTAATTTCCAAATTAGTTGAGAAAAGTTTTTTTTTATTTTTGTTTTCACAATTAGCTACTATAATATTTTAAAGGTGTTACTTGTACACACACTTAGGAAATGATTTTTTTTTTTTTTTTTTCAGCTTCACGCTGTATCCCGCACACAGCAGGGTAGGCAGAGGGAACCTAGTGTTAAGACACTCCGTTCTCCACTTTCCGCCGAATTTGGAGGCTTGCGTGTTAAGTGGCGGAACTTAACGCCGCGATTTACCTTGACACCAGAGCGAAGAAAATAGAAATATAATTTCCACTCCTCGAGTGGGAATCGAACCCACAACCAGTCGTTTACAGTCACACTCTTGTGCCGCTGGGCCACGACTGGCCACATCATATATTCACACACTTAAGAAATGAAAAACATTCTATATATGCAAATTAAAGAACGCTTAGCTTAGCGGTCCAAGCACTTGGACGTTGTCAAGAGTCGTGGGTTCAAATCCCGCTGTGTTCAAATTTCATTTTCAAAAATATAATACAAATATTCTCAGTTATTGAACTAGAGTAACGTTATTTCCACACATGTGATCGTTAGTGATTCTTAGTACTTTATACAAAATTCGTGCCAAAGGTCTTTATAAAATGTTATCTCTGTACAAAACTTTTGTTATTTTAAATTTTAGAATGTAGTAGCGTCTATGTATATGAAGGCTGCGGGTTCGATTCCCACTCGGGGGAACGATTATACTTCAAATATTTTCATTTCTCCACTCTGATGCCAAGACAAAGCACGGCATGCTCTGCCACAACACGCTACGTCCCGAATACCGACGAAATGAGAAACGGAGTTTCTTAACACTAGGCTCTATTCTAACTACCCTCTCTCTCTCTACCCTTTAACTACCCTCCTATGCGGGAAAAAGCGTGAAGCGTGCAAAATAAACATTTCAAAGCGAGTTTAATGTTTACGACGTATACATTTTAGAAGTACCCGCGGCGGTTACGACACGCGTATAACATAATTATAAGCACAAAGCTTGTGTTTAGAGCAATACTAAATTTTAATGCGACGTGAACGTGACACTTAAATTATACGATTACGGAAATGAAAGTTAAGGAATTCCCAAACAATTTTTTTTTCTTTTTGTTTGAAAAAATTTTCAATTAGATTATTTTATAAGAAATCTAACTTTTGTATGTAGCGTTGTTTGGAATTACTTTTTAAATTTAATTTTGAGATTTATATATTTAATATTTATGTAAAGTTTTGATCGTGCTGTATACCGCACACAGCTGAGTAGGCAGAGGAAACTTAATAATAAGACATTCCGTTCCCCACTTTTCGCCAAATTCTTGACGCATGACGTGTTCACTGGCGGAACTTACGCCTACTCGAGATTAGAGCGAAGAAATTGAACTATTCAATATTTTCTTTTCTTGAGTAGAAATCGAACCCACAATCAGTCACACTTTCAGTCACACTTTGTGCTGCTGCGCCACGACTGGCCTTAATATTTAATCGAAGATTGAAGAAGTGAGATTGTTATAGTAAAACATATTAAGGTACTTTGGGCGTTTCGAAAGTATGAATAAAGTAAATTAATGAGATTTTTGTTGACTTGGGGATGAAAGTTTATATGAAAAATCTAAACCGCTTGACCGATTATAATGAATTTTGACATAAATATAGTTGACAATATAAGCTTAAACATAGGCTTCTTTATTTTTCAAAAAATCACCCCCGAGGGTTGCAATATAACGAAACAGTTATGTAGTTCACGCGGCGAAGCCACGAACGGGCCGCTAGTATTCTATAAAGCTTATATTATATACATGTACTTCAAATTTAATTTTACATTCACACGATTCAAACAATTTTCCACTATCAAACAGTTTTCAATAAACAAACAGAAATTTTCCAAAAAAACGAACCGGAAACCAACCACACGCCGCGCTAGTAAGCTTTGATCGACGCGTGATAAACTGAGCTTGAAAAAGTTGTATTGCCCTTTTCAAATACCTTCCATTTATAAAACACTGCAACAAAAGAATATTAGTATTGTTTACGATCACGTGACCCTTTGTTTTAACTTTCCTTGTTTTAATTACAATGAAATGTTTATAATTGAGGCTGTTGTAGGGCAGTGGGCTAAGTGATTTTGGGTTCGATTCTCGCTTGGGGAAATAATTATTTTTAAGTTCTAATTTGGCGGAAAGTGGGGAACGGTGTGTCTTAACACTAGGTTCTTTGCCTATCCTGCAGTGTGCGGGATACAGCGCGAAGCTAAAAAAATATTGCAAAAATAAAATTCGTTAGGGTACTTAAGATAAAGCGCAGCGTTAAGTTCCGCCACTTATCACGCAATATCTCAATTTTCAGTATAGAGTGGAGGATAGTGTCTTGAGAGGTTCTCTGTGACTATAACAAAAATGTAAAGCTAAAAAAATATTAGTATCTAATGTTTACTATCACGTAACATTTTGATTTAACTTTCCTTGTTTAATTGCAATGACATGTTAATGGTTGAGGCCTTTGTAGGGCAGTTAGCAAACGCGATGGTTTCGTTTGATGATAGGTTCGATTCTCATTTGGGGAAATGATTATATTTAATTTTTTTTTTCGTTTTGGTTCCTTAAACAAAGCACGTTGTTGTTTTCGTCACTCAGGACGCAATATTTCAATTTTCGGCAGAGAGTGGAGGCCAGAGTGTTATGACACTAGGTTCTCTCTGACTACTATGCTATGAGGCAAAAGCATGAAGCTGCCAATAAATGTTAACAAAAGTTAAAGTTTGTATTTAACTGTAAAATATAATTGTGGCTGAGGCACATTTAATTTTTAATTATAAATTCTATAGATATGTATATTGTGATTGGAAGTATTTAAGCATAATTGCTTTGTTCTTGGCTTTCTTATTTCTTGTACAAAATATGTACCTACGTAATAACTTTTTGGTTCAAAGTGTACGTAACGTAATCATTTTGTTTGTTTGTTTGTTCTTTTATTTTCACGCTTTTTCACATTGGCTCGTAAGCTGTTCTATTCTGGGATAGACGCAGAGAACTCAGTGAGAAGACACTTCATTTTCCCATTTTCACCCAAACTGCGTGTTGGCAGAACTTAACGACTCGTTTTGTTTAATGACCAGAGCGAAAAAATGAAATTTAAATTTAATAATTGACCAGTGTGTGTGTGGCAGTGTGGCCAGTCGTGGCCCAGTGGCACAAGCGTGTGACTGTAAACGACTGGTTGTGGGTTCGAGTTCGATCCACTCGAGGAGTGGAAATATTTAATGTTTGCATTTTCTTCGCTCTGGTGTCGAGGTAAAGCGCGGCGTTAAGTTTCGCCACTTAACACGCAAGCCTCCGAATTCAGCGGAAAGTGGGGAATGGAGTGTCGTAACACTAGGTTCCCTCTGCCTACCCTGCTGTGTGCGGGATACAGCGTGAAGCTAAAAAAAAATGGAAAATAAAGTCTTATTCTCATAGTTATACCTAAATAAGATAAGCCCATGTGATATCATAGACGCACAGTAAGAAAATATTTGCTTTTTTAGCGATTGGTTGTAGGTTCGATTGCCTGTAAGAGAAGAAATGGAAGAGCAAGGAAGCACAGAAATAACAATTTAAATATAATCATGCCGCCAGTGGGAATTCAAACTATAATTATCACATATCGTCATACTGCGCAATGTTTTAAAGGAAATATTATTAAAAATCCCAAATATATATACCATAATATATAAGAATCGTTTAAAATTGCACCTCTGCCAAAAGCTACGATCGGTTATTATTGATCAAAAGTCGATATGAGGCAAGAAATCGTGCGGAAATCAAAGTTACGTGACTCAAATGAGTAACAACTTGGTAAGCGTCAATCCATGCATAATGGGCTAATCCCACGGAGTAAGCCGACCTTCCTAATGTCCGATGGAGGAAAATCGGTAAATTTCACCTTATAAGGGTAAAAGTTTCTTAATATAGATTGTCGTGCCGCCGTTTGCGTGTTCTCAACGTTTTTGGTAGTTTAAAACACGTGAAATACTTGTTTTGCTTTGGTTTTTTGTTAATGTTTTGATTATTTTTCACACGGCACGCGGCAGGGTAGGCAGAGGGAACCTAGTGTTAAGACACTCCGTTCCCCACAATTCTGGAGGATCCTATTAACTGGCGGAACGCCGCGCTTTACCTCGACACCAGAGCGAGATGGAAATATTAAATATTTCCACTCTTCGAGCGGAATTCGAACCCACAACCAGTCGCTTTACATTCACACTTTGTGTCTCTGCTCCAGGACTAGCCTTGATAGTAGTTTGATTTTTATTTTTATTTATTATCTTCCCAAACGTTTTTAGAACGTATCACTTAGTGATCTAGTACTTAGACGGATTACAAATTGCGCGGTTTCGAATACCTACCTATATGTTTAAATTTTTACATATTTACTAAAAACGTTATATCCACTTCCACTTATCTAGTCAATTTAACGTTGAAAAATTTAAATTGACTGGTACCCTTTTCATCGTGTTAAGCTTCAAAACTGAATGCTTTATGGGCATTTAAAAACGCAGTATTAACCAATCGTTAAATGTAGATGAACTATGTGTGTACGTTTATATAATTAAGATAAGATTTTTTTTAGCCTAACGCTGTATCCCGCACACAGCAGGGTAGGCAAAGGGAATCTAGTTTTAAGACACTCCGTTCCCCATGCACTGCCTAATTCGGAGGTATTGCGTGTTAAGTGGCGAAACTTAAAGCCATGCTTTGCCTCGATACCAGAGCGAAGAAAATGGAAATGTTAAATATTTCCACTCCTCGAGTGGGAATCAAACTTACAACCGGTCGTTTTAAGTCACACACTTATGCCACTGCGCCACGAGTGGCCCCAAGTTAAGATTTAGGTTTACATACATTAAGGATTTTTTGCATTGACGTTTAATACTTATTATTTAGCAGAGTAGCACCTAGTAGGGGAGAGCGGGGTTAGAAGTTACCGATTGAAATAGCTTCGCAAGGAAAAACGATAGGAATATAGATTAAACACATCGTGAAACGGAAGGCGATAGCGCACCGACGGCCACCATCTTGAATAGGCCATTGGCACTAGAAACATCAGAACAGCAGGACGCGCCTCAATAATTCACGTACGTAAATATGGAAATATTTCGTATTTTTGGTCTATCTCACAAATTTTAACGATTAGCCTTGAGTATTTTAGTGTTTTCAAATAATATTTTATATACTTTTTCGGTACACTATTCGTAAATTACTTATGTTTCATAATCTAACCTATATCTGGCCTTTTTTCCAACACGTGTACTTGGGGCTAGAAGTTCCCTTTTTCGGGGGCACGTTGTGACTTTGGAAAAGCTTACCCCAATTCGTTTGTACTAACAATGGAATATAAATGATGTAATTTTTCATTTGTAGCATGCGAACATATACCCGAAAATCAACACGAGGTTGTGTGTCACTGGAGTTAATGCAAAAAGCTGTAGATGCAGTTATCAAAGATGGCAGGAAAATAAAAACTGTTGCCAGAAAATCAAAATCATTATACAGATTTGTCAAAAACCTAAGAACTGGAGTAGAAAATGTCTCTATTGGTTACAAGAAAGTAAGATTAGGATTTACTGAAGAACGGGAAGATAAGTCAGCAGAATATTTGTTGAAATGAGCGTCAATTTTCTTCGGTCTTTTACCAGAAGAAGTAAAAAAGGTAGTGTATGAATGTGCAGTGAAATTCAACGCCCGCAATATCCCAACATCATGACATGCAAATAGAAAAGTTGGACCAGACTGGTTGACTTAATAATTGTTTGTTAATAATTGTTTAAATATAAATTATAGTTACTTGTTATAACGTACATGTTTACTGGTTGATTCTTATAATACTGTTGATAAATTCTTAAATAATGATTCTTATGATACTTGTTTTTGATTGCTTAAATAAACAATCTTAGATCTATCATTTATTGTTTTTTATTTCACAATTATTTGTGCTATTAAGCTTTCACAGACCAGGTAACAATATACCCCGGTTCGTTAACAACTTGCCCCAAGTTGGGGTAAGTTGTTACTTTCCGACTTTAGTCTTTAAAATAATAATAGTAAAAAAATCTTATAAGGAATGTCCCAAATAACTATATTAATAAAAAAGTTAGACATGTAAGTTTATTTAAATCGTATTGTATGAATACTGAAATCATGTATTCGTAACATTATTTTAGGGTTAATTAAAAATCGGAACTTTTAGCCCCGCTCTCCCCTACACTTCATTCTCTACTTTCCGCCCCATATTCCCCCTTTACTTATATTTTAATGACCAAGGAGCAAAAATAAAATAAAAATAATTCAATAAGTAACACTGCTCTGGCGTGTAATGGAAACCACAAGTCATATGGCCTCTTACTTATATTTTCTTGTTGTTCTTTTAGCTTCACGCTGATTCGTATCATTTTAATTAGCAAAAGGAGAATCAACGTCAGTGAAAAATAATAAAACTACCATAGTGGCTATGCTTGCAACAGAACAGCATCTGACTAAAAATGTGATGATTGCAGGTTCGGTTCCCACTCGTGAAATTATTTTCATTTGTTTTGTAACAAAGCGCGGCGATATATTCCGCTACTTAACACACAATGTTCTAAATTTCGGCAGAATATCATATATCATAAGTTCATTTTACATCATAAGTTGTATAAAATAGAAACAGGCAATAACTGGACTCTCTTAGAGTATATTAAGTCTTAGTTTTAAGTACTGAAATTGCAAACAAAAAATATTGCAAATAATAAAACAAGAATCATGTTAAAAAAGGTACAGATCTTATGTCCGTAGAGTGATAAAATAGAATTATAAAAAAAAAATTGCAGAAAGTGGAGAACGGAGTGACGTAACCACAGATTCTGCTCGCTATGTTTCTGGGATGAAACGTAAAACTAATACATTAACAAAACCTAACCAATTTTAATTTACCATGTATTTGAAAAGGTTTGGCCCAAAAATATTATCATGCCCTTCAATTTCACGTCCCAATGCTTCCGAAAGCACTCTTTAGCTTCTGAAGATCTAAAATTAAGCACAATTTATTGCTCTCCAAAGATTATAAGATAGTTTGGATTAGGAAATGGGTTAATGGAGGTTAAATGGGCAAGATGGGAGACGTGACAGTCCTTTAGGACGATAACATCAGGGACATGACGAGCTATTAATTATGAATCTGGTTTTCGAGGGTTAGTAAAAGTTATTTATGATTATTAAGTATTGTGTTGTGATTCCACACACGTGTTTATGATCAGAAGGCAATATAGCTTTAAATTCAAAACTTAGGACAATTTAAATATGGGTAAACCCTACATATACTCGTATGTGGAGTTGAGGAACAGTCATGGCAAATAAAACTGTATGCAGTTGGTAGCAATTTTAATTCTTATTAGGAGTGATTATAGTAAAATATTGTCATTTCTCCGCTCAAGAAAATGTGGCATTAAGTTTCGCTACTCAGGACGTAATACCTCGATTTAATACAAAGTGAAGAATAGGGGCCAATCGTGGCGCAGGTGTGCCTGCAAAGCGACTGATTGTGAGTTCGATTCCCACTCAAGAAGTGGAAATATTTATTATTTACATTTTCTTCACTCTGGTGTCGAGGCAAAGCGCGGTGTTAAGTTTTGCCACAAACACGCAATGCTTCCGAATTCGGCGGAAAGTGGGGAACTTAGTGTCTTAACATTAGGTTCCCTCTGCCTTCCCCACGGATTGTGGGATACAGCGTGAAGGTAAAAAAAAGAATAGAGTCTTGACACTGGGGTCTCATCAGACAACTACCCTGCTATATAAACAAAGTCGAAAATATGTTTTTTTTTCAATCGATATGGCATAGGAAGTCGAAAAAAACATTAAATAACGAATTATCTTATAAAATAGGTATATACAGTACGAGATAGCAGAATACGATGACAATTTGTGTAAATAACAACTGAAAATCAGAAATTTACCTGAATGGGAATCGAACCGCCAACCTTCACGTTAATTAGTGACGTTCCAGCTACAATACGATGGCTCAGATTATTTGAATCATGTTTCTATTTTAATATTCTTTATATAGCTTTGACAAGGCTAGGTTTAGACTGACCCAGTTTAATATCATTATATAATGGAATAATTTATTGAAATAATAAGAAATAATTCCAGAAGGCCTGAATTGAGATGACCTGTGGCTAGATATTTTTTTTTTAGTTTAATTGTCTAGTAATTGGCTGATTTTAATTAAATACTCATAAATTTGACAAAATGTGGCCATTCCTGGCCCAGTGGCACAAGCGTGTGACTGTAAACGACTGGTTGTGGGTTTGATTACCACTCAAGGAACTTAAATATTTAATACTAGCGACCCGCTCGCGGCTTCGCCACGTGAACTGCAACTTTCATCCTCTATTGCTCTTTGGGATTGTTTTTTTTATAAAAGGGGGTAGTCTATATTTGACCTTGCGTCACTAATTATGTTCTTGAGAAAATCATCGATACATCTAGTACAATGTCTATACTGTTTGATAACATATAGCGATAACTGTTATAGTAAGAAAACGTACGAAATCTGCTATCATAGTATATCTATATGATAGCAGATTTCGTACCATCTGGTATATATGTACGAAATCTGTAGATTACCCGTGAAAACATAAAAGATATAGATATAGATTTTTGCATTTTTATAATAATAATATTAATGAGTACGGATATATCTAATACAATGTCAACTATATAATAACAGATGGCGCTACCCATTCCAGAAAACGTAGTTACATCTGCTGTCATATAGATTATATAAAGTTTTATAGACCGGTCAAATGTATCTTTAATAAATGTTATGCTTATTTTATTTTATAATTATTTTAATTACTGATATTGAAACAAATTTAGCTTCACTCGTGAACTATCGACATAATTTGAATGTTGTTTTTTTAATTTTATTTTTCTGCGGGAGTTGTATTGAATACCAGGATGAAAACTATCCCATATGTTGCTCTAACCTCTTAGCTAACTCCATACAAAAATTCATTAATTTCTACCCGGTAGATATCAGTATACAAATAATTTACTTATATCAGTTTTTTATTTTTTCCAAAAAAACTACATGGAAAACCGGGATAAAAACTATCCTATATGTACCTTTGGACTATAAGCTATCACCATACCAAAATTCATCCATTTCTATCCAGTAGTTTTTGCGTGATTGACGAACAAATTAACAGACAGACAGACAGACAGACAGACAGACAGACAGACAGACAGACAGACAGACAAAAATTCTACTGAGTGGATTTTTGGCCTCTGTTATCGATATATTAACGCACCCAATTAAAATTTTTCAGAAATTTTTCATGTACAGAATTGACTTTTCTACTCTTTTATTATATATAGAGATTTCCATTTTCTTCGTTCTGGTGCCGAGGCAAAGCGCGGCGTTAAGTTCTGCCACTTAACACGCAATGCCTCCGAATTCGGCGGCAAGTGGGGAACGGAGTGTCTTAACACTAGGTTCTCTCTGCCTACCCTGCTGTGTGCGGGATACAGCATGAGGCTAAAGAAGAGATGTGTATGATAATAGATATATTGTTTTCTACAATACTTAGTGTATTACGGAATATCTTGGTACTATGTTTTCAGAGTAGAGACCTTGTTAGGTGAGAATAGCCTAAAGCTATATATTTTTAATATCATGATATATGTAAATGCTAATTAAAACATTTATTTTTTTTATTTTTATAGCAGCTTTCACGCTATAGGTTGAAATTATTGCGCGTGCAACCATCAATAAATAAAATCGCGCCTATTTTAATATTATTAAAAAAATGATTTATTTTCGTCTTTATGTATTAATTTATTATAAAATGAATTTTATCCAAACAAAAAAACACTCCTTAACCAACATCTCTAAGCAAAATTTCACAAACGTACCATTTACTAATTGCTATCTCAGCACATCTATAGGTATAGCACAGTATAGTATAGAATTGAGAGCCAAGTTGTAATAATTACCGTTTCAGCCATGAATACTGTGGGAATCGTATAACCGTTTCGTAGATTAATAATTCCCTTTGTATTTACGCCAGTTGATAACTGATTAATTCGTAATAAAGTCCGTTATACGTTTGAGCGTTACTAGCATGCTAGTTTGAATAAGATAATTACTGGCATGCTGTTTTTCTTGAGGCCTAAATGACGTGTCGTGGCGCAGTGGCATAAACGTGTGACAGTAAACGACTGGTTGTGGGTTCGATTCCCGCTCGAGGAGTGGAAATATTTAATAATTCCATTATCTTCGCTCTGGTGTCGAGGCAAAGCGCGGCGTTAAGCTCCGCCACTATTTATATCTTCTAAGCAAGAAAGAAAGAGATTCTACTTTTCTATCCTTTGAACAATCATACACTAATAAATATTCAATCTTAAATACTAATCTCTCATATTAATAGATGAAATACACAGCCTATATTTATTATTTACCAAACAACATCGTTCAAAATCGCACTTATGCAAACCAGCAATGCATTTTTTTCCGCACACACCAGGATAGACAGACAGAACATGGTGTTAAGACACTCCGTTCCCCACGCATCGCCGAATTTTGGAAGCACTGCATGTTAAGTGGCGGAACTTAATGCCGCGCTTCGCCTCGATTTCAGAGCGAAGAAAATGTAAATATTCAGTACTTTCACTCCTCGACTGGGAATCGAACCCACAACCAGTCGCGTTTACAGTCACACGTTTGCGCCCACAAACCACCCAGCCAGTCATTTCTAATCTCCCATATCCACTCCACAAACATACACACACCTTTAATACTAATTGCACTGACGACATAATCAGTGCGTAATTTGAATCACTAATATTACCTTTGCCGAGTAAATAACACGATTAATTAATTATTAGAAGGATAATTGTTTAAATTGTCTATTTGCGTGGCGTATTCTGTATGTGAAATGCGGAGGGGAAATATTTAATATTTCTATTTACTTCGCTCTGGTGTCGTGGCAAAGCGCGGCGTTAAGTTCCGCCGCATAACACGCAATGCCTTCGAATTTAGCGGTAAGTGGGGAACGGAGTGTTTTAACACTAGAAAACGTGAAGCTAAAAAATAAGAATTTATTTATTTAATATATTTTTTAGCTTCACGCTATATCCCGCACACAGCAGGATAGGCAGAGGCAACCTAGTGCTAAGACACTCCGTTCCCCACTTTCCGCCGAATTCGGAGGCATTGCGTGTTAAGTGGCGGAACTTAACGCCGCGCTTTACCTCGACACCAGAGCGAAGAAAATAGAAATATTAAATATTTCCACTCCTCGAGTGGGAATCGAACCCACAACCAATCGTTTATAGTCACACACTTGTGCCACTGGGCTACGACTGGCCACGACTGGCTGGATTTATTTTATATTTTTTAAAAGTAACGTAAAAGTTATAGAACGACTTGTAAGTTTGAGAAGCATGAAGCACAAAACAAAAAACCCCTGGGATTTGAATCTGTAATCAGCGGCTTATCACCGATTACGGTCAAAGAGGCTCATTTGCGATATAACAAGAGAAATTCCAGTAGCTTTAACTGTGATACTGAAGAAAATAATAATACATTTTGAAAGGGAATAGGCGAGCGTGATTTCCAATTTAAGACGTTGTCCTTAATGAGTTGCTTTCACAAGCCCAAATCGGTAACAATAGCTCATTACTGGTACAACTGCGTAAAATTTACTATATAAATTAATATATTTATCAATTTATTTAATTATATCCTTTAATTATGCCGTCGTGGCGCAGTGTTTGTCAGTAGAATGATAGTTGTGGGATCGATTTCCACTCGGGGAATAATTATGTTTAAATTTTCTTCAGGTTTTTTCTTTGCATAGCAGAATTTTTTCATTTAACTTTACACATTTTAGTAAGAATGAAGAAGGGCGTGCTCAAATGGTTTGGGCACGTCGAGGGGATGAGTGATGGAAGAATGGTAAGAAAGATTTATGAAGCAAAGGTGCGTGGTAAGAGAGGCAAGGTCCTCGGTTGACCTTCGAAAACACAGAATCGACGATACTGGGGAAAGGTCACCTAAAAAGCAGGAGGACCCCTCAGAGGGCGTGTATGAAGAGGTTGATGACAGTGGACGAGGCGAAAGAAGTATGCAGGGACCGTAGCGTTTGGCACTCCGTTCTTTCTGACTACTCCGCAAGGGATACAACGTGTAGCTATAAAAAAAAACTTTACGCCTTTACGCTTTATCCAGCATAGTAAACTAATCAGAAGGAACCTAGTATGAAGACACTCTATTCTCCCCTTTTTTCATCTTAATTTCAGATAACTGTGTAGACAAAGAAAATATTAATTGAATATTGATCGTAGTTGACAAACATACGAGTTACTAACGATGCTAGCAATTTATAACGAGATGAACGTCAGGTTAATTTAAAATTTAATCAGTCTCCGTAACGAATATGAAAATACTTCGGTATATGTCTTTGCTTATTTCATATTACGTAAGCTCTCATACGAGTGTCCCCAAAAAATAATATGTAATAAATAGTATTGAAAGCATGTACCTACTATCTCTTGCCAAACGATTGTTCGTAGAATAATCTTTGAGCAGCAGAAATTTGTAAAATTCTCTCAACAGATGTGCTAACAACAAAAATAAGTTGTAAGAAAACGTATAAGAACTTCGACGCAGCTGGTAGTAGAACGCATGGCTTAGTGGTTAGAGCGCCTGGGCAGTTCAGGAGGCGCGGATTCGAATCCCGTTGCGTTCAATTTTTTATATGTTTTCTAAAGGTCAATTTCAATTTTTCTAAATGTGGAAAAACCCTTTAAAAATGTTTAAAAGCATGTATTATATTTGAGCGTGTCAGGAATGGAAACCGCATTCCTTAGTTACGATGGGTGCGTTAAAATAGTCCGTTGTTATACAGATGTGCATATATAACGTCTAAATAATGATTATCTTTAATAAGTGATTCATTCAATTATCGTCATCTGAGAACAATTTAAAATTTTCTTCATAATTATATAAAAAATATATAGTTTTAATAAATATAAATGAGATGTCGTCTAAAATTTGAATAAATAGTGGAGACCGGAATGGCGTCAATCAACTTTTAGGCTCTCTTCTGAACAAAAGGTTCTTTTTTTTATAAATATTCCTAAATATGTTAGTAATCTAAATATGTCAATGAAATACATAAAAATATATAAATATATCTAAAAAAATAATATCCACTTACCATCATAAATCACTCCTTTGACCAGCTCCTCCGTTTCGAAGACCGAATGAGTGACTGTAAGATTAATGTCACTATTTCGTTCACTCAGAGTCACTATACCGTTACTGTCACTTGGGATCCTCGCGAATGAACATGCATCGCCCACCGCACGCTCACTTACACTTGGTTCACTAACCGTCGAAGAAAGTTCGTCATTCGTCGTCACTTCGTCGTAAGTATCATCTGGTACTTCTAAATTAGTGTCTAACTCTCTGTTACTCTCTTCTTTATCTATTTCTTTAAAGGTAGGTGGTCCAGGAGACCTGCCTGGAGCGGGATCCCCACTAGGTAGGTTGAGGGTGGAACTATAAGGCAGCAAAGCTAATATGGTGATTGTTAAAATAATAATAGGAGATCTGTTCATCTTGAATTTGGTCGGATTTTTGAAGCGTTTGGTCAGAAGGGCTTGGCATTGCTTTTGCGGGGGCATCGCATGTGTAACAGTCATTTTATGTTTGTGTCCTTTTCAGGTGTTGCTTGGTGATTGTGTTCGTTCATCATTATCTGAAATTAAAGAAGAAAAATTAGAAATTTATATTTATTATATGATAACAGTAAGTCGATTGTTAATCGGGGAAATTATAATATCTAAATTATTTCCATTTACATCGTGGCTCAGTAGGACTATTTATATATACATTTTTTTCATTTCATAACAAAATACGGCATCGCTTTCCGTCTCTCAACGCATAGCTCTCGAGTTCTGGCGGGAAGTGGAGAACGGAGTGTCTTGACACTAAGTACACTCTAACTACACAGCTATGTAAGAACAGGGTGAAGCTGTAATAACATCCAAAGTGGTTAAAATTTGAACAACCGTATGATATGATATTTATGAAAAAACCAACACCATTCAGTGCATTTGTAAATCAAAATGTAAATTTCAAGAGCACTCCTCAAAAAGACCGCTAAAGAGCGTCGTTTGCATAATATTTACATATTTACACGATGAACATGAAACGGTGTGTTTTTTTAACGAAATATTCCTTAGAACCATATTCTTGTTCTACGCTTCGTGTTTGATCAATCTTGAACTACTTTTTGTTATTTTAACATATGTAGGTATAGTACCCGACAATAAATAATGCACATCGTGCTTAGAATGAAACAGTCAGTCAGTTTCGGTTTCGTAGAGCGCTGTCTTTGTCACTCAGTTGATATGTGACGTTTCTCATTGTTATTATTTTAAGCGACCGAGACAACGCTCTACGAAGTCGAAGCTAACCGACTGTTTCATTCTAAGCATCGATGTGCATTATTTATTTACTATATGTAGTTTTACGATTATATTCTAATTGATTAGAATCGATTAAAATCGATTTTAATCTACTGAATTTTAATGATCATCTGATTTTGTTTTCTTTACGCAAATCTTACATACATATATGACAGATTTTTAATTTTAGAGATGATAAGTTGTTATTCCACTCACAAATTGCATCGATGCAAATTATATACACGGTTAACAAATAAATATACACGGTTTGAAACTATGTTTTTAGGCATCACACTGTATCCTACACACAGCAATGTAGACAGAGGGAAATTAGTGCTAAGACACTCCGTTGTCCACTTTTCGCCGAATTCTAAAGGCATAACGTGTTAAGTGGTTAAACTCAACTTTCGCGTGCGTTTTGAAACCAGAGCAAAAAAAATGAAATATTAAATATTCCAATTCCTTGGGTGGGAATCGAACCTACTACTTAATTTAAACCCAACGCACAAATTAATCAAAACCCTTTTATCGAAGATCTTAACTCATAAAATTAGCAAGGTAATTCAATAAAATTTATAACTTATTAAGGCTACTTCTAATTTAACTTACTGTCGGATTTATTAGTCTGTGAAGGAAATCCGAACCTTTTTTAAGGAAAATAACGATGGTGGAAGAATAGAGTATGAAATTTGGTATAGTTAAAGTTTATATTATGAAAGAAGATGTGGCGAAAGTCATTAGTTTTTATAATAATGTGATAGAAATACTTTAAATAATAAATTGAATGTTACATACACGCATCATGTTATGCATTAACGAGGTTATTAGTTTTATTTATTTACAGATATTCTTAAGCAAAAATCATTTTAAAAAAAAAATTAGAGGGGCCAGTCGTGGCGCAGTGGCACAAAGTGTGGCTGTATAGCGACTGGTTGTGGGTTCGATTCCCACTCAGGGAGAGAAAATATTTAATATTTCCATTTTCTTCGCTCTGGTGCCGAGACAAAGGGCGGCGTTAAGTTACGCCACTTAACATGCAATGCCTCGGAATTCGGCAGAAAGTGGGGAACGGAGTGTCTTAACCCTAGGTTCCCTCTGCCTACCCTGCTGTGTACGGGATACGGCGTGGAGCTAAAAAAAAACAATAAGTATGTTCCTAACAGCAACATGTATTTTACGCATTAGCGAAGCTACAAGTTTTAATTATTTACCGATATTAATCAACAATCATTTATCTTCAACAAAACAGAATTACTGATACCTACATATACATATATTTATTACGTTAATAATTACTTAGATTAAAAAAAAAAAATATATTATCTAATATTAAAAAACCACTTCAGCGTTTACACTTAACACTTACAAAGCCCAGTAAAGTAAATTAACTTGTTAATTATCACTTAAAGCCCACTTTAATCTGAAGCAATAACATCAATCAAAGTGTTTGCGCAAACATGTTTTTCAAGATGAAAAAACATTTGGGACGGGAAGCTAAAAGATTGGTCTTGTCTTTGTGCAGCTAACCCATTTTCTATACAGGAGTTCCACTTTATTTTGACGAATATGTGACTTTTCATATATTTTTCGTATACTTAATCGTAAATTTTTGATTATTATTAGCTTCACTCTTTATACCTAGCGGTAGTTACTCAGTTGGCTGTAAGTGAGATTTAAGATAGAAAGAGAATTAATTAATATTATTATTATACAGATACAGGCATATACATAGAGTGTAAAGCATTTGAAACGCCAAGAATTTTTCGAATACTAAAAATATAGTCAGCGCGTAGAACCCAGAATCCGGAGCACAGCGCTTGAACTTAGAACATTACGTGTTAAGTATAAAAACTAAACTTTATTTTACTAGAACAAAGTGTGACTGTAAAGCGACTGGTTGTGGGTTCGATTCCTATTCGAAGAGCAAATAACATGGATATATTAAATATTTCCAATATTTATTATTTGTGGCCAGTCGTGGCCCAGTGGCACAAGAGTGTGACTGTAAACGACTGGTTGTGGGTTCGATTCCCACTCGAGGAGTGGAAATTATATTTCCATTTTCTTCGCTCTGGTGTCGAGGTAAAGCGCGGCGTTAAGTTCCGCCACTTAACACGCAAGCCTCCGAATTCGGCGGAAAGTGGGGAACGGAGTGTCTTAACACTAGGTTCCCTCTGCCTACCCTGCTGTGTGCGGGATATAGCGTGAAGCTATTATTATTATTATTATTATTTAATATTTCCATGTTGTTCTCTCTGAGGCCGAGGCAAAGGGCGGCGTTGAGTTCCGCCACTTTTGATGCATTTTACCTAAGTTTTTACGCATTTTAAGGTTAATGCATTTCAAGGCTATAATTCCTATAAGATGAATTCCTTGCGTAAAAGTATAAATTTGAAGTTGAAGAACTTGACGCACAAACCAACTAATTTAAAAAAAAAAAAAAAGAAAATATAATATAAGTTATATATTAATATTATATATTTATAATACAATAATTTGTAAACATATAATATTAATACATAACTAATATTATATACTTATATTATTATACATATTTAATATTAGTACACCAATTTATAAATATCCATGCACAGTTATCTTAACAATTCATTTATGTTCATACTCATTGCATCTTGGCTGGCAAAAGCAAACATGCAAAAGACAGTACTTTGGCTAACCGAATGGAAATATCAAAGAAGCGCTCAACGTTTTGCTCAGTTTAGAATTAACTTTGATGTCTTTAGCCATGTCGTTAAACTATCAATATAACTTAAATTGAATATTGAATTAAAATCTTGCCGTTGATTTAAGTAAATATATGTAAAATAAAAGAAAGGAACTTCACACTTTTTCCCATATAGCGGGGTAATCAGAGAGGACCTAGTGTCGAAACACTCCGTCTTCCAAGTAAATATATCATCCAAAATAAAGCTGTGTTAAAAAAAACCTTTTTTATTTTAATTAATGTTGTTGGTGGTAGACCGTCGTGACGCGATGCGTCTGACTGTCGACGAGATTCTATTCCCACTCGTGGGAATGATTGAAATATATGAAAAGTACAGTTGGAAGTGGGGAACAAAACAAACAAACAAAAATTGTAAAATGTTTTTTTAATGCATTTGGATGCATATAGTATAAGCTGATCATTTTAATATAACGAACAGACATTACAATTTTATTTATTTGTATAAATTATACTATTGTCCAAGCGTGTGATTGTAAACAACTTGTGGGTTCGATTCCCACTCAAGGAGTGGAAATATTTAATATTTCCATTTTCTTCGCTCTGGTGCCGAGGTAAAGCGCGGGGTTAAGTTCCGCCACTTAACACGCAATGCCTCCGAATTCGGCGGAAAGTGGGCATCAGAGTGTCTTAACACTAGATTCCCTCTGCCTATTCAGCTGTGTGCGGGATACAGCGTGAAGCTATCAAAAAAACTATATAGACAATCACATAGATATCAAAGAAAAAAATCAGCACAAAAAATTGTCTATAACTAATGATCCTTTACAGCCATTACTATGAAGGCTCTCTCTTTATCATAAATAATAATTAATTGAAATCTTGCCAAAAGATTCATTTTCATATTTTTGCAAGAAATATAAAATCTGATTCTTGCTAACATTATTATTAATGTCGGCCATTAGCTGCCGTTAAAAAACTTTTGCTGACTAACTTTCTTACGGATCGTGTTCTCAAGACTTTAATCCACTTTAAAATTGTTATTGTTTTATTGCGATAGAGTTTCTGTTTTTTGATTGTATAGTAATAGGTATCTATTGTTCATTAAGGGTAGCAGGTTCGATTTTCTTTAATATATATTAAAATGTATTATGAACTGAGTGACTCTCGCAATGTCTCGATTTCGGATGAAAGTGGAGAACGGAGTGTCTCTGACACAAGATTCTCTATGACTACTTTTGGCTTTAAAATGCTTAGAAATATTATTTAACAATGACATTAAAATAGCATATAGTTACAAGATGTAAGAGAATATTCTCTACTGTAAAAGAATTGAAGATATTCAATGTTTTTCAAGATATATTAGAGTTTATTTATTTATTTTAATACTTTATTACACCAACAGGGTTAAAATAATAATAATAATAACAAATAAAGTGCAATTTTGGTGTAAAGGCGGCCTTACCATCACAGGTCATCTCTTCCAGCCAACCCTTATCATAAAGAAACAGGACATACAAGAATTTCAAGTCAAGCGGTAGATCTAAACATTTTTTTTTAGCTTCACGCTGTATCCCACACGCAGCAGGGTAGGCAGAGGGAACCTAGTGTTAACACACTCCGTTCCCCACTTTACGCCGAATTCGGAGGCACTGCGTGTTAAGTGGCGGAACTTAACGCCGCGTTTTGCCTCGACACCAGAGATAAGAAGTGGGAATCGAACCCACAACCAGTCGTTTACAGTCACACGCCACTGCGCCACGACTGGCCCCAAGATCTGAAATATGCCCAAATATTTTAAAGAATATACCACTGAGTAAATATGGAACCATCGACCAATCGCATTTACAATCATAATCACTGTGCCACATTGGTCTCAGGCAAAATATCATTATTATATAACAAATCGGCTTACTTACTCGACACTTAGTAAAGTGTCACGAGTAATCAACGAAAGCTCCAAATGTATCTTGGAAGTTTCATATAATTCCGCAAAAGTTTCTTCCGTCGTGATGATGAATGCGCATATACATCATCTTAATATGGCATAAAAAATGGCTAAATTTCAGCCAAAGTTCCGAATAAGTAATAAGATGCTTGTAAATAATATAAAATTGTATAAAAACTTATTTTTTCAGGTTTATGATTTTGTCTGTATGGCAGGTCTGTCAGAGGAACCGCCCAGGTCCACGGACGATTGGGACAGTACTCGAGACCTGGGTTAGTGGCGGGGGAGAGGAGGACCGTCAGCTTTTAGTGGGTAAACGTAGGCGTACCAGCTTGCCGAACCGGAGTCCCACATACCTGCGTCCCGGGTCCCCACCCCGGGCAATTCGTAACGAATTAACTGACGTTAAAAAAAAACAAAAACAGGTCAGTCAGAGGAAACCTAGAGTTAAGACACTCCGTTCTTCATTTATTGACACTTTCCACCGAATTCGAAGACATTGCGTGTTAAGTGGCGGAACTTAACGCCTCCACCACTATATTTCCACGCGTCGAGTGGGAATCGAAATCACAACCAGTCGTCTACAGTCACACGTTTATGCCACTGCGTCACGAACGGCCCCACAATATAATATACTACCTCATTGTAATTACTAGTAATTATCTCACTCTGAAGCTCTATTGAGTTCATTGTTGATTTACAATATTGCTGTAGACATTCCAAGTTTAGACATACATATATGCTAGTCTAATATTCATTTCGATAAGACGTCAGACGTTATTACGGTATAGATGAATGACTTGTATTTTAAAATGTAATAATTGCTTCATATTCATACTTTTTTAATTACTTATTAATTGCATGTTAATATTTAAAGTGTTATTTAAAATTAAGGAAATTTAAAGAGTCATTTAGGAAGACGATTTTTTTTTGACCGCAGCAGGATTCGAACCTGCGCCTCTTGGAAGCCGTCCAAGTGCTTTGACAGCTAAGCCATGTGTTCTTCTACCAGCTGCGTCAAAATTATTATACACTTATTGCAACTTGTTTATGTTGTTAGCATTTCTGTAGAAAGATTTTTACAAATTTCTGCTACCCAAAGATTATTCTAACGAACAATCGTTTGGCAAGAGAGAATGCTATTTATTAAATACTTGTTAATATTTTAAAGTGTTATTCATACACTGGTATATAAATTTTAAGCAGTCGATTCGCAGTGGGTCAGTATATGACAGTAAGCACGGTTGTAAGTTATATTCCTATTCAGGAGAATGAGTTACGTTACTGTTATTGCACAGGTATGGTCATAAGACAAAACCCCGCGTTCAAGTTCTCCCACTCAGCAAGAAATGTCTGGATTTCGGGAAGAAATAATATTTCTACTATAAGAATACAAAGTTTTCGTGTTGCAGTATCAAAAAAACACTTGCCCTTTTTTTGGCCTTTTCTATTACAACCAAAATCATGAACTGTACTATCCTTGAATACTAAAAAGATAAATCTGGGCTTGCTACGTTTTACAAAGTAGATTTGAATATAATGGAATATAAAATTTTCTTTTACTTACTTTCGATAAGCATATCTTCGTACATGTGACGTAAACAGAAATAACTTGTGATATATTACTCTACTCTCCTTAGATTTTATTTTAATAAAAATAATAGTAAAATAAAAGAAATGAGGCCAGTCGTGGCTTGTACGCAAAAAGCGTGACTGAAAACACGAGTGGCTGTGGGTTCGATTCTCATTCGAGGAATTAATTTTTTAACATCTTTGCTCTGGTGTCGTGGCACAGCATGGGGTTGAGTTCGCCACTCAACATAAAATGCCTTTAAAATTCGCCGGAAAGTGGGGAACGGAGTGTCTTAACATTAGGTTTCCTCTGCCTACTCAGCTGTGTACGGGATATAGCGTGAAGCTATTATTAAATTAAAACAAAACAACTCGCAATACTTTGAGCTCTTAATGCTTATACTTACACGCTCTAGGTGGGAATCGAACCCACAATAATTCTTCATTAGAGTCACACGATGTTCCACTGCGCCAAGATGGTTTGGCTTTATCAAATCGCAGAAATAAAAACAATTTAAATATAATTGAGACACTTCCTAGTGTAAGCTAGTCAATTTTTCAACAGGTGCGGGTTCGAATACTGCTAGCTACATATTTATAAAATATTTTTGAAAATAGAAGAATTTTATTAAAATCGTTCCAATTACTAATAATTTAGTGATTTATTTTTTTTTTTTAGCTTTACGCTGTATCCCGCACACAGCAGGGTAGGCAGAGGGAACCTAGGAACTTAACGCCGCGCTTTACCTCGGCACCAGAGCGAAGAAAATGGAAATATTAAATATTTCCACTCCTCGAGTGGGAATCGAACCCACAACCAGTCGTTTGCAGTCACACGCTTGTGCTACTGGGCCACGACTGGCCACAATTTAATATAATAATTAAATGGCAATAATTTAGTTGTTTATTAGTTACTTCTAAAGAATTAGATTATTTTAAATCTTTATTTAAAGGTTAGACCGTTAATGTTATCGCACTTGGCCCAGTTCTTATGTTATTATTTTTTTACGATTAAAGTCTAATTCTTATAAAGTAGGCCAAGATTTTCAAAACTTTGAAATTAATCCCAATTATATTTTTTAATACTTTTCGACCTAGAAATAAACTACAGCTTACACTTAAACCTTATAATTATTTATTTATTTATATTGTACTAGTTACAATTAAACTATGCAAATAAATAAAGTTAAAGTGTATATTAAAATAACCGCTTTTTACTAAATTCATATATATGTACATATAGCACGATGTAAAATAATTATATATGTATATATTGTTTTAGCTTCACGCTGTATCCCACACACAGCAAGTTAGGCAGAGGGAACCTTGTGTCAAGACACTCAGTTCCCTACTTTCCGCCCAATTCAGAGACTTCGCGTGTTAAGTGTGCGAAGCTTAACGCCGCGCTTTGCCTCGGCACTAGAGCGAAGAAAATGAAAGTATTAAATATTTCCACTCGTCGAATGGGAATCGAACCCACAACCAGTCGTTTACAGTCACACGCTCGTGCCACTGCGCCACGACTGGCCTCGATTTCTAAGTTCTTGTAATAAACTCATTGTTTATTTTTTTACATATAAGCAATCCCACAAGTAAAATTTGAACCCACTATCGCTGTGATAGATATGCTAACTACACATTAATAATATTATTAAATGCTTGATATGGGTAACTAAATTTAAAATAATTATCTCGACGCATTGTAATACCGCCTAAGTGTACATACAAAAGATAATTTCATGTTACAAAAACAAAAGGAGACCAAGCTTGAAAACGGGGGTTTTAATAACATTTTAAGGTTAATTAGGAAAATAGTGTTTTGTCACTATTTTCTCTCTAAATACTTTGCCATCCGGAAAGTAAAGTGGAGTTTTTTAATATATATTTTAATAAATCTTAGCCAATTCGGGGCCAGTGGTGAAGCAGAGGCACAAAGAGTGGCTGTAAAGCGACTCGTTGTGGGTTCGATTCCCACTCAAAGGGTGGAAATCTTTAATATTTCCATTCTTTTTGCTCTGGTGTCGAGGTTAAGCGCGGCGTTAAGTTCCTCCACTTAACACGCAATTCCTCCGAATACGGCGATAAGTGGGGTACGGAGTATCTTGACATTAGGTTCTGTCTGCCCTACCCCTGTCCTGTTTGCGGGATACAGCGTAAAGCTAAAAAACATACAATTATTTTTATTTCTCCGGTCGGACACAGCTCGATGTCGAGATCAACCACACAATATACACAATATCTCGATTTCTGACGGAAAGTGGATAACGAAGTCTCTTTACATAAGAAATTACGAAATTCGGTTGCAGTCAAAATACGTCGATAATTTCATGAAACCGTTAATTCTACGATATGACCGCGACATACGAAGTATACGTATTACGGACGTAACTCGTAATGAGTTCGTCAACAGAAAGTTCGTTTAATTCATTATTTACATATTTTTTAAGATAAGATGAAATGTATATATTTTGATACACACATCTTGTTTTGAAAACTCTAAACAAATATTAATGTCAAGGTTTTTTGTTTATACAAGGAGATATGTATTATATATCTACAATATATAATACATACTTATATTATAAATGCAAAAGTCTGTCTGTGTTTGTCTGTTACGATTTTACGGCTAATCTACCGGTCCGATTTGGATGAATTTAGAATGAAAGTAGTAAAAGTTACTGGGTCAAATATAGGCTACTATTTTTTTCAAAAAACAACCCCTAAAAGGTTGAAATAGAGGAAGAAAGTTTATATGAAATATCTAAACCGCTTGACCGATTGTAATGAATTTTGGCATAAATATAGTTGATAATCTAAGCTTAAACATAGGCTACTTTATTTTTTTAAGAATGCGCCCCCGAGGGTAGTAATATAACGAAATAGTTCACGCGGCGAAGCCGCGAGCGGGCCTCTAGTTATATATAATTTAAATATTTTTAGTCAATAAAGAAGATAGTGTTAGTAAACTCAAGTAAAGTATCTCTTAACAAGTCTTTACTTATATATCTCTATAAGCTGTGTTTATATTGAAATGTCAAACATACCGTTATTTAAATTTTAGACTGAAAAATACCGTAGGTATTATATTATTTAAAAAAAAGATAACATTTAGACTTTAAATTTACTTTGTCTAATTATAAGATATTATCTTTTTACGCGAAATTATGAAGCGAAAAACTACAGAGTATTGCTGACATTAATAATTTAAATGACATCATGGCTTGCACGAATTTTACAATTATTGACTGTGCCCATACTATATTAAAAAATATATATTCTTGTCTATATCAATAATAAACAATATATTATATTGCGTTCAACTACCGCATACAATGAGCGATAAGTGACATTGGCAGAGAAAACCTAATGTTAAGACACTCCGAGCAACACAACGCCACGCTTTGTCCTGTCACTGTAGCGGAGAAATGAAAATAATTTAGCTTCACGCTGTATCCCGCACACGGCAGGCTAGGCAGAGGGAACCCAGAGACACTGGGCTATAAAGGTGTTTTTTTTTAAATAGACTATCAACTATAACAAAATGGAGTGAACTTTAAAAAATCGAAGGGTCAATTAGCATTTTCCCTTACTTATTCAGTAGGTAAGACCAAAATGCCAAGACAGTATTAGATAAAGCGGTATAGTGTCGTCTGAATGTTCGTGGAACGGGTCGATTCAGTCAAGGTTAGATGCGAAAAAACCTGGCACACGGTCACACCGAACGCTTATAGAAATTATATGTATTATAATCTATGTAGATATTTCGTTATTAAAGTCATTTGTGGCACAGTGGGTACAAGTTTGACTGTGATTTCAATTTGTTGTGGGTTCGATTCCCATTATAATTTAGAGAAAGAAACCCACTTAAGACGCAATGCCTGCGGATTCGGCGGAAAGTGAGGAACAGAGTGTCTTAACACTAGGTTCCCTCTGTCTAGCCTGCTGTGTGTAAAAAAAGTAATAAAGAAAGAAATCTCTTTCCGCAAAGTTTAACATAAAAATGGTGAAGCTAAAAAAAATTTTATGTACAAAAATTATTATTATATAGAAAAAAAAAGTATGCATAATATAGTATTCTGGTTAAAAATATAGTCTACGAATATGTCTACACTCTTATACAATTATTACAACTTTACCTTGTAGCTTTTGTGGGAAGATCTTTAAAATTTTGCTACTTAAAAATTGTTACAAAAAGTGACTACTTGGTGAATATCATAGAAGTGGCCGTTGTGGCGCAGTGGGACAGCATTTGACTAAACACGATGAATGTAGGCTCGATCCTTCATATATCATTTTATTTCATCTGCTCTCGTACCTACCTACTTAAGCGTACCTTTAAGTACTGCCAAATAACAAGTTATGTATTAATGTCGAGTGGAAATAGGATAACGGAGTGTCTTAACACTAGCTCTGTAGCCACCCTGTATGCGGGGTAAAATGGGAAGCTGGTCCAAGTAATAATATGATCTTCAAGTGAGCAGTGGCACAAACGTGTGACTCTAAACGACTGGTTCGATAAGTTCGATTCCAATTCGAGGAGTAGAAATATTTAACATTCCCATGTTCTTTGCTCTGGTATCGAGGCAA
This sequence comes from Dryas iulia moderata, assembly GCA_019049465.1. Lineage (NCBI taxonomy): Eukaryota > Metazoa > Arthropoda > Insecta > Lepidoptera > Nymphalidae > Dryas > Dryas iulia. The sequence goes on from CM032426.1 coordinate 1,827,350, forward strand.
AGCTCGGTAAGTTCCGCCGTACTGAACACGCAATGCCTCCAAAATTCGACGGAAAGTAGGGAACGGAGTGTATTAACACTAAGTTCCCTCTGCCTACCCTGCTGTGTGCGGGATACAGCGTGAAGCTAAAAAACTTTTCAATATATTTGTAATTCTAAGCGTGTGAAGCTTTAAAATGTTTTAAAATACGTGACATTTTGACCCTGTCGTGTCAGGGAATGCTTGTGACACTTTATTTAGAACCCGGTCTCTTGTATCTTTGTATAATGTCAATAGCTTTCAAGTTACGCTTCAAGTAAATCTATTATATAATTTTCTATTCTATAGAGCTTGACGCGTTTGCCTCTATACGCAGAGAGAGGTAGTGTCAAAACACTCTTCTTCTCGTGACGGAATTTAACGGTGCTCGTTATCTTACTAAATGGAGGCGTTAAAATAATTAAAATTAAATATAAATATTTCTTTAAGTAACTAAGAAACTTAGTGGAATCGGCTTTTACAAAATTCAACGCTACATTTTCAAATATTTTAAGGAAATTAGACAGCTATAAGAAAAAGTACTATATTTTCAATTATGCAAAAGATATCAATTACAATGTAATATAAACAATTCTTTATATGGGAAACCCATAACCATACATATAAGCACACGCTAAATTTACCAAGTTGCGGAACTTAACGCCGCATTGGGCTACCCACATCTTAAAAAAAATTGACACATTAACAGAATAAGTACTAAATTTTAAAAAAAAATAAAGTGCAAATCATGAGTCAGTGAAGTACGCATGGCTCAATGGTGAAGAGCGCCTGAACGGTATTCAGGAGGCGCGGGTTCGAATCCCGCTGCGTTCAAATTTTTATACTTTTTCTAAATGTCTTTTTCAAATACTAAACTTTTTATTAGAAGAAACTTATTTCCATTCAGTGTAAACGCAGTCAGTCCACTTTACAAATGGGGTTGGCCTATTGTCTCGTGGACTATGACTATGGTTGTAATCGTGTACATTCGCTATTCTAAAACAAAGCATATGTCATTCAGTCGTGTTGAGCTCTGGCTCATTGAGCTTTATTTTTTTTTCTTTATTTCTTATAACGCCGAATAAGATTTTTGTTATATTACATGAGTATGCTTTTTTAGGGGCCAGTCGTGGCGCAGTGACACAAGCGTGTGACTGTAAACGACTGGTTGTGGGTTCGATTCCCACTCGAGGAGTGGAAATATTTAATATTTCCATTTTTTTCACCCTGGCGTCGAGGAAAAGTGTGGCGTTAAGTTTCGCCACTTAACACGCAATGCGTCCGAATTTGGCGGAAAGTGGGGAAAGAAGTGTCATAATACTAGGTTCCCTCTGCCTACCCTGCTGTGCGCGGTATACAGCGTGAAGCTACAAAAAAAAAAAAATGCTTTTAAAAGTCTAAGGAAGTCTAATATTAATAAATTTATGAAAATTTTCGCTAATTTATTACTTTTAGCCTTTATTTAACTCAATAAAAATACCGTTGGAAAACGGTATTAGTAGCTATAGCCTACCAATATAGCCTTTGCTTTGTTAGTAAAATGTTATTACTTTTTGTTTTTTTTTTTAGATTTAATTTATTTTTTTTGTTTTCTTGTGTAAATTTTAAATAATGTTACTATTTCCACATCTAATAGACAATGTCTATATATCTTAATATTCTAAATGTCTAAATTTTCCACCTAATAAAACATGGAGAGTGTCTTGACACTAGATTCTCAAAGATGCTATGCGAAATGAAACATGAAGCTGCGTTTAATGTATAATTTTATTTTAGCTTCACGCTGTATCCCGCACACAGCAGGGTAAACACAGAGGGCACCTAGGGTTAAGACACTCCGTTCCCAATTTTTCGCTAAATTCTGGAGGCATTGTATGTTTAGTGGAGAAACTTAACGCCGCGTTTCGCCTCGCCACCAGCGAAAAGGTGGAAATATTAAATATCTCCATTCCTCGAGCTGGAATCGAACCTACAACTAGTCGCGTTTACAGTCACACTTTGTGCTCACAAGTCACGACTGGTTTCAACTAGACTATATAAGTCATACAAAAAATATTGCGTGAAAAGTAATACAAGAAAATGAAATAATGCGTGCAAATAGTTTGAAGTTAACCCTACCCCCAACAGAACGTGTTTACGCTACACCCTCTAGTAACGAGGTAATAAGTTATAGAAGTTACTTGGTAATCGGAAAACTTGGCCATTCTTGCATAGAAGTCAGTATTATTCTATTTATTAGATGACTTTTTCATAATATTAGATGATTTTTAATTGTATTTTTATAATTCAGTCTCTCAATTTATATGGGATTATAGAAAAAAAATATCTAGACTAAAAAAATTATTTGTACATATGATTTTGTATATAATTTTGCTTAGAAACATTTTTCTTTTTTTTTTTTAGCTTTACGCTGTATCCCGCACACAGCAGGGTAGGCAGAGGGAACCTAGTATTAAGTACTCCGTTCCCCAATTTCCGTCAAATTCGGAGGCATTGCGTGTTAAGTGGCGGAACTTAACGCCGCGCTTTACCTCGACACCAGAGCGAAGAAAATAGAAATATTAAATATTTCCACTCCTCGAGTGGGAATCGAACCCACATCCAGTCGTTTACAGTCACACGCTTGTGCCACTGGGCCACGACTGGCCACTTATAAACATATTAACCATTTAGAAAAAAACAAAAGCATGTCTTTATGTGGGACACTTAAAACCATAACTCTAAGCACATGCTAAAGTCACCAAGTTGCGAAACTCAACGCCGCATTTGGCTACCAACATTTTAAAAAAAATTGACACATAATTAGAATAAGTACTAAACTTTTTATTAAGAGAAAGTTATTTCCATTCAGTGTAAACGCAGTCAGTCGACTTTACAAATGGGGTTGGCCTATTGGCCTATTAGTCTTTTTTCCCACACAGCAGACTAGTGAGAAAGAACTAGTGCCCAGTCACACTGTCCCCACTTTCCACCCGAAATAGAAACCACGCTATGTTTTTGACACCAGAACGGCGACATCTAAATAATTAAATACAATCCCTGGAAATATTTAATATTTGCATTTTCTTTGCTCTGATGTCAAGGCAAAGCGCGGCGTTAAGTTCCGCCACTTAACACGCAATGCCTCTGAATTTGGCAGTAAGTGGGGAACGGACGTTCTTAACACTAGGTTCCCTTTGTCTACCCTGCTGTGTGCGGGATCAGCGTAAAGCTAAAAAAAAGTCCCCTGATGGAAACAAACAAACAAACATTGCATTTACTTTAAAATATTTTCGAATAAAAGAAAATAAACAACAATCTCTCCAAAACACAGGGCAATATCAAAATTGAGTGATAAACTTGGCGACTAACAACTACATACATGTGAAGCGTTCTTCGTACGAAGGTCATGGAACAATACCCCCATATTTCTAAATAGTCTGACTCCCGTTATTAGCTTTGGTATCGTAAAGCTGGCGAAAGCAGCCCTTTAAATGATTGCTACGAATAAGTATTTTTTTTAAGGAAAGTTTAATATTTTTTAAAAAGTTTTTAAATTCTGAACCAACTGCTTTTATTTTTGGGTTCATACTTAGCTCTCTTTATACTTTTTCTTATTTGGGGGATAGTCAGAGAGAAGCTATTGTCTCGACAATACAAGAAATACAAGAGTGTCTCGACACTCTCTCCATTTTTGGCCTCATTTCAAGGACATTGAATTTTGCAAAAGTCGGCAAAACTCAACGAATCGCTTTGCTTTTTAACCAAATAGAAAAAACAAATAAATACTATATAAAGAAATAATTGCTAACAACAAAAATAAGTTGTAATAAAGCGTATAAGAATTTCGACGCAGCGTGTAGTAGAACGCATGGCTCAGTGGTGAGAGCGCCTGGACGGTATTCAGGAGACACGGGTTCGAATTCTGCTGCGTTCAAATTTTTATACGTTTTCTAAATGCCTTTTTCAATTTTCCTAAGTATGGAATAACACTTTAAAAATGTTTTAAAGTAACAAATAATTAAGTTATAGTAACGCCACTGAACGGAAATGATATCCACAACCATTGCGTCACAGTCAGACGATAGCACACTGCGCCAGATACCACATACTAATATTATAAAGATTAAAATAATGGATAAATGGAAATGGACGTTATTCTTTTGTTATATGTTATTTTTTGGGCAAAAAATTGTGAACGGATTTAGATGAAACTTTACTACTTTTTTTTTTAAGTTCACGCTGTATCCCGCACACAGCAGGGTAGGCAGAGGGAACCTAGTGTTAAGACACTCCGTTCCCCACTTTCCGCCGAATTCGGAGGCTTTGCGTGTTAAGTGGCGGAACTTACTTCCCCTCAAGTGGAAATCGAACCCACAACCAGTCGTTTACGGTCACACGCTTGTGCCACTGAGCCACGACTGGTCCCTTTATTCTTTCTTGTCTTTTTCAATTTTCCTAAGTGTGCAAACAACACTTTAAAATGTTTAAAAGTACTATTTGTTTTTTTTTATAATGCCCTAACACAACGATAATAATATGAATAAAAAATCCACTTGCCCTCTGACAGTTACCGAAAAATAATGTATATATGTGTCTAAATCAAACGGCATTTTATCTTTGACGCTTTTAATATAATCTAGATGAACTTTGTCATTTTGACACAAATTAAGTGCTATTAAGCATCTATAACTTAGCATATATAAATTGGGATCCATACAATACTAAAATACTAATACTTTTTATGTGAAAGTCTGTCTGTTTGTTACACTTTTACGGTTAATCTACCGGACTAATTTGGATGAAATTTAGAATGTAAATAGTTGAAGATCTAGGGTCAACCATAATAAACTCATTTTTTTTCAAAAATCAACCCCTGAAGGGTTAAACAGGGGTTTACTATTAACTCCTAGTATTATACAAAAAAAAGCTAAACCGATTGTAATGAATCTTGGTATAAATATAGTTGATAAACAAAGCTTAAACATCATTTTTCAAAAATCTTCCCTAAAGGGTTTCGAAGGAACCAGAACGATGGAAGCCACGAGCTGACCGTTAGTACTGGATGAAATTAACTAGATTTAAAATCTTACCTTACACAACTTTTAACTACTCTATACAATATATATTTTTTGACTTTTTCACAATACACAGTACAATTTTTTCTGATGTTAATCTAAATTCATTTACTATTTTTATTATTATTCATTGTGGCCAGTCGTGGTCCAGTGGCACAAACGTGTGACTGTAAACGACTGGTTGTGGGTTCGATCCCCACTCGAGGAGTGGAAATATTTAATATTTCCATTTCCTTCGCTCTGGTATGAGGTAAAGCGTGGCATTAAGTTCCGCCACTTAACACGCAATGCCTCCGAATTCGGCGGCATGTGAGGAACGGAGTATCTTAATACTAGGTTCCCTCTGCCTACCCTGCTGTGTGCGGGTACAGCGTAACGCTAGAGAAAAAATATATGTATATAATATTCACTTCACATTTTTTGTATTCAAGTGTAAACTTAACTGGCTAACGTCATATATTTATATGTTAAATTTATTCTTTACAAACGCTGTTTTTTCCAGTTATAATAAAATAATGAATTACAGAAAGTCGTCTACGATAAGTGAAATATATTATAATATTAATTTTTTTTTTTCAATAACATGCATAGGTACTACACCTTACTTGACATTTAAAAAATAAAAATAATTTCTGTCTCTCGCTTTGTTTTTATATGCAAATACATTTTATGGGTAAATTGTCAATGTAATTTGATATGAATAGGCTGAAATCTGTGGAAAGACATAGATATCACTTTTATAAACGCATTATATGAGCAAGGAGCAGTGAAAATAGGGGAATATAGGGTCCTAGTGTCAAAATATTCCGTTCTCCGTTTCCCACCATTATACATGGTATTATACATAGTAGAATATACATGGTAGAATTTATATTATACATGGTAGAACGGTGTAACTCAACGCTGTCTTATTTTGCCGAAAAATAATTCAAATTTAAGCAACTTCTAATAGAGTATCGAACCAACTACCATCGCGATTGAGGTCTAGAGCCTAAATAAAATACGTAAATCACGATGACTTCAAACATATCTGTAACTAAACGAACAAACAGCATAACTGTCAAAATATTTAACAAAATAAACCCAGTCTTTTAATAATAAGATAAAGTTAACAAATACATTTACAGGTAGTAAGTAACCCTTAGGTACACAGAACGTAAAGTAAATATTTAATTTAATTTACGTATAGGACTCGAGATCTGTCTTTGTGTCTGTAAACAGACAAATGTACTCATTTTTAATTTATTGCATTGTTTACTAAATTTGATAAACTATTGTGCCGCGTTCATATCAACCGACAGTTATTGTAATTTAAAGGATGCTTTAATCGTATTAAATGAAATCGCAGTAAAGCGGAAACTAATGATGTTATTAAATTATTTTATGTAATTAATTTTCTACGTAATGCTTTTTTTCGCTTAGCAAGGTAGGCAGAGTGACTTAGAAAGACGCTTTGTTTTGCACTTTCCGTCTAAAAACTAAAAATTATGTGTTGAGTGATGGAATTCGACACAGTGCTTTGTCTTCTTACTAGAGAGGAGGAATGAAAATAATATAATAATATAAAAATATTGACTTTACCAGGACTACCACAAGCGGGAAGTGAACTCGCGATCAGTTGTACTTCAAGTCAAAAATGCCCCACTGGACTACAAAGGCACCGTATTAAGTTATTAAGCAAAATTTAAAAAAATATAACTACTACATAATAAATAAAATAAAAAATATACCAATTTCATTGTTTTTGCCTTGAGAGAGCAAATGACATACCGTAAGAGAGATTTTAAATGAACTCGAATATTTAAAATTCTAGTACATAAATCTACAAAGCATCGCACAGTGTGAAACCAACTTTATCTTAATTGAAACACTGGAATATGTCTATATTTGAGCAAGTCAGTATAAATACCGGTTTCGAAAGGTATCGAGATGTTAGATTCGTTTTGACTTTACAAAATGCAGTTCGAAGAAAGGATTTGTGACCACTTTTCAACTAAAATCATTGACATCGTCAAAGATGTTCCCAAAAAGGAAATTATGTGTCCCATTGTTCGACAATCACTTAAAAACATCGTGAAAAATGAAGGTTATTTGTACTATGAAATCAATAGCAAGTCCATATCCAGTGACGGTGGTAGTTTTTTGGGTGACTTAATGGAGATTACCATTAAAGGAAAAACCAAAAAAGGTCCCAAGGAGGATCATATATTTGTCAAACACATTATACCAGAGGTAGGACTAATCAAAGGGATGCTTCATATTGATGTGTGTTACGAAAAAGAATTTTTCGTATACGCAGAATTGCGCACTATGTACGATGAACTCTACTCAGAGGCGAATGTCCCTGCAAAGGATCGGCTAAGAAAAGTCAAATGCTATGACTGTCATAGCCATGTGCTTCTTCTAGAAAATTTGTCTCGAAAAGGCTTCAAAGTGTTGAACAGGATGGAAGTACCACCGCTAAATTTTACCGAAGACGCAATTAAACAAATAGCAATGTTTCACGCGCTATCATTTGTGTTAGAACACAAGAGACCGGAGTATTTAAAAAAAGAAATCAGTAAGTTCCGTTCACCGTACACAATCGACGATAATGAAGTCCTTAGTGACTTGTGGAAAAATTTGATTGAATCTTTGGTGGAAGAGGCATTCAAATACGTTGAAGGTGAGAAGAAAAATAGAAAAGATATAGTTGCAGCGAAGACTTTAGAAAAGTTCCCGAAATATTTGACCGGTAAACTCGGACAAGTCAGATGTATATGTCACGGAGACTTTAGACTCAACAATATATTAATGAGAGAAAACGTAAGTTATAAACATCTTATTTTATAATATAAATGATTTGCTCTGAATTTCTTAATTCCCCTTTTCATATTTTACCCCCATAAAACGGCAATCAAAGAGAAATAATTTAAAAATAATTCCTAATCATTTCCCAAAGTAAGAATAGAACCCACAACCAGTCATATTAACAGTCAGACACTGTTCCACTGTACAATGATGGTTTCTTAATTTTTTAAATATTTTATATATCTTAAAAAATACGACTACAATATATACACTAAAAATATAATCTTATATTTTATAATATATTTTTTATTTATTTAAAAGCATTACGTAGTATAATAGTAAATATAGCTTGTCCTAATAATGACTTGTTTCGTTTTCTTATTCCAATTTCGTATAAATATTTTATAACAAGCAAACTCATACAGACACTGCCAGTTCCAATTTTTATTAAAAAAAATAAACATGCAAAGATAATGGTTATCAAATTAGTTCAGTTTAGCTAACGATGAAAATAATGCAAAATGTGTTATAACAAAGTTATTTTAAATACTATAGCATTTTCTTGCGTCCCGCTTAGCAAAGTGATCAGAGAGAGAAGACCTTTCCTTCTCCACTTTCCGCGCGATAGCAATGCACGTGTAATGGCGGAACTCAACGCCGCACTTTGTTTGTTTAGTTCTAGTTTACCAAAACAGATCGAATAAAAATAATTATTAAAATATGTTCTTTGTCTTCTATGTAATCATTTTTTTTCTTTCTCTTTCACTCGAGTCTAGTCGTTGAGCTGGAGCACAGAGTGTTCCTATAAACGCAACTGATTGTGGATTAAATTCCCACTCGGATATAGGATATATTTAATACTTCCATTTTCTTCGTTCTGGTGCCATGGTAAAGCGTGGCGTTAAGTTTCGAAACTTAACACACAATGCATCCAGTATTAGCAGGAAACTGGGAAACGAAGTGTCTTAATACTAGGTTCCTTCTGTATGCCCTGCTATATACGGAATACAGCGTGAAGCTAAAAAGCATTTCTTTAAGTGAAAATCGAACCTGAATCCAATCACGCTTACATAGAATATCTTACTGGCTGTCCCACTGCACCACGATAATATTATATCGTTTTTAATTAACAAATTTGCATTTACAGATTGACCAAGAAATTGAGACAGTGTTAATCGACTACCAACTATTGGGCTTCAATACACCAGTACTAGATATAATATACATGCTATATACCGGTACAGACAGGAAGTTCAGGCAAAATCACATGGAACATCTCAAAGAGCTATATTACAAAACATTAAGAGATCACGCCAAATTATTTGATTTTAACATAGAAAAGGTTTTCCCAAAAAGTCTTTTCGAAAAGGAATTCAAAGAATGCCTTGATTACGGTCTAATGGTCGCTGCCTATGTACTGCCTTTCGTTCTGACAGATGATCCAGATGTCATCAAAAATGAATCAGATAGTTTGAAAGAAGCAAAGATCAATAAAGTTTTTAATGCTAGAATCAATGAAATTGTTGATGAATATATTGAATGGGGAATGTTGTGATATATGTATGTTTTAGGTTAATTTGTTGTTAATTTAGTAAGTAATAATATGAATTTAAAGTAGTGAGTGAGCCACTACCACTCAGAAGGATGTGTATATTTAATTTATTGTTATTTCCACAATCTAGTAAGACAAAGGGCGGCGTTAAGCTCCACCACTTGACATAAATTCATCATTTTTAAGGTAAAATGGAGAAGAAAGTGTCGTCTACCTTAACATACATATATGTATAAGAAAACAAAACATTTTAAAACAAATGGAATATTATTTTTCTGTTATAACAAATAATAGATTGTTCAGAGAACAAATTAAAAAGCAATCTTGAAATATATTTCATGTTCAAAAGGCCGGTTAATGAAGGTTCTAGGCTTATTGTACTCATTTTAAAACAATATTTGTTTCATACCAGCATATTTTATGTAATGTATGTAATATAGTAGTAATTAGTAATATAGGCCTGTAGGGGCCAGTCGTGACGCAGTGGCACGAGCGTGTAACTGTAAACGGCTGGTTGTGTGTTCGATTCCCACTCGAGGAGTGGAAATATTTAATATTTCCATTTTCTTCGCTCTGGTATCGAGGCAAAACTCGGCGTTAAGTTCCGCCACTTAACACGCAATGCCTCCGAATTTGGCGGAAAGTGGAGAACGGAGTGTCTTAACACTAGGTTTCCTCTCCCTACCCTGCTGTGTGCGGGATACAACGAGAAGCTAAAAAAAATATTTTATTGTTTTAAAATATGTACTTCTAATATATGAATTATTATAAATAAATCATTTTTATTTACTATCCACACTTTTTACTCATATAACTTGCATAATTTTATGAAAGAGTCCAAAATTTTTCAAATTCATCTATACCCCATATGATTCCCCTTTGAAAATTTCAAACCTGTTATCATCGTTTGTGTTCAGGGACATACAAACTACCACAACATACCTACCTACATAAAGACCGCAACTTCTATAAAAAGACAAGAACAAAAAATATATAACATGTGTACGAAAGAGACGGATGATGCTAAAAATTTGTTAAACAAATATGAACCTAATTAACTTTTAAATTAAAGTTTATTTTCATTAATTTTCATACAAATTTTACTCACAATTACTTATTATTGCCCAATAAAAAATACCAAAACATTGTTCCGTCACCTGTCAGTTCTGCTACGTCTGTTGTACGATTCGCGTTATCATTTATCTCTTATCTATTTTTTAAGCATTCTGATAAGTCAAGTGTCATTGACGCTGCAACTATTACAGCGTTATTTATACTTCAAGTGTTTTATAACTAAATTTCTATATATTTTGCAAACATAACCTAAAATGGACCGTGATAATTACAAAAGTGGTGAAGTTACGTTAGCAGATGAATTTTCGGACAAAATACAAGGTTGTATAAAGAATATTATCAAAAAGTTAGGTTATGTTACACACAGTGTTGAAACTAAGAAAATATCGACCGGTGGAAACAATTTCTTGGGAGAGCTATACGAAATAAATGTTAGAGGCAAAATTAATGACGTTGAAGAAGAAACCAACATTTTCTTAAAGCACATAATTCATAATGATGACTTCAAAGTGTACTCTATACCCGAAGTTTACGCGAAAGAAGCGTTCATTTACACCGAACTTGGTAAGATCTTCCAAGAATTACAAGACGAAGCCAACATTCCTTCGGAAGGTAGATTCAGAATGGTCGAAAGTTATGACGAAACAAATTTAGAAGCCATAATACTTGCAAACTTAACTAAAGAGGGCTTCAAAACAATGTACAGGTTGGATGTCATGACGACAGAATTCGCTAAATTGTCTGTAGAACAACTTGCAAGATTCCATGGTCTATCCTTCGTCTTACAAAAGAAGAGACCGGAATATTTTGAAGAGAAAATCAAAGTTATTAAACAGTCTTTCGTGTATGATGATTATTGGAATGAATTAGTTCGAAATATGTGTGAAGTGTCAGTTTCTAAGTTAAATGATGAAATGAAGGAGAAAATAAATAAATTCTTTGATATATCTTTGGAGAAGTATCCCAAATATATGAACGGGACGGACATGCCGTTTAAGACGTTATGTCACGGAGATTATAAAATGAATAACATTCTGATGAAAGAAACAGTAAGTAGTTTGATTAGAGTATTTTTTTCAAAAATATAATTGTAACCAAGAAAAATCATATCCATAGGGTAGTAATGCTAAACATGTTTACATATATGCTATTGAAAATCAATAGCATTTTTTTTTTAGCTTTACACTGTATCCCGCATACAGCAGGGTAAGTAGAGAGAACCTAGTGTTAAGACACACCGTTTACCATTTTCCGCTAATTTTCGGGAACATTGCGTGTTAAGTGGTGGAACTTAATGCTGCGCCTTACCTCGACACCAGAAAGTAAAAAGATTAAATTATTCCACTTCTCGAGTGAGAATCGAACCCACAACCAGTCGTTTACAGTCACACACTTGTGCCACTGCGCCACGACTGGCTACCAATCTAAATTTTATAATACAAAAATTAAATCGATGCTTAGGTATATGTTAGAGACTACGTACTGGAAAAATCAAATTATTATCTATTTACCTTATAAAGAGCCTAAAAGAAGCCCATAGAAGCCTAAGTGGCTGAAACTAAACGCAAAAGTTGATCTTAAGTATTTTTTTCTAAAATTCGTCGCTTATTTTCTTTCCCACCTTAAATTTCAATGAACTGACATTAACGAGCTAAGTTTCGACGCCTTGTTGCCGAGTCGGTAAATTTAGCCTAGTTTACCGCAAAATTTGTTATAGATATTTATATACTATAGCTGTTATAGTTATATACTATAGATATTATAGTTTACATAATTTAATGCGGTTTTTTTACTTGCTTAAGTATATTATATCATATTATAGAGATTTGATTTGTATCCATCCATTTTTCCTTACATTTTCTTTGTTACCATTCTCATTTTTTATTAATATATAATGGAAATGTCGCATTAATATAAACGCGTGTGGCCAGTCGTGGCGCAGTGGCACAAGCGTGTGACTGTAAACGACTGGTTGTGGGTTCGATTCCCACTCGAGGTGTGATAATGGTGTGGTGTGGAGATGTGAAATATTTAATAGTTCCATTTTCTTCACTTTGGTGTCGAGGTAAACGCGGCGTTAAGTTCCGCCACTTAACACGCAATGCCTACCAATTCGGCGGAAAGTGGGGAACGGAGTATATAAAAAAAAACTGGTTCTGGGTTTGATTCCCACTCGGAATGATTATATTAAAGGTTCATTTCCCTACTCTGGTAGGATAAGATACCACGTTAAGTTCCGCCACTTAACTAGCTAACTAATTAACTAGCAATGCCAAGGAAGAAGCTTTAGTTATAACAATGACTTTTATCGTGGTGCAGCTTTTGACCGTTAAAATTTAAATTTAAATTTCTGTTACTTAAAGATTATTACAACAAGCAATCGTTTGACAAAAGAAAATGCTGCTTATAATAAATAAATAAATAAATAAATCTTTATTTCAGACCCTTATATCCATATAAAAAAAATTCAATCAATACAATTAATAAAAAAAATATAGAATAATAATTAAAATATAAAAATAAAAATATTTTAAAATTTCTAAAGTATATTTACATACTAAAACCCTTTTTAGAAAACGTATAAAAAAGTTTTACATACTTATAACATTTTGAAAGTGTTATTCCCACACTTGGGAAATTGAAAAAGACGGTTAGAGAACGTATAAAAACTTTAAACCGTCTGGGACGGTTTCTAAGTGGCGCGGGTTCGAATCCCGCTGCGTTCAAAACTTTTATACGTTTTCTAAATGTCGTTTTCATTATTTTATATATTCTGAGTGCGCGAATGGCACTTACAAAATGTAAAATAAAAATAAAATTAGCGTCGTGATCCAGCAATGACTCCTTGTAAACATTTTGATAGGTTATATAGTGGAATATAGTCATATGTATTTAAAATTTATTTTTTAGCTTCACGCTGTATCCTGCACAAAGCAGGGTAGGGGGAGAGGAGCTAGTGTTAGGACACCCCGTTCCCTACAATTTTTCATTTCCCCTCTATTAAAACAAATCACGGGTTTGAGTCATGTCTATTAACTCGCAAAATCTCGAATTCAGGTGGAAAGTGGAGTGTCTTGACACTAAGCTCTCAGAGAAGTTTTATTATTATTTTCTCATTTTCTTAACACACATCGCGGCAGGCAGAGGGAACCTAGTGTTAAGACACACCGTTCCCCACTTTCGTTGTGTGTTAAGTGGCGGAACTTGACGCCGCGCTTTGCCTCGGCACGAGAACGAAGGAAATGGAAATATTAAATATCTTCACTACTCGAGTGGGAATCAAATCCACACCCAGTCGCTTTACAATGACACTTTATGCCTCTGCGCTACGACTGGCCCTAGTTTTTTTCGTTATAGTAGAACAAAATGCGGCTCTAATTTCCAGTAAATACTTAATGATCTGATTTCAGATGAAAAGTGGAGAACGGAGTGTCTTGACACTTTCTGTATATCTATACTTATCGTGTTATACGCTAAAAATACATAAATACCCTAAGTAGGTACTCAAGTGGGAATCAAACTAGCACCTATAACGTTAGCACTTCCACAAATACTACAATGGCATTAATATGGCATATTATAATTTATAACTATCTGAATATATTTTCATAAGGTACTAATTGCGCAGCCATAACTCCTAATAAAGCGAATTTGCTATATTAGTTATTGATTGCGGAGTTAATTAGTTACGTTTAGTGAATAACTCAGTACATTCTATAGAATAATTAAAGGTTAGTTTTAGATTGATGTGTATTATATTTAAATAAATGTAGGCAGGCAAGACACTCTGTTCTGCTTTTCATATGAAATCGAAATATTGCGAGTCAATTGGCGGAACTCAACGCCGAGCTTTGCCTCGACACCAGAGTAATAAAAATGTCTACTCTCTGAGTGGGAATCGAAGCCTCAACCAGTCACTTTACAGTCACATTTTGTGCCACTGTGCCACGACTGACCCCCAAATATATAATAAGCGTATAAGAATTTCCACATATGACTTAGTAGTCAAAGCGCATGTTTCGAAGAGGAGCGGATACGAACCCGCTGCCTACAAATTTTTACATCTTTTCCAAGAATATTTTCCATAACTATTTTTTTTTTAAGTTTTTTTTTTAGCTTCACGCTGTTTCCCGCACACAGCAGGGTAGGCAGAGGGAACCTAGTGTTAAGGACACTCCGTTCCCCACTTTCCGCCGAGTTTGGAGGCATTGCGTGTTAAGTGGCGGAACTTAACGCCGCTCTTTACCTCTGATACCAGAGCGAAGGAAATGTATTAATATTTCATTAAACATTTCCACTCCTCTAGTGGGAATCGTACCCACAACCAGTCGTTTACAGTCACACGTTCGTGCCACTGCGCCACGACTGGCCCCTAAGTTAAAAGTAAAATGTTTTATAAAACTTTACTTTTCTGAATTAAGTTGAACAAAAAGCAGTATTGATTTTTATCAATCCACAAGCAGGGTCACTGAAACAGTGTCACTTTGACACTAGATGTACCTCTACCTGTACAGAATATTATTAATTTATAGACTGTTATATATATGAACTTTTCATTTAGGTTTCAGTTTTAACGAAATGGACGGTCTTAATTAAAAAAAGTAATTTATTTGCCTCAAATTTATTTGAAACGTGGCCTTAATTGAAAATATAATTGGTTTTCTAAAAGATTTTCGATGCATTATAACTTGAATTTTGTGTCACAGTTTATTTAAGGATTTATGTAAGGAACTGCCGTCGTGACACAGTGATAGAGTTAGGCTGTAAACGAGGTGGTTGGAGGTTCGATTGCCACTTAGGAAATTATTAAATTTAAATTCCTTTCATTTTTTCGCTCTAGTACGTAAACACGACGTTTTCTACTGCCAAAACAGGCAACGTCTCGTATATTTTGGATGGAAAATGGGGAACGCAGTATCTTGACACAAACTTCTTTCTGATTTCCCTACTATTCAAAATTTAGATAACATAATTTCGTACTTAACTCCACTTGCACTAGTACTGAAGATAAAGCATGGCATCGAGACACTCACAACGTAGTGTCTCGATTTTAAGCGGAAAATGGAGAACTGAGAGTCTTGCCTCTAAATTAATCTTGACTTTACTAACTATGCAGAAAAAAGCGATTTTTTTTTAAATATAATAATTTTACTTTTCTTTCAGGACGGAGTAGTCACAGAAGCAATACCTATAGATTACCAACAAATCTACTACGGATGTCCAATCATCGATCTCATATACTTTTTGTATGCGGCCAGCGATCGAGACTTCAGGAAACAACACTTGTTCCACCTAAAGGACCTTTACTATGAAAGTTTATTAAAATTTTTAAACTTTTTCAACATAGATGTTAACGAACTTTGTACTAAAGATGATTTTGATATGTGTTTTAAGAACAGTTTAGATTATGCTCTTATGTATACGTTATATATGTTGCCCATGTTCTTTGTGTCTGAAGAAGTACCTGATTTAAGTAAGGATGAGCTTTTGGACATGACCATTAAAGTTGATGACAGCTTCTATGATAGGATGCAAGGAATCATCGATGATTTCGTTGAATTGGGGGTTGTATGATATATAAAGTAGAAATTTAGTTTTTTGATAATAGTATTATTACAAATTTTCGACTTCAGTTCTTTTTTATATTTTTTTCTAAATTTCCTTTAAATCGTTTTTGATTTTGACTAATTGCAAACGTAATTGCTTTTGGGTGCAATGCCCACTCGGACGAATAATCTAATTCCAAGCTTTATTCTTAATTCCCATTGAACACGCAAGTGAAACTGCGTGTTACAGCTTGTATTAAAAAAATGGTAATAACGTGTAATTCGTGCTAACGATGATAGAGAACAAGAGCTCGCTTATTTCTGTTGCATTTATTATATTTTTCAAGAGTATTGTTCATCTCAAATGATTTAAACTTAAGAGACTGGTACAGTATTAAATTATTTTCTTCCTCTACATTATGTTTTATTTTAATACCCAAAAAATGAGAATTATTATCGAGTTCTTATCTTAACTTATGTAAACTAAAGGCTTTATTGACGAGTAAAATATGCTTTGCCTTAGCATCGTATCTTATATCTATAATATAAAAATGTATCGATGTATCTTAAAGAGATTCGCAAAGTTATTATAATTTTGACTACAAATTTCAATGTAAGGTAGCCATAAAAGTAGTAGATATATAATAGTCGTAGAGTCCACGCAAAGGAAGTTGCCGCACCCGCTCGTTTTATATAAAAGTGTACGTCAAACGCAATTTCATGTATTTCCAATGCATTATTATGAAAAGTCAGAAACGTCAGTCTTTAAACTTTCTTTAAAACTTGTAAAACAGGTTTGAAAGTTTTTCCTTCACCAACAGATATATGAATTTGGCATTTTAAAGTAGCTTTATACTCGTATAGCAAGAAATTATAGAGAATGCAGTTCTTCCAAAAATGAATACCTTTCACGAAAACGTTTCAAACCGTTTAACATTAAAATCCACTTTGCCGAAAGTCTGTAATTTTACGACCGATTTAAAAAGATAAATCCAAAAATAGATGCTAAAAGAGCAATTTTTATACAACTTCTGCGCTCAGTGATAATGAAGAGGTGAAAATTAAGACAGTATCGACGATACTGGAGGAACGTCACGTAAAAAGCATGAGGATGTGTATAAGGAGGAGGAGGATGGCGTGTATATAGAGATTGATAAGAGTAGACGAGGCGAAAGAAGTATGCAGGGACCGTAGCGTTTGGCGCTCCGTTCTCTCTGACTACCCCGCAAGGGATACAGCGTGAAGCTGTAAAAAAAATAATAATAAAGAATTAAGAGGTCTTACCTCTTATTTATCAGAAAAGAATAGAAAAACAGAACACCCAGGATCTACTTTCAATGGATCTTAGAACATACATTTTAATAATAATATCTACTCGTAACTATGTTGAATTAAACTGGACCATATTTTATTTGGGACTTCCTCCGTTATTTCAACTCATGAATTGTTACCATGATCACTGGTTGCCTAAGATAGGCGTCCTTTGAGGAATCATATCTCATCTGGCTGAGCTGATCGTTCATTGAGCTTATAAGTAGCTCTGTTCTTCCTCTCTTCCCTCTCAGTCTACATCTCCTATCCCCAGTAGGATACATCTAGTGACGGACCTATAGGCTCATCACAGATTTTTATAGTTGGAAAGGACTGTTAAGGTTAGAGGGCTCAGCCCTGAAACCGTTTTTCTTTCTATCCCATTGTATAAGAAGGAAGGCACCTGATTTTTTCTTCAAATTTACCTTCAAGTGCGAACAGAACCTGGTACTGCAGTATGCAGACATAATAATTATATAAGTACTCTATAATGATTTTAAAAAAAAAAACTTTCGCAGCAACGTTAATGACTAAATGTTATTTTTTTTCTATTAATATGTAGTTCTAAATTGCATCGCAAATGCATAGATGCAATTTCCACATACATTAATAACTAATTTCCACTAATATCAGAAGTTCCCAGTACGAATGTTTTCTTAGAACATATAATAGGCTCTCGTGCCTGAACACTATAAAGCGATGCATGCAAAGCGGTCATTTGAATCCAACCCTTAGCCGAGTTGCACTAATTCAAACTGAATTTAATGACTTTTCATGTTTTGAACTTGTAATGCAAACGCGATGGTTGCGGATACAAATTTTTGTCTGACTTTTAAAAAAATGCAGTTTTTTGCGTGATAAATGGAAATTAGGAAGTATTTTTAAATTTAGGTCTCTTTTACTGCTTGATGTGAGGCGGAAATAAAATTTCCTTACCAGAATGAGAAAAACACATTATTTCATGATGTAATTTGCTTTAAATTGTATTAAATAGGAATCGAACCTGAAACCACCGTTTATAATTTAATTATTCACTTTTCAACTGTGGTATGATAGAAATCAGAATTAATTAAAGTATTATTTAAGTCAAAATTATATTAAAAAGATATACGTTTCCTAATGTTACTTAATGTTCTTGTTATTCATACATAAAAAGGACGAAAAGAACGAAGATTAATAACATATATAAGCGTATAAGAATTTCTACATGGCTATCTACAACTTCAACAGGCTTAGTAAACAGCGCTAGATCACCGCTTAAACGATTTCCAAAAGTCGCGGCTTCGAGTCCCGCTGTATTCAATTTCTAAAATTTTATTTTTTTCAGCTTCACGCTGTATCCCGCATACAGCAGGGTAGGCAGAGGGAACTTAGTATTAAGACACTTTTCTAAAAATAATCTAAAATATTCATTTCCCCAAACAAAACCATACACAAAACTTAGTCTACACATAGTATAAGCTGTCAAGTTAACAACACACACAACATTAGCGACAACACGGTTATATCGATTCACTTACAATTCATGGGCTCACCAAAGTGACTAACTTAAATGAGCTCGCGTTGAATATGCACAAGATTTTGGACTTTTTTATCGTGAGTAAATGCTTTAATTAAAATGTCATTGAAGTCAAAATTATAATTAAAAGATATTTTTTAAATATTTCTAATGTGTTATTCACACATAATTAAAACTATAAAATAACAAGTATTAACAATAAAAATAAGCTTATAAGATTCCTACGCAGTTGCATAGAACGTATGGTTTAATGATTGAAACGGTTGGAATATACTAAGAGGAGCTGGGTTCGATGCCTGCACATACAAATTGTTATATCATTTCAAAAAATTATCTTAATAAAAAATATGAAAAAGACATTTAGAAAACGTATAAAAATTTTGAACGCAGCGGTATTCGAACCCGCGCCTCCTGAATACCGTCCAGGCGCTCTCACCGCTGAGCCATGCGTTCTACTAGCCGCTGCGTCGAAATCCTTATTTTCTGAAGCAAAACCATACACAAAACTTAGTCTACACATAGTATAAGGTGTCAAGTTAACAACACACACAACATTAGCGACAACACGGTTATATCGATTCACTTACAATTCATGGACTCACCAAAGTGTCTAACTTAAATGAGCTCGCGTTGAATATGCACAAGATTTTTTACTTTTTTATCGTGAGGAAATGCTTTAATTAAAATGTCATTGAAGTCAAAATTATAATTGAAAGATATATTTTTAATATTTCTAAGCTTTTATTCACACATAATTAGTAATATAAAATAACCATTATTAACAATAAAAATAAGCTTATAACATTCCCTACGTATGGCTTGGTGATGGTGACCAGAACAGTTGGATCATGCCAAGAGGAGCTGGGTTCGATGCCTCCACATGCAAATAGTTATATCATTTCAAAAAATTATCTTAAAAAAAATATCAAAATGTCATTTAGAAAACGTATAAAAATTTTGAACGCAGCGGTATTCGAACCCGCGCCTCCTGAATACCGTCCAGGCGCTCTCACCACTGAGCCATGCGTTCTACTATCCGCTGCGTCGAAATCCTTATTTTCTTAAGCAAAACCGTACTTAAAACTTAGTCTACACATAGTATAAGCTGTCAAGTTAACAACACACACAACATTAGCGACAACACGGTTATATCGATTCACTTACAATTCATGGACTCACCAAAGTGTCTAACTTAAATGAGCTCGCGTTGAATATGCACAAGATGAGCCAACTGTTAACAAGGGACGCAACTTAAACTGTTTTACCATTCATAAATGTAAAATAGAAAAACTTATTCTTTGTATCTGCGAGTAGCAAAAGAGCATAATGTATACTGTAGGGTATAAATTGTGTGTGAAATGATAGTTTTGTATGTGTATTTTATTAATAAACTTGTATTCTGTGTGTATTTTGTATGTGTAATGTGTAAGTGTAATGTGTATGTGTATTTTTATGTACAATCGCCTGAAATCGAGACATTGCGTGTTGAAAAACGGAACTCAACGCTGTGCTTTTTTAAGGTACCAAAGGAGAGAAAGACAATGTTTTAAATATAATCTTTCACTGTAGTGAAAATCGAACCCACAACTAGCCGCGTTTACAGGTAGACACTGACACGCGGCGCCTCTTAAGACAACCTCTTATATTTAACTTATTATTAGCATGAATCCATTTTATTAATTTACTATCATAATGAATATGAGCTTCTTACATTCCGTTTCAATTAAACTTTATTTATGCTACGTATTCTGCTGTACGTCTAGTATGTTTACAAAGAGGTCATAATTTTTCCTTTATATCTATCGCTTGACGTTAAATTGCTCAAATGTTTAAGTTTATGTATACTGTATATTAATTTTTAATTTATTACAAAGGAAATCATTTAGTAATCTTTTATAGACTTTTTTGCGATTTTTACATTTTATTGGTACTATCACGAAAGTGTTCAAAACGGCAGGTTTCCTAAAATATATTTTCAGAAATCAAAAACACACATGCTTATTTCAGTTAAAATAGTTTTATTTCAAAATATCTGCTAAATTTTGACAGAAACGCTACTTAATCTATATGATAATAGCCAATCTTTGGCATAATGGTTGTTATAATGTACTATAATCTATTCATGGGCAATTCCGATCAATCCACAACTCTGTTGAAATTGGTTAATCGACATGTAAATGAAAGAAAAGCAAAGGATTTCAAAAATCCAACAAAAATATATCGGCTCTGAAATCAAAAATATACCAAATGTACAATTTTACACCAGTCAATTTTTTTTTCATATTTTTTAATTTTTTTGTTAGCTTCACGCTGTATTCCGCACACAGCAGGGTAGGCAAAGGGAACCTAGGGTTAAGACCCTCCGTTCTCCACTTTCTGCCGAATTCAGAGGCATTGCGTTAAATGACAGAACTTACCTCTGATACCAGAGCGAAGCAAATGGAAACATTAAATATTTCTACTTCTCGAGTGGGAATCGGACCCACAACCAGTCGTTTATAGTCACACGTTCGTGCCAACGCGCCATGACTGGCCCCAACAACAACTTTTTAATTATTGGTAAAAAATAATAACTTAATATTTACTGTACCTAGAAGCGTCATTTTTGGAGAGGTAAGATTATGTTAAGTTTAGATATTATTTGATTAACAAGGACATTGCCGGAATAGCTTGTAAGGAATTTCTGAATACAGCGAATACGTTTTTCAACGTCGACATTTTTTTCATTAATGGCGTCGTAGTACAATTGTGATGTGCCTTATTGAACTTTATTTCTTTTTTTTTCAGCTTCACACTGTATATCGCACACAGAAGGGTAAGCATAGGGAACCTAGTGTTAAGACAATCCGTTCCCCACTCACCGCCGAATTCGTAGGCATTGCGTGTTAACTGGCGGAACTTAACACCGCGCTTTGCCTCTGATTCCAGAGCGAAGGAAATGGAAATATTAAATATACTCAAGGCACAGACAGTCCATTTTTCGCTTCACACTCCAATTCCAGACATTGAGTGTTCAGAGGCGACTTCAACGCCGTGTATTGTCTATAACAACGGGAAAATAAGAATTATACAAATATGACCTTTCTTCTATGGTTATATTTAATGAGTGTTCAGAGGCGACTTCAACTCCGTGTATTGTCTTATAATAACGGGAAAATAAGAATCATTCAAATATAACCTTTTTTCTATGTTTATTTTTTTAATTTCATTTCTTGACTCTAGTAAAAATAACAAGCGTAATGTCTCGATTTCATGCACAAAGTGGAGAACGGAGCTTCTTGACACTAAGTCCTCGCTGACTCCTCCGCTATGCAGTAATAAAGCTTTAAACTCCTGAATCATTGTTTTAGTGAAGATCGAACCCATAATCAGAGGCAGACTGCTGTCATTGTGCCACGGTGGCCTCAATATTTAATATAAATTTAACATGTTTTCGTTTTCCGAATTAAACAAGAATAAGAACAGGGTTGAGTTCCGCTAACAGTGTTATATATATGGAGAATAAAAATAATAACAAGATGTAAGGAAAGGAAATTAAATTTACTTTTTAAATATACAAATTCAAAATTTCTACAAATATTTTTAAAAAAATAATATACAAATCTAAAGTTTCTACAAATATTTTTAAAAAAACATATAAGAAATTGAACGTAATCGGAATCAAACCCGTTACTCTTGGAATGAAAAATATAGGATCAAGATATCAATATCGTAGATTACTACTTAACAATTGAAAATAGAAATAACTTTTAACTAAAATTTTGGTTTTTTCTTTCCAGCACTCGAAATCTTTTCTAATAAACATTTTAAAAGTCTATCTCTTGCAGTGGACGTCGCCTTAACTAAATAGGTTCACGTTCCAAGCTTTGACAAAAACGTCGGAGCAACTTAATTGCTACAGATTGTAGGAACTCTGCTGAGATAATTACTTCAAAAAGTCACTTTTTAATAGTTTATAGTTACTACTATAGTAGTAGCTTTATACATTTTAGTGTATATCTATAGGGAATATATATGAAATGAAGGATTTTTGCCTTTGAATTGACTAAAAACTCTCTAGGGGGCTCTGAAACTTCATTGGTCAATTTTTTTTCCATAAATAATTCTGACAATCGCAAGATATCTGAGATAAATCCATATTTATATTGTAAATGCGAATGTCTGTGTATTTATCTGTCACGCTTTCACGGCTAATCTACTGGTCCGATTTGGATAAAATTTAGAATGAAAGTAGTAAAAATAACTGGGTCTAACATAGGCTATTTAGTTTTTCAAAAATCAGCCCCTAAACGGTTGAAATAGGGGTTAAAAATCTACACCGCTTGATCGATATGAAAAATCTACACCGCTTGACCGATATGAAAAATCTACACCGGGTGACCGATTTAATGAATTTTGGCAAAAATAAAGTTGATAATCCTAAGTTAAACATAGGCTATTTTATTTTTCAAAAATCGACCACCGAGTGCTGCAATATACCGAAACAGCCACGTAGATCACGCGACGAAGCCGCGAGCGGGCCACTAGTAAAATATAATACAAAAAAAACACGAGGCGCAGAGGTGGAATATTTTTATAAAAAATAGAAAGAAATTCTCATTTTTTTGTTTATTTCATTTGATTCAATTCAACTTTCATTTTTATAAAAAAGGATTTTATAGGAATTAATCCTTTCAATAAAAATCACGTACAACGTGTAATATAGGCTTAAATATCGGTTTCACTCTTCGTTACATTATAGAAATAAATGTAACTTAATATATATGACATAAAAGTGAATAATAAACAAGGACAGTTCAGTTACACAAATGATTTATCCATACTAATATTATAAACATGAAAGTCTATATGTCTATCTGTTACGCTTTCTTTCTTCTCGTATTGAAATGAAAATCAGAAGACCATATTTTGATATGATCTTCTGATTTTCGTAAGTATTCGCAAGGCTTCGTAAGCAACCCCTAAATGGTTCAAATAAGGGATGAAAATGTTTATGACAAATCTAAACTGCCTCACCGGTTTCGGTGTCTTTTTTTCAGGAGGATAGTAGATGATGCAAGGTCAAACAAACCTATGTTTTCAAAAGTCAACCTCTAAAGGGCTGAAATAGGGGATGAAAATTTGTGTGAACAATATAAAGTAATATTTTGTTTTCGCGATTACTACACATTTTGAAATGAAACTATTTTTAGCCGGATTAATACCAGGTAGACAGGTCTACCTGTGACCACGGACTACTCTAAAGTGTTCAAACGTCGGGTTTCTAAAAATGTATTTTCGAACGCGATTAATCCGGTTAAAAATAGTTTCACTTCAAAATACAAACTGCTTTACTTATGCAATAAGGATTGCGGGCCATCGAAAATACTAAACGGCTATCGCTCTTTACATAACGCGGGCGACGCCGCGAGCGAGTCGCTAGTTTTTAAACAAGCCTGACTATGTGTGAATGGCAGGTACTTGCAACATCAGTGCCCGAGACCTGGGCTAGTGGCGGGTAAGGAGCACCGTCAGGTTTTTAGTGGGTAAACGGAGGAACGAACCGGAGTCCCACATAACCGCGTCCGGATCCCCACCCCGGGCGGGTATCCGTAACGGATTTTCCTGACGATAAAAAAAAAAAAAAAGGTACTTGCAACATAATACATTTTCATTGAAACACCGTGATAACACAGTTTGTATGTATCACACTCATATCTATATTCATTAAAATAATTCACGAACAAATTTACTTTTTTTCTTTTCTTTTTAGCTTCACGCTGTATCCCTTGCGGAGTAAACAGAGAGAACGGAGCGCCAAACGCTACGGTCCCTGCATGCTTCTTTCGCCTCGTCCACTGTCATCAACCTCTTCATACACGCCCTCCTCGTGGAAGAGGAACAAACAAATTTACTTAATTTAGAATTTTGTATATCATTGTTAAAAAATATTTATAAATAAAAATAATATTTTAAATAAAAAATTAAATCGGATCAATATGCAGATTATATTTAAAGAAGAGGAATTACAATAAATTTATTTAAATGAATATAATATTTGTAAAAAATAATTGAAATTGGATTTAAATGTAATTTTAATTAATTTAATAAAATTATTCGTCATTTTCATTTTAAAATGGAATCTAGTTTTGAATTCGATTTCTACTCAGGGGTAGAGCAGGTACCTATTTATATTTATAAAAGAATACATACTCGTAAGCTAAGCCAAACTATGCCAAGCCAAGCCTAGCGAGCCTTTATGGATTTTTATTATTCATAGTAATAATGACTTTGATTTACATAAATAGAAATATTAATACTGTCCGTTGATTATTATAAATTATAAAAACTCGAACATGGAACTGTCAGTGAATGACAGAATGGTTGTTTTGTTTGAAGCGGAGCCGAGATTATAAATAGAGGTGACAATGATTTTTAACGGAATTCTTGTTACAATCTTGAAGTGAAAACGAATTTACTACATAATGACTGCTATCTCCTTAATAATTGAATTCGAATCCGCAACCACTATGCCACCTAACACCCACACCACCGTACAAAGACGTGATATGAATAATAGTTCCCATTCACCATTGAGGTTTCAAATCAAAATGTCAATCTTACTTAATCGTGTCGAGCTGTTTATCGCACAATCGCTGCGCTGGCTTAACTAGGATTTATTTGAACGCGATCAAAGCCTTGCTTTAAGCTGGAATTGAAAATTCGAATTGCCAATGCCTTTCATTTTACGCTGATGCCCGGCCGATAGTTAAGTTTTAATACTGGTGCTTAATTAAATACCAACATTGGTTGTTATGTGACATTATAAATATAGGAAAAGGCCATATAGGTGCAGTGGGAGACTGTAAATGTGATGATTGTGGGTTCAATTTCCACTCGAGGGAATAATTTGTACCTTGAAATAAACTGACCTAACTCAAGATTTCTGTAATTTCTGATTTTGCTCGTAATCGACCATAAAACGGCTTTTATTCTAAGATTATATATTTTTTTATTTTTTAGCTTCACGCTGTATCCCGCACACAGCAGGGTAGGCAGAGGGAATCTAGTGTTAAGACACTCCGTTCCCCACTTTCCGCCGAATTCGGAGGCTTGCGTGTTAAGTGGCGGAACTTAACGCCGCGCTTTACCTCGACACCAGAGCGAAGAAAATGGAAATATAATTTCCACCCCTCGAGTGGGAATCGAACCCACAACCAGTCGTTTACAGTCACACGCTTGTGCCACTGGGCCACGACTGGCCACTAGATTATATTGTAGATTATATTGTAATTGTCTATAAAATACATTTTTGAAATAGGACACTTATTATATAAATTATTTTCATTTACCTGCTCTGGTGCGAAAAAGCGTGGCATTGAGTTCCACCATTTTACCCACAGTGTCTCGCATACGAGCGTAAAGTGGATAACGGAGTCTCTTGACACTAAGTCCTCTATTTTTCGCACAGTAAAGTATTTGGAAAGAACCTGGCTTTATTTTTCACTATTCTCCGCTTACCTTTCGAATACGACACATTACGTATTAAGTGGCGGAACTCAACGCCACGCTTTTACCTTTCAAAGGAGAAAGGAAAATTAAAAATTTCTAAAAAGAGCAAATGTTATCAATTAGCATCGTTCTAATCGTTTAACGAGAAACGTTCCAACCCCCTTGTTGAAGCTGAAGCACTCATTTATTAGGTCAATTAATATAAAATCTTACTGATAACGGAATTAAAGAAATCGAGATCTTGTTAATTTAATTTTACGTTTTTATAATTTGATAGCATTATTCTTTTTTGTTAGATTCTTTTATTGAATAAGACTGGATTTTTATTATTATTATTGTCTTCAAGTATATATAAGAAAACGTATAAACATTTGAACGCGGCGGGATTCGAACCCGCGCCTCCTGAATACCGTTCAGGCGCTCTCACCACTCAGCCATGCGTTCTACTATCCGCTGCGTCGAAATTCTTATACGCTTTACGTACAACGTTTCGATTTCAAATGGGAATTGGAATAAGTGTCTTAAATCTAGATTTTCACTGACTGCATCACTATACGAGGAAAAGAGTAGTTTAATTGTTTTTAGCTTTAGCTAACGAAATTGCGGGTTACCACATTTTAAATATACATATCCATACTTATATTCTAAATGCGAAAGTCTGTGTGTTTGTCTGACACGCTTTCACGGCTAATTTACCAGTCCGATTTGGATGAAATTTAGAATGAAAGTAGTAAAAGTGACTGGGTCTAACATAGACTACTTATTTTTTTCAAAAATCAACCTATAAAGGGTTGAAATAGGGGATGAAAGTTTATATGAAAAATCTAAACCGCTTGACCAGTTGTAATGATCTTTTGCATAAATTTAGTTTATATCCTAAGCTTAAACATAAGCTACTTTATTTTTTAAAAATGCGCCCCCTAGGGTTGCAATATAATAAAATAGTTCACGCGGCGAAGCTGCGAGCGGGTCGCTAGTATTATTATATGTTTATTATACGTTTGTAGCGCCAATATTTTATAAAATATTCGCTCAAAAACCATGGTTATCTTATTAATGGTGTTTCGGTAATTAAAACCGTCTTATGTAGAGTGGGGAGTGCAGTCATGGCGCTAACGGCCAATTACAAGCCCTGTTATGCTTAATGTTGTTTCGCCTTTAACAACGTTTTTATGGTATGGAAAGACTTTTAATATTTACTAATTTTTATCTGTTTTTATTTATCACATTTAAATGTTTTGATGTATAAAAGGGAGAGAGAGGCCAGTGTCTTGATATTCCTTTCTCCAGGTTTTAAGCCGAATTTGATAGCAACGTTAAGTAAGTCTGGCAGTACTCGCGATGGTTGTAGGTTCTGTAGGTTCAATTTTATTGGAGGTAATAGTTTATTGTTTATAAGTTTTTCTTTTGTATGTTCTAGTGAGATAAAACGAGGTATTGTGTTTAGCCATTCAGTACGCATATTGGCAAAAAGCAAAAAGGGGAGAACAAAGTATCTCAATGTTCATTCATTTTAAAGTGTCATTTACACAGTTAGGATGTAAAAATTCACATTTTCAGAAAACCTTTAAAAATTAGAAAGTAGTGGTTCTCATAATGTTTATCTTGGAAACCTTGCGCGCGCTTTACCATTAAACCATGCGTTCTACATCCGGCTACGTTAAAATTCCTATTTGCTTATTGCAATTAAACTTTTTTATTAGCACAGAGATACTTATGACAAATTAAGCTACTGTAATGACAGCTCCCCTCGCAATATGCCTAGCCGCAATGCTATATACTCGTATTGTAAGAATGAAAGTCTTAAACTTCTTGACTGATTTCGATGAATTTTGTCAGGAAAATAGTTGATGAGGCAGCAGGGGATGAAAGAAGTAGTTCACCCAGTATTCAATACAGTTTCTGCAGAAAAATAAATAAATTAAATTATATTAATTATTTACAAAACCAAATTATATTAATTATTTCCAAGTAAAGCTATTTTTTTAATATCAATAAGTATATTATGACCGGACACTGAATACCATCTACATAATCAACTTTTTGTTGTTAGCATCTCTGTAGAGAGATTTTTACAAATTTCTGCTACCCAAAGATTATTCTACGGACAATCATTTGGCAAGAGAGAATGCTATTTATTAAATACTTTTAAAGATAAATTTAAATATAGAATTTTGACGCAGGTGGTAGTAGAACGCATGGCTCAGTAGTGAGAGCGCCTAAACAGTATTCAGGAGGCGCGGGTTCGAATACCGCTGCGTTCAAATTTCTATACATTTTCTTTAAATGTCTAATCCCAAAGAAGCGGAAATAGAGGATGAAAGTCGTATTTCACGTGGCGAAGCCGCGAGCGGGTCGCTAGTATTAAATATTTCCACTCCTCGAGTGGGAATCGAACCCACAACCAGTCACGTTTACAGTCACACTTCCACAAGCCAAAACTGGCTTACCATATTAGAATTTTGTCAATTTATTAAATGATTCTTCGACAAGTTGTACAAACTCATTTGAGTTGTAACATTTACTTCTGTAATTAAATGTTATTCTCTTTGGTCTTAATTAAGTAAATAAATGTAATTAGCGAGGATTATTTTGCGAAAAGAAAAGTTGTTGAGTTCCATTTTTCTTGTTTCCATAGACTTGGGAAAGGGAATGAAAATCAGTTATTGCTTTACCTGTAATAGAAATATAGTGAACTTATATTTCTTTTTGTAAGTAAAAAAAATAGGTATATATTTTTTTTAGCTTCACGCTGTATCCCTTGCAGGGTAGTCAGAGAACGGAGCGCCAAACGCTCAGTCCCTACATACTTTCGCCTCGTCCACTGTCATCAACCTCTTCATACACGCCCTCCGGGGGGTCCTCATGCTTTTTACGTGACCTTCCTCCAGTATCGTCGATACTGTGTTTTCGAAGGTCAATCGAGGTCTCCCCCTGCCTCTCTCTCCACTCACCTTTGCTTCATAAATCTTTCTTACCATTCTTCTGATAATAAGAATGGTAAGAATAGGTATTAATAATTTATAATAACTTTTTTCAAGCTACATAATTTTTCCGTAAACTAAGATAAGGGAGAAATGGAACAAAACACTCTGTTCTCCACTTTCCGCTTGATTTGTGAGGGAAGTTGTGAAAGTCTGTTTCTGTAACTATTTCCGAACATAAATTAAATCCAATTTTAAGATCAATTTTGTTTTTTTAACATTTAGTATTTAAAAATTGGCTATAAATTGAAAATTGAGTTCCTTAGAGAAGTACTAAAAAAATTTTTGGCATCTCATAGGTTTACCGCCCTGAGGAGTGCCTGGGATTTGCCACCCAAGTTACCACTAAGGCTTGAGGACCGCTTTAAAATGTGCATTAACTCTCATATCAACTATCGAGATTCTCTTTCTAATTAACATGTGCCTCCACTATGTAAGAATCTCTCTCTACCTAACAAAATTTAAAACCAATCTACTAATTCTGTCTTGAAAATACTTGCTAGAAATAAAGTCATTATAATCTTAGACAAGGAGAAATTATAATACATTATAGACATCTGTCTATAATATACAATTGTAATTGTAAAGTGTATCAATAATATACAATTGGAGCCAGTCGTGGCGCAGAGGCACAAGGTGTGTCTGTAAAGCGACTTTTTGTGGGTTTGATTCCCACTCGAGGAGTGGAAATATTAAATATTTCCATTTTCTTCGCTAGGGTGTCGAAGCAAACGCGGCGTTAACTTCCGCCACTTAACACGCAATACCTCCGAATTTGGCGGAAAGTGGGGAACGGAGTGTCTTAACACTAGGTTCCCTCTACCCACCCTGCTATGTGCGGGATACAGCGTGAAGGTAAAAAAATACAACACATACTAGTAGTAAACATAAACTTATAACATACAAGAATAAGAATTCCCATCACAAATGCTACTGAGAAAACAATACGAAAGATACCAAATATTTTTCCAGGAAAACGCAATGAAAACGTATAGTAGACAAAGGGTAAAAACAATATTATTTCATAATACAAAGGAGAAAGAACGAGTTATTTCTACCGTCGATTGCAGATCGATCACAGTTGTATGTATTACTGATTCATGAATACATTTTGTTTTATGCTGAACATTTCATGCAAAAAATATAAGAAATGTTAATATTCGTATAATTTTTATACTGATGTCCATATATACTATTATTATAATTGTGAAAATCTGTCTGTCTGTTGCGGTTTCCTGGTTTATCTACCTGGTCCGATTTGGATAGAGTTCGGAATGACATAGGCTTCAAACTATAATATGGGCTGAAACTGTGTATGAAAAATCTAAATCGGTAAACCGATTTTGATGAATTTTCCTAATTTGCAAAAACAAACCCCTAAAAGGGCTTAAATAAAGGAGGGAACATTGTGTGAAAAATGACGCGGGCGTAGCCACAAACTATATACGAGTATGCGGCTTGACCAATATTCATAATAATTAGATTTTATTTCTCTACACTTAGCTAAAATAAAGCTCCGCGCTCACTTTCGCCTTTTATTAATTTCGACATCGGGCGGAAAGTGGAGGACGGAATATTTTGTCATTAAGTTAGCTCTGACTATCCTCTGCTATGGGGGATAGATGTCTTTCTATAAACATAAAAATGCAGTTAACAGTACTATAGCATAATATTCAACCAGACTTGTCTACCTTAATTCAAAAATCAAAAAAATTGAAAATATCTTTTTTTTTAGCTTCACGCTGTATCCCGCACACACCAGGGTAGGCAGAGAGAACCTAGTGTTAAGACACTCTGTGTCCCACTTTCCGCCGAATTCGAAGGCATTGCGTATAATATCTATTATTTACAAATGAAATTTTATACTTTGGTAGTAAAATTATATAGAAGAATGAGTTCCCAACCTCCGAGCTACCCTTGTCTCTTTAGCTAGTCGCGGAAATGGGACTGACACGTTAAAAGACAGATGTCTGAATAAAACAATTTGGGTGCTGCGAATAATACGAAATTCACTTAAAAGTATCAAGTAATCAAATTCTTTGGAACAACAGTATTTAAACAGTTTATAATGACAATAGTTTAATGCAATATATTACTTTCCCCATAAGAAATGCATAGAGACCATCGTAGCGTTGAATCGTTTCTAGCTGAGCCTTCTCATAAACAAAAAATAGTTATAATAATATAGGTTAAGAAGATACTCTTTTTGTAACTTTGGATGTATATTTTTTATTTGCTTCACGCTGTATCTGGATATATGGAAATATTTAATACTTCCACTCCTCGAGTGGGAATCGAACCCACAACCACTCGTTTACAGTCACACGCTTGTGCCACTGGGCCACGACTGGCCACAATTATATATTTTAAATGTATATTTTAAAAGAAATATATATTTACAAAAATGTTATAAAATAAAGTTGACTCATATATTACAATGCAGAAATCGCTCTATAGAGATGCTAACAAAAATAATATTAAGCATATGATGTAAGCCATATACAGTACCGTCTATGGAACACCGTACCGAGTAACTAAAAGAAACGATTTTCGATTTTTTTCATTCAAATTAATGTTTTTTTTTTGTTTGAAAACCTGCACAGATCTATACCTCATAGGTCGTAGCTTACTACTACTACTACTACTACTAGCGTAGACATACTTGCATCGGTAGACATCTATACGTGGATCGTAGCATGCATGACAGTCCTAAGAATTCCGACGTAGCCAGATGTAGAACGTATAGCTTAGCAATAAAAGCTCTTGAATCTTGAATATTCAAATTTTATATATTTTTAAAATCATTCATATTCTAAATGTAGAAATGACACTTTAAGCTTGTGGCCAGTCGTGGCCCAGTGGCACAACTGTAAAGCACTGGTTGTGGGTTCGATTCCCACTCGACGAGTGGAAATATTTAATATTTCCTTTTTCTTCGCTCTGGTGCCGAGGTAAAGCGCTACGTTAAGTTCCGCCACTTAACACGCAATGCCTCCGAATTCGGCGGAATGTGGGGAACGGAGTGTCTTAACACTAGGTTCCCTCTGCCTACCCTGCTGTGTGCGGGATACAGCGTGAAGCTAAACAAACAAACACTTTAAGCTTATTAAAATATACATTACGTTTTGAAGAGCACAGTAAAATCTTCAGTTGTCCGTTCAAGTACCTAAGACAAAGGGCAGTGTTAAGTTCTGCCACTCGACACACAGTACCCCAATTTCAGGCAGAAAATGGAAAACGGAGTGTCTTAACACTACATTCTAACTACCTTGCTTTACGAGATAAAGCGTAAACCTTTATCACTTGACACAATGACTTAAAACTGAAACCAAGGCAGATTTCAAAGTAGGGTTTCAAATCTAAAAATACGCTTTGAATGTCATTGAAAAGTATTAAAACGTCTGCTCGTCGTGTAAATACTCTCATCACCTTTGTGTGGATCGTTACAGCTTCCCGTATCTCACCGCGATTGTTCATAAGTAAGGCGTTCTGGTATATGTCTCTTTATGTTGCTTTGATATTGATCGCGACGGCAGTAGGTTCTAATATTACTACTATTTTAGTGTCACGCTGTATTCTGCACACCGCCAGAGAGAACACAGTGTTAAGACATTCTGTTCCCCATTTTCGGTTGATTTTGGAGGCATTACGTGTTTTGAGGCGAAACTTAACGCCGCGTTTTGGTATCACAGAGAAGAAAATGAAATAAAATAAGTAAATTGAACATATATGTTAAAGCCTGTTTCAAATGTAACCCTAAACATAAAAAACTTATATCTGAAAAAAAAATATTTTAACAAGCGGAAAATATACAGTCCTATTATACATACATATATACATTAAATTTCAAATAACAAAACAAATTATCCTACTTATTCACGAATTCCACTACCACCCAACATTAACTCAACTATTATAGTTGCGTGACAAATAACTGAAACTTCACAACTATACATTGTATGCGGTGGAATGGGTTTATGCTATTCAAATGACATTTTTGTCCTCGGCCATTATCGTTCGTGACCTTTAATCTTTGGCTACGTCACGCTTAAATTACCTTTATAAAGTGGAATAGTGACAATCTTTACAATTTTCACGTTTTTTATGACTAAAAGTAGGGATTTTGAAAATATATTTTGAATTTTCAAAGTTTTTTTTTTATTTTGACGTGAAATTGAGGCCTCGTGGCGCAGGGGCCGAAAGTGTGACTGTACACGACTGATTGTGGGTTCAATTTCCATTCGAAGAGTGGAAATATACTTACTAGTAAATATACAGACACACTAAATAATAATTATTTTCTATGCATGTCTGATATTTTTTTTACTATAAAAAATCATTACCTTACAAGTAAACACAGCAAAAGCATTGAAAATCACATATATCCTTTTAGTATCCTTGAAAATAATTAAATAGTAAAAACATAAACTAAACCAAAAAAATATCTCGAAAGGGATTCAAACCTGTAACCATTAGGCGTAACAAGGATCGACTGTGCCAATAGTGCGTCGTTTAGTTAATAACAACTATTCCGACTAACTCTAATTTTCCCTCGTCAAAGCGCTATATAGACTGTAAAATTGCTGCCCACGTGAGTGCTTTCGAGTTTATATAGATATATATGTATTTAAATCTATAGTAGCACAGTGGTACAGTATCTGACTGAGGGCAGATGGTTGTGGGTTCGATCCCCACTTAATTTTTTTCCACTTTGTTACAAAAAATAAGTGTTTAGTTACGCCAGTCGTTATAATACCTCGAATATTTGCCAAATTTGAAGACCAGAGTATCTTAATTATGCCATGCGAGAGACCCGTAAGAATCTATAGGTGTATATTATAAGGTGACGACTACAGTATTCTAGTAGTAGGGCAATAGAGTTGTATTTGATTATACACAATAAGTTGGGATTCAAATTTGTGGTCAAGTAAGTTAAAGTGGTCTTTGTGTGGTAGTTATATTCCGCCATTCAAAAAAAAAACAACGAAATGTCTCTGCTTGAGAGGCTTGAGCTTTCTCTACTTCAATGAGAGAGAGAAAGAGAGAGAGGAAGAGAGAGAGAAAAGATCTATCACTAGGCTTATAGGAACTTTTTATCAAAATGAATGAAAAAATAAATAATACAATAGAAATTGTGAAGTATTGGTTGTGGGTTCGATTCCCACAACGATCAATTTTAATTTTTTTCATTTTTCCACTCCGATAAACGATACGAGACGCGACGTTAATTGTTCGCCACTTAATGCACGGTGTCTCAAATTCGGACCAAAAGTGGAGAACAGAGAGTTCTTGAGACTAGGTTGTCTCTGACTAACCCGTTACGTTACGTTACGTTACGTTAATACAAATATCTAATAATTTACTAATAAAACAAAGCAAAAGTGACATTTATTCCTCAGTATTATATCAATATATAAATAATCAATTAATCATATTCCACTGAGTGTTGACCTTTCTGTAGAAAGTTTCATCAATCGTTAAGAGGGACCTTGAACTCCTGTACCGTTATGTATCAATAGCTGACGGTGTTTGCGTTGGCGGGACGTATTATTAAAGGGGACAGTTTTGGGTTCATATACAATTTAGGTTATAATGGAAATTCAATTTTCTAAAATTGACCCCAATAAATTTTTTTTTTATAGCTTCACGCTGTATCCCGCACACAGCAGGGTAGGCAGAGGGAGCCTAGTGTTAAGTCTTTTCCCCACGCACCGCCGAATTCTGGATACAAATTATTCATATTATAATGAATAAATATGTCATCGATTAACTAGATATGTGAAAGTCTGTCTGTCTGTCTGTTACGCTAACACATCCAATTCGTGATGAAAATTTAGCTTTCGTCCCGATCTGGATGAAATTCTGAATGAAGATGAATGGATGAATAGTTAATCTTAAGTCGTCACTTATCATGTTGTCACATGAACTGTCGAAAATGAGGAACAGCTCAGGTTTTTTATCGCAAGTTTCATAATATGCTGGTGACGCATGCTACGTGTTAGTCCAAATTATTGTAATAACAATATGTGATTGGGTCAATAAGTGGTGGGAGCGATATTGGTGTCAAATACTTTCCGTAGAACACGGTAGGCAGAGAGAAACCAGTGTCAAAACACTCCGTTCTCCGCCTTCTATCCAAAATAGAGAAATTGGACATAGAGTGGCGAAACGCAATGCCACGCATTATCTTCCCAGAGCATGCAAATAAAATCATTTAAATTTTATAATTCACTCGACTAGAAATCGAACCCGAATCTAACGTGTTTACCATCAGATGCTTTACCACTACGTCACGATGGCTTTTGTAAACATTTTTCTTAATGTAATATTTCAAAACGGTTTCGATTTCACAAGCGGACAAGCATGATAAATGTTGACAACATACAAACATATATCAATAGTAACTGGAAAAAATGTCACAAATACGTTAACGTACCTACTACATTCTTTTGGGCGTTTGAACTGCGTAAGTATTTATTATTATTTTATTTTAAAGTAGTTAATTAAGGCACGGAGGGACAGCGTCTATTTATATTCACTACTAGCGGCCCGCTCGCGTCTTTGCCGCGTAACTACATGCATAACTGTTGTGGTGTATTGCAACTCTAGGCGATGGATTTTTAATAATAAAGTAGCCTATTTTTATCCTTGGATTGTTAACTATATTTATGCCAAATTTTATTACAATTGGTCAAGCGGTGTAGATTTTTCATACAAACTTTCATCCCCTATTTCAACCCTTTGGAGGTTTATTTTTGAAAAAATAAGTAGTCTATGTCAGACCAAGTCACTTTTACTACGTTCATTCTAAATTTCATCCAAATCAGACCGGTAGATTAGCCGTGAAAGCGTGACAGACAAACACACAGACTTTTGCATTTATAATATAAGTATGGATTAGATGTGGGTTTGATTCCCACTCGGTAATGAAAAATGTTCATAATTATGTTATTTCTCCACTGTGGTGATGGCACGTAATCTCGAATTCGGATGAAAAATGGAGAACGGAGTGGCATGATACTAGGATCACACTGAATGCACTGAAAAACTTTACTCTGTATCCCTTGCGGGGTGGTCAGAGGAAAGTATGCTGAAAATTAAATTATTAGTTTTAGGCGTTTCCAATTCTTTATATTTTTCAGTTACTAGGCCGTTGTGTCGCAGTGAGACAATTTGTGTAATCGTGAATCGTGGTTGTGGGTTTGATTCCCATTCGGATACAAAATTATTGAACAAAATAAATCAACATTAAAGCTTACCACTTAACAAACAATAACTCGAATTTAAAGTGGAAAACGGAGTGTCTCAACACTATTATTTCTTTCTGCCTACCATCCTATACGAGAAAAAGGCGTAAATCTAACAAAAATGACACCATAAATATTGGTCTTAACATACATACATATTATAATATAAAACACAAACCATTTGTAATATTGATGAATTGACAACTCGGTGACAGTTCCCTTTTCGTGTAATAATATATTGCAGCGATAATATATTAGAGTTGCCATCATTTATCACGACGTAATGAACCAGTGGGTAACATCCATTTATACGTACATATCACTCATTTAGCGTGTACTCCAAAATGTAATCAATCATTATATGGTTGTTAGGAAAGTGGAGTGAATGGACTCTATGTTTTGTTTAATAGTTTTCTGTTTTTATAGCTTCACGCTGTATCCCGCACATAGCTGGGTAGGCAGAGAGAATGTTGTGTTAAGACACTCCGTTCCCCACGCACTGCCAAATTCTAGAGGCATTGCGTCTTAAGTGGCGGAACTTAACACTGCGCTTTACATACACTCGAGTGGGAA
Organism: Dryas iulia moderata; assembly: GCA_019049465.1. NCBI lineage: Eukaryota > Metazoa > Arthropoda > Insecta > Lepidoptera > Nymphalidae > Dryas > Dryas iulia. The sequence goes on from CM032426.1 coordinate 1,864,512, forward strand.
TCGAATCCATAATTAGTCGCGTTGTCAGTCACGACTGGCCTTTTTGTAAAATGATATATCTATCATTTTGTCGATGAATCATAGGAATGAACTAAAAGAATGTCATGTAAAAAGTATATTCTCGAAGTAAGGAGGGCGTGTATGAAGAGGTTATCTCTGACTACACCGCAAGGGATAAAGCATGAAGCTATATATGTACCTATGTGTAATACTGAAATATTATAAGTACAAAGCTATCAGGATAGCCAGAGGCAACTTAGTGTCAAGAAACTCCATTTTACAATGTTGTATGGAGGAACTCAAGCCCTTCGTCTTGTCGCCAGAATGGAGAAAGGAAAAGGAATTAAACCCACAATTAATCGCATTTACATTCAGTTTAATTTAAGCTAGAAAAATTCTGGTAATTAATAAATTTAAGCAATCTGTAAATATTTCAATTAAGGACTTATCAAAAATAAGATATAGTCCTACTTGAAGAGTGGAAATATTGAATATTTCCATTTTCTTCGCTCTGGTGTCGAGGCAAAGCGCGGCGTTAAGTTCCGCCACTTAACACGCAATGCCTCCGAAATTGGCGGAAAATGGGGAACGGAGTGTCTTAACACTAGGTTCCCTCTACCTATCCTGCTGTGTGCGGGATACAGCGTGAATCTATATTTAATAATAAAACATCAAGAGCAACTTCCTTATGGAAACCTAAATGTTAGTACTACAATAATAAAATATAATAATATGTACCCACTAATTTTTAGCAAAATTAAGTATATACATTAAACAAAAGATTCACTGTTAAGTGCCTAGAAAATACATACGAAAGCTACGTAATTAATCGCAAATCCTTGAGGATTACTAAAAAATCTGTGCGATTTTAGCCTTTTTTTATTTTACATCTCTATACTTTGTATGTATATAGGTACTTTGTATGTATATATAGAGGGCACAAACATGATTCTATGAGGAGGTATTGTTTTTAAATTCAAGTGACGGAACTAATTGTTGTGTTAAAAATCTAGCCAGATCATTTCCACATACAAAGAAATCATAAAAAATACAATATTAGAAAACGAAAATGCAGCGGGATTCGAACCCGCGCCTCCTGAATACCGTTCAGGCGCTCTCACCACTGAGCCATGCGTTCTACTACCAGCTGCGTCGAAATTCTTATACGCTTATTATGACTTATTTTGTTGTTATACGATTTCTAAAACAATGAAAGCTTAATTGTTAGTTTAATCCGCACTAATAACGTAAATTAAATCATGCCACAATTTTTAAAATAATTAACTATAAAATCATATTAAAATAGGCACACTTTCCTTTTTTTTTGTCCTGGCAAGATTACCAAGGCCGATGATATGAAGATATCAAAATATTTTAAAGTGTGTCAAAGCGAAGTAAAAAAGCAATAATAGTAAAATTTCCTTACATTGATTGTTTAATAGATATAAAAAGCAATGGAATGATGTTCTAATTATTCTGGCCATTCGGATAAGCATCGTAATATTAAGTTAATTCTAAACCAAATTTTGTATACTTATTAAGTTCGTGGCCAGTCGTGGCTCAGTGGCACAAGCGTGTGACTGTAAACGACTGGTTGTGGGTTCGATTCCCACTCGAGGAGTGAAAATATTTAATATTACCATTTTCTTCACTCTGGTGTCGAGATAAGCGTGGTGTTAAGTTCCGCCACTTAACACGCAATGCCTCCGAATTCGGCGGAAAGTGGGGAATGGAGTATCTTAATACTAGGTTCCCTCTGCCTATCCTGCTGTGTGCGGGATACAAATAAAAAAAAAATTAAGTTCGAACAATTAATGGAGTCGAAGTTGTCGCAGCGCAGTATGACAGCATCAGCGTATGACTGTATGCGCGATCGGTTGTTGATACCCACTCGGCTGGAATATTATATCGAAACAATTTACACTTACGCGTGCAGTCTTTAGGCTAGTCGTGGCGCAGAGGCACAAAGTGCGACTGTTAAGCGACTGGTTGTGGGTTCGATTCCCCCACCCATGAGTCCTCCCAACTTCGACTCCCACGAGGGATGGAAATATTTAATATTTCCATTTTTTTCACCTGGTGCTGAGGTAAAACGCGGCGTTAAGTTCCGCCAGTAGTCACGCAATGCCTCCAAAATTCGACGGAAAGTTGGGAGCGGAGTTAACACTAGGTTCCCCCTGCCTACTCTGCTGTGTGCAAATTATATAGCGTGAAGCTAAAAAAACATACATTTCTCTGCTCTGATACCTACGATAAAGTGCAGCGTTGAGTTTCGCCTTTCAACATGCAATGTCTCAAATTCAGTCAAAAAAGATACTCTCTAACTACCCTCCTATACGGAAAAAAGCGTAAAGCTGTGTTTTTTTTGTTTAAAATTTATTCATTACGAGCTTCCTTCCGCTTCCCCCTAAACGATACACTTCCTAAGTCCACAAAAACGCTTTAAAACTCATAATTACATAGCCTTAGAATATTAACATTATAAAAAGGGCATAAATAGAATAATTACGGGCAGCGGAAAACATTTGGACTTAATGGTGGCCCACAAAAAGTTAATGGACTCCTTTCAGAACACCCTGTATTCGGGTATGATGATACAGCGTGTTCGAAGTTGACATTTTTTTCATTATTTCGCATAGCGTTGGGTACATTAATACAAACAATATTGTAGAAAGCTCATTCATCATGTAAAAAGCTTCGGATGAAAGTTGCACGTTTGCATTGCAATGATGATTTGCTTATATTAAATATGTTAAGTTGTGATGGTGGTATGAAACGAGTGGGTCGTCGATTCGGTATGTATGCTTAGGGTCTCAGGTTTACTTATATTCAGAACTTGTTTTCAACACATTTAGCTAAACTTTTTTTTACCTTCACGGTGTATCCCGCACATAGCAGGGTAGGCAGAGGGAACCTAGTGTTAAGACACTCCGTTCCTCACTTTACACAGAATTCGGAGGCTTGCGTGTTAAGTGGCGGAACTTAACGCCGTGCTTTACCTCGACACCAGAGCGAAGAAAATGGAAATATAACTTCCACTCCACGAATGGGAATCGAACCCACAACCAGTCATTTACAGTCACACGCTTGTGCCACTGGGCCACGACTGGCCACTTAATTTATCTTTTTTTACTTCCAGCTTTATCTGCATAACAGGCAAGGCAAGGCCTAGTGTGAAGCACTCTATTCTTTTCTTTCTGTCTGAATTCAAGGTGTGGTGTGGCCCAGAAATAAGAAATAAAATAATTTTCAATATAATCATCACCCCGGGTACCGATTAAGCCCACAACCAATCAACGCTTTTATCACAAGTATAAGTAATAGTAGTAGTAGTAGTTGTAGTAGTAGTAGTTGTAGTACAACTACCAAGTGGTAGTAAGTATAAGTACTGGCGGCTGTGACACAGTTTATACTAGTATATACATATATAAACAAAAACAAAATTATCAAAGAAATTTGTTTAGTCTAATATCTAGAGTGTACATGTAACTTGTTATCTTTGGTCAATAAACTATTATTATTTAGAAGAAAGATAAGTAATGAATCAATATTAAATAATAAATAGCTTGATTCTTTCAAGTTCAAGTCAAGATTTCGTTGTCATAGGCATAAGAGAGACGGGATAGAAATACTTTTAAACATTTTTAAAGTGTTATTCCACACTTAGGAAAATTGAAAAACACATTTAAAGAAAACGTATAAAAATTTGAACGCAGCTGGATTCGAACCCGCGCCTCCTAAATACCGCCCAGCTGATCTTACCACTGAGCTGCGTCGAAATTCCTATAAGCTTTATTACTACTTATTTTTGTTGTTAGCATAGTTAATGAAATAGAAATAAAAATAAAGAAATAGAAATGTTACTTGAAATATAATCGTTTCCCAAGTCGATATCGAACCCATAACAAATTTCATTGACAGTCAAACGCACACACTGCCCCACAGCGCCACGATGGCGGAAAAAAACAAACAAGTAAACCTAATTTGCGTCTCCGATCTATATGATATAGATAAATTATAATGAAGAATATTTCTGTTTCGTGTCTGTTTATAATCGTTTTTTTGAAGTGAAAACTTCTTTAGGCGCGTTGAGCGTTTTGGTAGAGGGTAAAATCCTCGGTTCACGTCACCGACATGCTAATGATAATAGTATATCTATAGCTATGGAGAGCCAGACTAGCGCACGCCCAGCAGCCTGTGTACACTTATACACTAATTTCAACCACTTTGTATTTATATTTTGTTCATGATTTGTTTATCCCATCATATGTAACTAATAAATAAAACATAAAAAATTTCATATCATTTTTGCATATAGTTTTAATTACACTCAACTTAACAGTTCCGTTTTCACTTCTATCGGCAGTCCCACGACTGCTACTGTTTTTTTTTTAAATTAGCTACGTATCATTATTTGACAATGTTCTTTGTTCCTTTTTCTGTATAAATAAAATATGTGAATTAAAACAAAAAAATGTATAGGTACTAGTGCATACTGTATCCATGTTCAACGATAATGCATTTAGCTTTAAGTTTTCAACCTGTGTAACACTTTTTCATGTATAATGTAATTATCACTGATGGTTCTAGATAAATAATTAGATTCGCCTTTTAAAGGAAATCGTATCGTATCAAACTGGAAACACTATCGCTGGTCATTCCACAGTTGTGTGGCACGTGGAAGGAAGTTCCTACAAACCTTCATATGTTAAACGGAAACTCTTAAACGGAAGCCGTATTTCATTTGATCTCAAAACGAAAGATCAGAATCAATGAAGCTTTATTTTCAGCAAGATCTACAAATAAAATGAGGGATAAAAAATGTTGGAGTGACATCGATATCATTGCAGCTTAGAAAGCGTCCAAGGTCGGTGAATAATGTCTTTGTGGGCTGATTTTTTTTTATTTTTCTCATGTATTTTTATAAATAGGTTATACTTTTCCTTTAGTGGAAATATTTAATATTTCCATTTTCTTCGCTCTGGTGTCGAGGTAAAAGCGCGGCGTTAAGTTCCGCCAATTAACACGCAATGCCTCCGAATTCGGCGGAAAGTTGGGAACGGAGTATCTTAATACTAGGTTCCCTCTGCCTACCCTGCTGTGTGCGGGATACAGCGTGAACATAAAAAAAAAATCCTTTACACGTTGACAATAACGATGTATACTTACTTATTTTTTAAGTGACTTCCAAAAGGAGGTTATCAATGCGGCGCTATTTTTTTTATGTGTGTTACGACCGAACTGTATGGATTGATTTTAATGATTCTTTTTTTAAATGATTGGAAGTAGTTGCAGTGTGGTCCCATTTTTTTCAGTCAGATTTTATTACAGATTAACACGGCTACCCGCATAGCAGGGTAGGGCGGGAGAACCTAGTGTCAAAAGACTCCGTCCTCCCTTTCTGCCTGAAATTCTTCTTGGAATTATTATATTTTAATTAGTTTATATTATATTATATTTCGCTATTGACTACGTAATGTCTTAATTTTCGGCTAAAAGCGTGATGCTGAAAAAATTGTATCTTTCTGTTAAGGTAAGAGAATTTAGCAATGATATTTCAACCGACATTTTGTAGTACAATTCAATTGAATGAGTGCAAACATTTCTGGATGCGATGCCATTAAGAAAAAATATAACATGAACCTACTTTCTTCCCAGAAAATAATAAATTTAAAGCATATATTTTTTTAGTATTTATGACTAATTTGTTATTCTACCAACAAAATACACTTTTAAGCATAAAATTTACATAGCATAAATTGAATAGAGACTACAATGATTGTGATTACAGATAGAATTTTACTACCGCGCGCCGTCTTAACGCAAATTATATTTTTTTCTTGACAGCTTTCTAAAGCCTCTTCTATAAAAATAACAAGAAGAGACCATTACGGCACAGTGACAATAGGTCTGAATGTAAACGCGATTGATTAGGGGTTCAATTTCATCGTGGTGGAATGATCATAATTTATTTTTTTATTTATTTTTTTTATAGAATAAAAGGGGCAAACGAGCAGAAGGCCCACCTGGTGTTAAGTAGCTACCTTCACCCATAGACATCCACAACATAAGAGTAATGGATGCGTGGCAAGCCTTGGGGATGTAGGTCAGAAGGAGGGAGGAGGGATGGGGATGGTGGGAATATTGAGAGCTAGCTTACATGCCATCGAACCAGAACACATCATCAGATGTTGGCGGTTCGTCTTTGATATGATAGTGATCGCGAGCCAGTCGGAGAACGAATCTCCTACCACCGTATCTCTTAACCCGTCCCCCACGGGTTAAAACTTCACGGGTTCTTCGCTCTAGTGACAAAACAATGCGTTGAGTTCCGCCACTAAATAAGATACGTCGAATTTAGGTGGAAAGTGGAGAACGGAGTGTCTTGACACTAGGTTCTCTCTGACTACTCCGCCGTATGGGAAAAATGTGAACCTGACTTTTTTCAACAAGTAAAACCGCATGTAAACATTAGTATACAGAATTCCACTTTAATCACTCATCAGGTCCAACTCTCGCTAAGTAATGAGCGCAGATCGATATATCCATCTACATGTACTTACTAGTAACATCATATCTTAGTTATTGCGAATCATTTATATTAAATATACAAAATTGGATATTGTTCAGTCTCACGCATATTTCACATACAGCAGGGCAGAGAACCTAGTGTCAAAACACTCCGTTCACCATGTTCTGCTTCACGTGAAGACATTAGCGTTTAGCTTCACGCTGTATCCCGCTCACAGCAGGGTAGGCAAAGGGAATTTAGTGTTAAGACATTCCGTTCCCAACTATCCGCCGAATTCGGAGGCATTGCGTGTTAAGTGGCGGAACTAAAAGCCGCGCTTTGCCACCACACCAGAGCGAAGAAAATGGAAATATTTAATATTTCCACTTATGGAGTGGGAAGCGAGCCCACAACCAGTCATTTACAGTCACACACTTGCGCCACTGCGCCACAACTGGACCTTCTTTCTATAAATTGCCTTTTTGGGTGAAAAACCGCGAAGCTTTATTTAAAAAAATATTTTTATCGACATTACTTAGAACTAAACCTAAAAATAGATATATGTTGTTACAAGGCACCTTAGTCAGTTTACTTGTTTTAATAGTAATAAGAATTCAAAAGAGATTTCAATATTATCCTTAATAATATTATAAAGTAAAGTGTAGTTATTAATAATATATGGGCCAGTCGTGGCCCAGTGGCACAAGAGTGTGACTGTAAACGGCTGGTTGTGGGTTCGATTCCCACTCGAGGAGTGGAAATTATATTTCCATTTTCTTCGCTCTGGTGTCGAGGTAAAGCGCGGCGTTAAGTTCCGCCACTTAACACGCAAGCCTCCGAATTCGGCGGAAAGTGGGGAACGGAGTGTCTTAACACTAGGTTCCCTCTGCCTACCCTGCTGTGTGCGGGATATAGCGTGAAGCTATTAAATTAAATTAATATTATAAATGCAAAAATATGGTAAGCTTTTATGGGTATTCTACCAGCCGATTTGGATGATATTCAGAATAAAAATAGTTAAAAAAAAAACTATTTTCAACCGGATTAATAGAATATATTTTTGGTATTAAAAAAGACATTTTTATAAAACCAGACGTTTCAAATCAGATAAGGGCTACTTTTGCTTAAATATCAACCCCTAAAGTTCAAAAATAGGGGATAAGAATTTATACGAATAATCAAAATCACTAAACCGATTTTGATGTTTTTTTTAGTAAAATAGTTGATGACGAAAGATCAAACATAGCTTATCTATTTAAAAAAAAACATCTAAGGGGTTGGAAACAGCCGATACATTTCTTTGTTAATGCGGACGAAACCGTGAGCCAGTCGCTAGTACTTCTATAAATTAAGTAAATAAATAGCTACTTTGCTACGAACAAATCTCTTTGAACTCCAATACATTTGAATTGGCATCATTACGACGACCTAGATTCTCTTTCTATAATCTAACGCTTCTAGCTGTGTAGGTGTTAAGTGATGGTGACATATACTATAGTTATTTATGTCTTATTTTTAAGATTCTACACTAAGAGAGTACTAAAACATACCTGTTATACAGACCATGGTGGCGCAGTAGTATATCTGACAGTAATCGTGATTGATTGTAGGTTCGATTCCCACTCGGTGAAATGACCATAATTTAATTATTTTAATTTCTCCGCTATGGTGATCATCGCTATCAAGACAAAGCGTGATGTTTAATTTTGCCAGTTAAAATATTTTTTTTTAGTTTCACGCTGTATCCCGCACACAGCAGGGTAGGTAGAGGGAACCTAGTGTTAAAACACTCCGTTCCCCGCTTTCTGCCAAATTCGGAGGCATTGCGTAGCGGAAATTTACGCCGCGCATTGCCTCAACACCAGAGCGAATAAAATGAAAATATTAAATATTTCCACTCCTCAAGTGGGAATCGAACCCACAACCAGCCCTTTACAGTCACGCGTTTGTGCCACTACGCCACGACTGGCCCCAACGCTTATTTAATCAATTCAATTTTAACTCTATAAAGTAGTATTATATTTAAAAAAAGGAAAACAAGAATAATATTCCTTCCTAGAGTGAGCTCGAAAAGCACTTAGCGTTTCATTCTACTTATCTTTACCTATTAATTACGTTGTACAAACCACACTCGAGGTGGGTTTTATGAAAAACTGGATGTATAAGGAAATCATATTGTATTTATGTATGTACATTCACACCTACTGAATGAAAGTGTACTAGCTCAAATATATGTAATTATTATTATTTTGTAATATAAGAAATTATATAAATTAGAAATCGGACAAAGTAGTGAACGGAGTACCTTAACACTAGGTTCCCTCTGCCTACTCTTCTGTGTGCGGGATACAGCGTGAAGCAAAAAAAATATCCAAATTTTAAGTCTAATCTAAGTAGGGAACGGAGTGTCTTAACACTAAGCTCCCTCTACCTACCCTGCTGTGTGCGGGTTACAGCGTGAAGCTAAAAAAAATATACAAATCTTAAGGCATGGCACAGTGGAGTGCGTCTGACTGAAAGAACAATTGGTTATGGGTTCGATTATTGCTCAGGAAATGATATTACATTTAAGTTATTTTTATTTTTTCACTATGATACAAACCGAGACATCGAATTCTGCGGTTCACAGGAAGGAATAAAGTGTCATAAGTGTGATGAAAAAAATCCAAACGTTCTTAAATATATATTTTTTCAATACAATACTAATGACTTTATTCAAAAAAATAAATAAAAATCCCATAACTACTAGACTACAATATTTTATGTATTTTTCTATTCCCAATGTACTAAAGTCCTATAAAAAATTGATCAACGCTTTGTACACTTCAATTCATATTTATTTTAGGTATAAAACTTTTATTACAATTTGAAACTATAATAACTTATAGCAGTATCCATGTTTACACAGCGATGGAAGGATTCAATGAATTCAATAAATTCTTTTTTTCCCTGTTTTTTTACGATATTTCCTCTTTGGTGCAGTGGTCAGTGTCTGATTGTGATCTTTATTGGTTGTGAGTTTGATTCCATTTATTATTTTTGTTGTTTAGGTTCACGCTGTATCCCGCACACAGCAGCATAGACAGAGGGAACCTAGTGATAAAACACTCTGTTCCCCGCTTTCCGCTGAATTTAGTGAGGCATTGCGTGCTAAGTGGCGGAACTCAACGCCGCGCTTTACCTCGACACCAGGCGAAGAAAACGGAAATATTAAATATTTCCAACCTTCGAGTGGAAATTGAGTCCACAACCAGTCGCTTTACAGTCGCACTTTGTGCCTCTGCGCGCCTGGCTTTGAAATGATAATAATTTAATATTTTTCATTTCTTCACTTTAGTAAGAAAGACAATACGCGGCGTTGTAATCCGCCACTTAACTTGCAATACCTTGAAATGGACAGAAAGTTGAGGACGAAGTGTCTTAACACTACGTTTTCTCTAAATTGCTTTGTGGATTTTTACAGTGTGCTTAAAGCTGCTTTCATACAAAGAATATGGATCTTTTGGTCAAAATAAAAGAATCTAATAGTCTATAATTTTCACAATTGACAGTTTAATACCAATATATGTATTTAGGTTACATATTATAGACGCCCACTATAATCTAGTATAACTTTGTTCTTAAACAAAACGCTTCCAACTAAAAGCTTAAAAGCCGGCAGGACGAAGTTTTGAGGGAGGACGAAGGCCGATAGACGTCAAGTTTTTAAAATATTGCATGGCGTCTAAAATATAAGTGTACATCTATATATAAGATGAATACAAAAAATGTTTCAGGGGAAAAAATATTTTGGGGCCGGTCGTCGCGCAGAGGCAAAAAGTCTGACTGTAACGCGACTGGTTGTGGATTCGATTCCCACTCGGGGAGTAGAAATATTTCATATTTCCATTTTCTTCGCTCCGGTGTCGAGGCAAAGCGCGGCGTTATGTTCCGCCACTTAACACGCAATGCCTACAGAATTTGGCGGAACGTGGAGATCGGTTTGTCTTAATACTAGGTTGACTCTGCCTCCCCTGCTGTGTGCGGGATACCGCGTGAAGCTAAAAAAAGCAAGAACTTAAAATATAAGCGTTCGTAGTATCTACATATAGGATTAATCCTAAAATATATGTTTCAGCGTAAGTATATTAATTTGTAATTTGAAAAATCATTATAATTTAATTAAATAGAGACCATCATGGCGCAGTGAGACTGCGTATGATTGTAAAGGCGTTGGTTTTGGGTTCAATCAGTTGGTGGGATTTTTAAAATAAACGTTTTCCCTATTTGCCTTGACTAGAAGGAAAAATGTGAAGGTCTGGAAAAAATACTATATAACTGCAATATAGGCGAATCTGGTGTATTTTCACTCCGCTCTTCAGTTCCAGCCTATAAAACACTACGTGTTCTGTTAACTAATGCATCATTAGTCACTACGAAAAACCAAGTAAATATTAATCAAACTATAAATTAAAAACTTTGTTTTGATTTAAAAGTTGTATATACCATTTAAGTTAGATTTAAATGATTATATTGTATGGTGGAACCAACACCGTTTTATCTTGAACATTTTTTTGCCTTCACGCGGGATACAGCGTGGTATATACAGCAGGGTAGACAAAGGGAACCTAGTGTTGAAACACTCTGCTCCCCACCATCCGCCGAATTTTGGAGGCTTTGTGTATTAAGTGACATATGTAACTTAACGCCGCGCTTTACACCTTTGCCTCCACACCAAAGAGAAAAAATCAGAAATATTAAATATTTCCACTCCTCGAATGGGAATCGATCCCAGAACCAGTCGCTTTACAGTCACACTTTGTGCCACTGCATCACGACTGACCCCAAACATTTTCACCATTTACTAATGTCACTTTGGCCTTTTAAAATCAAATTAAAAATAATCTATATTAATTACCAAAAAAAAAACACCAATCAATCTAACGATCTACACAAAAAATGTTGAATTATTTTGAGCGAAGCGACGAGAAAAACACGTCGAGGCGAAACCAGCCGGCTCTAATGGCCGGCCTCGATGTCTATAAACAATTAGTAATATTTTTTACCGCAAACTGTTTCCGATTTACCGATTTTAAATTCTGTAGTTTTGGAATTTAAAGTATACAAATATATACTATTTCATATAGTTTCAAGTATTTATATAAGTAACTGACTAATAAAAATAAAGAACATTAATTCTAAATGAGGGTCAGTCGTGGCGCATTGGCACAAGCGACTGTAAACGACTGGTTGCGGGTTCGATTCCCACTCGAGAAGTGGAAATATTTAATATTTTCATTTCCTTCGCTCTGGTGTCGAGGCATCGCGCGGCGTTAAGTTCCGCCACTTAACACGCAATGACTCTGAATTCGGTGGAAAGTGGTGAACGGAGTGTCATTACACTAGGTTCCCTCTGCCTACCCTGCTGTGTGCGGGATACAGCGTGAAGCTAAAATAAAATACATAAATAATAATTATAAAGAACTAACTAGAGACCGTCGTGGCACAGTGGGACAGCGTCTGACTCTAAACGCAATGGTTGTGAGTTCGATTCCCACTCGGGGGAATAAATGTAGTCACATTTATTTTTTTATTTCTCTGAATCTGATAACTCATGTGGAGTGAAAGAAAGTGATATGGGAGTGAAAGTGGGTGACTTGAAGGTAAACTGCCTGTTGTACGCAGATGATGCAGTGCTTATTGCATCATCAGAATGCGAGTTGCAGGCATTGGTCACCATCCTGAAAGATGGGTGTGAAAATAATGGTCTAAGCCTGAATGCGAGTAAAACTAAGATTCTGGTGTTTGAAAGAGACGAAGAAAGAACGGAATGTAAGATCATGGTTAACAGAAAGAAATTAGAACAAGTGAATGAGGTGGTATATTTGGGAAGTATGTTTAGCAGAGATGGAAGGTATGATATGGATGTTGAAAGGCGTATTGCTGCCGGTAACAGGGTTAATGGTGCCCTCGCTGCGTTGATGCGACGGCGGAACGTGAGCATAGCCGCACGTTTAGCTGTGCACAATGCAGTGCTGGTACCGACGCTGCTATACGGCAGCGAAACGTGGGTATTGCAGAAGAAGAATGAAAGAAAGATGAATGCTGTGGAGATGAGATCTCTTCGAAAGATGTGCGGAGTCAGCTTAGCTGACCGAATCCGCAATGAAGAGATACACAGAATGGCAGGTATTAGCGAGAACGTCATAGTAAGAATGAAGAAGGGCGTGCTCAGGTGGTTTGGGCACGTCGAGAGGATGAGTGATGGAAGAATGGTAAAAAAGATTTATGAAGCAAAGGTGAGTGGTAAGCGAGGCAGGGGGAGACCTCGGTTGACCTTCGAAAACACAGTATCGATGATACTGGAGGAAGGTCACGTAAAAAGAATGAGGACCCCCCGGAGGGCGTGTATGAAGAGGTTGATGACAGTGGACGAGGCGAAAGAAGTATGCAGGGACCGTAGCGTTTGGCGCTCCGTTCTCTCTGACTACCCCGCAAGGGATACAGCGTGAAGCTAAAAAAAAATAAAAAATATTAAATTGAAAAGAATCTGATAACAACGCCAAAACGCGGCGTTGAGTTCCGCTACTCAACACGCAATATGTCTATTATCGAGCGGAAAGTGGAGTACGGAGTGTTTTAACACTAGGTCTTCTCTGACTATGCGAGAAAAGCGTAAAGCTGTAAAAAAATGTAGAACTAGGTAACTTTGTGATTTGATACAGTCTCGTATGTTGAGACTTAGATATTCAAATTCTTGTGCAAGAAAATTCATATACCTACATCATAGTTGAACACCGTCTTCGTAGCAGTAAACGAGATAGTGGGTTCAATTTCCGCTCAAGATAAGGATACCTCCAATCTGGTAAAATTAACCTCCACAATTTTAATTACTCAAAGCAAAGCACAGAGTGTCTTGACTCTACGCTTTCTATTGCCTACATTACTACACGAAACAAATATTTCAAAAAATACATTTTTTTTAAGTATTTTAAGTAAAAAAAAAATCTTTCTATGCCTAAAATAGCCTCGCCGGGAGATTAAAGCATAATTATATTCTTCACGACAATATCTAAATTACGCCCTCGTTGGAACTTTAAACGTAATCTGGCGTTTCACCCTAGCAAAATAAATGAGCATCGTTTGACAAATACTTTTTAGGAACTAGGTGGCGCGAACGCTTTGAAATGAATGGAGCAAGGCTTTAGTCACTGTGGGAGCGTAATTGGTCATATATCTTTTAGACGATGGTAGCGAGTTCAAAACGTATTAGGGGAAATATATTTTAACATTTTTTAAAGTGTTATTCAGACATTTATTTTTTGAAAATATATATAATAGTTTTTTCTTGCTAACAACAAAAATAAGTCGTAATAAAATGTATATGAATTTCGACGCAGCGAGATGTAGAACGCATGATTTAGCGGTAAAAGGGCTTGGACGGTTTCCAAAAGGCGCGGGTTCAAATACTGCTGCGTTCAATTTTTTTTCGTTTTCTAAAAATTTCAGTTTATTATTTTTTTTAGTAAAAGGGTATTCAAAGAGAACTTAGTTGGGACACTTCGTTCTTCACTTTCCATCTGAATTCGAGACATTGTATGTTGAATGGTGGAACTTAACGCCGCGCTTTGTATTACATACCAAAGGGAGGGATACAAGGATATACCAAATCCTTAATATAATAGTAAAATAGCAAATATACCAAACCAACCATAACATATATAGAGAGATACGAAACAAAGGAAAATAATTTAAAAATAAACATTCCCCAGAGTGGGTTTTGAAACCGCAACAAACGCTGTTCCACTGCGTTACAATAACATCCAAGCATAGATTTACGTATATATAAATATTATTATTATAAATTAGAAAATTTGTAAAAAATTGAACGTAGCAAGCAGGATTCGAACCGGTACCCCTAGGTAACCGTCAAAGTGTCTAGCCAATTAAGCTATACGCTCTTATCGAGCTATGTCGAAATTCTTATATACTTGCTATCACTAATTTTTATACACAAATTTCCACTACCTAAAGATAATTTCTAAAAATAATCGTTTGTTAAGAGAGAATGCTATTTATTTATATAGCATCTGATGATATAAAATGCGCCACCAAATTACACCACTTAGCGTTGAATTTCTCTGAATTGCTGGAAAGTGGAACACGTACTTAGTACCTACATAGTACCTATAAGAGCTAGATCATCCTGCAAAATGCAAGGCATACTGAACGAGATGAAACGTTTCTAAAATAAAAGGATTTTTAATTATTAAAAGAAAAATAAAATATTTTTCATTCTTTCCTATGTAGCAGGGTAATTAGGGAGAATCTGTTAAGACACTCTGTTCCCGAATTTCGGCCCGAAAATCGAGACCTTGCATATTGAATGGTGGAACTCAACTCAGTTTGTCAAAGTGGTGAAATGAAAATAACATTTTTTTTTTTAGCTTCACGCTGTATCTGTAGCTTCCCGCACACAGCGGGGTAGGCAGAGGGAACCTAGTGTTAAGACACTCCGTTCCCCACTTTCTGTCGAATTCGGAGGCATTGCGTGTTACGTGGCGGAACTTAACGCCGCGCTTTACCTCGACACCAGAGCGAAGAAAATGGAAATATTAAATATTTCCACTCCTCGAGTGGGAATCGAACCCACAACCAGTCGTTTACAATCACACACTTGTGCCACTGGGCCACGACTGGCCACGAAGAAAACATAACATAACATAAATAATATAATCGTTCCCCTGAGTGCGAATTGAACCCACAACCAGTCGCGCTTACAGTTAGGGACTGTCCTATAGCGTCAGGAATGGTCTCCAATCAATAAGGTAACTTAATATACGAGTACATTTACATTTTTATGTAAACGAGCAATAAATTGAAGCGATAAAAAATCCTATATTGTGGTAAAACGCAAAGTGTCAACGACTTTTTATAAAAACTATGGAAGTTTGTGGGTAAAGTCTCACAAAATTTCGATTTCAGGTTTTTAAATTTTGTCTTTTATATCATAACTTTTGATCTTAAAGCAACAATGAAAATAATTTAGTCCCCGAGTAGAAATCGAACCTACAACCGAATGAATCCACATCAGGTGGTAGCGCAGTGGGACAGCATCTTTACACTCAGGCTGCCCTAGTGCACTACAATGACCTGAAATTTGTATAAACAGAATTTTCCTACATACGGTACGTACACTAACCTCACCTCTAGTTGAAACACTTGAATAATATAGATACTAGAAGTACCTAGTAGAAGTTTTCAAGATGCTCAATTTCCAAGGAGATATTGTATTACCGAGGGCATTATCGGCGAGGGCTTATATAAACCTTCGTTTGGGGCATTTCGTATGAGCATCACGTATCGAATACGATACTCGAGACGCTATAGAACTCGTAATCGATGTTATTATAAACTAAGTAGTAATGATGGATACATAAATGTAAAATATGGACCTGTTCGCGTAACGATTTGCTTTGTTATTTTGTATTTTGATGATAGGTGAATACTTACTGAAGTAGTTTCATGTGTTTTCTTGTATAGCAGGGTTAGAGAGAATTAAGTGTCAAGACACTCCTTTCTCCACTTTCTGCTATATCCCACACACAGTAGGGTAGGCAGAGGAAACCTAGTGTTAAGACACTCCGTTCCCCACTTTCCACCAAATTCGGAGGCATTGCGTGTTAAGTGGCAGAACTTACCGCCGTGCTTTGCCTCGACACCAGAGCGAAGAAAATGAAATATTAAATATTTCCACTTCTCGAGTGGGAATTGAACCTACAACCAGTCGTTTTACAGTCACACTTTGTGCCACTGCACCACGACTGGCCACACATTACATATTAAGTGGCAGAACTCAATGCCACCCTTAGTCTCAGGCATCCAAGCGAAGAAACAAAAAAAAAATAAATTTCAAATCATCATCTAATCATTCCACTGATTAGAAACCCACGATCAATCGCATTCACAGTAAGACGTTGTAAGATTTGTTCATATAACTATTTACTTTGTTTGTAACTACGGTGAACTTTGATGTCAGGTCAATAGTCAAGGTTATTCTTAATTTTTTTGTGTAGGTGTTACGTTTTTGTCATGCTTATTTAATTAAAACTTTTCTACGCAAACGTGACTTAGAAAGCAGGCAGGTGGATGCGTGACAAGAGCGTTATGAAATGTGTGATCAGACGAGACGAACGGAAGTTAGAGAGATATATTAGTTCGTGAAGATAGAAAGAGATTCTTTTTAAGCGTCACGCTATATTGGAATGTACACAGCAGTGTAGGCAGAGGAAACCTAGTGTTAAAGCACTCCGTTTCCATTTACCGCCGGATTCTGGACGCATTGCGTGTTAAGTGGCGGAACTTAACGCCGCGCTTTGCCTCGACACCAAAGCGAAGAGAATGGAAATATTAAATACTAGTGGCCTGCTCGCGGCTTCACCGCCGCGTGAAGTACACGGCTGTTTCGGTATATTGCAACCCTCGGGGTTGATTTTTTGAAAAAATAAGTAGCCTATGTTAGACCCAGCAATTTTTACTACTTTCATTCTAAATTTCATCCAAATCGGACTGATAAATTAGCCGTGAAAGCATGACAGACATTCCCATTTATAATATAATTATATATTCAAATGGTCACCCCTCAAGTGGGAATCGAACCCACAACCAGTCGCTTTACAATCTCACTTTGTGCCTCTGCGTCACGACTGGCCCCTATTAATATTTCTGTTATTCTGTTATGAAAAAGATTTTGACATTTAATTCAATTCAATCAATTTTAAAATAGTAGTTTTTTTTTTTTTTTTTAAATAGTATATTATACACAAATAGGGCTATGAGTTTAAATATTTTTAATAAAACTAAAACTTAGACTTACGCTGAAATTACTTTGAAATTTATAATTAGTTAAAGAATCTTTACTAATATTATAAATGCAAAAGTTACTTAAGAGATATAAATTTTTGTTACACTTTAACGTTAACTACTGAACAAACTTAGATTCAACTTCAGAGTTTAAATATTAAAATAACTTATAGACTACAATTTATAAATATTTATGTATACTTTATAATAATATAACGAGAATATATGAATATGTGAGCGCATTGTGGCGCAGTATGACAGCGGCTGACTGTAATCACAGTATGGCTGTGGATTACTTTCATCCTGGTGAACAACACAATATACCATTTCCCAAATTTAACACTAAGTGAAAAACGGTGTGTCTTGACTTTAGTTCTTGACTTTAGTTAGTGATCCTCAACCTTTTTTTTGTCGTACATATTTAACGATTTGAAAATTTGGCGGCACACAAAGAAAAAGTTTGTAAAGATATAATTTAATAATATTAACATTATTATATATTTTTGTGGCCAGTCGTGGCCCATTGGCACAAGCGTGTGACTGTAAACGACTGGCTGTGGGTTCGATTCCCACTCGAGGAGTGGAAATATTTAATATTTCCATTTTCTTTGCTCTGGTGCCGAGGTAAAGCGCGGCGTTAAGTTCCGCCACTTAAGACGCAATTCCTCCGGATTAGGCGGAAACTGGGGAACGGAGTGTCTTAACACTAGGTTCCCTCTGCCTACCCTGCTGTATGCGGGATATACAGAGTGAAGTTAAAAAAAAATAGACATTTTGAGTGTGACTTACTTGACGCGAGGAGTTAACAACAAAGCCGAAAAAAGCGTGACACTGAAAAATTAACATACACGAAATCATCATCAAATTTTTATTTTAATAAATATTACTCTATAAATTATACAAATAAATATATAAGCATAAAAGTTATACAATTTTGGCAATGCAAGTGAGGGCAGGACCACAGTTATATAGGTTGAATGTACGCTTTATCCTGTTGGCCGGACTCCAACACAGTAAGGGGGGTACAAAAGTAAATAGTTATATAACGTTATTAATAATCTGGCGTTTGCCAAGCTTCACTATGGACATGCATGATCGGAATACGTAATAAGATTGTATAAATAAAAGTTATAAATCATATTTGAGTGCATGTTACTGTATCTGATTGAAAACTGTTTGTTGTAGTCATTTCAAATGATTAGGATGAATGTTTTTGTAGCCCCAAGCTTTTTCGTTTTCATGGTAGGTAGAGGATCTAGTGTGAAGACACTCCGTCCTAAAATTTCAGCTCGAAACCGAGACATTATGTGTTGTGTTAAGAAGAACTGAACGCCGCACTTTGTCTTCGATACCAGAAAATGTTTTAAATTTTATAATATAAGAAATGTTTTTTTTTAAATATAATCATTTCCCCGAGTGGGAATCGAACCCACAACTACCGTGTTACAGTCAGACGCTGTTGCACTAATAAATGATCATCCATACTTATATTATAAATGGGAATGTCTGTCTGTTTGTCAGTCCCGCTTTCACGGTCCGATTTTGATAAAATTTAGAAAGAAAGTAGTAAAAATTACTGAGTCTGACATAGGTTACATATTTTGTGAAAAATAATCTCTAAAGGGTTAAAATGGGAATGAAAGTTTATATGAAAAATCTACATCTTTAAAAATCTTGACCGATTGTAATGAATTTTGGCATATATATTTATAGTTATTCATCCAAGATTAAGCTTAGGGTACTTTATTTTTCAAAAAAAACACTCCCGAAGGTTGCAATATACCTAAACAGTTATGTAGTTCACGCGGCAAAGCCGCGAATGGGCCGCTAGTAATATAATAAAAAAAAAAAATAGCTTCACGCTATATCCCGCACACAGCAGGGTAGGCAGAGGGAACCTAGTGTTAAGACACTCCGTTCCCCACTTTTCGCCGAATTCGGAGGCATTGCGTGTTAAGTGGCGGAATTTAACGCCGCGCTTCACCTCGACACCAGAGCGAAGAAAATGGAAATATTAAATATTTCCACTCCTCGAGTGGGAATCGAACCCACAACCAGTCGTTTACAGTCACACGCTTGTGCCACTGGGCCACGACTGGCCACGTTATTGACTTGTTAGTGATACTCAAACTTTACGCTAGTAATATAATAATTTCTAAATCTAGATATATTGAGGCGACCTGCAAATTAATAAACTGTGGACCGAATCTTGTTCACCCCTGCATTATTACAAAACTTTGGATTCGAACCTAGAACTCTCAACTTTACTACAACACTAATGTAGTTTACTACAACAATAGTAGTAGTATGTAGTAGTATGTAGTAGTAGTTGTGTAGTAAATTATCCGTAACGATATATAAAACATGTATCATTTTAGAGGGATAATTAAAAACCTCAAAGTTAGATTAGCATATTACGCTGCGTTGCGAAATTCATAATAATTGCTTTGTTTGTACGGTTAAAAGTTTTGAACACTATTTTTATGGTTCAATTTTTATTTTGGTTGTAAATTGTTAATTTAAATATATTACGCTTCTTTCTTTCTCGGTCTTTTTTTTTATTTTTTGCTTTCTTTCTTTTTTTGAGTTGTGGAGGCATTGCGTGTTAAGAGGCGGAACTTAACGCCGTGTTTTGCCTCGACACCAGAGCAAAGGAAATGGAAATATTAAATATTTCCACTCCTCGGGTCACGACTGGCCACGACTGGCCCCTAACTAAGTAACCTAACTGGCTAAGTGAGATACAATTTCACAGCGCCACAATAGTGACTAATTATTATGATATTATATATGTATATTTCAAATCCTAAAGAAATTCCTTTCATACAAATTCAAATTTAATGCTAATTAAATATCTACTTTAAAATATACACGATAAGCATAAGAGAGGTCACGAAACTTTTCAACAAGTTTCTAACAATATCATTGCTATGCATTTTAAAATCGTTTGGTATGAAGTAAAAGAAATGTATCTATACTCAAATGTGCATTTGTTTATTGTATTTAGAAGAACTATACTTAGTTTAATTAAAAGTTGGTAATAAGAAGTAGCGGCGTTGAGTTCCGCATACAGTCCAGATTTTAACCGGAAATTGGAAAACGAAGCGTCATAATACTAGGTTCTGACTACCCTGTTATACGACAAAAAGGGGAAAGCTCTAAAAAACAATACACAGCGTTAAGTTCCGCTTTTTGCCACGAAATGTCTGGATTTTGAAATATGAATGTTCAATAGAATGTCTTGAGACTAAGTATCTGATTTCCTTACTATATGGTCTAAAAAGCTTGAAGCTGTAAAGAAAAATGTATCAATTTTTCCAGTAAAGGGGTGAACTGGGGTGGCAATTTTAACTTGAGAAATCAATAATTATAAATACCTACACAAAGCGTTTAAGCGAAATTGGAGAGACGAATTGGAAGAATTAAGTTATTTTAATAAAAAAATTGTTACGATAAACAATTTCATGATATTGTTAAGTAGCAGAGCTCAATGCCGCGTTTTGTCTTAGGTACTAGAGGGCGAAATGAAAATAATTTATACGTAACCCTCTGCGTGGAAATCGAAAACACAACCGCGTTTATCATATGCGTCAGACACTGTCACACTACTTACTCTACGATGGCGTCTGGTAAAAAATGATGCATATTTTAGGAACAGTATTTATAATTTACATTACTACTGTAAAAGTTTTCCAAAATTGACATTTCATGTACAAATTTATAATTGTTTGGTGGTAGGAGATACGTTCTCCGACTGGCTCGCGACCACTATCATGTCAAAGACGAACCGCCAAATATCTTATGATGTGTTCCGGTTCGATGGCATGTAAGCCAGCTCTCCCTATTCCCACCATTCCCATCCTTCCTCCCTCCTTCTGTCCTACATTCCCAAGGCTGGCAACGCATCCATAACTTTAATGTTGTGGATGTCTATGGGCGAAGGTAACCACTTAACACCAGGTGGGCCTTCAGCTCGTTTGCCTCCTTTATTCCATAAAAAAAAAAACACAAATTTTTCTAAGCATTTTTAAATTGAAGTATGCAAGCGACAACGTAATTTAAAAAGCTTTTTTTAAAAAATCAGCTTCACGCTTTATCCTATATGGCAGGGTGTTTAGACACTCCTGTCCTTCACTCTCCGTCTTGAATAGGGAAACTCAACGCGGCGAGAGAAAGAAACATATAAATTAAGACTTAAAAGTAAATGCGTTATCCCTGAAGATAAATACAGATACATTTGTTCATATTATTTTCCATATTTTTGGAGCAATCTTCTAGTTACATTATATTTAAGCTTCACGTCATAATCTTAGCTAAGTAAGGCGTATTAAAGTAAAAGCCATACAAATTTTACCTAATTAATACTATTATAATTACTTAATATTTATCTCTAAGTGTGGGTTCAAATCCTATTAGACTACAGATTCACACAAGGAACACAACTTAGAAATGGCCTACCAGCGGCAGTGTTTCCAGGCCTATATATAGATAGATATAGGTATATCTAGATATAGGTGCCTAGATACAGGTTCCTAGGATATAGGCCAAAAAGTGCGTGTCGTGCGCAGCGGTGATTACAAAAACACTCACTTGCGTTATCCTTATTTTAAACAATCTTTTGTAGTATCGCCTTTACTTTAAGGGCATGCGAGACTTATTTTAAGAGCTACGATACTCCTTATTACAACAGCTATCTGCCAGTGAAAGTCCCATCGAAATTGGTCAAGATATTTCAGAGAGTAGCCGGAACAAACAGACAGACAGATAGACAAAAATGTTCCATGCATGTATATCAACATTAATTAATATGAGCAAAAAGTAATTGCAATTACCAATTCATTATATATTTGTTAGAAAATCACACAAAAATCATAATTAGCTTAAAAATATTTACTTCTTAAAGTTTACACTACAATTAACAATGATTTTTTTTTATTTAAATGATCAATTGTTATTATTATTATTATTTTTTATCTTCACGCTGTATCCCGCACACGGCAGGGTAGGCAGAGGGAACCTAGTGTTAAGACACTCTGTTCCCCAGTTTCCGCCAAAATCGGAGGCTTGTTGCGTGTTAAGTGGCGGAACTTAACGCCGCGCTTTACCTCGACACCAGAGCGAAGAAAATGGAAATATTAAATATTTCCACTCTTCGAGTGGGAATCGAACCCACAACCAGTCGTTTACGGTCACACGTTTGTGCCACTGGGCGACGACTGCCCCCGTTTTATTTAATTGTTAATTGCAATTACATTTTGCCCAACATTATATATTCAGCAGCTATTTTAACATTACAAACAGACATTCCAATTTTATTTATTTATATAGATTTGCAAATACAACTCGTGTAAAGCTTAGCTTAGCTTAGCTATTTAATCAGGAATATAAAACGAGTGAAGGTGAACCTCCTAACACGCGCGTGTCAAGTCAATTAATCACGCTGGTTGATGGACTGATTCATTAGGGACGGTTTTTTGCCTTTAGACATGACCAGATCACTTTATATGTATGTATATTGTAGGTACATTTTTCATTTACTTTTGCATGTTACTAGCGTTAATTTTTCATTTGGTAGAATATTTATTATTATAACTAGCGGCCCGCTCGCGGCTTCTCCTCTTTCTCTGTTACCTACGTAATTTATCATCACGCAATATACTTAACTGTTTCGGTACATTGCAACCCTCAGAGTTAGATTTTTGAAAAATAAAGTAGCCTATGTTTAATCTTGGACTATCAACTATATATATATACCAAAATTCATTACAATCAGTCAAGACGATGTTGATTTTTGAAAAAATAAGTAGCCTTTGTTTGACCCTGCAGTTCTTACTGCAGTTTTGTTCTAAATTTCATCCAAATCGGACTGGTAGCATTTATAATATAAGTATGGATTATTTAGCAACCATCATGTTTATAGTCAGACGCTGTTGTATTGCGCCAAATCCTTTTATATAAATACTTCCTTGAATTCGCTACTCAACATTCAATTACCCGGATTCAGACTAGGTTACATTTTTGTACCCTGCTATGAGGGAAGAAGAGTGTAGCTGCTTATCATTGACTTTTATATATGAAGTTCGTTGGCAAAGCATTTGATTTCCGCCACTTAACGCGCTTTCCTTCGATTTCTCTAGTATGAAAAGGAGATATAGTGCGTTGAGTGGCAGAGCTTAATCCTTTGCGCTTTGCTTAGGTACCTTAGTAATGACGATGAAGAAGCGTGGATTCGAATCCTGCTACATTCAAAGTCACGTTTTCCCAAAATATTTTTATATCTTCAGTGTTCCTTTGGAAAATAACCATATAATACCTGAAAACCCTTAATTATTACTTTCATTAAAGAACATTCATAAACATCACGAATTGTTTGCGCCTAATGTTATTATTTGGTATCGAAAAACTTTTATTATAATTAAAACCCGAGTATTCGACTAACAAATTTCAAACAACGTCAAAACTTTTATATAAGTTTTAAGCATCGCCGCCAGCGACACCGCACATCGACTAAGCTCGCGATCAATACTAATTAAAACAAGTGAAATTGGTAAACCTGATGATGTTCCTGAAATATATTTCCTTTGAGGAATTGGGGAACAATTACTTTGTTTTACTTATTGTGTTTTGTATAAGTGACTAGTTGGTAGGGGCCAATGGTGGCACAGTGGTATGAACGTGTGACTGTAAACGATTGGTTGTGGGTTCGATTCCCACTCGAGGAGTGGAAATATCTAACATTTTCAGTGTGATTTATTTAACAGGTATTAGAAGCAAAGCGCGGCGTTAAGTTCCGCCACTGAACACACAATATCTCTATTTCAGCCGACAAGTGGAGATCTTAGTGTCTGAACACTAGATTCTCTCAGACAACCCAAAATATACTTTATTATATAGCAAATGAAGCTATTGAAAAAATTAAACTTTTTTTAAAATGTATAAAAAACACAAAATACTGAAAGGAAAATATGGACATACCACAAAATATAAACTTATATGTATCAATTTAAATAAATTTTGGAAGAAACCCAGATATTGCGTCAATACACAACTGACAAGTTGTTATAAAGTTTTAAATCATGATTCATGAAGTAAAAGTAAGTTCGAAGTATAACTATTTAAAAGTGCAGTATATTGACATATACCAATAATAGTAAGCATAGTTAAATCTTTGTCCGATTTTCGAAATGTGAAGAAGTAATAGAAATCTATCAACATATTTAAAAAATATTACATTATAATAAGCTTAGATTAAAGCCTGTAAATAACTCAACGCCACTTTACAACGTCTTGATATTTAGCGGAAAGTGCAGGACGAAGTGTCTCGTCACTATGTTCTTTCCAACCACCATGGTATGTAATAAAACCTGTAAAAGTTGTAAAAATACCAGGATAAACTTGCGCTAAAACGCCCTATCCTCCACTTCAGCTTTTTTAGAAACACTGTGTTCACTTCAACGGGTCACTTTATTCTCCGACCAAAAGAAAACTTTTTTAAAACAAACATAAATAAGTAAATCAATATAAATTGTTAAGAGTAATTTAGTAAAAACATTATGAAGACTGTTTCCGGCAAGTGTTCGCATACATAGACGTCGTGTTCTCGTAGCGTCGTTTCGAGCGTTATAATAAAATTCACATCCACAAGAATCTCACGCGTTGCTCGTGTCTAATGAAAATTCAATAATGAAGATTGCCAGCGTCAGCTCTTGTTTAAATATGTTTAATGCATTCGTATGTATATTTCAGATTATCGTAGGTCAAAGTGACAGATTTGATTAAAAACGCGACTGGTTGTTCGATGGTTGTGGTGGTTCGATTCCCACTCAGGGGTATGATTATATCGTTTTTTTTTTTCTTGTATCCCGCACAACAGGGTAGGATAACTAGGGAACATACTGTTGTGGCACTCCATTCCCCATTTTCCGCCAAATTTTTGAGGTATTGCGTGTTAAGAGACGGAACGTTTATCCTCGACACCAGCGTGAAGAAAATGGAAATATCAAATATTTCCTCTCCTACTCTTCGAGTGAGGATCGAACCCACAACCAGTCGCTTTACAGGCACACTCTGTTCCACAGCGCCACGACTAGCCCCAAATGATATTTCATTTTATGATACAACAGCCCGGCGTTGAATTACACCTCAATCGATAATGTTTTGATTACAAGTAGTAGAAGAAAACGGAAGAGAGATGGGAAAAGAGAAAAGTGTCATGACACTGATGATGATGTGATATGGATATTTCACATACTTTAATGAATCAGCTTTAATCCTTCTATTTATACAGAGACATATACATATTACGGTTTAGTTATCGTACTTCATCAACAAAAAATATACCTTTTAAACAAAAGTTTTTGCAAAAGGTATAAATATTCAACATACCGAGACTCGAATCTGCACCTCTCTCTTATTAAATGTTTTTTTTATATAGCTTCACGCTGTATCCCGCACACAGCAGTGTAGGCAAAGGGAACCTACGGTTATAACACTCCTTTCCCCATTTTCCGCTGTATTTGTGAGGCATTGCGAGCCTGAACTTAGCTTTGTTCCGACGTCCGGGCGAAGAAAATGGAAATATTAAATATTTCTATTTGTCAAGTGGGAATCGAACCCACAACCTCGTTGACACTCACACTTCGCTTACCTGCACGACCTCGATACGACTTGTTTTAGCAATGTACTATTAATATACAATAATGAAAGATATTGGCTTTCTCTACTTCTTTTGCGTATAATCGTAAGCTATAGTTTACTCTATCTGTCTGTATATAATATTCTCAAAAAGAGGTCAAAATTTTTCCTTCGCGTATTGATATAATGACATATAACCCAAATCCTAGAGAAAAGTTTTCGTAAAACTTAAAATAAAGCTAATTAAATATCTACTTTAAAATTTGTACGATAAGCATAAGCGAGGCTCGAGCTTTTCAACAAGTTTCTAACAATATCATGGCTATGCATTTTAAAATCGTTTGGCTTTAATATGTATGAAGTAGTCCCAGAAATAATTTGAATATAAACATATGTATATATGTGAAGTTGCGATTGATCGTGGCTTCGATTCTCACATTTTTTTTTATCTTCACGCTGTATCCCGCACACAGCAGAGTAGGCAGAGGGAACCTAGTGTTAAGACACTCCGTTCCCCACTTTCCGCTGAATTCGGAGGCATTGCATGTTAAATGGCGGAACTTAACGCCGTAGAGATTTAATTAATTACTTTAAATAAAAAAATATTTTATTTAGTAATTCTTATAATGTTGTAAATGATTACAATTTTGGTAATATATTTGGTCAGTCATTAACCAATATAACACCCTGTACATACAAATGCGAGCCAATTAGCGGCCGCTGGTCAGCTTTATACATTCACATTATAAACAGATTAATTATTTTCATACTGAAAAATTTAAAATATTTAAATTCTTAATTAATAGACCTTTTACACGTTATGTAAATTGCAAAAGTGGCCAGTCGTGGCCCAGTAGCACAAGCGTGTGACTGTAAAGCGACTGGTTATGGGTTCAATTCCCACTCGAGGAGTGGAAATATTTAATATTTCCATTTTCTTCGCTCTGGTGTCGAGGTAAACGCGCGACGTTAAGTTCCGCCACTTAACACACAATGCATTCGGATTTGGCGGAAAGTTGGGAACGGAGTATTAAGATACTACTAGGTTCTCTTTGCCTACCCTGCTGTGTGCGGGAAGCGGCGTGAAATTGCAAAAAAAAGGTCTAATTGGGATTATTTTTGTTTTGCCCCAATCTTTTATGGCATGAGTAGTCAGAGAGAAGGTAGTGTTTAGATACACTATCCCCACATGCCACCTGAATTTCAGATCTTACCTAATAAAATAACGATCGTGCCAACGAATGGGAATCGAACCCACAACAAATCATGATTTCAGTGAAATACTGTCCCACTGCGCAATGAGGAGCTTTTTAAAAACTTTAAAATAATAAAATAAATATTTAGAAGAGTAATTTAAACCTAATCGATGGTGTCCAAGAGGCGCGTCGTAATTTGAAATTATCAAAGGTATTTTAGAATATTTCAATTCCTAATATATACATACATATATATATATATATATATATATATATATATATATATATATATATATATATATATATATATACAATTAACAAAAGTAAATTTTAAAACTATTTTAATATTTACACAAGTTATAGTGTTCTATGTGATCTAGATGGACAGATTTGAATTAAACCTTTTTCGTTTTATAGTTTTTAACCCTGGGCAAAATTTAGACTATTATCGATATTATTTGAGAGTGGAACACTTGATGTAGAACCATAATATAGCTTTACTACGAGATATAAGGAAATCGCGCCTATTAGTTGTTCAGCGCGATTTTAGTGGAAGGGATCATTAAGCATACGGAAAAGAGGTTATGAGTACACACTAATATTATAAATGCGAAAGTCTATCTATCTTTCTGTTACGCTTTCAATAATATACCGGCCCGATTGGGATGGAATTCATAATGAAAATATTTGAAGCCCAGGGACAAACATTTCTAATTTTTTCTCCAAAATCCGAGTTAGAATTTGCACTAAGAGGCTCGAAATCGAAAAGCGAGAACACAAGCGCAGTTTTTTTTTTTAGCTATTATAGGCAGAGGGAACCTAGTGTTAAGACACTCCGTTCCCCACTTTCCGCCGAATTCGGAGGCTTGCGTGTTAAGTGGCGGAACTTAACGCCGCGCTTTACCTCGACCCCAGAGCGAAGAACTGGAAATACAATTTCCACTCCTCGAGTGGGAATCGAAACCACAACCAGTCGTTCACAGTCACAGGACACGAGCGAAGTAGCTATAGTTAATTTAATACTCAAGCAACCTAATTATATATTATGCAGATAAAGCCAGGAGCAGGAGGCTAGTACTACATAACATAAGCTTATATACAAAAGAGGTAACATAAACATAACCGTGAACCTCTTTAACAACAACGTTATAAGGTAAGACATAATGAAGCATATCCTTATTTCTTTCTACTTCCATACGTATGTATATAGTATGTGTGTATGTAATACATATGAAAGCCGGCTTTGTTAGCGCTAAGTGTGTAAAAACATATTAATACCTGCGTACCCAAAACCCTTTTGTACGATACGATATAGCAAATGGATGTATCGATTTTGATTAAACGCTATATTGGTGCAGTTGAAATAAATTTCATAGTACTAGGTAGATCTGGGTTTTTTAATATTTTTAAACTTCATCATTTATTCACATATCGTAAAATATTATTTTAATAATGTAAACGTTTAGAGAACGCATGGCTTAGCGGTTAGAGCGCTTAGGCAGTTTCCAAAAGATGTGAGTTCAAATACCGCTGCGTTCAAAAATTTTTATATGATTTCTAAAACAATATTTTTTTAATTCTGGTTTGATATCCTATAGGGACAGGGGGTAAAGTTTGATAATTAAGATATAAGATTGGCTTTAGAAAAAGATTGAATTAGCTCAAGTATACTTAGGCGAAGTATTATAATCAACAAGCAACGAGAAACTGGTGTCGGAAATATACATATAGTATAATTAGCGGCCTGCCCGCGGCTTCGCCGCGTAAACTATTTCGTTATATTGCAACCCTCGGGGGCGCATTTTTTAAAAAAATAAAGTAGCCTATGTTTAAGCTTAGATTATCAACTATATTTATGCCAAAATTCATTACAATCGGTCAAGCGGTTTAGATTTTTCATATAAACTTTCATCCCCTATTTCAACCCTTTAGAGGTTGATTTTTGTTGACCCAGTCACTTTTACTTCTTTCATTCTAAATTTCATCCAAATCGGACCGGTAGATTAGCCGTGAAAGCGTGACAGATAAACACACAGACTTTCGCATTTATAATATAAGTATGGATAATAGTGGAAAACAAGAACTGTATGAAAAGGTTTTCAATTTAATTTTTTTCACATTTCCCATAAAATTTGATAGTTTTCATAAATCCCCTTTTGTTACAAGATGTTGGGTGATGCATCTCAAATCTATAGTTTTATAAACATATTATGGTTACTGTAGAATATTTGGCTATGTTTTAAATATTTAACTACAAGCTATAAATCGAGTTTAAAAGTAATCGGTAAGTAATCGGTATTTGAAATATTAAATTAACAATGTGGTTACAAAGCGTGTTTGAGTATTGTGTTCTGCCATCTCTAAGAGAAGTATAGAGAAAATACATACACACCTTTGTAAAAAGAATAATTAAGGCTCCTGGAACAGTGTTTGTAACCACAACGTACACCAGGTTCGAATCCAACTTGTTGTAAAAAAAATGTTATTATTTATGGATAGCATATGATTTTTTTTAGCTTCGCCGTATCCCGCAGACGGCAGGGTAGGCAGAGAGCGAAGCAAATGGAAATATTATATAATTTCCGCTCCTCGACTGTGAATCGAACCCACAACCAGTCATTTACTGTCACACGCTTGTGCCACTGCGCCACGACTATCCTGGTTACTTAGCCCGAAGATAAAAAGCTCGAAGCATATATAAAAAGAATATTCACTACAATTTACTCTAAGTACTGCTATACGCTAAGTTACTTAATATACATATTATATTAAAACATAATACCAATATGTCACTGTTTATTATCATTTGCGGTTCGAATGCTACCGCTGGGCATAATTATAATAAAATTTTACGAGCACGCCGAAGCAAAACACGCTATTGTAGATTTAACGTCACTAAAATACCAAAATACAAAATAAATGGAAGGTAAATGGATAATTTTTAATACTAGATCAACAGTTGCATTTTAAAATCGTTAAAAATGTCATGGGGCCAGTCGTGGCGCAGTGGCACAAGTGTGTGACTGTAAACGACTGGTTGTGGGTTCGATTCTCGCTCGAGGAGTGGTAATATTTAATATTTCCATTTTCTTCGCTCTGGTGTCGAGGCGAAGCGCGGCGTTAAGTTCTGCCACTTAACACGTAATGCCTCCAAATTCGGTGGTAAGTGGGGAACGGGAAAAACAAAAATAATTTTGTTTAATTACGTAAAAAATTTTTTGTACACAATAACTCTATAATTGGTTTAAACGCTTAATAAAAATATTTAACAAGTTTCAATATTGGACTTGTTATATTTTATTATTTTTTATAACATACCAGACATTTAGACCGCATTCTTTTCCTTTCATTTTTATTTTTAATTGACATTTTCCACATTTATATATAAATAGATATTATGAATTTTAATTTAAAGTGTACTCGTAGTCCTTTCGTAGTTCGCAAAACAAACTTTATATAATATCTAAAAGAGGAATTTGGAATTTATAGTCTTACATACGTAGTTTTGCTGGATATACCAAAAGTTAGAGTATGCGTAGTAAAATACTTTACTACGCATATTCAAATTTTATGGTAAATCCGACAACATTAAATATGTATGATTTTTTATTAAAAATGTATAAGAATTGTTATATATTCACTATTGTTTGACTTTACTGCTATTACAAATATTATGTCAAACAGAATATATGTCAATTTTAATACATTTTAAATTCATTTCTTTTAACTAATGTCAAAAATAATTGATAAAAAATATATAATTTTTAAGAAATATTAATTATCATAGTAATTATTAAAATTTAAATTATTACAAAAAAAAAATATTTACCTCGCACTGCTATCTAACCTACTGACATTGACTTATAACAGATCTAACCTTTTTTTTTTTAAATTAACATTCATCCTACACAAAGAACAATTCTTACACAGCCAAAAACCAAAAATCCGCCAAAACATCGAACAAAAGAAACCAAAAATTAATCCACAGCTAATCCAAGATAGCAATTAACTTCCACAGATTAAAAATACACAATAGAGATCTGCAAAGAGGTTGTAATTTAGAAAAAAAAATTAGAAAACTCACCTGTAATTATAGTTTGGAGTCCGCCCAACACTATACACGTCACGTCACTAAATACAACTTGTTATAGGATAACAAAATTATATTGAAATTATTATTATAGTACATTTCGTAACATCGCGTGTATCACGTGATCGTGTTATATTAATTTCGACTACATTTTTTTCGTGTTTTTATTATTTACGGCAACTAAGAACACGTGGTGACGGCTTGGCGTACCTTTTTACACTGAAATCGAGGGGTAGGAAACCCCTATTTCGATACTACGAATCCAAAGAGTAAAATGTAGATGTGGTAATCAATTGCTGTTGAAGAAGTTAATGTTTTTGTTTAATATCGGTATGTTATTATGTGTATTTATAAAAATTATGTATGAAACAGTTTTTGTAATTCGTAATTAAATTTTAAAGAAATAATGTTAATAATAGAAGTGGGGAAGGGAGTGTCTTAACACTAGGTTCCCTATACCTACCCTGCTGTGTGCGCCATACAACGTGAAGGAAAAAGAAATGTTTGCTATTATTACAAATAAAATTTAGTCTTAGAAAATTACGTTTACAATTTTAATTGTGTTCACTATTTTTAGATAGTATACATATATTTATCACACTTTACAAATAATAATTATTATTAATAATTAAAAAAAATAACAAGATTTTTTATAAAGTATTTTTTTTAATTAATAATTCATAGATAAATATTCAATTGAAATTTACTACTTGTTTAACTATCTCAAAGGCATTTAAAGCTCTAACATAAAAACCAACTTTAATTTAACCTAAAAAAATTAAAATTATAATAAAATTACAGGCCGAATTGAATATTCTTTGGTCTATTTGGCTGAAAGCGAGACAGGGATGGGGGATATGTTATTATACCAAACAGAAAGGGACGGATGTATTGACGAATGTACACAGTATTTGACCAACCTTTCTTTCAGCTCAAATAAAATATGAGTTCGTAGAAGCTACAGTCGATGCAAGTATTCAGGTATTACCTAACGATGGAAAAGTAATAAAAAAATTATATTTATACGATAAATTACATTTTTCCACTTTAATGGAAACTTTTTTTTCCATTTATGACGTTTTCCTCGTTGTGTTTGGATGGATGGATTTGAATCTTATTCAAAGAAAGTTTATCTTTTTTTTTAGCTTCACGCTTTATCCCGCACACAGCAAGGTAGGCAGAGGGAATCTAGTGTTAGTCACTCCGTTCCCCACTTTTCGCCGAATTTTGGAGGCATTGCGTGTTATGTGGCGGAACTTAACGCCGCGCTTTGCCTCGACACCAGAGCGACGAAAATGGAAATAATACATTTTTGCACGCCTCTAGTAGGAATTATACCCCACAACCAGCCGCTTTACAGGCACACTTTGTGCTTTTGCGCCACGACTGGCCCTTACCTGAAATAATATAAGAATGCGCAACTGTTGTTTACAGTCATTTGACTGTCTTCTGTGCCACATTGGAATAAATATTTTTAGAGTTTTATACTACTAACATGACATTAAATACTCTTGTTTATGTACCAATTGCTAATATAATATTCAGAACAGTGTACAAATATTTTATGAGTATTTCGTGTATTGTATTTTCTTTTAAAACACTTATTTTTTTAGGTACACGCTTTTTTCCAGTCGGGGCCAGTCATGGCGCATTGGCACAGATGTGTGACTTCAAACGACTGGTTGTGGGTTCGGTCCCACGCGAGGAGTGGAAATAAAATAAAAAATAAAAAAAAATCGGCGGAAAGGGGGGAACCGAGTGTCTTAACACTAGGTTTCCCCTGCCTATCCTGCTATGTGCGGGATACAGCGTGAAGCTAAACGCTTTTTCCCACATACTAGGGACCGGATGGGGTATATCTAATGTCCAAACATTCCGTTCTCCCCTTTCCGCCAGAATTCCAAGACATGTTGAGTACATTGCCATTGACATTGACATGCATGTTGAGTAGTGGAGTTCAAAATCGCGTTTTGTTTTTGCTAATGTTAATTATTCTCTTAAATTGGAATTAAACCCACAACCGTTGCGTTTACTGTAGACGCTGCTCCTACACGATCGATACGCTCAAAAAGTTTTATTTTTAACAATAATTTAATAAATAAATATTAATTAAAAATACTCAGTAATTTTAATAGTTAATTAATTTTACATGCCTGCAAAGAATATAAGTACTCGATTACGATGGGGCTATAATGGCCCATAATCGTTGCGTTTACGACAAATGGCTGTTCTAAAGGAAATGATCGCACGATTATGCAGTGAGTTAGTGACATCACTTGAAACTATAAGTGTATACTAATGGGCTGAATGGAATAAGTTTTTTTTCTATATTAACGGAACGGAACAGTGTCCGTCTGATTGAAAATGGCTGGTCGTGGGTTCGATTTCCGTTTAGAGGAATTTTTATTCTTATTTATACTTATTTCTTCGCTCTGGATCCTAACCAAAAGCGTAGTGAAATTTCGTTTGCATGGACTATAAGATATTCTGTTACCGTAAGAACTACTAAAAAATAAACAAAAAACAATCCTTAAGTAATCATACAGATTGTAGCTGTCAGATTTGCCTCGACCCCAGAACGAAGAATATGGAAATATTAAATATTTCCATTCCACGAGTGGGAATCGAACCCACAAGCAGTCGTTTTCAGTCACGTGGCGCAGTGGCACATGTGCCACTGCGCCACGACTGGCCCCATTAAGTTCATTCGGTATTTCAATTAATATAAGGAAATATATGCTGACTCTCACTTATTTACAGATTTTGGCATCATCACAACATTGATCACAGTCACATACGTAAATGCTCAGGATTTTATCCCCTACGCCAAAGTGCTGCCCAACCAAATATCTAATTGGACTTTCAAAGACTACATAGAAAAGTTTAAGCCAAGCCGCATATGGAGGGAAATCGAAGAAAGTAACAAAATTAATGGTGTTAACAGGACAGTCAAAGATGAATTCGACAAAATTTTCAACCTTACAGACGAAACTGACGAACTGTTGCACTTAAATATACAAAACGGCAATCCAAACCTTCTGCTCAGCAAAGACGGCAGAAGATGGAGACCACCAGGTGATGTCGTACGGAACAGACACGATCCATTCAGCATGAAACGAAGAATGTTAGAATTAATGAAACAGGCGATTTACCAAACCAGAAATAAAATGGTCATAATGCAAATAATGAGGGAGAAATATAAAAAAATATCTGTTTACAAAATGGGTTTTCTCATGAGTAAAATGGATACAGCTTGTAAAACGTTCGCCAGCTTTGCGTATAAGTCTTTCATAGCTTGCTCTATGTCCAGGCAGGTAGCTATAAGATCTTATCCGTTCATAGACATGTTGGAAGCAAACGAACGGCTATTGAACTTGTGGTTTGACATAGATCTCCTTGTGGATCTCATTGTAATAAACCACGAGAACTGCAAGAGAATGCTGAACCATGTTATGACTAATAGGAAACGCGCTTGGAAATTCGTTGATTAGGCTTTTCGTCTACTTTTAAATATATTTTATTATAAAGTTAGTTTTGTGACTTTTTCTTTATAAATTAAAAGCTATGGCAATACGTTTCTTCGGCCAGACGTGGCGCAGTGGCGTACAATGTAACTATAAACACGACTGGTATTAGGTTCGATTCCCACTCGAAGAATGACCATGCTTCCGGAAATTGGCGGCAAATGGGGAACGAACAAGGCTCCCTCTTCTGCTGTGTGGGATGTAGCGTTACGCTAAGGTATCACAATGTAAGTAGAGAGTAAATATTTACAAATGTGAAAGAAATTAAAAAAAAACTAATTGTTCTACAATTTACTAATTGTTACACGAAATAACTTTTAG
This sequence comes from Dryas iulia moderata, assembly GCA_019049465.1. NCBI lineage: Eukaryota > Metazoa > Arthropoda > Insecta > Lepidoptera > Nymphalidae > Dryas > Dryas iulia. Next base: position 1,899,630 of record CM032426.1, read on the forward strand.
TACATGATACTTAATCTAAGCTAGATGTGTCACACTCAGTGTTCTATGTAATAAACTATGTTAGGCAATTGTATGGGAATTAGATGCTTGCTCCAGGCTATTCCAATGGTATCATTGTCAATATATAATTATATAATATCTGCAAATGTTTGACTTAAAAAAAAAAAATCGTCCCGCTGAGTTTCTTGCGCCGGTTCTTCTCAGGTCTGAGGCATTAACTTTAGTGAACCGGTGGTAAATTGTTTGACCTTCAAAAAACGTATAACTTCTTACTTTGAATAAAATTATTTGAGTTTGACTTTTTTATATGTTTTTTTTTATTTTTCATTATATTACCTGAAATATAATAATAATAATAATAAACCCGCAGGGCAGCTTGTGGCGAGCTGTTGGGGAATGGCGACCCCACGGACCTGAGACCTCCAGAGGGGAATTGATATTTATCCCCCGCCTCTGGCTTGCCTTCGTTGGCTGGCAGAGTGGAGCGCAAGAGCTATATGCTCGGAAGGGTGGAAGTGCTCAATCTGCGTAATAGCGGGGAAACCCGCTCTCGAGCTTGCTCGTGATGGTGAAACCGGTGCACACCTCTCTACACCCTTAGCCGACCACGCCGGTTTTGCGTCCGAGGCATTACGCCGCTTTGTGGGGGCCCATCTAGTGGGAGGCGAGTCACCGTCCGTCAACCATTCAATTTGAGACTGTTGAAATGGCGGACGTCCGTTAGTCTCATACAATAGCCCAGTATTCAGTCCATCCAAACTCCATTCCATAGCCCCAGTTTAGTTTTCCACATTTTTCATAGTTCCTACGCATTAGCCGGTGACCATCAGCAATTACCTATGGTTACTCAGAGATGGATCCCGGCTGATGCGTCACAGTAAAACAATTTATCTCTAAGGGGCCTCTACGTGTTGGACCTGTGTCCCCACGCAAGCCTTCCAAAGGACCGGGTTCTTTTGAACCCGAGAACTTTATTGAGAGATACATAATTTAAAAAATAAAATATTATTTAATTTTAAACTGTGGTACATAGTTATAACAATTTGTAACGGTAATAATTAACTCACAAGCGTCGTTTCAAAAATTAGTGTAACATATTTCAGTGATAAAACAAAAACGTAAAGAGTAAAAGAAAAATAATAATAATAATAAATAGTAAAATAATAGAAACAAAATATAAATAATTTGAATGGTAAAATGTGTGTAAGAAAAATGTGAGAGTGTGTGTAGGTGTGTTTGAGTGTGTGCACGTGTGTAGGGAGAGTGGCAATGTAGTTAGGTGGCCAGGAGATCTTCGGTCTCCTCATAATTTAGTTTTAATAACCAATCAGTTAGTTTCACTTTACATTGTTTCAAGGTCAGAGGGTATATACTTATTTTTTTATTAATATTGTTGTATAACATAGGGCTCAGATAGCGGTACTGGCGGTTGGAAGATCTTTTGTGACGCAATTCAATTTGATAAATTTTGCCAAATCTGCGTTTAGGGGACGTAGACTGTGTTCGAAAGGAGGAGAATCTATGCTTCCGCAGAACAGAAGAAAGAATATACAGTTGTCGGACTGTTAGCACTCCGCATGTCTGATATAACTCAGCAGTGGAGAAACGAGCTGGCTTGGATGTAATAACCTTTAATATACACCTCTGTACTCTTTCAAGAGGAAGCAAAACCGTTTTTGTTGCACCACCCCAGGCTGGTATGCAATAAGATAATATCGACTGTACAAGGGCATAGTACACCATCATCAAAATTTTGATACTTGCGCTAGATTTTAGTTGCTTAAAGGTATAAGCGAGTTTTCGTAGACGGGAAACCATAGCCAGAATATGATTCTTCCAGGTAAGATTTTCGTCGATAATGACACCAAGATACTTAACAGTGCTCGATCTAGTTATTCTACTGCAATTACAGTCCTTGCCTGGTACAAGAGAGCATTTGTGGGCAATTATTTTAAAAGAATCAGGTGCCAAGGAGCGTTTATGACCAAATGTAATATATTGAGTTTTGTCTAGATTTAACGATAACTTATTACACAACAGCCAATTTATTAAGATAGACAGAGCTTTTTCACTATACTCGCGTGTAGTTGTCCAGTTGTCACTATGAACAAGCACAGCAGTATCATCTGCGTATGAAATAATTTTACAGTTTGGTATTTTAAGATTGCAGAGTTCATTGACGTAAACTAAAAAGAGAGTGGGTCCTAATACACTTCCTTGGGGTACCCCGCACGAGAGATTTTCAATCTCACTGGTGTTACCATTAATTATTACTGTTTGTGTTCTGTCGGACAAGTAGCTTCTAAAGAGATCCAAAGCAATTCCTCTGATGCCAATGTCTTCCATTTTATTAAGCAAAAATGTTATGGACACTGTGTCAAAAGCTTTAGAGATATCAAGGAAGATGCAAACAGTCTTACTTTTCTTGTCAACATTGTGTACTGCTTCGCCAACCAGATTCATGAGGGCATCCTCAGTAGATCTGCCAGCTCTAAAGCCGTACTGATTAGGAGACAGAACGTCATATTTATCCAAATAGGCTACTAGTCTTTTATTTATGACTTTTTCAAGAATCTTTGAAAGTGCGCTTAAGATAGATATTGGTCTATAGTTACCCGCGCTATCCTTGCAGCCTTTCTTATAAATTGGGTGTACTACCGCTTTTTTGAAGACTCTAGGGAATATTCCTTGAGATAGGCACAGATTGCAAACCCATGTTATGGAAGGAAGAAGAACGTCAACCGCAGCTTTAAGAATATATGACGCTATGCCATCCCATCCGACAGCACAATGACTGTCTAAGCTGCAGATTATAGATCTGATTTCTGAGTTATCCGTTTCGGTCATGACTATCGAATTAGGTATTGTCTGGGAAGTCGAATAAGGGTAATATTGCTTAGAAACATCTTTAAAGCAAACCGAAGATGCAAGTTGTTTCCCTATACTGGCAAAGTATTTATTGACTCTGTTTACCGCTTCAATTGGATCGTTAGCTAATTTTAAAAGATTGCTTGAGGAGTGGGAGTCTTTTTTAGAGATGTTAGTGATTCTTTTTACAACGTTCCACGTTCTTTTAGTGTTTTTGTTGGCCTTATAGAACTCATTCTTTTCATAATTTGTAAGTATGAAAGTAACAAACACATACACATCATACCTACACACCTACCTACATAACCCTAGGGCGGTGGAAAGGTGCGACGAAAAGGTCAACTAAAAGGTGTTCACGAGCAACTGGGAATAAATTAGTTTAACGACGGGAATAGTGGTAGGGATAAGCATATATAAACGGGGTAAGGGTTATAGTGAGCCTCAGTTGGATAGAATCTACTGTGCATACCACATCATCACATCAATAGACTTCAGGAGTATCTACCTCAAGATGAGTCAATCCGAAGAAAACACCATGAACAACGAAGAAGTGGAGGAAGACACATTACTAGTGGAAGAGGAATAGACGGAGAACTTTACACTCCCCAGCGGAGAAAAGAGTTACGAGGATCAACAGTCAGACAGCGGAGACTTGAAGAAGAAGACCTACTTTCTACCCGTGGGGGGACGGGTTAAGAATACAATTCCCCTCCGCCGCTGGGTAGCGTCCCGTAAAAGGCGGGTAACCCAGTAGCTTGGTGGTAGGAGATTCGTTCTCCGACTGGCTCGCGACCACTATCATGTCAAAGACGAACCGCCAAATATCTGAAGATGTGTTCCGGTTCGATGGCATGTAAGCCAGCTTTCCCTATCCCCAACATTCCCATCCTTCCTCTCTCCTTCTGTCCTACATCCCTAAGGCTGGCAACGCATCTACAACTCTAATGTTGTGGATGTCTATGGGCGAAAGTACGACTTAACACCAGGTGGGCCTTCTGCTCGTTTGCCTCCTTTATTCCATAAAAAAAAAAAAGAAGAAGACCTCTCCGACGACGTCTTCGCTGTTACCTTTACCACCAACGCCACTTTCAGCAGCACCAAAAGAACTTTACTTAGTTTTCTTTCCTTCAAAATCCTTTTAAAAATAGTTTTAGTTCAAAATAATAGCGTTAATTAAAACACAGTTTAAACGCTATAAAAAGATATATTCAATTTATTTTTATTACAACTATGAAAATGTTGTTTACTATGACAAAGTAGTATTTGCCTAAAATACGCTAAAATGAAAATATTATTAATATTTACCATTTCCATATATTTTTGTAAGTGTGTGATATTTTTACTATTTTTTTTTTAATATTTTTATGGAAAATTGACAAGACAAGCAAGCGTTAAAGTGGTATAGCGCCTCACTGTAAACGCGATTGGTTGTGGGTTCGATGCCCACTGTCAGAATCAGTATCAGAAAGAACTTAGTGTCAAGACACTCCGTTCCACTCTCCAAAAATCGAGACACTGAGTGTTGACTGAGGAAGTAGATGTATTTAAATATTTTTTTTATTTCGTGACATTAAACCTCACCATTATTGTTTCATGTATAAATTATTATTAATATGCTTTGTATTTATAATTATAACCTAATTAAGTTTGCAACCTAAATTTATAATAGAAAATATTGAACTCTTTTAGGGAAATATTTAATATTTCCATTTTCTTCCCTATGTTATCAGAGGCAAAGAGCGGCGTTAAGTTCCGAAACTTACACAATGCTTCCGAATTCTGCGGACAGTGGGCAACGGAGTGTGTTAACGCTATGTTCTTTCTGCCTACCCTCCTGTGTGCGGGATACAGCGTGAAGTTAAAAAGAAAAAAAAATACGTCCATATACCATTTAACACACACTTTAGGTTCACTTTACTAAAGTTAGGTGTCGTATTCAGAAGCCTAACTACTAGTTTGGTGTAACGACCTTGAATTTTATTTAAAATTTAAATAATATTATATATTTTTTACCTATTTTGAGGCGATCGTGGCGTAGTGAGACAGCGTCTGACTGTACACGCGATTGTTATGGATTTGAATCAACTAGAGGGAATAGTTATACATTTGTTCGCTCTGGTACCTAGAACAAAGTAAGGTGTTGAGTTCCGCCACTTAATACAGAATGTCTCAATATCACGCGGAACGTGGACGACGGAATGAGCTGACGGTCTGGCTGACTAGGTCTTCTTTGACTACCATTCTATACGAGACAAAGCGTGAAGCTGCGAAATTATTATAAGGATCAGTCGCTAGATATAATTCCGATACAGAACATTTAGTAATCTTTCTTATAATAGACACAAAATCGTTTATTAATTCAGGTTCGTGTTCAGACAATAGTACTGAATCAATGGTGATCAATGACAAAGCCTGTGAAGTCCAATACATATTATACGGCGATTTAACCGACATGACGGATTTATTCCTGCCACCTCTAGATGAAGAACTATCTAGTGAACCAGATGACGTTGGAGAAGAGACGGCTGAAACCCCAAAACCATTTGAATGGAAATTTGATTATATAAAAAATAATAGAAAACACCGTGATATTGCAGAATTTAATGAAATTACTAAACCACTTAACAATGCAAGTAGAAAAAGTTTTTTGGGTATTTTTGGTTTGTATGGTTACACTTGGTTGGATCCGGACGACGGAAAACATTACTGGAAGGGAGGTATCGAAGAGTTGAAAAAAGAGAAAGTTGTAGATTTCCCACTGACGTTTTTGATCCACGCAAGGTATCAGATTAAGAAAGTGCTGACCACAAAAAATGAGATACGGATGGACAAAAGATACCGACTTGGCTACTTATTCAATAGATTGATGAGAATAAGATATGAGCAACAGAAACTAGTTAACTATGCGCATGAGCAGATCAAAACTGACTATCGTTCTTTGTCATCGCTAATGAAACTTTACGAGAAGGTCATACGATATGATGTAGACATCGATGATACCATCGAGTTCATAAAGCAAATAGACAAGGAGCCTCTTAAAAAGATACTTATGCCAGGATTGACAAAACCACAATGGGCTTAAGCTATATTAATAATCTGTTTATATTACTTGTGTTTTGTATTAAACCCATGTATCATTAATAGCTATTGCTGCGCAAGCCAGGTTAACAAAAAAAATAATAAACACATTACAGGAAATAAGAAAATAAAGTTAAAAAATTCTGAATTGTGGCAAAAGGCGTTCGCGCGTGCGAGCGTCTGTGTAATACATACATACGAGTATGTAGTCTATCTCTGCTAACATGTCAAAAATCATAAAACAAGTTATTTATGGGTTAAAAAAAATGAAATTTAGTATTTTAAACTTTCTAGAAGGATAGTTGTAAGTTATCTGCATGAAGTGGTTGCGTTTGAAGATCGTATTTATAATTGTTATTAAGTTGATCATACCAAATCTATACTGCACCAAGCTTTAAGCAATGTCGATACTATGACGTACAATGAGAAGATATTCTTTTTACTTTACCACCTTTTTTGTTTTTAGCCGGATTATTTGAAACATATTTGTAATATTCGAAAATACACTTTTAGAAAATCCAACGTTCCGAACACTTTTCAGTAGTCCCCTTATAGAAAGACTTTGTCTACGTCCGGTTAAAAATAGTTTTAATTCAAAATATGTAATTATTGCGAAAACGAAAGATCTTATTCTAAGGCTAGATGCTGTTAGGGCTGTAAAAAGGATTTTTTTTTTAATTCTAAAAAATACATAAACTTATATATATCACGTCAAGCAATGAGTGAGTCTGACTCTAAAAATAAGCGAAACGTGGGAATAGAGTTGACCTCCGTTGACCTTCGAAAACACAGTATTGACGATACTGCAGGAAGATCACGTAAAAAGCATGAGAAGCCCTCCGGGGGGCGTGTATGAAGAGGTTGATGAAAGGGGACGAGGCGAAAAAAGTATGAGACCGTAGCGTTTGGCGCTCCGTACTCTCTGACTACCCCGCAAGGGATACAGCGTGAAGCTAAAAAAAATAGGAGCTACAATCATTCCCTCGTGTGGGAATCGAATCCATAAGTCGTACGCCGCCTTGTTGGCCTCTGATCAGGAATTGAAGAATGCATAAGTATTTTAAATTAAAAAAAATAAAGGTATCAATTTTTAATCATTCTTTGCAATCATTTTCTTTACATCAAAAAACATGATTTACGTTTTTTTTAAATAATGGGATTCACAGTTCATTTGGCGTGGAGTGCCGTTACTTAACACGCAATGCCTCGATGTCGGGCGAAAAGTGGAGTTTCTAGACACTAGGTCTCACTGACCACATATCAACTTCACCAGTCTGATCATATGAAGTGAACCCTTCTGCTTAAACATTAAAAACCTATTCGAGATATAAAATATAAGCAATAAATTTTCATAGCAAAATAACCGTGACAAATTATACTAATGAAAGAGAAACAGTCGTAAAGTGTCATGATTCTCATACTTGTAACATTATGTAAGTAATGTTTTTATAAATACACCTTCACGCTTTTTCCGCATGTCATTCAGGGTAGTGGGTCAGAGTGTCGTCAACGTAGTGTCAAGACACTCGTAGTCACTCGTAGTGACTACTCGTAGTGTCAAGACACTCCGTTCTCTATTTCGTCCTCTGACCGACATGCGGGAAATAGCTCACTACCACTCCATTACACTAGACCTTATATATATGTAACTATGTACTTTAACCTCAATTCAGTATTATAAATGGGTAAGTTTTGTTCTTCTTTCACGTGATCACGAAGCGATGTCAAATTATGATATTTCGGGAGAAAATAGTTAGCAAGCTGGAGAGTGACGTAAGCTATTTTTACTTCTGTAAAAACTTCTAATTCCTTAGGGAAGATCCACAGTGATTCATTTGTATGAATCACTCCATACTAATAGTATAGTACCCGGCAACAAATAATGCACATCGATGCTTAGAATGAAACAGTCGGTCAGTTTTGGTGTCGTAGAGCGCTTCTTTGTCACTCAGTTGATATGTGACGTTTCTCTCTAGTTTGTCAGTCTTTTTACAGATACGTTAGAGTACGGTCGGTTTCATCTCCAAATATATATACAGAGTTGTTACTGTCCCCAAATTGTTATATTTACAATTACATCTTTAACAAAAAGAGGAAACTCTTGTTCGTGAAATTATGTACAATGCAAAAAAACAAGCTATTAAGCCTACAAAAAACAGGATTAATCGAGATCCATTTACACATAAAATAAATATGATTATTATAATAAGTCCCGATTAGTTTCAATTCCTTTTAATTAACGAATTTCAAAAAAGGTGGAGGTTGTCCATTCGTTTAGTTATATTTTCATTTTTTTCATTTTTAGGCGTCAAATTTAATTATTAAAAAAAGAAATCCACATCATTAAAGTTGACAACTACTATTGTCGTTGTAACAGCTTTTAATAGATATCGGTCTGTTATTATTTTAAGCGACAGAGACAACGCTCTACGAAGTCGAAGCTAACCGATTGTTTCATTCTAAGCATCGATGTGCATTATTTATCGCCGGGTACTATACACGTCATTTTCTGTTTCTTTAATAGCAAACTATTCAATATAATAGTAAAGAAAGCTTAGAATGACGTTGATAAAGATACGAAGAAGTCTTTTTTTTAGTTCCCCACTTTCCGCCAAATTCGGAGGCATTGCGTGTTAAGTGGCGGAACTTAATGCCGAAATTAATTTATTATATTATAGATAGTATAATATTTATAATTTTGCAGTTATCTTCACACCAGATGGCTCAACTACAAGGGCTAAATACCAGATCGACGAACTATTCGGAACGCTAACATCCACGGGTCTATTGCAAAACATATCAAAACCACCAGACGTTATAATAAAGAACATCACCATAGACTTGGAGAAAGTTAATTTCACAACCATTTTGTCCAAAATAAATGGATTCAGTTTTAATTTAAGCAACGAAGGTGACTTATACGATGATAACTCTTCATTATCGATATACAATGATACAGATACGAGACGTATGGCTTGGATAGGATCGATGTCGCAGTGGTACAGAGCTTCAAGGATTTTGGCAACCACCAAGTTATTTGATCTAATGCTCCAACTAATTTATATGGCGAGATACAAAATCAAGCAAATCGAGAACGAGCCATATTACAATCCTGCAGACACTTCTTACCGAATAGCCTTTTTGTATAGACGCTTACGACGTATTTGGAAGAGAATGTTAGATATTATCACTACTATGAAGAGAAAGCGGTATGTAATCTTTGACGTATTGATAGTTTAATGCACACGCACGATTTGAATCTGCATCTCAACGGCGAAGAACAATAGTAAATTGTTGTAAGTTAAAGTATATTTTTATCCTGCAAGGTACTCAGAGAGAACCCAGTGGTCCAAAACTCCGTTCTTCATATTTAGTACTAAATCGAGACATTGTAGGTACGAGTAAGGCATTTTAAGGAGCGGTATTCAACGCCACACCTTGTCTTAGGTGTCAGCGCAGAAAAATATAATAAATTCAATATAATCATTCCTCTGAGAGGGAATCGAACCCATAACCAGTCGTTTACAGTCACACGCTTGTGCCACTGGGCCACGACTGTCCATGGATTTATATGTATTTTATATTCTCGCATTCAAATATTAAACCAGTAAAATAGATCCTTAGAAGAATCCGAATGCCTCAACACTTACTTCTCGAATTTTCATATACGTGCTTAATGTAGGTACCTACTACGCAGGCGTTTCGCTTACATCAATTTAAGTTAAAATTTAATCGATTTAAGAACCCATCATGCGCACTTTAGTTACTGAAAATACGATTGGTTGGCATCTGTTAGATATAATTATATTTATTTTCAGTGTACTGCTATGGTCAGGCAAATACAGGCGTTGTGTTCCTCCATTCAACAAATAATGCCTTGGAAAGAACAAAACGAAGTGCCTTGACACTAGTTTTTACTGATTAAGGCTAACTTAGCAGGGGCTAAGCGAAAAAAATGTGAAAGTGCAAAAACTAGTACTTATTTTTTAGCTTCACGCTATATCCCACATAAAACATGGTAGGCGGAAGGAACCTGGTTCTGAAGTGTTAGGACACTCCGTTCCCCATTTTGCACCAAATTCGGAGGCATTGCGTGTTAAGTGGCGGTACTTAACGCCGCGCTTTGCCTCGATACCAGAGCGAAGAAAATGGAAATATTAAATATTTCCACTCCTCGAGTGAGATTCGAACCCACAACCAGTCGTTTACTCACACGCTTGTGCCACTGCACCACAACCGGCCCCAACTTCAAAACTTACTTTTACACACATTTATATTTATTTACAGACTGAAAAGTCGCTTGTTTACAAGTACAAAGCCATTTCTAATATTACATCATAAAGCTGTAAGACTACATGTGGATTTCATTTACCTCTGGTGGGTGTTGGTGAAGCTCCACGAGAGATACGACTATAGGCATGTCAAGCCTGTGTCTACACCGAAAAGCTTAAAGGGTAAACTGTATAAGGATTTCTTTAGGAGAAAGTCGTAGTTGTAGGGGCTTTTATCTTTTGTTATATACTAGCGGAAATAATTAAAGGATCGTTTGTGTGTTGTGTTTGGTCGAAAATGATTGTTTTTTTATTTCAATGCGACCATTTTTGAGGAAAATACAGCCACTTAAAAAATGTCAAAAAATTTGGAAAATTTTACCGATCCTTTAATTGTTTCTGCTAGTGTATTATAATATAATAAACAATATTGAGAACTAAAGTATATTTGTTTGTTTTATTTTTATGTATGCTTTGGGTTGGTAGAGAGAAGCTCGGACAGTAGAGGCAAGCATTATTTCGTGGTTTAAAGAGGGCCTTGGTCCATGCTTGACATCTCCGAGCTTCTCTTCAGTGCGTTGGGGAGGTGGTACATGGTATGCTATAGAGTTTCTTCCCACTTATTAAAAAATCGTAATAATGTACTTAGTAGCTAACTATGTAATGTATGTATGTACGTTTAATTTGCAACTAAGTTATATAATTTAGAAAACTACAGTACTTCGCGTTTACTAGTAGAAAAAGGAAGAACTCTGTACCCCTTTTTACGATAATTATTTTAATTATTGGTCCAGGCTATATGTATCTATGGGGCCAGTCGTGATGCAGTGGCACAAATTGTGACTGTAAAGCGACTGGTTGTGGCTTCGACTCCCACTCGAGGGGTGGTAATATTTATTATTGTCCGTTTTTCCTCCGAATTCGGCGTAAAGTGGGTAACGTTAACACGAGGTTCCCTCTGTCTACTCTGCTGTATGCGGGATACAGCGTGAAGGTATATCTATTGCCGCACCACGCGTAGACAAAGAAATAACAGCAATAATAAAGTACACATATTAGAATTTACTGTGTTAAGTTTGTTTTTTTGGGTTCAGTTATGTTTGTTAGCGGTTTTAATATTTGTAGGTATTGTCATATGGAGCAAAGTTGCAGGAGAAAATATAATTGCTTATATCTCAATATATGTATATCTTGAGGCCAGTCGTGGTGCAGTGGCACATATATGTGACTGTAAGCGACTGGTTGTGGGTTCGATTCCCATTCGAAGAGTGGAAATATTTAATATTTTCATTTTCTTCGGTGCCTCTGGTGTCGAGCCAAATCGTGGCATTAGGTTCCGCCACTTAACACGCAATGCCTCCGAATTTGGGAGAAAGGTGGGAGTGTCTTCACACTAAATTCCTTCTGCCTACCCTGCTGTGCGCAGAATACAGCGTGAAGTTAAAAAAGAAACTCAATATAAAAAGTAATTAACTTAATATACAGCCGATAAATTCATTTAATCAGTATTGCTTTGAAAATAGTATTTTAGTAGCACATAATATTTATGTAGTAATGTTTACTACTATTGAACTAATCTTCGCTTTATGTAAGTAAATACTAAAGATAGATTTACGATTTTTATTTTTTTTCCTATTTAGGAAGGTAGGCAGAGATCTCCTTTGTCACACACTCCACTTTCCACCCAAATTAAATCGAACTGGCAACCACATCACATTTAAAATCAGATACTGTCCTAGGTGGTAAAGATGGTTTTTAAATGTTTGCATTAGAATACTTACTTAAGTAATTTTATCGTGGTACATATAGAGTGCGGGAAGTGGGGAACGGAGTGTCTTAACACTAGGTTCCCTCTGCCTACTCTGCTGTGTGCGGGATACAGCGTGAAGCTAAAAAGAAAGAAAAAAAAATGATGTACCACATGTTCAAAAATCACTTTTATTTTTACATATTTCCGCGTGTTGACTGGAGGAACTCAACGCTGATTCGTTTAATCACCTTACTGGAGAAATGACTATAGAATCGAACCCACAACTATTTCGTATACATCAGACACTGTAACACTGCGCTACGTAACTAACCCTTTGAAATCGGATGTGGTATACATATTTTTTTTAATTTCAGCTCTATATCCAGCTTATTCTTGTGATGAATTAAACCTAACCTTGGTAGACGAAAACAATTTAAGCAACATAATAACATCAAATCCAACCAATATAACAACAATTAACGACACAGATATAAACACTTACCTGTCAGACTCCATTGATAATAGCACAGATAACTTAGACCTCAGTATTTTTGACATTGACACTCAGAAAAAGGTTTTAAGCGTAGCCGAAACAAAAAACGAAATGGCTGAAGCATTATTAAACAATACACGAAAAAGAGACGGAAGAACGGCTCATCACAGAGTGCCGTATTTATATAATAAAACAATGGATTTAATGAGACAATCTATATATGCGACTAGATTTAGACTCCAACACACGCGGAACATCAGAATCAAATATGCTGACGACGTGGCATACAAAATTGCGATTTTGTATGGTTCACTGATGCAACTGAGGAAGAAATTAGATAATGTTTATGCTACTATGAAGAAATTTGAACATTCATATAGGTTTTTATTCTATTTGGTGATGTATGAACGTTGTGTGGTCATACACGTCGATGTGACGCAGATGGTCGAGCAAATGTTCAAAGTTGGTCAAACGCTCCAAAAAATGATGGGAGGGGAAACCGACACGCAGGAACTTATGGAACTAAAAGAAAGAGAATACTATGGATACTACTAATGATATGATTTTTGTAGTCCAATGTCATTAACATTTAACAATTAAATAATTAAAAAAGTATTTATTAATAGAGTTAAGCTTTTTTTATCGATGATAGGCTTACCTTTGACCACATCAAAACTGATGTAAAGTATATTGATGTGGTCTACGATGTTACACGTTTGCCTAGAAGAAACCTATTGACTCTGGATTTAAAGATCCTCAAATTGTACGACTTGGGAAATACCGCCGCCGGCAATGAGTTCCATTCTTTTGCTGTGCGAATGAAGAATGTTGACTCAAAGCGGTTGGTTCGTGTAATAGGAATTTCCACCATGTATGGATGAAATGAGGCGGTTTTCCTTGAAGTCCGATAGTGGAATGGGGTGGAGGAATCAGGTTGTGCAATTCGATGGCACACACACCGAAATGTATACGGTAGAAGACAGATAGCGAGGTAAGGTAAGCTGAGGAATTAACCGTCTTTACACATTTTTTTTTTTTTTTTTAGCTTCACGCTGTATCCCGCACACAGCAGGGTAGGCAGAGGGAACCTAGTGTTAAGACACTCCGTTCCCCACTTTCCGCCGAATTCGCAGGCTTGCGTGTTAAGTGGCGGAACTTAACGCCGCGCTTTACCTCGACACCAGAGCGAAGAAAATGGAAATATAATTTCCACTCCTCGAGTGGGAATCGAACCCACAACCAGTCGTTTACAGTCACAAGCTTGTGCCACTGGGCTACGACTGGCCACAACAACTAAAATTTTAATTACTTAATGTGATTTTTTTGATGTAGGTATCGAATGTTTATGGTCATCGTGGTACAGTGGGACAGCGTCTGAATGCAAGCACGATTGGTTGCGGGTTCAATCCCCATTGTATGGAATGATTATACTTTAATTAGTTTTGTTATATATAAAGAAGTTTTACTATATTTTATTTTATTAACTAGCGACCCGCTCGCAGCTTCGCTGCGTGAAGTACAACTTTCGACTTTGGGATGGATTTTTTTTATAAAAACTTAGTCTATACTTGACTTTGCTTCATTAATTATGTTCTTGAGCAAATTCATCGACACATCTAGTAAAATGACAACTATTTGATAACATATAGCAATAACGGTTTTGGTAAGAAAACGTAGCGACATCTGCTATCATATAGCCATCTTTTTAAAAATTAATACTGTTTACCATTAAACAGTATTAATTTTTAAAAAGACATTTAGAAAACCCTAAGTGTAAATTACACTTTAAAATAAGTAAAAATATCTTAAATAAATTTTATGGTTACTTTATTTTACAATTATATTACTTATTGATATTAAAAACATAGCTTTACTTGCAAATAATCAATATAATTTGATTTTGCCAGTTTTCTGCGGAAACTCTATTGAATACCAAAATAAACTAACGACCCACTCGCGGCTTCGCTGTGTGAACTACTTCTTTCATCCCCTATTTCAGCACCTTTGGGTTTACTAAACATACATAAGTTTTATCCACTGTTTTATCTCCTAAGGCTTGATTTTTTTTAAATGTAACTTAAATTTGACCATGGGTCTTCAACAATCTTCATTATCAATTCTATCTAGATATGGCCAGTAATCATAATCAGATAGAAGAAATACAGATTTTTGGATTTTTAAAATAATAATATTAATGAGTAAAGATATATCTAGTACAATATCAAATATATGATAACAGATGGAGCTACCGGTTCTAGAAAACGTAGTGACATCTATTGTCATATAGTTGTCATATAGATAAAAAGTTTTATAGACCGGTCAAATTTATCTTTAATAAATATTATGCAAATGATCTTTAATACATTTTATGCTTATAATTATTTTACTTAGTGATATTAAAACAAATTTACTCCACTCGCGAACTATCAACATAATTTGAATGTTTTTATTTTTCTGCGAGGGTTGTATAGAATATCAGGATGAAAACTATCCCATATGTTGCTTCAACTTCTAAGCTAACTTCATGCAAAAAATCATTAAATTCTACTTGGTAGATAACAGTATACAAATAATTTACGTATATCGGTTTTTTATTTTTTCCAAAAAAACTACATCGAATACTGAGATAAAAACTATCCTATATGTACCTTTGGACTATAAGCTATCACCTTTCCAAAATTCATTCATTTCTATCCAGTAGTTTTTGCGTGATTGACGAACAAATTAACAGACAGACAGACAGACAGACAGACAGACAGACAGACAGACAGACAGACAAAAATTCTTCTGAGTGGTTTTTTGGCCTCTGTTATCGATATATTTACGCACCCCATTAAAATTTTTCTGAAATTTTTAATGTACAGAATTCACTTTTCTACTCTTTTATTATATATATAGATATATATAGATATTAATTTCGCTTACGCCGTTATATTTATTAAATGCCTACTTATATGATTTACCTACATGTCAGTGCTTGTTTATTAACATAATATAATCATATAGTTTGGTATTCTATAAATAAAAAATATAATTATATAATAAATAAATTATAAAATTGAAAATTTTGTTGTCGAAAGGAAGAAAAATTGTTAAGTTTTTGTCAGCAGAACCACCTTCCGATCCGGTGGTAGCTTCCGGTAGGCAATTTAATGACCGCGCTTATGTTATGGTCCTCAGAGTTTCAAAAGTGCTTATAAAAAACTATTTGATTACAAATATTGATTTACATTGTTTCTCTTACCATGTCCCTTATAACCCTATTAGGTTAGGTGTAGTCAGAGAGAAGAATGTTAAGACACTCCGAATTATGCATTATAAGTGGCCAGTCGTGGCGCAGTGGCACAAGCGTGTGACTGTAAACGACTGGTTGTGGGTTCGATTCCCACTCGAGGAGTGGAAATTTAAAAAAAAAACCATTTCTTCGCTCTGGTGTCGAGGTAAAGCGCGGCGTTAAGTTCCGCCACTTAACACGCAATGCCTCCGAATTCGGCGCAAAGTGGGGAACGGAGTATCTTAGTACTAGGTTCCCTCTACCTACCCTGCTGTGTGCTAAAAATGAAAATAATTTGAATTTATTCTTGCCCACCGAGTAAAACCTTTCGACCAGACCCTGCAAAGTTATCCTGCTGCTATATAACTTTTATTTTTATTAAAGGACTATTTTAAATATTTCATATAACTATAAAAAGATAGTAACAAATCTTTCCACGAATTTCACGTCAAACGTCACGTGTCACAAGACCAATTCGTTATATTACTAACCAATAATGTTACTTAAATTAGAACTAGTATATACATATTTAAGGGCACAGGTTAAATAAAATAAAGAAATATTTTTTATTATTTTTATTAAATACGCCGTACAATTTATAATAAAATTAAAAACGTGAACAACTTAGGAATGCAACATAATATACTAAACACAATCTCAAAATACAACTGTTCATAAAATCTCAATAATACAGATAATTAATTGAAAAATAATCAAAACTGAACAAAGACATATAGAATAGAGTCGTGTTGTAACATTCAACCTTAAGAATCACATTCCCTTGCTTGATTTCGTGGTGAATTTAAAAAAAAATAGATAAAATATTTTTTTTAAAATACATACAACATTTTAACGGGTCGGGGATAGGTCGTTAGAATATTGCAGGTTTAATTAAAATCAATACTTTATCTGTGACGCCTAATATCTTCTTTCGACTCTCTTCTCTCTACAATCTCTACTTTTCCATTGTCAATGCAACTTTATTCTATACAATTGTACGGTCTATAATTACAATTTCGTTTAAAAAGCTTAAATGAACTTCTATACTCATAAACAAATGACAATGACAGAGCCAATTATTATATACATTGTAATATAGAAAAATATCAATTAATATAAAATTTCGAAGAGGTTTAACAAGAATCTTACGTTACAAAATAAGTCTTTTTAAAAAAAACCTTTTTTACTAGGCAAGAAAATCGTTATACATCCACGAAACGTCAATTTGACATTATAATCGATACGTTTCTATATGTATATAACGAGATTGGCTCTTCTTTTTTTATTTATGCTTATAAAATAGTAAATATTAATATCTATGATGGAAGAATTACGAATTTCCGTAGGATAGACCGTATGTATGTTCTTTCTTATTTAGTGAGTATTGACTTGGAGGTTACATATCGATAAAATTATTCGATTGTAAAACAATTGATTATTAAAATATACGAAATATTGATTTTACACAAAATAAATAAAATTATAAAACTATAATAAGAAATAAATTTACAGTGTAATATTTATTTGGTAGATAATTAATTATAAAATATTATTTACAAATTAATATAAAATCGATTTTAAAATTAATGTTAACATAATAAAATCGATAAATGTGATCAGCAAAAGTTCATATTCGCTATATAAATTCCTAAATGGAAAGAAAACTCAAAAACTTGCAATTTGTCTAAAGATGGTAGAAAATTTAGATCTAGAAAGTAATTTTGCAAGTAATTAAATCCACTTTCCATTTGGCATGGGATGTTAAAAGTCCGTCATAATTAAAAAGAGCTTTATATTTAAAAAAATGTGTACAAGTTTTATTGTACTGGAAGAATCTGAGACCAGAATTTCAGTAGAAACCAATGTAAATGGTCAGAATTAAAAAAAAATAGAAACGACGAAAGGAAGTTAATTAAAAATATTAATTTGAAACCTCCTTCGTCAAGCATCAACATGGCGGCGGACTGCATATGTCAACGTGACAGGACGTCAACGTCATACGCTTTCCACAAGCGTCACTTTACCATAAAAGAACTTAATATGGTAACGAGACGACAAAGAACTTTCCATAAAAATTTCAAATTTGTATGGAAAATTCGTGAATAATTAAAAAAAAATCACTAAAACGTGAAGGGGTAACCATCTTGTTGGCTTAAAAGCGCCATTTTAACTTTCTTTTGTTGGATGTTTTAAATCCAATTGGTGGCACAAATTGTCTCCTTAATGTTTGTTCTCAACCACAATGGGACTTAATATGGTTGACACAAACCTTGTGTCGCGTTCAATTTGGGTCATCACGTATAACCATTTGTCTAGTATATACTGATTCATTATATTATATAGATTTAAACAAATAAGAACAATAGAATCATATTTTTTGCATCGAATTTGTGTATCACCCACCGAAAAGCTGTTCGCCCAAGCTCCCGGTTTAGATATTTCAAGTTAAGCGAAAATAATACAAAATAATGAAATATGGATATGAATATAAAAATTTAATACGCAAAATAGAATATTAGTTTGTTTATTCCCACATTTTACAAGATATTGTATCTTATAGAAAGTTCGGTTTTGGTATTCTTAAGAAAGTTACTTCAACAGACCGACCGTCCGATCGCCGCCATGTTTTTTGCTCACTGATACAGCGACAAAAGAACTTTAGCTAAGCGATTTGACAATCCGTTCACTGTTTTAGTATTATTTTTATTAAAATATTTATTTCAACCCTTAACTCTTAAGCCTGTTAAGATGATCACCCCTTTTAGAGTTAAAGTGAGATTTTTTTGTATTCACAATTACTTAACCTAATTCGAGCAAACACGTCTACATTCAATCGATGTAGAGGGTTTTGGTTGAAGGTACACAATATTAAATTAGTTTTTTTTTTAAATTATCACATCACTTCATGGCCCTGAAAGACTGCATAGAAAACGCCAAGTAGACCCATTCTCTGATTTAAAACATCTAAATCTATAACAAAATCTTTAGGGATTAAATTTTGATAGCGTAAAATCTCCTTTATTTGATAAAATAACTTCCCACAAGGGAAAACGGTCACTACCCTATTTAATAGAGTAATCAGGTAAGAAAAGACTAAAAAAAGTTTTTACTCCTTAATTACCCCCTCGTGGTAAGTTTTGAAATCATCAAAAGCAGATCGTTACGTTCACTCCAATCCCTACAAGATTTGAATGGATTTGAATGTAATAAATGACATTTCGCCATCACTTTACATCGTTCATTCACTCGTTCCGTATATTTGACGTCTTCGAGCTTGCCTCCAGTCAACTTAATGCTATATTTACATAAATTTACAGTGTGTGTGATAATTTGTGACGATCTGATCACTGTAAGGAATTATTTACATATTTATAATAGTGCATCTTACTCTATTCTCGATGTTAGTTCATTCATTTTCAATTGACCGTTTGGAAAGAAGGCCAATTGTTGAGAGAAATTCACGGAAATATGTATATTTTGACCTGGACATGGAATAAAAACAGACAAATTTCAAGTTATCACAACAATCGGCCAACGATCAATTAAAAATCAGAAGTCATAATAAAATTTAGAAGTCAAATAATATAGAGAACGAACTAAATTTGGAATCAACGTGTACGAATCCTTTAGCAGTGTCTTTTTTTTTATATATAGATATATATGTTTTATTATATATAAAAAATTATAAAAATAAATAGACCTTCGACATTTCGAACCTCTTTGGATATTTCGAAATGTTTGCATATTAAACGAAAATTAAGTTGTTTTTGTATACTTTTGATAATCTGTATTATTGACCTTAGATGTTTTGGATAAATGATTGGCGAAAATTGTTTATGTTTGATCTTATTTTGTTTTTTGTTTAATATACAAACAATCGAGTTAACGGGATTCGAACCTGTCGAAATTCTGACGTGGCATTTTGAGATGACGATTTTATGAGATTTCGTTACAGTGATTTTTTGCTTATAATGCCAAGAACTATGACAAAATTAATATATTTATGAAAAATATTAAATTTATTGTTATTGTTTACTTTTGAAACTGAGTAAAATTGCCCAAAAAGCAAATTTATTAAATGAATACTGTTATTGAATTTATCCGTTCTCTTGAAATTTCGACAAACGATCAAATCAGTTGAGGTAGTGATGGCAACGATTTATTTTATATATAAAAAACAAACGATATTATTATTTAAATTTTAAATTATATTCCAAATCATTTTTTTATTATAGTTATTGTTAGAATAATAATAAAAATAAAATTAAAAAAAAATATTTGGTTAGTTATTCTTACTTTTTTATACGAGGTTTGAGGTAGTGATGGTAAGATTGAAAAATTGAAACATTATTATTATTTGACAATATTACAAAAAAAAAACAATTTCATTCAGAAATTTTGACATTCAAAGCATTATAAGCAAAAATATCACTGTAATACCAACTGGTACGCCAAAATACCCTCCCCCCTTCGAAAATCCTCGAAAATCTTACCCTTCCCCCCTTAAAATCCCATAAAAGCCCCTTCTCAAGTAGCCCCCTATATATAATCTAAGGTATCCGACTGCTTACCGTCGGTATTTCTAAATCTCACTGTGTTTTGGGTTTCTGTGAAGTGTCGCTCACGAAAATGAACGAAAATTCATTCTTTTTCTGAGCGTACGCTATGAATTCGTCTGGAAAGGAAAAAATAATGATTATATTAAACATATATATTTTATTAAATAGTTATACCTATATTATAATTATTATATGGCCAGTCGTGGCCCAGTGGCAAAAGCGTGTCACTGTTTGTGTTGTGGGTTCGATTCACACTCGAGTAGTGGAAATATTTAATATCTCTATTTGCTTCGCTCTGGTGTCGAGGCAAAGCGCGTTGTTAAGTTTCGCAATTTAACACGCAATACCTCCAGCATTCTGTGGAAAGTGGGAAACGGAGTATCTTAACACTAGATTCCCTCTGCCTACTCCGCTGTCGGCGGGATACAGTGTAAAGCTAAAAAAAAGTATAAAAAAGTTTTACACACTTTTAACATTTTTAAAGTGTTATTCATTCACTTAGGAAATTGAAAAAGACATTTAGAAAATACAGCGTGAAGCTGAAAATGAGAACTTGAGAAACTCCGTTCAAGGAATTCTACAGACATATACGTCTGTATCTATTTCGTAACGGAGTTTCCGTTGTGCAGGAGTATTGTGTGTTGAGAGAAGTAACTTAATTCCACGCCTCGTACGCACTTAATCTTAGAAATGAAAATAGTTCAAATACAACCACTCCCCTGAGCGGGAATTGAAGCCACAATAGTTGTGGCTTATACATTCAGATACTGCCAAAAAAGAAGGTCCTGTATGTACGATGAACCATATTTTTATTTGTGTTTTAATATAAAAATGTGTAATTCTGCTTTCACTACAAAAGCCATGCCAAAATAATTACGCTAAATTCCACGCTCCGTCTTAAACTTATAAGTTTATATAACTTTACGTACCTATTGAATATTTCAAAAAGCTCAAACTTAACGCATATAAAAGCACAAACGGAGGGCATTTGAACTTTTGTAAACTGGCAATCGAATCCCACTACCTCTACCCAACCCACAATTCCCATACATATATGTAACATGCATACCATAAGTAATATATCCCTTCCCATCCGCGTCGGCCTGCGCGTAGGTGTTGTGCGCGTCCTCCTCGCAGAGGCCGAGGCACTTCGTGGCTATTTCCTGGAACACCTCGTGCGAAATGCGCCCTGAACCCGTCGGGTCGAAGATCTGGATTAAATACAAATTATTTTTTTTTTCTTGTAGGAACTTCACGCTGTATCCCGCACACAGCAGGGTAGGCAGAGGGAACCTAGTGTTAAGACACTCCGTTCCCCACGCACCGCCGAATTCGGAGGCTTGCGTGTTAAGTGGCGGAACTTAACGCCGCGCTTTACCTCGACACCGGAGCGAAGAAAATGGAAATATAATTTCCACTCCTCGAGTGGGAATCGAACCGACAACCAGTCGTTTACAGTCACACGCTTGTGCCACTGGGCCACGACTGGCCACTCGAAGACTGTAGGAACTCATCGAGTGTAAAATGTAGATAATATCGGTTATATGAACATTTTTGGCCTTAGAAGCTTTTGTAGTATAGAGGAACAGTGTCTAATTGAATGCATTTGAAAAAGCCAGTTTTAGAAAACACATAAAAACGCTCAGAAAGCTTGGACGGTTATCAAGAAACACATGTACAAAAAACAGTTCCTCTGCGTTGATATTTTATATATTTTCTAAAAATGCTTTTTTCAATTTTTTAAATGTGTGAATAACACTTAAAAATGTTTAAAAGTAAACGCAATTAGTTGAGGGTTCGATATACACTCGGACATGGAGTGGTAGATATTTTATTTATTTTCATTTATTCGCTCAAGGGCAGTGTTGGAAAACGAAGTGTCCTAACACTACGTTCTCACTCTCACTAAAAGAATAAAACTCTACATAGCTTTTGGAAAAACAGTGTATTATTACGAAATACTTCAAACTTAGTTACCATCATCATTTGAGATAAAAGGATATTTGATATACTCAGTAAAGATCATATTTTCTAGTAACTTTTACGACTGTGAACAGACTTTATCCTTTTGATATTATTGTATGTTTAATTTTTTAACTTTTTTTAAATAGTGTATGTCGTGTTTGATTTAAAAAAGTTTCACTTTAAAATTTACCTTTACTCTCTATGTATTTATTTCATTGACACAACGAACATTACGCCTGTGCCTTTTTTAAAAATATCTTGTTTTTTTTACATAAATTACATTTTCAACAACTATATTAGTAATAAAACAATGGTTTATAAAACAATATAACAAGAAGTAACCTTAAAGGCAATAGCGAGCAGGTGGTCAAGCGGCTCGTGTTGCGTCGACAGGAAGGCGGCGCACAGCAGGTAGTCCGGGAAGTACACCACGCCCGTCGACCTCTGGACGAAATGTTATAAAAATAACGATCAATTTTAATAAGACATTTAAAGAAAACGTACAAAAATTTGAACGCAGCGGGATTCGAACTCGCGTCTCCTGAATACCGTTCAGACGCTCTCACCACTGAACTCAGTTTCAATTTATATACGTTTTTCTTTAAATGTCTTATTCAATTTTCCTAAGTGTGACACTTTAAAAATGTTTAATAAGTAATTTTATTAAGCTTTGTAATGTGCTATTTACAACTTAGAAAATTGAAAAAAAAATCATATTATCATATCATATAAGTAGAAAATGCATAATACATAGAAATTAGCAGAAATTTGTAATAATTTCTCTAAAGAGGTGCTGATGTTGATTCTGAATAATTCTTACTAGGGGAAATAAATATATTTAATTTCATTTCCCCATATCTTAAATATACCTACAGATAGACAACAAAAATAAGTTGTAATAAAGCGTATAAGAATTTCGACGCAGTTGGTAGTAGAACGCTCATGGCTCAGTGGTGAGAGCCTGAACGGTATTCAGGAGGCGCGGATTCGAATCCCGCTGCGTTAAAATTTTTCAATACGTACCTGCACAAACAAATCGAACAGTCTCTCGAGATGCACGTCGCAGGGCGCGCCCACGCGCTGCGCGAACTCGTGCTTGCTGAGCCAGCGCGCGCGCGCCGGCACGCCCGCGGACGCTATGTGCTGCTCCAGGTGCGAACGGGTTAAGCTGGGAAGTAACAGTTGTTTAATACGTTAAAAAATATACAAAAAACATTTTTAGAATACATATAAAATTTTTATCATGTCAATATTCGTCAGCGGTCGTATTAGGAACCGCCTAAGCGCTATGATCGTTAAACACACTCGACGCATGACAGGAATGCTCGGCTTATAACTTTTTCTTTTTCTAACTCCAATTCAAAAAAATGGAGAAGCTCTAATGTCAAGTTTTAGAATATTTATATACTATATAGAAATATAAAATTTATAAAATTTAATGTGGCCAGTCGGGACCCAAGTGGCATATGCGCGTGACTGTAAACGACTCGTTATGGGTTCGATTTCCACTCGAAGATTGGAAATTATAATTCCATTTTCTTCGCTCTGGTGTCGAGGTAAAGCGCGACGTTAAATTCTGCCACTTAACACGCAAGCCTCCGAATTCGGCGGTGCGTGGGGAACGGAGTGTCTTAACACTAGGTTCCCTCTGCCTACCCTGCTGTGTGCGGGATACTGTGTGCGTAAGGCAATAATAATGAATTAGAAACACTCATGTCAACTTAATGCTATTCTAAACAGCTTAAAAAATATAATGCTGTTAATATCTAAGTTCCATTTTTTTACAGTCAGTATGACATTAGGTAGAAAAAACCAAAAGCTTGTATACTATACCTGTAAGAAATATTGTTCAAGAATTAACAATTTCATTAATTTGATATGTATGAGATTATTATCAATAGGGAATTTTATTATTTTACCCTTTTTATTCTCTTTCTTATTCCAATTCAGAATTTTTGAAAAAAAGAGAAAAAATATTATTTCGAGTTTCATTTTTTGTCCAAATTTTAAAAGTGAAGTAAACGTACTCAAACAATTTAATGTAGGATATAAGAATAAGAGTGGAAATCAATAACTACAACGTAATTTAACATCTTAAAATTGTTTTTTTTTTTAACATTTTTAAAGTGTTATGCCACACTTGGTACGCGTGTCAGTGATGAGAGCGCCTGAACGGTATTCAGGAGGCGCGGGTTCGAATCCCGCTTCGTTCACATTTATATACGTTTTCTTTAAATGTCTTTTTCATCTTAAAATTGATTCTCATTTTTTGTTTTTTGTTCAAGAAACGAAGAATTTAACTTATATTTTAAATAAAATCATTTAACTAACATTTTTCTTGCATAAAACATGTCTTCTACACATTTCTTTCCATCTATTTCCACTTAAGTAAATAAACATATTATTATAATTTTTTTTTTAGCTTCACGCTGTATCCCGCACACAGCAGGGTAGGCAGAGGGAACCTAGTGTTAAGATACTCCGTTCCCCACAGAGGCATTGCGTGTTAAGTGGCGGAACTTAACGCCGCGCTTTACCTCGACACCAGAGCGAAGAAAATGGAAATATGAAATATTTCCACACCTCGAGTGGAATCGAACCCACAACCAGTCGTTTACAGTCACACGCTTGTGCCACTGGTCCACGACTGGCCACAAACACATTAATAATAGAATCCATACCCAAGCTGTGCAGTAAGCTCGCTGACCTCCCTGCAGGAGGCGGCGGCGGGCACGCCCAGCTGCTTGGCGCGCGCGATCACGCGGCAGTCGTCGTACGTGTAGTCCAGTACCGGCACTCCTAAAGCCCTGGGAATGTTATTGTCATTTAATATTTTTAACTGTTACTCGCATGTTTAATGTATAAAAAATATTAAAATCAAACCCACACATTTTAGTTACTGGCCAGCGTTTTAACGACTAAGCCATAAGTTCTATGACCAGCTAAGTCGATATTCTTATACGCTTTATTATCTCTGAGTTTTCCTTATTTATAAATTTTGGTTGCTCAGACATTATTTCTACGAATAATCGTTTGGTAAGAGAGAACGCTGCATATAAGCCTGATCTCCCTATAGCCTATTCCCACCCATTCTCCCTACTTCTCTCCATCACCTTCAAGGTTGGTAACACATCCATAACTCCTCTAATATTGTTAATGTCCATAGACAAAGATCAATTACCATCAGGTAGTCTTTCTGATCGTTTACCTCCCTTATACAATAAAATAAACAAATAAATATGTATAAATACTTACTTATTCATGGCGCAGTGGCACAAACGTGTGACTGTAAACGACTGGTTTGATTCCCACTCGAGGAGCGGAAATATTTAATATTTCCATTTTCTTCACTCTGGTATCGAGGCCAAGCGCGGCATTAAGTTCCGCCACTTAACACGTAATGCCTCCAAAAATCGGCAGAAAATGGGGAACGAAGTGTCATAACACTAGGTTCCCTCTGCCTACCCTACGTGCGGGATACAGAGTGAAGCTAAAAAAAAAAGAAAAATACTTACTTAGCCATGACATCTCTAACGTTCCTGGCGTACAGTTTGGGGTCTCTCCTCTCTTCCTCGCTGGGATAGTACACGGGTAAGAACTCGATCTCGCACGAACTGTGCACCTGCGTTAGTGTCAGCCATAGCAGCTTTAGACTGGAAGTAATTGATTTTTTTTGTCATTGAGTGATATTTTATTTTTTATATTTTGGTATATTGAAATTGTAAGCTGTCAGTGTGTTATTTTGTATGCAATTTATAAAATCTATATGTATATAAGTCTGCTGTAGGTGTTTATATCACCGAACTCCTCCTATAACGGCTGGATCGATTTAAGCAATGTTTTTTGTGTCTCTTGAAGTTGATGCGAAAATTGTAAATCTAAACCCCAATTCAATCCACTTTAAATTGTTTTTTTCTTTACTAATAAATTGTTATTGATTTTGGAATAACATTAAATTTTTAATATGAAATGTTTAATATGAATAACATTCAATTGGATTTGGCAGGCTTCGCTTCAACGGCAATTGACAATTCAATTCAGGAAAATGTTTAGTAACTGCGTGTTATTACTGCATGTACAAGATATATCATGAAATCTAATAAAATTTACAGTCAGCCACAATGGACTGACGATGATTATGATGCATCAATAAATAATTTGACACTCACGCCCCAGGTCCTTCCCACGTCCAAGTGACGGTGTCCTTGGCGTTGGGGTAGCGGATGGTGACTGGCTGGACCGGCACGCCAGGGTAGAAGCCTCCCGGCTTGAACGTTATCAGGCATGATCGGTTCGTGCAAGTGCCCTCTGGGAAGATTAGCACCTGGAAGTTAATTTAATATTTATAAGAGAGGGGTGTAGGCTACATAACTATAGAATTAAAGGGAGCCCTTCAAGTCTTTACTTTTCTTTTCCCCTTTAAAACATATTTTTAGAAAGCGTAAAAAGTACGCACAGTTCAATGTCTCTTTTATATGCTATTCCTATTTCAAATATCATATATAAATGAAACCATGAGTGATTATATCGAAAGATCATTATTTTGCCTTTATGCTGCCATTGCTACAGGTTGCAAATACAAGAATCCCGTAAAATAACGATTTAAAACGTTAAAACCTGCCTCTTATGTGCTGGACAAAAAAAAGTACGCACGCAAGCTTGTCATATTGTCAAGAGTGACTGCGATACGATTTCTCCCAACGAAGTTTAGCAAGGCAAATAGAATGTAAACGTAAGAATTGTTGAAATGTATTTTGTAAATTTCCGATACCAGATATTATTAAGAACGTCACCTCAATTCTCCGTTTTCCACTCGAAATCAAAATAATGTGTGTTTAGTAGGGAACTCAACGCTGTGCTTTGTTTTAGAAAATAATTTAAACACAATCAATTCTTCTCAAAGGTCAACCAAATCCAATCGTCATTCACAGTTAGACGCTGTTCCTCGGTACCGCGACGGTCTCTATATGTTTTCTATACCTAAATATATACGATTGATACGGCTACAATAGTTATATTTTTATATCTATGAAACTCGAAAAGAACAGTAATTTAACAATAATATACTATTTTTTACCTGGGGCCAATCTTCCTTCGAGGTCGCCCGCTCGATGATCTCCTTGATGGTGTTCTGCCGGGAGTTGGGGTCATCTCGCCATACGTACACAGGTTGGGTGTAGTTGATTAGTTCTAGAAAATAACGAAAAAGATAACGTTAATCATTTCAAATCAATATTAGTTCAAATCCATTTCATTAATAAATATTTTACCTTTTTTTCAATTACATTAATTGCACATCAAAGGCATTATAATAAAGTGAGTAAATTAATTATAATTGAAATTTTCAGTCATATTATTTATTGGATTGCATTAAAATAAGTAGTCCGCCATTTTTGATTTCAAAGTCTAAGTGATATCAAAACTAAACGTATGTACAGCATTTCAGCCCAAGCAGTTGAGGGACCCAAATGAAAAGATACATACATATATCGTAAGTTAATGAAAAGCTTGTAAAAAGCGAGCTATTTTTTTATTTAAGATGAAAAATATAATATTTTATTTTCATCCATACTCAACTTTTCCCACATAACAGGCAGAAAAAATCTAGGGTCAATAAAGAATCCATTCTCCACTGTCTCCATGTGAAGAGGTGAAATCAACATCGCGCTTTGCCTATGTACCAGAGCAATGAAATAATAATATAAAATGAAAATATTTGTTTCATCAAATACAGGAATATTGAGGCGTCGTAGCGCAGTGGCACACACGTGACTGTAAACGACTGGTTGTGGGTTCGACTTCCATACGAAAATATTTAATATTTCTATTTCCTTCGCTCTGGTATCAGAGACAAGGCGTGGCGCTAAGTTCCGCCACTTAACACGCAATGCCTCTAAAAATCGGCGGAAAGTGGGGAACGGAGTGTCTTAACACTAGGTTCCCTCTGCCTACCCTGCTGTGTGCGGGATATAGCGTGAAGCTATAGGGTAAAACTTGGTAATACGCCCCACTTTTTTTTAACCTTCAATAAAACCCAAATAATCATAGATTTAATTATTTCTTTTATTCCTGGACGTTAATTGGTTCGTTAACAATAATTTTACAAAACCTTAATGTAATTGGAACGATGGTTAAAGATCTATTTCAATTTTTTTGCAGACATAGAGTGGGGCGTTTTATCAGGTACATGTTACCTAATACGCCTCGTTTTGTATTATAAAATGCCCCATGCAATTTAAAATGTCCTCATATATGTCCATACCTAAATTTTATCCAAAACGTAAAAAAACACAATATATCAATAGTTTAATAACTTACAAACATAACACAAATGTAAGGCAAGACTTAAAAGTCCTTAAAAACTCTAAATAAAAAAAAAACATTTTCATTTGTAAGTAATTAATTAAAAGAAAAGTTGTAACAATAAAAAACACCAGTCTTCTAAATTAATGATTAACATAACAGTCTTTTCAATTAACTTTGACATAAACCAAATTAAAATCATCATAAAATAGTTGAATAGAATAAAATCAAATCTTGCTGCTTTTAACAGCTTCTCTCTCAGCTTTCTGCCCATAGTTGTTACACAAACGTGGTACCCTGAACGTGTCAAACTTGAATCCAGTCTTCAGAAGACTTTGTTATGTAGTAATTTTTTGTACATTCAACGCTTTTATTTATGTCCATATCCGAACAGTTTTAAGGTGCTCCTCAAAGATGGAACTTTGAAGTGCTTTGAAGCTTCATTCTCTCCCATTTTTTTACTTCATACAGATCGCGTTGCCTCCAAGAAGCTCGAAGAGTCTTGCGTTTATATTTAAGAGACATACTCTGTAATTAAAATACAATATAAATTGGTATCTATGTAATTTCGGTACGGGGGCATTTTAAAAACATGCGGTGGGGCGTATTGCAAATTTTGCTTTTTAAAACGCCCTATCAAGAAAAAAGCCTCAATTTCAAAGTTATCACGTTTAACGAACATTTATAATAAAGTGTATTTATGTGTATTTTCAACAGTTAATATCAATTTAACTTAAATTTAATGAATATTAAAATATAAAAAAATGTTTGCAACTTACCACAAATTGTAACTTCACTGAAACACTAAATTTATTAATATTTTTTAAGGGAGCGTAATAAACCACACGTGCACATTAGCTATGTTGTTTATCAACTTATGGCTACTCTCCGTGCAATACGTGTATCATCTAGCTTTCTTAATGTGCTTGCTATGGCTGTGGGGCGTTTTGTCAACTGGGGCGTTTTACCTAGTTTTACCCTAAAAATTTTTAAATACAACATGTTACTTTCATTCATTCAAATAATTTTAGTTTTCAAAGGATATACATATATACAGTTAAGCTTTCAATACATTATTAAAGAGTGGCAATAAAAATATTCGGCTATTACAATACATATAACTCACGTTCTGAGATCTCAGTGCTAGTAATTATAGGTAATATTTTATTCCTAATGTCAAGTCAATTATTTTAAAACACTATTCAGTCACGAATTTCGTATTACTTCCCAAGAAATTAGAAATAATTATTTAGTTTTTTTTAATATGATAAGAAGTAATAATATTTTAATAATGATAATGTACACGCGACTTTATATGTATGTATTAAGAGATTATATTTTAATAATAATTTAGGAATTAGCTAATATAAAGTAAAAGTGAACACGCAAAGTTCAAAGGTGACTTCTAAGTAACCTTCAACTTTTGACATAAGCCTATTACACTTTAGCGATAGGGTAAAACTAGGTAAAACGCCCCAGTTGACAAAACGCCCCACAGCCCTAGCAGGCAAATTAAGAAAGCTAGATGATACATTTATTGCACGGAGAGTAGTCATAAGTCGATAAACAACATAGCTGATATGCACGTGTGGTTTATTACGCGCCGTTAAAAATATTAATAAATTTAGTGTTTCAGTGAAGTTACAATTTGTGGTAAGTTGCAAACATTTTTTTATATTTTAATATTCATTAAATTTAAGTTAAATTGATATTAACTGTTGAAAATAAACATAAATACACTTTATTATAAATGTTCGTTAAACGTGATAACTTTGAAATTGAGGCTTTTTTCTTGATAGGGCGTTTTAAAAAGCAAAATTTGCAATACGCCCCACCGCATGTTTTTTAAAATGCCCCCGTACTGAAATTACATAGATACCAATTTATATTGTATTTTAATTACAGAGTATGTCTCGTAAATATAAACGCAAGACTCTTCGAGCTTCTTGGAGGCAATGCGATCTGTATGAAGTAAAAAAATGGGAGAGAATGAAGCTTCAAACACTTCAAAGTTCCATCTTTGAGAAGCACGTTAAAACTGTTCGGATATGGACATAAATAAAAGCGTTGAATGTACAGAAAATTACTACATAACAAAGTCTCCTGAAGACGGATTCAAGTTTGACACGTTCAGGGTACCACGTTTGTGTAACAACCATGGGCAGAAAGCTGAGAGAGAAGCTGTTAAAAGCAGCAAGATTTGATTTTATTCTATTCAACTATTTTATGATGATTTTAATTTGGTTTATGTCAAAGTTAATTGAAAAGACTGTTATGTTAATCATTAATTTAGAAGACTGATGTTTTTTATTGTTACAACTTTTCTTTTAATTAATTACTTACAAATGAAAATGTTTTTTTTTTTTATTTAGAGCTTTTAAGGACTTTTAAGTCTTGCCTTACCTTTGTGTTATGTTTGTAAGTTATTAAACTATTGATATATTGTGTTTTTTTTACGTTTTGGATAAAATTTAGGTATGGACATATACGAGGACATTTTAAATTGCATGGGGCATTTTATAATACAATACGAGGCGTATTAGGTAACATGTACCTGATAAAACGCCCCACTCCATGTCTACAAAAAAATTGAAATAGATCTTTAACCATCGTTCCAATTACATTAAGCTTTTGTAAAATTATTGTTAACGAACCAATTAACGTCCAGGAATAAAAGAAATAATTAAATCTATGATTATTTGGGTTTTATTGAAGATTAAAAAAAAGTGGGGCGTATTACCAAGTTTTACCCTAAGAAAAATTATATAATAATATTATGGAAAGGTTTCAACACACTGAGAAATTATACATACAATATATGTATATAGGTATTTTTTATTAACGTCATATATTTTTCTTTCAGATTATGCCACCTGCTAACCAAAATGCCAAAATACTCGGTCCTGTTTCCACACGAAATTAAAACATTTGCGAGTTGATTAGTGGAACTCAATCCCGTGTTCCTTAGACTAAAGACTTGAAAATAATTAAAATATCGTCATTATACCCAGTGGGAATCGAACCCACAATCAACCGCGAGTACACTCAGACTGTTCCACTGCACGACGATGGCCTATAAACTCTCTAAGTTAAAAAAATAAAGATTTTTAATATATTTGTATATGTTCACAACGTATTATATATGTCATGAAGCGCTATAAAATTTTCATTAAATGAAACCTTAGTGTGATAAAACATATAATAGGGGACCAATAAAAAGAAAACTTAAAAAGTATAGCTAATAATAGATAGATCACTTTTTTTATACACAATTAACACCATTATGCCATAGTTTTAAAAAATATAAATTTTTTTAAACTTATATACATATACTCCTTTCTTCTCTCTTTCTACCTTTTTCATCTTTTTTTCTTTGTATTCACATGATTATTGTGAGTTTAATTCGCACTCAGGACAACGATTATGTATTTAAAAATACTGGTAATGCCATTAAAGCGTAAGATATGTATAGGTATTTAGAAAACGTATAAAAATTTAAACGCAGCGGGATTCGAACCCACGCCTGAATACCGTCCAGGCGCTCCCACCACTGAGCGTTCTACCACCAGCTGCGTCGAAATTCTTATACGCTTTATTACAAGTTATTTTTGTTGTAAGCAATCTCTGTAGATAGATTTTTACAAATTTCTGCTACCTAAAGATTATTCTACGATGATACTTTTACGCAGCGGAATTCGGGAGTGTTCAAGAGGCGCGGGTTCGAATCCAGCGTTCAAATATTTATACATTTACTAAATGTCTTTTTCAATTTTTCTACGTGTGGATTAACACTTTAAAAATGTTTAAAAGTATATATAGATAAAAAGTACGTCCCTTAATACAAAAGCAAGTTTTGAACACATTGTAGTGTGTGTAATAATTATTTTATTACTTTAATGCATTTCTAATGTATTATTATAAAGTATTAGTTTTCTGACGAAAACAAATGTAAATATTGACAGAATCTATAACAAGTATAAGCAAGCAGCTTCATGCTTTTCCTCGTATAGCAAGGTAGTCAGAGAGAACCTAGTTTTCTGACTAATTCGGATAGTCTCTGATAAGAAAGTCTGATTTTTTCGCCCAAAATGGAGTCATTGCGTGTTAAATGACGGAACTCAACGCCGCGCTTTACCTTAGGTACCAGACCGGAGACAATATGACAATAACAACATTCATTCCCAGGAGCGAGAATCAAATCAATTATATATACAAATAAACAACTCTCAAATCAGAAAATATGTAAGTGTCTATACTTTTCTTTTTTTTATAGCTTCACGTAAGTAGTGTTAAGTAAGTGTTAAGACACTCCGTTCCCCACTTTCACGCCGAATTCGGAGGCATTGCGTGTTAAGTGGCGGAACTTAACGCCGCGCTTTACCTCGGCACCAGAGCGATGAAAATGGAAATATTAAATATTTCCATTCCTCGAGTGGGAATCGAACCCACAACCAGTCGTTTACAGTCAGTCACACGCTTGTGCCACTGGGCCACGACTGGCCACTATACAATATATGACGTCAGCTGGTCATAACTAAGACTTTAACCTCAACTTTATTGACTACTGCACCTGACACGTGCGTAACTAAAAATACATTCGTGTGATATAACCGTAAATTTCAATAACATATGTTTTATATATACATTTTAGGTATTCTATATGGTTACAGCGTCTAACTGAAAACGCGATGGTCGTAGGTTCGGTTCTTCAACTCAACACTCAATACGCAATACATGCCTCTAACTCGACGGGAAAGCGGAAAACGGAGAGTTTTGACACTAAGTTCTCTGCCTATCCTTTTCGTACTACAAATATATTCTGTTTCTGTTATAATTAAAATAAGCTCGATTTGTAACTATCTAGTTATTCTTTTATATAGTTTATTTTATTTTAGTCCTTTTTTCTAGGATCTCCTAGAAAAAAAAAGGATTTGAATACATGTACATAATGCAGAATAATGCATGTTTTAACACAACGCGTTTTGTCTTAGGTTCTAGTGAACAGAAATTATATTTTTTTTTTTAGCTTCACGCTGCTCTGCTGCACACAGCAGAGTAGGCAGAGGGAATCTAGTATCAAGATACCCCGTTCCCCACTTTCCGCCGAATTCGGAGGCTTGCGTGTTAAATGGCGTAACTTAACGCCGCGCTTTACCTCGATACCAGAGCGAGGAAAATGGAAATATTAAATATTTCCACTCCTCGAGTGGGAATCGAACCCACAACCAGTCGTTTACAGTCACACGCGTGTGCCACTGGGCCACGACTGGCCACTGAAAATGATAATAATTTAAACATAATCGTTGTTTTGAGTAGAAATCGAACCCACAATCACTCACGTTTACAGTCAGACGCTGTCATAAAGTATGTAAATAATGACTAAGTTAGCACTATTATTATAACTGTTGGTAAATACTTGGTCGGGTAATGAACCAGGATATAATGCGTTTTAATAGTTTTACTTCAATAGAATAATTTTAATTACGTACAAATGTTAGTTGACTATGTAGCTGTTAAGTGGCGGAACTTAACGCCGCGCTTTACCTCGATACCAGAGCAAAGAAAATGGAAATATTAAATATTTCCACTCCCCGAGTGGCAATTGAACCCACAACCAGTCGTTTTGTACACGCCAATATATGTCTTATTTTTTTGCTTTATTTTTATATTCTTAAAACATTTACTGAGTTTACTCAGTTACAGTAGAGTAAAATAATTGTTCATTACATGTTAAATGTTTATTACATTTATGACGTCAGGAGGAGTCCTAAGTGGCTTTAAATGGTTCTCTTTACTGTATGTTTCAGTGATAAGACGTACAAAATTCCAGTCCAATACTCTTTTCCTTGCACTAATTGGCAGATATTTAGACATAAGTTAGGAGTTTTATATATGTCGGATTTATATAGTAACCGTAGTGACATATAACTATGTTCTCATAACTATCCTCTATTCTTCAGTATATATAAAAACAATCTAGAAAAAATATATATAAATATACTATATCTACCGAGTGGAAATCGAACCCACAACCAATCATTTACAGTTAGACACTATCCTTTACGATAGCCATAATCGATCGATTGTGATAATTATAAAATCATTTATCAACCAGATAAAATTTACAATATCATATCTTAGAATGTAACCCAAATATAATAAGAGAACCAAAAGTCATACAAAGCCGCGGGCGATAAATAGTATTTATAATATAAAAGAAATACTTATATCGATCCGTTAGAAGATATAAGGCGGTTATTAGAAACAATAAAGGAAACAGATATCGTTGAAATCTTATTTGCTTCTTTTAACCGATGACTGTACATTAAATGTATTCATTGAATGCTATTTTTTTGTAGACCATGTTTGATTTGGTTTTGTTTGGAGAAATTGCTTTTATTCGTTGTGATATGTAATTAATATGCTTTAAAAATTACAATGCAAGATTTTTTTATAAATGTAGGACAAAAACAATAAATTTGAATGTAATATGTTTATGCCAAGTTTAAAATGTCAAAATAGTTAGTATTTAAATTCATAACAATCAAAAAAGTAATTAATATTTTTTAATTACATTTATGAGAAATTTGATATTTTTTTTATAGGGAATCTGAAATCTGTAACAAAATTAAAAGCCGGAATGATAAACAATATATAAAAAAGAACAATATTAAAAAATAAAAATAATTAAAATATAAATAAGAATTATTTATTTAAATTTAATTAAATTTACAATATGAAGTACCTACTTGTTCAATATTAAATTGAAAATCATTTAACATTGGATTCAAACCCATATCCTACATTCCTCTACCAGCTAACTAATGAAAAAATCAATTTCAAACTTTCGCGTAAGTGTCAAGACACTCTGTTCTCCACATTCCGCCGACTCAACACGGCGCTTTATATGATCTTTTGTTTTCGCGATTACTACACATTTTGAAATGAAACTATTTTTAACCGGATTAATCGCATATATTTTTGGTATTCGAAAATACATTTTTAGAAACCCGACGTTTCTAACAGTCTTTACAGTGGTCCGTGGTCACAGGTAGACTGAGGTGGCATTCGTCTGTCAGTTGATACATTATTATATCAAACTACCGCCAACGATTTCTTACTTGCCTCGCGTACTGCCCTGGATTCTTGCATGATGAGCTGACTGTATCATGCCCTCTGGTGTGGTGGTTTTGAGACTTCAAAGTTTTTAGAATTGGGTCCCGCTTTATGTTAGGCACCAGAGTGCAGAAATAAAAACAACTTAAATTTAATCATTCTCTGAGTGACAATCGAAGCTACAACCAATTGCGTTTAAAGTCAAACAATTCCACTGTGCCACGATGGCCTGTCACTCTACTAACAACAGATAGTAAAGAACTTCATCAATATTATGTCAACCCACATCTGTCAAGTTAATTCAAATGTCAATAGTACAATGACAACTTAAATTGTAACGACTCTGACACTCAGAAAGAAAGCTTAAAAATAGGTTATTTGTAAAGAGGTTGTAAACATCTGAATGGGATTTTTTAAAGGAATAAATGGTACAATGTACTTCTTTTGTTTGTAGGTACGTGACATACTACAAAAGGATGGCCTGTATAGGCTGAATGGAGTTAAGCGGTCTATTTTTTAAAGTAATCATTTATTTTTGACGATTCAAAAGTGTTTGTTTGTCTATTTGAATAAAGGTTATTTTGTATTTGAATATAAGAATTAGTTTTGAAAGTTTATTTAGATAAAGCGTAAAGATTAAAATGACGTAATATATAAATATATCCGCTAAACTAAAAATACGAAATAAATACTAATATAATAGAGTCCATCCATCCATCCACTTAAGCCATCATGCACAGTGGGATAGCATCTAATCGTAAACGCTTGTGAGTTAGATTTCAGTTCGGATAAAAATGGTAATTATATCATTTTATTACCCCGCACATCTAAGACAAAGCACGGCGTTGAGTTCCGACACCTAAAATGCAATGCAATGCAATCTAGATGTCGAGCGGAAAGTGAAGAGCCGAAATTTAAAAGGATCCACAGAATGCCGCCTTCCAAAAGACGTGCTAGAATTAAAACTGATAATAGTTAAAGGCCCATATATTTTAGTAAATTGTAGTAATTCTAACTCTATTCCTGGTTATTTCCTTTGTTTGTTCGAAGTAGGAGTTTACTTTGAAAAGATGAATTCCAATTGAAATGTTCATTGTATATTTTATAAAACAAAATAAAAAATAAGCAATTCTATTTGAATGTACCTAATAATATCCAAACAAGTAAGCAATCCTATAAAATGTTAATATATCACTATATAAATAACCTTATCTAGACAGTAAGCCATCATATAAGCTAGTCAACTCTACATACACAGTGCATTCGCACTGCACTTGCGCGAATCAATACAGCTCTTCCTAGACCCTGGGAAATATCTAGCTCTCCCCTACCACCTCTCTCCCTACCCCCCTTTTCCCTCACTCACCCCCTCGTCTGGTCCTCTCTGACTCACCCCCTTTTTACCCCCGGCACAGGTACCATGTCTACCCCTCCCTCCAATACCCTGTTCTCATATAATAAAAAAAATACATATGATTGAATTATGATTTTTTTATATTAATTGACAATTAAATTCGAATACAAAGGACTTGCTTATTTTTCGACAATTAAATCTTTTTTTAATAATCTTATATAAGGTATGCTTTATAAGGTAAGGTAAGGTAGGTAAGGTATACCTTAAATATATAACCTTCACGCCTTATCCCTTGCGGGGTAGTCAGTGTATATTATTTTAAATATAGTATTGAAATTCGCTGGTATTCATAAATTGTGTTTTAAAACATTAAACTAGAGAAACACAGTATTTGTTTCACCAGTTAATTATTAAATATTTAAAACGTAATAAATAGACAAAGAAACATCATGTTAAGGTAAACGAGTCAACTATATACATATTGCATGTGTATTGCACTTGCGCGGATCAATACAGCTTTTAGCCGGGCCTAGGATATGTCTAGGTCCATTTACCTCCCTTACCCCTCCTACCTCACACACAGATTGTCTCCCTAGCCACCCTTCATCCCCTCTTTGTGATATGAGAGAAATTTAGAACTGAATTAATATTGATATTCTTATATTAATTTATTTAACTTCAATTACTTGAAGTAACATAGACTCAAAAATGACCTTTTTTTTTATCGCTGCATCCCGCACACAGCAGGGTAGGCAGAGGGAACCTAGTGTTAAGACACTCCGTTCCCCACTTTCCGCCGAATTCGAAGGCATTGCGTGTTAAGTGGCGGAACTTAACGCCGCGCTTTACCTCGACACCAGAGCGAAGAACTTCAATAAGATAATATTTATTTTCGACATTTTTATATATTTTTTTAACCTTTATAAAGGAAGTTAACTGTATAGACACACATGTACATAGTATATTTATATGGCATTTGCGCAAATCAATACACCTATTCCTAGGGCCCGGGAAATATCTAACTCTCACTTTGCTAAACCTACTTCAAAGGTAGCTCTACTTTTTTTATAAAGAAATTTAGAAATGAACCAATATTAATATTACTTAGTAAAAGTTATAAGTATAAATACATATATTTTAAATTTAGTGACAATTAAATTTGTATGTAAGTTGTATTTTTTTTAATTAGGTAAAAATTTTATTCTGAGTATGATTATTAGCTTTATATCAATTATATTTTTTTTTTAATTTTTTTAAGTAAGGCTTGATCATAAATTTATATATTGAGTAATATTTTTAGAGACATTAGGAGCCATCGTGGTGTAAGCTCTTAAAACAAAGCGCTGCTTTTGAAGTACGCCAATTTACAATATCATTATTTTTTTTATAGCTTCACGCTGTATCCCGCACACAGAAGGGTACGCAGAAGGAACGTAGTGTTAAGACACTCCGTTCCCCACTTCAGAGGCAATTCAGAGGCATTGCATTTTAAGTGGCGGAACTTAACGCCGCGCTTTGCTTCACCAGAGCGAAGAAAATGGAAATATTAAATATTTCCACTCCTCGAGTAGGATCGAACCCACAACCAGTCGTTTACAGTCACACGCTTGTGCCACTGGCCACCACCACAAATGCATAATAATGAATTATTATTGTATAATGATAATCTCAAATTTCTCATAATCTTTTCATGAATCCTTTAACAATTAGATTCTAAAACTACTCTAATGTTTTAATATTTCTTTTCCATAGATAATATAAACTAAGTTCAAATACTTTTTCTGGAACTATTAAAAATACAAAAGTAACTTAAGCTTTTATCTTGCATAGCAGAGTAGAGAGGAATCGTTTTCGAAGAATCGTTAATTATTTCAATAAATTAATTTGTTTTTGTCGATGTTACTACAATTCTATTTGATAGACTTTCAATAATATAAAACCATTAAAATTATGTTTTAAAAGTTCATAATTAAAAAGTTAATCTTCAAATTAAATTAATAATTTAATTAATATCGTTTAGTTATTTGAAAATCAGGCCTAATATTAACTAACTAGGTAACAAAGGTCCAGACAGGGAGGGAGGATGCAGGCATCAATGCAGATGCGCCGTGATGCAGGTTTTGTGCATCCGCGCAGATAGGTAATCGATAGAGCTCGTCCGGGACGGGTAACGCCCAAATGCATATTGCAAATTTACGTACAAATATTATTTAATATTATTATTTTGCCTTTAAAGCCATGAGATTTTACTAAAATGACTTTTGATGCCTTTTTTAAAGATTTTAAACCATAATATTAAAAAAATATTTATTTGCTTAGTTAAAAAAATAATAATAATCGTTGCTTTATTGTCTTGTCTCTAATTAAAGTCTACTTCCTTGTATAAATGAAGAAAAATCTAAATATTTTCTCATATAAGGTTAGATTAATTAAGATTCTACCAAAATTTACCAAAAAAAAAAACGTTTATTTTCATGTTTTATTTAATTTAAATTCTCCATATTAACGGAGATGAATCAAAAAAATGTCATATAGCATCATTGCAGTTAGATGCAAGTACCTACAGGTGCGTCGTAATGCATTTTCTAAGTACTCGCGCAGGTAATCAATAAAGCTGTCCCGGGGATCGGCAATGCATATACAATGCATACATATATAGAACAATAATTTGAACAAAGCGTTTAAATACAATGAGTTATTTTTTTAATAAGTATCGTATTAATTTTTTTGACTATTAATTTTGCTCTTTGTTTTGCATATATCAACTCCGCAAATTAACCAAGATGGAGAATTATCAAGAAAAAATAATTTTCCGAACGCGATTTGAACCCGCGATTGCCGAAATTGAAGCTTTAAAAGTAATATATAGTAGAAGAAAGAAGCGCCCCAGAACGTTGAAGATAAACTAATAAAATGTTTTTGAATTTTTTTACGATAATTGATATATTATAATTAATTAAAAGCCCAAATCTAAAAACTAAAGGAATAAATGCAGTTAAATGTCAAACGCACATCTACGCCATTTTGTAAATCCTTCAACGCGCGCAGATAATCGATAAAATTTTCATGGGCGTGGGCGGGGCTCATATAAAGAGCACGAAATATTATTATTAATATAAATTCGCGCATAATTCGTTTTTCTTATTTAAGATAAAGAAGAGATTGAATTCAATGAAAATTCCATAACCTCTAAAAGAAAACTAAAAAAAATGAAAAATAATATAATTAAATAAAATATTATTTCCCCAATCGAATTATTACAAATTCATGTCATATTATATTCGAAATAAATGCATTTTCAAATTAAAATTTGGAAAAATCAATACAAGACCCGCTAAACAAAGAAACGATGAATGCAACTGCATACGCCCTAACATAAAAATTGACAAAAAATCCCCAAAAATATAAAAAATAACATACATAAATAAATATACAATACATATATACATACATACTTACCTAACATATCACCTACATGGTCTGGTCTGGTCTGGTCTGGTCTGGTCAGCCGGTTACCTTAGAGAGTTCAGATCGCGGCGAGGTCGCGGTGTGAACTGGCTGGTAGGAACAGCGCGCCGCGGCAAGAGGGCTAGGGGGAGGATTCAACCCTGCCTCCCTAGATAAGACCTAGTCTATATTGTACCTAAGTTTATTATCTAGCTGTCCTTTTTCTGAATTACTAGTGTTTTTGTGTAGGTGGTAATAAATGTTTAGAAAAATGAATG
This sequence comes from Dryas iulia moderata, assembly GCA_019049465.1. Taxonomy (NCBI): domain Eukaryota; kingdom Metazoa; phylum Arthropoda; class Insecta; order Lepidoptera; family Nymphalidae; genus Dryas; species Dryas iulia. Next base: position 1,940,386 of record CM032426.1, read on the forward strand.
AATGAATAAATGAAAAGTCATTATATTAAAATAAATATTAATTGGCTATTGAATGTTGTACATATTAGTGCAAAGGCGGCCTTATCACTGTAAGTGATTTCTTACAGGCATCCTTTTTCTTAAAAGTAGATATACGAGTATAAAAAAGAATGGCAGTACAGTGCAAGGTACCTCTTGCCTCTTGCTCTTAAAATTACCATTTTACGGAAAAATAAGAGGTAAAAAGGAGAAAGAGAGATAAAATTATAAATACTGTAAAAAGGCTTTAATTTTTATATTGTAAGCGTCGTGTTAATTGTCGTATCGCGAAATATACATTTTTTCTAAAATGTTGAAACTTTTCTACCCAGTATTGTAGTGAAAACCGGTAAAATTATATTCAAATTAATGATGATAATCTAATTTAATCTAAGCACTAATTGTTGAATACTACTTTGAAACGTGACAATGACCTACGCCTATATTTTTGTAATATGATCTTCTAGACTATAATAAACTTTACTTTCATCATAATACAATACTAAAATCTATAATACTAATTATTTAAATTAATATTTGTGATTTTACTGTAATTGGTCTTAAATTGAATGTCATTTAAAATTATAACAAAAGAACATGAAGTCTTGAGCAGTTAAGTATGTAATCAAACTATTTCATCCCATCTGTATAAAATATTATTTTAATATATGTAGGTACGCTGCAAGTCTAAATTACTAGGCATTATGATCAAGCCCTAACATGTTCTGGAATATTCCCCATTATATAACGCTAGTGCAGAAAATCAATACTGCAGCCCGACAGGGAGGGAAGATGCATCACGCCACCGGACTGGGTGTGGCATCTCTATATAACCTATCTAGAAGCTTCGATATATTGGTACCTATAGATAACAAAGGTCTTTCTAAAAAAAGCTTCACGCTATATCCCGCACACAGCAGGGTAGGCAGAGGGAACCTAGTGTTAAGACACTCCGTTCCCCACTTTCCGCCGAATGCGGAGGCTTGCGTGTTAAGTGGCGGAAGTTAACGCCGCGCTTTACCTCGACACCAGAGCGAAGAAAATGGAAATATAATTTCCACTCCTCGAGTGGGAATCGAACCCACAACCAGTCGTTTACAGTCACACTCTTGTGCCACTGGGCCACGACTGGCCACTTTCTAAAAAAAGAATACTTAAAATCTGAAAGCTGATTTAAATTGGGAAAAATATCACAAAAAGTAAATATTTTCAGCTAATTAAATTTACATATTGGGTAGTGGACCTCAAAGTCATAAGTTTGGGTAATTAAATGAAAATAAAATGATTATATTTTAAATTAAAAAAATATATCAAGTAGAATTCAAAGAAGAAGACGTTAAAGTGATCAGGATTCATTAATTTTTCAATTTTTTCACACCCAATGTCCTTGTCAGGACCAGAAAAAAACGACCGGAAAAAAACGACCGGAAACAGAAAAGTGAAAGGAATAATATTTAAAAAACAATTTTAGAAAATGTAAAAAATTATATTAAACATATTTTTAAATATAGATTAACCATTCCAAACCACAGTGTCAAATTATATGTAATTTCTATCATAATTAATATTCTCAGATTATCATCAATTTGGGTAACGCAAATACTATAAATGTCATACGCGATATTCGTTTTTAAAAATTATTATACCTATATTTATATGCATTGTGTCTATGTACCCTTAAATATGGTGTTCAGTTCTACGATCTAATATGATTATTTCTTTCCAAAACAAACAGTAAGTAAATTAGCGACTAATTATAGTTTCAATAAAAGAAATGTTATAAAAAAAAGCAGTTTCACGTGGGTTCGATTCCCACTCGAGGAGTGGAAATTATATTTCTATTTTTTTCGCTCTGGTGTCGAGGTAAAGCGCGGCGTTAAGTTCCGCCACTTAACACGCAAGCCTCCGTATTCGGAAAGTGGGGAATGGAGTGTCCTAATACTAGGTTCCCTCTGCCTACCCTGCCGTGTGCGGGATACAGCGTGAAGCTAATAAAAAAAGCAGCTTCACGTTTTTTCTTCCATTAGATTTTACCCTCCCCATAGCAAGTAGTCAGAGATGAACTAGTGTCAAAAGACTCCGTCCTCCACTTTCCGCCCGAAATCTAGCACATTGTGCGTTGAGCAGCGGAACTTGACACCGCGCTTTGTCGTTGCTATCAAAGCTAAGAAATGACAATTTAAATATAATTCCCCCGAGTGGGAATGGAACCCACAACAATCGAGTTACAGTCAAACACCGTCCCACTCCGCCACTATATACGAAAGAAATACAAATCAAATTTCAAATATAATTATTCTTTTACTAATGTATCGACTATTAAAACGGTCTAGACACACACACAGCTAGAAGTGAGCTTACGAGAATCGATAACGAAAGCACTCTTAGGGAACGAGCTTTTAAGCCGTAAAAGCTAAGTCGTTAAGTACTACACTTGATACTTCGGAGCTTAACGATGTGATCAAATATGGTTTTCATTTCAAACGTCATAATATCAACAAGTAAAATGGTATTATTTATGGTGATTTATGTTTTAGAAAGCTCTATTTCTATAATATATTGAAATTCAGTAATAATTATAATAGCCTAACTAACTTAACACGCAATGCCTCCCGAAATTCGGCGGTTCGTGGAGAACGGACTATCTTAACACTAGGTCCCCTCTGCCTACCCTGCTGTGTGCGGGATACATGGAGCTATAAATAAAAATAAAAAAAGCCTAACGCTTTTTCTTGTAAGGCAGTGTTTAGAGAGAATCATACAGAGAACATAATGTTAAGATACTCTGTTCTCCCCACTATCCTTCAAAGTGCACACAGCAGGGTAGGCAGAGGGAACCTACTGTTAAAACACTCCGTTCCCCACTTTCCGCCAAATTCGGAAGCATTGCGTGTTAAGTGACGGAACCTAACTCCTTTTAACTTTTGGCATTCTATTTTCAAGCAATTAAAAGATACTTCACACTATATGACCGCAATTTTATTTTGATCCTTAAAGTTGACCTTAATCCAAATTACAAGTAATTAAATTACTAATTAAAATTATTAGGTAAATTTCAAGATTACTTTCTTATTTATTTATATCATTAACCTTGACGTTTAATCTTGATTTTTACCCATATTCTACTTTAAGACGCATTTTTTAAATATATTAAACAATAATAAGTTTGCTACACACACAGAGAATATAGTGTTAAGACACTCCGTTCTACTATCTAAATTTTAGACATCGCGCGGTCAGTATTGGTAATCAACGCCGTGCTTTGTCTTATAAGAGTGTAGAAAGTAAAATAAATAAAATACGCAACGTCACTATGGTTCCAAATAAAGTTGATAAAATTAATCAAAAATTAATAATTTTATATTTTTTAATTAAAAATAATAAAATATCTAATATAGTATAGATATCTGCATAATAATCGTATTTATAATTAAAAAGTCAAGACAGGGCCAAAAACACACCTCTCTTTATTGCTTTCCTGGACATGGAAAAAGCATTTGATCGTGTACCACGTCCCACTATCTGGTGGAGTCTTCGCAAGAAAAATATCCCAGAGAAGTACGTTAACATCATAGCTGACATGTACAGGAACGTCAAGTCAATCATTCGAACCACAGTAGGACAAACAAAAGCAATAGCAGTCACGGAAGGGGTACATCAAGGTTCGGTTTTAAGTCCATACCTCTTTTGCCTGGTGATGGATGCTCTCACTGAACAGGCCCAAAATATAGCACCATGGACTTTCATTTATGCTGACGATGTAGCTATTTGTACAAAATCCCGAGAAGAGTTAGAATCAGTTCTCTGTGAATGGAAATACCAGTTACAGACAGGCGGCTTGAGGTTGAGTGTTGCGAAAACCCAGTACATGGTTTGCAACGAACATAGCCAACTGCAACACCCCCTTATCATTGATGGTCAGGAAGTCACTAGATGTCACGAATATAAATATCTGGGTATGATGTTGCACAGCTCAGGCTCCTTAGAAGTAAATATACAACATCGAATCGCAGCTGCCTGGCTAAAGTGGCGGGAAGTGTCTGGTGTTACCTGTGACCGGAGGATGCCCGTTAAACTTAAGGGCCTTGTATATAAAAGCATGATAAGACCGGTTCTAACGTATGGGAGTGAAACATGGGTTATGACTAAAAGCCTTGTCCATAATGTCCAGGTGGCCGAAATGAAGATGCTTCGTTGGATGTGCGGAGTAACGAGGCGCGATAAGATACGCAACGAGTACGTTCGCGGTAGCCTCGGGGTACGCGACATAGCCGACAAGCTACAAGAGAACCGCCTCAGATGGTACGGACACGTAAAGAGAAGACCACCTGAATACATCGGAAATGTTACAATGAATCTGAACATCTCAGGGTCCAGAAGAAGAGGAAGACCGAAGATGAGATGGGCAGATGTCATTAAGAGCGACATGAACGCCTGCAACGTTTCCACTCACGATGCGTCCAATCGAGCGAAGTGGAGAAGATATACAAGGAAAGCAGACCCCACCATCAGATGGGATTAATAATGCACAGGAGAGAGAGTGAGGAATATGTGGTTAAAATATTACATATAAGCACCGTTTTTTTTATTATTCTCTGGTTTATTATTACTGAGAAATTTGACGCAGTAATCGAGTAATTCTTATATATATATATATTTTTTCTTTAGCTTCACGCTGTAGGCAGGGCACACAGCAGGGTAGGCAGAGGGAACCTAGTGTTAAGACACTCCGTTCCCCACTTTCCGCCGAATTCGGAGGCTTGCGTGTTAAGTGGCGGAACTTAACGCCGCGCTTTACCTCGACACCAGAGCGAAGAAAATAGAAATATAATTTCCACTCCTCAAGTGGGAATCGAACCCACAACCAGTCGTTTACAGTCACACGCTTGTGCCACTGGGCCACGACTGGCCACTTCTTATATGTTAAAATATAATACTAGTAACTCGCCTGCGTGGACTTAATGACCCTTTTTAAACATTTTTAAAGTGTTATTCCACACTTACGAAAATTGAAAAAGACATTTAAAGAAAACGTATAAAAATTTGAACGCAGCGGGATTCGAACCCGCGCCTCCTGAATACCGTCCAGGCGCTTTGACCACTGAGCCATGCGTTCTACTATCCGCTGCGTCGAAATTCTTATACGCTTTATCACAACTTATTTTTGTTGTTAGCATCTCGTAGAGAGATTTTTACAAATTTCTGCTACCCAAAGATTATTCTACGAACAATCGTTTCTTTAAATGTTTTAATGACCCTTTCCATACTATATTTACTTACAACGTGAAATAGCTTTTGCTAAGACGGCATTTCTTTATATTTTATAGCTTAGCTGGGCTTTTATGGTTCTTTATCAGGTGTTCCGGATCTTTAATTTTGATATGTTATCACCGGATGAACGAAATGATCAGAACGGAACAAGCGAAAAAACTTCTGGCAAGGCGCCATTCCTTATTTGTCTTTTTTTCTTTATATCAGATGTTCCAATCTTCAAAGTTAATTATATAAATCTTGCCTAGATTTTATAGATATATAAAGAAAGAAAAACTGTAACTCTGCAGATGTGTGCGTACAAGCATTTATGTTTTCACTATGTTATTGTTTTATTTTTTTTTATCTTCACGCTGTATCCCGCACACAACAGGGTAGGCAGAGGGAACCTAGTGTTAAGACACTCCGTTCCCCATGTGATTATAGTATAGACAAATATGAAAAGCTTCAGCTTGTCATATCTATTGAGCTATGCAAAAGCGTTACAGAATTTGTAGATTATTTTTTTTAAAAAATCCTTAAATAATGTATTATATTCTACGTTAGTTAAGCAATCATACCATCCACCATTTTAGTATACAACCTAATAATAAGATAGCTTATTCTAAACGAAAAATTAAAGAAAATTTAAAGCCCGCATATTAAAAACCAAATGCCACGGCTAGAGATAACATAGTATGAATAATTTATTCTACTATTATCTATAAACACTCTACAGCCAGTGACTATAATGAGTTAATTTTAATTCTGAAACAGGACCATAAAATATCAAAAACAAAAAAATTTAAACGTATTAAAATATAACCACAAGACCATACACCAAGTGATCAAACATACCTTTAGGTATTTTTCATTTTTAATTAATATTCAAAAACATTTACACTAATAATAGAGTACAGACAACGACATGGACACAAATCCTAAAAATAACCTAAAAGGATATCGTATCTAAATTTAGAAAATACCGAACCATCCCTTAAAAAGCCCACCACCTTTCAAAAAATTCCACCTACTTCCAACATAATTGTCCATGCTTTCCTTCCTGACGATTACCGAGGACATTCTCGTCGCGTACACTATACAGCTGTCCAGGAAGGAGGAGTGTGGGGCTACCACTAGTATAGGCGCTTCCTTCCGGCTCGCTTGCCGACCGCGTATCGATATCGCCATACCACCCGCGAGATATGACATTTTCCCAATGAAACATATCAGCGGTTTTAAGGACCTATAATTAATAATGGTGATGAATAAAAATAATAAGAGGCATAGTGTTCCGCCCCTCAACGTGTAAAGGCAGATAATTGGGAACGGAGTGTCTTAACACTAGGTTCCCTCTGCCTACCTTGCTGTGTGGGCATGGGATACAGCGAGTAGCTAAAAAAATATGATAAAAAAAATAAAAACTGCACTGGGACATCATCTAACTGTAACGGGATGGTTGTAAATTTTCAATCAAGGGACTGATTATATTTCAATTTTTATTTCTTTAAAGTACCAAAGACAAACTGCTTCCGCTTTAACACGCAATGTCAGGCGAAAACGGCAGGACGGAGTGTTTTGACACTAGGTCCTCTCTGCCCCACTATATGGAAAAAAGCGTAATGCTGAAAATAATAATAATAATGAATTTAATGACACTTTCGTGTTAGAGAATGATGGATTAGTGACAAGTAATGATTACGATAAAGGTGAACGCCGCATTTTCAATTTCCTTTCATTATAATGATTTTAGTTGCGTATTCACAAGTATATGATGTAACAATGGTTTATTATTAAAGTTCAGAGTTCAAATCCAAATTAGGGTAATAATTATACTAAAAAAAATATGTTAGATTTTGATAAAATGAAATGGTGTTTGAATGTACTACCTAATATCCAGTGTCTAGTTCTGTTTGCGTCATAAATTGTTTATTATGAAGGGTTGTTTTCTTTATCATTAGGTATGTAATATATCATAAATAGAGCATTTAATATGTATTCTACAAAAAGATTGCCCCTGTTTTTTATTAGTATTAATATATAAAGCTTTTTTACAGCTTCACGCTTTATTCCCCAAAGTTAGTCAAAGAGATCCTAGTGTCAAGACACTGTGTCCATTTTCCGTCCAAAATCGAGACACTTCGTATTGAGTGGCGGAACTCAACGCCGCCAATAAACAAGGTTTTATTTTTAAATTATTGTCTTATTAAAGTTTCGTTAAATATAACAAAATTGCAACCATCGTATCGTTTCAACCAGGTCGCATGTGAACGTGTGGTTAAACTTTAGATCGATTAGTCACATAACAGTGCTATCCAAGAAGCATTTCGCATTTACAAATCCCGCTACGTTTCAAGTTTTTAAAAGGATTCTTTTAACAACACCTTTTAAAGGAACATTGTACAAATGGCCTCCCTCTTTCGAAAATACAGTCACAATCGTACATTCATAGTAAATACTGAGGTAACTGAAGGTATGTATGTGTTTTTTATTATTATTTTTTCTTTTCTTTTTTGTTTTTAGCTTCACGCTGTATCCCGCACACAGCAGGCTAGGCAGAGGGAACCTAGTGCTAAGACACTACGTTCCCCACTTTCCACCAAATTCGGAGGCATTGCGTGTTAAGTGGTGGAACTTAACGCCGCGCTTTGCCTCGGATACCAGAGCGAAGGAAATGCAAATACTAAATATTTCCACTCCTCGAGTGGGAACCGAACCCACAACCAGTCGTTTACAGTCACACGTTCGTGCCACTGCGCCACGACTGGCCCCTGTATTTTTTATTATATTTTATACGCAAAAAGTGTTTTATTTCAAAGCATTATTAATTATCTTATGATCAGAGCGAAAAAAGAAAATAATTTAATTAATATCATTATCCCAAGTAAAAATTGAATGTGAAACTATCGCGTAGGCTCTGTCACTCAGCGCCACGATGCAATGTAATGCGGGCATATTACATTTCAAAATATGGTACATTTAAAATATTTTCGAATGAGGAAAAATTATAATCACCATCATATTATGGATATGGACGTTTTAATTTATACAAAAATTTAAAGTACTTATGAACCTATTCAAAAAAATTCAAAAAATTAAATAATTGGATATTGTAATTTTTGATTATTTTTAGAATATATATCTTTATTAGCTCCACGCTGTATCCCGCACACAGCAGGGTAGGCAGAGGGAGCCTAGTGTTAAGACACTCCGTTCTCCACTTTCCGGCGAATTCGGAGGCATTGCATATTAAGAGGCGGAACTTAACGCCGCGCTTTGCCTCGACACCAGAGCGAAGAAAATGGAAATATTAAATATTTCCACCCTCCCACGATAGTGGGAATCGAACCCACAACCATTCGCTTTACAGGCACACACTGTGACTCTGCGCCACGACTGGCCACTTAGAATATTAATGGAAATATTACATAATGCGTAGCAGGGTAGCTAGAGAGAATCTAATGTTAAGACACTCCGTTCTCCATTTCTCGCCCGACATTGGCACATGCCATGCAATGCGAATTAAGTGGTTAGGTAAATAAGAAACACAAAAACCGGTCAAATTTCGAGAAAATTCGTTTACACATTACTAGGAAACATGAAAATAATTTCATATTAATATGTTAATAATTATTAACAATTTCAAGCAAGGACATAACTAAGTTGTTGTTAATAATTAAGAAAGAAACATTCTAAATGAACGGTTAAAAGGAATTCATTTACATGTTTACCGGAACTGAAAGGCAATGTCAATTTTACCTATATTTAGCATATTTAATTTTGAGGTTATATTGTCGCAGTGGGAAGAAGTCTGGTAGTATACACGAAGATTGTGGGTTCGATTCCCACTTGGAAGAGTCTACAGATTACAGAGAGGGTTTCCGCTGGGTTTTAGTGGGTAGTATCGGACTCATCGGCTAGTCCCACAGTATCATCCGTCCGTAAGGTAGTTTGCCTGTCTTACGTACGGACGATCTGCGTAAACTGCATTTTCCAGCGAAAAAAAGAAAAAAAGAAGTCTACAGATTAATTATTTTCATTTCAGTCAAACCGTGGCGGTAAGTTCGGTCACTCAACACGCAATATCTGACAATGTCGGCGAAAAGTGAAATACAGTGTCTTGGCTCTAGGTTCACTTTGATTACCCTGCAATGCGGGAAAAATGGAAAGCTGAAAAAAGTAATAATTTTTATAAGGTTTCATAATCGTTGTGTAAGTCAATTATCGAGTAAAATATCGGAAATGTAATTTAGTTTTTTTAATAGTATAAAGCGGGGCCAGTAGTGGCGCAGAGGCACAAAATGTTACTGTAAAGCGACTAGTTGTCGGTTCGATTCCCACTCGAGGAGTGGAAATATTTATTTTTTCATTTCCTTCGCTCTGGTATCGAGGCAAAGCGTGGTGGCGTTAAGTTCCGCCGCTTAACACGCAATGCCTCCGAATACGGCGGTGCGTGGGGAACGGAGTGTCTTAACACTAGGTTCCCTGTGCCTACCCTGAGGTGTACGGGATACAGCGTGAAACTAAAAAAAAGATGAAAGTATAAGATTAAACTACTTTAACATAGACATGTTAATAGCAGTGCGATTACTATAGTAACGCGTGTTTCATGCGTCACTGGTTTATACTATTGGGGAAGATTTGATTTCTTGAAAAATTGGACCAGAATGTTAAGATTTTTTTTCACCATTAAGTACTAAGCTTAAAATTCCAAATCAACTATTGAGCTTATTTTTTCTGTTCAGTTATTTATTAAATTCATGTAATTTTTAGTTTTTTATACGCAGTGTTTTTTTTTTTTTTAATAATTGATTATGTGTACATTAAATAACAACATAATAATTATGCAAAAAGTCAAAGAATACTTTAAACATTTTTAAAGTGTTATTCCACAGTTAGGAAAATTGAAAAAGATATTTAGTAAGCGTATAAAAATTTGAACGCAGCGGGATTCGAACCTGTGCCTCCTTAATACCATCCAGGCGCTCTCACCACTAAGCCATGAGTTCTACTACCAGCTGCGTCGAAATTTTTATACGCTTTCTAAATGTCTTTTTCAAGTCAAAGAATATTTTGTCTTTATTTCGGTGGCCTAGCTGGGACACTAGATTTATTCAACATAATTGCCCCGGTAGTTATTTCATTCATGATTGTCCTGACAAGGACACCAGTTCATCCATTCGTTATTGCCAATTAAATAAGAATCAGATCAGATTTTTTTTATTTAGCTTCACGCTTCATCCCTAACCAGAATCCTAGAGTCAATGAGAACTTAGCGCCAAACGCTACGATCCATGCATACTTTTTCCACCTCTGGCTGCATTCCTAATGTTTTTAAGTTGACCATCCGCCATTATCACCGATACTCTATTTTCGAAGGTCAATAGAATTCCCCAACTATCACAGCTATAAAAATGTGCTTTTATAAATATAATAAGATTTCTTTTTAACATAAATAGACATAAACAGGTACATAAAAGCCCCTTAATAATATTCTGCATAGAGTTCACATATAATAACCGCAACAAGACATTAAAACTGAAATTGGAAAGTAAACATTTCTTACGAGTATATTTTACAACCTCCCAACATACAACAATTGTTCATAATTATAATTTTGTATGTGTTTTTAATGACTCATTCAAATAAGTTAAGGCGAACTTTTCCCATAATTACATGCAAGCTCAAAGTTCCTCTTACTGCAAACGTGTTAAGAAACTCCGAGAAGTCGTTAGCAGCAGTTGTAACTTAAGAAATTTTAGTAACTTTAACGAACCAAATTCATACCTATATTATAAATGCAAAAGTCTGTATGTTTGTCTGTCACGTTTTCACGGTTAATCTACTGATCCGATTTGGATCATATTTAGAATGAAAGTAGTAACAAATCGAGGGTCAAACATAGGCTACTTATTTTTTCAAAAATCAACCACTAAAGAGTTGAAATAGGGGTGAATGTTTATATGAAAAATCTAAACCACTTGACCGATGGTAATGTGTTTTTGGATAAATATAGTTGATATTCCAAGTTTAAACATAGGCAACGTTATTTTTCAAAAATCCGCACCCGAGTGTTGCAATATAACGCTTACGTACGCAGTTACGTAGTTCATAGGCCGGTAGTAGTACTTTTTTTTTGTCTTTTTTTTTTAGCTTCACGCAGCAGGGTAGGCAGAGGGAACCTAGTGTTAAGACACTCCGTTCCCCACTTTCCACCGAATTCGGAGGCTTGTGTGTTAAGTGGCGAAACTTAACGCCGCGCTTTACCTCGACACCGCTAGTAGTACATAAAAAATAAAAGTATATTTTTTATGTTTTCGTGGATACATACATCTTGATTTACGGAAAAGACAGAGAGAATCTGGCGTATGTGTTACTAAGGTAAGCCCTAAAATTTTTCGGTAATACTGACTGACTGACTTTGCGTGCATGCGCCATTGGTTGTAGGCTCGCCCGCTTTTCGCTGGGGAAAGTAGTTATATTTAAACTAGGGGCCCGCTCACGGCTCTGCCTGCGTGAACTACACAAGTATTTCACTATAGACACGCGCCGTCGCGACGACATCACATTAGAAACCTTTAAAATTATCAGTGTTCCTCTACTATATTATGCATGTATTATCCATATAAACCTCCCTTTTGAATCATTCTATCCATTAAAAGAAACAGCATCAAAATCCGTTGTGTAATTTTGAAGATCTAAGCATATGTACATACAGACAGACGCGGGAAGCAACTTTGCTTTATACTATGCAGAGATTATGATGCCTGATCCCGATGGCAAAGCGCACCGTTAAGTTCTAAACTTAACACATCTTGATTTTGGGCAGAAAGTGGAGAATGGAGTGTCTTGGAGGAAAGTAGAGAAATTTTATCATGTTACGATATAACCAAACGTTAGCTCAGCTGGACAATTGGTGAAGTGCGACCATTTCATGATATTGTGTAGATGATTTCATAAAATAGACAGATGTATGACCACGATATACAAAAACAAAATTATTGAGCTCCTATCATTAAAACCCCTAACTATAATCAATTGAATTCAAAGCAAATTCAAATTATTAAAAAATATACAATATATAATTTATATTGTGTGTAACTTTCACACGCTGGATATATACCTACTCTTTTGCAATAAGAAATAATGATTAATTATTGCCAAATTCTCAAAGTAAATTTATTATAAGGTTAATGGTGAAGGTCCCATTTAAAAATACACAAGTTATATTTATCTTAATTACCAGTTATTTATTGCGTTATCAAATTTTATATATTAATAACGTTTATTATCATGTGAACGGTGGAATTTCACAAGGTTTTATTGTACTACTTTTGCTGGGCAGATTTTGATGATTTGAAAGTGCTTGAAAAGTATCTTTGAATAAATATTAAAAAATAATAAATTCGTGGGAATAACCGATGTTTACCATTTTTCTCGTCAAAAAGAAAACTCGTTTTGTTAAGTGGCGATAATTAAAAGTACATACTGTAGGCTCCGCATAGAAAAACAACAATATTTTAGTAAGTTCTCGCACATAACAGAACCTATCCTATAGTCTACCTACCTAGACTACCTATAGTCCTACCTATAGTCAGAAAGAGAAACAGAACCTACTGTAAAGACACTTCGTTGCCCATTTTCCGTCCAAAATTAATAGCATTGACTTTTGAATGGCAGAACTCAACACCACATTCTGTCTTACTTGAAATAATATTGAATTTTTTTTAGCTCCACGCTGTAACCCACACACAGCAAAGTAGGCAGAGGCAAAGAACCTAGTGTAAAAAGGTCCTCCGTTCCCCACTTTCCGCCAAATTCGGAGGCATTGCGTGTTAAGTGGTGGAACGTAACGCCGCGCTTTGCTTCGACATCAGAGCGGAAAAATGGAAATATCAAAAATTTCCACTCCTCGAGTGGGAATCGAGCCCACAACCAGTCGTTTACAGTCATACGCTTGTACTACTGCGCCACGACTGGCCCTGTTCTATTTTAATATTAGCTCAAATGAGATTTGAACCTATAGCTAAAGGTTACAAACATTCCACGCGTGTCAGTTAGCAAATCACACTGCGCCACGAATACTAAGTTTTTATTGAGAATCTCTAAAACAGTAAATCATAAGTGTTTATTTATTTGTACCGTTAGCGCTAGCTATACGTTTGTATCTCTTCATTCGGTTACTTATTTTGCTTGTCGTTCAATTTTATGAATTTTGCGGTTTGGAATGGATGTGCATTATTATATTTATTATTTAATTGCTTGTTAAAAAACTTAGTGAGTAATCTTATTTTGTTACTATAATTTTATTTTTTCCACATTAAGACATTTTCGCAATGCATGTCACGTGGCAGGGGGTCTCGACGCTTTGTTTAAGGTACCAGAACAGAAATATGAAAATATTTATAAATAATCATTCCCCCGAGTAAGAGTTAGTTGCTGTCTTAACACTAGGTTCTCACAGAGTACCTACGCACAAAATATTACGGGAAAAGGCGTAAAGTTGAAAAAAAGCTTTTTTTTCTTTTCTTTTTTTTTAGCTTCACGCTGTGTCCCACCCACAGCAGGGTAGACAGAGGGAATTTAGTGTTAAGACATTCCGTTTCCCTCGTTATTTTTCCTTATTCAAAAGCCTGTGTCGCGACCACAATAATGGCTAAGCTTACATGTTCCCTTTAAGTGATAGTTTAGTTGAGGTACTAAAATCAATGAAAAGTCATGTAGTTGGTACTTACTTAGTATATTAGTGGACTATGTTAGTGTCAAATATACTGATATTTTTTAACAAAATTTTAACTGCATATGATTGTCAACTGGATCTAAGATAAATTCAAGATAAAACTTTTCTGTAAAATTTTACTGCGTAAATATTATTATGTTAAACAGAATTTCTTTATACGTCTCTTGAAAAATCTCGTTTTCTCTAAATAATTCAGTAGAAAGCAAACTTACACTAATAATTAAAAAGTTTACTCCTTTCATATATTTTTATCTATTTACAATCTTGGCAATAAAAAAACAAAAGATAATAACTTTATAACCTAACGTGTGCATGTTAAATATTTAAACGTTTTATAACCACTAACTAACACCTACCGTTACTTTACGTTGCATTCGCACTAATATAATATAATATAAATGCGAAAATCTGTCCGTCTGTTACGCTTTCACGCCTAATTTACAAGCCCGATTTATATGGAATTTAGAAAGAAAATAGTTCAAATATAGGCTACATTTTTAATAAAAAATCAACTAGTAAAAAACATGAAATCCCTCTTGAAATAGAGAATGAATGTATGTATAAAAACTTGTATACTTACGAAAGCAAAGCCGCGAATGGTCGCTAGTTGTACTAATATTTTACACTAACTTCACATTTATTTTTTTTAGCTTCACGCTTTATCCCGCACACAGCAGGGTAGGTAGAGGGAACCTAGTGTTGTTGTGGAGGCTTGCGTGTTAAGTAGCGTAACTGAACGCCACACTTTACCTCGACACTAGAGCGAAGAAAATGGAAATATAATTTCCACTCCTCGAGTGGGAATCGAACCCACAACCAGTCGTTTACAGTCACAGGCTTGTGCCACTGGGCCACGACTGGCCACAGCGCAGTCTAATAAAAGTGATTAAAGAATTGTTATTATAGTATTTTTTTATTTAATGTCTTTAAGGTATGCCTATGGTTGAGCATAATTTCCTTTTGCCTACGTAACATAGAAGAGAGAAGACATGATGGAGATTGATTAGTTAAATATTGAGAAAATAACACGTGAAAGACTAGATTAACGTTATAAATATAAAGTTACTAGCGGCCGGCTCGCGGCTTCACCGCGTGATCTATGTGGCTGTTTCGGTATATTGCAACCTTCGGCGGTGGATACTTTCATCCCCTATTTCAACCCTATAGAGGCTGATTTTTGAAAAACTAAATAGCCTATATTAGACCCAGACATTTTTACTACTTTCATTCTAAATTTCATCCAAATCGGACCAGTAGATTAGCCGTGAAAGCGTGACAGACAAACACACAGACATTATAATATAAGTATGGATTATTAACGCTTTATCTAATCAAAATTAATTTATAAAAAAAATATTAATAAAATAACAAGTTGACAGTTATGTTAAAACGATATTTTTATTTAATTTTGTCTGTGGTCACTAAGTGGAAGCTTAAATATAAACTGCTATGTAATTCGAAAGGAGCGTTGCACTTATAATATAAAATTGTAATTAATTACATCCTTATTTAGAAAGTTGCATTATCATTATGTTACTTTAACTGTATTCTAAATGCACTTAACCTATGAACACTCAATAGAAACTAAAAATTCAAGCTAAAAAATATAATATGAGCAAAAAAACACACACTCATAGCTTAAAAAAAGACCAAAAAAAAAAAAAAATCCATGCAAGGCTGCCAACATCTATATACGAAAACCAAACAAAAATTCGCCAAAAAAAAAACGTAGCAACTAGCAAAAAAATGCACAAAACACAAAAAATAGCTGAAAAAAACGGCAAAAAATTGGTGACTCGAAAAAAAATCTACACGTCATGCCAACCAAAATATACAGACATACGTCCAATCAAAGGTAGTTTCGCTGTATCCGCCTTGGCCACTACACTGGGAGCGCCAAGGCATAGTATGGCGATGGCGTCGAAGAAGGAGGAATGTGGGGCTATAACCACCACTGGGGCGTCTCTGGGACTCGCTGGTACGTGGTGACGTCCCAGAACTCGAACTCGATGGAAACCGGCTGCTACCACCACCAATCGCATGAGGGAGAGAATGGAGAAGCGTAGTTTGCTAGAAAATAGGTATTTGTTAGTCATTTTAGTAGACTTAGATTGTTTTTTTTTTAAATATGTTTTGTATAATTTGAACACAACGAGATTCGAACCCGTATGTCTTGGAAGCCGTACAAGCACTATGATCTATGCGTTTTATATTTGACAGCGTCAAAATGGTTATACGCTGTTTGTTAATTGTTACAATTTATATTTGGTGTTAGTAATAAGTTGTTAGCGTATATGAGCGCTTTGACGGTTTCCGCAGACACGCCTTCGGAACCAGCCGCGATGAAATCATTTTTTTTATATAGAATACTAAAAATGTTTTTCATATCCCAAATGTGTGAATAACACTAAAAAGAAATGTAAAAAAATGCTTAGTAATTTTAGGATTACATCAAAGGAATTTCGTAATCCGCTTAAGTTAATATGAAAATGACTAGATAGTTTCTTTTAAGCACTTCTAACAAATAAGATGAAAGTTTATTGAAATTTTAATACATATAAAAAATTAATTTACCAATAATAACTCAACTAAGTATCTATAAGTTTATTAGGATTATAGAAAATGGCAATGAAATGGTCAATTCCATATTAAAATATAGGTAAATATATCACATTCAATTAAGCTTCAATGGAAATTTGGTAATTTGTACAATTACCTACATACAATAATCCATACTTATATTATAAATGCGAAAGTCTGTCTGTTTGTCTGTCACGTTTTCACGGCTAATCTACGGGTCCGATTTGGATGAAATTTAGAATGAAAGTAGTAAAAGTGACTGGGTCTAACATAGGCTACTTATTTTTTCAAAAATCAACCTCTAAAGGGTAGTAATAGGGGATGAAAGTTTATATGAAAAATCTAAACCGCTTGACCAACTGTAATGAAATTTGGCATAAATATAGTTGATAATCTAAGTTTAAACATAGGCTACTTTATTTTGCAAAAATACACCCCCGAGGGTTGCAATATAAGGAAATAGTCTACGCGGCAAAGCCGCGAGCGGGCCGCTAGTAATTTATATGATAGCAGATGTAACTACGTTTTCTGGAACGGGTAGCGCCATCTGTTATTATATAGTTGACATTGTATTAGATATATCCGTACTCAATAGTATTATTATTATAAAAATGCAAAAATCTATATCTTTTATGTTTTCACGGGCAATCTACAGATTTCGTACATATATACCAGATGGTATATATGTACGAAATCTGCTATCATATAGATATACTATGATAGCAGATTTCGTACGTTTTCTTACTATAACAATTATCGCTATATGTTATCAAACAGTATAGACATTGTACTAGATGTATCGATGATTTTCTCAAGAACATAATTAGTGACGCAAGGTCAAATATAGACTACCCCCTTTTTAAAAAAAAAACAATCCCAAAGAGCAATAGAGGATGAAAGTGGCAGTTCACGTGGCGAAGCCGCGAGCGAGTCGCTAGTATAAAATAAACGTGTGACAGTAAACGACTGGTTGTGGGTTCGATTCCCACTCGAGGAGTGGAAATTATATTTCCATTTTCTTCGCTCTGGTGTCGAGGTAAAGCGCGGCGTTAAGTTCCGCCTCTTAACACGCAAAGCCTCCGAATTCGGCCCTGCTGTGTGCGGGAGCTAAAAAGTATAGCGTGAAGCTAAAAAAAAATAAAAAAAAAAAAAATAAAGAAAAAAAAACCTATAATACATACAAATTCCCAGTCACGGTACAAAGTGTAACTGTAAGCGTGACAGGTTGTAGGTTCGATTCCCACTCAAAGAATGGAAACATTTAATATTTCCATTTTCTTCACTCTGATATCGAGGCAAATTATATAAAATCGTTTTTTATAATAACAAATATGGACAAGATATCAATAAATGATTTGAAAATTCTTTTAACACGAACAATTTACTCACTTAAAAGACAAAAAGTCACAATGTTTCCTCAATTTAAAAATGAAAGTTGACGTATTAACGATAATAGATACACGCTTTTTTAATTATGATTGATGACAAATCTTAACGGTAATTTTAAATGTACCTGTCATTAATAAACGCTTAAAATTTTTATCATATTTGGTATATTTTATTGAAATAAAAGTTTGTTTATTTAAATGTTTGTAATTATTTTTTCCACAAGTATAGATATTAAGAGAAATCAAATTTAAACTCAAAATATCACACAAACACTACAACAAATATAATTTAGTATTGCAGGGCACAGAGAGCCTCAGTGAACCTTCGAACTTATCGCAGAGAAGTCAGTGAGATCTTAGTGTCTACACCCTCCGTTTTCCCTTTTCTGCCCGAATTATACGTATCATAAATAGCATAGGGAATGAAGTTACTCAACACCGCTTTCTGCCTTGTGCACGAGAGCGGAAAAATGAAAACAATGGAATTGTAATCATTTCTCCGAGTGAGAATCGAACCCCCAACCTTCGCTTTTACAGTCTGATATTGCCCTACTGCACCTAATTAGCCTTGAAACTAAAATATCCTTTAATGAAATAAACTTTTGCAAACATTGAATAGCCAAATGAACATAAAGCTACCACCGGCTTAGAAGGCAGTTCTAATGCGAAGAGGTTGCGAGAAACTCGACTGCCCTTTTCAAATATAAAAGTTATATTTTAATTTAAAACAATGATGCTATACTGCATGACATTTTAATTGTCTTAATCCATTAATTCAAGAAGTTACAGTTACTATAGTTACAGACATGTGTACACTGAGTACAATGACTATAAGTGTGGCATTAAATTTTACATTTTTTTAAACTGAATATTCAGCTTCACGCTTTTTGTTGTCATGTTGAATAGCAGCACTCTACGATGCACTTTATTTTTTGTACCAGAACAAAATAATTAAAAATATTAAAATATAATCATTTTCCCGAGTGGGAATCGAACCCACACCCAACCGTGTTTATAGACGCTGACCCACTCCACTATGATGGTATCTATTTATAAAGTTTTAACTATTCAAGGTATTAACATACGTCCATAGGATTTTAATTTATGACAATAATCCAATATATATAACGTGAAACCGTCAATGTTAACTTAATTTGTCGAAGTACACTATGCAGGCTTCTTATTGACTTATGTTTATTTGTATACTACAGCTGACTATTTAATATAATATAACTTTAAATATATGGCAATACAATATATGGCAAAGATGTCCAGTCATGGCGCAGAAGCACAAAGTGTGACTGTAAAGCGACTGGTTGTGGGTGCTATTCCCACTCGAGGAGTGGAAATATTGAATATTTCCGAATTCTTCGCTCTAGTGTCGAGGTAAAGCGCGTCGTTAAATTCCGCCACTTAATATTGAATATTTCCGAATTCGACGGAAAGTTGGGAACGGAGTGTCTTAACACTGGGTTCCCTCTGTCTACCCTGCTGTGTGTGGGATATAGCATAAAGCAAAGATGTTAATGGTGAAGAGAAAAGTGTAAGCACTATGGTACTCTATGTTATGAAAAAAAATTCTAAGCAGCCTCACGCTTTCTCCAGCATAGTAAGGTAGTCAAAGAGAGCTTAATGTAATAACGCTCTGTTCTCCCACTCCAGATATTTTGCAAGATATTGCATGTTTAATAGCGGAACTTAACGCCGCGCTTTGCCTTGTTCCAGAGCGAGAAATATATCATAATAATTTAAATATTTAAACATTTCCCTTAGTAGAAAGCAAATCCACATCCATTTCGTATGCAGTTAGACTCTATCGCTATGCCCCGATGGCCTCATATTAAATATTGTGTCAATATAAATATATTGATGTGACAAACGACAAAAAAACCAGTTTCAAGTTTATAATAAACTCACTTTATGACATTTTATAGCACTCTAAAACGAGAAAGAAGTTTTTTTTTAAGAAAACATGTTAATACAGAACATGTTAAGCTAACAGTTTAAATTTATTCAAGTTTAAACTTTAAATCAAATTCAAAAGTTTTACTATTAACTATTAAGATAACTTTTAGATTTATAACATCCGTATTAATTAACATATAAATTTTATGTATGGAAGACGTTTCTACCTCTTTAGCTTTGCCCTTGTGGTATACAGAAAGAACCTAGTGTCTACACTCCGTTCTCCATTTACGAATAAAATATTAAGGGGTGGAACCTAAACGCTGCACTTTGTCGTACTTTAAGTATAATCATTGACCGGAGTAGGGATCATTATGAATCCCTACTAACTAATATAACAAATGCTAAAGTCTGTATGTCTGTCCTACTGTTACACTTTTACGGCTAATCTACCGGTCCGTACCGGTTTTAGGGCTAATTCGGAATGAAAATAATGATAATAATGATATAGGCTCCTTTTTTAATAAAAAATCGACCAATACAAGGAATGAAAGTTTGTAAGAAAAACTAAACTGCTTGGCTAATTGTAACGAATTTTAGCATAAACGCAGTTGACAGCCCAGAGTCTTTCTCAAAAAATTGTGTTATCAACAAATATGTATAGTTGTTATTCTCACGAGCGAAACACCGAGAGCACATTGTATTATAACACTTAACATGATTTTTCTTTTTCCCACATAGTAGGATAACCTAAGGAAATCTAGTGTCGACACCCTCCGTTCTCTACTTTCTGCCTGAAAGCAAGACATTGTAATAGATGAGTGGTTTTCATCTCGTTCACCACCGGGAGAAATCAAAATAACAAAATTATTATTATTATTCCTCCACATGGGATTCGAAACCACGACCAATCGTGGTCAATTACTTACAGGCACTGTCCCACTGTGCTAAAATAGAAAATTTATTTTATGAATACTTACAAAAAAATAAACTGTTATTTTCTAACAGGCGATAGAAAATTAAAAGAATTACGTTACAGCAAAACCGTTTACAAAGCAATCAAAGTCAAATCAAAAGTTCTTAGTAATTCGTCACGGTGGCGTACGGCGGTGAGGAACATATGTATGTGTGTATGTGTGTATGTATGTATGTATATTTTTTATTGAAGAAAGGGGGGCACACGGGCAGAAGGACTAACTGATGTTAAGTTACCTTCGCCCATGGACATCCACAACATTAGAAAGGTTGTGGGTGCGTTGCCGACCTTAAGGGGGGAGGAGGAAAGGAGGGAGGAAGGATAGGGATGGTGGGAATAGGAAGAGAGACCTGGCTTACATTCCATCGAACCGGAACACATCATTTGATGTTTGGCGGTTCGTCTTTGACATGATAGTGGTCGCGAGGCAGTCGGAGAACGAATCTCCTACCACCAAGCGGGTAACCCAGTAGCTAACTGGGTTACCCGCCTTTTCCGGGACGCTGCCCAGCGACGGAGGGGAATTGTATTCTAACCCGTCCCCACACGGGGAAAATATGTATGTATATATGTATGTATGTATGTATATGAAAAACCTAATCTTGACAGCCCACTTCCCCGCTTTCTTTATTGAAATTTTACAATACAATAACTACAGATAGTAAAAAATTAGTAGTCTTATTTATTTGCGATGGTTGAGGGTTCGATATCAGATAAAAAAAATACATTTTTAAATTTTCATGGTTTAGTTAGATGAAGTGTGGTGTTGGGTTACGCAATATACGTAATTTAATGAAAGCAGAAACCAAAATGAAGAATACTTGTAGAATGACTTAATATACTGTGTAATGTACTTATCTTAGAAATAAATGTAGGATATAAAAAAGAGAATGAGCAGCGTCCAATTGTGGCCAGTCGTGGCCCAGTGGCACAAGCGTGTGACTGTAAACGACTGGTTGTGGGTTCGATTCCCACTCGAGGAGTGGAAATTATAATTCCATTTTCTTCGATCTGGTGTCGAGGTAAAGCGCGGCGGTAAGTTCCGCCACTTAACACGCAATTCTCCGTATTCGGCGGAAAGTGGGGAACGGAGTGTCTTAACACTAGGTTCCCTCTGCCAACCCTGCTGTGTGCGGGATACAGCGTGAAGCTAAAAAAAAAAGAAGAGCGGAGTGTCTTCATACTAATTTTTCTTTGTCTACCTCGAAATCGTATGAACTTATAAAAAAAAAAAAAAAACCTAAAAAAAAAATAATAGTATCTAATATTTTTTTATTTCTTTTACATTCAGTGAATGCAATAAATTTCTTTACTCATAATTTTACTAAGACAAATGTTGAAAATATGATAATTTATATTCAAAAGCTTTGTACTCGTTTAACTTTTATGACAGACTAAATGTTTAAAATGTAATACAATAAAATATAATATTTTAGTTATGTAAGCGTCTAATTAAAATTAAAATTATATTATTCCCATGGCCCCAGAAAAGTAGCTACTGTCACGCCGGGTCAGGGGGTATTCAATATATTTTTTTATATGCCGTTTTTAACAGCGGAGGCAAAGATATTCTAGTGTTAATACACTACATTCTTCATTCACATTTAATAATCTGTGTAATTTGCAAATGAGAAAAAGAAAAAAGATATAGAAAATAGATGGCGGGTCGTTGCGCAGTGGCACAAACTTGTAACTGTAAACGACTGGTTGCGAATTCGATTCCTACTCGAGGAGTGGAAATATTTAATATTTCTATTTACTTCGCTCTCAGTCAGAGGGAATCCAGTGTTAAGACACTCCGTTCCCCACTTTCCGCCGAATTCTGGAGGCATTGCGTGTTAAGTGGCGGACCTTAACACCGCGCTTTGCCTCGACACCAGGCGAAGAAAATGGAAATATTTCCACTCCTCGAGTGAGAATCGAACCCACAACCAGTCGCTTTACAGTCTCACCCTGTGCCTGTGCGCCACCCCTGAAAATAATTAAAATTTTATTCCTCTGACTAGGAATCGAATCCACTACCAATCACATTCACAGTTAGACGCTATCCTACATCAGCACAATAGCCTCTACAAAAACTAGAGCTAGTAATAAATAACCACTAAAATAAAATTCAGACACCAATATAAGAAGACTTTTACATACACATCAATTTAATTACCAAGAAGCCTTTTTTAAAAAAAGGTGTTAACTGAAAATTACTTTACGTCGAAATATTCTACAATAAAGAACGTAGGAAAAAAATTAAGTATACTAACAATGCTTATTAATTTTTTGTTGTTTCAATTACCTTATATCGCAGACTGTCCAATAATGGGGTTACAGAAGGAAATGTAATTTTAGAGTTCGTTAACTCTTTTATGTTAACAGTTCTTATATTTTTTTTTTAGTAGTATCTCACTTCCTGTTCCACTTTTGTTAACGCTTAACACTATTATTAATAGAGAAGAAGACAAAGCGCGGCGTTAAGTTCCGCCACTTAACAAGCAATGCCTCCGAATTCAGTGGAAATTGAGGAGCGGAGTGTCTTAACACTAGGTTCTCTCTGCCTACTCTGCTGTGTGCGGGATACAGCATGAAGCTAAAAAAAAAGAAGGCTATCATGGCGCAATGGGCCAGTGTCTGACTGCATGCGCGATTGGTTGCGCATTCGACTCCCACCTAACCGCCAGCGGTACCAGTACCTTAGAAAAAGTGTTGCGTTGAGTTCCGTGATTCAATATGCAGTATTTCGATTTCAAGTTAAAAAAGAATAACGGAGTGTCGGTACACTTGGTTCTCTCTAACTACCTTATGCAAGAAAAAAGCGCGAAACAATAAAAAAACATATACAATTACTTCTATTCTTCTTGTTAATCTACATTTAGAAAATCTAATAATAATCGATTAAAAAATAAAACGTTAAAATAATCGGAAGTATCATTTAATTCGATTATTATAACAAACAAGCAATAATCGATTAAGTTCCGCCATTCGTAACTAACATATTGCGGAACTTTTGCACCAAGGAAACACTTTTCTTCCAAAGATTCTTGGCCTCGAACAAGTTCTTTGGTAAATATACGAGCAATTTTACCGGTTTAAAAAAATGTACATATTATTTTACGCTATATTATGTTGTAATAGAAACTAAAATAGCTTAAATTACATATAATTACAGTTTTACTCGTAATAAGTGACGCGAGGCAATACCCTCTAATAGGCTATGTTCGACGCAAAAACGGTATCATCTGTGGTTATAGTAAAATCTTTTTCTTACTTTACCATATACATATGTAGGTATTTTTGGTAAAAAAACGTTTATAAAATAACTTTGCGCGGCTTCCAACTATTGTTATTTCATTAAATTGCAACCCTCTGGGATGATTTTTTTAAAAATAAAGTAACCCATGGTGAACTCCGTTTTATCAATTATCTTTATATATCAAAACTCATTATAATCGATCAAGCGGTTTAGATTTTTCATACAAACCGTCATCCTCTATTTCAACCGTTTACGTGTTGGTTTTTGACAAAAAGTACCCTACGTATGATCCTGGATCTTGAGCTATATTCATTCCGAATTTTATTCAAATCGGAACGGTAAATTTGCCGTGAAAACGTAACAGACAAACAGACAGACTTTCGCATTTTTGATATTGGTACGGATAACAAATAGAAGTATCTCTTTGTTTAGAGGTCATCGTGATGTAGTGTGACAGCGTTTGACTTTAAGCGAGATAGTAAGTTTGATTCCCACTCACTGCAAAGATATTACTAAATTATTTTCATCTTCCGCTACTCTGGTGAACAAGACAAAGATTGGTTAATGTCAACTAATTATATACCACATAACTAATTATATACCACGTAACTAATTATAACTAACATCCTTTATAAGGATATATTGTTACTAACATACTAATATTTTTACTAACACTTTCTATGGAATAATCTTCTGAAATAAATTATTTTTATTATATTTATTTATAAAAAAACATAAAAAATGTAACTGTAATAATTATTGTCGGTCTAATAAGATACACTAGAACAGTTATTGAAATTCTTGAATCGCCTCATTTCGACACAATAGTCTCGGTTCGATACGCAACCGACCAACCGACCTTGGGGACGAAGGTTGAAGGTTGATAATAAAATTAAGGTTTAGTCGATATCTAAGTTACTTATAGAACCAATATATTTGAAGGTTTTTTGTTTAATATCACGCTTTTTCCTGCAAAGCAAAGTAGGCAGAAAGAACCTAGTGTCAAGACACTTTGTTCTCTACTGTCTCATGACAGAACTTAACGTCGCGGAGAACGCGGAGATATGAAATTTACAAAAATGAAAGAAAGATTATTATAGACTAGCGAGTCATTCGCAGCTTTGACTGATTGAAGTACACGACCATAACTATTTCGTTTTTACGCCCACCCGCGTTCTACTTAAATCACAAACTCTTCTTAGATTTATAATTAAAATGTTAACTTTTACGATTTATGAAATAATATAAGTATATAGTAAAAACTGCATTTAAATCGGTTAAGTCATTTTAAAGTTTGAAAAAAAATTTGCTATTTTCGTTATATTTTATTTGTCACGTAAAATAATAATGCTACGGAAGTATTTCTTAAACTAATATGTTGAAAGGTATGATATTATTGAAAAGATCATAAATATCTTATACTAAAGTAATTTCAATTATACTTATATTATATTAAGTTACGTTATTCAAGTCCACAAAATACATACACACAATTATTCGATAATTTAACAAAAGTAAGTTAAAGACTATTGTTATTTACTTAACAATCATATCAATTTTTTACTAAAAAAAGTATCCATTTTGGACTTTGCAAATCCTACAATTTCAATAAACTTCTGCAATTCGATTATAAATTCGAGTAAAAATCGATAAATACGAGTTTATTTTTATTATTATAATGTACTCCACACTGCTTGTATTAAGAAATCGATAACTACAATTTATTTTACTTATTTTTATTAAAAAAAGAATCGAGTCACTGACCCCTTTACAAACTACTTTCACTTTACACAATATAAATAAAATAAAATATTTTAAAAATAATTTCCTACAGTATCTATAAAAAAGTTAACTTACCAGAAACAAGTATTAAAAGTGAACGAAAATAAAAACGGCAGCTAAATCTTACTAAAATAATTACACTTAACATTTTTTTTATATAGTATTGTAGCCAGAGAGAACCTACTATCAAGACACTCCGTTCTCCACTTTCCAAATTGTGCGTTGAGGCAAACTCAATGCAGTGATTTATCTTAAGTACAAAAGCGCAGAAATAACCAAAATTTAAAATTTTTCTCATCTCTGAGTGGGACTGGAACCCACAACCGATCGCATTTATAGTCATACACTGTTCCACTGCGCTACGATGGCCAAATATATTTTTTTTTACCTACACGCCATATCCCGCATACAGCAGGGGAGGCAGAGGGAACCTAGTGTTAAGACAATCCGTTCCCCACTTTCCGCCGAATTTGGAGCCATTGCGTGCTAAGTGATGGAGCTTAACGCCGCGCTTTGCCTCGATACCAGAGCGAAAAAAATAGAAATAATAAATATTTCCACTCCTCGAGTGGGATCGAACCCACAACCAGTCGTTTACAGTCACACGCTTGTGCCACTGGGCCACGACTGGGCAAATATTACCATAATATATTTTAATCAGAGCACAAAAAACCACATCACGTTGCATTTTGCATTCACTTTTTGATCACTTGTCCTTATTCCGTAACACGAATTCGCCAATTTATATTTTATACTTTATATTTAATCTAATTTGCAGAAAAAAAGAGTGATAACTCACTACGCTCTATAGATATTATGAGATTTGACGTAATTGAACCCCGCGCTTTGACAAATCTTTCCTGGGTAGCGACAGCATTCTCAATATATCATCGATTTAATAGAACGATGAAGTTCTTAATTGTTTTTAGTTGTTTTAAGAAGAACATTTTAAAAGTTTGAATTTGAAAATATGTATAAAGTCCCGTATAACAGCCTAATCAGGGAGAACATAGAGTCAAATCAATCCGTTTTCCATTTCCACGTTCCACTAGATTTCGGATCTAGACGGAAGTTAACACCAGAGTGGAGAAAATCTAAATATCAAATATTTCCATTCCTCAAGCGAGAATCGAATTTATAACCACCTGTTTATAGTCAGACGTTGTCCTACGATTGACTCTATCCAATCAACACGATAAAATCTTATACTTATACATACATAATATTTTACTATAAAAGATATTATATAACTCTAGAAAACTTCAAAAATAACGAACAACTTGTTTTATTGGATGATCGATATGATATTTCAAAAGTATCACTGTCAGCAATAAATCTGTATATAACAATTAATTAAAAAAAAAAGTAGTCCCGCTGAGTTTATTGCGCCGGTTCTTCTCAGGTCTGAGGCATTAAATTTTGTGAACCGGTGGTAAACTATTTGACATTCGAAAAATGAAGCTTGTAACTTCTTATCTATACTTATATTATAAATGCGACTGTCTGTGTGTTTGTCTGTCACGCTTTCATGGCTAATCTACTGGTCCGATTTGGATGAAATTTAAAATAAAAATAGTAAAAATGACTGGGTCTAACATAGGCTACTTAGCTTTTCAAAAATCAACCTCTAAAGGTTTGAAATAGGGGGATGAGTGTTTATATGAAAAATCTACACTGCTTGACCAAAGTAGTCCCGCTGAGTTTATTGCGCCGGTTCTTCTCAGGTCTGAGGCATTAAATTTTGTGAACCGGTGGTAAACTATTTGACATTCGAAAAATGAAGCTTGTAACTTCTTATCTATACTTATATTATAAATGCGACTGTCTGTGTGTTTGTCTGTCACGCTTTCATGGCTAATCTACTGGTCCGATTTGGATGAAATTTAAAATAAAAATAGTAAAAATGACTGGGTCTAACATAGGCTACTTAGCTTTTCAAAAATCAACCTCTAAAGGTTTGAAATAGGGGGATGAGTGTTTATATGAAAAATCTACACTGCTTGACCAAAGTAGTCCCGCTGAGTTTATTGCGCCGGTTCTTCTCAGGTCTGAGGCATTAAATTTTGTGAACCGGTGGTAAACTATTTGACATTCGAAAAATGAAGCTTGTAACTTCTTATCTATACTTATATTATAAATGCGACTGTCTGTGTGTTTGTCTGTCACGCTTTCATGGCTAATCTACTGGTCCGATTTGGATGAAATTTAAAATAAAAATAGTAAAAATGACTGGGTCTAACATAGGCTACTTAGCTTTTCAAAAATCAACCTCTAAAGGTTTGAAATAGGGGGATGAGTGTTTATATGAAAAATCTACACTGCTTGACCGATTGTAGTGAATTTTAGCATATACGTAGTTGATAATCCTAGGTGAAACATAGGCTACTTTAGTTTTCAAAAATCCACCCCAGGGTTGCGATATAGGGAAACAACCACGTAGATCACGCAGCGAAGCCGCGAGCGGGCCACTAATTTTGAATAAAATTATTTGACTTTGATATATTATAAATACATTGATGTTAAGTAGTTCTAAACCCATAACCATCGCTTTCGTTGACACACCTGCCAACTGTGCCAACATGTCAAACTATATTTTGTTACATAATATAACACTGTCTGCATTAATAATTATCTCAGCCTATTTCATCAACACCACTCAGCTCTCAGAATACCTAAGAAGGTGACATAACACACAAGTATGTCACAAATAAAGATGCGCTTTCTGTTTTAAGTTTATTTAAAGTGTCAAATCGATCTGTTCTCTGTTTTGTTCTGAACTTATCATATTATAATTAGGATAGTGCGCGTTGAATATGGGGTATGGCCAGTCGTGGCCCAGTGGCACAAGCGTGTGACTGTAAACGACTGGTTGTGGGTTCGATTCCCACTCGAGGAGTGGAAATATTTAATATTTCCATTTTCTTCGCTCTGGCTGGCTCGCTCCGAAAAAAAAACACGTCGAAAGTAGAACCTTGTCTGACTTTTTGTCCAAAGAAATGATTTCTTTATATATGTACATAAAGACAAAAGAAAAATGAAAATCAATGTAATACAATCATATTGTCGTAAATAAAAGAAATGTAATAATAATTTACAGACTTCCGGTTTATTTCCTGCGGTTACGAGAAACAAATCAAAGTTCTTACTGCCAAGGACACGCGATACTGATTGTATTTGAATATGTATTACAATAAATAAAACATAGTTATTACTATACTGCCTTTTATTGCTATTTGCTGCTTTTCTGTTTATTTTAGACATACATATCTCTATACTTATATTATAAATGCGAAAGTCTGTGTGTTTGCCTGTCACGACTGATCTACCGGTCCGATTTGGATAAAATTTAGAATGAAAGTAGTAAAAGTTACTGGGTCTAACATAGGCTGTTTCAGCCGTGTGATCCCGGCTTAGAATAGGATCACCCTGGTATTGGAGGTGTCGTAAGAGGCGACTAAAATACGAGTGGTAGAGTCTAGTTGCCAGTAATGGTAACTCGTATGGGCCGACTCGACCGGACTACCACCACCCCCGGCATCTGAAACCGGCGTTAAGCAGTGGCTCTATGCCACTGCGTTTCGCACCAGGTGATGCCGGGCACCGGAGCCCAACTCCCCCCCCCCCCCCCCCCCCCCCCCCCCATCATGACAGCGGTACTGAAAGAGGATCTACCCCAGGAGGGTACCAACATCACCGATGCTGGAGAATCCCTCCCTGAGTCTTTAAACTCAGGCCGCCCGTCGAATTCTGGGGAGGGCACAGAACCGCGCTACGAACACATACAAGGCAAACGAGGCGTACGCTCCACGGCAACCCCCACCACGCTCAATGTGGATTTTTGTAACATCAGGGGCCTACATTCCAACCTGAATGCCGTTCACCACCACCTTGAGACGGCACGGCCGGCCTTGTTATTTTTGACGGAAACTCAGATTACCCGACCGAGCGATACAGCCTATCTCCATTACCCTGGCTACAAATTAGAACATCATTTTCTACCTCACGCCGGGGGTCGCTGTATTCGTAAGGGAGGATTTGAGTTTTCGTCGCCTTGCTAACTTTGAAGGTCGGGACCTGTCTACCATCTGGCTTCGCCTGGACTGCAACGATCGTGTCCGCATTTACGGATGCCTATACAGGTCCCACAGTGGTAACGCGGAAACGGATCGACTCATGGAGCATATGCAATCGGCCATTGATGATATGCTCTCACAGATCCCCTCCGCTGAGGTCGTGATACTTGGTGATTTTAACGCCCATAATGCCGATTGGCTAGGATCACGCACCACCGACCACGCGGGGAGGGCTGCATTTGACTTTGCTATAGCAAATGGACTGTCCCAATTGGTTGATTCACCTACACGAATCCCGGACGTGGACAGCCACAATGCCTCCTTATTGGACCTTCTGCTGACTTCAAATCCGGAACAGTACCAGGTATCAGTCGAGGCCCCTTTAGGGTCCTCTGATCACTGCCTGGTACGGAGCGTGGTGCCAATTAAACGCAGCAGTTGCAGAACACCCGCGACTCGCCGTGTCTGGCACTACAAGTCTGCAGATTGGGATGAGATGCGTACATTTTACTCATCTTATCCCTGGGGGGCGGTGTGCTTCTCTTCTGATGATCCCAGTGTCTGTGCCGCCGCTGTCGCCGACGTGGTCTGCAGGGCATGGAACTTTATATTCCTAGCTCTGTAGTGCCCATCGGTGGCAAATCACGGCCTTGGTTTGGTAAGTCCTGCAAACAAGCTGCCTTTGGCAAGCGCGAAGCTTATCAAGCCTGGGCCGCGGCACTAGTCGCTAAGGATTCGAAGGCGAAAGCCTTAAAAGGGAAGTACAACCGATCCTCTAGGTACTTTAAGCGGCAAATTGCTAGAGCAAAGTCCCAGCATATCACCAAAATCGGTGAGAAACTTGAGAGGTGCCCGTCGGGAACGCGGCAGTTTTGGGCCCTCTCCAAGGCTGTGCTTGGCAACTTTAGCCAGCCTTCGTTTCCACCGTTACGCACAGAGAATGACATCCTGGTCCACACGGCGAAGGAGAAAGCCGATCTCCTGGGTGCTCTCTTCGCCTCGAACTCGACTTTGGATGACCAAGGAACTACACCGCCGACCATCCCGCGGTGCCAGAGCTCAATGCCTGACGTTAAGTTTAGCCAAAAGGCTGTTCGTCGAGCTCTGTTTTCCTTGGATATCCAAAAGGCGAGTGGACCGGATGGCATTTCTCCTATTGTGCTCCGAACATGTGCTCCAGAGTTGACGCCGGTGCTAACGCGTTTGTTTCGGCTCTCTTACTCAACCGGCGTAGTCCCAGATTCGTGGAAGAGCGCTCTTATTCACCCGATCCCGAAGAAAGGCGACGGCTCAGATCCGACTAACTACAGGCCTATCGCCATCACCTCCCTGCTTTCCAAAGTAATGGAGAGCATCATAAACAGCCAGCTTCTGGGTTACCTAGAAGATCACCAGTTGATCAACGACCGTCAATATGGCTTCCGCCATGGTTGATCAACTGGTGATCCTCTGGTTTACCTAACGCACCGCTGGGCTGCTGCTATTGAAAGCAAGGGAGAGGGCCTGGCAGTTAGTTTGGACATGGCGAAAGCCTTCGATCGTGTGTGGCATAGGGCGCTCCTAGCGAAACTACCATCTTTTGGGCTTCCCGAGAACTTATGCAAGTGGGTCGCCAGTTTTTCACTGGGCGTAGCATCAAGGTCGCTGTCGACGGTTTTTGCTCTGACTTTATGCCCGTGAACGCTGGCGTCCCGCAAGGCTGTGTGCTGTCCCCCACGCTATTTCTTCTGCATATCAATGACATGTTAGAAGACCTTGGCATTTATTACTATGCGGATGACAGCACAGTGGACGCCGTATACACCGGCCGTGCAAGTCTTTCTCGGGAAAACGTCGACGAGAGCCGAACAAAACTTGTGTCTTCTGTTGAGGCATCCCTTGTGAATGTCTCCTTATCGGCTGAAAGGTACCTGGTTCAATTCAACCCCCGGAAGACACAAGTTTGCGCGTTGACCACTAAGAAAACCCCATTTGTCCTATCACCACTTTTCCAGAACACTCCCCTCCATGCCGCGCCCAGTATCAGCATATTGGGCCTGAAAGTTTCGAGTGAGTGCCAGTATCGCGATCATTTGGAAAGTAAGGCCAAGTTGGCCTCGAGGAAGCTGGGTGTCATCGGTAGAGCTAGACAGTACTTCACGCCCAAACACCGATTGTCCCTATACAGGGCCCAGGTGCGGCCTCATATGGAGTACTGTTCTCATCTCTGGGCCGGTGCCCCCCAGTATCAGCTCGAACCATTTGATCGCATACAGCGCAGAGCCATTCGAGTTGTCAGGGACCCAAGAATCTGTGCTGGGCTTGACACTTTGGCGTTGCGTAGAGACGTATCCTCGTTATGCGTTCTCTATCGCATGTATCACGGGGAGTGTTCTGGAGAACTGTTTGACCTGATACCTGCCGCTGAATTCTCCAACCGCACAGTACGTGCCAGGTTGAAATATCATCCTCACCACCTGGATACCTGGCACTCCAGTACTGTGCGGTTTAGACGTCATTTCCTTCCACACGCCACTCAACTGTGGAATGGCTTACCAGCGGCGGTGTTTCCAGGTCGATACGACATGGGTACCTTCAAAAGGCGCGCTTACCTCCACCTCAAAGGCCGGCAACGTCCCTGTAGCTCCTCTGGTGTTGCACGGGGCCGTGGGCGACGGTGTTCACCTATCATCAAGTGACCCGAACGCTCGTTTGCCTTGTCCTTTTTTATATAAAAAAAAAAAAATATATAAAAAAACATAGGCTACTTATTTTTTCAAAAATCAGCCGCTAAAGGGTTGAAGTCGTCGCTGAAGGGTTGGGTCACGCGGCGAAGCCGCGAGCGGGCCGCTAGTAGTACATATAGATTGGTATTTTTAAGAGGTGATGAAAAATATTTAATTTTTGCTTAACAATAATTTCGTTCAGTCATACATCCTAACACATTCATGTAAATTAATTTATATAGTGTACTCGTACATAGAAAATATACATATATGATGCAGCTTCCCGCATAGAAGGATAGTCACAGAGAACTAAGTGTTAAGTCACTCCGTCTCTCCACTTTCCGTCCGAAATCAAGACATTGCGTGTTGAGAAACGAAAGTCAACGACGCGCTTTGCCTTAAAGCCACAGCAAAGAAATTAAAATATACGCATATGCCTGAGAATCGACCTCACAACCAATCGAATTTACAGTCAGACGCGTTCCACTGCGCTTTAGTGGCCACATAGAAAGTAAATTAGTATTATTTTTTTTTAGCTTCACGCTGAATCCCGCTTACAGCACGGTAGGCAGAGGGAACCTAGTGTTAAGACACTCCGTTCCCCACTTTCCGCCGAATTCGGAGGCATTGCGTGTTAAGTGGCGGAACTTAACGCCGCGCTTTGCCTCGACACCAGAGCGAAGAAAATGGAAATATTAAATATTTCCAACCCTCGAGTGGGAATCGAAACCACAACCAGTCGTTTACAGTCACACGCTTGTGCCACTGCGCCACAACTGGCCCCAAATTAGTATTATAAATAAAATATGACTATCACTTTTTTAGACATGTTAATAACAAGAACTATTAATAAAAATAATGGTCAGTTAGCTTCCGACGAACCAGCGTCTTCATTACTTATACTGGTAACTCAAAAGATAGACATCTCAAAGTCTAGACGGTACATAGAAAGTCAATTGGCATATAAAAAAATATCTAACGAAGCATCTCTTGTTCTCAATTAAGACTATTCTTTTTAAGTCTTTATTGTTTGACTTGACACGATGATTGCTAATTTGGATCATGTAATCGATACCGTATTAAAAAGTTATAATTAAAAAAGTTAATATATAAAGTATTTTTTAAAGTTGTTATCCATATAGAGTCAATCCATATAGAGAAAAAGATAACAGAAAAATTTAAACGTAGACTTTTGACCCGTAATCAATCTCTTAGAACTCTTATTTTCATTTTTATGATATATATTTCTTAAAAAAAGAGTCCCTTTTTCCCACTTTACAAGGTAGTCTTATCTTAGTGATGAGAGCGGGGAATATATTTTTTTTTTCAGCTTCACGCTGTATCCCGCATACCGTAGGTTAGGCAGAGGGAACCAGTGTTAAGACACTCCGTTCCATTGTTGTTTGTTGGAGGCATTGCGTTTTAAGTGGCAGAACTTAACGCCGCGCTTTGCCTCGATACCAGAGCGAAGAAAATGGAAATATTAAATATTTCCACTTATTCACACTTCGAGTGGGAATCGAACCCGCAACTCGTCGTTCACAGCCACACGCTTCTGACTGGGCCCAAATCTGGGAATATATTAAATATTTTAATCTTCATTTATGTATTTCCCCGAGTGGACATCGAGCCACATCCTATTTCCAAAAATTGCTTTTGTAAAAATGATTTTTTTAATGATTTATCACGTATATAAAGGTTAAAAAAACTTGTAACATTGCTATTGTACATCACAATGTAGGTTTAATTTCAGACAGCTCTATTACGAATGCATATATACAATGGATAAGTAGTAAGAGTAATTCTATTGTATTATACTAGAGAGCTATTGAAGAAATGTAATTAATTAAACGATCAAGCTTTTCGTTACTTAGTAAGCCTGTACTATCCATTAGTCATTTTTTTATTGTTTTTAAATATATTTTCTTATACGAGTGGATATATTTTGAATCTATCATTTACTCATCACATGATGATTTTTTTATTTTAATATTTAGAACTCTTTTTGATAAATTTATTTATAATTTGAATTTTAATGTTCAAATTTCAAATACGCTTTACCAACATGTAGTAGCATTTTGCTTATATCTTTTTTAGTAATTTATTGTTAAAGTAATCGACTAGACTAACTATTAAATTTAACATTGTCACATTTTACAATCCAAAGATTTTTCTTAATAATATAAATACTCTGGCTAGGTATTTCCTTTTGATAGATCCTAATAATTTTGAAACTATAATAAAAGGCTAAGAAAATATGTAACAATAAAAAATTAAAATAAAAAAGAACCATAACTAACAAAAAAAAAAAACAATAAATTTACAATTTAAAAAATGACAAGATTCGACCTCCGAAGACTCTTGCTTTATTAATTGCCCGCTTTTCCACCTGAGTTATTACAACGATGTCAATAATAATTAAACTGACATTCGTGTGTTAATGATATTTAGCATTTTAGCAGGTTTTTTCACTGTATGAAAATATGGAGAAAAAGAAGTCTTCTAGAAAGTCAACCTAGCTAGATCGAATTTTCTCACCAGAACCCCCCCACATACCATTTCATGTAAATCGAGAAACAAACCGATATTCAAATCATATATTATTATACGTCATTAATTTATTATATAAATAAAAATTGCTTGTTTAAAGATATAAGATACCGAACAAATGTCTATAAAATAAATATATTTCCCCATATACGATTTGAACCTACGACTATCACATCTATTATTTTGTTATTTAAACTTTTTATATATAGTGTTATTTTTTACTACACCGGTTAAACTTAAAAACTTTCGTCTCTAGTTATCTCGTTCTCTATGACGAATTCAAAGTAAAAGTTACCGCTACACGTTATATTCAATTCACACATTTATTAGAATCTAACAACACGGTTAATATGTATAGATACGTATTTTACAAAACGACTAAACGAGGTCGTCGTGGCACAGTTGTACTGGCTAAACTGTCAATGAGATTGGTTGTGGGTTCGATTCCCACTCGAAGGAATAATTAAATATTATTTTCAGGTCTCGGGTCTGGTCTGGTCTGGTCTGGTCTAAGATGAAGCGCGGCGTTAAATTCAGCCAGTTAACACACAATGTCTCGATTTCGGTCTAAAAATGGGAAACGGAATGTCTTATCACTAGGTTAATATTTTTTTTTTTTAGCTTCACGCTGTATCCCGCACACAGCAGGGTAGGCAGAGGGAACCTAGTGTTAAGACACTCCGTTCCCCACGCACCGCCAAATTCGGAGGCATTGCTTGTTAAGTGGCGGAACTTAACGCCGCGCTTTTCCTCGGCACCAGAGCGAAGAAAATGGAAATATTAAATATTTCCATTCCTCGAGTGGGAATCGAACCCACAACCAGCCGTTTACAGTCACACACTTGTGCCACTGGGCCACGACTGGCCCCTAGAAAAAAATAATAAAATCTAATAACATGTTCAATATCTACAGATATTTTACCAAGCGACTAAACGATCTCAATGGCGTGTCGTACTAACGGTTCCACTTGAACGGGCGCTCGAAGGCCAACCTGTGACATCTTAACCAGTTGAAAATTGTATTGACGTAGATTAATTATAGACAAATCGATTAATATAATGAAATAAAATTATAATCATAGCTAGTACTGATGCGTAATTACGCGTTGCTTAGCAACGTGTATATATACGTGTATATTAATATACGCAAAAGTGTATTTCAAATATATATTGTTTTACCTTTTTTCTAATTATTTCTGATGCGTTTTCCGTAAAAAACTTTAACCATGCCAAATTAATTTTATTTTATTACTATTTAGAAGAAAAGCACCAAAGGTGTGTCCGCGGCTTTGTTCGAGTGTAATTTAACAAAAACGTTACAATTATGAAATAAATAAGTCCTTTTACATTAACTATGTGCCGGTTGATAGTCCCATCAAAATTAGTCTAGTCGTTCCAGAGATTAGACAGGACAATCAGACAGAAAAAAGTAAAACTAATTTATTTTGTTATATGTACAGTTTGCATATGCATATACAAGCACATTTAGTAAAAAAATATATTTTATTTATATATTACACAGATTCCAATTTTATTTTATTATCCTTACTAGGGCTACCATGATAATGGATAAAGTACTTTTTGCGGTTTCTTTCCTATTCTTTATTTAAGCACATTTTTTATTAATAACTGGTATGCATTTGTATATTGCAATATACAAGCTTTGTAGCATTTTTGCCAAATCATTTAGTTTAATGATGGTGTCGTGGCGCAGTGGGACAGGGTCTTTTAACTCGATTGGTTTTGGGTTCGATTTCCACTCAGAGGATAGGATTATAGTTAAAATTATAATCATTTCTTCACTCTAGTGACACAAAGTGTCTTAAAACACTATGTCTTCATTTTAAAAGGGTCTCTCTGACCATTCTCTGCCATTTACATCTAAAGATGTTATTTTTCTTGCTTTAGTTCAAAGACGTAAAGAAACATTTAATAAGAAGAGCACTTTAAAATAAAATGGTGCAACTTAACAGTTTTAAGTTGGTAAAAAATTTGGCAACCAGAAAACCTTCCAATGTCGATGAACCAAGACCTTGATTACTTAAAACGTGCACTCGTTTCATTATTTTTATATCTCAATTATTTTTATGTTTATTTGTTAAAATTTCGAAACAATATGTTGCTACTGGCAACAATGATGTTACAAAATGTATTTAAATGTACATACAGGTCCATTTTTTTAATATC
The DNA here is from genome assembly GCA_019049465.1 of Dryas iulia moderata. Taxonomy (NCBI): domain Eukaryota; kingdom Metazoa; phylum Arthropoda; class Insecta; order Lepidoptera; family Nymphalidae; genus Dryas; species Dryas iulia. The sequence goes on from CM032426.1 coordinate 1,977,784, forward strand.
TTCACGCTTGTTCGCGTATAGTAAGATAGTCAAAGAGGATCTAATGTCAAAACACTCCGCTCTCCACGTTCTGCTCGAATTAGAGACTGCATGTTAGCTGACTGGGGTCAACGACACGCTTTGTCTTTGAGAATCAAACCCACTACCAATCCCGTTTACAGTCATACTCAAATATTGTAAATAACAAATTTATTAACAGAAGACGTTAATTTTATTAGAGACCGCCCGCGGCTTCGCTTGCATAACTACAAAGACTTGTCATACAAAATTTCAACCCTTTAGATAGTTTTGCTACCCCTACCTTATTTTTTCGACTGTTTTCATTTTGAGAGACATCTAAATCGAGTCGGTGGTTTAGCCGTAGAAGCGTAACAGATAGACAGTCAGATTTTCGCATTTATAATACATATTATTATAAATATTTTTTATTATTCGTCATACCTTTTAACTTTTGACCGTTGACGAATCAAGTCAATGACTGCATAATTGAAAAAGTGATTTATGAAATACAATATTAGTAAGTTATTAAACAGAACTCAATAATTAAAAGTTATATTTATGATTTATTCCCGAATAGCAGGTTAGGTTAGGCAGAGAGAGAAGAGTGACAAGAAACTCCTTTCTCCGTTTTCCATCCGAATTCGACACATTCAACGCCGGAATTTATCTAATAAAAGCGAAAAATAAAAATTATTTTATTTTACAATCATTTCCCCGCATGGGAATCGAACCAAAAACCATCGCGTTTAAAGCCAGACTTTGTCTCATATATTTAAACATTTTGTTTTGTTCAGAAAACATATAAAAATTTGAACGCAGTGGGATTCTGACCTGCGTCTCTTGGAAACGGTTCAACCTCTCGAAACACTAAGCCATGCGTTCTATATCCAAGGTATATCGAAATTCTTATATGTTAATTATAAGTTATTTTTCGTGTTAGCATATATCAATGGCCCCTAAGTAAAGTATCTTAACTGTAATACGTCAATGCTTATAGTAAAGCTTGAAAAAGATTTGTAAGTAGATAAGAAATTAAATTAATTCCTTAAAAAGAATGACACAGCAATAACGAATGTGCAAATTCGTGTTTGTCTGTCTATTAAGCAATTAACTTAATTTAATCTTAAATAAAATACGATATATATATAACTTAAAGGCCATCGATGTATAAGAACGAGAGGTGCAAGTTCGAATCCTGCTACGATCAATTTTTTATACTTTTTCTAAGAATGTTTTTAAAATATTTATTGTATCAATATCACTTAAAAAGGTGATTTTTAGGACTGAGAACATGGTATCATTAAAATATGAATTAATAAAAAACGATTACAAAGTGATAAAACCATGTATATATTTTAAATCAAAGTATTAATTCCAAACATAATACAAAATATAGGTATTGTAAATAAGTATAGGTATAAGATATCAAGATATTTTCTTACCTATAAAGAAGCCCCGTCGATATGTAAAAATATAATAAATACGTTGCCATAGCAACGTTTAATATTGAATCAAAATACAAAATCTGATTTACATTTTACAGATTATCACCATTTTTCAATGGATCAGAATTAAATTAATTATAGAAATTAAAATGTTAAATAAATTTATAAAATTAAATATATGAAATTAATGAATTTTAATGCCAATTTAATGCCAGTCGTGTCGCAGTGGCACAAGCGTATGACTGTAAGCGACTAGTTGTGGCTTCGATTCCCACTCGAGGAGTACAAATATTTAATATTTCCATTTCATTCGCTCTGGTATCACAGGTAAAGCGCGGCATTAACTTCCGCTACTTAACACACAATGCCTCCGAATTTGACGGAACTTGGGGAACAGAGTGTCTTAACACTAGGTTCCCTCTGCCTATCCTACTGTGTGGGATACAGCTTGAAGCTAAAATAAAAATTATTATGAAAATTAAATATAAAAATTTTAGATCGTAATGTAATAAGTTTTGGTTGGTGTTTATGACTTTTAAGAAGCGGATAAAATATACCATTAATGTTTCACTCTCTTATATCCACTTTCCTAACATATAGTTTTTAAATATTGATCCTAAAGTATTTCTCCACATATATTTTTATATAAATACATATAACTATATCTACTTATTTAGTATGTGGTTTCTTATATTACAAGGGAACGGAAACCAAATTCTCTCATACCACCGTCTTGTGGGCTGTGGCTATGTAGACAGTATGTACGTACTATCAATTTCGTAAGTAACATTGCAATAATCTCGAATTGCTTAATAAATACCGCAATTTTAAAATAATCCCTTTCTTAAAACTTGTGGTTTTTTGTTGTGAAATGTGATATATTATATGGTAAATTGTTTGACGTTTAAAAAACGAAGCATGTAAATTTTTATTTTGAATAAAATTATTTAACTTTGACTTTGACTTTATTTATTTTTTTAGCTTCACGCTGTATTCCGCACACAGCCAGGATAGGTAGAGGGAATCTAGTGTTAAGACACTCCGTTTCCCCATTTTGACTTTATTATGTTGGTTAAGTTTAAAAACATATATTTCTTCAGTTTCATAATTTTCCCGAAGATTAGCCACAGAGAATCTGGTGTCAAGATATTCCGTTTTCCACATTGCACCCGAATTCGGGACATTACGTTGAACCGCGGACTTCAAGCGCTTTGTTTTGTTCACCAGAGTGGCAGAGCGGAGAAACATTTTTATTTTTTTATTACTTAAATACGTAAAACATTACAGACACCCGGTCTCGTATCCTTTTTTCCTTAATTCTTTGATTACAATCCTTAAACTACATTGACATACAGAACTAAAATGACGTTTAAAATTACCTAAGCGAGTTATCCTATTATATTTACTATACTCATTTCTACATTTGCAATTAACTCTTAACAAAATTATTTTATATGTAATTAATCTCCCTTTTGGTAATCGAATTCGCTACCATCATTCACTGTCAACACTGCCACACTTCGCCACGATAGCCTAAAATTATTTTGTAACCTCATTTTATTTTTATTATACTAAGGTCACCGTAGCACAATGCGACAGCATTTGATTGTAAACCCATTTGGTTTAAGATTTGATTCTTACTGAGAAGAATTATTATATTATCATTTAATTTCTCCATTCCCCACTTTCCGCTGAATTTTGGAGGCATTGCGTGTTAAGTCGTGAATGGGAAACGGAGTGTTATAACTCAACACTAAGTACCCTCTGCCTACCCTGCTGTGTGCGGGATACAGCGTGAACCTAAAAAAAAAATTCTTTGACTTTAATTGCGCCCTTCAAGACTTCATAATTTTCTGGCGGAAAATGACGAAAAGAGTATCTGGACACTAAGTTCTCTCTGCCTACCGTTTTTTTGTTGTTATCGACTTTTTTTGCTAACTTCACGCTGTATCCCGCACACAGCAGGGCAGGCAGAGGGAACCTAGTGTTAAGACACTCCGTTCCCCACTTTATTAATCACTTACATTACTTTAAACAATAATCATTTTCTATTATACAAATTATGTATACAGATCATCATTGTATTGAACGCAACAGTCTCCTCTTACAAGAGCGCCATTCACTATTTTCCTATTCAGTGTTTCAAGGTTCATATTTAACAATACCATTGTTTGCATTGTTGAACGATATTTGTTAGCTATTATTATATATAAGTATGGAGGTCGGTATGGCGCAGTTGACGTGTTAAGCGTAAGACAATGGTTGGGGAGTCTTTTCCCAATTGGTGTAGAAATGTAATTTTTAATCTTTTTTTTATTTTCAAAGTTTTATTTACGGAGTTAGGAAATTGAAAAACATTTTAGGAAACGAAACTTAAGTATTTCAGATCGTTTTGCTCATTTTTTTATGCTGTTTATAAAAATGTTTTGTTTTATTATTTTAGTAGCGCAATATGACAACACCTGTCACGATAAGGTTTTGATGCCTATTTACGAGAATGATAATTTTTTTTTTAGCTTCACGCTGTATCCCGGACACAGCAGGGTAGGCAGAGGGAACCTAGTGTTAAGATACTCCGTTCCCCACTTTCCGCCGAATTCGGAGGCTTTGAGTGTCAAGTGGCGGAACTTAACGCCGCGCTTTACCTACCGCACCAGAGCGAAGAAAGTGGAAATATTAAATATTTCCACTCCTCGAGTGGGAATCGAACCCACAACCAGTCGTTTACAGTCACACGCTTGTGCCACTGGGCCACGACTGGCCACTTGGGGAATGGTTATATTTATATTATTTTCATTATATTTCTGCTGTGACAAGACAAACCATGACGTAAAGGTCAGACAGTTGAGACACAATGTCTCGATTATGGAAATAGAGAACGGAGTATTTTGACACTAGATTCTCCGACAGTTATTAGAAAAAAATACGTATTACAGTTAAGCCTTGCATTTATTCGTCATTCAAATACAATTCGTACAAAGATATAAGATCTTATTTAGCCTTTATCTGATAAAGCGGAAGTTCCGGCCGTAAATGAGATATTTTTTGTTTTTAATTGAGTTCTTTACGCGCCACAGACTTTCGTGTCCGTGCCTTTTTTTTATTATTTTTTTATTCTTAGTTTAGTTAATTGTGTATTTCATTGCATGAATTCTAAGGTATACCTACTCAGTTATAAAGCTTGTTTAAAATAATATTAGGAATTTATCCCACAAAAATTTAGATGAAGTGGCGATATAATTACTTTATATAGTATACAAGTGCAACATAAAATGTATCATATTTTTATTATGTTCGTTTTCTTAATACAAAATTGCAAATAGAAATTTTAGTGGACGTAAACTAATACCTGCTTAGATATTATTTTTATCATAGACAAAACTTAATGAAAATCAGTTTATCAATTCAATATAAGGGACCATCCTGGCAAAAAACGATGATCGTGAGTTCGATTTCCACTCGGGGGAAAGATAATGTTTAAATTAGACATTTAAAGCAGAAATTCGACGCAGCGGCTAGTAGAACGCATGGCTCAGTGGTGAGAGCGCCTGAACGGTATTCAGGGGGCGCGGGTTCGAATCCCGCTGCGTTCAAATTTTTATACGTTTTCTTTAAATGTCTTTTTCAATTTTCCTAAGTGTGGAATAACACTTTAAAAATGTTTAAAATGTTTAAATTATTTTATCTTCTCTAACACCTGAGATAAAGCGCAGCGTTGACTTCCACTCAATACGCATTTTGAGCGGAAAGTGGAGAACCGTTCAGTCTAAAAATAAATAATAATCATAAACTTGCAAACAATTTAATAAAATTACTGCTAATTTCGGCAAATAACATTGAGGTAGTATAAAAACTCATCACAAAAAGAAACCTTGCACAGTTATACTTGAAATTAAGTTTATAAAACGATACACTTTTTTAGTTACTCGATTGTCTTTTCGTAAATTAAACCAAATATATTTCAGTTATAATCTATATATACAGAGAAGCTTGCCTTTTCCAGCTTATCTGGATAGTCAGAGAGAACTTAGTGTCAAGGCACTCCGTTCTCCACTTTCGAATTCAATTATCTATAAAGATATTTATATTATATACTAGCGGAAATAATTAAAAGATCATAACATTAAAAAAAGCTGTGAAATGCTGAAAAAAATAGTTTTTTTTCCCTTTTAGTATTCATTAGAATAGAGCGGGACACATCGGTTGAAAGAACTTTCCATCTATGCTAGTTTTTTTTTTTATTTCATCCAACCATTTTTGAAGAAAATACAGCCACTTAAAAAACCTCAAAAAATTAGAAAATTTTTATGAGTCTCTAATTATTTCCGCTAGTGTATTCTTTAAAGTCGGGAACGGAGTGTCTTAACACTAGGTTTCCTCTACCTACTCTGCTGTGTGCGCAATACAGCGTGAAGCAAAAAAAAAATTCTTTGAAGGTAAAGTTGCCTATACAATCGACGCTTGAAATCGCAAATCGTAGCGCTCAAGGAAAACCTCAGGATAAAAGTTATCCTATAATTTATAAGGTCATTGGAAAGTGTAGAGTATCACTAAAAGATTTCAATTTCACAAAGGCTTTTTCAATATTCCTATCGGAAACCCAAGATCGGGGTTATAGTTTTGACAGTCCACATAAACAAATTAATTGCATGACGAGGTTAGTGGCAAACGAACTCGTAACTACATATGACAGGGATGAAAAACCTTTTTTAAGCCAATCCAATTTTTTTCGTAGATCAAAACCATACTTCTTAATAGTATTTAAAAAGATGTAGAAGAATGTTTGTAATATAAAGGTGGCGCATCTCTGACATTAGAAATCGTATTAAAGGGATTTTGCCCCATTCATATTCTCGAGTAGGCAGAACAACCAACAATTACAAACAGTCAACTGACACAACGGCTATATGTTTATTTTAAAATAAATTATATACTTTAAAATAATAAATATAAACAGGTATACAAATAATTATTCATTAATTTACCAACTTTGAATAAAAATCAATTATTTATTTCTCAATAAACAAATGTTGGTTAAAATAACTCTACATTTTATTATTATATATGAAAATTATAAAACCACGTAAAATACATCAGTAACAAGCTTGAATGTGTTAATAAGTCAAATTATACCTATACAATTTTTATATGTAGATATTAAGAATACTTTATAAAATGAATAGACCAATTCTAAATACTAAAAAAAAACTGAATCAAACACAGGAAGCCGTCGTGGCACAGTTGAACAGCGTCTAACTGATAACTCGATGGTTGTTCGTTCGATTCCCACACGGTGGAATGACTATATGTAAATTATTCTCATTTCTTCGCTCTGGTACTTAAGACAAAATGCTGCTTTGAGTTTCACCACTCAACATATTATTATATTTTGAGTGGAGGTCCCAATACGTCCGGAAAGAGAAATACGGAGTGATTTGACACTAAGCTCTCTCTGATGATACCCTCCTATGTGAAAAAAGTGTCAAGCTTTTTTAACACATTTAGGAAAGAAATACTAATTAACTTACAAAAAAGAAATTGTACATAAAAAATAAATTCTTAATCTGTATTTATTTTCAACTTTTTAACTTATTCACGCATATAAAACAAATTACAATTACATTTCAGACTACTCATTCGTTAAAATAAATTAAAAAAAATCAAAAACAGAAAAAGAGGAAAATACAGAAAAGTACACGGAACTCAAGTCAAAAAAAAATTGAAAAAAAAAAACAACTTAAAAAGGGAATTTACCTTCTCCACCCAGTCATGGGCTTCCGTCGTAGATCTTCCTCACTCAGCCCATACAAGCCGATGCACGCCAGAAACCACGCTGTTACGATCAAATAGCATATTACGATCACTCTGAACGGAAGCAGTATTACTGTGAATATCGCCGTCTGGAAAATAAATTTGTTTTTATGTTATTATTTTATTTTTAGTCAGTTTGTAGTTTGGAGCCAGACGTGGCACAGTGGCACAAGCGTGTGACTGTAAACGACTGGTTGTGGGTTCGATTCCCACTGGAGGAGTGGAAATTGTATTTCCATTTTCTTCGCTCTGGTGTCGAGGTAAAGCGCGGCGTTAAGTTCCGCCACTTAACACGCTATGCCTTCGAATTCGGCGGAAAGTGGGGAACGGAATGTCTTAACACTAGGTTCCCTCTGCCTGCTTTGTGCGGGATACAGCGTGAAGCTAAAAAAATGTTTTTAAGAGGTTATTATAGTAGAGTATTATAGAAAGTGTTTGAGTGGGCGCGATGGTTGTAGATTCGATTCTCACTTGCGGTAGTAAAAATTAAAAGATATTATTATAAATATATTAATTTCCGCTATAATAACATAAATAAGATAACTGCTTAACACGCAATGACAAAGTTAGTCTTGTCATGCTACGTATGACAAAGTTAGTTGTAGGTAAAAAGATTTAATGCCATATAATGAGAAGCAGTATATAGAAGAAGTAATATATAGCTAACTTAATTAGTAGAATATAATTAAGTAGTAAATAAGTATCAGAATAAAAACATACATATATAGTAAACACTAATAGTATAAAATAGGTTATGAAATAAGTTAATGTAAGTTAGTAGTAATAGTAGATTAATATACATAAAATGTGGTATGTGTATTATTTTCAGTCTTAAATGTACTTTAAATTATTAATAAATGATTTAATGTGTTAAAAAAAATGTTGGTCAGAGAATGAAGGCCATTTTATTTTTTTTTATTTTTATTTACTTTAATGAGAAGCATAAAGAGAGAGAGAGACTGTTTTGCTCTGCCAAGACAAATGTAGCGATGCACATAAACAAAAAATATATGAATTATACTTATTGTGTTTTACTGATCGTTTTCTAAATTTTATTATTTAAATCGTTGTCTAAAATTTATTTATATAGTAACATTTCCGGATTTTTAAACATTTTAAATGAAACCATTTCATCTGGTTTAGTCACGTTAGCTTTTCGAAAATACATTTTTTACAACAATTCTTAAAAACACATAATTTTCAACACTACAAAAAAACACATAATTTTCAACACTATTCAACACTATAGTATAATATCATAAATTGTATAAAATGAAAACAGGCAACTTAAATTTGTAATAACTGGACTCTCTTAGGGTATATTCTTTAAGTCTTAGTTTTAAGTACTGAAATTGTAAACAAAAAAAAATTATTTCATATGATAAAACAAGAATCATGTTAAAAAAGGTCCAGACCTTATGTCCGTAGAGTGATAAAATAGAATTATAAAAAAACTCTATACTATAGTTTGAAGTAACAGGTAGACGTATACAAACTTAATTTAAATTATACAATATTGTTTTTATTCTTGTCAATCGTTAACTGACGCCTTATTTACATGAATAAGTATTTCTAATATATTACACTACATGAATAAGTCTTAGTAATTATAATTAGTGCATAAATTATACAAACTAATTAAAGATAAACGAAATGTCGGGAACGTATTTACAGGAGTTCCGTCACTTAACAAAAAATGGGAAACGGAGTGCCTAAACACTAGGTTGGTCTGCCTACCCTGCTGTGTGCCGGATACAAAGTGAAGCTAAAAATAGCCTCTCTTTGTTCTCAGTACTGCGACCATAACAAAAATGATCGACCAAGCTTTTATACACTAGCTAAAAGCCAGTAATAAAGGATATTTACATATGAATACTTTCGACACAATCATTTGAAATAGTCAAAATTAGTAATTATCAAACTAATATATTATTACATATTTAAGGTGTTATTCACAAATTATATTTTTAGAAAAAGGAGAGCGACGAGAACGGGGAGAAGGAGAGCGCTTGGACGGTTTCTGAAAGGCCCAAGTTCGGGTTTTCTAAGACCTACCTACCTACCTTATCACAAAGGAAATTTATATAAAAAAGATAAGATAAGATAAAATAAAAATTCTTTATTTGCACACTAGATATTACATACATTTTGTAGAACTTAAGACTAAACATATAATGGAAAAAAGGCGGCCTTATCACTAAAAGTGATTTCTTGCAGGCAACCGACTTAATAAGATCTAAAGACAAGAACGGGCATAGTGCATTTAAATAACAACATATATAGTAATAAACTTACACATATACATTATCTCAGATAGTACATAAAATACACATACATAATAAATAAATACACATATGTAAAACACACTATATCACACACACTACTTTGACAGATAGTAGTTTTCGACTCTATTTCTTAAAAACGCTCAGAGATTTGGACTGCCGTATAATCCGTGGCAGGGCATTCTAAAGCCTCCAAAGCTTCTAAAAAAAATAATTACTTTTTTTTTTCAGCTTCACGCTGTATCCCGCACATAGCGGGGTAGGCAGAGGGAACCTAGTATTAAGATACTCCGTTCCCCACTTTCCGCCGAATTCGGAGGCATCGCGTGTTGTGTGGCGGAACTTAACGCCGTGCTTTACCTCGACACCAGAGCGAAGAAAATGGAAACATTAAATATTTCCACTCCTCGAGTGGAAATCGAACCCACAACCAGTCGTTTACAGTCACACGCTTGTGCCACTGGGCTATGACTGGCCACTGACAAATAAATAATTACTTAATACTTCAATCATGATGAATTACATATATTCGGCAACATTATACAATTTCTTGGTAAAACGAATCATAACAATAATAAAGAATTTAAAAAGAATTGGATAAATTCCAAACCGTGTAGGTCACCTAGACTGTTTAGTGCAACAACCGTCATATATTAAAAAAAACATGCACGTTAAAAATAATGCAGACGTAAATATTCTTTAAATATTTATGTTATTTATGATACTATAGTGGCACAATGGCGGACTGTTTATGCGGTGGTATGGGGTTCAATACCAAAGTGGGGGGAAGATTATTTAAATAATTTCATTTCTTATTATATAAAGTAGCACATCAATAAATTACCAATTAAACAAAGAATTAAAGATCATTAAAAATAACAATTAATTTAGATTCCCAGTGACTAAAATGTGGTTAAAATTGTACTATTGGATATGCAATGAATAACAAAAATTATTGCCAATAACCAATCAAAGCATGGCATTTTCAAGCTTTCCTTTACTGAAAAAATCTAATATTGCAGTTTTTAGATTAGTACCGATTATTTATTGATATTGGGCAATTGATATAAAACATAATGCAGACGTGAATATTCTTTGAATATTTATGTAACTGCCATAAAGATTGACGTTGAATTTCAAATATCGAAACTGGTGGATATTAAAATGATTTCACTTCCGCTATCTAATAGAAATAGGTTCCTCTACTCCTGTTACTGTTCCGAATTAGGCGGTGCGTGGGGAACGGAGTGTCTTAACACTAGGTTCCCTCTGCCTACCCTGTTGTGTGCGGGATACAGCGTGAAGCTATTTAATTTTAATTCCGTCACTCAACATGTCTTTAAAAAAGAGTGTCAATTATAACACTAGGTACTCCCTAATCCAGAGGTAAGCAACCTTTTTTAGCAGCAGACCTATCCAAATTTTGAAAATTTCAGACGGGTCATAACAAAACTTGTTAATAATACCTAAAAATTGCTTGAGAACATCTGTAATATTAATCGTTTATTAAAATTACAGATGGCTTGACGGGCTACATTAAATCATTAAACGGACCGAAGGTTGCTCACTCCGGATCTGCCTCTACAGCTATTAGATGAACTATATAATCAATAGTCATTTGCGGTGAAGCTTTGAACTATTTTATGATCAACAAAATTTTAAATATGATTAACATTGAATTTATTTTGTCTATGGTTTTTATTTTTACAAAAAAAAACCATCAAGCTGGTTCAAATATAATGAACAAGACGATACGATATCGTGAGTTCGAATCCCGTTACGTTCTTTACTTTTTAAGCTGTTAGTTTTCCTACCGCATACAGCGGATATTCAGGGAGAACTTAATTTTAAATCCTTGTCTATATATTATGGGTACTAAGTTGCAGAAACTAAGGCCGTGACGAAAACGAGAACAATTTAAATATTATCATTTGCTAAGGGACACCCCAACACTGCTCTGCGCCACAACAATTCACTTTAAATTTTTTTTTTTTTTAAGCTTCACGCTGTATCCCGCACACGGCAGTGTAGGCAGAGGGAACCTAGTGTTAAGACACTCCGTTCCCCACTTTCCGCCGAATTCGGAGGCATTGCGTGTTAAGTGGCGGAACTTAACGCCGCGCTTTACCTCGACACCAGAGCGAAGAAAATGGAAATATTAAATATTTCCACTCCTCGAGTGGGAATCGAACCCACAACCAGTCGTTTACAGTCACACGCTTGTGCCACTGGGCCACGACTGGCCACAATTTGAATATTATCATTTGGTAAGGGACACCCCAACACTACCCTGCGCCACAACAATTCACTTTAAAATGGTTATTTAAAAAAATCTCTACTTTAAACACTAAAACTATAACAAAGTAATTATTTAATACTGAAATCAGTTAACATATTTGTCCTTCTACTTTATAACCGAAAAAAAAAAAAATCTCATTCAGAAAATTGCGCAAGCGCATTCAGACACAAGGCCTATATGAATGCCTACAACGAAATATAACGATTTTGCAATCATTAAAATATTATATACAATTATATATTAATTATTTCAACGAATTTCCATACATACGTATGTACATACATAATGAGTAAAATTGTATAATAATTTACATATTATACAATGTTTAACTCAATTATTTACTCCTAGTGCCCCGCTCTCGGCTTTGCCGCGTTAACTACGCAACTGTTTCGTTATATTGCAACCCTCGAGGGTGGATTTTTTTTTAAAAAAGTAGAGTATGTTTAACCTTGGATTATCAACTATATATATTCCAAAATTCATCACAATCGGTCAAGCGGTTTAGATTTTTCATATTAACTTTCATCCCCTATTTCAACCCAGTTAGACCCAGTAACATTTACTACTTTCAGTCTTTCAGTCTAAGTTCCAGTCTTTTTTTTTATGGATGTGATTTGGACCTTAACTTATACTAGTTCTTAAGAACTGATTTAAATAATTCATTACAGTAACATAACTTATACGTCAGAATAACATAAAAAATACAAATGATTAATATTTTTTGTTATTTGGCTGCAATGTAACGATAAGTATTAAGTAAATAGGAAAAACTGTTGCCCTCCGACTTTGACTGAGTCTTAAAAAGCCCTAAGCGTATAAAGTCCATAGCGGTATTTTATGTCAAACTCACTGTAACCAACCCGTCACGGACAAAATCTAGTCGTTATATATAAATATAGTTGTTTTATACATTTTATACATAATCCATGCCAATAAAATAAGACTCAATGTTGATACGTACGAAAAAATAAGAGCTAAAGAAAAAAAGACAATGAAAGTATAGTGAATAGTCACTTCGTTTATCAATTGCATGTCCATACTAATATTACAAGTGCGAAGGTCTGTGTATTTGTCTGTCACGCTTTCACGGCTAATCTACATATCTGATTTGGATGAAATTTAGAATTAAAGTAGTTAAAGTGACTGGGTCTAAAATAGGCTACTTTTTAAAAAAAAATAAACCTCTAAAGGGTTGAAATAAGGGATAAAAGCTTATATGAACAATCTAAACCGCTTGACAGATTGTAATGAATTTTGGTATAAATTAATATAGTTGATAATCCAAGCTTAAACATAAGCTACTTCATTTTTTTGAAACCACCCCCGGGGGATGCAATACAACGAAACAGTAATGTAGTTAAAGCGGCGAAGCCGCGAGCGGGCCGCTAGTTAGAATATAAAAGTCAATTCAATACTGCGAGTAATGGATCCTAAGCAATCGTTTTTGTTGTCAATGTCTTTTGCATACAAAATCAGACATCTATTAGTATTTACGGGGTTTTGTTCGACCACTCAATTCGCAATGTCTGGATTTCAGACAGTAAACAATGTCTTGACACTAGGCTTCCTCTAACTATCGCGCGGAAAGAAACGTGAAGCTGACATAAAATAATAATGATCTAATAATAAGGCCGCCATAAATATGCAAAATATTAATTTTAATAAGTCAAGGTCTAAACGCTTTAGAAACAGGTTAAGAGCACATACGTATAGATGTTTGCCTTCATTCTATCTAAATTGCAATTCATACATTTACGAGTTATCCGTTACTTTGTTCGACGTAACGGCCCTTGGGTTGGCATTTCAATAGAATACATGTTAAATTATTATAACCTTCACATGTGTAGTAAAGCAGGGTAAGCAGAGAGAATCTTGTGTCAAGACACTCCGTTCTCCACGATCCGTCCTACTTGCGTGTTGTGTGATGGGCCCAACACTGTGCTTTGTCTTGTCACCAGAGCGGTGAAATGAAAATAATTTTAGAACTCATAGTACATCAATAAAATTTAAAAAATATATAAAGGTTGTACGTACCTTTTGACTTAATATCAAGTAATGTTTTTGAAAATTGAGCTCATTAAAGCTGTAATCAAAGCTAGTGTAAAGTAACGTTACCCGTAGTACGCAGAAATCTAAAAGAATATTATTTAATGCCGAGGCAACGTCTACTGATGTATGTATGTAACTTTATGCAAACGGATGTGTTAAACATTTTATTTTACTATTTTAATGTATTTCTAATGCATTATTATGAAAAATGTTGGTATTCTACACTAATACAAAATGCAAACTTCAACTACGCCACATTCCATAGTCCTCCGTATGCATTTTTTTCGTAAAAGGAGTGCCAAAACTATCCTTCACGTATAAATATTAGCAAAAACTAATAAGTATTGGAAATTAAACTCTAGTCGTTAAAGTTATAATCGAATTAAGTGTCAAATTTTGACAGCTGACATTAATGATTATACGTAGAAATACAAAGGAAAAATTATTAATGTAAAACTCAATTACATGCCTTTGATTTAGAAGTTTCTATTATTTTTATCTATGAAATTTACAATCAATTTCAATCAATCATTCGAAAGCCGTATATAATAATTGGTATTCGTTTTTAAATTGACAATAGAAAGCCGTCGTGGCGCAATCGTTGTCTGATCTAGAGAAGTTAACACATTGGTTGTGGGTTCGACCCCCACTAAGGGGAATTGTTATATCTAAATTAGTTTCGTATCCCTCTTCTGACATTATAAAGTGTGGCGTTCTGATAGTATAAAGTTAAGAAATTCCAAATGTCTTGATTTTAGGCGGAAAGTGGAACACATCTTTCTACCTGTCCTGGTTTACGGAATAAAGCGGGAAACTGAAATACTCACATGTAAAGTGTAGCTTAGCGTTATATGGATATTTTTAAAGTCAAAATATATACATACTAGCGGCCCGCTCGAGGCTTCGCCGCTTGAACTATTTCGTTATATTGCAACGCTCGGGGGCGCATTTTTAAAAAATAAAGTAGCCTATGTTTAAGCTTAGATTATCAACTATATTTATGCCAAAATTCATTACAATTGGTCAAGCGGTTTAGATTTTTCATATAAAATTTCATCAACTTTCATCCCCTATTTCAACCCTATAGAGGTCGATTTTTGGAAAAATAAGTATCCTATGTTAGACCCAGTCACTTTTACTACTTTCATTCTAAATTTCATCCAAATCGGACCGGTAGATTAGCCGTGAAAGCGTGACAGACAAACACACAGACTTTCGCATTTATAATATAAGTATGGAAGTATGGATACGTAAGTAGCAGTAATGTTACGATGGTTTAATTTAAAATATATAAAAATTGATTATCCAAGCCGTAAGTAAAATCTTATTAGGTATGGGACTAGACTCCTCTCTCTCGTGTTCATGCCATTTGTAAGGGAGTTTTTTTTAAATGTAAGTATATCTAAATTCATAAGTAATCTGAGAAATAAAACATGTTACGAATCTTATTCATACCAGAACGGTGTCGACAGGCTATTAAAACTATATTACCTTTCTTTACCAAAGGTGGTCTGCAAGACATTGCATAAATCAATCAGATTGCATGTACACATTTTATTATATATATTTTTTGCATATATTTTATACTAGCGAGCAGATTTACAGCTATTACTATAAAATGGGTAACTCCTGTTTGACCTTGAGATCAAATATCTCCCTGAGAAAATTCATAAAAAACTGTCAAGCTTTAGGTTTATCATAAAAATGTTTTTATATCTTATTTCTACCGATATTTAAATAAAAGAAATAGCCTATGTCTAAGAATAAGAAATAGTCTAGAAAGTTACAGATAGATAGACTTTCTCGTATATAATATTAATATGGAATTATGAATCTTGTACAATAGTCCAAAATATATGAAATACTAAGATTTTCAAACAAACATTTAATATTTAACTATTTTAATGTCAAAAGTTCAAACTGGCTGTATAATAAAATAATAAAACACTATAAAGTAAAAACAAGAATCTAAGGCTATCACACTCCGATCTGCACATTACATAACGCATGGTAGTTTCTGTTCAAGTAGATGTTTGTTGGTCTAACGGTTAGTCGACTTTCCCTCAACGATCAATGGTTAAGCGAGCAATTTTCAACTTTCTTTTAGTAAAATACTTAGAAATGAGTGTATTATAATACACTGGGTATTAAATAGATTGAAAGGTAGATAGTGTTAAGGTTAAACCTGAATTAATATTGAAGCGCAGTTGACAGCGTCTGACTGTAAAATTGATGTATGTGGGTCGATTCCCAGAGTAGGGGGAGGTTGCACTTCGCATACTTCACATACTTCGGATATGAAAAATATTTTTAGAAAATGTTTAAAAATTTGAACGTATCGGAACTCGAATCTGCGTCTTTTGAAGAACACCAAAATGCTCTGACATCTATTTCTAAATTCATTATTATTTATTACAATGTATATTTGTAATTAGCAAAAGTGTAGTCAAAGTCAAAGTCAAAGTCAAATAATTTATTCAAAATAAGATGTTACAAGCGTCATTTTTTGAACGTCAAATAGTTCACCACCGGTTCACTAAATTGAATGCCTCAGACCTGAGAAGAACCGGCGCAAGAAGCTCAGCGGGACTTCTTTTTTTTAAAGTGATTGTGAGAGTCAACATTTTTATACGTTTGAGATTTTCATACATTCGTTTTGTAATCGAGCGGCATGCTGGGCACACAGTGTCTTGACTCTAGATTTTCTCTGTTCTAGCTTAGCCTATGCAGAATAAACTGTAAAGCTAACAAAAAAAAATGAACAGAGAGAATCCAACGATAAAACACTCAGTTACATAGCTTATGCTAATTTAATAATTATAAATCAAAATGCGACACTCAAAACTGCATTTATATACAAACTAGTTTAAGTTTTTAGAACCAGACATTTAAAAAACCTGCATCTATCAGACATGTCTAAACTGCGCTTGACAACTTTAATATTAGTCATATTAAAATAATAACATGGAGCAATTTTAAGAAATTGTAAAGTATTATTTTTTATACACGATATATTTTTATCTAGACTAGACTAGACATTTAACTAGACTAGTCTGTGGGTCACTATAAATGTATACGAGTTCTGTTTTCATTTTTTATATAATTATATTTTAATAATCATTCTTGAATCTTCAATATAATCTTGAATTCGAGTGGAATTTGGAGAACGAAGTGTCTTGACTCAGTGTCCCTCTTACTAGAGTAGTCAGAAAGTAGTAGAGTAGTCAGTCACTATTCAGGAAAAAGCGTAAAGCCGCAAAAAATCTTATTGTGCGTTAATGTTAAATACATATTGCATCCTGCGATTATTTCAAGTACTAAAAAAATTAAGACTATCTCGGACCTAGATATTAGGTACTTCTAGGTACCTAGATTTCAGGTACTTGGCCACCTCTAGTCTAGATCTGACCTTGCAAAGACCAAGAGGTCGTCACAAACAGAAACGAGGCAATTTAATCTACTTATAAACTCATTTAGGGTGATGTGTGAATAGCGGTCTATCGTCCTACTTTCCCTTCGCACCTAGGCCTAAACAAATAACCGTATGGTTGATATAAAAGTAACATGACTTTGACTTTTACTATTAAAATAGTAATATAGTAATACTTTTTTTTTAAACATTTTAAAAGTGTTATTCCACACTTAGGAAAAATTGAAAAAGACATTCAAAGAAAACGTATAAAAATTTGAACGCAGCGGGATTTTGAAAATTTGGAAAATTTTAATACGTTTTCTTTAAATGTCTTTTTTAAAATAGTCATAATTTTTTAATTTACTTTACTCTCCGCGTAGCAGGGTAGATATAATCTAGTGTCGAGAGACTTTTCGACTTATCGCAACTTTCCGGCCCAACCTACACTACGTGTTGTTTGACGGAACTTAACGCCGCGATTTATCTTCACCAATTCACCACAATAGAGAAATATAAATAATTTACATATATTCACTATCCAGGTTTTATATTCTTCAAAAAACCTAGTAAAGAAATATAAGTTTGTACGATAATTTGCTCTATACATAAATGTATGTATGTACATAAAAAGAATAAATTACGTGCCAACAAGTTCACAAAACGAATGTCAAATTTCACAAGTGACAGTCAGTAGACAGTTTAATTGATTTTGTATTGCATTTCTCGCATTATTTCAATATCACCTTTAGCTTCGCGCTAAACCCGTTAAAAAGCTGTTAAAGACCTTAAGTTCCGCAACTTAACACACAATGCTTCCGAATTCGGCGGAAAGTGGGGAACGGAGTGTCTTAACACTGGGTTCCCTCTGCCTACCCTACTGTGTGCGGGATACAGCGTAAAGCTAAAAATACAGCGTGAAGCTAACGCGTGAGACCCTAGTATCAACGCACTCCGGTCTCCACTTTCCACACGAAATCGCCTGTCGAGTAACAGAGCTCAACGCAGTCATTGTAACTTTTTACCAAAATGAAAACAACAAAATATAAAATTAAAAATAAATATCATTATTTTTCTGACTACACCACTGTGTGTGTGTGTGTGTTCTAAAAAAAACGTTTCCCAGTGGGAATCGAACCCGCTACCAATCGTGTTTACAGGACACCAGGTTCATACTATGGAAGTATTGTATTGTCATCAATGAATGAGAAGGCAAGAAGTGCGTCTAAATCGCGTTGCACAATTGCTTACATTGAGAGATAGACTCATCAGGTCAAGCTAATAAAAGTGTGTTATTAAAACAAGATTGACTTGATGCCATATTTATTTTTTTTAATCTTTGCCATTTATATATATTTTTAATAAAAACACCTTTCTTATTTGTGTTTAATGTGAAAACGTGATGTTAAATGATTTTCGACATTATTTACCCTAGCGTGGAGTAATAGGACAGTGTTTGACTCTGCAGGTGATGGTTTTGGGTTCGATCTCCGCTCAAGGGATAAATTGAATATTTAAAATATTCTATTTATTTATTTTTTTATTTAAATACTTTATTACACCAGGAAGATTGACAAAAAAAAACAAATAGTAATAAGACCATACGAAAATACATTTTTGGTGTAGACGCGGCCTTATCACCACAGGTGATCTCTTCCAGGCAACCATTACCATAAAAAGAAAAGAAAAACTGCTTTTAATTGCTTCTATTTATTTTCGTTCTCTTTTAGTATATTTTCTTACTTTCTTTCTCTGTCCAGACAAAAGCGTTAGGTTAGGTTAGATAGTTAGTTACAATGATTTAATTTAAAAACACGTATATTTCACAAGCTATATAGAGCATTCATATTATTTTTTCTCTCTTAAAAGACTACATTCTTTACTTTCCGCTTAAATATAAAATATTACATTTCGAAAGACGGAACCCAACGCCGCGCTTTATTATACCAGACCAAGGGCATAAAAATGATATGAATATAAATTCTCCCCCAACAAGTTACGTAACCCACAACCACTAGGACGGTGACTGTTTCATTGCGCTATAACGGAGTCTAGATATTATTTAACTTAATAGCTTTTTATTATTACTAACTGAATTTACTAAAATAATATTCTACATAACAGTTGTTAACGTAACAAGCAAAATAAGAACATAGTTATTATTTTTTTAGCTTCATGCTGTATCCCGCACACAGCAGGGTAGGCAGAGGGAACCTAGTGTTAAGACACTCCGTTCCCCACTTTCCGCCGAATTCGGAGGCATTGCGTGTTAATTGGCGGAACTTAACGCCGCGCTTTACCTCGACACCAGAGCGAAGAAAATGGAAATATTAAATATTTTCACTCTTCGAGTGGGAATCGAACCCACAACCAGTCGTTTACAGTCACACGCTTGTGCCACTGCGCCACGACTGGCCACAAGAACAAATATAATAAATTATAATAAGTATAAAAGACAAAAAGTAGCCGGATCTGTGCGTGTACAGGCCGGCCCAGGAGGCGCCGGTTTGAAACCTTTGAGGTATTTTTTTTTTAATTTTCAAAAAATATATTTTATATACTGAATGCGTGCATAACACCTAAAAAATGTTAAAGAAGGTTAGCGTTATCAAGATGAAAGGCATAAGTAAACATAGCATCACTTAACTAACATATAGGTTTACTTTCTGAACTGAATTGAATTTTCTGTTTTCATTTTCAATTTTTTTTTATTATTTCTTGTATTCTAAAACATATACATAAAAGTTTTAATTACATTGTAGAGATTTATTTATACTTTAATTAATTAATAACTAATAAAACAAATCATTATTCAAAGAATAGGCAAAAATGAATAAATTAATATTTGGCCATAAACAGGTACATATAACAGTTATTCGATGTTTGACATTAAGCTATTTAGTATAATATTATTATGGTATACCTATAAAAGCGATTATATAAACAGTAACTCTTGTTTTAAAAACAAACTAGAGAAAGTGCGCAATGACTGCTGCAGTGAAAAGATAACGATCATAATATTACGCAGGTAATATGCAATAAGGAAATATAATATATTTTAAACGTTAAAAGTGAAAGAAGATATAAAATCATTATGATATGTCACATAAGACTCTATTGGAGTTTGCGCAGACAGTCGGCCTTGTTTGCCTTTCTGTGTAAAAATAACAATTATAAAACAATTATATACAAAATGATTTCTTACCCGTATTTTATCATATGTGTTATCTAATTCCAGTTTATGGACAAATGGATTTAATATTTCGGCTCGCATGCCGTCTGGCGAGAAAGTGCCAGTTTCACTGTGCATTTTACCATTCATTTTCACAAAAACACAATTTCTAAGTGGAATACAATATATATTCTAACTTCATTATTTACACTTATATTTTTATTACACTACTGTTATAAAAGTAAGAAGAAACTGAAATTGAAATAGTTTATAGCGAAAATATCGAATTAGAACGCAACGACGAACGTTCTCTCCACGACAGAGACAGGTGAGTACTAAAGCGCGACAAAAAGAAAATAAGCTTAGCTCCGATTCGATGCGCGTAATTCTTATAGCTAGGTTGTTGGTTCAATAATGTTGTGTAAAAACATTCATATTTCTAAGTAAAATACTTTTGTATAATTTATTAATTAAGTATTGTATTATAATAACTTTAACTATTTGATATTTGATAAGTTGATTTAAAAACTTTCTCATAGCTGGGAACCGGAGGTCATAAAATAAACAGCCTTCTGATATTTTCAATACAAATAATTAAAAAATATATATTATATTAACATATTTCACATTCAACAATGAAAAATTATGTTTATCTTCTTGGTTTTTATATATTTTTTGAAGAATGTTTTTTTTATTGTGACCACATTAAGGGACTAAATAACGCATCCGATCATTCCTTAAATTGTAAGATTTAGAATAACCAAAATCTTAACCATAATTATAACATGTAACTATGACTATTTTATTCCATAATTCTTTAAGACTTAAGCGAAACAATGGTCACACAGGCATCAGGCATATGACATATTTACTTCACTTTTATATTTAAGCCAACAAAAAACAATATTTATCACTGACATATAAATTAAGCGATTTACCTTTCACATCCAATATTTTTAAAACTATCCATGTATCCAATTATTATGTTAAAAAAATAGAATGTTTCGGAATTTTCTAAAATAGTTAATTTGCGTACCTACTTGTATTTGTCTAAATACTGGCAACACCGACACAACAAGGTCAACACTTAAAATTTATTTATGATCTTAACTTGTGAGAGAAGAATAAACATGCAATTGTGTTCGTATAATGGAAACAAAAGTACAGAAACAAATAATTGATTACTTTTCTTTTTTCGAAGAGTTCTATAATACGTCCAAAACGTGTTTGAAGATCTGCCAAAACTGCGCAATATCTATTAATAAATTGATTCGTCGGTGCAAAAACATTAAAGAGTAAGGTTTTTTCCCTTATTTCACAGTTCAAATGTTCTATTGTAAAACATTTAATACATATATCGTTGTTTTAGAGCTAATGTAATTGGTACACCCCTGGAAGAGTTTGAAGGACTACAGAGTAAACTGTTATCGGCTTTACATAACCTAATCTCTGAAGAAATTCGTGAAATTCAAAGACAACGGTAAGTGGTCTTTATAAGTGCGTACACTTTAGACTATAAACTATTGATTCATAGGTAATAATTCTTTTATTATTAAAATTTTCAGCGCTGAAGTCGACGATACATTTGATCAGCTTTGTAATAAACACAAAGTTCTTTTGGGAAGCATTAGGGAAGGCGACTTCTCTCAACATTCGTTACTTGTTCAAGGGACTCCATTGCAACCACCATTAGAGAAAATATTAGAGTTTACTGAAGATACTCTCACATTTGGAGCCCAAGTGTCTGCTCAAATTGAAACATCATTGAATGTGCTGTCTTTTAAAGGGTTAAATACAGAGTGTCTTATTGATAACTTCAAAATCTCTTCTGATTGGCAGAGAAAAATACCTGAAATATTAGCTTACACATCTTTCTGCTCTGAAAACGAAATATAAACATGGATCTACTAGGTTCTATTTTGAATTCAATGCAAAAGCCTCCATCAGCGAGTGAAGCTCAGAAAAAAGCAATCAAAAAACATAAAGAGGCTATAGAAAAGAAACAAAAAGAAGAAAAGAACATATTAAATAAATTTTGTGCCAGAGTTGAGGAAAAAGTTAACAATTTTATCACAGAAGGAACTAAACCATATTTACAATTTGATCCGATGGATCAAATGTACAGGTCTGTAATCCGAGATGTTGCAACTACAGCTGGAGCACAAGTTTACTCATTTGGACAGGAAGGCATAGATAGGTATTGTGTAGTTTACCTAAAAGACAAAGGACCCTCGGAAGATGAATTGACAGTTCGAAGAGCCGGTGGTATATGGGACGAAGAGAAAGCAGCAGAAATGGCTCTGAGGCGTATTGAAATGGAAAAGTTAGCTGCATTAGAAAATGAAGAAGAAAAAAGTAGGAAGCGCAAACATGGCAAAGAGGAACTAAGTGGGACTTTTTATAAACAAAAATATGCTCATTTGATTGGACAAGAAGCGGCTATAGATGCAGCTCAGAAAACCAACATGAATAAAAGTTATGGTGAAGTCCCTAGTGAGAATAAAAAGGATTTAAGGTCCATTGAGCAAACAATGGCTGACATAAGAGCTAAGAAAGTGAAGAAAGCTGAGATAGATAATCAGAATGCGAATGCTGCCCAAGGCGGCACCTGACTTTATAATATTATGCTTAATTTTGCCCTTTAGACCTTCATTAGTAATTTGCTGTATGGAAACAACCAATGGGTCAGTTTTCAATACTTGATACTTTCATTTTTAAATGAAATTTTGAACACATTTCTGATATGTTGTATATTCTTCTGACTTTTCTTGTGCCATTAATACAAATTGAATGACAGAAATGAAATTACATTGTAGATGAACACATTCACTTTGATCAATTAATTTATTTATTGACAAGTGTAAATTACTTAGGTAATTGATTCTGTACTCTTCTGGTATATTTTGGTTTTATTCTTTATTTTTCAACTTAATAAATTATCTTAATTAAATTCTTTCAACTATTTCTAATTTGAAATAGGTATAATGCACAGACTTTTTTTATATTTAATTAAGCAAAACCTTAAATGGAAAAGCAGGTCACAGGTGTACATAGTTTGAAAATTATCTTTTTCGAAATATGTTTTTATGATTATACTCAGTGAAATTATTGTACTCATTTACTAAATAAAATCTTTAAATAACTTATAAAAAAACAAAAAATCTTGTCATAAAAATATATCCTTTGTAGAGGTTCTTAAAGATAATAAGAATATTATGGTTTTAGTTTTTCCATGACATGTTGTATTTTGGCTAAAAGAACGAAAAGTGACTGCACAATTTTTTAAACTAAAAAGGATGTGTAAATGAATTAGTGTAAAATTTATGTTAAACACATTAGATGAAATAAAAAATAAATAAATTTATATAAAAAAAACATTGCATGTAGTAAGTAAATATGTTAATGTTTGTTTCTTTTTTGAATAATCGATTCTTATATCGCTAATAATCGATTTTATTTTTTAGAATAATATCTTAATGTGTGTTAAATACAGGAACTGCCTCTATTCTATAGACTGATTGTTGTCATATGCAGACTTATAAGCTATTTCTTTTCAAAATGTTATTTTTAAATAATTATTTTTAATGTTAGTGTACTGTTTTCTTTTTAGGTTAGTTAGAAAATCATGCAAAAATTAAATTAGTATTTTATCATTAATGACAGTGTATGAAAAACCTGTGTAATACTTAGTTAGCATAAAATTATAACAAAAAAACCAATCATAGCCTTTAAGAATCTTATAGTTTCTTATAATTAAAAAAAAATACTAAGAATAATTGACTTATTCTATGCTTAAAAATATTTTCTTGGGTATGTTAAGAGAAGACATTGCACATAAATGTTATATTATTAAAAAAAAATATAAATGTCATAGCTTTAAATGTCAAAAAGAAGGTGTTTACTATAAGAAATAGTAATCTAGTCTTTTATGTGTTATTTTTCAAAATTTATGTAACTGATCCATCATGTCTTCTTCATGCTACATAATATTGGTAAAAAGATTGTGCTCAACTGGCACACATAAAAGTCATTAAAAAAGAAACAAAAATAAGTGTCTTAAGCTTTTTTAAAACTATGAATGTTTATAAAATAAAGTAATTGTAACTTTTACTCTTTAGTTTTTAGTATTAAGTAATTTTGTTTATTATTTGACCATCCTTATGTTGTGTACCTGGTGATATGTTCAAATGTTTTAGTAAACATCTCTGTGTGATGATTACAACACTGTCGTTTTATTTTCCTTATTTTTCGTTTGAAAAATTTGCAAAATTCAGTTTTGAGTCTTAAAAATTATTGTTTCTATTTCCACTTGGGGGAAGGATTTTGTTTATTTATTTAGCTTCACGTTGTATCCCGCACACAGCAAAATAGGCAGAGGGAACTTAGTGTTAAGACACTCCTTTCCTTACTTTCCGCTGAATTCTGGAGGCATTGCGTATTAATGGTGGAAATTAACACCGCGCTTTGCCGCGGCAATAGAGCGAAGCGAAGCGATAAATTAAATATTTCCACTCTTCGAGTGGGAATCGAACACACATTCAGTCGCTTTACAGTCACACTTTTTGCCACACCACGACTAAGGAGAACTACCCCGAATTTTCACATATTCTCTTATTTTTTTTTAATAAAGAAACCTCTTGTCAACTAGTCATCCTTTGTAATTATCCTGACTTATGAAATTCTAGTAACATATTGTAATATTACCATTAATACTACTTTCTGCTTTTATTTTTTACATGACTAGTAAGTTTGTGTTATATAAGCATCTTGAAATAATATCATATTGAAAATATTTTATAAATGTGTGTGCCGTTGAAAATATCTGCCGCAATAATGTAAAAGATATATGTAAATTAAACAAATCCTATAATTTTATTTAAACATTTATTTACCATCAACACGCAATAGATAGACAAAATTTACAATACCTAGTACACAAAACAACAAGATATGCAATCTCAAGATTAATATTATTTAGGAATAATACGGTTATATTGAATTATACTCTATACAACATCTGAATATATTATTGTCCACTTTTACAAGAAATTGCTGAGAACGGCACAGGTAATGAATATATGTCTAGAATTAAAGGTTATTTTGCTAAAAAACCTCTTAAATTTTTTCCTCCTTTTTAAAAAGAGTAAATAGTAAAATAAATCTATATCACGACAAAAATTTTAGCTTTACAATATTTTATTTGTACCTATTATATAAATAGCGGGAACCAAACCCACAGAAGCGATTGTTATGCCGCCATTTTTACTATGATTGAAAATTTCTTTTTTAAAAAAAAAGCATTAATACAGTATTTGAAATATAATTATACAAAAATATGTTACAGAATTAGAGGAACTGCAATATATTATCATAAAAATGTAATAGAAAAAATAAACAATTCACTCAGGCAACGTTCTCACCATTTTCTTTAGATATCCTTCACTTAATTTTCTATAACGATTATAAAATTGTGCGGAACGTGACAAGTGCGATGAATTAGTAAGGCTAGGCGAATTATTGTCTTATAGTAAGTACATTTAATATTCTATTATACATATGTATTCATAGTTTTATTTGTCAAGTTATTGCAAATTTCATATTTGCTTATTGTCTCGCTAAATAAGATTTATTATAAATTTTAACAACACTACAAAATAAATATTACATTAAATATCTATACAATATATGTATCATAATATTACTATAGGTACGATATTTTTCTAAATAGTATATGATTCGATGTGCGCTTAATTACTTTTGACAAATAAGTATTTAATTTTAAGCCAAGTAATCAATGAACAGACAAAAATAAAATATGTTTTTTATAAAATAATTTTTTGATTAATTCAATAAAATAAAAAAAAAAAATGTCACCAGTGACCGTTGAAATTACAGATAACATCAATCTCTAGAGATTTAATTGACGTTTTTTTTTTCAAGTATATAAAAATAACATCAACTATTATTACATATTATCTCCTTTTTTATTTTAATATTGAATTTAAGCCACAAAACTATAACTATTTAACAAGACTGTATTACGTGTTAAGGACGCTAAATATATTGGCAAACATGGCCTAAACGCAGCCGATAGAGTACAAACAGTCGCTACAAGCTTATTTTACCTTACATTATCATAAGATACATTTTCATACTCTAAATATATAAAATATTAGGTAATACATATAAGAATATATATAATATTGATATATACATACAATTTTAAAAGACATTTTTATAACATAGAATAAAAACGATCTAATACAAAGTTATTATATATTTCCGATTTATTAACAGAGTGATATGTGAGAATTATTTGGATTCATAAAAAACCATCTTTGCATCTAAAAGCGTTAAAAGAAATATATATAGGTATAAGAAAATATTTCATAATTTGAAAATAGTTTTACGATAAAAATATATTAAAATTATTTTTTTGCGTATATTGTCATTTATCATATATAATATTCACGTCATTGCGATGCAATTATGATATGTTGAGTGAATAGGGATTCAAACACAACTTTGGGGACTATATTTATAATATATTATTGTTATTATAAGTCCCTCTAGTCGTACATTGTCTTTTAATGTATCTTATATAGAAAACTGTTAAAAGTTACTAAGTACTCTCTATGTAAAATTTAAAAATCTATAGTTATTGATATTTATTGTCGATATGCACGTTTAAATATTGATATTAACTTTAAAATATGTTTTTCATAATAAATAAAATATATAAACGTAATGTTATTTTAAACCTTTTTAAACTCTATAGAACATTAGGTATATTACTGTCTAGTATATATATTTCATGTTTTATATAGGCATCACATATCTAACGAAGAACGCTACAGAATATGACAATTACTCAATAATTTATTATAAACTTATTCTATATAAATAATATTTCTTCATATTTTATCTGTATGACATATAACAGTTTTGTATTATAAAGAACATACTTAAATGAATATGTAGTAATAGATATATGTATAGGTGGAAGTGTTCTAAAATGGCTTTTCAATACAGTAGCTCTAAAAGATAACAACAATTATTAAAAATATTCTTATGTTTAATGCATGTAGTTATTGAATGCAAGTATTGTCTTCGTTAGTTATAAATATGGAAGCCATGTAACAGAATCTTTGAAAGCATGGTTTAGTAGCTCAGTAGTTAAATCTATGAACATAACCGATGAGAAGTTTATTTGAGGCATTAGCTCTTAGCACCTAATCTATCATTAAAATGTGCGAAACTGAAAACAGAGAGATGTTCCACTATACTCTTTACCTTCCACTCTGCCTTTGTATAATATAATGTCCAGTAAAAAACTTAGGATTGCTTTACATCGAACTAGGCAGAGCCTGTACTATTGGCACCAAAAAAATAATAATGCTCCTGGTTCATCCAGATGCCAAATAAATATTTACGTTACAGATAATATGTGAAATAAAACCTAAGACTCGTCTACCATTCAGGTGAACCATAAGGCATACTGGTCACTATGAAAAAGCTTCTGTAACAATCTCATTATTGTCTTAAATACTTATTTTGAAATTAAACTATTATAACCGGATTAATTGTGTATACTTTTGATATTCTAAAATACATTTTAGAAACCCCAACGTTTTCTCATTTGCCTTTCGTACTGTCCTATATTATTGCTGATTGAGCTGATTGTGTCTTACTCTTTGGTGTGGTGGCTATGAGACTTCAAACTTTTTAGGATTGGGTTCCAGGTGGTAGAAAATTCGAAATAAATCCGGTCAAAAGAGTTTAATTTCAAAATGTCATAATAAATCGCTAAAACAAATGATCTTATAAAATATTCGTTTTATTTGTTATTTAATATTATTGTCATTTCGGTATCATATATTATTACAGTCAAAATTCTACTTCATAACAATATGTAAGTAGGTATAGTATATTTTCAAAGATTAAAACATAAATATAATTTTAATATAGAAACAGTTTAGTTATTTGTAAATACATAAATATATTTAAAAAGATAAACTCTAAAAGATAACTTGACTTGATTAAAAAATCTAAAAGATAACTTGATTATTTTTATTGTCTAATATTTTAAAATGTTATTGTCATACTTTTTTTTTAATTCACAACAAGCCAAAATAACTATAAAGAGTATTTATTTTCTAAAATACATATCAGAAACCTTCTGAAGTAGAGCCGTCGTTCTTCTTACAAGTAAATTTTAAAAATAAAATGTTTAGAAAAACGCTTAATATAAATTCTAGTTCAATATTTTTTTAATATTACTTGATTATAGCTTTTAGTATCTCTCTTTTTTATTTAAAAAAGTATACGTTTACAAAACGTTGTTAGAAAACGTTTTAAATATTATACCATAGCAAAGATGGAACCTGCGCTTCTTTGAAATCGTTCAATCGCTCTGACCACTAGGCCTTACGCTCTATATCCAGCTACGTAGAGACTATAATTTTGTTACAACTTTTTACTATAGTTAACATCTCTATAGAGCGATTTTTACAAATGTCTGTTGACCCAAAGAATACTTTCAACAACAATTGTTTGAAGAGAACGCTACTTGTAATATTTTTATACGTTTTCTAAAATGAATATCAATTCAAAGTGTATGTAAATCACTTTAAAATATTAAATATAGTTATTAAAGCGCTTTTTATTGTCTGTATTTATGTATGTTACAATATTAATTTAACCCACTTTCTATATTCCATGTGGCCTGAAAATTACAATTTAATACGACATTTTTCACAGCATTTATCTGATGTCATTACCAGAAAAAAATAAGTATTTGGGCGTGTTCTTTAGACTATTGAATGATATACTCGTAGATCAACAAGTACCTATTGAATGCCAAACATTCCTTAATTAACGTTAATGATAAATATTTAAAAAAGAAACGTTTTAGTATTTGTTACTGGGAATATTTTATTTTTAGCTTAAGAATAATTTATTCACGCTTTTTCCTAATTTAAATTGGGTAGTCAGATATTACTTAGTAACAAGATGTGTGCCTGTTGAATACGTAACTCAACACTGTACTTTGTCTTGTTCACGAGAGCTGAGAAATAAAAATATTTAAATTATGATAATTCCTCCGAGTGGGAATCGATACCACAACCAGTTGTGTTTGCAGCTAGACGCTGTCTTACTGCGCTACCATGATCTCAACAGTATAAATATCTTATGTATATGAATTTAGAATTTTACTTTACTTCTTCTACTTTAACGTTATTTTTCCTATTCCTTCAAAAATAATTTAAAATAATTAAATTAATTTAAAAAACATAAACACTAACGATAAAGAACAACTAATTAAAGAAATAAATATTACACTTCTGAAAAATATTAAATTTATATAAGTAAATGTTAAATCTTAACTTGGGTTCTACTCTTCATCATCTGTCTCACAGCATCCCGGCCAGCAGCAGCTCTCGCTGCCATCTGGTCGAGTGCAGAACAAGAGGGTTTCAACTGCGGAGACAGGTCTGGGTTCGATTCCGTGGAAGTCACGAAGGTCATCGGCTGGGAACCACGCGCGTTCTTCATCATCGATTATTGGTATACCGAAATATCTGAAAATGCGTTTTTCATTTTTAAGCGACTTCCAAAAGGAGGAGGTACGCCTTCGGCTGTATTTTTTATGTGTGCTATCGCCGAATTTTTTACTGAGTGGTTCAAATTTTCAAATTTCTATATATAATTTATTGAATAAAGCACAGAATACTAAACTTATAAGGTAACTTATAATAGCTAAGTGCAAATGAACATGCCTCAAGTAGACTGCTACAAGCACAAAATAGTCAAATTTGAAGTTACTTAACATTGTAATTTCTCATTATTCGGAAGGAATTATATAAATGTAATTCTACTTTTCCTTTATGCAATATTCAGCATACAGAAATTTTAATCATCTCCTACGAATAATGTCAATAAGAGAATCCAAATCGCTCTCGTCTAAAATTGTGTTGTACCCAGTCTGATACATCGACGTCGAAATAACACAAAAATAAGTTAAAACAAAAGCAAATGATATTATAATAAATAAATTGTAAGCCAAGCAATATTCAATATTCAATATAAGTATTATTATGTTCATACATAATTTACTCTGTAAAGCAAAAATTGTTGTATTGTCATTCTCACTACATTAAAAAGTTTCTAAAGTGTTATTTAGGTGTTGACTGGGCTTCAAATCGTGCAGACATTTTTTATAAATAAAAAAATAAAGTCAAATTAATACACAAAAACATACCTGCATATAGCCAATCCTGGTATCCAAAGAACTGAGGCGAGAACAAGCACAAGAACAAGCAGAACTGCCCAAATAGGCCAGGGTTTCTTCACAGTATCCCCCTCTGAGCTGATCCAGGCTTCGTACCCAGACCCTTCCATAGCCAGTTCAGCGAATGAGGATATAAGGATGGAGAGCATTGCAAGAGGAGATAGATACTTCCAGCATATCATCCAGTATATGCCCGGTCTTTGGCCTGTCATTAATTCTATGTCATCGGCAAATCTGAAAATAATGATTACAAATTAATGATAAGGTAATTATTATAATTTAATGATATAACCTTTGATTGCAGATTAACGATAAGACCTTTTGTTTACGTTATATGAAATAAATTTTACACAGACATCGGGTTTTCTATAAATGTATTTTTGAATACCAAATATATACGTGATAAAGAAAGTTAAAAATAGTTTTATTTCAGGTTAATGATCTTAATTGACCCATTGACTATTTGCAGTTGAATCGGCGTTATAAGAAATATGGCGGCGTTACAAGAAATAATTATAAAAATCGATATACTATCGATATATAGGAATCGCCATCCACAGATTCGATTCTTACTTGGTAGAATTATCGTGCTTAAATTGGTTTCTTTTCTCCGCTCTTTTGCTCTTCGTTGGGCTTCGCCACTTAACAGACAATGTCTAAATTTCAAGCGGAAATTGAAATACGGAGTGTTTTAAGTAGTGTCAAAATACTCAGTCAGAGTAAAGTTCAGCCTAACCTAGGGTTCTTTAAAAAATCTATTAATAAGTATGAAATTAGCTCTAGACTGTTTATTATATGAGCATTTATATGACCATTTATATTATACTAGCGGCCCGCTCGCGGCTTCGCTGCGTTAACTATTTCGTTATATTGCAACACTCGGGGGCGCGTTTTTAAACAATAAAGAAATGTTTAAGCTTAGATTATCAACTATATTTATGCCAAAATTCATTACAATTGGTCAAGCGGCTTAGATTTTTCATATAAACTTTCATCCCCTATTTCAACCCTTTAGAGGTTGATTTTTGAAAAAATAAGTAGCCTATGTTAGACCACTCATCTCTCACTCACCAGTCACTTTTACTACTTTCATTATAAATTTCATCCAAATCGGACCGGTAGATTAGCCGTGAAAGCGTGACAGACTAACACACCGACTTTCGCATTTATAATATAAATATGGATAACCATTTATATTATATGAACATTTATATGGTTTTATCACAATTCAACTCTCCATTAACAAAAAACATAACTCTTCTATTTAAAGAAAAAAGTGCAAAAGAAAACCGTGTGATAATATAAAACATTAGGAATAAAAGCAAAAGTAATATGTATGTAACATTTCACCTTCCAGGAAAACCTTTGTTACGCTACACCATTTAAAGGTAGAGTTTTTAATCTCCGGATAAACACCCTCGCGCTGTAAGCTCCGTGCTTTGTATACTGTCGGTGGATGGTTTAAAGCGAAAGTGTTTTCAGCCAATTTTACTTATTTCATAAATAAAGTGTTTATGTGGAATTAAAAATTTTATTTTAAGTTATTTTATAACATTTTTCTCATGAAATTTTAAATCAAGATTTGAATTCGCGTTTCTAGGTCTCCGCTTTGGTTCATTAACTATGTAGTAGCCCTATTCTACTAACTATGTAGTAGTATCTTTATTATCTTCATTGTATGCGCTGGCAACGTGATTGGATGAGGACCTAAGCTTGAGTTCGGATTTTTTTAATAATCGTCTATATAAACATATAGATAAACAATCTATTGTCAGTGTGGGGCCAGTCGTGGCGCAGTGGCATGAACGTGTAACTGTAAACGACTGGTTGTGGATACAGTGTGAAGCTAAAAAAAACAATATCTATTGTTAAAATATTCTTCAAATAGTCTTGACAAATGACAAAGCAAATAAATTTACTTAAAAATAGGACCTAGGGATATAAGAAATTATAAAGCCTCGTATAAGTTTAGGATAAACTACCTCTAGATATAATCACCTTTTTTAGAGCAGTTTGCAATTGTGTTCAGTGATTTGAAGATTTTTTTAATTTCTTAACTTAACGTTATTTCTTACTTAAATAGCCCTTTACATTCTAGTTATATTGCTATTAATATGCAGATTGAATAATGAAAGTTAAAAAAACTAGTATAGAATTGAACTTAATATTAAAATAAATAATACGACGATAAGTAAGATGACAATCTTACTCTAGTACGGAACAGTCATAAAACTCTGGAAAATTCTATTGAAACTTTTTGCGATGTGAAGTTCCCTCAATCACAGATCCGTTCAAAGTTAATATCGTGAATACCAATCGACTCTCAAACAAGAATGTGACTGGCGAAGTCATTTGCAAGCTTTTTTTTAAATTCTTCCAGTTTACGCAATTCTCACTTATTTCTGTATATATAGATTGAGTTGGTATTTTTTTAAAAGCTTCAGCGGTCAAAGATAATTTAGTTTCGAGACACTCCGTTTTTCACTTTTCGCCCAAATGGCTGATGATATTACGTGTTGATTGGCTGAACTCGACGCGGCGCTTTGTTTTGTTCGACGGAGAGAATTAATAATTAGATATTATAAATAATCATTCCACTGAGTGGAAATCGAAACAAAAACCAATGATTGTAATCACAATCATACACTCCCACTGTGCCACGATGGCCTCATGCTATTTTTTAATTATAACTCATCTGATTATAATAAAATTTGTAGGAGTAAATACATTAAGAGAAATAATATAAAAAGAAAGACATATGAATTCGGTTCAAATGAATGTAACTCGATAAATTGTCTCTTTTTGACAAAAGTATCTTGTTGCAAAAGCGTGAAGCTGGCTTTTTCTACTTAGTAGTCAAAGAGAACCTAGTGTCAAGACACTCTTTCCTCCACTTTTAGCCTGAATTTGAACGTTTCGTGCTAAGTAGTGGAACTCAACGCTATGCTTTTATATAATTATTGATATTAATTTTCCTAAGTAAAATTATGGTTCAATTAAGCAAGTGCTACCTCAACCACAATAGCGTCTATTTTCAATTACACAAAGATGAATAATTTTATTATCATTCTAATTATTCTAATTATTAGAACGGATTGTAATGATAAAAGCTTTAATGGCTCGGAAGCTCATAAAACAAAGCCTTCCTTTATACGCGATGTAAGTGATTAGAAAATGCTTTCAATTAATATATGTATATACAAGCGTGTATCATCGATATTAATAGTACATTTGTGAAAGACATAACTATGTTATATAGTAATGCCATCCACATCCCGTCATTAAATAAAAAACAATATGTACGTATGTAGTAGTAAAAAATATATGTCATAGATGTAAGAAATAAAAGAAGTTATACGTTTATAATAAATTAACTTAGGTTACTTTTAATTTTCATATAATAAATTGTAATAAATGAAAACTTAGTTTTAAGTACTGAAATTGTAAACAAAAAAATTGTATTGCATATGATAAAAGAAGAATCACGTTATATCCGTAGAGTGATAAAATAGAATTATAAAAAAAAAACTGTTATATTATATACTTTTTCCTGCATAGCAAGGTAGTCAGAGAGAATGTAGTGCACCAAGATAGCCCGCTACTTTCTGCTCAAATCAGAGACATTGCATGTTGAGTGTCAGTTGAGTGACAATACCGAGCAGTTACATGAATTTCAAATAATTAGAAAAGTCTTATTTTAATTGCTTTTCTTCCGTACAAATCAAAATATTCCATATTAACCGATTTGTCTTACCAGAAATCTCTCGAATGGGGATCGAACCCAGGCATCAGAAAATCTCATTGCTGCGATGGTAGGATGGATGGTAGGATGGTAGGATGGAACGATGGTAAATTACATAAATTATTTACTTTGCTTAAAAAACCAATGCGCTATTATTTTTTATGTATATATACATATAATAATAAATATTATAATAAATACATAATATAATAATAAATATTGTACTTTAAGCTCGTTCAAAAACAATCTACCAAGGAGTTTAGTCGTTTGAGTTTATGTGTTTTGTTACTGCAATAAATATACAAAAAAAAATAATATATATAAAATAGTAATAATAAGTGTAAAAATACTCACCTCTTAACACCATAAACGTAAGAAATCCCAATACATTCACAAAATGCGATAATCAGCAAAGGAAAATTTCCACTATACATGTCAAAA
This sequence comes from Dryas iulia moderata, assembly GCA_019049465.1. Taxonomy (NCBI): domain Eukaryota; kingdom Metazoa; phylum Arthropoda; class Insecta; order Lepidoptera; family Nymphalidae; genus Dryas; species Dryas iulia. The sequence continues at coordinate 2,012,725 of CM032426.1, forward strand.
AGTAGGAAAATATAACTTCCGGCGCCATGAGCGAAACCCATAGAGAGAAGGCAGCAGACGAGACACAGTCCTCCAGTCAAATACTCCTTGCGTAGGTTTGGGAATAACTTCATGTCTACTATAGAAGTCACGACTCCTTCCAATGTTCCGAATTGGGAATCGATCCCAAGAGTGAAAAGCATGAGGAAGAACAGGACGGACCAGAATTGAGCACCTGGGAACTGGTTGATTGCTTCTGTGAATATTATGAAGGCCAGCCCTGTGCCTGATGCGGTCTGAAACAGAGAGAATATTAGAATTATTATTTTTTAATGTTTTTGGCGAAAGGTAGAGAAATGGTTGTTTTCTTTGTTTCCATTCTGAAATATAATGTGCTGGATAAAGATTGTGTTTCAAAGTTTTTAATAATATTCAAAGTTTAAAATAATATATGTATTCGCAGTTTGTACAAAAAACGTTGATCAGTATAATTTTTATAAATGTTTGTGTACATCTTTTTTACTCTTTTATCAAGAAAAATTTAAAAAAACAATATTTTATAAAAAGGATGTAAGGATTCAAAAGTAGTTTCGATTGATGATTTATTTTTTAAGAAAAATAAAATTTTGAATATAATTTAAGATTAAGAGAAAAGATTTTAAGCACCTTTTTCTCAAAAACTTATGTGACTTTCATCCATGCATGAATCTTGAAATATAATAATTTATAACAACAAGTAACAAGATTTCATAGTGGCCAATCGTGGCCCAGTGGCATAAGAGTGTGACTGTAAACGACTGGTTGTGGGTTCGATTCGCACTCGAGGAGTGGAAATTGTATTTCCATTTTCTTCGCTCTGGTGTCGAGGTAAAGCGCGGCGTTAAGTTCCGCCACTTAACACGCAAGCCTCCGAATTTGGCGGAAAGTGGGGAACGGAGTGTCTTAATACTAGGTTCCCTCTGTCTACCCTGCTGTGTGCGGGATACATCGTGAAGATATTTAATTTAATTTTAATTTTTAACAAAATTTCTTAAGCTCCAATAAGGATTTGTTCGCCTATTTTGTTCTATTTCAACCCAATCACTATCTGTTACGTGCTAACAGCATCATATTAAGTAATATTTACGAAAACTTAACATATACTTTAAATAAATATTTATTTCCATTAAGTGTTCCTTTAATGGCAACACTACTACAATCGATATTACCAATAAAACTTTGTATGACCACAAAACACAAACATGAAACCTTCTTACTAAACCGAACTACATTGCTCTATTTTGATGTACAAGTATTAGAACTCAAGTCTGTAAGCTTTTAAGTCTCGAGTTAAAGATAAACTTTAGATTACCACTAAAACTTTGAAGTAATACTAGCTTCACGCTGTATCCCGCACACATTCAGGTAGGCAGAGGGAACCTAGTGTTAATACACTCCGTTCCCAACTTTCCGTCGAATTCTGCGGCATTGCGTATTTAGTGGCAGAACTTAACGCCGCGCTTTACCTCGACACCAGAGCGAAGAAAATGAAAATATTCAATATTTCCTCTCCTCGAGTTGGAATCGAACCCACAACCACTCGTTTATAGTCACACGCATGTGCCACTGCGCCACGACTGGCCGCAGTAATACTAAACTTTTAATAAAATAATTTAAAGTAACATTTTTTTAGTTAAGTAGACAAAGAAGCTTAGATGGTGTAGGCGAGTATTAATGCACATTTTAAAAGAAGCCCTTAAGCCTCACAAGCTTCTCTAACTGCAACGCGATGTCCGCCCACGCAGTGAATCCTTAAATAAGAAGTTTCATCTCTTAGACAAAACAAAACTGTCTTAGTATACACAGTCTATTCTTATACAGAAAGTACTACAACCTGAATTTGAACCTGCAGTCTCTTTGCAGTATGTATCATTTTTAGCTATATGCCTATAGTAATATTCTTTTTTTAACTTCACGGTGTATCCCGCACGGAACAAGGTAGGGAGCGGGAACCTAGTGTACACTCAACACTCACTCCGTTCCCCACTTTGCCACTTTCGGAGGTATTGCGTGTTAAGTGGCGGAACTTAACGCCGCGCTGTATCGCGACACCAGAGAATGAAAAATGGAAATATTAAATATTTCCACTCCTCGAGTGAGAATCGAACCCACAACCACTCACTTTACAGTCACACTCTGTGCCACTGCGCCACGACTAGCTATATAGTACTGTGAAACTATTAAAAAGCTTTTAGCTTATTAAATGGAAATAAACGTTTGTAACCTACACAAAGGTCACCTAAACGCTATTAAATTATATACTTCGCTTTCGCGTTTTTATTGTAGGCATGACATCACGGTTACAGATTCAAAATTAAAGTCAAATAATTTTATTCAATATAAGGAGATCATGAGACCAGTCGTGGCGCAGAGGCACAAAGTGTGACTGTAAAGCGACTGCTTATGAGTTCGATTCCCACTCGAGTGTGACTGTAAACGACTGGTTGTGGGTTCGATTCGCACTCGAGGAGTGGAAATTGTATTTCCATTTTCTTCGCTCTGGTGTCGAGGTAAAACGCGGCGTTGAGTTCCGCCACTTAACACGCAAGCCTCCGAATTTGGCGGAAAGTGGGGAACGGAGTGTCTTAATACTAGGTTCCCTCTGTCTACCCTGCTGTGTGCGGATTACAGCGTGAAGATATTTAATTTAATTTTAATTTTTAACAAAATTTCTTAAGCTCCAATAAGGATTTGTTCGCCTATTTTGTTCTATTTCAACCCAATCACTGTCTGTTACGTGCTAACAGCATCACATTTAGTAATATTTACGAACACTTAACATTAATTTTAAATAAATATTTATTTCCATTAAGTGTTCCTTTAATGGCAACACTACTACAATCGATATTACCAATAAAACTTTACATGACCACAAAACACAAACATGAAACCTTCTTACTAAACCCAACTACGTTGCTCTATTTTGATGTACAAGTCTTAGAACTAAAGTCTGTAAGCTTTTAAGTCTCGAGTTCAAGATAAACTTTAGATTACCACTAAAACTTTAAAGTAATACTAACTTCACGCTGTATCCCGCACACATTCAGGTAGGCAGAGGGAACCTAGTGTTAACACACTCCGTTCCCCACTTTCCGTCGAATTCGAAGGCATTGCGTGTTTAGTGGCAGAACTTAACGCCGCGCTTTACCTCGACACCAGAGCGAAGAAAATGAAAATATTAAAATTTCCATTCCTCGAGTGGGAATCGAACCCACAACCAGTCGATTATAGTCACACGCTTGTGCCACTGCGCCACGACTTCCGCAGTAATACTAAACTTTTAATAAAATAATTTAAAGTAACAATTTTTTAGTTAAGTAGACAAAGGAGCTTAGATGGAGTAGGCGAGTATTAATGCACATTTTAAAAGTAGCCCTTAAGCCTCACAAGCTTCTCTATCTGCAACGCGACGGGCACCCACGCAGTGAATCCTTAAATAAGAAGTTTCATCTCTTAGAAAAAACAAACCTGTCTTAGTATACACAGTCTATTCTTATACAGAAAGTACTACAACCTGAATTTGAACCTGTTGTCTCTTTACAGTATCTTTACGTTTTCAGCTACAAGCCTATAGTAATATATTTTTTTTAATTTCACGCTGTATCCCGCACGCAGCAAGGTAGGCAAAGGGAACCTAGTGTTAAGACACTCCGTTCCCCCCTTTCTGCCGAATTTGAGGCATTGCGTGTTAAGTAGCGGAACTTAACGCCGCCCTGTATCTCGACACCAGAGAAAGAATAATGGAAATATTAAATATTTCCTCTCCTCGAGTGAGAATCGAACCCACAACCAGTCGCTTTACAGTCACACTTTGTGCCAATGCGCCACTACTGTTCCTATAGTACTATGAAACTATTAAAAAGCTTTTAGCTTATTAAATGGAAATAAACGTTTGAAACCTACACAAAGGTCACCTAAACGCTATTAAATTATATACTTCGCTTTGGCGTTTTGGTAGGCTTGACACCAGGGTTATAGATTCAAAATTAAAAACAAACAATTTTTCTATATAAGGAGATCATGAGGCCAGTCGTGGCGCAGAGGCACAAAGTGTGACTGTAAAGCCACTGCTTATGAGTTCGATTCCCACTCGAGCATTAGAAATATTTAATATTTCCATCTTCTTCGCTCTGGCGTTAAGTTCTGCCACTTTATACGCAAAGCCTCCGAATTAGGCGGAAAGTGTGGAACAGAGTGTCTTAACACTAGGTCCCTTCTGCCAACCCTGCTGTGTGCGGGATACAGCATGAAGTTAAAAAAAAGATCATTTAAGGTCAAATTTTGAACGTTAAACTAAAAAGGAATAAAATACCTCAGACCTGAGGAGAACCAGCCCGAGACACTCAGTATTTTTTTCTTGTCAATTTACAATTATTTATTAGTGGCAACAATATCTTTGAAATAGACTAGAGCGTGCATTTAATTCCTAAAGCGTATTTAAGCAACTTTTTAAAATTGTAATTTAGAATATCTACAATCATTAAAAAAACAGTTTCTGTTATTGCATAAAGGAGGAAAACGAGAAGAAGTACATGATGGTACCCACGTTCATGGACATCTGTAATATTAGAGGAGTAGTGGACAACACATGTTACTAGCCTTGAAGTACCTGGGTGAAGTAGATATGGGAATAGGGAATAGAGAGATGGCGCTTGGTTACGAAAAATAGCTAAGAGCAGTTTTTTACTATATTCCCTCAGCTTACTTCGTAATTGACCGAGTTTCTACAAATAACAGGCTACGCAAAGAAAATCTCGTAAAAATATATTAATTATTGTTTGATGCCTGTACATTAATTAACGTCGGACAACATGACGCGAGCTGTATTAATGCTGTATAATAATTAATGATTACTGTGATTTATACAGTAAATATTGACTGGATGAAATCTATGAATAAAAATTATTTGATTTCGTTATAAAATGCTATGCTTTTTTTTCCTTTAGAAATAAATCCTATATAAAAATGTTTTATTTCTTTTTTGCTCCTCAGTATAAATAAGGATTAAAATTATACAGCATTTTCATTTTATTATTATTATACAGAATAGGAATGTTAAATCTTGTGCTTCTATGAAATCTAACTTTTAACATCCTTCGAGTTGTTAAAAGTTAGATTTATGCTTTAAAAGTTTTTATTAGGAAACTTTTCAGAACTTTCCAGAAAACTAATCCAAAATATGATTATTAATAGGTCATTATATATTACATTACGATGTATTACTATTTTAATGAATAGAGTAGTATATGTATCATAAGTCGTGGCCCAGTGGCACAAGAGTGTGACTGTAAACGACTGGTTGTGGGTTCGATTCACACTCGAGGAGTGGAAATTATATTTCCATTTTCTTCGCTCTGGTGTCGAGGTAAAGCGCGGCGTTGAGTTCCGCCACTTAACACGCAAGCCTCCGAATTCGGCGGAAAGTGGGGAACGGAGTGTCTTAACACTAGGTTCCCTTTGCCTACCCTGCTGTGTGCGAGATACAGCGTGAAGCTATTATTAATGTATCATAAGTGCCCTTGCCTCTGAAAGCAAAGCGTAATCTCGTAATACTCACATTATCCAGTTCTTTTTGCAAATCACATTCCGGCAAATTTGGCATTATTAAATTGGTTAAATTTCCATTCATATCAACCGGAATCGCTTGTCCCGCTTCAGGAAACGTCATGGACTTGTAAGCTGGTCCGAACAACTCGAGCAGTGTCTCATTTCTCAATTCCAAACATTTCTCGTATACCATTGTAGCTTTAAAGCCTATTATAGAGAAAACCACAATACCAGCAAACATGGATGTGAGGCAGTTGGTCATAGACACCATTATAGCGTCACGATAGCAATTGTTATCAACCGGGTTGTAGGAACTAAAGGCGATTAGACCTCCAAAAGCTAAGCCTAGACTGAAAAATATTTGGGTCCCTGCCTCCAACCAGACCACAGGGTCCAGAATTTTATGCCATTTTGGAGTAAATAGATGGACCAAACCATCTCCCATGCCCTTCAAAGTTATTCCTCTGAAGAAAAAGATGACGAGAACTATGTAAGGAAATGTTGCGGTGACGTACACAACTTTTCCTGAAGACGCAATGCCCTTTATCATGCACATGTAGACTAGAATCCAGGCAATTATGAGTGCGAGAGCTATTTTGTAGTTGAAGGTCTCTGGATAGTTGATGTCTTCAGAAATCTGTAGAGTTGTCCGGTACCAGAAGTACTGGGTGGGGCTGCTTACCTGTAACAAATTTATTTTATATGAATTATAATTATAAAGTTACATACACTTATTAAATTTAAATTAGAGTCTTTTTTCTCTCTCCCTCTCTCAGCTTAATATTGTTTAGACCCAAATTACAGTCAGTTCTCCATTTTCAAATGGAAATGGAGACATTATGTGGTAGAGCTAAACAAGTCTTTTTTTCTTTGTCAATTACACGATAAAATCCTAAGAATCCGCTCGACAGTTTTCGTCTGTAACCCGACAAATTGTTTTCTCCTACTAAATTGAAAACATGAAGATTAAAAAATATTTTTAACGCAGCGTAGACTACATAACTGTTTCGTTATATTGCAACCCTTGGGGGTAGATTTTCAAAAAATAAATTACCCTACCTTGGTTTATTAACTATATACATTGCAAAATTAATTACAATCAGTTAAGCGGTTTAGATTTTTCATATAAACTTTCATCCCATATTTCAACCCATTAGAGGATGATTTTTAAAAAAAACAAAATTAAAAATTTTGAAAATACCCACGACGGTTTAATTGTAATTGAAAAAGGATAAAATAACTAGAAATCCCCCGCATAAAAGAATATATGTAACGAGATGATGGGGACGACTTCGTCGGAGCTGCCATTACTTTAAGTTTGCTAACTTCTCCTAGGTTTTCATGCTGTTAAAACAGGTTTAGGAAAAAATTAAAATATTAATATGAATTTACAGTTTTGATAACTGGTATTCCTTTTAAAAACTTTAAGAACGAAATCTATACTGTTAGCTACTATATTTAAAATAGAGGTTGCAACTGGCAGCCCCCGACGAAGTTGTCCCCATCATCTCGTTACATATATTCTTTTATGCGGGGGATTTCTAGTTATTTTATCCTTTTTCAATTACAATTAAACCGTCGTGGGTATTTTCAAAATTTTTAATTTTGTTTTTTATTTTAAACTTTTTAAAGTGTATAGATACACATTATATATTATTACATAATTTCGAAATACTTTATATTAATCTTCATGCAAATCCAAAAAAAATTATAAGCCCAATGCTTTCTGGTTATCAAATGCCTATTGCAGCGCCTGGCAGATTGTCACCGCAACATTTTTAGGAAACTTAAGTCTAACCAAATCAGTGAAAATCACAAAACCCACTAGTAGTTTTGATTTGGAACAAATTAATTTATACTGGAGCGCCCCGTGGTAGTTTGTGATATGGCATATAAAAACACGCAACAATTAAACCTGAACCTATCACAGAAAACCGCATCTAAATAGGTTTCACACAAAAATACAAGCCAATGCTTACTACAGCGCCCCCTGGTGAGGTGTCACCACGACACATATACGAGAACACGCGCTAATTGAGCCTGATCCTATCGTTGAAAACTGCATCAAATTCAGACTCGTAGTTTTAACTTTGCACCATCAAATGTTTAATGAAGCGCCCCCTGGTGAGTTCTTAACGTAAAAAAAAACTAAAAACATACACCAAGTAAAGGTAAATCCAATCGGACTAGTAGTTGTGGTTTTACATTAAATATTACAAACAAATGTTAACTGCAGCGCCCCCTGGTGAGTTAACACGATAAAGCATATCCAAGAACATGCACTAATGAAACTTGAGCTTATCACTGAAACTGCATCCAAATCGAATTCGTCATTTTAGCTTTGCATAAACAATATTTTACTGCAGCGCCCCCTGGTGACTTGTCACCGTAATATAAATTTAAAAACATGTACTAAACAAAGCGGAATCTAATACTGAAAACTCTTTCCAATCGTACTAGTCGTTTTTGTTATACACAAAAAATGGAAGCAGCTACTTACTGCAGCGCCCCCTAGAGAGTTGACACATACTTGAAAATATGCACTAAGTAAACATACATGACACATATATGAAAATATGCACTAAGTAAACTTGAATCTATCATTGAAAACTGCATTCAAATCGGACTCGTAGTTTTAGTTTTGCACAAACAAATGTACTTACTGCAGCGCCCCCTGGTGAGTGATCACCGTAACACATATATGAAAAGATGCACCAATTAAACCTGAACCTATCGTTGGAAGTTTCATCTAAATCGGACTAGTAGTTTTTACTCTACATAAACAAATGTTTACTGCAGCGCCCCCTGGTGAATTTTCACCGTAACGTAAAAACAAAAATTTTAAAATATGTACGAAGTAAAGCTTAATCTAGTTCTGAAAACTCTAGCCAATCGGATAAGTAATTTCGGTTTTAGACAAATAAATATAAGAAAAATTTTGGTTTTACACAAAAAAACTCAAACAAATGCTTATTACAGCGCCCCCTGATGAGTGGTCACCATAACACATATATGGAAAGACGCACCAATTAAGCCTGAACCTATCCTTGAAAGTTTCATCTAAATTGGACTAGTAGTTTTTGCTCTGCATAAACAAATGTTTACTGCTGCGCCCCCTGGTGAGTTTTCCCCGTAACAAAAAAAGAAAAATCTTAAAATATGCACCAAGCAAAGATAAATCTTTTTATGAAAACTCTTTTTAATCGGAGCAGTAGTTTCGGTTTTAGACAAATAAATACAAAAAAAGTACAAACAAATGCTTACTGCAGCGCCCCCTGGTGGTTTGATACGATAAAACATATCCAAGAACATCCACCAATTAAACCTGAATCTACCACTGAAAATCTATTGAAATCAGACTATTATTTTTTGAGATAATTGAAAACATTCGTTTTCACGTAAAATGCTTACTGCAGCGCCCCCTGGTGAGTTAAGGCAATAAGACATACATAAGAACATACGCCAATTGAACTTTAACCTATCATAGAAAACCGTATCCAAATCGGACTTATAGTTTTGGAAATAATTGACATAGTAATTTGCACAAACACACAAACAAACAAACAAACAAACAAACAAACAACCTCTCACCCCAAACACATATACAGTCGCCGTTCCGTCGCGGGTAAAAATACATATTAATTATTTACCACTTATACGTATATTAATTATTTACTACTTTCATTTCTACTTCCTAAATTTCATCCAAATTGGACCGGTAGATTGGCCGTGAAAGCTTGACAGACAAACAGATAGACTTTCGCATTTATAATATAAGTATAGATTTACACTATGTAGAAGTCAAATAACTATAACCGCTTATTGGCAATAGATTTTGCAAAACGTCTTAAAAATTTAAAATTTAATACGTAGGATTCAGCTTTAAATTCATATCATCCATATATTTCAACTTAGCCATATTAGTGTCCTTTGCGAATACTGTTTAATCTATATAACGACTTTATTAAGATAAAATGATATCTGGGCAAAGTTATAAAGTTTTGTAGAAACTTCGAATATACTTACTTTAAACTTATTAACTTAATTAAAGTAGTTTGGTAAAAGTAGAATAAAGTATAAGACAAACGTTAAGACGACAAACGACAAAGTTTAAGACATCTTTATTCAATTTAAAATAGTCAATATAAGACTTTAGGGCAGGGGTAACCAACCCTGCCTTCGAGCGTTATGCGGCTCGCTTAATAATTTTATACGATTTATCAAATTTGACGCTGTATTCTGCACACAGCAGGGTAGGCAGAGGGATTCTAGTGTTAAGACACTCCATTCCCCATTTTCCGCCTAATTCTAAAGGCATTGTGTGTAAAGTGGTGGAACTCAACGCCACACTTTCCCACAATAACAAAGCAAAGGAGATGGACTCTTCAAGGTTTTATTTAAGTTAAGCACATTCTCCCGCTATTTTTGAAATACTATTAAAAGTGTGACTTGGCCCGTTAAATAAAATAAAATTTAGATAGGCTTGTTACTAAAAAAGATTGTTTAACTCTGTAAGAGTTTCCGTTTAATTAAAGAAAAATCAACAATTTGAAAAGTTATTACGTTGTTCGAAAGTAATATTTCCATAAAATTCAAATAGCTCATTTTTTATCATTCTGACATTTTATATGAAAACATAATGGCGCAGTGAGACAGTCTCCTACTGTAAAACAGTATTGGTTGTGGATTCGATTCCTATTTGGGATTATAAGTTAGCTTCACGCTGTATCCCGCACACAGCAGGGTAGGCAGAGGGAACCTAGTATTAAGATACTCCGTTACCCACTTTCCGCTGAATTCGGAGGCATTGCGTGTTAAGTGGCGGAACTTAACGCCGCGCTTTACCTCGGCACCAGAGCGAAGAAAAGGGAAATATTAATTAAATATTTCCACTCTTCGAGTGGGAATCGAACCCACAACCAGTCGTTTACAGTCACACACTGTTTTGTTTGTTTTGTTTTGGGATTATAATAATTTTATAAATTATTTTAGCCACTTTAATCTAGGAAGATAAAGCGTGGCATTGAGTTAAGCTGATCTACACGCAATATCTTCATTTCAAATGGAAAGAGGAGACCGGAGTGTCTTGACACTCGACTGACGGGTAGTCAGTGCTATGCGGAGAAGCGTGAGAAGCTGCTTATAACGAACTTTTCGGAAGTTTCTAGACAACCATGGACAATTTATTGAGTTCCATCATTTTCCGTTTTCGTTCATTTGGCCAAATTCACGTCTTACCTTTTTAAACATTCATGAGTTTAAACAAGCTTTCTTATCTCAGATATCATGGTATAATTGCGTAACAACGATGTCAAAAAATAAGTGGCTTAATATAAATTTTGTGTTATTTTATTTTATTTATTAAAAATAAGTTAGTAATCATGTAAGTTAATAATTATCATGGCGCAGTGGGATTTTGAATATGAAATTGAACATGTGGCCAGTCGTGGCCCAGTGGCACAAGCGTGTGACTGTAAACGACTGGTTGTGGGTTCGATTCCCACTCGAGGAATGGAAATATTTAATATTTCCATTTCTTCGCTCTGGTGCCGAGGAAAAGCGCGGCGTTAAGTTCCGCCACTTAACACGCAATGCCTCCGAATTCGGCGGAAAGTGGGGAACGGAGTGTCTTAACACTAGGTTCCCTCTACCTACCCTGCTGTGTGCGGGATACAGCGTGAAGCTGAAAAAAAAAATTGAACATAAACCATAATGTTGAGTTCCGCCTCAACAACAAATGTCTAGAATTTGTGGGAAAGTGGAAAACGGAGTGCCAATACTCTACGTAACTAAGTACTAGCACTGAAAAAAACAACAAATTAACTAAGTATAGTTAGAAATCGAACCCAGAATCACATCTCAACCGCTGTTGCCTCATGTATTTAACAAATTTTACGTACAAAAATATAATATTCATATATAATACACATTTAATATAACAAAAAGCTAACACGCGTTTAACCGAGCGACCCTTTCAGACGATTTAATTTAGATCTGCCAGAGCCAACCATGTCAAACGTTTATGAAATAAACCTTTTTTTATAAAAAGGTACACCTACCTACACGTGTTTCGAAGTCGCTTTTTAAAATAGCTAAAAGTGATTAAGGTTTGAAATATATTTTTAGAAAACGTATATAAATTCAATTGGAGCCAGTCGTGGCGCAGTGGCACTAACTGTAAACGGCTGGTTGTGGGTTCGATTCCCACTCGTGGAGTGGAAATATTTAATATTTAAATTTCTTCGCTTTGGTATCAGAGGTAAAGCGCGGCGTTAAGTTCCGCCACTTGACACGAAACGCCTCCTTAATTTCTGCCACTTAACATGAAAAGGTACTAAGCCGACCGCAGGTTCAAAATTCAAATTCAAAATCATTATTCAAATAGACTTTTGCAAGCATTTTTGAATCGTCGTATGAACACAAAGCTACCACGGACTCAGCCTCATACCACGAAGATACACATTCATACCACGAGGTTAGTTCTGCTGAGAAGAGCCGGCAAGAAATTCAACCGTTGCTCTTTTCAAATATAAAAAATAACAATTTTATTATTTGATACAATGGCAACTAACCTACGTTGGCACCAAATCAGAGTAATTCCGGATTATGGATTTTAAAAAGCCTTACTTATCAATATGTCTTTTTCCAGTGGTCAATCTAAAACAACTGTGGAATTATATTATATATGCATATACTCCGACCCATAAAAGATTTACTCTTTGGAGACGATAGCATGGCGTTACAAGTTTATCTTTATTTCTTGTTCCTATGGTATCGTTCCTCGCCACTCGCATATATTCTTTAAATGGCGGCGGTAGTGTAGCTTAGTGTGGTTCAACTGAGAACGGCTCACAGCATGTAGCTTAAGTTTAGATTACCTTAGCTTGATTTAGTTTTTACTTAGTGGAGAAAAGTCTTATATGCCTTTAGGTTTTTACAGTAGATATTAATAAAACGGTTCACTCAGTTTTGTATAGCAATCAAACATAGTCTGTGTATATTTATATGTAAACACATAACAATTAGTCAGTCAGTTGGGGCCAGTCGTGGCGCAGAGGCACAAAGTGTGACTGTAAACGCGACTAGTTGTGGGTTCGATTCCCACTCGAGGTATCTCGCACACAGCAGGGTAGGCAGAGGGAACCTAGTGTTAAGATACTCCGTTCCCCACTTTCCGCTGAAATCGAAGGCATTGCGTTTTAAGTGGCGGAACTTAAAGCCGCGCTTAGCCTCGACATCAGAGCGAAGAAAATGAAAATAATCAATATTTCCACTCCTCGAGCGGGAATCGAACCCACATCCAGTCACTTTATAGGCACACTCTATGCCTCTGCTCCACGACTGGCCCCGAAATTCACGTACTGTAATTTTTTTTTAATAAAAAATCTGAAAAGTCGCATTATCTTTTACGAACTACTGACTAGTACAAATATGAAACTATCGATTCGGGCAATAAGGTCACGCTTTAGGCGACGTTATACGACTTTTATAATCTTGTACGTATTGACAAAAGGATCATACAGTTCGCCAGTTTAAGTTACATTGTTACTATTATTATGCGAAAGATATAAATCTTTTCAATGAAAACATTGTATTTTAAAACATGGAAATCTTTTAATAAAACGCCATATGTAAAAGAATATAAATTTACGTAATTAATTAAGTAATTTCTAACCAAACGTATCTATATAAATAAAATATATAAAAGATACTTTCCGTCGAATTCGGAGGCGTTGCGTGTTAAGTGGCGGAACTTAACGCCGCGCTTTTACCTCTGATACCAGAGTGAAGAAATGAAAATATTAAATATCCACTCCTCGAGTGGGAATCGGACCCACAACCAGTCGTTTACAGTCACACGTTCGCGCCACTGCGCCTATTATATATCCTTTCATAGAACTTCTCTAATTGTATAATTTGTCTTGACGGGTCTGATTACAACTGAGGTGATTCCGGGTTCGATTCCCATTTGTAGGAATAAATAAGTTTAAATTATTTCCATTTTTCCGCTCTGGTATCTAGAACAAGGCGAGGCGTTGAGTTCCGCCACTCAGCACGCAATGTCTCAATTTAGAAATGGGAAATTGCAATATCGAAATGTAAAATGGGTGAACGGAGTGTTTTAATACTAGATTCTTTGTCCCTGCATTACAAGAAAAGCGTAAAGCTGTTTCTAAATACATTGCAGTGACTTGCAGCACGTTTATAACCAAGAGTAATTAACAAGATCTAAATAATATACATGTATAGAGGCGTAAATCCTTTGACTATTTCAATAGACCTTTCAAATCTAACCGTAACTATCCTATGATAGAGGCAAAGCGCCCACATAAGCCCTCGCTAGAAATAGATCGTATCTATCTACGAACAAATACCTTTATTAATAGTTGAAAGCTCTACAAATTCAGGCTTTAAAGTTTTAATCAAAATGTATGAAAGAGGTTAGATGAACTTAATTAACCTAGGTGTATGAAAGTAGAAAGTATGGCTTCCATGATTTACAGCTTCTCGCTTTTCTCATGTAGGGTAGGCAGAGAGAAACTAGTGTCGAGATACTTCGTTCTCCACTTTACGATTACAATGGGTGACATTTTGTACAATATGTTTTAATTCACATACCCTGGTAAATTATATTGAAAACTAGCGGACCGCTCGCGGCGTCGACGGGGATCCATTGGGGTACATTTTTGAAAAATAAAGGCAATGCTCCGTCTTATTAACTATCTTTAGGCCAAAATTCATTACTTACGGTCAAGCGGCTTAGATTTTTCACACAAATTTTCATCCCATATTTCATCCTCAACCTCAACCATTTATGGGTTGATATTTAGAATAAAAAGCAGCCTATGTCCTGACCCTGGATCTTGAACTATATTCGTTCCTAATTTTATTCAAATAGAACCAGTAGATTAGCTGTGAAAACTCCACAGACAAACAGAATGACTTACGCATTTTTAATATGAGTATGGATTCTAATTAAAATATTACAGTAGCCATAAAAACACGTATTTTGACAATTTTATTTTTCAACAAATTCGATATTGGATACAATTCTTTCCACCTTCTTTATCATCACATATTCCTATTCCTAAACTATTCGGTCTAGCTTTTCGACCCTATCATAGAGGCAAGCGCGTGGGCGCTTTATGTGGATAAACCCACGCTAGAAGTAACATCGTGTCTGTTTTCGAACAAATTACTTTATGCTTATAGTTGAAAAAGCTCTACAAATGCGAGCTTTAAAGTTTTAATCAAATCTATGAAATTGGTCAGTTGAAATTGATTAGAATGAGTGTATGAGATAAGGAATGTACGGCTTCATTTTTTGTAGCTCTACGCTCATAGCAGGGGACCTGAAATCCACAGGACATTCGAGACATTTTGTTTGGATTGGTGGAATTCGACACTGCAATTTATATTAGCGAAGCGAGAAAATGAGAATAATTTGAATATAATCGTTCTCCCGAGTGGATCGAACCCTCAACCATTACATTTACTCTAAATGTCTTCCACTACGCCACGATACCAGAAGACCGCTTCATATTTTTATTTATTTAATTAGTTTACTATTTTTTCTTTCATATTACGTAAGTACGAGAACTGCTATTCTTAATGGACACAAACTGCCAAATAATTATTAGAATTTCACAATAACAATAATAAAACGTATTTTGTGAATTTTGTATTTAACAAATATTAAAATACTTTCCAACTTCACCTTTACCTTGACCTTAGAACATTTTTACTAACCAACTTTCCAGCTTTTCCTAACTCCCATAACAGAATAAGAAAATGGAGTTGGCACAAAGAAGAACAGTTTTCAATTGACAGAAAAAATATTGTTTCAATATTGTTTTAAAGGTTATTGATTGTACCAGGGATCATAAAATCTTACTCAATGCAAAATTTATTTTTACAGAAGGAATGTACCGTGGGAGTAATCCCTGTAGGCTGAAACTTGTACCCCTTCAGACAAATATTTGTGTGATTACCATAAACATATTTAGGGCAATTCTACGTATATGACTCGTCTAGTGAATATATTGAGAATATGCACATACCTAATAAATTGTGGTCGTCGTGGACCAGTGGAAGAATCTCTAACTGTAAACGATGGTTGTGGATTCGATCCCAGTTAGAGGATTTTATTCAAATTACTTTTATTTCCGCCACTTAACAAAATCTATCGGTATCGGGCTGAAAGTGGAGAACGGAGACTATCGATTGTTTCTGCCTGTGGGAAAATAAATATCTACTACCCTAGATTCCGGTAATTCGTTAAATCCCATTTTTTCCCTCCTATCGGGAATCTTGCCTCTTAATTTTCGGTATACTCCCCAAGTGACTTACATGCCAGATTGCCTATATCTAAGCCCAATATTTTTTAAAGTATTGTTATTCTAATCAGTAAGTAACGAAAATTGATCGATTTGCCATAAATTTCATTATATTTTTTATATTCAATTTCATTATATTTTTTATTATATTTTATTTGATTCCCTTTAACAGTGTAAGTTATAATGATATAATTTACATGTTGAAAGCATCTAGCCATCGAGAGTCACTTAAACTCTAGTAGCGGCTTAAAAAGGTCAAAGTTGCTCTTCTAATATTATACTGTTCGTAGGTTTTACGTTTTGGATGAATGCCAACTTTAAACGAGCGCTTTTTACAATTTCAGTACTACATATTTGTAAATATTGCAAGCAAATATTGTATTTTTCCTAAGTTACTATTAAAAAAGTAGCTTAATCGTAGCACAGTGGCACATACGTGTGGCTGCAAACGACTGGTTGTGGGTTCGATTCTCACTCCAGGAGTGGGACACCAAAGCGAAGAAAACGGAAACATTAAATAATTCTACACCTCGAGTGGGAATCGAACTCACAACCAGTCGTTTACAGTCACACGCTTGTACCACTGCGCTCACAACTGGGCCCAAAATGAAAATTATAACTATATAATACAAAAATGACAGAAATACAATTTTAAGTCTTCGCTTAAATTACAATTGTATCTTTCACAAAATAAATCAGAAGCAGTCATGAGTATTACGGACAGCTGTGACAGACGTTTTTAATATTAAACAATAATCTGTATGTTATATACTTATAACAGTATAAAGAGTAACTTGATAAATATATTTGTTGATTATAGACATTTATTATTTTTGAATTACCTGTCGTATTTTATTAAGTAAGACGCAATACAAACAGAAAAAAAATGATATTTCTTTTTATTTTACAAAACGTTTTGACACGTGCGTATAAAAATCACACAACTACTTTATAATGCAGTCATAGCTTCATATATCTCGCATATCAGAATAAGAAAAGAGAATAAGTGTCAAGACTCTCCGTTTTCGACTATATTATTGCTAAAGAAAGGAAATTAAATGACCTTTTTTTGCCAAGAAAAACATTATAAAATATACAAATAAATACAAAAACAAAGCAAACGTAAATGTGTCTCAAATAAATATCAACGTAAAACAGTTACAATCGGTAAAGTAATTTAGGCTCCGTTCCGCTACGATCCCTCTCAACGTCCATATCGTTTTCCTCCAATTGTAATGAACAAGGTTTCGAGTTACTTGATATTGTATACTATAGGTATAGTACCAGGCAATAAATAATGCACATCGTGCTTAGAATGAAACAGTCGGTCAGTTTCGGTTTCGTAGAGCGCTGTCTTCTTTGTCACTCAGTTGATATGTGACGTTTCTCATTGTTATTATTTTAAGCGACCGAGACAACGCTCTACGAAGTCGAAGCTAACCGACTGATTCATTCTAAGCATCGATGTTCATTATTTATTGTCGGGTACTATATGTATGTAGATTTTTAGACTCTGTAACAGAATCTACATTCTTATGGCCAATTGCTTAGCTTCTTATTGTAAACGCGAAGATTGTCAGTTCGATTCCCACTCAGGGGTATGATTATCACACTAATGTTTTAAATGGGAAGGCTGGTTTGTTTGGATGTTTGTCCGTCAATCACGCTAAAATTACTGAACAGATTTTGATGAAATTTAGTATATAGATAGGGTGTGAGCTGACTTGGGTGATAGGATACTTTTTATTCCAATTAAATGCTTACTTGGGATAAAATCGAATTTAACGCGGACGGTGCTGCGGGCGGAAGCTAGTGTAATAACATATCTTCATGTTAAATCAAAGCGCAGTGTTAAGTTTCGCTCGAATTAACACACACTGTCTCTAATTCACGCAGACATCATGAAGACATATGAACTGTCTTCATACTATCTCTCTTTGCCCACATTTTGTGAGGAAAAGCGTGAACGTGCTTGAACGTACATAATATTTTAAGAAATTCGCTTCATGAAGATGTTGCGAAATTATAGTTTTATTATAAAAACCTATTCTTTAATCTAAATTGATAGAGACGGATATAGATATGATATTGACAGTTACGATTTGGTATACGCATTATATGACGGATAGAAAGTAGATTTTCTCTGCCCTATGAGGGAGATGCATGAAAATTTTAAAATAATTAGACAACAAAAGGAAATAACTCAAAAGAAATGAAAAAAAGAAATTTCAATATGTACAATCTTCAACATATAAGAAAAATATATTTTTTTTTTAGCTTCACGCTGTATCCCTCACACAGCAGGGTAGGCAGAGGATACCTAGTGTTAAGACACTCCGTTCCCCACTTTCCGCCGAATTCGGAGGCTTGCGTGTTAAGTGGCGGAACTTAACGCCGCGCTTTACCTCGACACCAGAGCGAAGAAAATGGAAATATAATTTCCACTCCTCGAGTGGGAATCGAACTCACAACCAGTCGTTTACAGTCACACGCTTGTGCCACTGGGCCACGACTGGCCACAAAAAGAAAAATATGATTTTCTTAAATAATGACAACATTACAACTCTAACAACTTTCAAATCGCTCCTTTAAAGTAGTGTTTTTGGTAAGTAAGAGTCGTCGAAAAATGCATTATGCATGTACTTCCTTTGTTGTTAAAACTAACAACATTTTAAAAATATATTTTCAAGAAAGTTTTCGTTTCTTTAACTCTAAACCAAGTTGAGTCGCGAGAAGAATATAAAGTGGAGTTCTTAAGGAAAGTTAGTTCGAAGTTTGAAGAAATGAAAATGAAATTATCTACGACAAGTATACTAATATTTGACTATCGTGTTGTCAGTATAAGATTGGTTGGTTCATAGCTTTAGATTCAGTAGGTTGTATATGACTGGTAAAAACACTAAAATATATTTATAAAACGTATAAGAATTTGAAAGCAGCGGGATTCGAACCCGCGCCTCTTGGACACCGTTCAAGTTCTGCGTTCTACTACCAGCTGCGTAGAAACTGCGTTTTTATACGCTTATTACAACTTATTTATGTCTATAGAGAGATTTTTACAAATTTCTTTTTCAATTATAGAAGGCGATCAGATCATTGCATTTACTTTTTTTTATACATTTTCTAAAAATAAATTTCAACTTATCAACTTATTATTAATTTCATAATAAGCTTCGTTTATTAGACATCTTTAAAAAAAAAAAAATGACGTTGAAACAAAAAGTTTTACACATTTTGTTTCAAAATCGACAAGCGTTGTGACGACGCAAGATTAATTATAATATAATTATATCGCTGTCAATGGGGAATAATTAACTGTTAATTATCTGTACAACAAATTTAGGGAAGTAGAAGTCTACTCAACAGAACTCGACTTCTTTATTGCTGTCGTTGCTAGATTAATCGAGTAAAATATCGATAAAGAATTGTTTTTCTTTTAAAAAATTGGAAATCGTTAATCGTTTAGTGACGTAATTTCAGTGATTTCAGGACGTAAATATATTGTTGATTGATTGTAGTGTATTATAAAATTCCTATTAATGTTATAAGCTTGATTTAAGCAATGAACATAAGAAAAATCTATCTCCTTTACGATTTTATAATTGTAAACTATGCGTTTCATCATGTAATGTTTATTCTTTTATAAAGTTGTCGTACAAGAGCCTACGAAGGTTTCTGAGTTACTACGACCAATTTCCCATTGAAACGAACAGCTGAAATTTAACATTTGTATAATGTCTTTCCTTTAAATTTATTTTAGTTGATGGCGTAGCAATCTATTTTTTTCAATTCAATATGGTGTACTTTTTCCGCATAGCCGGAAAATCACTCCTTTCTCCACTTTCCTTTCGAAATCAAGATATTGTGCACAGTTGTGTGTTACAAGAGTGGTTAAATAAGATCTCTCTTTATATAATCGTTCCCACAAGTAGAAATCGAACTCACAATAAATCGCGCCTACAGTAAAGCGCTGTTCCACTGCGGCATCGTGGCTTCTAAGTAATAATATAAAAAATATAATGATGTAGTCGTTAACAAAAAGTATGACGGCAGTAGTAAAAGAAATAAAGTCCTTTGTTACAAAGCGTATTACATAAACTTGGTGCTTGGGGTCATTTCATTTTTTTTTACAGGTTTATACCTTTTCCCGCATAGTGGGATCAGATAGGATCTAGTGCCAAAACACTCCACCCTCTGCTTTCCGTCCGAAATCGAGACCTTGCGAGTCGAGTGGCAAAATTCTACGCAGCCCTTTGTATTCGAAGTAATGAAAATTTTAATATAATCACTGCGAGTGGAAATCGAACCCACAATAATCGCGTTTTAGTCAGACGATAGCTCACTGCGCCACGATGATTTCTTTCATCTTCATATAATAACTGACCAAAATGTAAAGGAAATACATATTCTTATAGTAACTTACATAAAGTTATTAAATTAGAAGTATTTCTGTACTAGAAAACGTAGCGCAAACATAGAAGTTAATTAAAATAATATTATTTTAAATAGAAATCGCTGAGCTCTTACCATTTGTATTTATTTCACTAGGGAGGAAAATGAAATAATGGCCATATGTGTACAATAAGAGTCTGACTGTAAGTGTGATTAATTGTGGGTTCGATTCTCACCCAGAGGATTGTCTATAACCCCGCACATAGCAGGGTAGGTAGAGGGAACCTAATGTTAAGACACTCCGTTCCCCACTTTCCACCATTGCGTGTTAAGTGGCGCAACTTAACGCCGCGCTTTGCCTCGACACCAAAGCGAAGAAAATGCAAATATTAAACATTTCCACTCCTCGAGTCGATCGCAGTCGCTTTATAGTCACACTCTGTTCCTCACTGCCATGACTGGCCCCAAATTAAAAATTGTCTATGTGTACTTAAATTATTTTTCCTTCGTCCGTTTTAGTGGACAGAGAATGTGCAGCGTTGATATCCGCCACTCAATACCAAATGTCTCGGACGGAAATTGAATTGACGGAAACAGAGTGATTTGACACTGTGCTCCATCCGGTTACTATACGAGAAAAGACCTGAAGGTAGATAGATTTTATATAACAAAAAATAATGAGGGTATTATTTAAAATATGGGCGCTTCTTCGGCTTCTTTAACAAACTCCGTCGTTATTCCGCTATTCAACTGGCAATCTCTTTAAATGGGCAAAAAATGTAAAAGTGAACAAAAGGTGAAGTTTCTACATATTTTTTTTAGCTTCACGCTGTATCCCACACACAGCCGGGTAGGTAGAGGGAACCTAGTGTTAAAACACTCCTTTTCCCACGCACCGCCAAGTTTAGAGGCATTACGTGTTAAGCGGCGGAACTTAACGCCTCGCTTTTACACCAGAGAGAAGGAAATTGAATAAATTGTTCCACTCCTCGAGTGAGAATCGAACCCACAACCAGTCGCCTATGCCACTGCGCCACGACTGGCCCCAATTCTCCATATTTACCTATTAAAATTTATTTGGTTCATGCTTTATAAATGAAAGGTTTATCCGCTAATGTCATAAAAATCCGTTATCCACTTTTCACTCGTATGAAGTGTTTCATTACGTAATTAAGTAGCGGAACTTAACGCCGCGATTTGTCTTATCGCCTGAGGAGATGAATACCTTGCCATGATGACCTCATAATAATAAGAAACTAGTGTTAAATCACTCCGTTCTCCCACAAATTGTATTATTTGTAATATTATTAATTATTATTTGTAATAAAATTAATAGTGGCCAGTCGTGGCCCAGTGGCACAAGCGTGTGACTGTAAACGACTGGTTGTGGGTTCGATTCCCACTCGAGGAGTGGAAATATTTAATATTTCCATTTTCTTCGCTCTGGTGCCGAGGTAAAGCGCGGCGTTAAGTTCCGCCACTTAACACGCAATGCCTCCAAATTCGGCGGAAAGTGGGGAACGGAGTGTCTTAACACTAGGTTCCCTCTGCCTACCCTGCTGTGTGCGGGATACAGCGTGAAGCTAAAAAAAAAAAAAAAAAGAAAGAAAAACAAAAAAGAAAAAAAGAAATATTAATTGATTAAAGAGGCGGCCGTAGCGAAGTGGCACGACGTGTGACTGTAAACGCGTTGATCGTAAGTTCGATTCCTACACAGAAGAATTACTGTATTTAAATTTTATTTTTTTCGCCATAGTGCTAAAGACAAAGCGTGGCTTTGAGTTTCGTCACTTAATAAGCAATATCTTGGTTTTTGGCGGAAAGTGATGTGGTGTAGTGATGATGTATGAGTGATGACCTTGCTGAACTACATAACTGTTTCGTTATATTGCAACCCTCGGGTGTGGATTTTCGAAAAATAAAGTAGCCTGTGTTTAACCTTGGATTATCAACTATAATTATTCCAAAATTAATTACAATCTGTTGACTGGTTTAGATTTGTCATACAAACTTTTTCAACCTTTTAGGGATTGATTTTTAAAAAAAAATAGTAGCCTACGATTGACCCCGTATCATCAACTATTTTCATTGCGAATTTCATCCAAATCCGTTCAGTAGATAAGCCGTGAAAGCGTGACGGACAAACAGACAGACTTTCGCATTAATAATATTAGTATGTATTGTATGGTAAAGTAATATAAAATCAATATCAGTTTAGTGAAGCGAAAAAAAGTCTTCTCTGTAACATATTGAGAGACTCTCGTGTAATTAATCTTCACTAGGGTAAGGCCGAAGTTGCACGAAGCGAGGGACGATTCTCTAATACTTGATAACACTTGTATAATTTGTAAGTAATATTGAATGTATTGTATATATATTTTTTCAGCTTCACGCTGTATCCCGTACACAGCAGGGAAGGCAGAGGGAACCTAGTATTAAGATACTCCGTTCCCCACTTTTCGCCGAATTCGGAGGCATTGCGTGTTAAGTGGCGGAACTTAACGTCGCGCTTTGCCTCGGACACCAGAGCGAAGAAAATGGAAATATTAAATATTTCCTCTCCTCGAGTGGGAATCAAAACCACAAGCAACCGTTTACAGTCACTCGTTCGTGCCACTGCGCCACGACTGGTAGATTAAAATAATCGTTTTTTTTATATTATTATTCGAGGCGCAGTGGAATATCGCCTGAATGTTAACGTGAACTAGTTGTGAATTCGATTCCCCATCAGGGGTATGAATATATTTAAATTATTTTCATTTCTGGTAACTAAAGCGCTACATTAAGGTCCGACTCAACATACTATGTCTCGAGTTCTCGAATGAAAACGGAGAACAAAGAGTCTTGATATTATGCTGTACCTGTCTACGCTCCTAAACAGGGAAAATACGAAGCTATAAAAAATATGGATTTTCTACTCTAAATTAAATATTTATTAAAATTTAGAGTTTTTTTAATTAAGCGGTTTTTAAAAGTGAGTTTTAATGTCAAAAGGTCTGCTTTATCGAGTAAATATAGGATGAATTCTGAGTAAAAAATTATGATATTTAATTTCAAATGTTATATTATTACGCAATCTCTTTTGCCGATCGCCAGACTACTAAAATATTTATTTTTTTACATTAAAATGAATATTGCGCAATTTAACACCGCAAACATGCCAAGTAAACAACTACTAATCCAAACAAAAAAATTAAATTTTGATCAACATAACGAATTTATTCACTATTTTTATTAGAAAAATTTCTAAAAAAAATTCTTACTAATTTACTATTAAAAATACCTACATCTTTCTGCTACTACACAAATCAAAAGCTTTCCTTCTCACATACTAACTGTGAGATTCATTCCAAGCTTTTTCGCTAACAAAAGCTTATTTGGCTCAATCGTGATAAGATCAAAGCGTGACAAAGACACTGTATCCCCGAGCTATGTTCAATTGAAACCTACTTGTCATGTCATTTATACGTAACTTCTAAACTACCGAACTATTTGTTGAACAATTCTTTTAATTCTACTTTTATATATATTTTTATTTTGATAAGACTGAAATGAGATATTTGTATCATGAAATAATTGTGGATTCTACCCGAAAGATGTTTTTTTACGGTGTACTAGCTTTACATTTTTTTTTCATATCTCTTAACAATTAATCAAATAATTAATTAAACCTTATCAAATAATTAATTAAAGTATTATTAATTTAAATAGACTATTCATTTGTTGATTTCCTGCCCAAATTGGGGACGTTACGCGTTGAGTGGCTGAATTTAACATCGGGTTCAAAACAGGGCGGGGAATTGAATATAAATAAATACAACCATACTTTTAAAATTTTTAAAGTGTTATTCCACACTTAGGAAAATTGAAAAAGGCATTTAGAAAAGTTATAACAAATTGAACGCAGCGGAATTGGAACTCGCACCTCCTGACACCGTCCAGGCGCTCTCACCACTGAGCATACGTTCAAATTCAATTCTCAGTCAAATCAATGCTCGTCCAGTAGTTGCGAAGACGTACGCCCACAAACATTCTGTTTAGAAAAAGACATTTAAAGAAAACGTATAAAAATTTGAACGTAGCGGGATTCGAACCCGCGCCTCCTGAATACCGTTCAGGCGCTCTCACCACTGAGCCATGCGTTCTACTATCCGCTGCGTCGAAATTCTTATACGCTTTATTACAACTTATTTATGTTGTTAGCATCTCTGTAGAGAGATTTTTACAAATTTCTGCTACCCGAAGATTATTCTACGAACAATCCTTTGGCTAGAGAGAATGCTATTTATTAAAAACTTTTTTTTTAAACATTTTTAAAGTGTTATTCCACACTTAGGAAAATTGAAAAAGATATTTAAAGAAACATTCTGTTTTTTTCTGATTTATTATTGTGTAGAACATTGTTTCTCAACCGGGGGGTATAGTCAGGATCGAGTTTATTTTTAAAAGGACTCGAATTCTCTTGAAAAATAATAAATATAAATTACATATAGTTGCAAAAAAATCGTTTATTATATCAATATTTTAATAATTCTACAGTGCAAGAAATTTTACATAACTTTTTGGCGTTTTCGTGGGTCCTGACATAAAAATGGGTGAGAAACGATAGATAGATTGTAGTAGGTTGATTATAATACGATTTCTATGAGCGTCAAATTACGTTGAAGCTCAGAATTTGCAGCTAAAGCGGTAGTTTAAGAGTTAATATTGTGAATCTCGTTTTCAAAGACTAGGTTAGGAATGGAGTTTATTCAGTTACTTGAATTTGATGAACTTCTAGTATTGCAATATAATAATAGTTTTTTTTTTGTTTTTGCATTCTCAATACTTACGATTTCATTTATTTTAGTACCTACGTTACTTAAGGACGCAAGCATCGATTGGTAGAATTCTTTGTTTGTTCGAAATGGTCTTATAATTTTTTTATCAATATCTTAGAGCTCTTTTACTTAAGGATTTTATACAAAGTTTCAAGTAATCTATTGAATTTTACCAAATTAAATAAAAAGTTTCATACGAACTCCTTTCTTCCTTGAACGCCCTTCTGTACCCCCTTCGGAGGCAAATATCCAAAATTCCTCTCTTAGAGCTTTCTGCTTTTTGTCTGTTTATCAGTTACTGAATATTTCAGGTGTTTTGTATTTTTTTTGCTTCACGCTGTATCCCGCATACAGCACCCTGCTGTTGGCAGAGGGAACCTAGTGTTAAGACACTCCGTTCCCCACTTTCCGTAGAAATTCGCGGCGTCTTAAGTGGCGAAACTTAACGCCGCGCTTTGCCTCGACACCAGAACAAAGAAAATGAAAATAATAAATATTTCCACGCCTCGAGTAGGAATCGGACCCACAACCAGTCGTGTTTACAGTCACACTTATGTATCCCTGCGTCACGACTGGCCTATATAATAATATTATATACATAGAGATAATACATATGTTAATATTAAACACGTGACTTTATAGACATTAATTTACTTCATTTGCTACATAGTGTCGATTTAATATGTTAAATTCCACTTAACTCAGTAGTAGGGTATATCGATCGACTTCATCTGTAGAGCCCTCTCAAAGCTTCTTAGTTACACGCGGAGATTACGCAATTGCAAATGGATGATGAATAAATCTTATGAACAACTTTTTCTTATTGTTTTTAATAAAAAATAAAAAATAAGTGTCTTGACACTACATTATATCTGTCTGGAGTCTACTATGATTCTTTTGTTCACATTATTTGTATTTGCAACTTTCGTACCTAAAACTCACAAGCGTTGTAACTAACATTTGTTTGTTACAACGCTTGTGAGGCGGGCATTAATAATCGCGACACAGTTTTAAACTACTGCGACTATTATCATACAAAAATTGTTTATTTCAATATTCTGCTAAATGCTGAAAGGAACAGAAGTAATTCGGCGAAAAGTGGGGAACGGGGCGTCTTAACACTAGGTTCCCTCTGCCTACCCTGCTGTGTGCGGGATACAGCGTGAAGATTAAAAAAAAAAAGAAACATAAATAATTAACAAAATAATTGAGGCTGTAGTGTTTAACAGATTCATAATTTATCCTGCATAACATGTAGTCAGAGAGAGCCTAGTGTCAAGGCACTCTGTTTTCCACATCCCGCCAAAGTCAACATTACGTTTTCTCTTAGTTTTTTTCTTTTATATTATCCTTTTTTGTTACTCTATGGGCATACGGTCTGTACCTTTTTTAACATTATCCTTCCTTTTTTATGTACAATACAATATTTTTTGTCAATTTCAGTACTTAAAACTAAGGCTTATAGAATATACCCTAATCTCTTAGTTCTCATAAATGAGAAATTAAAGTTATTAAACTATTATCATGCCACCGAATGGGCATCGAATTTACAACTTATTGCGATTACAGTTACAGTCACTGTCCCACTGCGCCACCATGGCCTCTGTAGTGTTATTACAATTATAAAAATCACACTAAATCTTCATTAAGATAAAAAAATTTATATAAAAATAGAAATTATATTTGTATATAGAGTATAAATGTACATTTTATTTATGTTTATGTATACTTGTATTTATCACTTACTTAAAGTATAATATGAACAACAGTGTGTGTTGTGGCCAGTCGTGGCCCAGTGGCACAAGCGTGTGACTGTAAACGACTGGTTGTTGGTTCGATTCCCACTGGAGGAGTGGAAATTATATTTACATTTTCTTCGCTCTGGTGTCGAGGTAAAGCGCGGCGTTAAGTTCTGCCACTTAACACTCAAGCCTCCAAATTCGGTGGACAGTGGGGAACGGAGTGTCTTAACACTAGGTTCCCTCTGCCAAACCTGCTGTTTGTGGGATACAGCGTGAAGCTAAAAAGAAATATAAACAACACCTACACAATGATTTCCCACACGACAAGATTGGCTGGTAGCAAATGCTCTTTAGTATTAAGCCTTTTGTACATATTTATTATTAAATTGTGTGCAATAAAGGATATACCATAAATAAATAATATAAATTAAACACAGACAAAACCAGGATAAATACTTAATATAATAAACAAATAATAAACGTCTGATTTACTTTTTAAGTTATTTCCGTTCAGCAATTACTCGAGGAAAGGGCAAAATGTCGACCAACAAACACGGCTTTGAGGAAGAAATGAAAAAAACTTTGGAATTCCTTACAAACTTTAGTATTTTAAGTCACACATAAATCTCGTGTAATAAATGTTAGAGACTTTTTTACGGTTAACTTGCTACGCTGCGGATATAGAATTATTATAAAATAGATTTGGCTTCCGACATGTTTACACACTTAAATGAACTGTTTTAGATATAGGTATATTTTAAACTAGCGGCCCGCTCGCGGCTTCGCCACGTGATCTACGTAGCTGTTTCGGTATATTGCACCACTCGGGGGTGGATTTTTGAAAAATAAAGTAGCCTTGGATTATCAACTATACATATGCCAAAATTCGTTACAATCGGTCAAGTGGTGTAGAGTTTTCATATAAACTTTCATCCCCTATTTCAACCCTTTAGAGGTTGATTTTTGAAAAAATAAGTAGCCTATGTTAGACCCAGTCACTTTTACTACTTTCATTCTAAATTTCATCCAAATCGATAGATTAGCCGTGAAAGAGTGACAGACGGATTCACACACTAAAAATAAGAATTTCTTTTTTTATAACTACACGCTGTATCCCGCATATAGACAAATAGCAGGCAGAGGGAACCTAGTGTTATGACACTCCGTTTCACTACAATCCGCAGAATTCGGAGGCATTGCTAAGTGGCGGAACTTAACGCAGCGCTTTGCCTCGGCACCAGAGCGAAGAAAATGGAAATATTAAATATTTCCACTCCTCGAGTGGGAATTGAACCCACAACCAGTCGTTTACAGTCACACGCTTGTGCCACTGGGCCACGACTGGCCACTAGTGTTTTATTGATATATTTTTAAGTTTACACACTTAAAATGAGAAAAATGTTTTTAGCACCCGAAAAAAATCTCTCACGCCATCTTAGCACAGTGGGATATCTTTCTGTAATGGTGATTGGTTGTGTTTCGATTCTCATTATGGGGATTGACTAGATTCGTTCTGGCGTTGATTTCCGCCACTCACCACGCAATGTTTTGATTTCGGGCGGAAAGTGGAGAACAGAGTATTTTATATAATTATTTAAATTTTCCTTAACTACTCTGTTCTGCAGAAATCGTGAATATAATTTTATTTACTTTAAAATAACTCTTATTTGCTTCAGTTGAGAAGCTTCCGTGAAATTTACTCATTTTAAATGAAACTATTTTATTTTAATATGTTCAAAGTCTTCTTCGCCGCTTTAGTATAAGAATATTATTTTGAGAAAACGTAACGAGAAGCGGAAATTGAACGGTATCGAAGAGGCGTGAGTTTAAGTTCGAAATATACGTTTAGTAACGTAGAGTTAACTACGTTCAAAATATACGTTTTCTAGAAAATATTTTAACAGGATTTAGATATTTAAAAATTTAAAAATAAGTTTTAAATATTTTACCGTGGTCCGTGATTACGCGTAGAGGTTGCAATTTACAAATGAAAGCCATACTACACATAGCTTTCGTTACATTAAGCTATTTCCATTGACGACATCTTTGAATGATAATCGAATCGATAATCGAATGACAAATTGTTTTCTTATTTGCTTTTCACTTACACAAATACATTATTTAGTTCAAACGTCTAAACAAATCTTCAAAAAGCACCTTATTTGTAATTTATAACACTGCCTTATAAAAAGAGACCATCGTAGCGCAGTGGAACAGTGCCTGACTGTAAACTGTACGATTAGTTGTAGGTTTGATTTCCACTCCGTATAATGACAGCAATTCAATTATTATTATAATTTTTTTACTATAATGAACAGAACAAACTGCGGCGTTCAGTTTTGCCAACTCTACACGAAATATCTCGAATTCTGTGTGGAGTGGAGTTCCTTGAAACCAAGTTCTCTCTGGCTACTTTTAACCATTTTTAAAATGTTATTCCACACTTAAGAAAATTGGAAAACAAGTTGTAATAAAAAAAAACAAAAATAAGTTGTAATAAAGCGTATAAGCATTTCGACGCAGCTGGTAGTAGAACGCATGGCTTAGCGGTCAGAGCGCCTGGACGGTATTCAGGAGGCGCGGGTTCGAATCCCGCTGCATTCAGTTTTATTTATGTTTTCTAAATGTCTTTCTCTCTCTGGCTACCCTACCGTGCGGGAGAAAGCTTGATGCTTTAAAACAATTAAATTTGATCATACGATTTAATTTGTAACAGTCAGTAAAATCTGGTATGACCCCTATATAAGTAAGGGACAGAGATGCTCAAACTCAATTGAGGGAGTCCTTTGCCGAATAAGGGTAAACAGACTGTGTTGGCGAAAATCACATTATATAACGGATGATTGTACTGAAGGACCCTGGTTGTTAAGCTGATCTAAGTTGCTCAAATACGCTGACATGAAACAGGGCTATTATACATTCTTTGCATGATTTTTTACTTTTTAAAAAAAAAATCATATGCTTGTAATTTAGTTCATACATTACAAGAAAAATAAATAAAAAAATATTTGTCTATTTTTATAGGTTTTTTTATTGAAAAAACGATATGATGGATTTTTCCAACATCATGCAAAAAGACTGTCTATGTGGAGTCCTACAATGTTATTTTTCCTTTTAAATGGTATGATGGAAATTTCCATCACGATGCAAAAAATTTAATAAAAGCATATAGATTAAGTTGACAAATAATAAATAACTGTCATAAGTTCTGTGAAAATTTTAAATGTTGGAAGTTATAATTAATAATAAAATAAAATAAATCTTTTTGTGAAAGTGCAACACAATAATTGAACGCAGTAAGATTTGAATCCGTCATTTTTTGAAGCCGATTCTTAATTTTGGTTTTTTTAACATTTTTGAAGTCTTATTCACATAATTAGAATAAAAAACCTTTTTTTTAAATAATGTGTAATAAGAATTCTTATTCACATAATTAGGATACAAAAAGCCTTTTTTAAATAATGTGTAATAACTTTCTTAGGGGCCAGTCGTGGCGCATAGGCACAAACGTGTGACTGTAAACGGCTAGTTGTGGGTTCGATTCCCACTCGAAGATGGAAATATTTATTATTTCTTCGCTCTGGTGTCGAGGCAAGAACTTATGTTCCGCCACTTAACACACAATGCCTCCACAGCCTCCAATGCCCCAATTCAGCGGAAAGTGGGGAACGGAGTGTCTTAACAACTCGAACTAGGTTCCTAGCAGGAACCTAGCAGCGTGAATCTAAAAAAATAACTTAAGTTAGTGTCTACTTTTTTTAAAAAAAAGGTTTTTCTAAAAAATATGAATCTCACTTAACGAAGCATATTTTCTTATAAGTTTTAATCACTTTTACTAACGCTTACAATACTTCATAATAGCGTCAAACTGTAAATTTACTTAAATTGGTTAGTAAAAACTTAGCTTTCAGTTAACAAGCCATTTTACTTCCATGTTTCGAAACGTTCGTGGGCGGAAAAGTCGGGTTCGGATCAGAGAGCACATTGAGATCTCACCGCAGTTTCTTGCCACGAATCAATATTTGCCACTCGAACGAACATTTATAAGTTCCACTTTAATACTTCTTAGGTTTAGAAAACTTCAGTTTTAAGCTTTATTATAAAATTTATTGCTGTGTACTGAAAGTTTCATACTGTTCTTATATGGTTTTCGCCCACTCGGGATAATTATAAATAGGGGTTATTATATGGCTTTTTGAGTAGAGGGAATATAATATTGAGACATTCCTTTTTCAGTTTTCCGCTTTCGGCCCATTTAGCACCATTTCCACTCCTCGAGTGGGAATCGAACCCACAATCAGTCACTTGTGACACTGGGCCACGACTGGCTACTTATTATTTGTTTAAGTTGACATTTTCTGGGTTCCTATTGTAAAAGCGTACACATTGTCCCATTAAAGGAATTACGCAAAACGTACCTATATAAAATCAATACAAATGATATGTCATTTGTCACGAGCTGTCATTTGTCAAAATAAATAAAAGACGTATCTTACTACTTATGTTACTATTTTGCTAAATCCTTAATATTCTTTAATACATTATATTTTCGTACGATTTTAATTGCAAATTAAAAAATGTTACAGATACTTCAAGAGATGCTACCACCAGTGTGAAAGGCAGTTCTATTAAGAACACCATATGCCACAGACTTATATCAATCTCCACAATGAAACGTTACTGCTTATTCGCAGAATATTTGACAGTAAAAACTTCGCCGAAGGATTTTACCACCTCATAAAAGGCAATGATAAACGATGAAAAAGTTTAGACGTTATAAAGTTATTTTATCCTGAGAATTAAACAAAAATGTCACTTTAGCTTAGCGCCAAAAAAAATATTTATAAAGAGTCACTCTTATGTTTACAGAAATACTTTAGCGCGAAAAAAAAACATTCTGTGTCGTAAAAGAAACCTTAAATAGTTACAAGTACATCTTAACTTATTTTATATAAGCTATTTTATTCAGCACCCCCTTTTTTGGATAGCAGGTTAGGCAGAAAGAATTTAAGAGTTAAACTCTTCGCCATTGCGCCATTGCATGTGGAGTAGTGGCAGTTAACGACATACTTTATCTTACCAGAGCGGGGAAATGAAAATAGTTTAAATATACTTTTATCTTTACCTTCTTAATTCCTTTGACTAGTTTAAAACCCACAATCATCATAAACGCGACAATTATGAGCTAAGACGCCCCACTACACCTACATATTAAACGAATAATCATATAAATACTCAAATATTTGAACTTTCAACTATCGATATAGAAAATTTACCACTTTACTATAGGTTCTACTTTGTGATGATCACGTCAACAACCTTCACCGCCCGCGCCTCGCCCGACCGTTAAATTAATCTACAATTTGCTTCGCAGACTCTCGTGTAATATTGAAATTGAAATACCTTTTCGTGACAAATTTATGTAAAAGTGAATAGGTATATAGATAGATCTATTAAAAGGTGGATGTTTTAATGTAAAGATTCATATTTTTCCCTGTTCTACACTTACCGCTCAAAATCGAGACATTATCTGTCGAATGGCGGAACTCAGCACCGTGCTTGGTCATAACAAAGAGTAACACGTAAAAGAACGCCTCCGAAGTGGTATTGAATTCATATCTAATGAAATTTACAATCAAACATTTAGTCGAGCATGAATAGCGCCATTATTACGAAATTGAGAACTTTTCTTAATAGTTAGGTTCAATCGTCAATTGGGACAAAGTTTATATTGAACTAGATCTCGCTAATAACTTCGTTTGCGTGACATTTTAGACAATACCATTTCCATTTCTATCTTCAGTAATTTCGGCTGTAAAACATAAAGTTCTTATATTTAATTTAGTTATTTTCTAAAAAAAAATACGCAATTCACGCTTCAGCTGCACATGTTTCCCTTAGGTATAGCAGGGTAATGAAAGACAATTTAACGTCAAAACAATCCCACTTTACGCTCTAATTACTAGTTGAGAAGCAAAAATATTATGGATTATGAACAGTCCACCGAGTGGATATAGAACCTCCAACCAATCGCGGTAACAGTCAGTCGCTGTTCCACTGTGCCACGACAACCTCTTCATTTTCCTAACGTGATTAGGAAAAACAGCTTTTAAAGCATAATTTGCATAAAATATTTAGTAATTAACAAAGGAATTAGGTCAAATGTTATAAAATCAACAAGCTATGTATGTACTCGTATATCAACAACATATTCACATGCCAGCAATATAATATTCTAATTTGAATAAAGACTATTGTTAATATCCGTTTTGCGGCAAGAAAGCAGAGCGTATCTTGTTATATTATATAAAATGTATTATAAAGTTATATTATATTAAGAGGTTGTTATTTATTTAAGATTATAGGCGTTTTGGAAATACTTACCTACGTCTGAACATTTGTATCATTTGGTTAATTCGAAGCCTGGCCTTATTGATTATCGTACTTTGGTGAAATTGCAGTTTTTTGAAAAAAATCTAAAAAAAAGAACACACACGGACATACTTCATTTATTTTTTCGTTCATTTTGCTATAGTTTAGCCGATCTAGTGCTGTTCTATATCTGGTGTGTCAGTCTTCTAAGTTACAATTAAAACCTTTTATTTGTTGTGCCCACTTGTGCCGCATATATTTTAGAAAAATAAAGGCAAATAATATTATTCAAAGTAAGAACATAATAAGCCAAATAATTAGTAAAATGTCAAATAAATTTCTACCGGACACAGGTTCATAGTTAATGCGTCAGACCTGAGAAAACTCGGTACAGGGTAAACTTTCGCATCCTAGAATTCGGATTCAAAATAAACATAAATATTACTTAACGTATAGGAAAATATGAGATATATTTTATATAAATTCTAGTCAACAAGTTGGCTTCCAAAGGATATTTCAATTGAGGTACTATATCCCGATATTACGCTGCGACACGGAAAATGAATTTTCTACTCATATGACGTAATCTCAAACGCATTTATTTGCTTTTGGGAGTTTCAATTTCAGTTCGTGAAGAAATGATGCTTTTTATGTTATAATATAAGTTTATAGTGATTCTCTATATACTCGTATACCTAATAAATAAATACCTAATACCTAATAAATAAAATAAATAAAAATATATATAAAAAATATTCTTTCTACTTCAAATAAAAAAAAAAATCATTTTTTATATAATCAATGATGACTTGATAATGTTGTGGGTTCGATTCTTACTGAGAGAGTGGTAATATAAAGCACAGCGTTGAGTTCCGCCGCACATCAAGCAATGTCTCATTTTTAAGTCTAAACGGAGTGATCTATTACATAACAATACGATAAATGAAAATAATTTAAATATCATCATTCCCACAAGTGAGTATCAAAGACATTTACAGTCAGACGCTGTCACACTGCCGAGATAGCCTCACCATTAAATTGACAATTAAATATAAATAACAATAAGTACAAAACGGAATGTAGTGTCTTAACACTTAGGTTCCCTCTGCCTACCCTGCCTTGTACCGGATACAGCGTGAAGGTAAAAAAAAACAATAAATACCAATACAGTCGAATAAGTAATCGCAATAAATACTAATAAATGTAAATAGCAATAAATACCATTATGTCTACCAACATTCAACTTTTCCATTCAGGGCAAGACTAATCCCATCAAGGGAGTAGCCATTGAAATGAGCTCAATATGAATTGTATAGACTCGCTGATGAAAATCTGATTTACATAACAAATACCGCTTTTTATAAATTCCCCTACCGAAACATGTTTTAAATAATTTATTATATTTTAAAAGGCTGTTATTAAGTGGTAATGTTATTTAAAATCTTCTTTGTTATGTAATATTTTATTATTGGTATAATTGTTTCTTCGCCCGTGTTAACGAAAAGAGTTTAAATGTTTGCATTAAAACAACGGGTAATGGGAACGTGTAGATCATTGATAAAACATTGACAAAATATATTTTTTATTTTAGTATACAAAGTCAAAGTCAAACAAGTTTATTCAAAATAAGAAGTTACAAGCTTTATTTTTTGAACGTCAAATAGTTTACCACCAGTTCACTAAATTTAACGCCTCAGACCTGAGAAGAACCGGCGCAAGAAACTCAGCGGGACTTCACTACTACACTATAAAGGTAAGCTATATCATATATTATAGGCATAAAAGTGTAAGCTTTAGCTTTTATCATGAATACTATACTATCACTTGTCATATAGGTATGTCACATGTCATCATATAAGTACCAGGTTGTCAAATAAATCATTTAATTTAATTTGGACCAAACTTAGACGTACGAAGCATATGTTCACAAAATATCGAGTATAGCATTTATATTTTTATTGTACAGTTAAATATAACTGACGTCGTATCCTCAGTACTCTACATGATATTGACGAAGTAAATAGTGCATTACTCGTACGACTATAGCTCAAAGAACGGAGCACTTCTACAATTAAAGAACTGAACTGATTTGAATTTATTATTTTGTAATAAATTGCAAAATCTGTAGTTAGGGGCCTTATCGATGTTGAAAATTTTCAAATTGCTATTTATGTATTAACTGCCTGTTAAACAGCGGTGATCGATATAGACGAACTCTTTCAAACGTTAGGACGCAAAAAAAATGTTCAGAACAACTACGAACTATGACGTTAAAAGCTTTTATTTTAGTCTTTAATTACATTTATCACATGGAGCTAGTCGTGGCGCAGAGAGAGACAAAATGTGACTGTAAAGCGACTAGTTGTGGGTTCGAGTCCCACTCGCGGAGTGGAAATATTTAATATTTAAATTTTCTTCACTCTGGTGTCGAGGCGAAGCGTGGCGTTAAGTTTCGTCTCTTAACACGCAGTGCTTCCAAACTTCGGCGGTACGTGAGGAACGGAGTGTCTTAAAACTAGGTTCCCTCTGCCTACCCTGCTTTGTGCGGGATACACCGCGAAGAGAAAAAAAAATCTCAATTTTCGTCTTAAAATCGTTACACATATTTCTTCAAATATTATTAGAACTGACAACCAACACGTCCAAGTACCGTGACGACATCACTTGACTATATTATAAAAGCTATATATCAAAAGGATTTCAAATTAATCCTACTTTCTGCGCGAAATCTAATTAAGAGATGAGCAAAGTAGATCTTTTACTGCACAAATGTAGCTATAATTTCCATTAATACTCTCTTAGTACTTATATTCTCATTGTATAGATATTCTAAGTTATAAGTAAATAGAGGGCATCGTGGCATAGTGAAACATCGTCTGACTGTATTGGTTACAAGTTCGATTCCTATTTGGTTAAATAATTTCTAATTTTTACGCTGTATCCCGCAGCGCACACAGCAGGGTAGGCAGAGGGAACCTAGTGTTATAACACTTCGTTCCCCACTTTCTGCCGAATTTTGCAGGCATTGCGTGTTAAGTGGCGGAACTTAAAAAAATTCTAATTTTCTTTTTTATTCAAAGATTTGTGCGTCACAGACTTCTGGCTTCCATGTCTTTTTTGTTCTCTTTGATTTTTTGGTTTATTATTAGGGTTAGTCGAAAAATCTTTGAAAAAAATCAAAGGTTATCTAGTAAGACAAAGCGCGGCGTTGAGTTTCAATACTCAATACGCAATATATCTCAATTCGAAGCTCTATTAGCGCGAAGGGCAATAGCGAAGTGTCTTGACACTTAGTTCTCTTTGAATGAATCAGAACTTTTCTATATGAGAAAAATCATGAACTTAATAAGTATATAAAAAATATAACATCTATATTTTTGATATATACAAAAAACAGCGTGACTTTGTAATTTCTTAAAACACCGCAACGTAAACCATACATGGCGTCGTAAAGCCTTTGACCACATGATGGTTGTGTATCTAATTCTCATTCGGTCTAATTAACTTAATTATTATGTATTTGGGGCCAGTCGTGGGGAAGAGGCACAAAGTGTGACTGTAAAGCAACTGGTTATGAGTTCAATTCCCACTCGAGGAGTGGAAATATTTAATATTTTCATTTCCTTCGTTCTGGTATCAGAGGTAAAGCGCGGCGTTAAGTTCCGCCACTTAACACGCAATGCCCCCGAATTCGGCGGAAAGCTGGGAACGGAGTGTATTAACACTGCCTGCCCTGCTGTATGCGGAATATAGCGTGAAGCTAAAAACAGTAATAATTCACAAGGCTTGTGTTAACTGAATAATGTAATCCGTTTTATTAATCTAGCAGTTCGTTCCAAGATGTGCAAAATAATAAGTTTCTTTTTTCTTAAATTTAATTTAGTTAAGGATTTTTTAACTTATAACTATTTTTTTTATTGTAAATACATATGTAATAAACTTACAGCACACTCCGGCTCCGTTGTGTAAGATCCGTTACTAAAGTACTTCTTAGGACACTCAGCCCAGGGTAGCTCGGCTTGGAAGCTTTGCGCGAAGTAGAATAAGCACCATGCGATGATAGAGTTGTAGTAGAGCGCCACGTTGAAAGAAACCACTGCAGAGCTTATCCCTATACCCCCCAAATATGGAGACACTTGATGCCACACACCTATAGCACCCTTTCTCAAACGCTGGCCGATAGCTAGCTCCAAATAAAATATCGGTATACCCTCAATCGCAAGCATCACAAAGTATGGAATCAGAAAGGCACCTCCTCCATTTTTTTGAGCCAAATATGGAAATCGCCACACGTTCCCCAAACCGACGGCGTACCCAACTGTTGCTAGCAGAAAAGTCAATTTGCTGTCCCAAGATTCTCTCTCGCACTCCGCACCTTCTGGCTTACCACCGGGTCTCTCGTCAGCAGAACTTGCTTTACTCGTGGGTGTCTCTGACGAACGTCGGTTAGGGCTCGTGTCTTCAAACGCTTGGTTAGTCGCTCCATACATGACGTGGGTTCGATGCGTTGAATGACCATTTTCCAGTGTTACCAAACGACCTCTCAACTCTTTCATTTCCATTCTATCCAACGACCGCTGAGCATACAAATCGCGAGAGCTTTGACGTCTCATTAAATGTGCTGTATTCGCCATTTTTGATTACTTATGTAAAAATACAATTATTTTAAAATTAACAATTTTTATTGTAATTATTGTCAAATTGTTTTATTGTCTAAAAGGATTCGTTCTCGCCATCGTGGCACATGATTGGGACCAATAATTGGGAGATGACCAATATGATTTTAATTGTGTCCCATATCGATTCTATTATCGATTGGCACTGGAATTGGGACATGTTTGAATAGGGATAATCGATTCACATTCACTTTACGACCAAGAGTTCACTGGCAGATGGTAATAAAGGATTTTTGGGATCGCAAAAGGGCGATTGTACCGCCGGGGGTGTAGGACGTCACTGGCGGGAAAGCGACCGTGGGATGAGGGAACCTGAACGCCTCACGCGAGACGCATGCGCCAATGAGCTGTATGAAAAAGGTTTTTGTAGCTTTGACCATTAATCTTCAGTCACATAAGCTTTTGGATGGTCCCACACAATATGATTGGGATGACTGATAAGGGGGACGTGCTTACAAAGGCTATGTTGTCTATTGATTGATATTGAACTTGAAAAATAAATTGTGAACGTTAACCTATTAAACAAAAGATGATTGATTTTATTTTGATTTATCTTTTCACCTGATTTTTTTTTTAAATTAAAATCGTATTATAATAATTCAGGTGGTTAGGTTTACTTAAATAAACTTTATTCAGATAATCATTAGTTCCACCAGTCACTTTTGGGCGGAAAGTGGAAAATGGAGTGTGCTATATTACACTGAAAACTTTCCTGAAATGTAAATATAGCAAACACTTGCCAGCGGTCAATTTCATTTCTCAAAGTAATATTTATGTACTCCGCATAATATTCATTCCAGGCTAAACAAGCAATAACACTTGCCATAAATAAAAAAATACAAAATGTAAAACAAAACCTGAATAAGAAAAAATAAGTTTTTTTCAGCTTCACGCTTTTTCCCCATAGTAATGTAGTCAGATACGAACTAGTGTTAATACACTCCGTTTTCCACTTTTCTTGAATGGCCGAGATCTACTTTGTATTGTTCACCAGATCTCCAGATCAATCTGCCAGAGAACTATGATCACTCCACCGAGTAGGAATCGAACCCACTATCAATCGTGATAACCAATTATACCAGAATCTGTCATTGTACCATGAAGGCATCTAGAAGGCATATATTTAAGTTAAAGTACCTAATAACTTTAATAATATATTGTAAGTATAATAATATATTGTATCCCAATTTAAATAATGGTAAAATAAACACGTCTTAAGGTTCCAATTTGCATACACTTTCGTCTCATTTAACCTTTACGTAACAACTACAAAGTCTACAAACTGGTGAATTTCTCTCAGAGCTTAGTAAATACGAGGGGTGAGAATTGGCTAGTTAGTTACGATGTTCACACTTCAATTATTAAACGGGATTTCTCCTTTGAAGGTATACTTTTAAAGATCTTTTGTTTTCGCGATTCTAACACATTTTTTTAGCTTCACGCTGTATCCCACACACAGCAGGGTGGGCAGAGGGAACCTAGTGTTATGACACTCCATTTTCCACATCCGTACATACATATACGTATACATTTTAAAATAAATCCACTTCTAACCAGATTAATCGCGTATTTTTAGAAAACCCAACATTTCGAACTCTTTTTAGTAGTCCGCGGTCACCAGTAAGCTCTAACTAACCGTGACCACGGAGAGAAGTAAAGTGTAAAAAATATACGCGGTTAATCCGTTTGAAATAGTTTTATTTCAAAATGTTATATATTTTGTTTGTTTAAAAAAATCAATTGTAAGCTTTTTCCGCATAAAAGGCAGATAAAGAAAACACTCCGTTCTTCATTTTCCGTCCAGCAGTGGACATCTTCCGGCTGGTGATGATAATGATGATGATTGTGGAACTTAACACCGCGCTTTGTCTCTGGTGGAAATGAAAATTATTTAAATATGATCATTGAATGGAGATTGAATCCACACCAAAGGTGTTCGCACTCAGATGTTTTTTCACTGTGGCCTCTACTTTTTGTTGAAGATTTTTTTTTTGTGGGACAGCGACTGAATTTAATCGCGTTTTGTTTAGAAACCTATCACCGCTCAATAAAATTATCATAATTTGATAATTTTGTTCCCTGCTTTGGTGAGGACAAAGCGCGACATTGAACTTCGCCACTTAACACACAGTGTCTCGATTCGGGTTTTGACACTAGGTTCTCGCTAACTACAATGCTATACTGATAAAAACATATATAAAAAAGATTATTGTAGTTAGTGGAGTAAGTAAAATCCATTGATATCTAATTTTAAAAAATAAATAACATTTAGTTCGGTTTTAATGTAAAAAAAAATCATTTCTTATTAATAGTTAATTGTGTATGATTCTTGAGTCCTGAGCGAGTAATTATAACAACCACATTGTTGTTATACCATATAGAGGTAGACTCTAGTGTATGACAATAGTTTTAGGTGTTTTTCATATCACTCAGAAAAAGTTTTGAAAATTGTAGTAAGTTAATATTTATAGTATGTATAAGTTCCGTCACTAATCGAATATTTCTTAATAAGACAAAAACTAAAATTGTTTTTTTATAAACTTTTTACTATCATTAGGTATCATTTGACTTAATGAAGTTACTACGTGTAAACGCTCTTTATAACTACGTTTAGTCAAATCCGAACACTGTTACGTGCTTCCACAAATCCATACTTATATTATAAATGCGAAAGTCTGTGTGTTTGTCTGTCATGCTTTCACGGCTAATCTACCGGTCCGATTTGGATGAAATTTAGAATAAAAGTAGTAAAAGTGATTGGGTCTAACATAGGCTATTTATTTTTTCAAAAAACATCCGCTAAACGCTTGAAATAGGGGATGAAAGTTTATATGAATAATCTAAACCACTTGACCGATTATAATGAATTTTGGCATAAATATAGTTGATAATCTAAGCGTAAACATAGGCTACTTTATTTTTCAAAAACCCACACCCGAGGTTTGCAATATAACGAAGCAGTTGTGTAGTTCACGCGGCGAAGCTGCGAGCGGGCCGCTAGTAATTAATAAAAGAGAACATTCACAAAAAATAATGAGAAGATTAAAAACTAAAGACCAAGCAATATTGCATGTCTGATATAACAGCGATATACTGGAAGTGCCGCGCACTTTTTTTTCAAACATCCCACCAATGCCAATAACGCTGTATTGTCATGTATAAAAAATATAAATAGAGCTAATAATTTTTCAACAAAGGAGAATTCATCCTCGTCATATTTTATTAATATTACATTATACTAAACATTTTAAAAATTTGAGTGTATTATTTATAATTTAGTTACCTTATGTATTTCCATGAGATTTTCATTTATTTCTTTTTACTCGTAATCCACAAATGGCAACTAAGAACACTGATTTGACAGTACAAATAAAAAAAAACACAATCATCTGTCAGTGTCAAAATTAGAGTACTCCGACGTCGACATACGAAAAAACTAATTGATACCTTGACATTATTATACGGAATAAGGATGATAGTGCTTAAAACATGTCGGCTGCCACACTGATAGTGTTTTATTTAGTTTCCTAACACATCAAACGGTGCTTAACTCTGTGCCAACATCGCAATGTATTGTTTACAATGGCTGATCCCTGTGCTTCTGATACCAAAGCCCGTAAACCCGGCGTTGGTAAATACGCACGTCATGTTTATGGTGATTTATCTAATTGGATTCTTTTTAGAAAGAAAACCATGTATAGTGTGCAGTGTTGTCTTCTTAGCGACTGTTACGTTAATATGCTATAGCGGCATCGGCAATTGCCTGTTTTGGGCAAGTCAGTGCGAAGATGAAAAATATGACACTTAATAGCGTCCTAATAACTACTACGACGTGCTCAAAGTACAACCAAGTGTTCCAAGTCAACTATTTTGTGAGGAAGTTTGTGGGTCAGAATTTACTCACATACTAAAGAAATGAATCAAGTACCTATGTTCATGTAAATATATTTTTTTATTTACTTATCATGGTGTAGGAGTCCCATGAGGAAATCAACCGATGGTTGCTAATATGTACTTATGTATCTTCCTTTGTTGTTTTATTATTAACTATGTGATTATTATAAATGTATAGTTATTGTTATTATTAATATTATGATGAAAATTATAATACTGTGAATAAAATTGAAATTTTAAAACTGGACTTTTGTACTTTAAATATTCATACATGTGTTTTATTTTTGGTATTTTACTGTTTTTACTGTGTGTGTGTTGAATTATTCAAGTCTTAATGATGACTAACTTTTATATTTACTATAAGTAATAAGTTATGGCTTACAGGTATACAATTTTATTTAAACAACTCAACCATTTGTTTAAAGAAACAATACACAATATACAAACAGTCACATCTTGTATTGCTGAACATAAATCAAGGGAGGTCAAAGTCCAAGTAAAAGTAAGTTTATGAATATTCACGATTTTATTAAGAACACCTAATAATAAGGAGAAAGTGTAACAACAGTTATTGTGCCTCTCCTCAAAAATATGATGCATGAAAAATAATTTACTATGTAAAACATGTTTTTTTTATTAAAATGGTAAAGACCTATAAATGTGAAAATGTATTAGTAGTAAAGATACTTCACCAAAGTTATTATTAGTTACCATTAATATACTGAATATGACATTGAACTTACATTATTGATTAATTGTGCCATTATATCAAAGCCTTGGCTTCAAATGACAATCAGGGGAAATTTTTAAAAAAACAATCTTAAACAACTTGTTAAAAACTACTTAAGCCAATTAAAAGAGATATAATCCAAGATTGTCCGACATGTCTTTCCTGACTGTATAAATGTGGGAGACAGGGTGTGTCTCCCACATTCTGAATATCAGTTTAAAAAACCAAAAAAAATGAGACTAAATCGAATCCATAATTTCAATTCCTATTGAAATAGTGCAAAGAAAAAATCCAATATTATATTATAAATAACAAATTATATAAAGCATATTAAAAATGAGCAGCAATGGAATTCAAAATGCTATCAAAATTAATTTTGATATTTCGTCTATGTTATTAAATTAAATTAATTATTTAATTTGTAAATTTACAAAGTCAATAATTTTAACATTACAAACATCCCTAAATTGTTTATTGTTGGTTTTGTCATATCTTTTAATTTATTTTCCATAAAATAACTTACTCTACTTAATATATGCTCAAATACCTAAATATAATGATGAAAGGATTATAATCTTCAAATATCTTTCTCATGGGCAAACACAGTATTCAACATAATAGGGTAAAAGGATACAACAAAAGAAAAAATAATAACACAGGATAGGTGTTTTATTTCTGTATTAAGCGGATTACATTATAATAGTTATCTTTGACGGTTTTGATGTTGTTGCATTATAATAGTAATTGGTTACATTTAAATTTAAAGATTAACCTAACGAAGATTTGAGCTGACCCTGAAAATAAAAAATAAATATATTAACAAATATAATTTTAAGAACCAAAAGAATATATTTAAACTACATTTTTCTAAAATTATCATGTTTGGAATATTTTCTTATATGTTGTTTCATTATTGTTTAATCGCAGTTGTAATAATGAGTATAATAATAAAATTATATTTGATGTTATTGTAAAAATAATTTTCATTAAGGTATGAAGTTTATTGTTTAACATATTTTTGGAAATATCAATAAAAATGGAATACACATGCCATAGACGCAATTGATTTAAATAAGTACTGTGAAAGCCAACTTTAAACAATACTGATTGCTATTATGCCCTAGTAAAAGATAAATAATACATATTTGAACGTATTAATTAGATATAAAAGGAACAAAACACAAGAACGTATCTAAATCGCAGTATACAATGAAAAATGCCAACCGCTCACCGATCCATCTAGAATTTACGATCTATTTTCATCTACAATAGAGATAAACCTTAACTATTACAATAAACAGTTTATTCAATGTCATTACCATTTTATCTTAGTCTCCTAGCTTCACGCTCAGACTCCAGAAGGGTCAAGATGTCTCCATCACGAACGGGTCCCTTCACGTTTCTGATTATTTGACGGCTGGTCTCCCCGAGGAACTCCACCTTCACTTGGGTACATTGCCCCTGGGATCCTGTGCGGCCCAGGACTTTCATGACGCGGGCAAGTACGTTGGGTTTGTCCATTTTTTTCTAGATATCGAGCGAAATAAAAATTTACACACGTGCTGCGCAACGAGCGTGTACGAAAAGGAAAGATCACAGATAAAATATATTTATTACAGTTTTGTGCACAGATGTAATATTTCAAGGTAAGGTTTTATTGACTTAATGTTGCCAGCATTAATGTAGAGAAATAATTTGTGGGCAGGTGTACCGTGTACCGTCTAGGTGAACAAGTAAAACTATTTATTTATTTTTTGTAGTATTTTA
Organism: Dryas iulia moderata; assembly: GCA_019049465.1. Lineage (NCBI taxonomy): Eukaryota > Metazoa > Arthropoda > Insecta > Lepidoptera > Nymphalidae > Dryas > Dryas iulia. The sequence continues at coordinate 2,057,020 of CM032426.1, forward strand.
TACGGTACCTTTTATTTTAAACCTATATTTTACCTATTTTAACTTTGTTTATCCATAAATTCATTAATTGACTATACAGATGTGTTTTTTTCGATTTTCACTTTTTTAAGTAAGGTAGGCAGAAAATACCCTATCTATTTATGACCTTCCATGTACATAAATTTTTACAATTACAAACTTATTATGCCGAACGACATAAACCCATCTATCGGAGCGTAGAAATGAAAATAATTTAAATGTAATCGCCATAAACATTCCCCCGAGTGGGGATTGAACTGGCATTTTGTGTTTACTGTCGGTCGCTGTCTAACTGCCCCACGACGTCTTCAGTGTGTTTTTATAATAAAAACAATTCGTGTTTGCCATTTTTACAGTTATACATGATATATTCGATCGATTGACATATTTAAAAGGCGTGACTCAATGAAACTAGAAACGTTTTTATTTAAATCTTTAAATATTAATTAAAAGTTGTTCAAGAAAATAAGTTTTTTTTGTACAAAAAATACAATATAGAATTTTTGTTATAATTATACTATCTTTTTTAATCTATTATTAAAAGGGTTTTTCTTAATATTCCATATAACTGAATCAACAATCTACATTATAAAAAGGAAACAATTCAAACAACAAACAGATAATTAATAATAGTAATAAAACAATATAAAAAATTAACATTTTATTAAATAATGTCTTCTCATATCGCGAACATTATTACAAAGCTGTCCACACTGTTTGTTCCATAATTTACTCTCAACACTTTAGTAACTAAGCACACAGTCTCATCACTTAAAAAAAAAACAAAGAAAAATAGAAAAAGGCCACAAATGGACAACACTAGCACAGAAGATGAATGGAACTTGATGACAATGAGATTTATTCAGCCTGATTCTATTTTAATTCGTTCAACACACATTTCTATGCCTTCTCGGGCAGAGCTTGGTGTTCCTTAACTATGTGGTGGTAGATTAGTCATCACCTGCTGACCTTTTCGCTTTCCTCAAACGTGGCGACTGCTTTGGAGTCTTGGGTGATTTTTCTGAAATAAATAGTAATAAAGGTTAGAAAATAAAAATTGACAATGAAATTTAAGATTAGTTTAAAAATTTCAATATTAAAATATTTTTTGATTTTATAATTTTATTGTACCTATAAAATTATTTTTAAATGTTGTTATGGTGTTTAATAGAAATAAAATTATAAATCAATCAAGTGCCTTTTAATTATCTAAGGGATACAAGACAATTGTGTATTGACTATTGAATTTCAATACTTATGTTTATTTACCAAACCAATATAACAAGTATATTTTAAAATATAATGAAAAACTATTTTTTTTTAAACAAGCCTATATATCTTAAAAATACAATTAACTAACAATAAGTACTATAATAAAATTAATTAGACTTACTCAGCTGGTTAACAACTTCTCTCGGCAACCAGTCATAGTCAACATCATTGGCTGTGCCAGTCTCCAGCGGTTTGGGTGCAGATCTGGGGGATCTGCGACGGGCAAGTGATGAGAGTGCTTGTTGACCCAATACTAGAGCTAACACACAAGCTGCTCCAAGGAATATGTAGAGGAAGAAAGTCTCTCCGTCCAAACCTTCTGAGACTTCCACAATGTTGACTGTTTGATTGTATACTGCTTCCTGTTGATAGAAAACTTTGTTTAAATATTTTACTTATTGTATAATAAATAAACTCGTTTTGTATACTTTTAATATAGTCAGAAAAAATAAATCTGTGACCATGTACTACATACAGTAAAGTATTTGAACGCTAAAATTATACATGATCTTCTTAAAAATAGTTTTAAGGTATAAAACCTACTTGGTAAAAGTTTCCACTGGCATCTCTATAATTAAGTTGAATGTTTAATCCAAATGGCCGCCCGGCAAAAGCTTCATTAGGGATAAAGGAGTAAGCGAAAGTTGCTTCTTCTCTGGGCTTAACTTCTTTATAATAAGGCAGTGCGGTGAAATTTTGAATGTAGTAAGTATAGTCCATGGGGTATCTGAATGATGCTTCCATGGTCTCTACAATATAGTCTTCTGATCCTTTGTTGATGAAACCCACAAGGAACTCAACAGGGAAACCAGCTTGTAAATCTGTAAGTAATTCAATTTTATGTTATTGTATATTCATAAAATACACATATTTAATTTAAAGTATACAAAATGAAAAATGAATGTACTTAAGTGTCAAGGTGAGTCCTTCATTCCTTCCTACTAATTTACTATTGATTTACTATTGCAGTATGGAATATATAAGGAACATAAATGAATCAGTTGAACATGTTCTTATTATTCTTATTCAACATTTTATTTCAAGAGCACTTTGTTACACTAAATGTTGTACTGAATATAATTTAATTAAAGGGTAAACATTAAGCAAATATTTAATAAAAGATTTCCATTTAATGTTAACTTACCAAATGCCACATCACCATAGTTAGTTAAAGGTTTGGTGAACAATATAGTAGTGTCAACATCTTGCGATGATTTTACAACAGAGTCATCTTCGTCAAGTGCATCTTCGCCCACAACCTGGTTGTCTTCACCTTCAATATCCACTACATCATCTAGTTCGTCTTCTTCGGCACGAGCCAAGATTGTGTTTGCTAGAAAGATATGAAAGCAAGGTTTTTAATAAAACAATTTAATAAAACAAAAATGTTATTAGGTTTACAGTTTAAAAGTGAATTTCAGCAATTGGGAGATTAATATTAAAATTTAAAGAAATATGATTTACTGCATTATTTAGAAATTGTGAGAAAACTTAAACATATTGTATATATAATACAAACTTTCTTTCTAAATTAGTTTTTTTTACCAATCTGAAGCTAAGTAATTTTCATAATTCTTGTATTTTATTAACTCACATATTGTGATATACCTACATGTAAGATTATTCTTTACGCGATAACAAATTATGAATGAAATTGAGTAACAACTGACATAATGTAAAATGAAAGTTAACATTTAGTTGCACTGTAACAGATGGTTTAAATATCTTATGTCTCCAAGAAATACTTCCTTGACCTTCTCAGACATGTTTCCTTTAGAATTTAGAAGAACATGAGTGCATACAAATATAGTTACTTTAGTAGGTATTAGATAAATAAAATTAAGTACAAGTAAAAAGGCAAATGACAGAAAGTAATTTATTGGGGAAAGGGGACTCTAGCGACACTTATATAAAAAGATCTTAATATAAAAGGGAAATAATATTTAAAAGAAAATAATGTACTTCAGATTTTCTAATAGGATATTTGAACACAGATATGTTTTTTTCACTGATAATTTACAATTTGACTTAGTGAAACAAGATATATAGTTTAAGAGATGTTTTCTATCACTAAATATACAATTATTTATAGACACTTTCTTTCAAAAATAAACTTAAAACTATGCCACGTATTTCTATAACTAATATAAATACTTTCTACGTAAAAATAACTTACCGCTTTGGAAGCAGAGGAGTGCCGCGGGCAGGACTAATAACGTAAGGTAGATTAATTTCATTTTTGTGTTTTATTATGGACGTATTTTAATAAAATGAGTTATTTAGAGGTGACTTAGAGCCATTCACCCGACACAATACGGCCACTCGATCTCGCCTATGCCAAATTGTATTTCCAACTCGATTGACGTGGAAGGCATACTGTAACTAGTGATGTTACATGTAGTAAAAATTAATGATTTATTGTAAACCGTAATTATTTAATGAGTAATTTAATAAATGAGCTTTAATTTATAAATAATTATGTAGTTAGTGCTGATTTTTATTATAGTAATTATGTAAGTATGTTGATTAATTTAAATTAAAAAAAAATAGTTTGATAATATTTTTAAAAACAGATTATATATATTTTATAGTCTATTTTTGTTATTGTTTTATCTTATGGCACATTAAGAAGAAATATATAAGTATATATAGTGAGAAGAAATATATAACATGCGTTGTAAGCAGAGTATCTGGGATACCAAAATAAAAAGGAACTGTATAATTATTATTTCAAACAAGTTACTGGCTCAATATTAGCGAATATGACAGACAATATGTATCATGCTTTAGTAACGAATTCATTACAAAAAAAATTGCTAACAAAGATGTTACGAATGTAACATTTCGGGTCTGCAGACGAATATAGGATGTAGGAAGAATACAAATAAAAAAATTAAATTTCAGTACAAATAAATTCCAGTCACGGATATTATAAAATTTGTTTCGTAAAATCCGAATTTTGAGATTGAGAGTTGAGGATATTACTTTTTTCATTTTTCATCAGTAGCTTCATTCTACCCACAATTGTGTAGCGTGGATTAATATAGGGGTGGACAAAGTCACTTTAGCGAGGACTCTCTTCATCCATTCCTTATGTCTATACAATAAGTCTATTGTACCAAACATCCTTTGATGCTACACAGTCGCGCGGGAGTTTCTTTAAAAGCATGTAGGTAGATTTGAAAAAAGTTTTTTTTTACAAAAGTTCTTCGGCCCTTTACCTTAACGAATACCTCTAGTGGACGTGCTCTCACGGGGCCATAGCTTATTTCAGATTTTAGCTACGGTTACGGAGCTCCATAACTTAATAGACATTAATTTTTTTAATGAAAAATCCTTTAATCCCTTTTATTCATTGCTTTAGGTTAATCAGTACAAATAAATACTATATGACTATTGTTGTGGATTTATAAGTGTTATTATGATTAATCTTTCTTTATTGTTTTAAAAACATATAAAATGCCCATATTTTAAGCAAAACTTTTATAAAAGCTAATTCTTACTTTTATAAAAACTTATTCTTACTTACTAATAATATTTCGTAACAAGAGCGCCAAGTGATAAGATATGGCTTCCTTGATTTTTTTGTATACTATCAACTTTTTATTCCCGCATTCATTGTTATCATAAACTATCTTGTCACGTGTGTTACTTAATATGTTACAAAAAATAATCGAATAAAGCAGTGACTACTGGTACAATTTTAATATTAATTCTTTTTTTTTTTAGGTTCACGCTGTAATCTCGCACACAGCAGGGTTACAGAGGAAACCTAGTGAGTAGTGGCATTGAACCCACAACCAGTCGTTTACAGTCACACGTTAGTGCCACTGCGCCTAAGTATAAATTTTTGCGCCTAAGTATAAATTTTTGCGCCTAAGTATAAATTTTTATTTCCGTATATGACCTTCGCTCATGGACATCGAAACAACAACATTAGAAAAGTTGTGGATGCGTTGCCGATCTTAAGGGGAGCAGGAAAAGAGGGAAGAGGAATAGGGATGGTGGGAATAGGGAATGAGAGCTGGTTTACATGCCATCGAACCGGAACACATCATCAGATCCTTGGCGGGTCATCTTTGACATGATAGTGGTCGGAGAACGAATCTCCTACCACCAAGATACTGGGTTACCCGCCTTTTACGGGACGCTGCCCAGCGACGGAGGTGAATTGTATTCTAACCCGTCCCCCCACGGATGTAAAATGTATCTATAACACTTGAATTACCATTGTTCAAATACTATAAATATACCTATAGTCCGTACTCTTTTTTAATTTTTTATTTATAATTCTTTTCTACATTCTAATTACTCTACACTATATAACTTTAATTATTTTGTACATTTTCATTTGTTCAAACATTGTTAATGTATATACGTCCTTATATCTTTTACAACAGGAGTAAGCAACCCGCGGCCCGTTTAATAATTTTATATGGTCTACCAAGTATTTATTCATTTTACAGATATTACGTTGAATTAAAAGAAATGTCCCTTGTAACATACATGTACAACATCCAACATGATTATGAAATACATATTAATGTTTTATTCTTTTCTTATCTTTTATAACGTAATCTATATTATTTTTCACTAGCGAACTGTTCGCGGTTTCGTCCGCGTGACCTACACAAGTATGGCTGCTTCGTATTTTCGACGGCCTGCATTTTTGTTTAAGCTAAGCGGGTTATATTTTCATTACAAATTTTCTACCTATATTTAAATACCTTAGGGTGTGAAAAATAAAAACGGCAACCTTGACCTTTCGATATCGTCGTCTTCCTGGGAAAGATCATACAGTTTAGATTTTTCATTCAAAATTTCGTCCCCTTATTTAATACTAGCGGCCCGCTCGCGGCTTCGCCGCGTTATCTGCGTGGCTCTTTCGGTATATTGCAACCGTCGGTGGTCAATTTTTGAAAAATAAAGTAGCCTATGTTTAACCTTGGATTATCAACTAATATATGCCAAAACTCATTACAATCGGTCAAGCGGTGTAGATTTTTCTGAACTGAACTTTCATCCCCTATTTCAACTCTTTAAAGGTTGATTTTTGAAAAACTAAGTAGCCTATGTTAGACCCAGTCATTTTTACTACTTTCATTCTGATTTTCATCCAAATCGGACCGGTAGATTAGCCGTGAAAGCGTGACAGACAAACACACAGACATTCGCATTTATAATATAAGTATGTAAGTATGTATAATAGGATATATTTGACCCCAGGTCTTAGATTATTTTTATTCCAAATTTTAAGCAAATAAAGGCGGTACATTAGCCATGAAATGTTAACAGTCAGACAAACAGACTTGTGCATTCATAATATTAGTTGAATTTAGTTTTTGTAATATGTTTATAATATAAATGCTATAAAGAAGCATCATTTTTTCCCGCCAATATTTATTAAAACTGGAAGTTTAACTGAAAGTTAAGAACTCTTTTGTTAAAAAAGATTGTTCACCCCTGCTTTACATCATTAACACAGTCAAAAGTCAACGGTCATCATTTATTATTATTCATATTAGGTTTATTCGATTTCCTTTTACTTTCGGTGCAGTACTTGTGTTATAGTTAGCGATGGCACAGCAAGGTATTTATTTTTTTATATATATTTTTCTTAATAATATAAAATAATAAGTCCCTTTTTAAAAAAATATAATAAAACGAAAATATTGAAATAACTTGAAAATGTAAATAATACGTATTTTTTATGAATGTAATTTAATATTGTTTTTTTTATTGTTTCAGTACCAAGATATTGCTTTAATGTGCTCAGACGTAGTTATTCTGCTGCATTACCAAAATGCAATTTCATACCGAAAGATTATACCGTAAGTAGAATAAAAAGGAAGACTTTCCTTTATTAAAACCTTATTTTTTGCTTTTGACATCGCTTCTCATTTTATTTAGTAGTAATACAATATGCTCTTTAACATAAGATTATTAAAAATAAACTATAAAAAATTAAAAAAACATTCTGCATTGCGAATTGACATGGAAAATCGCGATGGCTTATAGTACCTACTTGCAGATATAATTGATTCGATTCAAATTAAAAAATATATATATTGAAAATATTATTGAAATCTTTATATATTCGATTTCATTTCGGCGCAGTGGAACATCGTGAATTGACTATCGTCTAACTATTGGATGGACAGAGAAATGATTATATTTAAATGATTTTTATTTCCTCACTCTGGAGAACAAGATAAAGAACATCGTTGAATTTCGCCACTAAATACTCAATCTCTCGATTTCTGGCAAAAGTAGAGAACAGAGTATCTTGACACTAACTTCTATAAGACTAAATTGCCATGCGGAATAATAGGTGAAGCTATTTAATATATAAATACCTATACTAAATTTATATATTATAATGTTCCTAATAATCGTTAATGTAATTAAAAATACGATTAATTTTCGTTCTGCGTAATCATTTATTAATGTTAGTTAAATGACAAAAACAAATAACATTAGGGGAAAGGATACGGACCAAGAGCTCGTAGTCTCTACATGCAAATGATTACACAGAACTAAAGCAAAGTGTATTTTTAACAAATACATTAACGTTACAATCTATATTTATAAGGATAAAATATTTATATTAACATAGATATGCGATTGAGTGTGGATTCGATTTCCATTGGGGGAGTAAACATAATTTAGTTATTTTCATTTCTTCATCAAAATGAGTGATGTAAAACACAAAGAGCGGCATTACGGACGGAAATTAAAGAACAGAGTGTCATGACTCTACCTTTTCTCTAATTACTCTACTATGCGTTAAAGCGTGGAGATACGTATCATAAATAAAAATATTCCTATATTTCCAATACATTAAATATATTTTAGGGTCCAACAGTACAAGAAACAGATAAAATAAAATCAACCAATATTCCCCCTGCTGTGTTCGATCTATACAAGCGCCCGGTAGTCCTTCACCAGGGTCACATGCAATGGTTATTTGACCACGAAGGTAGAAGATATCTTGACCTCTTTGGCGGAATCGTCACTGTATCAGTTGGTCATTGTCACCCGTAAGTAGATTTTTCTGTATATATTTATTATTTACCTCTATATATATTTAAATTGAATTTATCACATATTTTTTACTTCCAATATTAATATTGTTTTTTATAATAGAATAAAATTTATAAAATGAAATACAAAAATATATATTTTGCAAATAAATTTTATTGAAACAGACTAAATAATAAAACATGCCAATAAAAACGCATGCATTTTGAATAATATTACTTTATTAAATCGAAGCCATTGTGGTGCAGTCGAACTGATTGTGGGTCCAACTGAATACACGATGGTTATGGGTGCGATTCCCTATCAGGGATTTCCCCGATTTTATGTAAAGATTTTTCATTTAGGTATGGCAAAGTGCAGCGTTGAGTTTCGCCTCTTAACATACGATGTTTCGAATTCTTATGAAAGGTTGAGACCATTCTCCGATTTCCGGTTGTTTCTTGATATCAGGTTCAGTAATACCTACATACTATGCAGAATAAAACGTGAAGATATAAAAAAAAATCAAAGAATATATTTTTACCAAAAAATACGTAACATCTGTCTGTAATGCTTAAGAAATAAAAAAAAATTGTAAACGCAAATGGTTGTGTTTTGACCCACTCGGGTAATGATTATATTAAAATTATTATCATTTCCCCGGTTTGCAAAACAAAGTGTGGCCTTCAGATCTGACCTCTGACACTCTACAAGCAATGTCTTGGATTTTGGCGAAATACAAAACAACAAAGTAGTAGGCACAAGAGTGTGACTGTAAACGACTGGTTGTGGGTTCGATTCCCACTCGAGGAGTGGAAATTATATTTCCATTTTCTTCGCTCTGGTGTCGAGGTGAAGCGCGGCGTTAAGTTCCGCCACTTAACACGCAAGCCTCCGAATTCGGCGGAAAGTGGGGAACGGAGTGTCTTAACACTAGGTTCCCTCTGCCTACCCTGCTGTGTGCGGGATATAGCGTGAAGCTATTTTTAAATTTTCAAAGTAGTAGGCACAGAGACTCGTTTACTATGGCTGCTACGATATATGAAAAAATATATTAAAATTACTGTTGCGTAATATACAGTTCTTTAGGTATGTCGGAATCTGTAATAAAGATAGCATTTTTTTACACAAAACTTAAAAAATATAACGAAACATTAAAAAAAATGACATTCTACAATACCTATTTCGTTATGTTTCCTTATTTTTATACAGCGCGTTTTAAAACTGAAGTTCAAACAATTTATATAATATTAAGTTATGTGGAACTTAAACGAGTAATTTATAATTACGTAAATAATTATAGCTTAATTATAATTAAGTGATTTTGGCCATCATAGCACAGTGGGACAACGTCTAATTCTAGGTATACACTGTTGGTTATAGGTTCGATCTCCAATCGGGGTAATGAGACGAAGAAATTTGTGTCATATAAGCACTAATATTATAAAAAAATATATATTTTTTTAGCAAAGTGACAGCGGCACTTCATGAACAAATAAACACTCTGTGGCACACAACCAACATATATCGACACCCGAAGATATATGAATATGTGGAAAAACTTATTTCAAAGTTTCCTGGAGACTTGAAGGTATGTACTCTAATAATTATTTATTAAATGCCGATAAGTTTAGTCAGTCTGGTGACAAGCCAAAACGCGGCGATTATTTCTGCATCTTAGCACGTACCTAATGTTTTGATTTCGGTTAGAAAGTAGAGGACAGAGTGTCTTAACACTAGACTCTCTCTAAGTACCCTACTATGAGGGGAATATGGTAAAGCTAAGTCAAACTTCCATATGTGTTTGTGTTTCGTAAATCTTAAAATTTGGCTTTTTTTTGTTTTAGTAAATAAATACATGCTTTGGAATAAATTAAGATTTACATTTTTTATGATTTCCCAGTAACGTTGGCATTGTATATTTTAAAATAAATTTTAGTGTTAAGTGTGTATTTATTTAATGTACGTTACCTGATGGGTTCAATTCCCTACTTTGTTATCAAAATCTTATCTACCATTATAAGAATGACGTGCGGCGTTGAGTTCCGCCACTTAACAGGTAAAATCTAGAATTCGAACAAAAGTAGGGAACAAGAGTGTCTTTACTATATATTCTCTTTAGCTACTTATTATTACATAGCTAAATATTTTTTCTTTTAGGTAGTATATTTAGTGAACAGCGGAACAGAAGCCAACGATCTCGCCATGTTATTAGCGAAGGCATATACTGGGAATAATGACGTCATTTCATTACAAAGTAGCTACCACGGCCTCTCTAGCACTCTCATGGGTCTGACCGCGACGCAATCCTACCGCTTACCGGTGCCTGTTCCAGCTGGATTTCATCACGTAAATATTTATATTATTTACATAACATTAAATATATTTATTATAAATATAACGTTTAGAAGAGTTGTCTAATTATATTATTAAGTTTTGACAGCTGTCAATTTTTAAAGTGTTATTCGCACATATAGGTACGATTTTTTTAGCTTCACGCTGTATCCCGCACACAGCAGGGTAGGCAGAGGGGAACCTAGTGTTATGACACTCCGTTCCCCACGCACCGCGGAATTTCGAAGGCCTTGCGTGTTAAATAGTGAGACTTAACGTCGCATTTTGCCTCGATACGAGAGCGAAGAAAATGGAAATATTAAATATATCCACTCCTTGAATGGGAATCAAACTCACAACCAGTCTTTTACATTCACGTATGTGCCACTGCGCCACGACTGGCCCCATAGACGATTTTTTTTAATATTGCCAGTATATTTCAGGGAGAGATTTGTAAGTAAACGCGATTAGTTGTTGATTGAAATAACATTCAGGGGAATGGAAATATTTAAATTATATTCATTTATTCACTCTAGTAAGAACATAAAGGTCATTATATTATTTATTTTATTAAGTGAACTTCGATTGTGAGACCATCTCAAATGGAACACCGCAGTGAATATCACAATGAAATGTATCAATTGTGATGATGTGATCAAAAATTATATAAAATGATTAAAAATTGAATTATATTTTATAAAATTATTATTTTTATGAGCATAATGTTGTTATAATTCTCTAATAGTTAAATAATTTTTCTACAGGCAATGTTGCCAGATCCACTCCGGGGCGTTTGGGGAGGATGTCGGGACTCGCTCTCGCAAGTGCGCGACTCCTGCAATTGTCTTGGAGATTGTTCTTCCTCTGACAAATACGTACATCAGTTACATGAGGTAAAGAGTATAATATTATTATATCTATAAGTGTATATATTAATTATACTGTACTACATAATATTATTCTAACGTTCAAAATTATACGTTCAGACTTGGAAATAATAAATCAAATACTCTTTAATCATCAAATTCAGAGGAAAACAGAAGAAGAAGACAGATGAAATTTAGTTGATTTAAAAATTAAGTGCATAAATCCATTCTTTTTCATAATTGATTTTAGTCCGCAAAAAAAGAAAAAAATATTATTAGATGGGTTTCTTGTTAAAAAAAACTAACTTACCCCTGGTCTAAAACGACCAACACAGACCGAAAAAATGTCTATTTATTTTAAGTAACGAAATGAATGCAATTATTTATTTTCGTTATTATTAACAAAATATATTCTAATCTCCACACATTTTTAAAGCTTCTAGATAACTCGATACCAGCTGGTCGTGTGGCAGCACTATTCGCTGAATCCATTCAGGGTGTGAACGGCGCCGTGCAATTCCCAAAAGGCTATATAAAGAAAGCTAGTCAATTAATTAGACAGTATGGTGGATTATTCATTGCGGATGAGGTAAAAATTATATAAACAGTAACTAATTGTGTATATACATATGTAATCTAGTATACATAGTTCGCGCACTCTAGCTTGAAAAGTTGCAACCAAGCTACAATAGGCATCGCAAAACTGACTTTTAGGGAGTTATTGGTGGTAAGAGGAGGAGAAAGACGAATACTAGTGATTCTATTACCTTACTTTCTTCTCTTTCCTACCCTTCTTCTATACATTGTTGTGTTGTTGTCTCCTTGGCTGGACTGTATCTGCCCGAAATTTCGGAAAGCGTAGATATTTGGAGATAGACTGTTCAAGATTAAGTGCGAGTACTATACAAAATTCTTTCAGTTCACATTTCGAAAATGTCTAATTCATAAGATATATTTACTTTTGCATTACGCTTTTTAGGTACAAACAGGATTTGGTCGTACAGGTGATGCGTTCTGGGGCTTCCAAGGCCATGGTGTGATACCGGATATCGTAACGTTAGCTAAAGGAATCGGCAACGGATTCCCTCTCGCCGCCGTCGTCACTACGAAGGCAATAGCAGATGCTCATACTAAGGCGTCTTATTTTAACACATTTGGTGGTAATCCAATGGCCGCTGCTGTGGGAAAAGCTGTCTTGGAGGTGAGTTCTAATTTAATAAAAATATTACAGCGAACTTTTTAATATGAATACTTTTTTGTTACTTTTCGTATAACGATTCGTCTTCTCTAAATATGACGCTGATAATATTTTATAAAATATATTTTAGTACATTACAAATAAAAAATGTTAACGTTGTTAAATTCTAACCACCTCTTGGAAAAAGTTCAAGCAAGGCGTCTACGTTTGGCTCAGCGTTTAGAACGTTATTTTAAAAACGTTTTTCATATCCTGTGTAATAGCATTATAAAAATGTGAAAATATTTCATTTAATTACTTTACTCTATACCATAAATTTGGCATAAGCAAAACATCCATTTAACTTTCTCCCTATCATCAGGTAATCGAAGAAGAGAATCTCCAAGAGAACTGCAGAAACACTGGAAAATACTTTATCGAACAGTTAATGGAGTTACAAAATATGCATCCAGTTATAGGTGACGTGCGTGGGAAGGGGTTGATGTTGGGAGTAGAGCTTGTAGAGCCCGGGACTAAAGAACCGCTCAGCGTGAGCGATGTGTCGCTAATCATGGAGATGATTAAAGACCTTGGAGTATTAATTGGTCGTGGTGGGAGATGGTATAATGTGAGTTTATTTATGTTTTTTTTTAATTTTCATGTGTAATCGTCTTTACATAAAGGATTTCTCTATGACGCATATATTGAATTAGACAAAGAGAACATATTCTTAGGACAATTAGTTTAGAAATGAAACTAAAATATCAGGTTTTCTAAAATGTATATACATAGTCGAAAATTCAAATATCAAACATATCCGGGTAAAGTAGTCTCATTTTTAAATATGTGAAAATCGCAAAAACCAAACATTTATTGTTGTTCAGTTCTCAGTTTGATTTAATTTTTTTATTTAGTAAATTAAGAGGTATTTTTTTAAGATATAATTTTTCCATATATAATTTTTATTTTATTTTACCAGATACAATTTTTTACCATATTTCTTTTTCTTTGCAGGTATTAAGAATTAAGCCGCCGATGTGCATCGATCGAAGCGATGTCGATTTCGCTATATCAATTCTGGATGAAGCTTTGACTAGTTATTCGAAAAATAAATGATTTGTTATTTAAATAATTTATACGATATATGCGTTTTAATCTCTGTAATATAAGTTAATTAGAAGTAATATAAAGTTTTAATTACATATAAATTGTTTCATTTATAAATTAAAATGTATCTATTATTGGAAGTCCAAGTCGAGGAAGGGCCAGTCGTGGCACAAGCGTGTGACTTAAAACGACGGGTTGTGGGTTCGATTCCCACTCGAGGAGTGGAAATATTTAATATTTCTATTTCCTTCGCTCTGGTATCAGAGGTAAAGCGCGGCGTAAAGTTTCGCCACTTAACACACAATGCCTTCGAATTCGGCGGAAAGTGGGGAACGGAGTGTCTTAACACTAGGTTCCCTCTGCCTTCCCTGTTGTGTGCGGGATACAGCGTGAAGCTATTAAAAAAACATCTATTATTTCGCACTGTGTGTAGTACACTAGCACTAGTACTGCAATCGTTTAGCATTAAAATATTTTTTTTGATTTAAAATTTATTTGATTTAAAATTTATTTGGTTTAAAATTTATTTGATATTTTTTTGACGAAAATGGTTTATAAAATGTTTATTACAGAAACATAATTGAAAAAAAATATATAAACTTTATAGTAAAATAGCACAGAGTTAGCAACACTGTACTATAGCTGTCAATTTTGAATTTTTCCACTTAAATTAGAGTTTTGACGTTCCATGAAAACCTTACATGTGAAAATAATGTATATTGATATATTATTCTAAGTAAAACGATTGAAAATAGTAAATAGTTGGTGGAAATTAAAATATCATTTTAAAACAATGGTGTTTAAATGCCAAGAAAATAGCTTTCTAAAAGAGGTATGCAGTTCTTATTAGAATAGGTTATTGAGTCTGTTTTTAAATTATTTTAAAAGTAAATAATTGTTTCATATTTACTATTCTTTAATCATGATAAAAATGACTTTAAATAAAATATCCTATTGAATTTATTAATCTATTTATAAAATTTATTTTTCTTTTTAATAGTTTACTTCTAAAGTAGTAAAATGTGAAGAGACCAAAGAACCTATTGTGGAATATGGAAAAGTATCTAAATTTGAAGGTTACCAAGTAACACTAGAAAATACAATTTTGTTCCCAGCAGGTGGAGGACAGGTATGAATAACATACTCGTACCTATTTTAAATATTTTAAAATAAAAATTAAAATGTTTTTAAATGTGATGATTGTGATTTTTGTCTTCACACTTTTGGCATCATATCTTGGCAAAAAATAAATGACTATTATTTTAAATGTTCCAATGATCTGAAAACACTTCATGATATATTTTAACTAATTCTACACTACTATCTAACCACCCAATTGTGTCGTAGTTGTCTCAATTGCCATGCAAGCTTTTGAGTTTTGTTGCTAAAGACCTTGATTTAGGGTAGAACATGAGAGATTGGAACATCTTGAGACTATGTTCCCTCTGACTACTTACTGATATACAGAGTAAAGCATGAAAGTCCTACAAAAGAGAAAATAATGTCCTAAAACACTAACATGTTCCTAGTGGAAATTTTAGACACAACATTTGCATTTAACTTGCTGGAGATGTCCAATCTAAATGTTTGTAGTAAATAAATAATTTATTGTTATTTTTAAGCCACATGACATTGGCTGGTTAAATGACATAGAAGTATTGCAAGTGTTACGTAAAGGAGATGAAGCTTTACATTTCACCAGAGAACCTATAGGTGTAGGTACTGAAGTGGCACAAAAAATTAACTGGGACCGAAGATTTGATCATATGCAACAACATTCAGGTACATATGAGTTTTGCTGTATAAATCAAATTAAATAGGTCTTGTCCTCTATAAGTAGAGGACAAGACCTATTTGAATTAGAATATTGTTTATTTTAACTACAGCTTTTTTATAGTTTACAAATTTTAAATCCCAAGCACTGAAATTAAGTTTGGCATCTCATATTCTCAAATGACAAAAATGACAGACTTTTTATATGTTTTTCAATTTTGAATAAGTGTGAATAACACTTTAAAATGTCGAAACATCCAACTCTAATTGTGCTTCCTTATATGTTAAATTTCCAAAAAAATTAATAGCCTCTGGCTGATATCCATAAATTGTTGCACATCAACATGCTAATGTTCCGGGTCCCATCTGATTGTGCATAATCGCTTTTTACTATCAATTTTTTTTTATCTAATAAAGATAATATGGAATACAAGTTATTCAAGTTTCCAGATATTGCTATTAATTTATAAATTTAAATAAATATATATTCTTTTCCATATACATTGAGTTCCGTCACTCAGCACGTCTCGATTTCGGGCAAAAAGTGAGACCAGGCATGGCACAATAGCAATATTTTATATTTCCATTTTCTTCACTCCGGTGTTGAGGCAGACCGCGGCGTTCAGTTCCCCCACTTAACTCGCAATGCCTTCAGAATTCGGAGGGTGCAGAGTGCTGCGTGAAGCAACAAAAAATTTTTATATCAATATTCAAACAAACAAATGGTAACACTACAAATATATTTCTAAGAAACATAAAAAAAATAATGTAACGCATAGCATAGCACTTTCCAAAAATGGAAACTGTCTAAGTAATGAAAGTATGAAAGCCATGGATTTATACATTGAACTTAGCGTTCAGAGTCCTTGGGCGGGGAGATGCACGTGTTCGAATCCCGCGTGCAAATCTATATTCGTTTTTTTCTTATTTTGAATAAAATTATTTGACTTTGACTTTGTTGTTTTAAGTGATAACATCGTATTTAATTCCAGGACAGCATTTATTATCAGCAATATTAGAGGATGAACACAATTTACCAACGACCAGCTGGTGGTTGGGAGCGGACGAGTGTTTTGTTGAACTCAATTCTACTAACATAAGTGAAAATGTTTTGAACAGCGTTGAACAAAGATGCAATGAATTAATAAGTGCGGCAATACCTGTTACTGTGAAGTTTTGTAAGGCTGATGATCCTGATTTAGATGAGGTAATAATGTAAATGATTATTTAAACAATAGATAATATTTTACAGGCTAACAGTGGCTTGTGGGCACTAAAGTGTGACTGTAAGCGCGACTGGTTGTGGGTTCGGTTCTGACTCGAGAATGGAAATATTTAATATTTCCATTTTCTTCACTTTGTTGTCTCGAGCGAGCGCAGTTTTAAGTCCCACCACTTAACACGCAAAGCCTCCAAAATTCAGCGGTGCGTGGGGAACGGAGTGTCTAAACACTAGGTTCTCTCTGCCTACCCTGCTATGTGCTGGATACTGGTGAAGCTAAAAACAAAGAGCAGACATTAACACTATTATATCCAGAGGTGTTTATGGATTCGAATCCCAGTACTTTGGCTTTCGAAATAAGGGGCTTCGAAAAAAAGGGACCCCTTTTTTTGCAGATTCAAATTTGCTCCCATATAACTGAGCAGACAGTGAACACCAGATTCCACCAGAATTAAAGTTTTCAACAATGCAATGAATTGAAAATAATTTAAATACAATAATCTCTCGAGTGGGAGTTGAACTCACTACCCTATTGCACCATAATTTACCTTTTTTTCCCACTGTCCCACTGCGCCACGGCGATTTTATGTATGTATTTTAATTTAAAACTTAATGCTTATTTTTTTTTTAATTTACTAAGACTGAGCTTGATACTGACTTGAGCTTTATATATAGCTTTATAAAGCTCAACATTTATTTAAATTAGCTCAAACACTTATTACGGTATTATTGGATCATTATATTTTAGTGATTTAAATTATTTTTTTTTTTTATTTTCAGGCGCATACAAGAGGACTGCCTAAAGACTGTATGGACACAATACGAGTGATTTGCATCGGTGATATAAATCAAAACATGTGCTGTGGCACACATGTGTCCAATTTAAGGTATATTGTAACTATATATTATGTACATACTAAATTTAAATTTTTCATTTAAACTTACAAGCGCCTTTAGACCTCCTTAGTCCGGTCCTGTCACAAAATGACACGCATCTTCTGAATGGATGTCTACTAAGTGTAAACTACTTTGTTAACAAATTTCATTTTTGTACGCCAAGAGGATTTTTGATATGTTGTGTTGAATTAATCTTCGCTTCTTTTATATAATAAACTTGCGCAGCGGAATTCGAACCCGCGCCTCCTGAAAACCGTCCAAGCGCTCTGACCGCTAAGCCATGCGTTTATTTTCGTTGTTAGCATTTCTGTGGAAAAATTATCTAAATTTCTGCTACCCAAAGATTATTTCTAAAAACAATCGTTTGGCAAGAGATAATACTATTAAATATTTTGTAAGTTTTATTCTAACTTGTCTTGTCACATCAAAAACATTTTTAGAAAATGTACATAATATTAAGTTTTAATTTCAGTCAACTGCAAATGATAAAACTGTTGGGCACGGAACCTGGTAAGAAAGGAAAAACTAATCTTAAATTTATTGTGGGCAACCGTGTCACTAAAACGTTTCAACGCATGTTGGATAGAGAGAAGGCGCTTACTGGCTTGTTGAAGTAAGTTAATTCAATTTATTATATATTTTTTAAAATTATAATTGTGTATCATATTTTTCACTAGGTAGTCAGAGAGAATTTAATGTAAAGACATTCCGTTCGCCACTTTCAGCCCGAAATTAAGTCTTTGTCTTAACAGAACGAAATATAAAAATAATTTATATGAAATCATACCGCCATGAGGAAATCGAACATAACCAACCGTGTTTACTGTTAGACGCTGTCTCAATACACTACGATGGCGTCTTTATAATTACACTTTTATATAAAACATAAAAATAAATGTTAAAATTTGAATCTAGAAGTAGAACTAGAAGTTTTTGGAATTTCTCTTAAATGCTTTGGCGACTACCGATTGAAGTATGTGGAATCTACTTTTTAATACTTCTAAACATTTGTTAATTGAATACTCATTCACATTTTTTTAATAGCCTCTTTGTCTTCTTACCAAATTGGCAATAATTTCAATATAACTATTGCCCCAAGTAGTTTACAGTCACACGATGTCCCACAGTTCCTCAATAACCTCAACATTAAATTAATCAAAATATAAATTATACCAAAAAAAAAAAAGTAATAATTATTATTCACAGAAACGAGCCAAGCAAACACGAAGAGCTAGTAACAAAATTACAAAAAAATATCAAACTAACAAACAAAAATCTACAAAATGTTTTATCAGAATTAGCTCAGTTTGAAATTGAAAAAATAAAGAATGCACAGCCTAAACCCAAATACATATTTTTATTCAAAAAGGAAGCAACGCCTGAATTTAATAGAAGTATATGTAAAGCTTTGGAAAGTGAGAATTTATTTATTTTCATGGCATCAGAAGAACCGGACAAGCCTAAAGAGGGTCAAATAATTATACAGGGTCCGGAAGAACATTGTCAAGTGTTGGGACAACAGTTAGTTATTATGTTTTATATTAAATTTATGTTCTTTTTTTCCTAGCAGGTTAGGCAGAGAGAATTAAGAATTCATTTATAATCACTCCTCTCTTTGCTCGAATCTGAGATATGGCGTGTTGAGTGGCGGAACTTAACGTTGTATTTTGTTCTCTTACCAGAGCAGTTATATATATTTAAACTATTCCTCGGAATTGAACCCACAACCAATGGTGATTAAAGTTAGACCTTATCCTATTAAACAACAGTGGTCTTAAACTGTTATTAATAAATGTAAAATTATTATAATTATGCTATATACATAAATAAAATTAAAGTTTGTAATATTAAAATAACTGTTTTTTTATTAAATGCACATATATATCAAAATAATATTTTAAAATTTTGTGACTAATCTCAGGAATAGCTGGACCGATTTTGATGGGACTTTCAATGGAAGATAGCTGATGTAATAAGGAGTAACTAGGCTCCTTTTAATTTTACACGGTTAAAGCTGCAGTCACAGCTAGTACTGAAATAAGCATAAATTGTTTTTTTCAGAATAACTGACATACTAAAAGGGAAAGGAGCATTCAAAAATGGCAAGTTTCAAGGAAAGGCAGGGGACTTAAGTGGTATTAACAAATGCAAAAAGTTGATTGAAGATTATTTTATTAACATACCATAGTAGAAATAAAATGCTGTACAAATAAAAATTGTTTTCATGTTTCAATAATTTAAAATATTTTGTAAATAAAGTGTCTTCTTTTTAATAAAAGAATAAAAAACCAGTTTATACACTTTTACTTTTTTTTGTTTTCTATTTGTTTGTTTTATTTTAATAATAACAATAAAGGAATGGAAAAGGTACCCTAAATAATAATTCGATTTTATTTGTGATATTATCTTCAGCATCATACTTTGACATAACAGGATACTATTCCTCACTTTTTACCCGAATCTGATATATTGCGTAATGAATGACGTAATCCAACGCCGCTTAGAAACGCAGCGCTTTGTCTTGTTCATCAGAACAAAGAAATTAAATAATACTAAAAATTAATTTCCCCCGATTGGGAATCAAACCGACAACTATTGTGTATACAGTCTGCCACCAGTCTGCATGCATATATGTTTTGATACGAAAGTTATAAATGTTTCTTAAAACAATTTTGACAGTTTTTATTACCTCAATCCCTAAAAATAGATTAAACAATAATAACATGTATATTTTTGAATACTTATCCTACTTATAAAATAAAGTATTTACTAAAGGTAACCTTAGTTACCTCTAAAGGTAACCTTACAGAATTAGAAAAAACAAAAGGAATTGAAGACTTTGTTTTTCATATTAGCAAGTCCACGAAATTATAAACAATATCGTCAGTACTAATGAATAAAATTGGAGTGTCTGTTTGAAATATTAAAATAACAGTTTTTAAAAAATATATTCTATATATGTAAACACAGAACATAAAAAAAAAAATCATAGTTTTTACTATTTTTTTTTTTATATGATTGCTTATTATCTTTGAAATTGGGCTTTGATAAGGCTGTTGTAATAAGGCCCGATTTGAACCACTTTTATTTATAATTATAACTTTTATGTTAAATTCCACACAGACAAAGTCACACGCCCAGGTAGTACACAACGACATACAGACAAACAACAACATGCATAAATAAAATGATGAACTATATATTATACCTATTAAATATATAAATACAAAACATTCCCCTTTTAATTCTTAATTTTAATCATTTATTTTAAATTATTCACACACTTAAAATAAGAAAATATTTTTAAAATGTTACAAGATTTTAAACATAACAACTGTCCAAGCCATGTCTCTTAGATTACTTTTAAAAAAAAAAGGAATTTAAGCACTACCATTCACATTTTTATACATAAAAAATAAAGAAAACCAAGGACTAAAAGATTGAATCCTGCTGTGTTCAATTTCTTATATCTTATCTAAAAATGTATTTCATATCCTAAGTGTGTAAAAAAACTTTTAAAATGTTACAATCCTTTATAACATTTTAAAGATTATTAAAATATATTTATTCTTTTTCTTCAGAATCCTCATCTTCATCATCTTCATCATCTCCTAATGAGTTGGATGCGTTAACACTGGCTATAAGGTTTTCAATGCCTGTGTTTGTCCAATCTTGAGATAGATCGTCCAAATAATTGTCAAAGTCTATAAGTTCTTTGTGTACATCTCGATCTAATAACTCCCCTATTGTCTTTAATAAATAGGGGCTTCCTGAAAAAAAAATACAAATTTAAAAATTAAAATGTATCAAAACAAAATGCAGCTTTGAGTTATGCCATTCATCACATAATGTTGTACACATAATTAAAATTTTAAGTTACGCTACTAAAATGGATAGCAGATATTGATTTTATTATTCATTAATTACAAAAATAAGTGACAAATGATAATAATTATAATATGAAATTTTATATATCTTATTATGTCCCTGGATTTTATGTAATGTAGGTTATATGAAAATTGTTCTAACAATTTCAAATTACTTCAAGTTACTTTTGGAAAATTAAAAAAAAGCTAACAAACTAGTGTTTCTTTCATTAGAGTATCAGTTGTTCAAACATCAATCAACCAGAGAACTGTTCATCTGAACTCTTACTTTCAATCTACATGTACGGTGAATGGAACTTGATAATGTAATCCTTGTCTAGTTTACACATCTTATAACATATAAAATTGACACCACTAAAACTACTGTTTTGTTTGTTATCAGTTTTTTGAACACCACATGAGCATCCTCAATCAAAAATTAATTATGACCTCACTGGATATAATAAGCAACTACGTAGAAAAATAAAAATTAGGAATTCATAAAAGAATAAACATGTTACTTACGGAATATTACATTGGATGAATCTTTTAGTTTCCACTTGCCTTCACTGTACTTGTGGACTTTAATAGCATACATTTGTTTCATGAACATGACACTTGAGTTATCCACCTATAAATTTTTAGGCCAGTTTATGAAAATTCCTTTTAAATTAATAACAATTTTATAAGTAATATATTTCTACTCACAACTATAAATATTGCTGAAGGAAAATGTTCAACAATCTTTTCTGCAATTTTCAACCCTGGACACTTCTCAACTGTATTATCTCTAAAATTCTCACATGCGGCATAATATCCTGCTATCACTTTATTGTTAGCTTGTGCCATGTATTCAATCTGAAACCATGGTTTGTAATGTTAAATTAATACAATAAATGAAATAAAAAAAATCATCAGACAGTCTAAAATCAGGTCTATACTGCAAAGTGAAAGAAATATATAAAAAAAATACAATAAGTGAAATATGTTCTTGTTTTTCTTCTAAGGTATTTCATATATTTTATTTATTGGTAGGTTTTAACAGACGAATTGAGCCAAGTTAAATTACCTGTGTTAATGCAACTTCAGCCATTGGTGATAAGTAATGGCTATGGTGGAACAGGGGCACGGCATCCAGGATATTCAAGTCATTATATTTATTCCCCGACTTTGCTGACGCGCTGTCGGCTAGAAGGACACCATTTACAGCACAATACGGATATTTAGCTGCATGTAGTATTATTTTAGTATACGCAGAAGACTCTAAAAATACTGCATCCATTTTTGTAAATTTATTTCTGTTACAAGCACCTCGAATTCTTGAATAGATTGATTATTTAAATTATTTAATATGCATATAGTGATTAGTGATAATCACTTCAATAAGGATTAAGAATTGTCAATGTCAAATTTATTTAGTTCAGGATTATAGATTATACAAAACATTTATGATTCTGTTTACTTATAAATACAATTTACAAATTACAGCCTACAGCGTACAGGTAAATAGGTAATAAAGGAAGTTAAAGATACTAATAAAATTTTATAGAAGTGTTTTTAGATTTAATCACTTGATATAAAAATAAATGAATTATACACCAATGGACCACTATAATACCATTGTAGTCACTCTGACAGTCGCTGTGAAATATAAAAATTAAATAGAATAATGAAATATAAACTACTGAACGCATGCCATTGGTCTTATCGTGTCACGGGATGTCATTGTCACATCTTAAATGTCAATTTTCGCGACAACAATTTGTTTATTGTGTTTGCAAATTTTATTGTTAAAATAATAATTCTCCCTTACTATGGAGAAGTATGATACTTCCCAGCTTACAGAGTTTCCTCGTTTTGAATCTGATTCAAATCAGGGCGGTGTAAGTACGTTTCTTAACAAATTATGGAAGTTTCCAATATTTACGCCTAGTGAAACTACGGAAAATCAAGAAAATAAGTTACCAAGTGATGTAAATCCAACCGAACAATCCAATGTTGACGCAGAGAAGGAATATGAAGACAAACTTGAAACTGGAAGTTATGTTGAAGAATATGAGGGGAGGAGTTTACCCAATATATTAAAACGAATAAGCGGTCTTGTCGCTTTGGGTTCTGGGGTATGTAAACGAATTTTTAAAAATAGAAACATCAAAAAATCTTGACATATTTGATTTGTATATTTTTAATAATTAAATACAACATTTTTTCATTTAGCTTTATATGCTGTATCCCGCACACATCAGGGTAGGCAGAGGGAACCTAGTGTTAAGACACCCCATTCCCCACCTTTTTCATTTAATTTGTTAATTATGTATTAAACTTTCACTCTACACCACTGTTACACAAAAGTTAAAATATGGGTTAGAATTACTTTTTATCTTAGATTTGAGCACACTAGTTATAATTAGTCATAAATATTAGTAAAATCAGGAAAAATATAACTTACACTTTTTTAACTTGACTGTAGCTGTTGTACTGCACTTACCTTTTTTGCATCAAAACTCAAGACAAAATATATATGGGTATATTTCAAAATCCATTATATTAATATGTATACTTTGTGTATGCTTATTTTGAGTATCTGTGTTAAAAAAACTGGTAAATATATGAATCTTTCAGTGTTTTTGTTGTTTAATCAACATGTAATTAGTTTATAAGAAAAATATAAATGTGAAATAAAATATTATCATTTAATTCATGCTTTAAACATGATAATATTTCATTTCTTTCAAAAGCAAAGTGACTTTAAAATAACCATTTATTTACAGAGTGGTACAAAATATTCAGATACAGAACTAGCTAGGTATTGGATGCCTGATGATATTTCTCGAGAGTGTTATGAATGTGCCGCTAGGTTTAGCACTTTGAGAAGAAGACATCACTGTAGGGTGTGTGGACAGATATTTTGTTCCAGATGTTGTAGCCAAAGGGTGCCTGGTATGTATATGTAAATATATCTATTATTTTTTTTCACAATAGTTATATAATTTACAATATTTTTAATTGAATACAATACATTATATATTTTGTGTTTGTATTGTAAAAGTTCTGGTTGATCTTAAGTAAATTAATAGGAATTGTGTGTTAAGTAATAGAACCCAATTTCCCATTATTTGTCTTATCAATCTGGTACAATTAAAATAACTTTAAATTGAGAGATTGAACCTATAATCATTGCACACTGTATTTGACACTGTCTTATTGTGTCTCTAGGCTCCTTTACTTGATGAACCAATTATTTTTTTAAGCTTCACGCTGTATCCCTCACACAGCAGGGTAGGCAGAGGGAACCTAGTGTTAAGACACTCTGTTCCCCACTTACAGCCGTGCTTACAGAGCGAAAAAAATGCAAAAATTGGAAATATCTACTCCTTGAATGGGAATCAAACCCACAACCAGTCACTGTACAGTCACACTTTGCGCCCTAACTGTGGCCCCTATATATTTTATAATATAATATGACTTTTTTAAATATTTATATAAAAATAAAATACTACAATATTTTGCATTTAAACATGCTTTTTTTGAGCAGTACAGGAATATATATTATAGCCCTTTTTAACAGAACTGCCCTTTGAGCTGATGGTAGCTATATGTTCAATCAACAATTCAAAAGTGCTTGCAAAAGTCTATTTAGATATTTTTTTTAATTTAAATACATAATAAATTAAAAAAAATAAATAAATTAAATAGCTTCACGCCGCTGATAATATAAATCGCCGAAATAGCCGCACACAGCAGGGTAGGCAGAGGGAACCTAGTGTTAAGACACTCCGTTCCCCACTTTCCGCCGAATTCGGAGGCATTGCGTGTTAAGTGGCGGAACTTAACGCCGCGCTTTACCTCGACACCAGAGCGAAGAAAATAGAAATATTAAATATTTCCACTCCTCGAGTGGGAATCGAACCCACAACCAGTCGTTTACAGTCACACGCTTGTGCCACTGGGCCACAACTGGCCCCAAATTTTTAAGTTAACTAAAAGTGTATTTTGAATTAACTCTTGATAATATAGTCTTTTACTTTCATATTATTTTGCGATTTGTCAACCTTATACTATTATTAAGTTGCTTCTAATCTTATACAATTGCTTATTAGTTTTATAATATTTTAATTTATAATCTATATAATAAAATTGTACTTTTTCCATCATAAATCGATATATTAAGTGTTGAGATGCGGTACTCAACGCCGCGCTTTGTCTTTTTAAAAAAGGGAAAGGGAAAGGGATTAGGTGAAAATAATTTAAATATTATATTCCCCCGTTTAGGATCAAACCCACAGCTAATCTAATCTACAGTCTTTATATCCTACTGTGCAACAATGGTGTCGATTTCGAAAGAAGTATGAAGATCGGAGTGATTTAACACTAGTTTCTTACCGACTACCCTGCCAGAAAAGGCGTGAATATGGTTTCATAATAATAATAGAGGGTGAGTCGCAAGGAATGGCCCAAACTTCAGATGTGTATTCTGCAGGTCGAAATAATGAAAAAAAACTTATGTGTTGTTATCCGATGTTCATTTGTTTTCAAACTAGCGTCATTATAAAATAACAACATTTTTTACATTAAGATGGTTTTATTTAAAGCATTATTTTAATAAATGCTCAAAAATCCTGCCAGTCGGTTGTGTATCACTTGAAGTCTTTAATATTCCTCCCTACTCACCCTGTCTTTAATATTCCTGTCGCTAGGTCAAATTTTCGGCTGTGCTGGTGGCTTACGCGTATGCACATATTGTTGTAAAGTAGTACTCACTTATTTACGAGAGAACGATCTCACTGGGGATATATCACCCGATTTGAAAACCTTACAGGAGAGCTTGCAGGTAAATTAGTTATTAGAAACACACATACATACGTATTTTGTAGGGTTTGTAGGGTTACTGAAACTATATATAAATTGAAGATTATAATAGTATAAAATTGTTTATTCACACACTTCTTCACAACGTATTTTAATTGCGGCGTCAGAGCGCTTGGCCGGTTTTCAGAAGGCGCAGGTTCGAATCCCGCTACGTTCAAATTTTAATGTCTTATCCTAAATCTTATATTATTGTTATTATCTATTATTAAACGTATATATAAAAAAAAAAGAATAAACAAAATTAATTTGTTTACTTTTATTTCTATTCTTTTTAACATTTTACCACATGCGTAGAAACTTTTTTAAAAAAAAATCTTTAAAAAAAATAATAATATATTTGTTTAAATAGTAATATATTTGTTTAAATACGTAGGTAAATACTTTTAAACATTTTTAAAGTGTTATTCCACACTTAGGAAATTTCTTTTATTTCTTTAAATGTCTTTTACGTAGGTAAAGTTTCCAGAGAACAAATCGCACTCTCACAAAGGCAGGGATTTCATATTCGCACGTGAACAAGAGCCGTGTGAGGTCCGCAACTCTAGCAAGGAAGCGTTACACGATGTGTACAGGATGTTGTATTATGCGCTGCCCACGCAACATCATAGGTATTAAAAAAATAGCTTCACGCTATATCCCGCACACAGCAGGGTAGGCAGAAGGAACCTAGTGTTAAGACACTCCGTTCCCCACTTTCCGCCGAATTCGGAGGCTTGCGTGTTAAGTGGCGGAACTTAACGCCGCGCTTTACCTCGACGCCAGAGCGAAGAAAATGGAAATATAATTTCCACCCCTCGAGTGGGAATCGAACCCACAACCAGTCGTTTACAGTCACACGCTTGTGCCACTGGGCCACGACTGGCCACTAGATACAATTTTATTTTTTAAGAAATAATAGTGTTTTTTTTATAATTCTATTTTATCACTCTACGGACATAAGGTCTGTACCTTTTTTAACATGATTCTTCTTTTATCATATGCAATATTTTTTTTTGTTTACAATTTCAGTACTTAAAACTAAGACTTAAAGAATATACCGTAAGATAGTGCAGTTATTACAAAATTTAAGTTGTCTGTTTCCATGTTAATAGAATTAATACAGCTTATGATATGAATATTAAACGTAACCTAACTTAATTTATTATAAGTGTATAACTACTACTATTTCTTGCATCTGTTACATATATTTCTCACTACTAAAAATTGACATATTTTTTATTTAAATAAAAAATAGTGTTAACTATTTCACTCCGTTTTATATTTTAAGTTTGAAGTGGCGGAACTTAACGCCGTGCTACGTAGTATGAATACGCACGGACTCATAGCCATAGCATGTAGGTACCTACAGTCAAGCACGAATGGTGTCAATTTTTTTAAAATATAATATATTTATAAAATTGTTATAACGTTTTAATTAGCTCTGCCTTGACATAATAATACATATTTTGGTACCGCGTCCACCAGCAGACCAATAAGGCCTAACCAAGGGACTCACCCATATTCGTGGGTGACGTAGATCCTATCGATCAGAAGGTCTCGCCCTGATATCGATTCTCCTCTCTGGACTGGACTAATACATATTTAAAATTTAAAATGTTTTCATTTTCCTACTGGATATAAAAAGCGGTGCTGTGTTCCCTGACAAAGATCGCGTTCTCTCTATACTTTGAACTCACCAGTTTCACGACTGTCAAAATTGTTGAACAATAATAAGGATCTCTTAGACTCTTTTGGGGACTCACTGACTAAATACAAATATAAAATCATTTCTCAATTGAATAATTATATTTTTAAATAATTCATCGAAGTTTGACTAAGCAATATTGTATTTACTAAATTTTGATTCAATGATAATATTTTAATAGAACTTACCTAATTTTAGTATAATTTACCTAATTTTTAATATAATTTTATTTTTTTAATATAATTTTAATATAATTTACCTAATTTTTAATATAATTTTAATGTAATTTACCTAATTTTAATATAATTTTTAATACGAATTTAATAGAATTGTTATATTTGAAATACTTGAAGATTTAAATGAACATATGTGCAGGGGTGACTTGGCTAATTATAGTTAAACAACTATACATAGTAGTTTAATTGTGTTTGGCTGAGGCATTGCTTTTGTATATATTATGTTCATTTAAATGTTAAAATATCTATTTATTTTTTCTTTGTTAAATAAATTAAATTACATTTGTAACACAATTGTATGCATGCTGTATTCATCTTAAATGATAATGCATTTAGTCCTAAGTTTTTAATGTGTAAACTTCTGTTGCTTGTCTAATGTAATTGTCGCTGATGAATCTAAATAAATAAATAAAATAAATAAATACTTTTCCCCAATAGTTTGCTACTTATAGATAATCCAATCGTACATTTTAAATTAAAATATTTTGAAGATCTTTTAAAAAATAATAATAAAAGGTTTTTTAATATTTTAAAGTGTTATTTACACTTAGGAAGTTATAAAGACATTATTAGAAAACGTAGAACGCTACGGGATTCGAACCCGCGCCACTGTCAACAAAAAGGTCGAGTTAATATTTTTATACATTTTTTCAATCCATACCTTTATTAACCTCTACATCATGCATACAATAATTTTTCACATAAAATAATATAATTTAAATAACTTTATTTTCTAGGTATCGTTTGGTCAGGTACAACGACGTATGGCAAGGATGCGACATCATGCAGTGGCTAATGGATAACACCTCACATAAAACTAGGTATGTATGATAAAAGCTAGACTAAATCTTATATAGAAAGGTTATTGCAAAGAGAATCTAGTGTTAGGACACTCCGTTCTCCGTTTTCTGTCCTAATTCGTCCTATAGGAGAAACAATTTTGCCTCTCTCTGAACTCGAACCCACCGTCCTCAGAAGCCGTGTGAGGGTTTCAACCACTAACGCCCAATATCAATAATCGATCCTATTTCTAAAACTGCAATCTTAGATTGATATTCGTTTATTTTAAGAAAATTAATTCTTTAAATAAGGTAAAGGTTGAATATGCAATCTTTCGATTGGTTGTTGGAAATAACTCATTTTTCAATGGATTTACCCAAAATTATGATGTTTCTAGGTCATTCCAAAAACTGTTTTTTTTTAATTTATGATCGATTATTGATATTGGCCGTAAGCCATTAGAAATTCTAGTATATATTGTCGAGTGATTTTTCTCTACTATTTAATTATTTCATCCCCACTAGAGCACAAGCAACGTTATTCTGCCAGAGTCTCCTAAGCAACGGCTACATGGAGCGTGTAACAGAACCACCCCAGTTCGCCGACTACGCGCTGTACCGACCTGTGCAAGTAGCACAGGACACAGACGATGCTGAAACTGTGCCAGGTTACTGATTACTTGAAAGACATTTAGAAAACGTTTAAAAAAATGAACGCAGCAGGATTCGAACCCGCGCTTCCTGGAACCGTCCAGGCGCTCTCACCGATAAGCCATCCGTTCAATTGTGTAAATATATTTTTTAGCTTCACACTGTATCCCGCACACAGCAGGGTAGGCAGAGGAAACCTAGTGTTAAGATACTACGTTCCCCACGCACCACTGAATTTTGGAGATATTGCGTGTTAGGGGATTGCGTTATGTGAGTGGCCGAACTGAACACCGCGCTTTGCCTCGACACCAGAGCGAAGATAATGGAAATATTAAATATTTTCATTCCTCGAGTGGAAATCGAACCCGCAACCAGTCGCTTAACAGTCACACACTTTGTGTCCCTGCGTCACGACTGGCCCCAAAAAAAAAAATTTAAAAAGAAAATAATTTAAATATAATCATTCACCCTGAATGATAATCGAACCTACAACCAGTCGCCTTTACATTTGCCTTTACATTTGACAGCGCACGGTGCCATGATGGCTTCTTATTATCTGAATAAACATACATTTTTTATGTACATTATATTTCTAGATGAAGATTGTAACAGTAGGCTTGTGGAAAGTGTATCCTCCTACTGTCTGGATTTGAACCTGGGAAACAATTCAGCAAGATTGATTAAAGCTACAAAACCAGGTTAGTTCGAAAAGTAAATTTATTTTATATAAAACAGCTTCATAGTTTTCCTAACACAACTAACTACCATAATTTAAAGAGAATCTAGTTTCAAGATGCTTAGCTCTATCTAACAGAAAGACTGTCGAATATCAAGATGTTGCACCAGAGCGATAGCATGAAAATAGCTTCACGCTATATCCCACACACAGCAGGGTAGGCAGAGGGAACCTAGTGTTAAGACACTCCGTTCTCCACTTTCCGCCGAATTCGGAGGCTTTGCGTGCTAAGTAGCGGAACTTAACGCCGCGCTTTACCTCGACACCGGAGCGAGGAAAATGGAAATATTAAATATTTCCACTCCTCGAGTGGGAATCGAACCCACAACCAGTCGTTTACAGTCACACGCTTGTGCCACTGGGCCACGACTGGCCCTAGAATGAAGGTTCCCCACGCACCGCCAAATCCGGAGATATTGAGTGTTAAGTGGTGGAAATTAACGCCACGCTTTGCCTCGACACTAGAGCTAAGAAAATGAAAATAATAAATATTTCCATTCCCCGAGTGGGAATCTAACCCACAACTAGTCGTTTACAGTCACACGCTTGTGCCACTGCTCCACGACTGGCTCCAATCAATATAAAGTATATATAGTAGTATAGTTCTATTATAAAGCTTAAATAAATTCTAAAATGGTACATAATTTTAATGTTTCTGTTTTATTTGTTCTTTAGAACAACCGTCAACGCCATCTAGTGAAGAGGACCATCCACTTTTGGATAATAATGAAAGTTTGTACTATTCTTAATATTGTTTTAAAATTTAAGCATGTTTAAACGTTTACATCCATAGTAGGGTATGCAGAGAGAACCTAGTGTCAAGACACATCATTTTTCATTTTTTGTTCTAATAAAGTCAAAGTCAAATAATTTAATTCAAAATTATAAATTACAAACGTCATTTTTTGAACGTCAACTAGTTTCCCACCGGTTCACTAAATTTAATGCCTCAGACCTGAGAAGAACCGGCGCAAGAAACTCAGCGGGACTTCTTTTTTGTTTAAAGTAATTGTAATGTACAGATTTATTGCTGACAGTGATACTTTTGAAATAATTTGTTTATACATTGATAGTGGAAAGCATATTTGTCGTAAATCAATAATATACAATTCTACAACAGAGCCAATATCATAACTTAATATTTTTTCAATGTAGAAACGATATTTTTGGAAAGATGATATATTTTAAGCTTAGATATTATTTGCTTGTCTTGCACTTTGCCTAAGGTAAGTAAGCTAGTGGATTGAATTTAATGGAAATTTCGAGATTATTGCAAATATGCTATACATAGTCGATATATGTAGGGCTTCACCATCTGAGTTTATTAGGTAGGCAAGACATTATTCATCATCAATGAAGAAAAACAATATTAAGGCGATCAATAATGTTAATTTCTTTTTAAGAAGTTATATGCTTCATTTTTGAACGTCAAATAGTTTACCACCGGTTCACTAAAGACCTGAATAGAACCGGCGCCCATACAGAAAAAGTGTGAGGCTGAAAACAAAAATGCTATCTACTATATATTATTGGCTTGTTCTATGTTTTCACGCATTCCACAACAAGAAGGCGCTAAACCAACGTGCAAAGCGATAGAGCAATCCGGCGAGGAGCACCTCCGGCTCCTCGTGAGGCAGTGGCTCGCGCGCGTGTCGCTCCCGCCCGCCTGGCTGCACGTGCTCTACCCGCTGTGCGTGCGCGCCGCCGACACCATCGTGCTGGGTGAGTGCGTGTTAGTGCGTGCGTGCGTGTGCGTGTTTAATAGTTAAATGCACGCGTATGTGGATTACATTCTTCATTATGAACAAAATGTAATCTAATTTACTTCAAATCATTTGTTTATTTGTGTTTTGTAATTTTATTAGTGATATAAGAAAGCAACTTGAAAGAGTTTTTTTTTTAAATTAAATAAATAAAAATATTAATTATATATAATTTTTAAATATATTATAAAAAAATGAAATAGCTTCAATTTTAATTTTGCTAAACTCTACAAATTTTTAAAAATTATTAGATTTCAAGTGACGTTCAGGCACTTAGGATCTTAAAAATAATTGGAGAAAACGTATAAAAATTAGTTCAAAATTTTAAAATATATGTTGTGAATGTATCACAGACGATCAGAAAGAGACCACTATTTTCTAATTTTTATACATTTTCTAAAAATATATTTTTTTCAATTTCAACATGTTTATGATGCTAAAATTATTTATAGCTGTAATAATTATATATTTTTACAGATATGATGAGCAGTGACATAGATGTGCGCAACTACGTGCAAGTGAAGAAGGTGCCGGGCGGCAACATGGCGGACAGCTGTCTTGTAAACGGTGTTGTTATCACTAAGAATGTAGCCCATAGGTGGGTATTATGTGTTCTTTTTTATCTTAGCTGGGTAGTCAGTGAGAACTTAGTGTTCAGACACTCCGTTTTTCACTTTTCGCTTGAAATGTGACACTACGTGCAGTGTGGCGGAATTCAATGAGAGCAGAAAAGAAGAAATCTTTTAAGTGTGATAATTTTATACACATAACACTCCATTCTTCACTTTACGCTGAAAGTTGAAGGCATTGCGTGTTAAAACGCGGATCTTAACACCACGATATGCCTTGGAACCATAGCGAAGAAAATTATGAACAAATGTTAAATATTTCCAGTCGCGTTTATAGTCACACTTTGTGGCTATGACTTACC
Organism: Dryas iulia moderata; assembly: GCA_019049465.1. Classification (NCBI taxonomy): domain Eukaryota; kingdom Metazoa; phylum Arthropoda; class Insecta; order Lepidoptera; family Nymphalidae; genus Dryas; species Dryas iulia. The sequence goes on from CM032426.1 coordinate 2,090,221, forward strand.
TCATTGTTATTTTGTATACATGTTTAATTTATCTAATTATTTAACACCAGAGCAGGGAAATGAAATCAATAATATAACCATGGGCGCAACCAGACCGTTTACATATTGAGCGAAGCGAGCAAATGATAATCATTTATTTAACTTCAATGGGAATTCAGTTTCTTTTTGTGATAATTTGTCAAGAACTTATTTTTTTTAAGAACTCTATATTGGCATTAGTGTATGTGCAAAATATTATAAATTTCTGACATTGTGTAGTGTTTGAGCCTATTGGTCACAAAGAGTGCAAAAAAGTCCGCGGTCTAAGTCTAAGTAGAGCGGTCCGCTAGCTTCGCTAAATAATTTTCCTTGGTGGGTATCGAACCCACAACCTATCGCTTATACAGTCAAACGTTGTCGCAATGCGCCACAATTATAATATTTTTTTATTATCTACTTTTTCAGAGGAATGCCCAAAAAGATAAAGAATCCTACAGTGTTATTGCTCGATTGCTCCATAGCGTATCAGAGGGTGGAGGGAAAACTGACGTCTTTGGAGCCACTTTTAATGCAGGTTTGATTTTATATTTTTATTGTTGAATTATTAATTTGTAAGTATACATTTTGTTTCTTGAATAAGTAAGTATTAATAAAATAGGAGTGAGTTAGTAAAATTAAATAATTTTGTGTAAAGAGAAAAAAACAGCTTTAAATGTCTTCATACATAGCAGGGTAGTCAGAAAGCATAGTGTTTCTTGGTACTTTGTTCTTCGTTCACGTTCATTCAAAATGCCTCACTTTTTCTTTACAGATTTTATTATTTTTTCAAATTATTTTTTTTTACTATATATGTATAATTTTTTTATGTAAATCGAAAAACTTGCATTATAAGTATACTTACATATTGCGTAATGTATTACTCGGGCTAGGTCAAGTCGTGGAGAAAACTTAAGAAAAAAAACTACGATCAGCGTTGTGGGGCAACGTAAAGCGATGGTTGTGGGTTCGATTCGCATTTGGGGAATGATTTTATTTATATTTTCATTTTCGCTTTGGTACTTAGGGCAAAGTGCGGCGTTGAATTCCGCCATTTAACTCGACGGATTGATAGAGTGGCTTGATATTAGGGCTTCGCTATGTGGGAAAAAGCTTTAAGCTGTTTTTTGGTCTGCCGACGTTCTATTGATCTGATTTTATAAAGGGGAAATTAAAATTTGAAAACCAATAAAATGCAACATTTTTGCGTTCAGGGGTTGTATCTGGGGACATTGAGACCAGGAGCAAATCTAGTCCTTAAAAAAATGTGGTCACAACCATTTAAAAATTGGCGAAGTTATTGGAATATAAGCACGATAATAATTATAATTAAGAACTCTTACTAATTTTTGGTATTATAATCAAATCCGGCGTAAGTTATAGAATTTTTTGAAGACTAAAACGTCACAAATAACTTAAGCAATGTGTCCATATAACCACATAGTGCCTACAATGACGTATTCGTGGTTGATTAGGACATGACACATTTCCCGTAGGAACAGGAGTACCTAGTGCGTTGCGCGGCGCGCATCGCGGCGCTGCAGCCGGGCGTGGTGCTGGTGCGCGGGTCGGCGGCGCGCGCCGTGCAGGACGCGCTGCGCGCGCGCGGCGTGGCGCTGGCGCTGGGCGTGCGCGACCGCGCGCTGCGGCGGGCGGCGCGCGCCTGCAACGCCGATATGCTCACCTCCATCGATGCGAGGATCGGCACGCCCAGGCTGGGGACCTGTCAGCACTTCTACGTTCACACTTGTGAGTTTTATTTAGAGTTATAGTACTGAGTAGTAATACGTAATTTATACACATACAATTTGATTTAACAATGTAATTTAAAAGTTAAAATCATATGATTATAAACAAAAAAGGATACGATACCAAGTGTGTAGTGCTTAAGTACTGTTAAAAAAGTAATGTTAAAAAAAATACTGACCCTTAATCTCTTATTTTTTTCGCCTTTTAAACTAAACGTTGACGCAAATAAATTTAACAGTATAATTGTAAAAATATATAGTAATTACAATTTTGTGTTTTCTCCGGCATAACAAAGTAGTCTAGAGTAACTTATTGTGAAGACAGTCCATTGTCCAATTTTCGTCCCAAATTTAGACAACTTATTCTTACTAGTGCGAGAAAATGATAATAATTTAATTATCACTTATTCGTCAGAATAGGGACCAAACCGCCAGCCATTCATATTTATAACCACTCTGTCCCACTAAACCTCGGTTGGTTTCCTTAAATACTAATCGAATAAGTTTAAAAGTCTATACTATAAAATATATATAAATGTTTTATTTATATATATTTTATAGTATATATGTTTTTCCTTTTCAGATTCCAGTAAAACTCTAATGGTTCTTGAAGGTTGTGCGGAACCACAGCTAGGTTGTTGCATTCTACTACGCGGAGGAACATTACAAGAACTGATCCGTGTTAAGAGATTAGTCAAATTCATGCTCTTAGCGTGTTACAATTGGAAATTAGAAAAAGCATTTCTCGCTGACATTGAAGCTATTTTACCCGAACCTGGGACTTTCGTTGATGATGACATTGACAACGAAGCGGAAGAGAAAGATATTACGACAAAAAGTCGTATAAATTCACAAAATAATGAAGACGGTAACTCTAGTAATGATACGTCTGAAGCAGATGATGTTATATTTGGGAATAATGCGACCGCCCCAAAAGAAAAGAAATCATTAAATAATGATTTAGTTGAATCTTGTAATGATAATGAAGAACGGAAATCAGGTATAAGTGACAATAAAACAACAGAAGAGCAATTAAAAGAAAAAGATATAGAAAAATCTTTAGAAATAGATGATCCTTTACAAAAATCTAAGCAATTTTCCCGAAAAACTGATAGCGATAAGAATTTGAGTTGTGGAGTGCCGATTAAGGATTTTAGTGATCCGTTGCATTCGAGGTTGTCCATTGAAGATGATGTATTCTTGCCTAAAGAAGAAGCCAAACTGAAGGCAGATACACAAAACGAAAGGTAAGTCTAAAATAATAATTATTAAAAGTACTAAACTAGGAACCGCCTCTTTGCTCTGCATGGCAGGAAGAGCTGAGCGAAGTACATATTTAATGTAATTACATGTTAAAAAAGTTTGTAAAGCAAACACTTGACACTAACATAACACTTAACTTTCCACAGCCTAAGTCTATGGGCACTTTTGACCATTTAATTAACCATTTATTTAAAAACTACAATTACAATTGTCACCAAAAAATGTCACAGCACACAAGATACTGTGCTCGATATCGATGCCAAATTTCAGAGGTCTATTACAAATAGCCCAGGAAGAGTTAAACCACAACGAAATACACTTGACCAGTAATAGCTTCGCTACGCTCAGCTCCATTAACTCTTTCCTAGCCGACATAATAAAATTAATGAAAAGTAAAGTTTTTATCATTCAATATAAGGGCATTAGAGGAACCTAATATTTTTTTTTTTCGATTGTTTTATATATAGGTACTGTTTTCATAATGTAGACTTATACGTACCGTCAGGCGCTTTGAGTCACAAAAAGGCTAATAAAATATTAACATTAAGTACTACGTCTTGGCTCGAATTAACAATATAATAAAAAAATATTTAAACAGGGGCTTCGTGGGTCGTATACAAAACAATTTTGTTATCATTTATACGCAAAAATTTTTGCATTGTGACCATTTTGAGTGAGGCTTTGTCTGACTTTTCTTCATACTGCATACCTTCCTTTTTTTGGCGTAAACGTAGGCCCATGTATGATATGTTTTCTAATTGAACGTCTATTATCATTGAGAGGCTACCAAATTTAAAATAAATCACTGTGATTGGCTAATGTAACAGTACTCTAAAGGGTAGAATTGTAGTGGCAAATAAGTAATACACTGTCGTATTGTCGATATAATGGAGAATGAACTGGTACAAATTCGTACTGTCAATTAGGAAAGGTGGCATTATACATGTACAATTTGCTTTTTCAGCTTCACTCTATATCCCGCACACAGCAGGGTAGGCAGAGGGTACCTAGTAGACATGCGCAAAACAGTGCGCCATGAAGTGATGTGATATGGCATTACATTTCGTGCCGCGTGATATTACATTTTAGCATTACTTTAAACATCACGCGTAATGTCGCGTAATGACATCACACTACTATCACACATGGCACCGCGTGATGTGATATTACTGAGATACTGATGACATGTAATATGAAATGTAATAAGTAATAAGGCATCGCACCGCTATTTGTACAATGAACTAAAGTTGATTGAATAGTAGCTAACTCTTGATTTTTCGAAATGTCGTATGGTTTTACCATTATTTCAAACATAACACGCAATTACACGTAATGCCATACATTACTATCACTCCTGCGTTATTGATATTTATGTTATAATAAGCTATCTAAACAGTAAAATAGTGTTTTACTTTTATATTATTAAAAAATGATAATTACTTTTGATACCAATTCTGAATTTTGTATAGGTACCGTAATACAGGTTTCATAGTACGGTAACAGTCGCAACAACATAAATTATACCGCGAGTATTTGTAGCTATCTCATGATTTTGCAAAAAATTATAAAAATTGCATTCCGTGAAATAAATAAACTAATTGTTATCATTTGTCTGAGCGCTTTCTTGCTTCGCATTCTAAGAAATGTGCGTACACAAATATAAACCTTATGTGTATAATAATGCAATTCTAAATAAATATTAAGCCACCCTCGCGAGCGAAGTGTCGCGTCACGACATGAGACGCACGTCATGTCGTCCTCTTCGCACAGCGCACGGGCACGGCGCACGACGCACGGCCGAGACGGGCCGAGCAGTGTAATGCAATGTTTAGGTGTAATGTGTGATGTTTAGTTCAGCCGCGTGATGTGTAATGTTACAGTACGCGGTCGAGTGATATTACATGTAATACATCACTCGCATTACTTACACATGTCTAGTACTTAGTGTTAAGACATTAGCGTGACGGAGTCTTGCGTGTTTAGTGGTTGAACTTAACGCCGCGCTTTCCTCGACACCAGAGCGAAGAAAATGGAAATGTAATTTCCACTCTTCGAGTGGGAATCGAACCCACAACCAGTCGTTTACAGTCACACGCTTGTGTCACTGGACCACGGCTGGCCACTATAAATGTCCATCATAAACAAAATGACAACGTAAAAAGCTCTCTATAAAAAAAATAAACCGAGTTGGTTTGGTCCAGATGGTGTACAGACGACACAGTGCTGTCGATGTCCCCCAACATGGTGATCCCGGCGCCCACGCTGCCGCTGGCGCGCCCGCCGCCCGCGCCCGCGCCCGCGCCGCACGCGCCGCACACGCCGCGCGCCGCCCGCCGCGACGCGCGCCCCGTCGCCATGCACACCAGGACGGTGAGACTTGCTTGTTTATATAATGACGCGCGTACTAACGAGGCATGACCCGTTGCTATGGAGACGCCGGTGACTACTGTTTATGTATATATGATGTCATATACCACTTTAATTTTACGATTTAACATTTTATTACAACTTTTATACTTTATTATGCATATGCATGTCATATTATCTTTTTCCCGATTAGAGCGAAGACTAAGAGTAGAAGAAAACCCCCCTTTATCCCCTAGAGGGTTAAACCCTCAAAACCCTTGTATGCACTTTTAGTTTAATGACAATGCACATTTAGAAATTTTATTTTAAACCTAACATGACGGCAAATCCAAGATGGTAGATTAATTATTTTTTATACTCTCCATTTGTATGAATAATCATAAATTCATATATTTTTTTTAATTATCTCACATCTTCCAAGAGTCTTTCAATTTTATTCCAATACCCACCGCGTGAGTTAAACAAATAAAATCAAATTATCAGTCCCTCTTTTCTCAAACATCTTTAAAACTATATATGTAACCACTATTCTGCTGCACTATATCCATATTTACTTGTATTATACGAGTAAATGCGAAAATCCGTTTGTTTATCTGTCACGCTCTTTAAGGTTGAAATAGGGGATGAAAATTTATGTGAAAAATCTAAGCCGCTTAACAAAGTGTAACGTTTTTTTGGATAAATAAGTTGATACTCCAAGATTAAACATAGGCTACTTTATTTTCAAAAATCCACCTCCGAGGGTTGCAATATAACGTAACAGTTATGTAAACCACGCGGCGAAACCGGGAGCGGGGCGCGAGTAAGAAATAATAATAAAATAATACATATTATTTTCCATTGTATAGGCACTCCACCCATTCGTAGAGCGTCCTATCACAGCGCCAGCAGATGATCCCGGTTTAAGAGCATCCCTCGCACATTTCCGTGCGACCGGATGTTCTGTTACTGAGAAACATAGACGTGAGTAAATCTATCTATCTATTATGTATGATATATAAAAAACTAAAAATAGAAAGTTTGTATGTGCATATGTTTAGAACTAGTGGAAGAATTTGCATAAAACCTTTTTTGTTGTATAATATTTATTCTTGACCAAAACTTACGTTACTGAAATCATAGACTTAAGTAAATCTATGTATCTATTGCCTATATTATATTAAAACAATAGATATACGGGGCCAGTCGTGGCGCAGTGGCACGAACGAGTGACTGTAAACGACTAGTTATGGGTTCGATTCCCACTCGAGGAGTGAAAATATTTATTATTTTCATTTCTCTGCTTACTCTGCTGTGTGCGAGATACAGCGTGAAGCTATAAAAAGAAAAAAAAAAGAAATAGATTGTTTGTACGCGCATATCTCCGGAACTAGTGGACGAATTTGAATGTAACCTTTGTTCGTTGTATCGTTTTTGACCAATTTAAAGACTGAAGCACCTGATGATAAACCATAATTGATCAGCTAAAATAGCTATAAAGAAATGGCGCCTTAAAGTTATCCAGCATAATGAGCATTTTCCGTTGACAAATAAAAATAATATATTTTTCAATGAAAAAAGTCATAAAAGTATTCTTGTGGAAAGAGGCACTATTAATTGACAATAACTACAGTACTTTTTTATCTAATAATAGTATTTGTCGTCTAACTGTATTAAAAATGATTTGTCGTGGGTCCAATTAGCGCTCAGATTATATTTAAGTAGGTACCTGATAAAACTGCTAAAAATAAAAAAAAAACTATGTTAATTGGAATATCGAATAGCTTGACAAGATGCTATCTCTTTCAGTCACCCTAAACCTATCTCTTTCTTGACAGTCAATTATGATGGAGACAGCTTATCTTTGACAGACAACCACAGATAATAAATAAACTAATAAATTGCTTTTCTCCATTCAGCCCAATGCCCACAATACAATCCGTCGATAGTGAAGAAGGTAGAAGCTGAAGAGACGAAGTCATCGGATCCGGAGCCCTTGGATCCATTCTCACCGGAAAATCATCAACGACTGAGTGTCCTGTTATACAGTTACAGCAGCAAGTCGCCTAATGTACCAGATTTCTGTGTGAATCCTTGGTAAGTCTTTTTAGGCTTTATGAAGAAAAAACACATGTGTTTATGTGTGTGGGTGTGTATATTTGTGCAAACGTATGCGTATTAGTAGCTTCCTGTTAAGGACTATGTGTAATATTTAAGAACATTTGATTTAAAGATTTGTTAAAACCTTGTATAGTTTTTAGACACACCATGTGTGCATTTACAAATACAAAAATAAAGCGGGTGCTTTACTCTTTTTCCTGCACAGCAGTATTTGAGTTGTCAACTTAGTGTGATGACACTCCATTCTTTACTTTTTGCCCGAAATGGGAACATTACGCATGGAGTGGCAGAACTTAACGACTCGCTTTGTCTTATAACACAAAGTTTCTTATTTAATAAGTTTTTTTCTAAATTATTATTGTAATTACTAAGTAATAAATGTGTACTTTACAATTTGAATATGTTTTAGGGTAGTAACAATGGAGATGTACGGTCGTAATGATATTTCTCTAGGCGCTTTTCTCGAGAAGTATTGCTTTAACGGTGACAACAAGTGTCCATCTCCCAATTGTCATATACCTATGAATCAACATGAGAGGAAGTAAGTAAATAAAAATGTATTAAAAAACGTATTAAAATATTTATAACAATTTCGACGTAGCCAGATATATATAACTCATATCTTAGTGGTCAGAACGCCTTAATGTTTTCCGGAGACGCGGGTTCGATCCTGCTGATTTCTAATTTTTATACCTATTCTAAAAATATTTTCAATTTGCTAAGTGTGTGAACGACACTTTAAAAAGTAAGTAAATAATTCAAAACAATAAAGCAACAGTACAGTTTCATTTAAGTTTCAAGAGCACTGTTTATTTCACCAGAGTAACGAAATGGAAAGAATTTAAACCTACTTATTGCCTGAGTGGGAATCGAACTCACAACCATTGTGTTTACAGTCGGTGTTTCACTGTGCTGACTGCACTCTTGCAGCAAAGTATAAGGAACACGAACCCACATTTCACATCGTGAAAATTGAAATCTCTATATTTACTGTTTCATAAAAATTGAATGACACATTTTTCTTGGCGGTAGGAGATTCGTTCTCCGTTCTGTCTCACGACCACTAGCAAGTCAAAGACGAACCGTCAAACATCTGATGATGTGTTCCGGTTCTTTGGCTATGGTAAGCCAGCTCCCCCTATCCCCACCGTCTCCGTCCTTCCTCCCACCTTCCTTTCTTCACCCTCAAGATCAGCAACGCATCCACAATTCCTCTAATGTTGTAGATGTTCATGGGCGAAAGTGACCACTTACCATGAGGAGGTCTTCTGCTCATTTCTCTCCTCTACGCAATAAAAAAATGACAAAATAATGTGGTGTTAAGTTATAACATTAACTTTTTGATTTCGTATAGATTTGTACACGAAGACGTATGCATAACTATAACGTGCAACACTATCGGTCACAGCAACGTGGATAAACTTAAAGAAGAACAGAGTAAACAGGTAAACTATCTCTCAAATACCAATTCTTTTGTGTATATTAAATATATTTATTAGGACTATAAGCTATCACCATTCCAAAATTCATTCATTTCTATTCAATAGTTTTTGCGTGATTGGCGAACAAATTAACAGACAGACAGACAAAAATTCTACTGAGTGGTTTTTTGGCCCCCGTTATCGATATATTAACGCATCCCATTAAAATTTTTCAGAATTTTTTAATGTACAGAATTGACTTTTCTACTCATATATAAAATGCTGTATCTGTTGAAATAAATATTATTTATTTTTGATCTTTTTGATAAGTACACAACAAATGAAGTTTCACATTTTTTCAATCAAAAATGACGGACTTTCATACAGATTTTAAACTTTTATTTTACCTCCGTAGGGTTGATTTGCAAAAAATTATATTTCTTAGCGAGTGTCTTATTTCACATATAAATAAATAAGTACTGATCAAAAATCATGCGTCATAGTCAATAGCTTAAGCTCGCCAATGATCAATATTCAATCAGTGAATCAAGACAAAATATTTTATATAATTATCTAATGATAAAGGTATTTTATATAATTATCTAATGATATCCCCGTAAGTAATAATTTACTTACGGAGATCGTACACAAAATTAAGATAGATTTTAAATGCAAATCAATTAATCAATCAGTTGAGGTTGTGGGTTTGATTTCCAGTCGAGAAGAGGAAGTATTTAGTATTTCTATTTCCTTCGCTCTGGTGTCCAGGCAAAGTGCGGCCTTCAGTTCTCCCACTTAACACGCAATGCCTCTAGAATTCGGCGGTGCGTGGGGAATGGAGTGTCTTACTTGTTAAGATTTTGCCCTATACCTACTCAAGACATATTGTTAAGACATTTAGTTCCCTAGATATCATGAAACCATCAGATCTATGGGGTATCTCTGTCAAGCTAATTTGTCATATCATAGACGCTGTAGCTCTTAGTCATAGTCTAATTGTAAAGAGTATGATATGTTTCCTGAGCTAATGAAATTTAGTAAAGTCGTACGTACATTTAATTCTCGTAGTAGCTATCCGTTCCTTAAAATTTTCAACCTATATCTATGCTACCATAACGGAGTAAAATTTTTGAAAAAATAATTTTAAACATTACTGCATTTTGATATTCACAATCTTATGCATAATAAACAGTATAATTTTACTAATGTTCGCTTTATTTTACTGATGCTGGCATCAGTGTCTTCACAGTATTTATGAAATCTCCTGGGTCAGTAGTCGGTATCGGGGTCCCACAGGGGTCTATACTTGGTCCCTATCTCTTTTTAATATATATTAACGACTTATAATACACGACAACAAATAATGCACATCGATGCTTAGAATGAAACAATCGGTTAGCTTCGACTTCGTAGAGCGTTGTCGCTTAAAATAATAACAGCCGATATCTATTAAAAGCTGTTACAACGACAATAATAGTTGTCAACTTTAATGATGTGGATTCCTTTTTTTATTAATTAAATTTGACGCCTAGAAATGAAAAAAATGAAAATTAATCTAAACGAATGGACAACCTCTACCTTTTTTGAAGTTGGTTAGTCAATATAAAGAAAATGCTAGTTGCATTTTCTTCGTCGGGACCCATTATAATAATCACATTTATTTTATGTGTAAATGGATTTCGATTTATCCTGTTTTTTGTAGGCTTAACAGCTTGTTTTTTTGCATTGTACATAATTTCACGTGACTGAATGTACAAGAGTTTTCCTCTTTTTGTTAAAGATTAAAAATAAAAGTTTGGGGACAGTAACAACTCTGTATATATATTTGGAGATGAAACCGACCGTACTCTACCGTATCTGTACAAAGACTGACAAACCAGAGAGAAACGTCACATACCAACTGAGTGACAAAGACAGCGCTCTATGAAACCGAAACTGACTGACTGTCTCATTCAAAGCATAGATGAGCATTATTTATTGCCGGGTACTATACATACATTTGAATTTAGTACAATATTACTACTACCGGGTACTATACCTTTCTAGTGGAAAGTAGACATGATATTATTGTTTGCGAACATCATTTTCTTAATTAATTAGTTTATAAATGTTAACATGTCTTGGGAATAAAATGCTTCAATATATATTTCAAAGGTATCATTGTTATTAAAAAACAATTGTACCTATAAATTATTGACAAATAAGAAGACAAAAGCAAAAGAGTCCTTCAGAATTGTTTGCACGGGCTATTCTCAGGCCCGAAGCATTAACTTGAGTGAACTGTTAACATAAACTGTTTGACATTTAAAAAATGAGGCATGTTACTTTTTTTTTTAAATAAGTCCGTCCGTCCGTCCGTTACGTCTATCCGTTACGTTTCACAGCTAATTTACTTGACCGATATGGATGAAATTCTGAATAAAAATTGAAGTAAAGAAAAAAGAAGTAAAGTTGACCCCCATGGTCAAACATAGGCTACTTTTTTTAAGGACCAACTCCAAAGGGACTGAAATAAGGGATGAAATTTGTTTAAAAAACATAAACCGCCTAACTTAAGTGACAACGCCGGCAGTTGAAACGATGCAGCTATAGTTGCATTGTTTACAGGCGGAGTTTCGAGCTTTTCGCTAGTGGAATTTACTCGTAAATATGTGAATGTTGGTTAAAAATACCTTCTATTCATTGATTTAATACTTCACAAATGATTTGGTGGAAAGTTAATTGATGTTCCTTAATAATAACTGTTGTAAGACACTTATAAATAACGTGAGTCAATGGAGAGTTTCCATGTAATCGACCTCTTGACTGAGCCTTATACACACTGACCACGGCGTCAGAGAATGGTTATTATATCACTAATTCATCGGCTCACGTCTAGCACATGGTTGGCCTAGTTAGACAAAAAAGAATAAATATCGATGGATGGTTCTTTAGGTGATGTTCTGGTCGCGCTGCGAGCGCTGTGGCGCGGTGTCGCGCGGCCTGCGCGTGTCGCGCGCGGCGCTGTGCGCGTCCCTCGCGCAGTACGTGCGCGCGCGCGTGTGTGCGCGCCGCTACCGCCGCCCGCACTGCGCGCACGCGCACCACGCGCACTCGCACGCCTTCGTCAGCCGCCTCACCACCGCCTGCTTCAAGTACGTACACACACACGCATGCACACATACACTCGTACTTACACTTATACTCGCACATGCACACACGCAAATACACACGCGTAATAAATATGTATTACTATATAGCTGAGTTAGTTGTATGTGAGGGGAGAGCAATCTTTTTCAGCTATGGTCCTATAATTATTATGAAGTTTTTCGCATGCCTAAATCATTTTTGTCCTTTTTTGTCTTCATATTATAAACATTATTTTATTAAGACAAAATGCGAAAAAAGGGTTAATAAACCTACAAAAAAATAAAAATCAATTAATGAATTAAAAGTCAATACATGTAATTCACAATCATATATGATCATATACACGTAGTCGTATTAATTTAGATCACAACTTAATATATTATCGGGAGAATACCAATAGCATAAAAATGCTTGTACTACATAATTATATTAAACGGGCCGCCGGTGCTCACCCCTAGTTCATATCAAAAACGTATACTTATACATTTTTAGAAAACGTTTATTATTTTTTTTATAATGTATATAAGATATTCTTATAAGACCTTCCACGTAGCCAGGACTAGCCAGAATTAGAACGTATGGCTTAGCGACCAGAGCGCATGAACAGTTCTCAAGAGGTGCAAGTTCGAATCCCGCTGCTTCCAAATTTTTATACGTTTTCTAAAAATAGTTTTTAAACAAGTTTGTGTATTATTTTTTAACAGATACAACAAAATCACGACGTACTCAGTACAGCTGCCGCCGGACGTCATCTCCATCAACTACGACACGCGGGTCATGCGCGACTCTCTTATAGCGCATCTTAACGATCTTATGCTTAGAGGTACTATTTTTTAATTATATATTTGATAATCGCCATTATTACACGCCTTGATATGAAACCTTTTTGAACTGAATTATTTATTGGCTACATATGACCACGTACCACCTACTGTAAAGTGTTCGGAATGTCGGGTTTTCTGATATGTATTTTTGAATGCCAAAAATATACGCGATTAAGCTGTTTTTACTGTTTATTGGTCTATACAATAAATAACAATAAAAAAACATGATAGTAAAAGTAAAAAAAATAAAAAGCAATATTTTACAGATTGTATGTTTATTTGCAAGCCACAACATTAGTAGTTGATAGTTTGAAGTAATATAGTAACAATGATAAGTAATAAGAAAAAATGCATTTTTTTCAGTCAGAAAATACGGAGCTCAGTGCCGAGCTTAGTCTGCTTAACAGAGCGAAAGATTGAAAATAATTTAAATATATTATTGTTTAAGTACATACAGTTTTGTATTATGTTGTATGCATACATATTATTTATTAGAGAATGAATATTTTTTTAATATATTTTAAATAAACATTTGCACAGGACACGAGGCGTTCAGCAACGCGTCAGAGACCGACGGCGAGAAGGCGTACGCGTCGTTCAAACAACACATGGACCAAATACACCTGGCGTTGACTACACACGATAATAACTCGTTAGCTGGTTAGTGTTTGTTTTTATCTTTATACCTATTTATATTCCTGTTAGGTTCCCGTTTTATCCCTTACGGGGTCGTTAGAGAGGGATCCCTGCATACATCTTTCGATTCGTCCATTGTCATCAACCTCTTCATACACGCCTTCAATTTATGGGGTCGTTATGCTTTTTACAGTTGTAATTGATTTTAGAAAATCCTAGAAGTTACTGTTTTTAGAAATACAAAAATCTCCTTAAATAAGCTTCCGTTTTCTCCGTCTTGTTTTCACACTTAAAGCGCGTTTTTTGTTCTATTGGGGCGTATTGGCCTAAAGACGGCAACGCATCCATAACTTTAATGATGTGGATGTCCATGGACGAAGGTAATCTTTTAACATCGGATGAGCGTTGTACCCGTTTTTGAAATAAAAATATATAGAGGTTGACTATAGTAATAAATTGGTGATATGTCTATATCTTTCAAAGATTTTTCCTAGGAATATAGAAATAACATTAGTATTTTAGTAATAGCTAACTTTAAGTAAATCAATGATTAAAATGTTAGTGGTCAAAGCTCTTGAAATGGCACAACAGGTTCAAGTTCCACTACGTTAAAATATACTTTTTCGAAAAAAAAATTTTTCTTATTTTAAATTGAAAAAAATAGTTTAGTAGTATTAAAAATAAACATATTAATAATTGTTTATTATATTTTAGAGCGTGTACGAAAACTATGGAACGTTCATGACGCCATAATAAACGGGGAGAAGATGTTACGTGATAGTTCCGACGCGCATCGCCACCGTCCCGCTCCAGACACCACCTGTAAGTGTATGATATCCTGGTACTTCTGTTTTTATATTAGATTTTTTTAATTAAGGCTTAACGTAGTATATATAGAAATACGTCCGGAAGGCTTATGGTGTCCTGGTACTTCTGACTGTTTTTATATAATATGTTTAAATAAGCCTTTTACTTAGTGTATAAGAAATATCACTTAAATGGTTCATGGCTTCCTGGTACTTCTGTATTCATATAAGATTTTTATAGATAAATTAGTTATTATCAAGTCAAGTTGTTTTTTTGTGAGGCCAGTCATGCCTTGTGGGAAACAAAGTGTAACTGTAAAGCAACAGGTTGTGGATTCGATTCCCACTCGAGTTGTGAAAATATTTAATATGTATTTTCATTTTCTTTGCTATGGTGTCGAGGCAAAGCGCGGCGTTGAGTTCCGCCACTCTTAACATGCTGAAATGATGCTCTGAACTCTGCAGGGGAAAGTGGGAAGCGGAGTGTCTTAACACTAGATGTCTGCCAACTTTGCTTTGTGCTTACAGCGTGAAGCTAAAATAAAATACCACCTGAAGGTTTATGATGTCCTGGTACTTTGACCGTTATTCTATTAGATTAGTTATTTTTTTTTAAATAAGGGTTAATTTTGTCTATAGAAATACCACCTGAAGGCTTATTATATCATGGTTGCTTATTTTCTAAGACACTAGTGTATGTATTGTGTTACATTATTACGTTACATTACATTACATGTTACATTACATATACAAAATATTTTATGTGAGTACTTAATGTAAATTATGTAAGAGTAAACTATTTTTTTTCTCGTTCAATCTTTTTATCGCATAGTCAAAGTCAAAGTCAAATAATTTCAAAATAAGAAGTTACATGCTTCATTTTTTGAACGTCAAACAATTTACCACCGGTTCACTAAGGTTAGTGCCTCAGACCTGAGAAGAACCGGCGCAAGACACTCAGTGGGACTTCCTTTTTTTTAAAGCAATTGTGATATACTCGTACAGATTTGTTGCTGACAGTGATACTTTTGAAATAGCCTGAAGCGAGCATTTCATTCCCAAGACGTGTTATCATTTATAAAATCTTTGATTAGGTAATAACCTTTAACGCACAAATATACAGCATAGTAGTGTTGAAGGAGAGAAGTGTAGAGTAACTTAGTGTTAAGATACTCCGATCTCCACTCTCACTTAAATTGACATTTTCAAGACATTGCTTGTTGAGTGGTGGAACGTTGTTACGTTAATATCATTCCCCTGAGTGAGAGTCGAACCCATAACCAATCGCGTTTACAATCGGACTGCATCATGATAGCCTTTACGCTGTATCCCGCACACAACAGGGTAGGCAGAGGGAACATAGTGTTAAGACACTTCGTTTCCCACGCACCGCCAAATACGGAGACATTGCGTGTTAAGTGACGGAACTTAACGCCGCGTTTTGCCTCGACACCAGAGCGAAGAATATGGAAATATTAAATATTTCCACTCCTCGAGTGGGAATCGAACCCACAACCAGTCGCTTTACAGTCACACTTTGTGCCACTGCGCCACGACCGGCCCCTAGAGATATCTATAGTGAAAATAAAATATACCTAAGAGTTAATGTGAATTATTATTTTTATTCTTTTTCAGCGGATGATAAATCAGACCCAGACGAAGTGTCTGATATGACAAGTATTGATGCTGCAGGTAAATATTTTTCTAACATTTCTATGCGTAATAGTCAGATAGAATTTAGTGTCAAGACACTCCGTTCTCCGATTTATTCGTAGAGATATTATATTAGAATTGACGCCGAGTTCGTTAAATAGAACGAAGAAAGAGAAATAAAAAACTGCGACTTATAAATTGTGACTACGGTGAGGCATTGGTCAGACGTCTTTATTATTAATTATTTACATATATAAATAATTTGTTTTTTTTTCACAGAAACTTTGATAAAGGACTCCGAAAAAGATCATACAGGTGAGTGTGAATTTAAATTTTTACAAAAAAAATTGACAATTTATTAATAATCTGATTTAAAGTTAGTTTTAAATTTTAGTATAACAGACAATATGTTGTGTCATTTTTGCCAGTATTCGAGACATAGCGTGTTGAGTATTGGAACTCAATGCCGCAGTTTCTTTACCAGTGCAGAGATATGAAATAATTTTAATGACTATGTATTTGATTCTTCCGAGTGCGGGTGCGAGTCCCGCTTAAATATTTTAAACATTTTCTAAGAATATTTCGTCATATTCAAAATATGTCAAAACATATTAAAAATACAAAAACAAATGTAACTCAACGCCTCGCTTTTTCTTAGCAAAGAAATGAAAATAGTTTAAATAACTATATATTTGATTCTTCCGAGTAAGATTTGAACTCACAATCAACTACCTTTCAAGCCAAACACTGCAACTGTGCCATGGTGGTCTAAAATTAAATATATGGCCATAGTATTTTATATAGCGAATAATAATAAATACCTACTATATACTTAGTAATTTATATTTAATTACTGACACACATGATTTATTTAAAAATGAAAATCAGACAGTTTTATACTGTCTATAAAAAAGCAACAAATACAAACATTTGCCCCAAATTAGAATTGAACCCGTAACCAACACGTGTAATCAGTTGTGTTAATATTTTTTATTTTAACTTTTATTCAAAGGAACAGAAGAGGATGAAGAGAAAGGTGATAAGAAGACAGTTAAACAGATCTTGTCGCAGTTACTTTCCAACAATCAGCCTTCTCAGGTATTTTTTTTTTATTTTTTTTAAGCGGATTTGCGTTTTTCCACATACCAGGTTAGGCATAGAGAAGATAGTCTCAAGAGAGTTCTTTATTTTAGGCTCGAAAAGGTTGAGTGTTGGACGAAACTCAACGCCGCCTTTTGCGTTTATAAATTATAATTTCATGACTTTTAAATATATTGAGGTTAAGGTTGGTGTTTATCGTAATTATGCTTAAGTTTATATTATATTTATATATCAATAAAGATCACATATTTATTTTTAAGTTAAAGTAACTTTTTTTCTACTTACACATTACCTTACTTATATATGCAGATAGAAATTTAATCTTTATATTCACAAAACTGTACTTTATGTGTCGAGTGATGAAAGTAAAAGCCGCGCTTTATCTTAAATGAATCAACAAAGGAAACATTGTAATATAATTATTTGTAATAAATTATAATTAACTGTAACGAGTTAAAATCCAATTAACAACCATCTACCTTCGCTTTCAACACGCAACATTTCCAATTCCGACGGATAGTGCCTTGACACTAGGTTCTCTCTGCCTAATCTGTTATGGGGCTACATTTATTTATTAAAAAAAAAAATTAAATAGCTTCACGCTATATCCCGCACACAGCAAGGTAGGCAGAGGGAACCTTGTGTTAAGACACTCCGTTCCTCACGCAGCGCCGAATTCGGAGGCTTGCGTGTTAAGTGGCGGAACTTAACGCCGCGCTTTACCTCGACACCAGAGCGAAGAAAATGGAAATATTAAATATTCCTCGAGTGGGAATCGAACTCATAACCAGTCGTTTACAGTCACACTCTTGTGCCACTGCGCCACGACTGGCCACATTTATTAATGTTCATTTAAAAACATGAAATCTTCGGCAAAAACATGAATATTTATTTATTTATATATTTTGTTTTAATAGGAGGGTATGATAATAACAAGCGGTGTTATACCTATAGTGGTGAAAGCCGGGGAGATCGGGTCAGTCATAGCGGCTGCGCTCGCGTCCGTCACGTATACGAAAACGTTGCAAAGTCAACGTATGACGTAAGTTTTTAGTATTGTATTATTGTTTTTTTTATTTATGTCGATGTGTAGTAGATTCGTTGAAGCGTATATAATGTGTTGCCATAGCAACGTCTTTATAGCGTTTTATACAAAAGTGTATGTTAAACACATGGTAATGTGTTTCTTCTCCTAATTTTTGTAAAAAGGTTAGCAATTTTGTTGGCGTGAAACTATAAAACGAAAAACGTTTCGTTATGTTTCAGTGGGAATATTGAAAAACCGTCTCTTTTAGTGTCCCTACTCTACTTAAAAAAGGTTTTCACTCCTTTTTGTTTCTTCTGTGTTTTGCGTTGTCTGTCAGTCACTCAGTGTAGGTAAAGTTTTATATAGGTATAGTGCCCAGTACTTATAGCTGCCCACAACATCGTTTGCGTGAACTGGATAAACCTTCCTACTCTGATACTTCTACCTACCGTTTCCATTATAAAAAAAAAAAAATACACGTCAACGGAAAGCGCACATCACGCTGAATAACTTGATAAAGAGCCATGTCATTATTTCTTATAGTGTTTCTAGACTATTGTGGTTAGCATCAGTTGTTCTGTTATAATTTATTATTATTATTTTATAGTTTATACGACAAAAATGGTTTAATTAAAATCCGCCCAGTATTTCCGAAGATATGCGCATGCAAATATTTTATTTTTACTGTTTCATTATATTATAGATAAAATATTATATTCCAGAAGTCATAATAACGATTTCGAAGAAGGAGAAAGCACCAGTTCCGGTAAAGAGAAATCTGATGGCGACAAAGCGAAAGCGAAAAGCAACGATCATATAGAAGTATTGTTGAAGGTAATTTTTCTTCAGTTTTACACTTTTCTCCCATAGCAGAATGTCCAGAAAGAATATAGTGGTGTCATGTAGTGGAGTGGAATACTCTACTTTACGCCAAAATACGAGTCTTGTGGGTTGAGTTGTATGAGCTATACACCGCAGTGTTTTATCCAAAGCTTCATAGCTTCACGCTATATCCTGCACACAGCAGGGTAGGCAGAGGGAACCTAGTGTTAAGACACTCCGTTCCCCACGCACCGCCGAATTCGGAGGCTTGCGTGTTAAGTGGCGGAACTTAACGCCGCGCTTTACCTCGACACCAGAGCGAAGAAAGTGGAAATATAATTTCCACTCCTCGAGTGGGAGTCGAACCCACAACCAGTCGCTTACAGTCACACTCTTGTGCCACGACTGGCCACCAAAGCGATGAAATGAAAATCATTTAAACAATTTTTCTGAGTGGCAATCGAACTTTTAATCTTATTTACAATTAGATGTGGTTCCACTATGCCAGGTCGGTTTCGTTTAAATTACTACTGAATTATTACATAGGTTAGTGATAAAATTATAATCTTAGGAAATTTTCAGTCGCTCTCCTGTAGCTTCATGTTTCTACATTTGTACCAGTTATTGTAAGACATGTCAAATTATTTACAATTTGATTTTTATTTTGAATTTACCGCTAAAGATGATTATGATTTTGTCTGATACCTAAAGTACGTGCATTCTAATTTGAAAGGTCGGATAGAGACCTAGTCGAACCTAGCTATAATAGGCATTGCAGAACCAATTTTTATGGAGTGATTGGTGGTGAGGCGCATCACTGCGCCTCACCACCAATCACGAGACGCCTGAGAGATAAACTCTAGTGACTCCATTACGCGGTGTGTAGTGTCTCAATCACTCCGCACTCGTCCACTCTCATCGGCTGGTGGTTGACTATTTCTGCACGAAATGTCAGAAACCGTAGATATGACTGGTCAAGATACAATGCGCGTACTATATTTGAACCTGTTCCTCAGAACGGCCAACTACGAGAAATAACAACTATTCACACTTTTAAACATTTTTAAAGTGTTATTCCACGCTTAAGAAAATTGAAAAAGACATTTAAAGAAAACGTATAAAAATTTGAACGCAGCGGGATTTGAACCCGCGCCTCCTGAATACCGTTCTGACCGGTACACAGGAGGCGCGGGTTCGAATCCCGCTGCGTTCAAAATTTTTATACGTTTTCTTTAAATGACTATTCACACTGATTCGATTACGCACAGTATCTTGTGTCTCCTGCACTCGTCAACTCCCATTTTCTGGCCAACTTTACCTACACCAAATTTCGAAAAACGTATATACTACTGGCCAAGATAACTTACACATACTATATTTGAACCTGTTTCCCCCAGGACGGTCTACTATGCCGTGTGTACTACGCGTCGCAGTTCCACAAGCTGCGTCACATGTTGCTATCCCCGTTGGACCCCAGTGAGGAGTCACGTGCGCATTTCCGAGACGCTAAATGCTGTGACGATGTACGGGATAAGGATTGTAAGTATTTTGTGGCATAAGAATTTAATACATTTTATAACATATCATAATAAGAACCAGTGTGGCCAGTCGTGGCCCAGTGGCACAAGCGTGTGACTGTAAACGATTGGTTGTGGGTTCGATTCCCACTCGAGGAGTGGAAATATTTAATATTTCCATTTTCTTCGCTCTCGTGTCGAGGTAAAGCGCGGCGTTTAGTTCCGCCACTTAACACGCAATGCCTCCGAATTCGGCGGAAAGTAGGGAACGGAGTGTCTTAACACTAGGTTCCCTCTGCCTGTGCTGTGCTGTGTGCGGGATACAGCGTGAAGCTAAAAAAAAAAAGAAATAATAAGAACCTTTTTTAACAACCTTTTTTTTAGTGCCATGCTATATTCCGCACTAGCCTAGCAGGGTAGGAAGAGTTAATCTAGAGCGACAGTGTTTATTTCTGCCTATAAACTTGGTAACGAAGATATAATGATAACGAAGATGGTTCTCTTAAATAGCAAAACTTATCTCTTTAACTAACCCTGCTTTATGAAAAAATCGTGGAGCGGTATTTTGGGATACAACTTACTTAGCTTGAAAAAACGGATCAACTCTACTTTTAAACATTTTTGAAAGTGTTATTCTACACTTAGGAGCATTGAAAAAGACATTTAATGAATAAATTTGAACGCAGCGAGATTCGAACCCGCGCCTCCTGAATACGGTCCAGGCGCCCAAAATAAGTTGTAATAAAGCATATAAGAATTTTGACGCAGCGGATAGTAGAACGCATGGCTCAGTGGTGAGAGCGCCTGAACGGTATTCAGGAGGCGCGGGTTCGAATCACGCTTCGTTCAAATTTATATACGTTTTCTTTGAATGTCTTTTTCAGATCAAACTCTATTTTCTCAGAGCTAACTCTAGTTTCTTATACTGGAAAAAGCGTATAAAATAATGTATAAAATAATATCTTAGATAAAGGGCTGTGTGAGATAGAGGAGGGTTTCATCCGTTCGCTGGCGCACTGCGTGCCGTGGGCGGCGCGCGGCGGCAAGTCTGGTTCCACCTTCTGTAAGACTAAAGGTTATATGATTTCTGTGTATTATTTTTATTTTACTTGTTTTTTTTTTTGGTATTTAAAGCTAAGACATATTTGTATAATTATTTATGTCAGGATTATTGAAATGAGGGCGTTTTTAACTACATTTGTATATAAAGTCAAAATTAAATAATTTTATAAACACAATATTCAAATTTATATGTCATTATCATGTCATATGTGACCGTCGTGATACAGTGGAACAAGCGTGGCGTCACGTTTTGAAACTCATCACGCAGTCTCAATTATTTTTTTGCTTCACGCTGAATCCCGCACACAGCAGGAGCGCAGAACCTAGTGTTAAGACACTCCGTTCCCCACTAAAGTCTCGATTTTAGTCGTAAAATGGAAAACAAAGTATCTTGACACCAGGTTTTCACTGGCTAATTAGTCATTTCTCCGGTAACGATTGCAGTCACCCAATGTCAATCAGAAACTGCAAAATAGAGTCTCTTGAACCTCTATTCTCTCTCTGTTTATCTTTTTATGCGGAGAAAAGCATAAAGCTTAAAAAAAACTAAAATTAACAGTCATATGTTTTCTATATTAGATGACAGATACGTTCTAAAAGAGATGACGAAACCCGAATGGCAACAGTTCTTAGAGTTCGCGCCGCACTACTTCAACTACGTCACTAATTGTCGACAGAAGAAGTTACCCAGTTTACTTGGTAAGTTAAACAAATATATGTATCAATTTTTTTTATTTAACAACAATTTTATGTCACTTCGTATGCGTAGGGACTTTATTAACGAATTTCTCTTATGGGCCGTTCAAGTGTAAGCAGATTTATTAAAATTATTTATATATCTTTGGTAGATAGCTGATATAATAATTAGTAACTTAGACTAATTTTATTTTAAAGTAACAAATTTTTGTTATCTTCAATGTGAATGTATCGTCAGTTGCGATTGAAGCTGCATTTGTGTCATATTTAACATTTTTTAAAGTGTTATGCGTAAACTTAGGAATCTGAATAAGACATTTCAGAAATTGGGATTCGAACCCAGGCCTCTTGAAAACCGTCCGCGCGCTCTGACCGCTAAGCTATGCGTTCTACTACTAACTGCGTCGAAATTTTCTAAATGCGTTTTGTACGTTCGCACGTAATATATTTGCAGCCCGCATCCTCGGCGTGTTCAGCGTGGGCGGCGCGGGCAGCGGCGTGCTGGTGACGGAGCACGTGTGGTACGGCAGCGGCGCGCGCGACGACCTGCGCTACGACCTCAAGGGCATCAGCCGCCCGCGCGCGCCCGCCGCCGCCAACGCGCACGAGCCTGACGCTGTGCTCGTTGATGATCATTTGCTTAAGTGTAAGTATTGTATATTATTTTTATATATAGTCTATTACAGCTACACAAAGGCCATCGTGGCGCAGTGGAACTCCTAACTGTATAGTTATGGTTGTGGGTTTGATTTTCACTCGAGGAGTGGAAATATTTAATATTTCCATTTTCTTCGCTTTGGTGTCGAGGCGGTGTTAAGTTCCTCCAAATTCGCTAGTGTGTGGGGAACCAAGTGTCTTAACACTAGGTTTCCCCTGCTTACCGGTGTTGCGGTGTGCAGGGTACACACAGCAACACCGGTTGATGATTTTGGCATAAATATCTGAAGTGTACATAAACTTACCGCGCCAGTAACTCGATTCCATCGAATTCGTGCCGTGTATATCGTGAAGCTAAAAAATATATATTAGAATACTTATTACCGCGGTGTTTAGCGCGGTGGGAGCACCAGCTGGCGGTGTGCGGAGCTGGGGCGCGTGCGCTACGCGGCGGCGTTGAGCGCGACACGCGGTTCCTGGCCGACAACGCCGTCATGGATTACTCACTGTTGCTTGGAGTCCAAAATCATAAAGATCAAACGCAACCGCCTACGCTCGTGCTTGGGATTATTGGTGAGTAACAGTCACACAAACATACATACACACACATAAACACACGCACACACACACGCACACACACGCACGCTCACACACGCACTCACACATATAAGAGTAATAAAGATATGACATACAGATACAATAACTCACACACTCGTGTACACAAATGTGTACGTACATACTCCTATACGACTAATATACAACCCTCAAACATCAGTCAGTTTACACATAGAATGTAGATACATGACACACAGATGCAACAATTCACACACTATCGCACCCGCGGGCTGAAACATATACATTAACAAAAACACAAATATGACGATAACACGCAAGAAGAAAATTGTTAAATAACGAATTTTCAAATAATCAACGCACAATTTCTCAATTTTAAAGAAACCGTAGTGTTTTGTTATTGAATTTTCTATTCTTCTAAGTGTGAAGCTGTAGAATAAACACTAAAACTACACACATACATATTGTACCTATCCATACTTATATTATAAATGCAAATGTCTGTGTTTGTCTGTCCCGTTTCCACGGCCTAATTACCTAATTACTACCGGTCCAATTTGGATGAAATTTAGAATAAAAGTAGTATATAGTCCAGGTTCAAGCATAACTTATTTATTTTTTTAAAACTGAAAAAAAAAAACAAATTTCTAGATACAATACACTAATAAGTTTGCACTGATCCACAGACTACATAAGAACGTTCACATGGGACAAGAAGCTAGAACACCTAGTGAAGAAGAACCTCGGCTCCGGCCAGCCCACCGTGGTGTCTCCGGAGCAGTACCGCCGCCGCTTCCGCGCCGCCTGCGCCAAGTACTTCCTGCAGTGTCCCGCGCACTGGGACCACCTGTATGCCGACTGCACTTATAATGCCTAGTTCTGTGTGTCTCTGAGAGACTGGATTGTGTGTCGTGGTTAAGGCTGCTTTTATGAAGAACGCGGTGTTGAGTTACGTAAGAGGGGATCAGTGTATTGAGTGTGTGTGCGTGTGTGTGCGTGTGCGTGTGTGTGTGTGGATGCGTGTGCGCCTGTGTGTCTGTGTAAGTGTATATAGCCCAGTCATTTTAGGGGTCAACCTCGGAATGAGAGATAATAAGCTGTAAATTGGTATAAACCTTTGTTTTGCCATTCTAAATATTGTCTCAAAAGTCACAAACGATATCGTGTGCGCGTCTTAAGATATTGAAGGTCAAAGGTCATAAAAATTGTTTTTTCGCGAATATCTCGCTTTCTATTGCTTAAATGATATTTTCACCTATATGAAAGTTGTAGAGTATACAATTCTCTACAACTTTTGTTTAAACTTTTTTTTCATAAGATCAACCGTTTTTGAGCTAGAGCGCGAAGAGTGCGCAGCGCAGTCATATATGGTTTAATGTAAGGTCAAGCCTGAGTCACGGTTATCAGTACGTGGTATAAAATCAATTATTTATGTACTAATTATTAATTGTTAACTATTTAACTGTAGTATATTATTAATTTTGGAATATATATTTTAGTTAGTAAATTTTTCAATACTTATATACCTGGAAATACTTGTCCCTACCCTATGGAACCTTTTCTATTTATAGCCGGGACAGATGTTTTATTGTACTGTACAATTGTCAACACTTCCACCAACAAGTGTAGCAGCACATCAACATATAAAGCGCGTCTACTACCAGATTTAAACGTGGTTAGGGAATGACCTAGAACCTCAAGAATGGGGCTGGATGATTGAAAATGAATTCCTGGAGCCCATAAGAACATTATTACCTCCAGCACCAACCGAACTACTAAAAATAATATTTTGCAACTGTAAAAATGGTTGTGGTTGCCGCTGTGGATGCAAAAAATCAGGACTACTGTGATCTTCAGCTTGTGGCCAGTGTAATGGACAAGCTTGCCTCAACGCTTCATTATATCCGAGTAATCCCGATGAAGAAAGCGCTTATGATCCTGAAATTCTGGAAGGTTTGGAGATAAATATGATCGATAATGAGGATGATGACAATGAATTAAACGTTTTGGAGAGACAAGAAGAAGACGACGAAGAAGATGAAGAAGATAATTAGCTTCTATCCACAATTTTATTACAATTAAAATCAATAAAAAATATTTTAACATTTAAACTGGCATTTTGATAAATATATAACATGGCATATTTAATGATAAATAAAGATATGTATAAAATATATTCCCTTATTGTCTTTTGCACTTAAAATAGAACTAAAATATATATTCCAATTATTAATAAATTACAGTTAAATAAAGTTACTTATTTCAATAAAATATAAACAATTAATAATTAGTACATAAATAATTGATTTTATACCACGTACTGATGCCGTGACTCAGGCTTGACCTTACATTAAACCATATATGACTGTGCGCCGCGCACTCTTCACGCTCTAGCTCAAAAACGGTTGATCTTATGAAAAAAAAGTTGAAACAAAAGTTGTAGAGAATTGTATACTCTACAACTTTCATATGGGTGAAAATATCATTTAAGCAATAGAAAGCGAGATATTCACGTAAAAACAATTTTTATGACCTTTGACCTTCAATATCTTAAGACGCGCACACGATATCGTTTGTGACTTTTGAACCAATATTTAGAATGGCAAAACAAAGGTTTATACCAATTTACAGCTTAGTATCTCTCATTCCGAGGTTGACCCCTTTTTTTTCCTAATATGACTGGGCTAGTGCATTAGTCTCTGAGTAACAGTGTTTGATTGTGTTAATTTACGCTACTTCATTATGTAATGTTTTGATTTCGTCTGATAAAAGGAGAATGAAAAAAAAATAACATTGAATTGATGATAGATTCTCTCTGATTGCTGTAAAAGTATGTAAGAAAAAGGGTGAAAATGTTTTTTTTTCATCGTTGGTTCCGCGTCCCCTGCGTTAAGTACTTCTTACAGCGTCCCGCGCACTGGGATCACTTGTATGCGGATTGCAATTATAATGCCTAGCTGTGTGTGTCTCCGAGAGAATGTGTTTGATGGACTGTGTGGTAATGTTTGATGCTCGACTGGAGCCTGGTAAGGTAAGCGCAGCGTTGAGGTCCGTTAGTGTATGTATTGTCTCGACTTCGTGTGGTCTTGACGCTAGAGAGAATCTGACTGCGAAGATGTGCAAATACATTTTTTCTGTGATGCTAAATTCTTTCTTTTTTTTATTAAAAGTTTATGTTAAAGTCGAATTACTTTATGTTATAGTTCTGCGGCTTTCCCAGTCAAGTGTCAGTGTTTAAGTGTAAATGCGACAGTTATAGTTCAATACCCACTCACAAGAGTAATAACATATAAATCAAGGTTTCTAAAACTATGGGTCGGGACCCCGAATGGGGTCACGTAGCAAAATTCTGGGGTCGAGAGATTTTAATGTCAAATATTCATTTATATATACCATTTTATAACATCACTAGAGTTGTCGTTTCAAAACGAGTTCTAAAACTATATATTTTCATATGTATATATGTATATTGTTATCTAATAAATAAATCATCAAAAAGTATTAATTTATTTTTCTTTTTGTATAGAGTCATCATGAAACTCGCAATCATAAATGGGGTCGTTAATGACAAAATTTAAGAAGCCTTAATAAAACTGATGTTAATTTTTACGCGTTCGTAAAATAAAACGTGTTTATTTCGCTATCAAATGTTAGACTTAAAATGGAGAACGGAGTGTCGGAACACTAAATCCTCTAGATTCATCACCATTCACCATTCATCCAGTATAGATCCTTATGTGGAACTAATGGCTTATGTTACTACTTAACCAGTGATTAATAAATTTTAATGTCGCAAATGTCGTCGCCTGTTATTTTTTATATTATCGTTGTATTTTTTTTGTAATATGTAAGTCGTTTTTTTTGCTACTATAATATGATGAATTAGTTTTTCTTTTTATTGATCTGTTGTTATATTGTTGTCTACTTAAACACTTTTATATAATACTATTTTAACCGTATCGTGTATATCTTTATTATATATTTTGGTATTACAAAAACCGGTGACCACGGACGGTATTCGAAAATGCCAAAATATATTTTTTAGCTTCACGCTGTATCCCGCACACAGCAAGGTAGGCAGGGGGGACCTAGTGTTAAGACACTCCGATCCCCATTTTCCGCCGAATTTGGCGACATTGCGTGTCAAGTGGCGGAACTTAACGCCGCGCTTTGCCTCTGATACCAGAGCGAAGGAAATAGAAATATTAAATATTTCCACTCCTCGAGTGGGAATCGAACCCACAGCCAGTCGTTTACAGTCACACGTTCGTGCCACTGCGCCACGACTGGCCCCAAATACCAAATACCAAAAATATACACGACTAAGCCTGTTGAAATAGTTTTATTTCAAAATGTATCGCAATCGCGAAAGCAAAAGATCTTACTACTTAAATATATATAAGAACATATGAAATATTTATAAAAAAAATAACATTTATAATATAAGATTAATATTTAAGATTTTAGTTTTATATTTTTTTCGAGTTACTTTCCACCTTTTACCAGCGCCTTAGTACAGTGATGTAAAAGTACATAATAGTTAAATAATAATAAAATATACTTTTTTGTTCTCAAACATAGTTAAAATATTATTGTATAAGTTAACATCTGTAAACTATTTTTAACCAAATTAAAGTAAACAGGCATAAAATATCTCAATATTGTTGATTTTTTTTTTAATTTATGTACCGATTGAAATAATATAAAAGACTCATTGTTAGGGAAGTTTGCTAAAATAAAATTGTCAAAAGTGCATTAAAGTAAGTAACTAAAACTGCATAAAAACAATATTGAAATTATATAATTAATGAAGGAGTCGTATTAATGGATTTTTTTTAAAAAAACAAATTGTATTTTATACCTCATTAAAGCATGTATTTGAATACCAAATAATGTACACTTAAAGTGGAAATTATTTTTTAATATATTTTTTATTTTTATTAATTATTGTTATAGATAGTGATATTATATTTTATTATTTTTAAAGTGTTATTCACACACTTTGTATATAAAAACATTTTTAGATAACCTAAGAAATTTAAACTTCTTAGTGTAGCAGAAGTTTATAAAAAATTGTAAAAAAAAGGATGCTTAAAACATAAATATAATAATTTTGAAGTAGCTGGATAAATCCGTAGAGCTTAATGGTAAAAGAGTTAAGTTCTTTTCCGAGAAACGCAGGTTCGAATTCCGCTATGTTCATTTTTTTCATACGTTTTATTTAAAATGCTTTTTCAGTGATATTATGTTATAATATTTATGATATTGTGTTAAGTATATTATATATTTGTGATAATCCTCTATTTAGAAGCTTCTAGAGCTAGAAGAATGTTTGTTTGCATTCCACATTTTGAACAATGTATTTTTATTAAGTTTGATTTTGAATGAAAGTAGTAATTGCGTAGATAATATAATATTACTCACACCATGAAAGCTTAAATAAATTGTTGTTTTAAAAATTATTGATGTTTTATTTACATTTTTGCCTGCATTTTCAATAGAATATAATATAATTATATGCTATCTTGAGGTGGATCTAGCCATCAAAAAAGGGTTGTGGTCACAGCGACGTCAAAATCAGCCAAGTGTGAGTCGGAGTATGAACACGTAGATAATTCCAATTGAGATCACCAAATATTTTTCACTTGATAATGATATGAGTAAACTTTAGTACAGTAGTCAATAATTTTAGTCGGATTTTAATTCGACGTAAAGTATTGAACTTATGTCAAGACCAAAAAATATGACGTCACAGAAAGTATGGGTAGGAGGCATGCCCATAGTGCCCACTACGGTGGATTAGATGCTACCTTCTAATAAGGTTATAATTTTTAAAAACAAGCAACTTATTTTAAACATAAACTTGTTTTGTAGATGTGAAATGTGAATATACATAATTTACAAATTTATTAAAATATATATTGTTAATTAATAGTTATATTAAACGCAGGAAACACCCCTTCATGCGATTTAAAATACTAATTCTAAATAACAGTAGCCTAAGATACTCTTTAGTACATCAGCTCTCTGCCAGTGAAAACCCCGTTAAAATCGATCCAGCGATTCCAAAGACTAACCAGAACAAGCAGACAAAAGTTGTAAAAAATACATTAGTATGTGAATATATCGTGTATAAACTATCTTTTCCCCGGGACGGGTTAGAATACAATTCCCCTCCGTCGCTGGGCAGCGTCCTGTAAAAGGCGGGTAACCCAGTAGCTTGGTGGTAGGAGATTCGTTCTCCGACTGGCTCGCGACCACTATCATGTCAAAGACGAATCGCCAAACATCTGATGATGTGTTCCGTTTCGATGGCATATAAGCCAGCTCTCTCCCTATTCCCACCATCCCCATCCTTCTTCCGTCCTTTCCCCCTCCCTCCTTAAGGTTGGCAACGCATCCACAACTTTTCTAATGTTGTGGATGTCCATGGGCGAAGGTACTACTTACCATCAGGTGGTCCTTCTGCTCGTTTGCCTTCCTTTCATTAATAAAAAAAGTAAGCATTTCGTAAAAAGCGGTTAGTTATATTAATATTATGAACAGAGGCTACAATTTTATTTATATGCAGAGTACAAAAAAAATTCACGCTGTCTCCCTCATGGCGGAGTAATCAATAAAGACCTAGTGTTAAGACACTCCGTCATCCACTTTCCGCCTGAAATGGAGACACTACGTGTTAAGTGACGAAAGTGAGAGAAGAAAATTTAAATATTTAAATTCCTCAAATAGGAATCGAACCCACAACCAGTCGCGTTTACAGTCACACTTTGTACCCACAAGCCACGACTGGCCTCAACTCAGTCACGACTGGATTTATTTATTTCATTTACTTAAATAAATTTCTTAATAAATCGGAGTGTAGTACCAGGCTCACATAACATTTGAAGAGGTCATCATGACGGCCTCAATTTTTTATAAGCTTGTTTAGTAGGTATAATAAAAAACTTAATTTATTATCCCGACAGTAAAAAAAGTAACTTATTTGCTTGCTTATTTCGTTAAAAATTAAATAATCCATACTTATATTATAAATGCGAAAGTCTGTGTGTTTGTCTGTCACGCTTTCACGGCTAATCTACCTGTCCGATTTGGATGAAATTTAGAATGAAAGTAGTAAAATTTACTGGGTCTAACATAGGCTACTTATTTTTTCAAAAATCAACCTCTAAAGGGTTGAAATAAGGGATGAAAGTTTATATAAAAAATCTAAGCCGCTTGACCGATTGTAGTGAATTTTGGCATAAATATAGTTGATAATCCAAGCTTAAATATAGGCTACTTTATTTTATTTAAATTTTTTTAAAAACCCCCCCTAAGGGTTGCAATGCAACGAAATAGATATGTAGTTCACGCGGCGAAGCCGCGAGCGGGCCGCTAGTTCTCTAATAAATCGAAATGTAGTACCAGGCTCACATAACATTTGAAGAGGTCACTGATCGTTCGTAAGTACGACAGCACTATTATTAAAAAGGGATGACTATATGTTTACGAGACTCTACTAGAAAATTTTTAAAGCGTTAACAGACGTTATGACAAAATTGCGAACATTGTTTGTAAAGATTAAAAATCAATAAATGTCGTTGTTTGCCGGCACTAAACACGCAATGTCTTCAGAATTCGGCGAAAAATGGGGAACGGAGTGTCTTAACATTCGGTTTATACATCTATGAGTCGTTAAGTGCCAAAGCTAGGCATCCACGCTTTTGAAATGGAAGAGTATAGAAAAAGCCAAAGCCAAGAAAGTTTAATGTTGTTGTAAATTACTAGTTTAAAGACTTATTTCTTTTGCTATATATTAGTACATACATTACATGTTATTTATAGTAAAAAAAATGGTAATGTGGCCCTAATTTGTTTTCGAAGCTTTATTAAAAAATAAAGGATCTAGAAACATAAAAACTACTTAAACTAAATAAATTATTAGGTTCTTTAATCACTTGCTTATGCATATTTTAATATAGAATATATGAAACTTGAACCGGATAATTAGAAACAATATCAACACTAGGGAAATAAAACAAACAAATCATGTTTAAACGAACTTTATTTTTACTTTCATCTGACCCACATTTATTTAAATGATATAAACACAACATTCGTCCACAGCTCCACACTACGAGTAAGCGACAGCATTTTCCAAAAAAATATTAAATTTTAATATATTTACATAATTTTTTCTTATACATAAATATTGTATTAACTCAGAGCCACCTTTATAATAAACATACACAAATATATATAGCTGTTCTCTTTCATACAAAAATAAGAGAATTCACACAAAATACGATTTTTGTTTTTAAATTACATAATTATCGTTATACAATTGTATTGTATATATTATTATTATTATTAAAAAAATGGTTAAAATTATCAGGAACTACTCTGAACTATTTAGGATTCGTGTTTTCACAACACCTTGTATATCAGGGGCGAGCAACCTTTTTTCGCCTTGGCCTATCCAATTTCTTTTTCACAATTAATACTTCTTAATAATATTTAAAAAGTGAAGGAAGACCAAGACGTTTAGAAAACGTATAAAAATTTGAACGCAGCGGGATTCGAACCGGCGCCTCCTGAATACCGTCCAGGCGTTCTCACCACTGAGCCATGCGTGTTACTACCAGCTGCGTCGAAATTCTTATACGCTTCATTACAACGTTATTTTTGTTGTTAACATCTCTGTAGAGAGATTTTTACAAATTTCTGCTACCCAAAGATTATTCTAAGAACAATCGTTTGGCAAGAGAGAACATCAGTAATATAAACAATCGCTTAAGTGGGTCAAAAAAATATTAAGTGGGACGCGGGTTGCTCACTCCTTCTCTATAATAATAAACGTTGGAGACTTATATGGTCTACATATATTCAAACGTTTAGAAATTTAAAAAAATCTTAATAATTACTTCAGCTAATTCATTGAAGTAATATTTAATAAAAAATAACTTATTAGCTGCCTTTTTTGAATAAGAACAAATTTGATAAATATCATTCCATAAAACAGTTATAAAGTACATTAAAATTAATTTACTTTCGCAAAGTATACAAAGAATAAAGAAATATACAAGAAATACTTATGTATTTCATATTTCATAATTTAATAATAGAATATAGTTTAGTTGTGAAGCATTTAATTTATACAGTATAGCCTCAGTGGCATACAATACAGTAATACCAACAACAAATAAGATTATAAGAACCAAAATTGGATATCAAAATATATTTCAAAGGAAATAAAACTGTATACCAAAACACATTTTCAATAACTTTATATAATTACACATTATGTATATATAATTACACATTACATTTAATTAATTTTAACAATACAATATTAGAGTTACACCGATATAATTTTTAAATGCAAAAATATTCTTTCATTTTCTTTTCAGCATTCCTTATTCCTATGATACATATTGTGTTACTTTTAATATTACACATTTAAAGATTTATTCAAATTAATAATTTTGTCAAAAACTGAAGTCGCCATTTATTCTGTTGAATCGAAAAATATATAAGGAAATATCAAGTCAAATGGTCAAACCAAAAAAAAATAAAAAATATATTACTGATATTAAATAAAAAATATATTAAGCCATTGTTATATTTTTATATTTAAACTAATTTTAATCATTTTACAGAAATAATAAAAAAAAAAAAAAAATATTCAAAATTTCTCAGTTACACCATGTTTACTTCAAGAACAGAAACTAAAATTATAAAATTTTGGATGGAATAGTCCTTCAATATGCTATAATATTTCTTAAAATACACACTAAAGCGTCGATACTATGAAAGTTACCACTACTGTCAAAATGTATGTTTATTGTATTTTTATACGAAAGAAACAAAATTAATTATTTACTCACATATTTAATACATTAAAGAATACAGTCATTAATTTAAAAAATCACAAGTTATCAGAGTCGCTTAAAAATAGCAACTTTTTACTCACAAAGAAGACAATAGTTGAGAAATTCAACTTTAGAACCAATTACATATTAATATAAAATGACATTTACTAAAAAAATCACTTTATAATCGTATTTACAACATTATTTAATTTTTACGATAATAATAATAATAAAGCTTTATTTAATTCCTCCATTGAAAAAAAAAACAAAAAAAAAATATGTTAGTGTTAGAATTACTTATTTTTCAATTTTTTACGATAACTTTGCAAAAAAAGGTTCTTGTTCTATGCAAGTACATATTGCGACTACATTCAGAACGATCATAAAGTTAGACGAAATCTATTTAAATCACAAAATATCTATATTATTTAATACACGCCATACATTTAGTTCACTCCGTCTCCGTCTCATACACTCTCATACAAATAACTTACTGTACAATTGTACACATTGTATTGTATATCATACATTTAATGATAGGAGACCACCCATACAATGCTATATAGAAAAAAAATTAGAAAATAATAAAAAATTAAAGAAGGAACATTTAGATATTTTAATATATTTACAGAAATATATAAAATTATTAGATTATTATTCTATATTAGGGGCCAGTCGTGAATATATTTAATATTTCCATTTTTTTCGCTCTGGTGTCGAGGTAAAGCGCGGCGTTAAGTTCCGCCACTTAACACGCAATGCCTCCGAATTCGGTGGTGCGTGGAAAACGGAGTGCCTTAACACTAGGTTCCCTCTGTCTACCCGAATGTGTGCGGGATACAGCGTGAAGCTAAAAAAATAATTTCAACGCAGTCTTGAATTTGGGTGGAAAGGGAAGAACGGAGTGTCTTAACACTAGGTTTTCTCTGACAAACTCGTTTAAGCGTAAAACCAAATTAATTTATAAATGTTTTCTACAGCTTCACACATTTTCTGGCATATCATGGCCTGGCCAGAACCTAGTGTTAAGACACTCCGTTCACCATTTACTTCAATAAATTTTAAATAAAAAAAGACATCGTATGAATGGTCTCCAAGACAAAATTTAATTTAGAATCTTAATGCAATATTATACATAGTAATATAAATAAATTGTGATACATTAATGACAAATACATCGTCGTTCAAATATAACAAAATGCTAACTCAGAACATTTTTACAAGATAAAGGGAGACCTTAGTGTTAAGACACTCCGTTCTCCACTTTCTTTAGGAAATCGAGAATTATATAAAATATAATTTTGTATTTAATACTTTGAAAGTAACTCGCTTTGTGATTGCATATTATTGTCTTTCCTTTTTCCTTTCTAGACGAACAGTTAGCCTTTTTAAATATTTAGCTGACGATATATAAAATGACGATACTTTTTACCGAAATCGAATATCTTAAGATATATTGCAAGATAACAAAAGGGCATCCCTATACAAAAGTTCTCAAGATACCAATAAATTTTAATTAGTCAAACGTAGAGACGTCAATTAGCCTTTAAATAATGTTTTATTTTAACTCCTGCAACCATGATTAAGACATTTCGTTCTTAACTTTCCATTCAAATTTGAAATACCATATTGAGTAGCAGAACATAGATAAAGATTTTTCTTAAAGTAGAAATTATATATAATTAAATATTCGAGTGAGAGTCTCAAACGAAAATCGAACTCACAACCAATCTTTTATACAGTTGGAGAATTTAGTTTATGACAATTTAATACTAATTAACGTCTCTGAGAGTGATTGAATGACATATTTTCTTTATAATTTATTCGAAATCACATTTGAAAAATCAAACCCTAACCACAGCTATCACCATGATACAATGAGATTGAAAAAATAAGTTATTTTTGGCTAAAATATAACCTAAATGATAAAAAATATTAATGTGTATAAATAAAAAGAAAACATTACGAACTTTGATTTGTATGAAATTTCGATATTTATTGAATAAATTTAAAGCGGAGTGATTAGTCACTGTATTACTTTATCAATATGAAAAAATAGCCAATTAGCTAAAATAAAAAATAATGTCTTGCCCAGTTATTTTAAAAATAAGAAGAATCCATTTTTCTGCTAATTCAAAGAATATATCATTAATAATTTATTTTAAAAAAAAAATATTGAAATACATATCATGTATAGAAATAAGAAATTGATCTAAAAAAATGTAAAATTATATTAAATAGTTATTAATTCGTACACTTTCACAAAATAACCATTTTATTCGAAAAAATATTGCAATGGCGTCGCTTGGTACTCCAGCAATCTCTTATTATTGTAAATATAATAATATATAATTATATAGTACATTTTTTAATTATCACTTTAATATTGATAATTTTTGTTTTAATACACTTGAAATATATGTTAAAATATTGTTATATCGATTAGCTGCCATATAAAAAAAGCTTTACAGATAATAAAATTAAATTACTTTAATAATTTGATATTTATTTTTTAACAAACAAAGCACTAAAATTATGTAAATTTTAATAAAAGCTAAACTTTTTATTGTAGACAATGAATTCAAAATCCTACTTCCATCTTTATTCACTTCAATTTCGATATAAATAAAAAAAAACTAACTCAGAAACAGTTCAAAGCGGTAACTATTATATATAACTAAAAAAACATAGAAATCATAATTGTACTATTAGTTGTAACAAAAAATGATTATTAAGAAAAAAATAGCTGCAAACTAAGTAAAAAAAAAGAACGAATGAACTACGAGCGAATGAAAACGATCTGTACAAATGAATGCATATCCAAAATAAAGACAATAATTATATAAATGAATAGTGAAGCGGAGGCCAAAAAAATAATTAAAAAGAACAAATGATCTGCGAGTGAATGAATGAATGAGTGAATGATCTGTACAATCGAATGGATATAAAATAAAAGCGTATTTAACGAGTACATTTAATAAATAGCGCGTGCAACAGCTCTCACGTGGGGTCCAATGCAGAGCTCAGCGACCGGAGACGCTCCAGGCCCGATAGTAACTCTCTGTAAAAATAATAGGAAAATATTTACTTTTAACATTTTTAAATTGGGCCAGTCGTGGCGCAGTGGCACAAGCGTGTAAACGACTGGTTGTGGGTTCGATTTCCAGTCGAGGAGTGGAAATATTTAATATTTAATATGTCTCTGGTGTCAAGGCAAAGCGCGGTGTTAAGTTCCGCCACTTAACACGCAATGCCTCCGAATTTGGCGGAAAGTGGAGAACGGAGCGTCTTAACACTAGGTTCCCTCTGCTTACCCTGCTGTGTGCGGAATACAGCGTGAAACTAAAAAAAAACATTTTAAAGTGTTATTCCCATACTTAGAAATTAAACCACGCGTTCTACTTAGCTGGTTGGACGGTTGAACGGTTTCAAAGAGGCGTGGGTTCGAATCCCGCAGCGTTTAAATTTTTATACATTTTCTAAAATCATATTTATGACAGTTTTTTTTGTCTGTTTCATCATCCGGCTAACCTCCGAAACGGCTAGACCGATTTTGACGGGACATTCAGTTAAATAAATAATAAGTAAAAATGAATCTGAAAAAAGTATACCTGAGCGAGGTCTCTGCGTGGTCGGCGGCGCGGCGCATGTCGGCGGCGGCGCCGGCGTGGCGCGCGCGCAGCGACCGCGTCGCCGACTGCGAGGATGATAACTCCTCCTACACACACATACACATATATCACATTATGTTATTCCCACACATACACATATATCACATTATGTTGTTACTTGTCATTGGCCACTGGTTGTGGGTTCGATTCACAGTATGGAGGCAAAGCGCGGCATTAAGGTCCGCCACTTAACATGCAATTCATCCAAAATTCGGCGGAGCGTGGAGAACGGAGTGTTTTAACACTAGGTTCCCTTCGCCTACCCGAATGTGTGCGGGATACAGAAAAAGAAAACATATCGACATTCCTTTCCAGATTCTTTATTACATAAAAGAGTCAAACAAGGAGAAGGACCACCTAATGGTAATTAGTTCCTTCGCCCATAGACATCTACAACATTAGACAAGTTGTGGATGCGTTGTCGGCCTTGAGGGTGAAGGAAAGAGAAAGATAGGTGGGAATAGGAAAAGTTGATTAACAAGTCACCAAACCGGAACAGGAACACAATATCAGATATTTGGCGGTTCGTTGTAGACATGATAGTGGACACAAAGGTAAAGCCAGTCAAAGAACGAATCTCCTACCACCAAGTTACTGAATTACCCAACTATTAAGGAACAAAGGAAAATTGTATTCTTAACATGAGAAAACTTTATAGAATCAATTATTTATTGAAGAATAGATTAATTGTTGTGGCACTTCTACCATATTTTATTATTCTTTTTTGTATTAAATTAAATAGTTTATACTGTAGGTAACTTGCATGCCGTCATCACCTATAATTGCGGCGGCACTTTTAACTTATTAATCTTTTGTATTGTATCTTTTATGTGTAACTGTCAGTGCATGTTGTGTTGGTGATCAAAATAAATAAATATAAAGAATGTTATAACACTACGTTCACAGTGGTGATTATATTTGTCGACATTATTCAAATAATTATTACTGTTATATTAAGTTTACATTATAAGAAATCCCACTTTTTTAAAGGATTGTTATAAAGCATTACTCATAATTATTTAATTAAAAATCTAAATAAACTTTAATATATATTTAAGTAAAAGTCAGTTAGATTACAGAAAC
Source organism: Dryas iulia moderata (assembly GCA_019049465.1). Taxonomy (NCBI): domain Eukaryota; kingdom Metazoa; phylum Arthropoda; class Insecta; order Lepidoptera; family Nymphalidae; genus Dryas; species Dryas iulia. Next base: position 2,128,246 of record CM032426.1, read on the forward strand.
GAATACAGCCAATCAAAAAATAATGTTTTTAAAGAAATAATCAGGAAACATAACAAGAAAAAATCTTGTAATAAAAACTCACCTTTAATCTTTTGATTTCATTCTTTAATTTAGCAATAGTTGATTCAGGCTCCGCCGCCCGCGCCTGTAACATCATTTTAGTTGAGTTGCTTTATTTTATTTTATTTTTGTTTTAATAATTATTTATTTGGGGTCAGTCAGGTGTGACTATAAAAGATTGGTTGTGGGTTCGATTCCCACTCGAGGAGTGGAAATATTTAATGTTTCCATTTCCTTCGCTCTGGTATCAGAGGTAAAGCGCGGCGTTAAGTTCCGTCACTTAACCCGCAATGCCTCCGAATTCGCCTCTGCCTACCCTCCTGTGTGCGGGATACGGCGTGAAGATAAAAAAAAACCTATTAGTAAAAAAATCCATTCATACCTGACATGGGCCTTGCACACAAAAATGGACATATATTTCACGCATTGACAACGCGCGTATTAGATGAGCGCATTATTAACACGTCCAAACAGATTGTACACGCTTGTCTCGATACATGTCCATTTATAATGACCACGTAATATTGGTACATTAGTTAAGGGATGTACCAAAATTTATTCTTGAATGTCGTTTTGTAATTTGCTTCAAGATTTCGGTTTAGCGTTTGTTGTGCATTCGACGCGCATTTAAAGTGCGCAAGTAAAATGAAACACTATGTGCAAAAGGATATAAACGAAAACTTAACTTTAATATAAATGAATACATTACCCCATCATCCTGCACACACTCAAGCAGGGGGTCCAAGGGGTCGTTTAGGTCTCGCAGGGGGTCGTTCAGGTCCCGCGAGGGCTCGCTCAACCTCGCGCGTATCGCACTTAGCTCCGCTCTAAGCGACGCGGCCTCTTGTTCCGCGCGGGAACGACGACTGCGCTCCGTGAACAGTTCCGCTCTGTTATGAATACACAATTATGATTACTTGTGTAAATAGTGACTAGAAATATAAACTACGCTATAAAAATACACCCCCTTTTATCCCTTAATCGAGTGTCTTTAGGATTATATGAACTTTCTGTTCGATCATCCATACTTATATTATAAATGCGAAAGTCTGTGTGTTTGTCTGTCACGCTTTCACGGCTAATCTACCGGTGCGATTTGGATGAAATTTAGAATGAAAGTAGTAAAAGTGACTGGGTCTAACATAGGCTATTTATTTTTTCAAGAATCAACCTCTAAAGGGTTGAAATAGGGGATGAAAGTTTATATGAAAAATCTAAACCGCTTGACCAATTGTAATGAATTTTGGCATAGATATAGTTGATAATCTAAGCTTAAATATAGGCTATTTTTTTAGTTAAAAATGCGCCCCCGAGGGTTGCAATATAATGAAATATTTCACGCGGCGAAGCCGCGAGCGGGCCGCTAGTAATAAATATATCCTATAGCACTCCTGAATAGTGTAGCTTTCTAATTGTGAAAAAAAATTCAAGATCGGTTCAGTATTTCCGCACATTACCCCTTACAAAAAAGTTACAAACTTTACCTCTTTTTTAAACTAGGTATAGATTAAGATTAAAAGCAAAAAAATCTTAGTATAATGAATAAATAAATGTAATAAATTCAGACGGACTGTGGACTCTAAAGATTCCCACTCGATTATTATTATACTATTATAAAGAAAGAAAGAATTGTTATAATAGTATATAGAAGTATAGACTTCGATTCCCACTCGATTATTATTATACTATTATACTTCGGAAGAATTACATTTAAATTTTCATTTGTCCACTCTAGCACCCAAGACAAAGGGCGGCGTTGAGTTCTGCCACTCAATACGCAATGTCTCGATTTCAGGCGGGAAATTTCTTAAATATGGGTTAAAACGTATATAATTATTTACAAGCACTTAGAATCTATGTATAGAACTGTGATAATCCGAACATGCGGTTCAGTTGCTAAGAACATTTATTTTGGTAAAAGAAAAAAATCGCATATGCCGAAAATACATTCGTCCAACTGAGAATCAAACTGACAACCATCAGTAAAATTATACACAGTCTTACTGTGCAACATTGCTGATATACTTATTTTATAGTATACTAGCGGCCCGCTCGCGGCTTCGCCGCGTGATCTACTTGGCGGTTTCGGTATATTGCAACCCTCGGTGGTGCATTTTTGAAGAATAAAGTAGCATATGTTTAATCTTGGATTATCAACTATACATATGCCAAAATTCATTACAAACGGTCAAGCGGTGTAGATTTTTCATACAAACTTTCATCCCCTATTTCAACCCTTTAGAGGTTGATTTTTGAAAAACTAAGTAGCCTATATTAGTCCCAGTCATTTTTACTACTTTCACTCTAAATTTTATCCAAATCGGAACGGTAGATTAGCCGTGAAAGCGTGACAGACAAACACACAGACAATCGCATTTATAATATAAGTATGGATTTAATGATTTTCGTTACTCGAGTGTAATCCATCATACAATACTTGGTGAACTGCTGCCTCGAGTAATACGAGATACGGAAAAACTAGACAAAAAAACCATTTAATATTTTTTAGCTTAATGCTTTATCTCACAGTCAGGGTAGTGTCAAAACACACCTTCAATCTTCGCCCGAAAGCCTAGTTAACAATGGGACTCAACGCCGTGCTTTATCCCAGCTAAAATGAAAATAACTAAAATAAAATAATTTCCTTTAGAGGGAATCGAACCCACAACCAATCACATATACAGTAAGACGCTCCACCACTGCCCTACTATGGCCTCAAATATTTATAAGTAATATGCTAAACAGGAGTATGCCATATATTAAAATTTTTTCAAGTCATGTTAACTTTATACACAAGAATTAACATTTTAAATTAAATCTACATAAAAACAAAGTTATTACCGTGTTCTTTCCAATTCCGATATAATTTGCTGTAGCTGTTCATCTTGATGTTCGGGTTCCGGAGAGGTCCTACCAGGATGCACTGGTAGGAAATCTGGTAACCTCATAGACTCTGCACCTTAAATAAACAAATAAAATATATACCTCCATCCATGCTTTGCTTTCTGCATAAATAAAAGAAATTGCTTGTTATAAGAATAAAATGCTGCTTTTTGAGGGGGTACATAATAATAATTTAAATAAAATCATTTCTCCAGTACATATCAAATCTACAATCCTCATATTACGATCAGCACAAAATATAGTTCTTTGTTAGTAGAAAGATAGTTGAAAGTCAGCATTATTTATTTTACATAAAGCAATAAAAATCGCTAAAAATGGTTCTAGATTGTAATTAAACATATCCTTAATATACTAATAGCCTATTGATACTACACAACAAAGCTATGAAACATTGCATACCATTATGGTGACTCAAAAGCTATTCAACTAATTTGGTACAATATTGCAATAGTAGTATGAAATTGATTAAATACTTTTTTTTTTTTAGCTTTGTGCTGTATCTCACAACAGCAGGGTAGGCAGAGGGAACCTAGTGTTAAGACACTCCGTTCCCCACACACCACCAAATTCGGAGGCTTGGGTGTTAGTGGCGGAACTTAACGCCGTGCTTTACCTCGACACCAGAGCGAAAAAATGGAACTATAATTTCCACTCCTCGAGTGGGAATCGAACCCACAACCAGTCGCTTTACAGTCACACGCTTGTGCCACTGGGCCACGACTGGTCACTAATTAAATAATATGAATACTGTAAATAATAAGAAACTCATTAAAATCACTAATGTAGTCAAAAATTATTACAATTAAGCCCCTGTAATCAAGCTACCAACTAATGTATATACATTAGTTTGTCATACCAACTAATGTATAGGTTTTGGATACAATACTGGTTTAGTGTTTAGGGATACAATGTTATTAGTATTTAAGCCAAAACATTTTCTGCCTACTAATAAATAATTGTGAATTTTAACATCACACTATTTTTAAATACAAATGAAATGAGACACTCACCTGCATTGGGCGGAAGATCTAAAGGAAAATTATTTCTAGGAGAAACATTCCTGCGATCTGCTGAGTTTACTGATTCTGTGAGATCTAAACTGAGGTGTACTGGAAGATCTAAAGGAACTGGTCCAGCTGCTTCAGCGCCACTCGGCAAGTCTAAAGGAACACTGCGACTTGATGGCCCCGAATTTGAAGTAGATGCTGCGCCCATATAGGACTCATAGTCATATCCTCTATTATTACCATAGCCACTTTTATTTCTTCTGCCCAAAGAAGATGAACCAGCATTATAATTTGTATTAAATGTAAAGTCAGGCAGGTTGTCTAGATCAACTGATATTGGCCCATTTGAATTCAAATAAGCTTGTTCCACTAGGATGTGGTCCTGAACAAAATCAGGTAGGGATGGCATTCCTAAAGGTTCCGAAGCTAAATTTGGTCTGTGGAAGAAGGGGCCCTCAGAACTACTCGCATACAAGTTATGCTTCGTGTCAGAATTGTCCGCTACACTAAAAGGTACCTCTACTGAACTACTCGAAGACGTCCCGTCACTGTTACGGAGGTTTACGGGATCATTTTGTTTATCTTTGGCTTGATTATCACTAGAGCGATTTTTATCCCGCCTGGAATCGGGGTGTATATCTATTTTGGTAGGAGAATGCTGCACTGTATTTGCGTAAACTTTTGGTCTAGCTCCGGTGTTTTCGTAAGTCGAATTGCCTGGCAGAGACAAGTCTCGCTTTAAAAAATGCCGAAATGAAAATGGGTTTTCATCTTTGCGCATAGCTCCAGTCGATTCTGTAAAAATTAAAAACAAAACATAAAGGAATGTCTCTAATTTGGGGAACAAAAAACAACTTCGCAAAACACTCACTGGATGATGAGCTTATTGGCTCTACAGGCTCAGCTTCTCCATTTTCTTTAACGTCATATTTAGCTTCTTCAATTCCTAAGTCAGGTTTATTAGTACTTTGCTGATTTTCTTGTGAATTTCCTGCATTATTTGAATTTTGTGGTGATTTTTTATCCGAAACACCGTCTTCGTCTTCCGCCATGATAATGAAAATGACAGTTTGTTAATGCGTTCAACAATCGAGCTTCAAAATATTGTCTATATTATATTACTAATGGCAACATTAGATTTACTAGTGATTATATATAAATATATAAATCATAATTGTTGTTACATTTAACTTTTTATATTAATTTATAATCATAATCAAAAACAGACATTTGTCATGTATAGTATAAGGAATCGTATTCAACTCTCTAACTAACCAATACAAAGATCTTGCCAGTCGTAGCCCAGTGACACAAGCGTGTGACTGTAAACGACTGGTTGTGGGTTCGATTCCCACTCGGGAAGTGGAAATATTTAATATTTCCATTTTCTTCGCTCTGGTGTCGAGGTAAAGCGCGGCGTTAAGTTCCGCCACTTAACACGAAAGTGTGGAACGGAGTGCCTTAACACTAGGTTCCCTCTGCCTACCCTGCTGTGTGCGGGATATAGCGTGAAGCTATTTAATTTTTTTTTTTACAAAGATCTTGCGTGTTATATTACCAATCTAACTTAATGTCGCCTTTTCTAAGCACTAGACTTACTTAACACTAAGCGTTATTTTGTAAAAAAAATATTAAAGATGAATTTTCACGCAGCTTTTCCCCTTACAGCAGAGTAATCGAAGTGAACATAGTGTAAACCATTCCCCATTCTCCCCATTCCGCCTGAAATCCAGACATTGCTTGTAGAGTGGCAAAATTACACGCTGCGCTTTGTCCTAAGTGCTAGAGCGGAGAAATGAAGATAATATATAATCTTTCCCCCCCGAGTGGATCCAACCCACGACTTTTTTAATTCATTTTCATAGAAATTATGTGTTTATTATGTTATTGCATAGTTTTATTACACATATTTCAACATGAAATTCTAAAAAAAATATTTTAGGGGAAAATAAAAAACTTATAATACATTTTTGTTTTATTTACAAATAGAAGAAATAAAAACAAAAAGTAAACATTTCATAAGGCTTGTTTATTTTTCATAACTGACAGAATGTGAAGTCATAAATATAACAATAGGATATATGTATTTAAAACAACACAAAATAAATTCGTTTCCAATAAATGCACAATTATATTAGACACTAGGTTAAGAATCTTAATATAAAAATAGTTAAATAGGTACATACATTAGGAGTCTGAGCATAATTTTAGCTTTTTAAGCATCACACATTTATTAATAAGAAAATTATTGTTATAATACACTTTTAGTTATTGATTTATACATAATTATTTTATTTTATTTTTATACAACAAAATGAATAATGCATATGATTTGAAATAAATTTTCAGAGCTAAAATTTAGGAAAAACTGCAAACCTAATAAATCTTTTTCGATGTGTTGCGCAGTGAGGGCATATTTTGCACTCATACAGAGCCGGAATACCCTAAATGAACACCATTTTTTTATAGTTTCATGATATTACTATTGGTTGCACATAACCATATTAAAGTATAGTTATTTTTTTTTAATTTATTTAAATTATTTTATTATCATAAGCATTTAAAATTATTATTAAAAAAAATGTTTACGCACTCAAAATTTGCGGGTGAGTGCTAAAATTTACAAGAATATTTTCTTATTAATTTACAAGATCTTTTCTCTAAAATTATTAAACATGGCAACACAGAACCTAAATTGTAGTAACATGTACGAAATTGGAGGATAAAAAATAATTTGGCACTGATTCGATAATGATAATGCATGGTGGAAAGAGCATGACTTAGACATAACACAATTACATTAGACAAGTATATTAAAAAAATATCATACACTTAAAAACTACTTGGACATATTTTAAAGGTAATATTTTAAAATATACAAAGATACATAAGTTTTTGACATTGCACTATTACTTTTATTTTTAGTTTGAATACAACAATAATTTTGTCTACTTCAAAAATATATTGATAAATAAAAATAAACCAATATATTTATAATTTTTAAAACGTTATATAAAATCAGTCTTCAAGATGTCTAAAGGAAGAACAAATTATAAAAAATAAAGTTACAAAAAAAAAAGATAATATGCATATTACAAAAATGAAAATCTTATAAGACATTAGCACTTGCTCTAGTATTAAAATAACAAAGTATGGTTACCATTGTCAATTATAATTTTATATTTAGTATAATATTATTAAATTATTTTATAGGTTTTTATAAGTGATTTTTTTTTAAATATTTAGCATTCAAATATTACAATATGCAAGTCACTGTATGAACACTTTTCTTGCATTATTTCACATCGCATTTGAAAGATCCATGTAATTTTAAACTTAGCTCATTAAAATGTATTTATATTTTTGGACAGTCTGACTATTAAGAAGTAGATTAAAGAAAATGGTAGTATGTAATTTGCCAGCAATTTAAATTCATTAAAAAGAAGAACAAAAATATGTATAAATATCTCATCAAATCATAATGAGAAAAAACATTAAAATAAAGTCAGTTACAAATTTTAATTTCTACCAATAAATGCCAAATTCTAAACATACACATGTATTTACGTCAAAGTATACAGCCAAGGTCAAAAGAGTTTTTATATCTTTATATCAAGGTAAAAAATAATTATAATAATAATTTTATGTTAATAAGTATAATAATTTTATTACACTTTTCAAGTTGAGTTGTTTAAAATGAAAATGTGCAAAACAAATCTATGGTCCCAGTTGTACAGTGTGCAGTACAATAACTTCCTATTTTTCTTTAAAAAAAACAATGAACTATTATTTATTACACGCGTAAGTTATTGTATCTGTAACAAAATAATTTTTTTTTTAAGTATTTAAATTTCCCGTACTATAATTTAGCTCTCTTGACCATGACTACACCACGTTTTGGCAACAATTATAATACTATCTGTAACTACTTACATTTTCCGAAAAGTAATATATTTGTGAATTATAAATTTTTGAAAAATATTTCCTTATTTCTTATTAACACATCAATATACACAGTATGTTTAAATGTCTACATGATAATGAAATATTCTGAATAAATACTTATATAATATCTACATATATAGTATGACAATGGCTTTCAAGTGGCAATGGCGTAAGTGAAAATATTCGTCCAAATGAAATATAGTAATTGTTGTAAACAGTAATAAATTACACATTAGTAATGTATATACTACTCATTCGAAAACGTATAGATACTTAAAATGTATACTTTTAAATAATAGTCATAATTTTGATTACAACGCACGCATGGAGAAGGTGATATATCGCTTTTAATTTTCACAGTTTTATGCATGAATACAGATTATATAAGCAATTATAAGCATAAAACTTTGAAATTAAAAAACATAATAAATTTTCATTGCATAAGATGGAATTATGTACAGTTTTATTTTGCAATAAGGTACTAACATAAATAAAATTATAATAGTTTAAGTAGTTTCACTTGGTTACAATAAAAGTTGACAATAAGTCGTTTAATACGCTTTTTAATTTCATCTCGAAATTCAAATTTTTACATATCACCTTCATACATTCATGTTTTTTAAAACTCTGGACATAAATATAAATATAATAACAAAAGACAATTTCTACTTTGAAAAAGTATTACATTCATAAAATGTTTAAAGATGGCACATACCTACTGTCTCTTTATCATACAAATATAAGTTACGTAACTATTGCATATGGCAGTCTATGATTTATGATATCACAATATAATTATCTGATTAGCAATATCAAAACTATTTGTTATATCATTTAAGGCCATTCTTTTGTTATTATATTTTATTTAATTTTTGTAAAGGTTTCATTTAATTGAACTAATAAAATACAAGACTGTCTACGGAAAAACTATTTTTATATTTATAGTTAAAGACATAATTCGAAGATTTTATTGAACAAATAAATACATAGACTAAAAAATTAATGCAGAAATGTCTAATGAATGAACAATTTGTAACATGAACAGTAGTAACTTAACCTTGCAAGTATTTGCGTGAGCTGTCAAGACACAATATTGGCATTTCATATTCGTAGACATAAATGGATGAAGGCTGCAATTTCAGATTTTCACTTTTCTTTTTATGAATGTATATATGTAGCTTTTTAAAAAAAACACTTTCATGCTCTATCCTGAATTGCAGGGCAGTCAGAGAGGATCTAGAGACTTCCCCACGTTACACCTGACGTACAGTAAGGCAGTGTGTGTTGGGCGGCAGAACTCAACGCCGCGCTTAATCTTCTTATCAAAGGGCAGAAATGATATTAATTTAATAGCCAGGAAACCCTAAATAGAGTTTTTATATATAGCGCACATAAACAATTAATAACTTTCGTAAATTGTTTAATCATAAAAAAAAACGAAACATTTTACAAATATCAATTCATCACTCGTTTGAAAATATCGAATTTTCTCGAAATTCTAATTTGCCTCCACGATTATCACCTCCATCCATTCATGTCATCATTTAATTGTATAGCATACTCAAATTATGAGCGACCTTCCTATTATATTGTTACATCTAGCGACTACCTGTTATCGGTGATAACGTGTGATAACGAAAAAACGTAATTTTAACTCCAAACAACCAAAAAAAGATTACTTTTGATGGATCGTTAATACTTCAGATTGGATATGGAAATAATATTTCAACGTGAAAAATATATTAAACAGATATTTAAAAGAAAATTGAGCATTTTTCTGTTTTAATTCGTCAAGAAGTATAGTATAAAAATATAACCTGCATAACGTGTCTTATTATATAAGGTGGAAAATAGCGTAGTAAAGACATAAATTGAAACAATTTATTGATCAGATGTCATTTTGACAGATGGAATTTTATATTTTCGCGTTATTTTTCTAAATATGTACAATGTATGTACAGAATATGTACAATGGGACGTCATATTAAAAAAACATTTCTAAATGATGAGTCCTTCATAAATTGCGTTTATAAGTCATAATCTAGCCATTGTAACTAAATATCTTTTTATACATAGATATATGACCACGAAGAAATAAGACGGAAAATCTTGATATGACAAAAAAAATGTTTAAATATAATTTTCTACAAAACTCAAATACATTTACATACGCAAATAACTCGGCCAAGCGTATCACAGCTATAAAGAACGAACTACAAAAATATTTAGACTAACATCAGAGCACATCACTTTCAGTTTCAGCAGACGACCAAATGGCATGCGTATATTTATCTTATGATTTTATTGGTCTATAAAAACGCATTTTACGATGATTTCCATTAAATGAACAACAAAGAAGTATTTTGGACGGTGTCCAATGAATAAAGTCAAACAAAACCTTGAAAGTTACGACGCATGTTTGTTTAGCGCCGAAACTTTTATGTCACAGGGCCCGGTTATTAACTCTAGGTATGTGAATGATGTAAGCGTTGTAAAGATAGTATTAGGTATAGTATTAGGCTGAATGAGGCTGAATGAGGTATATAAGAAAATAGATTTTTATTGTTGCCATAATTTCGCATCTCGCTTGACCAAATCGTAAAATGTTAAATATAGACAGACGTTCTTTCAAGTAAAATTTGTATCCGCGACCATCTATGTATGCAGAATGGCATCCACTGTGCCAGGACAGAAATGATATGAACAATTTTTAATATAAAACACAAAATTTATGATACAATTTAATTTAAAAAATGAAATATTTTACATTTTCTAAAAATGTATTTTTCTATTTCCTAAACACTCGTATATTAAATTGTAAAAACAAAAATGAAAATTTTATAAAAAAGACATAAATAACAGCCATTTCACTAAAATTAGGACAAAACCGAAAATAAATTCAGTAAAAACGAGTACATTGCATGTGTAGTAAATATCTGGTAGTTCGAGCGTTAACATCAAGATTCAAGATATTTTAAGGTCGCTCTGAACAAAGCTCAAAATTTATGTCGCATGAAATATTCCGTTTGTGATAACGCTATGCGAGTAATCGCGTGATGAGATGCTATTGAATATCTTATATAACCACTAACATACTGTAGTAGTAAATACCTACTACATAATAATATGCAATAAAAATTGAAATTGTTTAGAACATTTCTTTTTATTAGCGTCACGCTGTATACCGCACACAACAGGGTAGAGGCAACCTAGCGTTAAGACACTCCGTTCCTCATTTTCAGTTGAATTGTGGAGATATTGCATGTTAAGTGGCGGGAATCGAACCCACAAACTATCGCGCTTACAGTTACAGTTCGTTCCTCCTGTGGCTGGCTTGTGCCTTTCTTTTTGTTCTTATTTTATTGTAAGTGAATTTGAAAATAATAGCTAGCTCCAAAGGTCCAGAAGCATAATGTAATAATTATTGTATTAAATGCAGAATAAATTAAGATAAACGTCAATAATGTTATAGTACTGTTTTTGTAATGACTTTGGGAGTGTCAGTTGAGCACAGATTATTTTACCAATGTCATCCATAAAATGGAGGACACACTATAGAGATTTATAGGAAGAATGAAAAAATAATATGTGATTAAATAAATAAATCATGTTAAATAGGCTCCAAGTTAAATCATATATCATGTTTCATTACTATTTAGATTTTTTTTTTAATTTAATATCTTAAACTGATTAGTTTTAGAAAAATAACTGTCACTAAAAAATCAAAAAGTTTTTTTTAAAGTATTAAACTACGATTTTCATCACAACACGTTATCACCGTATATAAATCGTTTGTAATACAACATACCGACAAAATCTGTCAGAATGTTAAGAGAAATTGTATTAAAACAACAGATTAATAAAAATATGCATTTCGTTGACATTTCACTAGTCACCTATATATATTATCTACAAAATATTATAAAATATATTTATAACTTTCAAAGTCTCAGGCGTTGTTTGGTTTGCGACTGATCATTCGCATGAATTCAAATATCACTTTATGAAAATAACATTTATTAACAAATTTCTAGCGGTAATTTACTAATTAACGTAAAAACGTCGCAACGAGCGCTCGTCATTCTGACAGATTTCTCGTATTTATACTTATAAGGTAAAAATTTCCATTTCTAATCCATTCGACTATAACTTCTACGAACGTAACGTTAATATCACAGGATTGTGGACCTTATATCTTCACAGTTAGGTCTCACATTGGCCAGCACGTCGGTGCTACTCGATTAGTGTTGCCAGTTGTTGGGATTTCCACTGTTTCGGTGAAATATTGGGAGACATAACCATTTTTTATTTACATTAAACCATTTACTATTTTACAATGGCAACACTAACTTTATATTGCAACTTCAATTTACGTCAAATAATCTGTACAATTAAGAACCGGACTTACCGTCAACGTCTTTTCCTACATACGCACCACATCCAAGCCGACTAGTTAGAGGCCGAGCGCGCACTGTATATCAGAAACCTTAAAGGGTTGCCAGTTAAAAAAATAAATGTAGAAAATAATGTATTTTAGGTGGCAATCCTTAAACATAAGTTTCACATTGTCGAGTGCAGCACCCGGCGGGCATTCCCTAGCTGTCGCTGCCGCTGTCGGCCTCCGACGTGCGCGCCGTGGGCTAGCTGGAGGAGCTGCTGGTCGACAGTGTGTCGCGGCCTAACTCCGCCGCCATTATGGCGATTGTTAACTCCTTGCGTGCTTTCTGCACCACCCACACCATTAGCGTTATGCCGATGAGTATCTGAAAGTTTTAATTTAATATTGTTAGCTTGTGTTGAAAAAAAGTTAAAAATAATTACACGTAATTATATAGTTTATCGTCTAAACGTGTCGCATAGTGTCTGACTGTACAAGTGACTGGTTGTGAGTTCGATTCTCACAGAGAAAGATGATATTATCTTAATTATTTTCATTTCTCTGCTCTGAAGACAACGCGAGAAAGTGGGGATCTTCACAATAGATTCTCTCTGAATCATATCTGACTGCCCACCCTATCCTGTATTTAATTTACTGTCAAATAGTTGATATTAAAGTATACCGTTTAAAGTTTAAAAGTTAGAAGAGAGCATGAAGGATCATTATTAGCTTTTGTCTATTTCACAATATAATAAAGGTCGTGCGTGAGAAAATATTATAAAACATTAAATTCACGCTTTACACGTTATCTATACAATACTAATGTGTGAATCATTTCCGTGTACATAAAAATTCCGTGTACCTATATAGACTGACGCCATTGTCTCACTATAACCACGATTGGTTATGGGTTCGATTCCCAGTGAGAAAAAGGATGAATTTATTTTGATTTTTTTCGCTTTGGCAATCAAGACAGTTGGCGTTCAGTTCTGCATTCAAATTGTAACATCATGAATTTAGGCGGAAAGGAAAAGACAGACAATATACAAATCTCGACAATAGGTTTTCAATTATAAATCTGGTTTGCGGGAAAAGTCTTATGTTAAAAAATAAAAAGGATAACCATCTGAAATTATATTTATTAGAATCGTCAAATGTTGTAATAGAAATACTTGAAAAAATGAAATTCTTAATCCATTGTAAATTACATTGTGATTATTATTTTCCTTTGTATTTTCTATTTCTACTTTTATAATATATTTTGTGGTAAACAACAAAGTTTAAATAAATAAAAAAGAAACGGGTGCCAAATATAGTTATTAGATTGAGTTTGGCACCCATGTCTTTAAATTCAATTTGGTCAGAATATTTTCTATAAAGTACATACCTATTGATAATATATAAAAATATTACAAGCATATTTTCCTTCTCTTTAGACGAGAATCATTTAAAATTTAAGAACAATTTTATGGGTTTTTCTCTCTTATCTCAACTTTAAAACATACGAATATCAATTATTAACCGATTACGCTGAAATTGTCGTATACATGTTTAGTTTGATGATAAGGTATGGTTAACTGTGTTATGACCTACAATATCGATATCAGATGAAAGTTCTCACAGAATAATTCGAGAAAAAGACATTTAAAGAAAACGTATAAAAATTTGAACGCAGCAGGATTCGAACCCGTGCTCAGTGGTGAGAGCGCCTGGACAGTATTCAGGAGGCGCGGGTTCGAATCCCGCTGCGTTCAAATTTTTATACGTTTTCTTTAAATGTGTTTTTCAATTTTCCTAAGTGTGGAATAACACTTTAAAAATGTTTAAAAGTAATTCGAGAAAACTTGATTTAATTTTTTATTTCATTGTTTCTTTTTTTTTCAATTTTCCTTTGCTTAACTACTTATGTTTGGGGTTAAACGAAACAGACATATAAAACCGAAATTATGAAAACAATAAGCATATTGTTCTATTATATAACAAAACAGCATAATATTTCATCTTTAGGTACATATAGAATAAATAATACACTTTATTTCCGCCCCCAAGATCATCAGATCACGTTATCGAGAACATTACATATAAATTCCAGTAATAACTCGTGTATGGGCATTATATATAATAAATATATTAATAATTGCCATATGCAAATAGCATTTATAAAAAAGTATAAAACGTTATAGGATTTACGCAGAAACCTAATAAAAACATACATAGATATATACCCGTCTGATAACAGTGCCGAGGGAAATAATATGATAGATTAAACTAAAATTGCAACAGTCGCTTTATTTATTAACAAAATATCTTGGTGCAGTTTAAACCTGCCTGTATAAATAAAATTCTTTAATAATAAAGATATTGCACAAATATATTACTTCTATGCTTTTAAAATTGAAATAATCGTAATCGTCGTACATGCCTGTGAAATTAAAGTGTAAATTACCTTCAAATCAATTTTGAAAACATAATAAAATGTAAATAAATAAGTAAAAATATGAAAAAAATCTTTAAAAATATAATAGATCTAGTAACTTTACTAACAACAATCGACTTATAATCTTTTTTAATTACGAAAAAAAAAACAATAAACATAATTTATAGACAAATGGCCTTTATTTACGTCGTAATAATAATTATAAGCGCAATCATTATCCCTTATCGGTTATTGCTCAGTTGAAGATAAAATATAGAAACAGTTATTAAAGATCTCTCTGTATAAAACCACTTTTACGATTTTTTCGCGTGTGGAAAATATGGAAGCTCAAACCATAAAATTACTACACGAATGTATACTTAGACTTTGATTACAGTATTATTAGTCGGTGGGATATTAAATTTTAAGCCAGTAGCATTCTACCTTCTAGGTCACACGACAACTCAGGAAAGTATGTATGAGTACAATTTATGTAAAGAGAAGTAGGTATATAATAATTTTGCAAATATTCAGTCTTGTCGTTTGATTTCCATTTTGCAAAATATTTATATTTAAATAATATTTATTTTCCATTTCAGTAAGTATATAAACGTGTAACTTATTTTTTTAACATTAAGAAATTCGTTAAGATACCAGCCCGAGTGGGGACTCGGAAAGTGGTTATATGAGGTAAGATGGTAACGCCGTCGTATACCCACTAAAAGCTGACGGTACTGATCGTCCGCCATTAATGACAGTCTTAGGTACTCGTCCGTGGAGTTAGGCTTAAATAAGCAACACTCTGCGATAAGTTCTGCAATATTGACGCGTAATGTCTATAATTCGACTTGAAAGTGGAAAACGGAGAATATTGACACTACTTTCTCCCTGATTACCCTACAATGGTAACAAGCAAATTGAAAGGAGGTAAAATAAAAAGCTAAAAAAATATAATTATCCCAACAAGGAAAAATTTGCATTGACAATATCAATGTCTGTAATTACAAATGCTTTATGTGTAGAGTGAGAATCTTTGAATAAATAATAAAATGTAGATAAATAATAAAAAGATCGTATCTGTACGTACGTCCGTATTCGTACTCGATTATCATCTTTTGGACAATAAATAGAAATAAGCCTTGCATAATTTTTTCCCAAATTTTAATTTTTTTTTTAAATTACTAGGTATATAAAGCTGAAATTTGGCAAGCAGGTTCCTTGAGGAATGCTCGAGATTCCTTTGGGTACAAGAAAAAAAAATACATTATACTTTGTGTAGTCTACATAAGTAAAGTTCTGGAAAAGTATTCTTATATACAATATCAAAATGGTTATAAAAATAACTATAAACTTTATATGCATTTTGCAATACGGAGCTCAATATACTTTTATATGTACAATATACATATCAAGAGTGTTATCTCAGAGGTAAACTAGTTTCACCGGCTAGCATTGGCCTTCAAAATGAGAAAACAATGGACAATACAATAATAAATAATATTTTATGCTAAAGTCGAGTAGCTGGCGCTGTGATAGCACGAGAGGGTCGTGAGGTCAAATTGGACTTCGGAGATGGATTATTTCTAAAACTGCATATTTTAGCACATTATGCCATATGTGTTATATATACTTTTTTATCTTCACGCTGTATCCCGCACTCAGCAGCAGAGAGCAGCAGAGGGAATCTAGAGTTAAAACACTCCGTTCCCCACTTTCCGCCGAATTCAGAGGCATTGCGTGTTAAGTAGCGGAACTTAATGCCGCGCTTTGCTTCGGATACCAGAGCGAAGGAAATGGAAATATTTTAAATATTTCCCCTCCTCGAGTAGGAATCGAACCCACAACCAGTTGTTTACAGTCACACGTTCGTGCCACTGCGCCACGACAGGCCCCAGATATGTGTTATATTTTTCATAATAATTCATTACAGTTACATAAAATTATCAAAATGAATGTAATATAGTTTTTAATATTCATTTCCTCACGTTGCTAAGGAAAGGAAATAAGGAAAACAATTTGAAAAAAAAACGAAATCCAAAATTTATGTCTCAAAACGAACTGTTATTGAATTTAAATATATCTCAACATAAAGCCAAGGAGTAAAACTAGTATGACTAGTTTGCCATTCGTTACACTCAACATACAGAGTCTTAGGTATTTAAACAATAATTCTTATCAAGAGAACGTTTATATGTTCATTCTCCTTTTACTTTATTACCTGTGTACAATAGCTTATATACGTATATACCCTCTATATATAGCAATATGTAAGCAAGTTGTAACTCGCAACTTCGTTTGCATGGACTTTTAAACATTAAATCTGAATTTTAGCCTTTCCTGCATGAATTTCCAGAAATCTTCCCTTAATTATCCCTTATACTACCCAAGGAACAACATACCTAACTGCCCACGAATATGCCAAATTTCAGATACTTGCGCCCAATAATTTTAGGTATGCTTTGTCTGTCACTCTCTCAAAAATGCAAAATTTGATGTACCTACTCAGTTGGTAAATAAATATATTAACTTATAATGATGTTCAAATTTAAAAAAAAACAAAGGGCAGTAAAAGAAACGTTCCCCAATTTCCGCCTTGATAGATATTGCGTGTTAGGTAACGGAACTAAACTCCGCGCTTTGTTTATACCAGAGCAGAGGAATAACAATAATTTAAATATAATAATTACCCCAAATAGAAATCGAACCTACAACCAATGGCGTTAACAGTAACTAGTTGTCACACTGCAACACGATGGCCTCGGGAAAATTTATTGAAAAAAATAATTTATAGTGGCCAGTCGTGGCCCAGTAGCACAAGTGTGTGACTGTAAACGACTGGTTGTGGGTTCGATTCCCACTCGAGGAGTGGAAATATTTAATATTTTCATTTCTTCGCTGTGGTATCAGAGGCGTAGCGTTAAGATCCGCCACTTAAAACGCAACGCCTCCGAATTCGGCGGAAAGTGGGCTTAACTCTAGGTTCCCTCTGCCCACCCTGCTGTGTGCGGGATACAGCGTGAAGCTAAAAAAAAATGTTTTACAAATACGATTTCTGTAAGTTGGCTAAGGAACCTAGTGTCAAGACACTCTGTCCCACAATTTTTGCCCGGATTCTAGACATTCTGTGTATATGTATAAGTATAAGTGGTAGTTCTCTACGCGTTTTTCTTACCAGAGCATTAAAATAATATTTTTTTTTTTTTTTTTTTTTTTAGCTTCACGCTGTATCCCTTGCGGGGTAGTCAGAGAGAACGGAGCGCCAAACGCTACGGTCCCTGCATACTTCTTTCGCCAAACGCTACGGTCCCTGCATACTTTAATAATAATTTAACATAGTTATTTCCCCGAACGCGAATCGTATCCACGACCAATCGCGTTTACGATCAGGCTCTGTCCTGCTACACCACGATGGCATCTAATTGTTTATTTATCATTTATTTACAAACATATTAACATTTTAAAAAGTGATAGACAAAAGAGCACGTAGAACAATAAAACGAAAACGGTGTCAATGTCTCGAGCACTCGATACGGGGCGACACTTCAGCGAGCTAACGAGCGTTGATAGAATATTATATACCTACTACGATGTCATTAAAAATTGCAAAGAATGTTCGTATTAAAAAAATAGTTAAATTAGGCCATTGGGGCTATCGTGGCCATGATTGTATTTAAATTATTTTTATTTATCCAATCGAGGCGACAAAGCGCGGCGTTAAGTTCCGCCATTAAATGCGCAATGTTTGGGATTTAGGTGGAAAGTGAAAAATTGAGTATTTTAACAGTAGATTCTTTCAGCATACTCATATGCGGAAAACACATTAGGTTAAAAGAATAATATTAAAATTTGAATGTTCAATATACAATCACTTCTTTCTATAGAAGAAAAGAAGGCTTATCAGCCAATATCGAAAGTCTATTAAGTCGGTACACATATGTCTATGGCATAGAATGGCCTGGCCATGGCCTTATAGCTTTTGTAGTTAATTTAGCACGTATTTAATTTGGCTCTTTCATATTAAGAAATCGCATAAACGTTTGAACACAGCAGGACTCGAACCAGCTTCAACTCTGCAAGCGCTCTAACCACTAAGCAATGCGTTCTACACCTGACTACGTCGATATTCTTATACGCTTTTTACTTTAACTTGTTTCTGTTGTCCTAATTTTTATGTTTAATTTTTTCATATTCCAACTGGAGTGAAAAACACTTTAAAAATATTTAAATTCATGTTAGTCAGGCAATATATTCGTACGTTGTATGTACTCTACGACCCATTGGAGCTACTAAATAAGGTAAATATCATTCTTCTGTCGGCCCTTCAACCTTCAACCGAAAAACTTGCATACACTTGTTAATACGCACATAATTTGTGTATGGAACATTATTCAGACAACCGGTCTCATACTCACATGACGGCGTCGTCAATTTATAAATTGAAATGCCAATTGACGTCCTGGTACAAACGGAGCTCTTCTCCAACACACTACAACTTACTTATAACGTGTAAGTACTAAATATCAGTTATACCTAACGATTTAAAAGTTTTAAATAATATTTCAACTTTTTTAAAATGTTATACAGATACTAAGCATAGGTATAGGAAGCCGAAAAATCAAGCACAAAGCGTAAAAGTGTTGGATATCTTATAAAAATCTCTGTACAGAAATATTAATAACAAAAATAAATTGTAATAAACGAACGAAGGACCCATGTTAGCTTGAACGCTTTCAAGAAGTGTGGCTTCGAATCTCTCTGCCTTTAAATTGTTTACGTTATACAACATTAGTAATGTTTATATGATCTTCATATTTTATTTATTTCAGTAATTTCAAACTAACTAACAAGCCTATCAGACTTGTAGCTTGAAATGGAAAAAATACATTTTGTAATCCATATTATACTTTAAATATTTTCTAAAGTTGAAACACGTAAGTATCTGCATGCAAAAGACGAATAACAAATATATGGCACTATTTTTTTTTTTTTAGATTCACGCTGTGTACCGCACACAGCAGGGTAGGCAAAGGGAACCTAGTGTTAAGACACTCCATTCCCCACTTTCCGCCGAATTCGGAGGCATTGCGTGTTAAGTGGCGGAACTTACCACCGCGCTTTACCTCGGCACCAGAGCGAAGAAAATGGAAATATTAAATATTTCCACTTCTCGAGTGGGAATCGAAGCCTCAACCAGTCGTTTACAGTCACACGCTTGTGCCACTGGGTCACGACTGGCCACTGGCACTAAATTAATCAACATAAATTTACAGAAGTATAAAAACAAAAAAACTATAATAAATAATTTTATATCCAGATCAAAAACAGTTACTTTGGCTACGTACAACGCAAGGCATAAAATCAAAGCACTAATTACCAAGGCTCTGAAACTTTCAAGCGCACTTCGCCCACTTTAAAAATTATATGAACTTTTTTCACAATAAATTCGCTGTTTCTATCAGAAGCACGAGCTTATTTCTCGTACAATAAGCTATACAATTTTTACTTATTTATATGGAATCGTATGAACAATTATTATTTATACATAATTGAGCTTCAAGTTTTGTTTATATAAATAATTTTTTTTTTAGCTTCACGCTGTATCCCGCACACAGCAGGGTAGGCAGAGGGAACCTAGTATTAAGACACTCCGTTCCCCACGCACCGCCCGAATTCGGAGGCATTGCGTGTTAAGTGGCGGAACTTAACGCCGCGCTTTACCTCGACATCAGAGCGAAGAAAATGAAAATATTAAATATTTCCACCCCTCTAGTGGGAATCGAACCCACAACCAGTCGTTTACAGTCACACGCTTGTGCCACTGGGCCACAACTGGCCACATATGCGTACATAATAGTATTTGTTTATTTTTTACCACTTTACGCTTTTTCTGCGTAGCAGGGGAGTCAAAGAGAACTTGGTAACAAGACATTTCGCCCAAAAACTCACGGGTTAAGCACCTTTATAAAAAACGATAAAAAAAATCTTTGCGAAAAAAATACATATGTAAATTATATTGATTTCTCTGCTCTGACCCCCTAATACAAAGTGCGATATTGAGTTTCATCCCCGAATTTGGGGGAAAGTGGAGAACGGAGTCTTAGCACTAGGCTCTCTCAGAATACCCTGGCGCGGGTGAATGTATGAAGCTAAAAACCTTTTTTTATATACTTTACAGATATAAGTATGACACTTATAAAGTTTATCTTCTTTAAGTGTCAAAGATAACACAGTAAGTACTATATAGATAAAAGTTATAATATTATACTGTTTGTTAACAGTTTAACTGTATTAGTTAGTGTGATCAAACTCTGGGCAATTTCGAAATTTCTTATACTAAAGTTTACCACCGAATAAGAAAATATATGCAATTACTTCCATAGAATTAATTAGACATTTAAAGAATAATTAACACTTTAAAAATGTTTAAAAGTAAAGTATTATTTTTTTTAGGTGGTAAAAGCGAACATTATTCAAATATAATCACTCCTCCGAGTTAACTTGAACCTACAACCAACCGTGTTTACAGCAAGACGCTGATCCACTGGGAAATTATTTTATCTTCTATATATTTTTGTCATGTTCAGTCAGAAAAATCAGTTCGGTCGGCACTTTACTGCTCAATATAGACATTGGAAATACCAGACTGCAATATGGAAATTCATATAAATAGGTATATATGGCAAATGGGGCCAATTGTGGTGTTGAGGTACAAAGTATGACTGTAAAGCGACTGGTTGTGGGTTCGATTCCTATTCGGGGAGTGGAAATATTTCCATTTTCGTCGCTCTGGTATCACTATGTGGTTTTCTCACAAACAAATACTGAATTGGTAATTGCAACATCTTTTTGCCCAATACTGGTTCGAACCCAAACCCATTTTAAAGCGAGTAACTTTCCAAGTGCCCGTCGACGGTATCTATAAATATAATTACCATGCTTAGAATACAATATAAAAACCTACAATTTGACGTCATATTGATCCTTGAAATTATATTATGTATGCAGCTCTTACTACGATTTGTTTTGTTTAATTTTCCTCTACACCATAAAGACTCGCTATTACTATTTCAAAGTTATTTCTTAAGTGATTGAAATATTCCACTATAGTTACATTGTATGTAGTAATTAAAATAAAATACCTAATGATCATTATGAAAATATATAAATAATATGAAAATGTTTAAATTTCTTAATAAAACAGTTTCTCGCATTATAGAAGGGTTAGAAGAAACCTAGTGTTAAGTCACTCCGTTATCCTCTGTATGCTGTGCACGCAGTGTTATCACCAGGGAGGAGAGATGAAAATAATTAAAATATATATCTGCATTCATACGAGAAAAATTTCAACCATCCCCCGATAGGATATTGAACCCATGACTGTTATATAAAAACACTAATTACTCCACTTTACTTATACTTCATCGTGTTCTATATTGCTGTAGACCATGCCCGTTGTCAGCCTGTAGGTCTTAGTGGACGAGCTACGCTGTTTCCATGCCACTCTGTCTTCGATTTGCATTAAGACTTCAATAATTTAATATCCTAATATATCTCTGATGGTCACACCATCGGTTAGGTGATCTGATTGTTAAGGCTTCAGGTTTTCTGCCTTTTACTTTGCCAATCTCGACCAGTTTGGCCTTGCCAGGATTGTCATCTTGTTTTAGAAGTATGAGGTTAAGTTATCTTTGTTAAAAGATAGATAGTTTAATTTTAAATAGACTAGTAATTGATTTAAACTTTAAATAAATATACTCGTATATCTATTTTAAATGACTGAAATAGTAAGAATATGAATTGACGCTTCAACGCCACCACACAGCCATAATAACAAACATTATAAAGCCACAAAATGTACATTCACGTACAAAAAATAATACTGAAAAATACATGAAAGAAAAATACAAACGTTTGAAAAATATTTAAAAAACACGTCTAAAAGTTTTCCTCTTCACTTTGAATGAAAGCAAAGCTCTCACCGCGGTGTATGGAAACGTGACCAAGTCTGACATTTTCTTAAGATCTCGGATAAAAGGTGGCTCGCTAAAAATAGAACTATATAGTCGCTTTAATGAAATGCCTTTTCATGCTAACTTGAGAATCGTAAATTATAATATACATGCATACATATACATTACTTTTAGCTATACGTCTTTTCGTATATGAGGTTAGTAAGAACTTTTGTTAAGATACTTCATTCTACAGTTTTTGTCTGAATTTGAGACGCGGCGACGACGACGGCGTAACTTAACGCCGAGCTTTGTCTTATCAAAACGTAAAAATGAAAATAATTTAAATACAGTCATTCTTCCGTATTACAATTGAACCGATAGCGTTTAAAGTGACATGTTATCCCACTGGGCTGCAATGTCCACGACTATAATATATGCATGTATTTACTTTACAGCTACATTTCTACCTAGATCAAATAGTGACATGTGACGTAAGCTGTGCCCTTTTTGATAATGTACATTTTATAAAATACTTGTATTATCAACTGTGCATTGACAGTGTAACTCTTTCAGTTTATTATTTACATTATTCACATTTATGTGTTCATATCTTTGATATATTCATAAGAATCTCGGTTCACTGTATAACGACCTCGGGGTCAACGAATTTGCTCCGTATAAAAAAATTCAATACAAGTTTAATGATAATAAAAAAACTCTTTAGTAATTTCCATATAACCTTGTCACTCGATTATGTAGCTTCACACCTATTCCACAGCAAGGTAGTCAGAGTGAATCTAGTGTCAAAATATTCCGTTTTCCATTTTCCGCCTAAAATTGAAACACTGGGTGTTGAACGGTGGAACTCAATGCCGCGCCTTATCCGTCAGAACGAAGCAATGAAAAGACATTAAATATTATCATTGCCCTGAATGGGTATCGAACCCACAACGAACTGCGTTTATAATCTGCCGCTATCCCACTCCACGTCCAATCTCCACGATGGTCAATTATTCGTACAAAAGTCATATAAAAGTCATTAGACAAGAGATAGGTGGAATCATATCCATTTTTTAAAAACTCTCCATTCTCTATATGGCGTAAAATTCGGGTTTTACCTTACACCTCTATCTCTATTTTCTCTTACACCTCTTCTGTACATTTTCTCTTACCTCCATTCGTAAAATTGCGGAATAAGCCTGTAAATCCTTAACCTTCCGATTTCCACTTGTTGATAATATCAAATTCCATACATATAGAACATATATCACGTATTCAATTAACTAATTGGGTTAGAGTAATTGTTCACATTCGGCAGAATGGCAATTTTAATCAGGTCTCATATGAGTTTCATTTAATTAGCGTCTATTAACCTGTGCCTAACCTCGGATGAACTGTTTATGGACAAAATACATTCCGATATAATCATGTAATAGACCGTAAAAAAATACTAAGTGGTTAAGCATTGTTTTTTATTTTTTTTTATGTTTAAAGATAAGAAGCAACTTATTTTTAAAATTTTCTCTTTTTTTTCTCAGCTTTTCAGCTTCTCAGTAGGCAGAGAGAACCTAGTGTTAAGACACTCCGTTCCCCACTTCAACTCACTTCACAACCAATCGTAATTGCACTCAATAGAAAAATATAAATAAAAACAATAAACATACTTGAAAAGCGAACACAACGTATCCGGTCAAGTGTGGCTCGTGTAGGACGTCGTGCATTGATCGCAGCGTGGAGCCGAGGTACACGTTGATCACTTGTGCGGGCAACAAACCCAGCAGCGTTGCCAGATGATAGCCGCATCCTCGCACGTCGCTTACCTGCAGATTGCGAAAACAATATTTTTAGCTGTATTTATTCTTAAGAAATGCACAATTAATCCTTGCTAATGTTGTAAATGGGAAAGTCTGTCTGTTTTTTACGCTTTCACGTGCAATGTACAGGCCTAATTTGGATATAATTCGGAATGAAAATAGTTGAAAACTCAGGGTTAAACATAGGCTACTTTTTTCGAAAAGTGGCTCAGCCCTTTAGGGTATAAGAAATTGTATGAAAACGCGCTTATGCGAGCAGTTCGCTAGTAATTATATAAACTTAAGTAAAAATAAATATCTTGAGTAAAAGTAACTTAAATAAAAGTATATATCTTGAGAATTGAAATATATTATTTAGAAAAATAAATAAATAAATAGCTTCACGCTATATCCCGCACACAGCAGGGTAGGCAGAGGGAACCTAGTGTTAAGACACTCCGTTCCCACTTTATATGTGACTATATTATTTAGAACAGATCATTAAACAAATATATTAATATTTTTAAATCAATATATAATATCAATTTATAGTCTAATTTTATATAAGACTCACTTAATTCAGCATCTATTTCAGATGTAATAAAACATAGAATCTATGTATAAATCATTTACAACAATAAATTACTCCATTTCCTCATATTATTTATCAAAATTTATACAAACGCCAACTACTTACTCGTTCATTTCATTTTTTCTAATCAACTTCATCATAAAAACTTAATATAAAAGCAAAATAGCCCACAATTATAACGTCCAACATAATTAACGTAATCGTTACAATAAAACATCACGCGAAGTATTTGCATTTAACATACACAATACACAAACAGTAGAGACGTTGGAAATAGTGTTTGGACACGGAAATCTCATAAATATATCTAAAATAACCCAACATGGGGCAAGCGGCGGCAATTACTTGCTTGCCTTCACTAACTAAATTGTATGACGCGTCACGCCACTCCGCCAGGTACCTAACCTACCTACGTCCAAGGAAATTCACGTCAAAGGTCAAATTTGCGTTTAGTTTAGAGAAACAATCAAGTTTGTCGCGTTGACATTATCGAGTTCGATTTCCGGTTGGGGTTAACTAATAATATTGTAACAAACTAAAAAAATGCATCAGAAGTTGCCTATTTTATTTATTTTTATAATTTTTATATTTAATATTTAAAAGCCATTCTCATCTTCACGTTCTTTTACATATATCAAGGTAGTCAGAAAAAACTAGTGTCAAGGCACTCCACTCAAAACAGATATAACGTGTTGAGTGACGGATACATTTAGATATATGAAAAGATAAATACTTTGACGAGATGTTGTCAAATTAACTGGAGGTCACAACTTCTATTCATGCGTGAGACACAGTTTTGCATTACATAGAGACGCCTGACCCTGATCTGGTTAGGAATATTGGAATCTATATTTGGAATGCTAAAGCATTTCGTTTATAGCATTTCTTTGTTATCCAAACAATAATAGTACAGGTCCCTGTGGCGCAGTGGGGCAGCGCCTGACTGTGAACCCGATTGGTAGCGAGTTCTATTCCGATTCGGGTATTTAAATTATTTTTATTTCTCCGCCATGGTGATCCTGACAAAGCATAGTGTTGAGTTCTGCCACTTAATATGCAATGTCTCAAATTCAAGCGGAAAGTGAAGAACGAAGTGTCTTGATATTATGTTCTCATTGAAAAAAGGGTGTGATGCTTCTGTATAGTAGTTATAACTAAAATCAAGTATACTAAGTAACCTTTTTATAGCTTCACGCTGTATCCCTTTCGGGATAGTCAGAGAGAACGGAGCGCCAAACGCTACAGTCCCTGCATACTTGTTTCGCCTCGTCCACTGTCATCAACCTCTTCATACACGCCCTCCGGGGGGTCCTCATGCGCCTTACGTGACCTTCCTCCAGTATCGTCGATACTGTGTTTTCGAAGGTCAACCGAGGTCTCCCCCTAACTCTCTTACCACTTACATAGTAATCAGTGTAGGTGCTTTTTTCAATTTTACGTTGTTTACTGCATAGCAGTAAAGTAAGAGAGAAGCTAGCATCAAGGCACTCCGTCCATTTAAGATAGGTGATATTTAAAACAATTCTATTTAAAAAAATCTAACCATACTTGTATGACACCGATACTAATTTGTTATGACAAAGCGTGACGGCGACATTAAGTCTTAGTACCTCGTCCGCAACCTTGGACTGAGTTAGTCTTTTTGTAGTCATAGAAATATAAGATGCTAGCAATTACTGTACTGAACGAAACATGCTATATTTAAAGTAATAGCCAAGAATCTCTTGTTCATTCTCACCAAATATGAAAAGCAGCTTCATACCTTTTTCCGCATTGCAAGGTAGCCAGAGAGAATCTAGTGTCAGTATACTCCGTTTTCCACTATGAAAGTGATCATTATTGATTTAGCTGTCGGGTCATCTAGTACGATGTTTTAATATGAGGAGAAACACTTTAGCAATCGACAGGCATTTCGTGCAGTTGCCCTATGCTTTGCAGAGAAAAGGGCTCTGGGCTGTGCCTGGGACTTGCGACTTAAGTGTAAATGAAAATTAAATACTATGCCACATTATGGGATCAGAACCCATAACCACACAATACCTACTACTACTACTATACACATACATAATCAACCATGCGATAACAGTCATACACTTTTCCAATGTAGCACGATAGCCTCAAACTCTCTTATTAACTTAATTATCCTTAAAGACAGAAAATTATGTATTAAATGAAAATGTATACAAATTAATAAACTTGAAGATAACCAAATTTTACTAAACGCATCTATACTAATAAATAAAGTTGAAGTTTCTGTTTGTAATATTAAAATAACCGCTTCTTACTAAACGCATATATGTATGATGTATACACAATACATATACAAAAAAATATTTTTACTATTTTTGCCTGTTTGTCTGTTTGTTCTGTCTAATCTCTGGAGTGGCTCGACAGACTTTGACCGGAGTTTCACTGTCAAATATCTGAAGGAGTAGGGTATAACTTACACCTTTTTACATTATGGTGCCTACACTATCCGTTTATGAGGAAATTAAGGCTATTACATAGGAAACAGCTTGAATGCACAAGGTAGACACACCAAAATAATATTTCTTGCAATTTCTGCCTTTTTGTCCCGATCGATTTTGACGGGACTTTCACTGAAAGATAGCTAATGTACTGTGCTATTTTTAGCATTTTATATTAGGCTATTTTTATTTTAGATAAAGATTCGTAAAATTTGCGCACTGGAAATTAACATTATTGTCAAGACCTACGCGGACGAAGTCGTGATCACAGCTAGTATGGTTAAAAATGAATATAATAATCATTTTATTAACAAATACACAATTTATAACTCGTGTAAAAATAACTTCAACTTTGAACATAAAGTGTTGCAGTGATGTAAAAACGTTTAATCTTGTAAATATTTAGTTAGTAAACTGAGATGATGCTGAAAATATTTTCTAATTCGGACGGACACCTCGCGTCTTGAGCCTTATATATTTATTCTGTGGCCAGTCGTGGCCCAGTGGCACAAGCGTGTGACTGTAAACGACTGGTTGTGGGTTCGATTCCCACTCGAGGAGTGGAAATATTTAATATTTCCATTTTCTTCGCTCTGATGTCGAGGTAAAGCGCGGTGTTAAGTTCCACCACTTAACACGCAATGCCTCCGAATCCGGCGCAAAGTGGGGAACGGAGTGTCTTAACACTAGGTTCCCTCTGCCTACCCTGTTGTGTGCGGGATACAGCGTAAAGTTAAAAAATAAAAAAAAGAAATTTGCGCACATTAACATCATTGTCAGGCTCTACGCGGACAAAGTCGCAAACACAGCTAGTATGCTTAAAAATGAATATAATAATCATTTTATTAACAAATACACAATTTATAACTCGTGTAAAAATAACTTCAACTTTGAACATAAAGTGTTGCAGTGATGTAAAAACGTTTAATCTTGCAAATATTTAGTTAGTAAACTGAGATGATGCTGAAAATATTTTCTAATTCGGACGGACGCCTCGCGCTCGTGTTTACTAAAAAACATTTCAGTACAGTCAGCTCAGAAGAATTTAATTTTAAATCTGTGCGTAAACATGCCTGAAAACTTTTTTAGATTACAGTCTTAAGCAAAAATAGTACTATTCTACCATTAAAAATACATATTAATATGATGGCGATAATCTTAGCGATATAAAGTCTATTGTATTCACTATTTTACAAGAAAATAAATTAACGATAGGAGTTTTTATAGTTAAAATATTGGGCAAGCCACAGTTTGATTCTCGCTCTTCATTCATTTTCCTTTCTGCGCTTTGGACCTAGACCTAGGACGTACCACAGTTCCACCACTAAACACGCAATGTCTCGATTTTAGACTAAAAATTGAGTACTAAATGTTTTGTGACTGCTGAAGCTAAAAAAAGAATTAGTCTAAGGTTCTGAATAATAAAAAAATTGTAATACACAGTTGTGACAGTGTTTCTATTTAGCAACAATAATAACGGAGAACATTTCCTAAGATTCTGCCAATCTGAGCCACTTAGCAATTATTTGTTAGATTTTGCAAATATAATAAAGACAAACACATTATATATACGTAGAATCAAGAAATAACTTTATCTTATCAGAATTTCCTAAGGAGCGTGTTTCATCAGTCATCGTTAAATTAAAAAAAACATTTGTCTAACTGATGGAATATTTGCCAAAAAAGTTTGTGTTACCAGTTCTAAGGGGCTTAGGGGCTTAGCGCCAAATAATTTCGTCTTATTTATGTTTATTTTAAATTTTTTTATTTATTTTAAATTTTTCCCTGTAATGACCCAACAAAATATTTATTTATTTATTTATTTATTAAACTCACCAAAAAAAAAAAAAATTAGTAATGTATTACTAATTATATATTTAATCTAAATGCAGGTATCAGTATGGTTTGTACAATCAGCCCCTAGAGAGTTGTAGCCACAAAACCAAAAATCAAATTTAAATTAAAGATGTGAATCATGACACGACATGACATGAAGGTCATACCCGTAGTCGTCTTTTAAAACGAGTAAAGTGTTATTACTACAGATACCTTATAAAAGCATTATTCTTGTATTTAAAATTATGGCAATTGGACGGCTTTTGACTGTGGGGTCTCACAATAGTTGGAGGTTTGATTTCCAATCGAGTTAATCGAGAGAGATAACAATATATATTTAAAATTTGCTTACAGATTGGGTAATCAAAATTCCGCGTGAATCCCGTCACGTAACACGCAATGTCACAAATACGAGCAAGAATTAGAGATCAGTCCAATTTACTGGCCAGTCGTGGCCCAGTGGCACAAGCTGTAAACGACTGGTTGTGAGTTCGATTCCCACTCGAGGGGTGGAAATTATATTTCCATTTTCTTCGCTCTGGTGTCGAGGTAAAGCGAGGCGTTAAGTTCCGCCACTGTTAAGTGGCGGAACTTAACGCAAGCCTCCGAAGTCGGCGGAAAGTGGGGAACGGAGTGTCTTAACACTAGGTTCCCTCTGCCTACTCTGCTGTGTGCGGGATACAGCGTGAAGCTATAAAAAAAAGTCTAATTTACTACCAAATTAAACCGTTTAATTCGCAAAACATAAAAAAAATATCAATTTCCGTACAAGAATTTTTAAAACAAAAATAAGTCTGAATATCGAGCAAGAAGCTGCATACTGGTATAAGTAAGTAAGATATAACAATCGATGTAGTGAAGAAGGTTAATGTCGTATGCACTTGCCAAGTAAGCTTATTATCTCTGCGCACATATATGCGCTGTGCAGTATAGACGATGCTATTGTTCTTGACTATCTACTAATGTAGGGCAATGCGTCTCATTGCGTAAGGGACAGTATTTAATTGCTTTAAAATATTATTATTTTTTTATTTTCCTTCATTATGTGGGAAAGAAACAAGAAATATTCAAGGGTCCTGTATGAACAGTTACAAATGCCAACAGCTGCTCCTGTTCTTGTTAAGTTTTTACACTTGTACTAGTCTAAGTGAGACTCGTCGATATAGTCAAAGCAAAAAACGAAAAATTAAATAAATTAAAAATTAGGGATTATTTTCATTATACTTCGCGTCGCTATCGCATTGTAGCTATGTTTATTTAAACTTATAATATACAAAGAATTTCCTTACATATTAAAATTTGTAAGGTAATAATTAAAATATACATTACAAACACAGAAAAAAAGCAGATACTATTATTATTCAAGC
This sequence comes from Dryas iulia moderata, assembly GCA_019049465.1. Lineage (NCBI taxonomy): Eukaryota > Metazoa > Arthropoda > Insecta > Lepidoptera > Nymphalidae > Dryas > Dryas iulia. The sequence continues at coordinate 2,158,964 of CM032426.1, forward strand.
TCCTATAGGGTCTAGTCGCTCTATAAATTCTCACTAACGTGAGAGACTCAGCCAAATGTTACACGTATTTTATTCAGCCAACTAGCACCAAAAAAGTAGTTTCAAGTTTTTTTTATACTTTACACCCGAAATCGATATGCTGGTTAAGTGACGAATCTAAACACCATGCTTTGGCTTAGGTACCAGAGCGGAGGAATCGAACCCACAATCATCATATTTACAGTCGGACGTTGCTCCACTGCGCCATGACGGTCTGTAATGGCCACAATAATGTGATGGTGATATAAACTCAAAAATTACCATTCTTTTTTGACATTATACGATTAAAAAGTAGATTATATGAAGATATGATTAATTGTTATTGTTTTATTCGATATATTAAAGTTCATAACAAGCTCTTAACCCATTTTCAAGCAAAAGCCGTACAAAATGTAGAAGATTGAATAATAAGGAGACAGAGCGTCTGGCGCCGCTGTTCTCATCGCTCGTCCAAATAAAATTTGTCAATAAACGGCACTAAGTTGCGAAGACGCAGACTAAATAGTCGTATAAGTACCATATTTAATCAATATACGTAATTGTTACAAATATGACTACATAATAGTATTGGGGCCAGTCCATAAGGTGTGTGGTGTGGGTTCGATTCCCACTCGAGGAATGGAAATATTTAATATTTCCATTTTCTTCGCTCCGGTGTTGAGGCAAAGCGCGACGTTAAGTTTCGCCACTTAAAACGCAATGCCTCCAAATTCGGCGGAGATGTGGGGAACGCAGTGTCTTAACGCGAGGTTTCCTTTTGTCTATTCTGCTGTACTTGGGATACAGTGTGAAGCTAAAAAAAAATATAGTTTTTAAAAAGATTTTCAAAATACCAAACGATAAATTCTTTTGTAATGTTTCTACATAAAAACAGTTCTTTGTGTTCGTTCTTCAGTTATATATGTCTGAAGAACCTTTATTAATATAAATATCATAATAATAATATGGTAAACCAAATTTTAAATTAGTATGAAATATACACGTTTTTTAAATATATACAGTTATCCTTCCTTATTTATTTATATTTCCACTTCACGAGTGTGAACATAACGCAGGGTTACGGAGAGAATACTTAGTTAAAGTAAAAAAAAGTATTTTAGATACTGGCAGTCTTATGTTCCTACAACACTGCCAGTTAAGTCAATTTATATACATAGATAAAAAGAAAATAAATGTAGCTTTACGCAATTTCCCGCAGAGCAGGTAACAACTTAATGTTAAGGCACTTCTTTTCCTACTTTATGTCTAAAATCTAGTCATTCTGTGTTAAGCGCCAGGGCCCGACACCACACTTGTTCTACGGATCAGAGCAGAGAAAAGAACGAATAAATAAAAATATAATCATTCCCCCGAATGGGAATCAAATCTGCATCATCTGTTTACAATCAGACACTGTCTCACTGCGTTATAATGGCCTCTTATAAATAATACATATGATATGTCATATATAAAAAGAAAGGTATATGAACTTATAATCGTCTACGACCTACATCTTCGTTGTATAGACAAACATGTGCCAATGGCGCTGTGAACATCAACCAATATTTTTTTTATTTAACTAAGTGTTTTGAAAATGTAAAATTTACAATAAGTTCATCCAATATAAATAAATAAAATTGGAGCGTCTGTCTGCAATATTAAAGTAACCGATTTTTACTAAATTCATATACACGGTACATACACCAAGATAACATTTTTTTCGGCTCTGGAACGGCTCCACTGATTTTGACGGGACTTTTACTGGCAGGCATGTTTATTTTAGTTTTTAATTAATTCATTTATATATTATTTATGATAACATGACGCTTCCGCGCTTTGCTGGACATTTAATTCAGCAAATTGTGTTCTTTGTAAATTATACTTATAAAAAAAGTAATCGTTATAAATACGTCCGTATTTATAAAAGAGTCATGTCGATTCAAAGCACGTGCCAGCGCGGAGAAATTCTACCATACTATTTTTCTCTTTCAATTATAATTTGGTCTATTTGTATAAACTTCTATTTACCAAAATTAAAATAACTTATAGAAACTCTACTAGAGTTACAGTCCACTCGTGACAATCGATAATCTACAAATAGATCAGTTAGACTCACTCATCTTTTATTGCACGTTTATAAGATGCTAAAAATACATCACTACTACAAGCTAAAATAGATTATTATCAATACCGAAAACAATACTTGTTTACTCGTGTATATAATGTGTTGTTCGAATAATAATGTATATACATACTAGCGGCCTGCCCGTGATCTACGTGGCTGCTTCGGTATATTGCAAACCTCGGTGGTGGATTTTTGAAAAATAAAGTAGCCTATGTTTAACCTTGGATTATAAACTATATATATGCCAAAATTCATTACAATCGGTCAAGCATTGTAGATTTTTCATATAAACTGTCATCCCCTATTTCAACCCTTTAGAGGTTGATTTTTGAAAAAGTAAGTAGCCTATGTTAGACCCAGTCATTTTTACTACTTTCATTCTAAATTTCATCCAAATCGGACCAGTAGATTAGCCGTAAAAGCGTGACAGACAAACACACATACATTGGCATTTATAATATAAGTATGGATGTGATGTAGTCTATCTTCGCGCTGTATCCTTTGCGGGGTAGTCAGAGAGAACGGAGAGAAATATGAAATATTTCACTCCTCGAATGGAAATCGAACCACAACCAGTCTTTTACTGTCACACGTTTGTGCTACTGCGCCATGACTGGCCCCGAGTCTTTGTCTTGCATATATATTATAAAGATACTTCTAGTATATGAACCATCGCATTTAATTAAGCGGAAATTAACCGCGTCAGGTTACCATCGTTTAATCATACTTATATTTATAATTGAATTGGTAATTTATTTAAAGTAATTAATACATAATAACTGTTGCGACGTATACGTACATATAATAACACTAATTAAACCAACCTCTAATCGTTTATAAATAGTCTCCTATGAAAAACTAAACTACTTTCATTATTGTAGTACCATTTACTTTTTCCTATAAATATGCATACAAAAGGTGAAAAACGAAGTAAAACGTAGATCAAATTGCCGCAATTCTTGAAACTAAGGAAAGTTATTATAGTTTAAGGAATTCTTGTAAATCTATATTGTTTTAATGTCTGTTACGTTTTCAGGGCTAACTACCGAACCGATATAGATGAAATTTGGAATGAGCACAGTTTGAGACTCGAGGTCAAATATAGACTACGATTTTTTCAAAAATCAACCTCTAAGGGGCTAAAAAAAGGATGAAAATGTATACAAAAAATAACGCGGGCGTAGCCACGAGCAAGTCATAGTATTATAATAATAACAGCAGCAGCTTATTTATATTATGATTTTTATAGTACAGTAACGCGGCAGAATATACACTCTATTCGCCGTTTTTTGCTCAAATTTATTTTACTAAAACTGTGAATAGACGATTGAGAAAAAAGAGTGGGAATAGAACCCACAACCATCATGAACCCCCAATCAGTCACACGCTGCGCCACTGTGCCACTGCGCTACGCTGTCTCAAAAAGCAATCAACCATATAACGTTTATAAATAGTCTAACCTTAATAACCTTTTAAATTGTTATTATATATCGGTTTTTACCATAGCCTTCTTAATGATAGAGATAATGACTATTAAAAAATAATAATTATTATATGATGTCAGTGTCTGACTGTAAGCGCGATGGCTGTAGGTTCGATTCCTACTCGAGGGAATGATTTTATTTAAATTTTCATTTCTTCGTTCTGGTACCTAAGACAAAGCACTGCATTGAGATCTGCCAATCAACACGCAATGTGTTAACTTTCGAGCGGTAAGTAGAGGACGGAGTGTCTTGACACTAGACCCTTTCTGATTACCTCGAAACTGAAAAAAAACTATAAATAATAGTCACTTGCACTAATTAAACTCTTTGCAGTGGTCGTAAAGAGTTCCCTGCCTACGGTTAAACTTCGCGTGGGAAAGGAGGAGAGTTTCTTTTTATACATTTTTAAGTTAAAATACACACACTTAGGAAATTGAAAATCCTTTTTAAAAATCGTACTTTCGTACGAGTCTAGTTTTTACTAGAACGCAGCGGCAATTTGAAATATTTTTTTTCAACTAGGAAATGATTATAGAAACGCCATTTTTTGATAAATTGATATGAAGTGGCAGAGCCTGTTGTAAATAGAACCTAGATCCATCCCGTTCACTTAGATGTTATCGACTCTACTTTAATTAGTTATTTTACTGAGTACATTATTTAAAATAACCAATAGTTGTAACATTTTATTCAGTATTTGTCTTTATTTAGCTAAATTAATTTATTATTTATTGCCATAACTCCCACGTTCTGAAAAAAACGTCCTTGTCGTATCCCCTCGATACGATTATGTAAATGTTGACAAAATATATAATAGTAAAGCAGGTTCCCATATAGCAGGATAGTCAGAGAGAACCTAATATTGCGTTTCAAGAGACAGAACTTAACGCCGCGCTTTGTTTAAGGGACAGAATGAAGAAATGAAAATAATTCACCAGGGCAGGCAATGGCACGAACGTGTGACTGTAAACGGCTGGTTGTTGGTTCGATCTCACTCGAGGAGTGGAAATATTTAATATATCCATTTTCCTTCGCTCTTTTGTTAGAGGTAAAGCGCGGCGTTAAGTTCCGCCACTTAACACACAATGCCTCCGAATTCGGCGGAAAGTGGGTAACGGAGTGGGAATCGAGCCCACAACCCGCGTGTTTACATTCCTTTCCTCGGCTCTTTTCCTCTTCGACCTCAGAATTTTATTGAACATTGTTCTTTATTTAGCTACATTTATTTATTATTGATTGCGATCTAACTCTCACGTTCTGACAAACATGTCCTTGTCGAATCCCCCCGATACCGCTCAAGTGCGTGCAACATGTAACTTTATGTGCATGTTGACAAAGTATATAATAGGCTAGAATAATATAACGGCTATATGAAGCCAAGTCGTGATGCAACACAAAGGGCTAGTCTGGTGTGATCCAGCTTAGATCCGATTTTCACCTGTCACTATATAATACGTAGGTACCTTCGTCATAGAGAGTAAGCAGTTGGCGACGCAAGTGTAAACTAGTATTACTAGTATATTATTTAAAAACTTAACCGCTATAGATACGTCTGGCTACGAAATGCAATGTAATCTTTTAAAATAGTCAGGCCTACTTTTAGTAAAGACTTTAATTTTTAATCTAATTAGAGGCTAATGCAGGTTAGCTACCATTGTATCAAATAATAAAATTGTAATTTTTATATTTGAAAAGAGCAACTGTTGAGTTTCTTGCCTGCTCTTCTCAGCAGAACTGCCTTCCGAGTCGGTGGTAGCTTTGTGTTTATTCGGTAATTCAAAAGTGCTTGCAAAAGTCTATTTGAATAAAGATATTTTGAATTTTAATAAATTGCCACTTATGTCCTAATATAATTTGCTTGGCTACGTAGAATTTGTAATAATACGAATTACTTTTTTTCATAGTGGCAAGACATTCTTCAGTTTCCGCCCGAATTCTAATTTTTGAGTGGTGAAACTCAACGCGCCACACTCTATCAACAGAACGCAGAATTGAAAATAACTTAAATTTAATCATTCCTCCTCGAGAGAGAATCGAACGCCAACCATGTATACAATGAGACACTGTCACTCTGTGCCACTTCGGTGTTATTTTTTTCTTTATTTGTTAAATTATCACGTAACTCACTATTTGTACACCATATGCTATGTGATGAAAATAAAATAACAGGTAAAATTATAATCTCGAAAATTATTATATATGTATGCATTATATTACATATCAGATGTAACTTATACTATATTCCTAGAAGTCTAGAATAAATTTGTTATATACTTCAAGTCATAATCAATTACGTATCATAAAAATCATATTTACCTCGAGAAGCCATGATGGTTCAATAGTTAAAGTGCAAAAATAGATCGTAAACATGCGTGACGTCAGCAACTAAAGTAATATTATAAAAACATGTGTATGATGCAGTAACATCACTTCTCGGTAAATAGATACATATATACGTGGCCAGTCGTGGCCCAGTGGCACAAGCGTGTGACTGTAAACGACTGGCTGTGGGTTCGATTCCCACTCGAGGAGTAGAAATATTTAATATTTCCATTTTCTTCGCTCTGGTGTCGAGGTAAAGCGCGGCGTTAAGTTCCGCCACTTAACACGCAAGCCTCCGAATTCGGCGGAAAGTGGGGAACGGAGTATCTTAACACTAGGTTCCCTCTGCCTACCTTGCTGTGTGCGGGATACAGCGTGAAGCTAAAAAATATATGATATATATAGTACCCGTATGCGTCCGTAGCGTCAAATACTTTTGAATGTCATATATCGATTTCTCCAAGTATTTTTGTTTTTTTTAACGTCGATCTGTAACCTACCTATATTTTTATTTTTTTTAACTTCGTCGGACCTCAACAAAAATTTCACACTTTGCCACTGCAATACAACAGCTTTATAATATGTTACCGTAAAAGACATATATGGGAAATCCTAAATGTACTTTAGAATTAAAACCTACATTTGACTCACATTTAGAAAAAAACTATCATAAGTTCCTACTTTTACCACTAAATTTGGTAAATCTTGATAAAATAAAGATTTGCCGAAAAATGTAGTTCGGGCTTTTACAGTAACGTATAAAGTATACACGTTGAATGACATAACTTAACGCCACGTTTTATATTATTAAACTGACAAATGAAAATAATTAAAATATAACCGAGTGGGGACCGAACCCACAACCAATCGCGTTTACAGTCAGACAGCCCCACTGCACCACGACAGAGTCCTTGGCTTGGTGACTCTAAGATCAACATCTGACCTTATCTAATTAAACACAAACATTATCTGCTAAGTGGCAGTAAAACAATGAAGCGTATTAACGCCTATTGCGCTCGACACGTCTTATCTACATACATGTTTTACAGTTTCTTATGCAATCATCTCTGTCAAATGATAATTATAAAATATTAGGTTTTTTAACAAAAGAAAGTAAAGACACTACGAAAATAACAGTGATTCTCTTTCTGCTTTTTTTTAAAAGTCCAGTCCAGGCGGAAAGGCACAAAGTGTGACTGTAATGCGACTAGTTGTGCGCGATTCCCACTCGAGCAGTAGACATTTTTAATATTTCTATTTTCTTCGCTCTGGTGTTGAGGCAAAGTGCGGCGTTAAGTTCCGCCACTTAACACGCAATGACTCCGAATTTGGCGAAAAGCTGGTAATGGAGTGTCTTAACACTAGGTTCCCTCTGCCTACCCTGCTGTGTGCGGGACACAGCGTGAAAGTAAAAAAAAAGTTAAAAATAGATACAAAAAAGTATATACATTGTTAACTCACTCACTCTTTCTTTATAACGTACGTATTTAAAAATCTACTTAACTAAAATTTAATATCACATTTTTAAAAACCAGTATGGAAAGCTTTCAGCAACAAAACTTTGTTTAAAATGGAACCGCCGTTATAATCGGCGCAATAGTTTCTGTGGCTTAAAACATGGTTGCATTTAAAAAGTAGTTGACTCTTCACGTTGAGTTCTTGCCAAGTTAATCTTTATCAGTAGAAAAAAAAGTAACTTCAACTATATTCATATACTTAATGTGCTGGAATTTCATATATGGTTATTTTTCAGCTTCACGCATTTCTCCTCATAGTAAGGCAGTCAGACAAAACCTAGTGTCAAGACACTTCGTTTCCCACATTTCTGTGTAAGAATAGAGATGAATCATTACTCTAAGTTGGAATTGAAGCCACAAAGAATCGCTTTTATAGTGGTTCTGCGCCCACGATATCTTTTTTTTTATTGAATAAAGGAGGCAAACGAGCAGATGGACCACCTGACGGTAAGTGGTTACCTTCGCCCATGGACATCCACACCAACAGAGGAGTTGTGGATGCGTTACCGACCTTGGAGATAAAGGAAGGAAGGAGGGAAGAAGGATGGGGATGATGGTAATAGGGAGAAAGCTGGTTTACATGCCATCGAACCGGAACACGCGGACGCGAGACAGTCGGAGAACGAAAATCTTACCACCAAACTACTGGGTTACCCGCCTTTTACTTCGCTACCCAGCGACAGAGGGGAATTGTCTTCTTGACTCCCACGAGTATAAATATATATTTTTATTATGTTTTAATATTTTTAAATTATAAACGTAGACAATATAGAATTAATTTTAAAATATTTCCTTACAGTAAAACAGAACAGCTCTGTATAATTTATAAATAATTAATAATGAAAATAAAAATTAAACGCTTATCATCATGCGTCGGTAAGTTTAATTGTTCGTGGTAAAAAATGACGATTTCGTGACGTGAAATAGCGCAGATGGAGCATGCGATAACCGTCGGTTTAGAAGTTTTTTCAATCAAACATAATGTTTTTGCTTGTAGGAGACTAGAAAGAGAACATAGAATATTTAATTTATTTTTTAGCTTCACGCTGTATCCCGCAAACAGCAGGGTAGGCAGAGGTAACCTAATGTTAAGATACTCCATTCCCCACTTTCGGCCGAATTCGGAGGCATGGCGTAGTAAGTGGCGGAACTTAACGCCGCGCTTTATCTCGACACCAGAGTGAAGAAAATGGAAATATTAAATATTTCCATTCCTCGAGTGGGAATCGAATTGATAATTTGTTTGTGCGAACAATCCAAAGAATAATTTATTCATTGTTAATTGTCGTGTAAGAATTTATATTTTTTTTTTGTTTGAAAACTGTCAAAGGAGTTTTGTTCAGATGTGAAACGCAAAACACGTACTAAAACATTTGTAGAGCACGCTACTACGGTCAAATATTGAAATATTTTTAAGCATTTTAAAGCTTTATTTACACACATAGGAAATAGAAGCACCTAGAACCTTGGAAGGTTTCGAAGAGGCGCAGGTTTGAGTCCTGTTGCGTTCAAATTTTAATACCTTTTCTATAAATGTCTTATTCAAATATTGATGACGTACGTATGTAAATGCTTAAGTTATCATTACAGTGACAGTACAGTGTGAGACGTTTTTAATTTCAAAAACCGGCTTTTTATTTATAGATAAGCAGGACCCGAAAGAGTCCAAAATATTTTAGTTGCCTTTTATCATTGTTATTAACGTTTATAATTATACTACACAAACATTATTGATACATATATATTAATAATCATTATTATTTTCAAATAATCATTATAATACTACGCCAGTATAGCCTAAAACATACCTACGTTTATTTTGTAAATGTATAATAATTTTAAAAGCAATAGTTATCATTTTGAAATGAAACTATTTTTAACCGGATTAATCGCGTTTATTTTTGCTATTCAAAAAACCCGATGTCTCGAACATTATAGTAGTCCACGGTCACGTGTCTAGCTGTGACCAAATGTATTTTCGAATACCATAAATACACGCGAATAATCTTGTTACAAAGTTTTATTTCAAGATGTGTAAACACCGCGAAAGCAAAGATCTTACTAATCATATTAGTACTAATTGATAAAAAAAATTATGCAGCTTCACATTTTTCCTGCATAGCAGAGAGAATTTAGTGTAAAAACATTCCGTTTATTTTTTGAAACGCCTTCAAAAATCCTAGTAAGTAGCACATACAGTTACAATTAATTCCGTAAATTTTAAAAACATTGACAGAAACAATGCTTTTTTACAGCAGGGTAGGCAGAGGGAACCTAGTGTTAAGACACTCCGTTCCCCACTTTCCGCCGAGTTCGGAGGCATTGCGTGTTAAGTGGTGGAACTTAACGCCGCGCTTTACCTCGACACCAGAGCGAGGAAAATGGAAATATTAAATATTTCCACTCCTCGAATGGGCATCGAACCAACAACCAGCCGTTAACAGTCACATGCGTGTGTGCCACTGCGCCACGACTGGCCCCCAACTGCATTATCATGAGGTTTATGTCTTTCTTCTTTAGTTTATGACTTTTAGTTGTTCCACTTGAGTATAATTTTTTTCACTAATGTCACATAGAAAAATTAGAATATCTCTTATTATTATTAGTATTAATCACAGTAAGAAAGCGAGATATTCTCACATATAAATATTTGCTGTATACTTTAAAAATATAGTGTAAAAACAGTTATACGCTTTTTTATCACATAGCAAAGTCGCCTAATTTCCGTCAGAAATCGGGAAACTGCGTGTTGAATGGCCGAACTTGATGCCGCAATTCGGCTTAGGTACAAATTAAAATAATTTAAGCAGAATCATTATCTAAATAGGATTGAACCTAACCACCAGTCGCTGTTCCTCTGCACCAACATGTTCTCCAATAATGACGATGGATAGTTAAAATTACCTAAGCAACATAAAGATTAACTTAAGTTATTCTTTCCAGTTGACCTTTTCATTAGTCCTTTACAAAATAATTAAATAGCACTAACGGCTAACCATGAGTTAACCTTGAAATGTGTGTAAATTATTAAGAAACCTTAACATGGTGTTTCAGTGACCTTCTACTTCTAGTAAGTAAAGGGTTACTTGTTTCATGGAATAAGTAATGAGTTACAGGTTTTTATGGCCATTTCACTTTACTAGTACTGTTAAGTAGGTAGAAAGAAGATTTAAAACATTTGTATGTAAAGTAATGTGTAATTTAAATATAAAAGAGATAAATCGAAGATAACTTTTTCTAAAGTCAACTATCCGTCTTTAATTCAAGCACTTTTAAGCACTGACTACACTAGTATTTTTAACTGTACCGATGCTAATATAGCAGCTACTCTTATAACTAATAACATTTCTGAAACCATTAGAGCCCACTCTAAATTAATAACCGTTCCGCATCGTAAACGTACAATTAAACCATGGCTGACTCCGGGACTAGTTCGATGTATTAGAAATCGAGATAAAATGCACAAGAAGTGTAAGGTTAACCCCGATAACGCGATTCTTCGTGTAACGTACACTAGATATCGAAATTTTTGCAACAATTTAATAAAAAAGTTAAAGATAGCTTATGAAAAAAGAGAATTCGAAAAATATAAAAACAATCCTAAAGGTACATGGAAAATAATTAATGAAATAGCCTGCATCAAACCGCCCTCGCCTACTCCCTGTGCTTTACTAGACTTACATAGTGATCCTAACGTTTCGGTTAACGTCGTAAATAATTTTTTTGCCGGAATTGGTGCAACCTATGCCAACGCTATAATTAATAGAAATAACGACCTAAGTTCAGATAATAATACGCTGTATCCCCTACCTTATGTGTCAAAGGACTCCATGGTATTATACCATACAGATGAAGATGAGATCAAGGCTATCATAGCCAACCTAAAATCTGATTCTGCCCCAGGTTTTGACGGTATATCTACTATACTTATCAAAAACATTAGCGCCAGTATAGCCCCTGTTCTCACTCATGTTTTTAATATATGTCTCTCAACCGGCGTTTTTCCAGATATCTTCAAGAAAGCTCTGGTCCATCCTATTTACAAATCGGGTGATAGGGAGGATGTCGGAAACTATAGACCAATATCGGTACTTTCTGTCCTATCAAAAATTTTAGAAAAGCTACTAAACAAAAGACTCACGCATTATCTACAACATAATAATATAATTGCAGATAATCAATTTGGTTTTATCAAAAATAAATCTACCGAAGATGCCACTTTATTGCTTACAGAAACAATAGCCAAACTCATGGACAACAAATCGAAAGTAATTGGAATATTTTTAGATTTGTCTAAGGCTTTCGACACCGTCTCTATACCCCTATTACTGAACAAAATGGACTCTATTGGAATACGTGGTATTACTCTAGACATTTTTCGCTCATATTTATGTAACCGCTCCCAATGTGTTAAGATTGATCAATTCGTGAGTGATAGTGCACAAACTTCTTACGGAGTCCCGCAAGGAAGCGTTCTAGGCCCTACACTCTTCCTATTATATGTTAACAGCCTCTGCAAAACGTCATTACCCAACTGTAGTATGATCGCTTACGCAGACGATACGGCTTTAATAGTTCATGGGCAGGAGTGGAATGAGGCCAAATACTATGCAGAGCATGCGATCAAATGGATAATAAGCTGGTATAATACCAATCTACTAACTCTAAATGTTGGTAAAACTAAATATATTGCCTTCTCTCACCGTTTCAGCTCCCAGCCACCACCCAATTTATCTATTAAAGCGCATACATGCGATGATCAAGTTGGATGCATTTGTCCTGACCTACCTCGCACTTCCAATATTAAATATCTGGGCGTTACGATTGATTGTTATCTGAACTGGTCACTCCATGTTAACAATTTAACCTGCCGTATACGTAAGCTAATTCCTGTATTTAGAAAACTTAGTCTTTCAGCTGACTTTAATACCTTACTTTCGGTTTATTATGCCTTAATTCAAAATCTCTTAAACTACTGTATCGTAATATGGGGAGGTACTAGTAAAAACACTTTCTTTAGAGCGAGCTCAAAGAGCTGTATTAAAAGTCATGCTACGCAAACCTAGACGATACAGCACAGATTTACTTTTCAGCGAGACATCTGTTCTATCAGTACGTAAGCTTTATATCGTTTCTGTTATACTTCGTAAGCATAGAATCATTAAATACAAGCCTATTTGTAAGCGCAATACATCCAATATATGCGATACGGTATATTGCAGAACGAGGCTAGCTCGATCTCAGTTTTACGCCATCAGTAGCCATTTATACAATGCTGTAAATAAAGCTAATAATATATATCCACTAATCTCGATCAAGTGTAAAAAGGTGATCAAAAATTGGATTCAGAACTTGTCTTACAATGAAACTGAAAATTTTATTCGCAACCAAATGTTGTTTACCTTTACACTATCCGCAAACACTTAAATGTGCTACATCACTTATGTACCGACGATTTTGCTCGCAACACGACACTCACACTTTTTTTTTTTTTTTTTCGCACACATATATCCAAACTGTTATCCAAATACACACATGATCAGCACTTCTGCTCACACATACCCACATACGTACACACACACCAACTCACACACATTCACACAATCTTTCATACACATGGTATTTTTTTATTTATTTTTTTATTTTGTTTTCTTATAATGTAAATGTTTTTTTTTTTTACTTTACTTTCATCATGTTATATAGTAATAGTTTTTCCTTTGTAATTACTGTATTTCCTACTTAATGTATTAAAATGTCAATAGTATAAGCATTTTAAAGGGGCAAAGATGCTGGCGGCTGTGACACAGTTTATACTAGTACGGCTGCCAACACTCACCTCTAGTAATATAAACAAAATTGTCAAAGAAATTTGTGTAATCTAATATCTAGAGTGTATATGTAACTTGTTACTTTTGGTCAATAAATATTTTATTTATTTATTTATTTATAAATATATGTAGTTTTTCTTTATATACATGTAAATATATATTCACATACATGCACAAAAACACACATGCACACATACACAACTTGCACTTTAGTCAGTGAGAGATAAACCAATGTGAATTCATATTTTTTAACACAATTATTCTAAAAATATTATTGAAGGATTTCGTAAGATATTAAAGATATTTACTATAAATAAAAATAAGATAAGAATTTAAGCAACAACAATATTACATATATATTTCATTCCTTCCTGATAATTTTGCCTTGTAAACTACATTTTTTTAATTTTTTTACTGTTTTGTAAAGCTATGTTTGAGAGTATCTGCTTGTGTACTAGCTTTGTGGCACTGTGTGACAGTATCTGACTGTAAATGCGATTGGTTATAGATTCAAGTGACATTTGGGGCAATGATTGTACTAAACTTATATAAATTGCTCTACTTTGCTTAGACAATGCACTTTCATATGGAAAGTAAAGGACATGTCAGAAGACAGAGGAAGTGTCTTCACATTAGATTTTCTTTGCAGGGAAAAATGATAAGCAGTAAATAGAAAAGCAATGACAAACATTTGCTATAACATGTCATGAAAAAAATTTGGTATTATTATACAATTCTGATAGTTTTATGTACAGTAAATAGAATTTTAGAGATTGTAATGTATTTAGATGAATATTTACTGCTTTAAAATAATTTTAAGTATGTAAGTAAAATAAAGTACATTTAAGTATTTAAGTTTGTACAAATTTTATATGACAAGATTAGTTTGTGTTATGGCTACCTTGTTAATTCAATACTTATTGTTGAACTCAGTGTTGTATTATGTCAAATACATAATATATCATAATTTGTAAGAATCATTAAAAATTTATGTTCATGCATATTAATTGATTTTTAGGTGTTAAAAATTGTATAAATATTTTATTCACTAAAAGTTTTTGTAATTAGATTGCATTTATCACTGATTGTTTTTAAATAACTTTTGGCATTAATATCCCCCTAATTTAAAAAAGAATTTGTTTTGTAAAGATATAGTACTAAAAAAGATTGAAAATAATTAATGACACACATATCATTCAGACATCATATCATTAAAATTCCATATTCATAATATATATAAAATAGGTTTAAGTGTCTAACAGTCTACAACATCAAAAGAGATTGATTATATTGTAAACAGGTATGTAGAGTACATGTTTTTAGTCATTTTGTGAATGAATATTATACCAATAAGTAAATAATCCAGACAGATTAGTTCCTTAATTAATAATTGTACATTGATAAACAGTAAATTCTTAACAAGCCATATTAAAATGTTTTATTATTTAACTTACTGCAAAAATTGTGTTTTGAAGTCCAAATGGAATCGGCGTTAATCTTGCAAAAAACACGATTTTAAATGCTTGGGGTCCAGAGATCACTTTGAGAAGGGCCCTCGCTGTATCGTTCTTAAGAAGCCGGTCGAGAGGCAAGTATCCTCTCAACATTTTTAACGTAAAATGCGCTACTGCCACGCCAAAATTTGCACTCACGACTACAGTTCCCAATCCTTTTAAAATACCGAATAAATAACCACTCGTTATTATTAACACTAGGTACCCAATAGTCACTGGGAAACTCACAATTAAAAATAATCCCATAAATAATAAAAATATTATTTTCGGATCCTGCGCGTCGACCCAGAATAATATAGTTTTTAGATATTCTTTAAAGAAATATAACACTAACACTAAGCACGTTAGTAATAATATTGAAATAGCAATATTAAATAAATAACTGTATGTCGTCCTGTTGTTTATTTTAGCCCATAAACTTTTCTTCCTCGTTACCGCCGTAGGATCGGCTTGCCCGTCTTCAACGTCCACTATTTCCATATTTTTATTTTACTGACAAGGTAAGCTCGAATTATTTGACGGTGCACCGAATATATGCGAATAGAATAGACTATCATTCGCCATGGCCTACTTTCCGCTACTGTTTATTTCGACACGGGATAAAAATCAAGATTGAGTATGTGACGACCGTAACGATTTTGACATGACATACAATGTTGCTAGTTGCTAAACGCCATCATTTATTATTTTTACTATTATTAGTCTGTGACAGTAACATAGATATAAATCGGACTTGCAAATAACGTTGCAAACGAGGTGGTTTAAACACCCGTATAGATGTTAAATACATTTATTTAAGTGTGTTTTAATGCTTTTTTTGCTGATTATTGTCTTGTGTATGTTACTCAAAATATAGTATTGGATAATTTATAATCAACTGATCTAAATTCTGATTCTGATTAATTGAATTGAAAACTTGATTATCATAATATTTATACAGTCGTAAGAATAAAAAAAAATATAAATATAAAAATATATTTAAAATTTTATGAAGTTCTTTTTCCCAAAGTCGAATTTAATTTATGATAAAAAATAAAATGGAATCGTTTTGTTAAAATTGTTATATTTTGAGTCTTGATTTAATGTTAAATACCTATAAGCTATTGATATGCTATTTATTAGTCAACATGAATTTGAATTATCAAAATTGTAACAAATAGTATTTACAGATGACTTTTTAATTTGATTTATATTACATATCCGATTGTTGAACAGATATTTTACCAATACGACATTAATTAGTTCGATTGTCAATGTCAAAATATTTTAGTCTTCCACGACGATTTTCGCCGCAGGTTTAAGTTATTCAGGAACCTGAATGGTTTAGTTCTTTTTAATCGCAGATATCCTGCGATAGTACATTTTATTTTATGAAAATAAATTTGTATTTTTTGTGTATTAAGTTTATTATCATACTAAAAAGTACATTACAAACCTAACCATGCCGCCGAAAAAAGCTGGCAATGCAGCCAGCAAGAAAACAGAACAGAAGAAGAAGGAGAAAGTGATAGAAGTAAGTTAATAAATTTTATTCACGAAAAAATGTTACTAAGAAACTTTTCTACATAAGTAGGGAGATTTCATATGTTCGACAAATTATATTGATAAGGATTATATTATGTCTGTTAAGACAATACTAGGTAATTGTTATTTTTTTTAATATATTTCTTTAAAATTATTATTTTTTAGGACAAAACATTTGGATTAAAAAACAAAAAAGGTGCAAAACAACAGAAATTTATACAACAAGTGGAAAAGCAAGTGAAGAGTGGAGGCATTCATCCGGCCAAACCTATGGATGATAAGAAGAAAGACAAGGAATCAAAAATGAAGGAACAAAAAGAATTAGCTATGCTTTTCAAACCAGTTCAGACACAAAAAGTTGAGAAAGGTATATGAGCTTATTACAAGGATTGGATTTTTCATATTGTTATTATCTGTATACATATATCTTTGGATAGCATGAATTTTTATTTAGAGTTAAACAAAAAACTAACTAATTGCTGCTGTTTTAATAGCAATAATTAGTTATCTGGAAAATTAATTATAATTATATGAGAATTATTGATATAAACATAACATTTCTCTTATAAAAAAAACAATTAACTTACCTTTTTTTATTATTTTTTCTTATATCAAAAGTCTTCATATAACAGTTTGCTAAGGGACTAGGGGTTAAGATCTTTATTATATACAAACATATTTCCCTATATAACACAGTTGGCAGAGAGGGCTTTAGTTTAATGTATGTTGTAAGTGACATTCAAATAATGGCATGTTTCTTTTGTATTTCTAAGTGACTGGCCAGACAGAAAATGCGTACCGTAACTAGGCTTACCAATTACCTAACAACTACATAGAAGTATGAGATGTGTGTTTAATTTCAGTGGTGTAGGGATGATTTCCAAAACTTATTATAGGAATAATATATATTTTTTTTAATTTTGTAGCCATCTCAAATATAGTTGTAAACTACAATCAATAATTATCTTTACAGGCATTGATCCAAAGTCTGTGGTTTGTGCTTTTTTCAAACAAGGACAGTGTACTAAGGGGGATAAATGTAAATTTTCTCACGATCTAACTATTGAAAGGAAGGTATGTAAAAGTATTATTTTTTATGACCATCACACTCATTGTTTAAGGGAAATAAGATATAATTTTAGTATTTATGTATATTATATATCAAATTCATTTATTATTTAAAGCTATCAGTGGGATGATGTTTCACTCCAATAGTGTTAGGTTTTGGGTATTATTTGATGGTGGTTTTGGGAATTATTCTCATTCTGCTAAATAATCATAATTTATTTATTTTCATTTTTCCCTTCTGGTGACTAAAACAAAGTGTATCATTGATGCCAACCACGAAAGTGAAGAAAAATAAAAAATGTTAAAAAAAAACAGAAGAATATGAAAAAAATAACAAAATGGTTTGTCTTGACACTAGGTCTTACTGACAACCCCAATTTAAGGCAAATAGTGTGAAGCTGAAAAAAAAATTAAGATGTATGATTGAAGGCTACATATTGGAAACTTTAAATTCTGAGATAATTGTTTAATTTTTTTTCAGTTCAGTTCCTTTTATGTGAAAATATTTTTTTTGTTGTGTTATATGGTTTATAATTATAAGAAAAAAACACTTTTTTTTGTTTTTACGTTTTTTTACAACCTGATCGCAGCTTTTCTTTATAATAAAAACTCTTCTGCATTATAACACAAATATTAATATAGATAGCAAAATTCATATCACAAGATCTAATTGGATTATTCCCCCGTCTGTGAATGGAACCTACAACTGTTGCTTTTATACATGCTATGTCCCCTATGCCACACTTGTTTTATATTTAAAAAAAAAAAAAAATTATAAGATATGACTTAAATTTTTATAATCAAATATTTACAGGCAGAGAAACGATCACTGTATGTGGATATGAGAGACGATGACGATAATATGGACAATTGGGACGAAGACAAGCTTAAAGAGGTGGTGGAGAAGAAACACGGTGAAGGAAATAAACAGCGTCCTTCTACTGACATTGTAAGTTATTATTTTAATAAAACCATGTTAATATAATCACGTTTAATTCAATTTCTCGAATAATACACAATATTTTCTCCTTATAGTCCTTGTAATCTGAGCTATGTTTTTAAATATATGCATGCATGGCATACCCATAGTTCCCACTATAGTATGCGACATGCCTAACCCAAAGTGTCTTTCGGCATAATTTTTTAGTCTTGACACAAGTTAACTTAGTTACATGGCATTTCAGTGCATCATCATAAAAAATAAAAAAAATAACAAATGTGAGTTTCTCAATTGTAATTGTCTTCTGTTCACTTGGTCGACTTCGGTGGCAGTGACCACAACCTTTTTTTGAGGGCTGGTTATAATGGTCTTTACAGAATATACAATACAGTAAACTCCTTTACAACGCAGGGATGCATTCCGCGTTATATGAACTTTCCTTCTTCGAGATATTTTTTATTCGGACAATTATTATTTATTATTAATGATTTTTTATTCCATAGTACTTCAACGGCCGTTCTGTCTGACTACAATAGGGTTCTCTCTAGAGACACTGCAGTCTCCACTTCCCGCTCGAAATCGGGACATTGCTTGTAATGACATAATTTTTAATTTCAGATCTGCAAACATTTCTTGGAAGCCGTAGAGAAATCCAAGTACGGTTGGTTCTGGGAGTGTCCCTCCGGTACTAAATGTATATACAGACACGCCTTGCCCCCCGGCTTCGTTCTCAAGCGCGATAAAAAGAAAATGGAGGAGAAAAAGAATGAAATATCACTCGTGGACTTGATAGAGAGGGAGCGAGCCGCGCTGGGAGCCAATCAAACTAAGATTACGTTGGAAACTTTCCTCGCTTGGAAAAAGAAGAAGATCAAAGAGAAACAGGTATTGAAAAATGTTTTGAATGTTGTTTTAATTTGAACGCTGCAGGATTCGAACCCACTGCTCTTTGAGATCTCCATTTATTTGTTATGTGTTCTCTAAAAATAGTTTTATTAATTACTTTTAACATAGTTGTAAAATAGTTATCTAAAAATAGTTATTCATAACAACTAACTGTTCAGTTAGTTGTTATGTGTTATTAAAAAATAGTTATTTGATTCTCTTTGTGTTATACACATAAACACTTTAAAATATTTTAAATTGAAAAATACATTTAGGTTGATTCGAACCCGCGCCTCCTGAACACCGTCCAGGCGCATGACCCATGCCCCATCGCCATGCGTTCTAATGCTATTTTAAATACTTTTTAACATTTTTTTTTATACGAGTACGTTGTCTAAATGTCTCTCTCAATTTACTAAGAGTGTGATTTATTTATGCTAACAACAAAAATAAGTTGTGATCGCGCGTATAAGAAGCAGCTGGTAGTAGAACGCGTTGCGCACGCGGTCAGAGCGCCTGGACAGTATTCAGGAGGCGCGGGTTCGAATCCCGCTGCGTTCAAATTTTTACACGTTTTTTAAATGTCTTTTTCATATAACTTGTTATTTTGAATAAATTTATTTAACTTTGACTTTTTAATTCCAGGATGCCTTCTCAAAAGCGGAGGAACAGAAACGCAACGATTTCAAAGCGGGCAGAGCGGTGGGTCTCTCAGGCAGAGAGATGTTCTCCTTCGACCCGGCGCTCGCGGCTGAAGACGATGATGATGATGACGAGACCTTCGACCTTCGGTATTATGATGACGAGGAGGATATGCAGGAGGTGGAGTATAGGAATATCGAGCTGGATCTTATTGGCATGGAGGCTTCGGAGGTAAGGAAGGAATCTAGTGGTATTTTTGTTAAATGTTGTTATTCTAAAGTAAAAGTAGTTTAGGTTACTCATTATTACATTAGCTACTTGCCAGTGAAATCACATTAGGATCCCAAGCATCACTAAAATGAGTTCAGCCGTTCCAAAAATTAGACGAGCAAAGAATAAACAGACAAAAATTGTGAAAATTATAATATATTTACCGTGTATAACGTGTACACGGTAAATATACATATGTGCCGGTCGTATCGTAGAATTGACAAATTTATGATATTGTTGATGATATCATGAAATGATTGCAGTTCATGTAATGATCAATTATCTTTTGGTCAGGTTGTTTGGTCATGTTGTTCGACTAGATCAATGATAACCTAATGTTTAACGATATGATCTACTAACCGCGTGAGTACTTCTTAAAATTGTCGGATCTTATTTGACCATATCGTTTCTTTTATATCAGCTATTAGTAAAACTCAAAACGTTAGTTTTAAATATTAATTTTACTAAAAGCAGAAGGTTTTTTTAATTTATGTTACGTAAAAATAATGTTCTTACTAAAATATATAATATAACCAAACGTCGATGACGCAATCGTTAAGAATCAACAATATGGTCAAATTCAATTGATCATTTCATGTATTGCGATCATTTCATCATATCGTCCATTCTATATATATATATTTTTTTTAGCTTCACGCTGTATCCCGCACACATCAGGGTAGGCAGAGGGAACCTAGTATTAAGATACTCCGTTCCCCACTTTCCGCCGAATTCGGTGGCATTGCGTGTTAAGTGGCGGAACTTAACGCCGCGCTTTACCTCGACACCAGAGCGAAGAAAATGGAAATATTAAATATTTCCACTCCTCGAGTGGGAATCGAACCCACAACCAGTCGTTTACAGTCACACGCTTGTGCCACTGGGCCACGACTGGCCACCACTATGATATGACCACGACATATACATATGCTCACTCCTCACTTTGAACGTTCACACTGCACGTGAGTGGGAATCAAAATGACAATCAATCGACATTTTTTTTCATATTAACACAAACTTATTTTCTTTTCCAGGTGGATGGCTCCGGCACAAAGGCCACTGAAGATAGGCTGGAACAGCTTGGCAAGGGCTTGGAAAACGGAGAGACGGAGGAATCGAAGGAGAGTGCAGAGAATGCGGTCCCTATAAACGAAAACCTGTTCCTCGACGAGGATCTGGACGAGGAACTGCAAAATCTTGATTTGGAAGATTAATTGTGAATAAAATTAATGTTTAAATTAATTGTTGTGTGATTATTTTACAAAAGTAAAATTTATTTCCATTTTCTTCGCTCTGGTGTCCGTCAGTTTACACGCGAGTAGTCCTTATTGCGTGGGGAACAGAGTGTCTTAACACTAGGTTCACTCTGTCTACCCTGCTGTGTGCGGGATACAGCGTGAAGCTACATGAACACAGCTTCACGCTAGTCAAAGATAACATAGTGTCAAGACTCCGTCCGAAGACTCCGTTCTTTATTTTCCGGTCGAAATCAAGACGTTGAGTGGCGCCTCGTTTTGTCTTATGTACCAGAGCGAAAATATGAAACTATTAATAAATATGAAACTATTATTATTAATATGAAACTATTTAAAGGTCTGTAGTAGTTTACTAATTTTAAATATTTCATGTAATCAACATTTACTGTAGTTGTATTACATGTATATTGAACCTTAGTCTTAGGGTATTATTACCAATTTTTATAACCATTAACAATTATAAGTGATAAGTCATTTTAGCCAGTCGTGGCCCAGTGGCACAAGAGTGTGACTGTAAACGACTGGTTGTGGGTTCGATTCCCACTCGAGGAGTGGAAATTATATTTTCATTTTCTTCGCTCTGGTGTCGAGGTAAATCGCGGCGTTAAGTTCCGCCACTTAACACGCAAGCCTCCGAATTGTGGAAAGTGGGGAACGGAGTGTCTTAACACTAGGTTCCCTCTGCCTACCCTGCTGTGTGCGGGATATAGCGTGAAGCTATTTAATTTAATTTAATTAATAAAATCATTCCCCGGAGTAGAAATACAACCCACAACCAGTTGCGTTTACAGTCACATTTTGTGCCCGCAAGCCACGACTGGCCTCTTGCCAATTGACTGGCCATATCATAATACTGTTTGACCACATCAATGATACTATTAACGTTTCACGAAGTGTTTCACAACTAGTGTCTCTCTATGCTAGCCATTTCATGAAGTTTATATAATACTAACTTTGCTCGCGATTTCGTCCGCGTGGAATGTAATAAAAAAGTTTTATAGTAGCCTTAGATACTCCTCATTACGTCAACTATCTGCCCGTGAATCTCGTCAAAATCTGTCCAGTTCAATTTTCTTGTCAGGAGATTAGCCAGAATAAACAGACTGGCAGACAGACAAAAAATATTTGTTTTGGTATATGTACCGTGCATTTAGTAAAAATCGATTATTTTAATATTATTCATTTTTATAGGTATTAGAACAACTCTCATATGTTGTCTCAATGTTTATAAAGCAGTTTTTTTTTATAACAAAGTTATAAAATCTATGACGAAGAATATTTGCAAAGATTCTGTCAGTTCAAGCCATTAAACAATTGAAATGGGGTTGAAAAAAATACCACTATTTTTTTATTTATTTTTTTATTTTTAATTAATTTTATTGATACATGCTTAATAAAAAAGGGTTAATGCTTAATAAAAAAGGGTTAATGCTTAATAAAAAAATATAATTTGTTATTGATAATTAAGTAACAGAAAAAATATATAAAGAAACGTTATTAACCAATACTTAACCATCTTGCTGGGTTTTCTATAGTTATTTTGTCTATGAGACTCTGTGAGAATCCTTTATGTTTCATTCTCGGCAAGACATTGGTTATGATGTGTTCGTAGCCGTGTCCACCAAAAGCAGTCTGCAAGAGATATAGATATGTATATTTTTGTAACTTCATTCCTTTTCCCGCATTGCTAGATAGTTAGAGAGATCCTAGTGTCTAGACACTCCGTCCCAATTTTCGCGCGAAAGCATGACGCTGAGTGGCCGAATGTAATGCCGCGCTTTGTCTTAAGTACCAGAACAAAGAAATGATAATTTAAACATTCCCCGAGTGGGAATCGAACCCACAATCGTTTACAGTCAGACGCTATCCCATTTTGCTATGACTGCCTATCATGTATATACATATTTTTTTTATATATTCATTTTTTTAGCTTCGCGTTGTATACCACACACACTGCAGGGATGCAGAGGGAGGGAGGGAGGTCTAGTGTTAAAACACTGGATTCCCCACTTTCCGCCGAATTTGTGGAAGCATTGCGTGTTAAGTGGCGGTACTTAAAGCCGCGCTTTTCCTCGACACCAGAGCGAAGAAAATGGAAATATTAAATATTTCCACTCCTCGAGTGGGAATCGAACCCGCAGCCAGTCGTGTACAGTCACACGTTCGTGCCACTTCGCCACGACTGGCACCAATTATATTATTTTATATATAATATTTTTTCTGATTGTTTAGTGAGACCAATCTAAACACTTAATATGCATGTGCTTGCAGGACAGTAGAGGGACGATGAGTTTTACGCCTAATATCAATAATCGATCTTCATTTTAAATCAACCTTAATTAAAGGTTGGTTTTAGGATTTGACATTGAATTTTTTTGAGTAAAGTCAATGTTGAATATACAATCATTCGATTAGTTTATTGCCAATAACCTCCGTAAAAGATCAATCTAAAGTTGCAGTTTTTGGATTAGATTTATATAAAGATGTAATGTACTCGTATGTCAAAAAAAAAAATCTAATAATTTTGCCAAAATCGGTGATGCACATAAAAATAATAATAGAAATAAACGTAGAATTGCCGTGTCTGTAAATCGATTTCATCGAATTACGTCCAAGAGTGTCACAATTAAAAAAAATTTAATTACGTTTGTATCTAATTAATGAATTTTTAAATGATAATATTGTTGACTGTAAAAAAAAGTCCCGTTGAGTTTCTAGCGCCGGTTTTTCTCAGGCGTGAGGCAATAACTTTGGCGCACCGGTGGTAAATTGTTTGACGTTTAAAAAAATACTTTACATGTAACTTCTTATTTTGAATAAAAATCATTTGACATTTTCTTTAATTATTGGTATTGGGCGTTAGAGTAAACGTGTTATACAAATTTAATACATAACTTACCAATCTATGTTTAGTGTGTATGTCATGAGACATAAGCACCCTGTCCTGTTTGCCATTTTTCACCAGTTGATCAATCATTTCAATCCTTTGTACATCAGATGGCATATCGGTTGATGGATTCAGTTGATAATACGAAACTTCAACCCCGAATAAATCGAATTGACAATATGTGCCCAGTTCGGAAAATTGTAAAAGTTTCTCCGTCTCGAGTAAAGTTCCTGTAAATTTATAATAAAAGGATTGTTTGGGCCTTTTTTTATTTTTTTTCTTAGCTATGGTTGCATTTTAGTTTCTAACTAAAACATATCTATTATATAAATAAAAAGTTCTTAAAAGAATTCAATATATTACGGTTGCCTTATACACCATACAAAGTGGGGTAAAGTGGACTAATAAAAATGTGGGCAAAGTCGCATCAACGAGGCCTTTTCGTTCGTTTTTCATTGCAAAGCAACTGCAGCTGTGTTTCTGAAGAGTATAAAACTCAACATATTTAAATTATATTATTTTTTTGTATATATTTAAATATATTTTTGTATGTTGTTCAATCACTTCCTGTAGGAAAGCGTTAATGCCTACAATACAGTTTTGTACTAGAGTAGCCATTATCGTATTTCCTGTATTATTTCTTTCTTTTTTTTTTTAGCTTCACGCTGTATCCCGCACACAGCAGAGTAGGCAGAGGGAACCTAGTGTTAAGACACTGCGTTCCCCACTTTCCGCCGAATTCGGAGGCTTACGTGTTAAGTGGCGGAATTTAACGCCGCGCTTTACCTCGACACCAGAGCGAAGAAAATGGAAATTTAATTTCCACTCCTCGAGTGGAAATCGAACCCACAACCAGTCGTTTGCAGTCACACGCTTGTGCCACTGGGCCACGACTGGCCAAAATTATTTCTTCAAGTTCCAATATATTTTTTTTAATATTTGTGAGAATATGATTTAGGTTTTATATCAGGTAGCTTCGAGGCTCCTTTAAGCGCAAGGCTAACTTCACCCACTCTACTGCTATTACGACTAAAGTGAATTAAACCTAGAAATGTAGTGTTAGACTACTCACGTCGTGGCGACTTTAGACAGCGTGTGACTGTAAAGCGATAGTTGGATCGATGTCCACTGGGGAATAATTATATTTAAATTTACACTGCTTCGCTCGGTACCAAAGACAAAGCGCGGCGTTGAGTTCTGCCACTCAATATGCAAGAATGCGTATTCGGGCGGAAAGTGAGGACAGAGTGTCTTAAGTGTCCCCAAAAAGCGTGATACCGAACGTAATATCGAAAAAAGATGCTAGTATTTTTTACTTACTGTCTAAATGAGACATTACAGCTTTGTCGGCTTTGCCTCCAGCTTCGAGATACAGGCGTATAATTTCAAACGGGGCGTCAGGGTTGCGATGCGGGTGGAAACTAACGCCGCACTTAATCTCCTCTTGTAGTTCACCCGTAGCTTTTATCGCCCTACGTTCAAATTCTGCGAAAAATCAAAATGTAGGTACCATATGAGAAATGGGTCAGATGTCTTATTCGCGGTTGTAGACCAATATTATTGTTGGAATATTTAAAAATGAATTAAAAAAAATAGCATCTCTGTAATGAGGACCTGATATATGTATAATATTTTTTCTGATCTTTTAGTGAGTGATTAATAACAAGTATATGTAGGACAGTGGAGGGACGTTTCATTTTAGAGTAATCGATACATTACCTCTCAGAGGCCAAACGCTTGCTACTTCACCGATGAATCCTGTTTTCACGTCATCGCAACCTTCTAACAGTTCCTTGGACATTGTATTGTACATATCTTCCTGGGAATAGAACATAGCGTCCGCCGCCTGTACATCCTCTATATAAAAGCCTGTGCCAGCTATTATTTCCACGCCGGAAATTTCAGAAAGTTTTTTATAAAATCCTAAGTTTCTATTAAGTCCTACGCTTGTATTTTCGACGATTGTTCCTATGTTAAAAAAAAGGTTACTTGTGGTACTGTATTATGTAGTTATTGTATATTAGCTGTGATTGGATTTTCTTATACTTTTTTAATAAGTACTTTAACTAATATTTTCAAAAATATGCAGGAATGATATTACACAGTATGGATACTTCTGAATTATATTTATCAATTTTGGAAGGTAAGTAATTAATAAGATCTATAGGTCATTATTAGTATATTGGTTGGGTATGAAAATGGCTATCTGGAATGATCAATCTTGTAAGACAGCGTTTATAACCTAAATTATTTTTTAGAGTATACTTTCGCAAATTGTGCGTTGCGACGTCATCGGGCGTTGCGGCATTGTCCCACAGACGCCATGTGTCTAATGTGTCGTGTAATATGTGTGCAAAGCCTCACGCTTTTTCCCGCAAGAGAAAAAACCGTCAGAGAGGACCAAGTGTCAAGACACTCCACTCTCCGCCCAAAAATCGTGACACTACGTCTTAAATGACAGAACCAACGCCGCGTTTTGTTTTTGGTACCAGAGTGAAGGAATAAACATATTAGATGATCATTCCTTCGAGTGGAATCGAATATGCAGTTAGTATTTTTATGAATACCTGTTACTAAACTAATTCTGAAATTGGTAATTTTTTTGGGTACTGGGTTGAGGGACATCGTAGAAAAACTGCTAAGTCCCAAAAGCGTCACAGTACAAATAAGTTTGGGAAGCCCTGGTGTACAGTATTACCTATATACACTAGTATTGCACGGTCACATTATTTCTATTATTTTTTTTAAGTATCCAGCCGTTACCAGAAGATGGACTGAAATATGACTAATCTAAATATTAAAAAAAATGATCTCACCACCGCCCAATCTTTTGTATCTTTCTAAATCATTTAAAACAGCTTTCTGAGCAGCTTGGTCATTTAATCGCAGATTGTATTGGTTACTGTACGGATACTGCCTGATAAAACCTGCATTTGATAGGGAAATTCCGGAACTAACGTTTTCTGCTACAGAATTTGGTGGTTTCCTATAGAAGTGTTCAAAGTCCATAGCCAAATGTTCATGAGTGAGTGTCCTTCCGAGCCACTCCGGATTTTTATCGCCTAGTACTGTAATTTGATAGTCAACGTGAAAATCGTGATAATTATAGCTCTTCACCATATAAATGTACTGGCAAAAGTAGGGAATAAGACAAAAATATGTATATAACAACAAATTACATTTACAAGGCGAATTTATCGCTGAAATGTTATAAGGCATAGGAAAACATTATTAAAAAGAGGATAGGATGTGAATATTAATAAATACCATTTATTGCTTACTGATTAAATTTGACAGTATGTGATAACTGATGGTTGTGGGCTCAACTCCGAGTGGGGTGAATTATTATTTTTATTTTGATTATGTCTATTTCCTTTATTTTGTAGAATAAAGCGCGGAATTGAGTACCGTCAGTTAACACATAATGTTTGTGAATGAGAGGCAAGTAGAAAACAGCATTTTTACAATAGATTTTCCCTGCCTACCTACCTATACCTATGTATGAGCATGAATTTAACAAAGAAATTCACTTGTTTCTTACCTGTCCGAACTATGGGTGCAGCCATGTTACTTTTCTTTAAAATTTCTTATTTAATATGATACACGTAGCACTGTATCTAATAACAACAGAATATTGTTATATTAGCGACTTTATTATGGCTTTTGAGTTAAAGAATGATAAAACTATAACCTAATAACCTTATCTCATAAAATAAGCAAATACCTATGTACGTAATTTCATGTTACGCAGCGGCAGCGTACAGCGAAAAAAATATTTTTTTCAAACAAATTTGGGCAAAAAAAAATACAAATTTATGTAAAAAAGAATATAACTCTGCCAATAAATAAATTGGGGAAATATTTATGTTTTTTAACCAAAAACACCACGTAAAACTTTATATATGTAAATTTATTATTGTCTTTTTTAAAAACACAACACTACATTACCTCACCTTACGTAATTAAACTGAACTCTGAAAATAAAATTGTATTTTGCGTTGATTTTTAGTTAGAAAGGGAATCCCCAAATTTTGTTGCTATGGCACAATTAAAAACAAAGGTGTTGCCATATTTTAGGAAAAAATTAAAAAATAATTAAACATTCGAATACAAAATAACGCAACTTCGAAAATCTAAATTTTTGTCTGTATAGACTGTATAGAAATGAATGAATTTTGGTATAGTGAGCTTATAGTCCAAAGGTACATATAGGATAGTTTTTATCCCGGTATTCCATGTAGTTTTTTTGGAAAAAATAAAAGACCCATATAAGTAAATCATTTGTATACTGATATCTACCGGGTAGACATTATTAAATTTTTGTATGGAGTTAGCTTAGAGGTTAGAGCAACATATGGGATAGTTTTCATCCTGATATTCAAGTCCCGCAGAAAAATAAAATTAAAAAAAAACATTCAAATTATGTCGATAGTTAACGAGTGAAGCTAAATTCATTTCACAACCAGTCAATTTACAGTCACATTTTGTGCCTCTGTGCCACACTGGCCCCAAGAAATTTAAATTAAAGATATAATCATTCACTTGAGTGAGACCGGAACCCACAACCATCGTAATACAATAAGACGCTGTTTTACTGCTTTTACTTTGATTTATATGTTTAAAATACGACATACGACAACAAAAAGGAAATGTATAATACATTTGCCAAGTACCAAGCTTGTAATTAGGCCCTTACATTTTGAAAAAAACTTTTAATCGGACCAATGGCGCATATTATTAGTATTCGAGAAAGCATTATAGAAAACTACAGTAGTCCATCGTCACTGGCATATCATTTACATTTAGGTACTTTACTTACCTGTTATAAAATGTGCTTGAAAATAAATACGAGTATGGCAATTTCGTCACCATGACTACTGATAAACATGTACCTGTATCTTTATAAGTATTGGCGTTGACTTGAAGTAAAACATATTTAAGTTTATTTATTATAATTTTAATTAAGTCACTATAAAATAATTTACTTTAAAGTGAGTAAAGTCGTAGAAAATGCCCATCATAGTTAAAGATTATACGTGGATACAAAGTTCCACGGCTATTCACGTGAGAGTTCCAATTGAGCCTGTTTATAAGGAAAAAATACAATTATTTACTAGCGATGGCTATATTAAAGCTAGCTTTAATCCATTTTTGTTTGAATTATTCTTATTACATGATGTAGATATTAAAAAAAGTAAATGCATTATTAACAATGACATGATTCAACTTGATCTGATAAAGAAATATGATGACGAATGGAGTGATTTGGAGAAAACGTTATCTAAGGATGAAAAAAAGACTATCAGGGAGAAAGCTCTGGAAGAATCCCAAATCAGAGCAAGTAAAGAAGCTGAACAAAAAGCTATAAGAACTAGTGAACTAAATAGGTTTGCTGTTCAACAAGCGATGGACATAGACAATAAGCAGCACGACTTAATGGATTCTAGAAAACATGAACATTGTGAAAGGGCAATGCAAAATTTAGAGGCGTGGCGGAAAAATAGTAAAGAAAATATACAAGAAATTGACGTAGCTTACAAACCTGGCGTTACTATCACAGAAATAAATTCGTCCGAAGATGAGCATCTTGAATATAACACTCAGCCAATAAACGTGAAAACCAAACAGAAGAAGCCTCTAAAATCTGATTATGTAGATCGAAAGAAAGAAGAATGTTCCAAGAGGGTTTTGCCAAAACTAAGGCAAATGGCCCAACTGGAAATAACACACACACCGCGGTCTTTTCCTACGCCAAGCAGAGAATCTACTGCTGAAGAAGAACAGGCGTGGCTCAAAAATATAACGCTAGCGAGACGGGCGTGTGGTAATTAATTCCTTATATCATTAACATATTCTTTTAAAATAATTGAGGAAAACAGTAGATAAGCTTCACGTCTTTATCCGCAAAACGATATAAATAGAGAACTTAGTGTCGCGACACTCCGTTGAACATTTTCCACCCAAATTTCATATATTGCACGTTTTTTGTGTATCAAGTTATGGAACTGAACGCCTCACTTCGTCTTAACTGACCAGATAAATGACAATAATTTATCAATGCAAGCCTTTATCACAATAAGTTAATTATATATTTAAATCTTTAATATTCTTAAATATAATTGGACCTAAAGAAAAATCATTTTAAAATAAAACAAACTATGTTTATAATTCTCTTAAAATTCAGGCTTCGTATCAGAAGACTTGCGTCCTGAGGAGCAGGACCCTCAGTGGTGTAAAGAGAAAGGCGACCAGTTCTTCCGGAGTGGAAACTTTTTGGGTGCGATCAGTGCTTACACTCATGGCATATCCCTCTCTGATAAACTACCAAGCTTGTTCGCCAATAGAGCTGCTGCGCATTTCGCCTTGGGAAATTTTAATAAATGTGTAAAATATTCCTTTTTGCTTTGTTTATATTAGCTTGACTTCTATATATCGGTATATTTGAACTGAATTTTTACCCACTTTGAAATAAAAAGCAGCTTCTAGTTATTTCCCGCATAACGGAGTAGTCATAGGGGACCTAGTGTCAGAACTCCGTCATCCACTTAAATCGAGACATCGCATGTTGAGTGGCAGAACTCAACGCCGCGCTTTGTCCTTGTTACTAGAACGAAGAAATGAAAAAATATAAATATTTCCCCGAGTGGGAATCGAACCCACAGCCATCGCGGTACAGTCAGATATTGTCATACTGCGCCACTACGGTCTTGAATAAACATTTTTACAAAACTAATAGCTATTGGTAGAAAATTTTAGGTAATAAATTTTAGATCTAATGTGGAGTGCAGAGAGAGAGTCAAGTAAATAGTAAAAATCACTCTATTCTCAACATTTCGGTAGTTTTAACTACAGAATATTGAACTGTGGGGCTCTAAGCCGATTTGTCTAACATAATAAGTATATATATATATATATATATATTTTTTAGCTTCACGCTGTATCCCGCTAACAGCCGGGTAGACAGAAGGAACCTAGTATTAGGACACTCTGTTCCCCTCTTTCCGCCAAATTTGGAGGCATTGCGTGTACGTGGTGGAACTTAACGCCGCGCTTTGCCTCAAGACCAGAGCGAAGAAAATGGAAATATTAAATACTTCTACTCCTCGAGTGGGAATCGAACCCACAACCAGTCGCTTAACACTTTGTGCCTCTGTGACTACGACTGGCCTCGTAATTATAATAAAAGAAAATATTTTTAATTTACACGTAACTCTTGTTGTTCTCTATAAGTACTAAATTAAAAACCATACTTATCCTTATTACAAAAGTATTTCTTTTTATTTAGGTATCACTGATGTTAGAGCAAGAATAAAAGTGGTTAAGTCAAGATAATTAGAACTTTTAAGCATTACTAAATTTAAATTAAATAGTTATACTATTTTTAAAGTTAGAAAAAATAACAATATAAAATATCTGTTACAATAATACTACAAAATTTATATTTTTTAAAAACGATTTTATCTAATTTTCAGGCAAACGACTGTTCCAGTGCCCTAGACCTGATGAAGCCGGCTTGCGAAGGGAATCGGCAAAGCCGTGGCAAATGCATAGCGCGGAGAGCTGCGTCACTTGCTAGATTGGGATATCTGAACAAAGCAATCGACGAAATGAAAGCCGCTTCCAAACTCCTACCAGACGACGACAACCTAAAATCAGACATATACGACATGGAGAGAGCATGGGAACAAAACCCAGACTCCGATTGAAACACGTTAAAAAATTATGTAAAACGTGTTATATTATAAATAAAAATTAAAATATAACCATCATATTATATTACATTCTATAAAAGTCTATAACGCCGTCGTTTCTAGGATTGCTTGAATAGTTAACGTGTGACAAATGAAATAATATTTGTTTTATAATATTATAATAGATACAACTGAGTGGTATTTTATTTTATTCTTCTATAAGTTGCTTGGTGAGACCAAGGTTGTTGAGTAGCGCTTGCGGGGAGGGGTCTCTGCCGCGGAACCTGCGGAACACTTCGGCAGGGTGACATCCGCCCCCAATTGACAGGAAAGTCTCCTTATATCGTTTCCCGACCACCATCACGCCCTGATCCGTCTCCCTCGCCTCGTCAAACGCACTGTAAATATCTGCCGCTATCATTTTTGACCACAAATGGCAGTAGTACGCTGCGCCCCACTCCTCAGAGAATATCTTTGTGAACGACAGCGGATGCGAATCGTACTTGTCTAACGGCAAAACGCTATATTTCGGCCACAACTCCTTCATGAGATCTCGCCAGAAGGTCTTCGTCGAATGTAACTCTAGATCGAGGCGCGACAGATATAACTCCCTGCAAAGGTCGTAACCGGTCATATGCCTCCTAATGTTTTGCAAGTTGTGTATTATTTCGTCGGGCAACGGTTCGTCTGTCTTGTAGTGCCCGCTGATGCCCTGGATGGTGTGGGGGTCGTAGAGCCAGTGGGTCATCACCTGGCCGCAGATATCGGCGGCGTCCCACTCCACGTTGGACAGTCCGGCCACTTCCGAGTAGTTCGCCTTTGTGAGTAAATGCCGGAGCGAGTGCCCGAACCGCTTGAATAGAATATTCACTTCTTTAAACGTAAGTAACGACTGTTGTCCGTCGTGCGGCGCTTGGAAGTTGAAGATGAGGGCGGAGAGCGGCTGCGTGTTCGCGGCTGAGCTCTTGTTGCGAATGGCGACGTGCCAACCCGCGTCGTCGTACACGCGGATCTTTTCCTGCTGCCTCGCGTAAGGGTCCAAGTAGAAACTCGCTATAGGCCTGTTGCTAGAGTCGTCGTAAATATCGTAAAATTTAACATCCTTGTGCCAAGTGTGGACATCTGATCTTTCCACTATTTGAATTTTAAAAAGTGTACTGCACAAATTAAAAAGGCTATTGATCACTCTCGGAAGTGGGAAATATTCTCTTATTTTGTTTTCATCGAAATTATATAGTGACCACTTTTGTTTCCTCTGCCAGTACGGTATGTCCCACAGTTGTAATTGCTTGTCAAATCCTCTTTCTATTGCATAGTTTTGTAACGATTCAATTTCAACATTTTGAATAGGATACGCAATTTCAAGAAGACCATCAAATGTGTTATAAATGTTTTCAACAGATCCAGCCATTTTAGTTTCCATACTCATATCTGCAAATGAATCATAGCCCAAAATTTTTGCCTGTTCCATTCTCAAGCTTCTTAAAGCTTCTATGTTTGTACTAGTTTCTAAGTCTTTATTCCCATATCCTGAGCAACGCTGTACGTGAGCCTGCCAGGCATTCCACCTTAAGCTTCTATCAGAACAGTATTGCAAAAATGGCTCAAAAATGTGTGGCTGTAATGTAATTTTCCATGGACCCTTACTGGCATCATTGTTCACAGACATAAACTTGGCTACACTCTCAGGAAATTCATTGGCTAATTGTTCATTATTAATAATACTACTGAAACTTTTAGTGGCAACATTAACTTTATCTCTTATAAGACCTTTCTCTTTACGTATTTCATTTAACACATTATTAAGTCTCTCTCGCTTTGATCCTTTAATATCCAATCCATTAAGCTTGCCTTCCAATATATATTTATCTAAAAGTCTCTGTTCTTCATCACTTAATTTCTTCAGTCGATTTTTCTCATTGACAGCGGCATGAAAGATAGGTATGCTATTAAATTTAGATAATCTCGCCTTGTGTGCTCTTTCATGAATTTGTATATATGACTTTGTAGGCATTAATGAGCTGTTTCCCAAGTACAGTGTTTTAGCCATCCCCCAAGTCAGTTCCAGCTGACTGTCTAGTTTCTCCAATGGTTGAAATATTTCTGTAAATGCATTTTTACAATTCAAGCTTGACTCTTCTACCTGCCGCACTCCATTTTCATATTCCATGCTCTGCTTGCTGATAGTAGCAATACATTTTTCTATAGTAATGTCATTGAATTCCGGTAAACCATTATCTAGTAAAAGAGAATTTTTATCTCCGTCTTCACCAATTTCTGGAATACTGAAAAATTAAAAGCTCTTATTAAAATGGAATTAAAGTGTATATTCTATTATGCAATTGAAATTGCATTTCTCCTGCCGTTTGATTGGACAATAAAGTAGATTTTGTATAAAATATATAGGAACGCTTTCTTTGGTAATGTATAGTGTTTATCATGAAATTAAGTACACATGTTAATTAAAAACATTGGCGAAATCTCTCTATATATCAAAATACGCAAATTTATATAATACTTTTTTTACTTATTATTTTAATATGTTCTAAATGGTGAGACGAAATTTCAAAATTAAAGAACAGAGATAACTTACAGAACTACATATCCTGCATTACGTTTGTTTTGATAATATGGCCGTTTTAAGTTTCTTGTTATCACATTACTCCGTAGAAATATAGAAGCCATACTGGAAATATCCTTTTTATATATTTATTTCATAGTAATAGAAAATGTACCGATAAAATGTAGACATATGACGTTGACAGCTGACTTTTTCATGCACATTTAAACAGATTAAATATATGTCAATCAGACGAGTTACTTATTTGTGGCCTATTTTTTATTATAGTCTATAATTAAAAGAATAATTATTTTGTTATTTTCCGAATGAAGCATGCACTTGTATATTAGTATTTAAATAAATTATAGATATCTATTTACAATTTTGAAAAAATATAATGAAATGTTTAATTCATTGTTTCTGAACAAATACAATCACTATATAAACGTAAAGTGAATAAGAATTATTTTAATTATAAATATATATAATTAAATACACAGATAAAATGTATTAACTATTTAACATGTAATTAAATATGTATGTTTATTAATTTCAGGTAATAATTAAAATAATATGTAATGTAAAAACATCTCCCCTTTTACGACTTAGGACTAAGAGTGCTATATTTTTATTCAAACTCAGCTTCTATACTCTGATGCAGGGCTCAGGTGTTGCTATTATATTTGTGTTGCTATTGTATTATATATTTGTATCGTCCTCAGTCTATATTTCCGTCAGTCATTATTATCTAATTATAATAATTAAAAATGTATGATCAATAAAAAGACAAATTATTTCGTATATTTATTTAATTACAACATACTCTACTTTTTCATTATTTTTATCTATAATTGTAGCTACATCTTCAGCTAAAGATACATTGACCATCTGACAAGAACATAATGCGTTACAGTCTTTACAGTTAATTTGAGTTTTTTCATGGTCTTCTTGTTCTGGCGACTGTTTTGTCTCCTTTACAGGTGGGCTGCAACAGAATTCTGTGTCTAATCCCATTTTTTCGCCATCTTCTAAAGTTTGTGGTAAATGCTGATTTAAAGTTTCCGGCAGAAGAAGACTGGCAATACCACCAGCAACTAATAGAGCACCCATTATGATCAATGGTAAAACCATAATATCAGAGCCCTGTAAATATTTTCAGTATTTAATATAAAATTGCTAAGAAAAAATAGATTAAATTTTATGATTATTACTAATGATTAAGTAATTAAGACCTAAATAAAAATGAAACTGATAACTGCCTGTACATAAAAGATATTACTGATCAATGTAATAGAATTCAAAACAATGATTTTTTATTTCTTTTCGGTTGATTTATGTGTTTGTTTGTATATCTGTTTGCTTGTACACGCTTGTCTCTTAAAAGGCTTAACCGGTTTATATGCCGTTGATATGATTTTGGCTATAGTATTTTTATAATTGCTATAAAATAACTGTTATATTAACTTGGCTGAAACTTTAATTTACACAGGCGAAGTCACGAGCCGGTCACGAGTTAATTATTACAATTGTACTTACTAAGTAATTAACCAGTGGTATAAATATTGGCCCTAACATTCCCAGCACTGAGCTCAAGCTCATACCGAGGCCTCTAACGACGGTTGGATATAACTCTGAAGCCATTAGCGGTAGGACTACGAAGGCAGATGATATTCCCATTTTCCCCACACAATAAAGTGCAAGAGTTACATTTGTTTCTGCAAAATGAATAACTAAATTAGCGTTACATTTTTTTTTTTCATTGACATAAAGTTTCCGCAGAGTCCGCAATTTCATAGTAAATGGCCGTGGGCTCGAGTTTCCTCGAGTTAATGATTATATATAATAGCTGCAAAAAATAAAAAAAATACCTCTAAAACGTTTAGAGAAAGCAGACGTGCACTGTATTTGTGGTAACACACATACCATGTTGTACTAAAAATGTTGTTAAACAAGCGACTCCGCCGACTACCATACTCATGCACAGCGTCCACCGTCTCCCCAGCCTCTCCATTGAGGGCCACAGGAACATATACGTCGGCAGTTCAACCACTCCGGCCAAAAAGAAGTTCAAGAATTCGTCCCCTCCAAGAACAGGCGCATAATATGAAAGACCAACATATACGCTTGTATTTGTAAACCAAATGAAGGTTATTATAATGGTCTTTTTCCTCAAATTCGGAGTTCTAAATAAGTCCATTATGCCATATTTTCGAGATTTCTCCTTTTCCAAGTCCTGTTTTAGTTTATCAGATTCGTATTTTCTGCGTAAATGCACCATGTAGTTGGCTGGTAAGGATTTCCCATTAATCCTGAGTGATATATAAAAAACATTATTTATAAAATAGTTTAATAACGAATTATATTTAATTATATTTATGGAATTAAGTGTATTTATAACTTACCTGGCCATATTTTTTAAGATGGCCTCTGCCTTTTCAAATTGCCCTCGTGCTAGTAACCATCTGGGGCTCTCGGGCATCGGCCAAAGGTATAGAAAGAAACAAACGAACGGCAAAGTGCTAGCTAGTGCTAGATGACGCCAGTCTCTAACCAAGTAGACTACACCGGCCAGCAGAATAAGTCCCATAGAGTAGGCAATGTTCGAAAGAATAGTACATAGAGTCCTACATTTAGGCCCTACGAGTTCTATTGCTGTAATTGAAAAAGTCGCTATTAATAAATATATACACCAATATATAAAAAAAAAAAACTAAGAAGAATCTTCACGAATGTTTAACAATATACGGAGTAAGAAAGCAGAATCTATTTTAGGGAGATTAATTCGTTTTTTACTCTCTTTTCAAAGTCAGATACTGAGCGATTAATGTTCCATTATGTTATATGTGATCAGACTCGTGTATTTAAAATAATTATTTTCCCTCGGTAGGGTTCCAACCCACGTACTTATTCACATTCGGAATAATTTCTATTAATAAGAATATAGAATAAGACAGTATACCTATATCGATGTTCAAGTATATTTTATTATTTAAAGATATACAAACCCAAGACATAAGGTGTTGCCATGATAGCAGGTACAGTGAATCCAACGCCGAATCTGTAGACGATCCAAACATAGTAATTCTGTGCAAAAGCAGTCGCTACTCCGAACACACACTCGATGGCCAAATAAATAAAGAAAGATGGCTTCCTTCCGAAAGTATCTTGTAGGTAGCCAAATATATAATTTCCTATTATACCGCCAACGGCTAGCAACACCAAGCCGAGTGTGGGATAAAAATCTTTATTGCACACTAAGTTCCACTGAAACATAATTTTATTTAAAATTATTATATATAAATAAAAAAAATATAGCTTCACGCTATATCCCGCACACAGCAGGGTAGGCAGAGGGAACCTAGTGTTAAGACACTCCGTTCCCCACTTTCCGCCGAATTCGGAGGCTTGCGTGTTAAGTGGCGGAACTTAACGCCGCGCTTTACCTCGACACCAGAGCGAAGAAAATGGAAATATAATTTCCACTCCTCGAGTGGGAATCGAACCCACAACCAGTCGTTTACAGTCACACGCTTGTGCCACTGGGCCACGACTGGCCACAAAAAATGATTATATTTTAATATAAATACAGGTTAAATAAAAAATGCAAGCCAATCGATCGGATATATATGATTTAAAATTGATTTGCAATATGCCACCCGAACAAACATACATTACATATACATTTTTAATTTAATATATCATTAGAAAAAAAAATGTATTTTCGTAATAAAGAGTACAGTTTTTTCTTCACGTATAGGTACTAATATAATAAAAAGATAAAGTTTGTTACTTTGTTTTGTAAGGGCAAATACTAAGCCGATCATGAAAGTTCTTTCACTAGGAAGCTATACTATTCAGGAGTTCTATGAGCAATGTACTATATTTTATTATGACTGAACAGAAAGTTCAGAGAATCATAAAGGGGCTCAAATAGGGGATAAAGATTGCAGATCACGCGGCGAAGACCTTAGCGGTTCAATTTATTATAGCAGTTGAAAATTAAAATAAATTTTTCAACCTTATCCTATATCATATACTTAAAATGCCTGTTATAACACATTTTATTGATTATTATCTTGTAACTTCATGCTATTATATCCGCATGGCAGAATAATTAAAAAATCTAGTGTTAAGAATCTTCCGCTCTTCACTTTAGAGACAAGATCATTGCGAGTTGTGTAGTATAACTAAACCCCGCGCATAACTATTAAAAAACTTTTTTTTTAGCTTCACGCTTTATCCCGCACACAGTAGGATAGGCAGAGGGAACTTAGTATTAAGATACTCCGTTCCCCACTTTCCGCCGAGTTTGAAGGCATTACGTGTTAAGTGGCGGAACTTATCGCCGCGCTTTACCTCGACACCAGAGCGAAGAAAATGGAAATATTAAATATTTCCACTCCTCGAGTGGAAATCGAACCCACAACCAGTCGTTTACAGTCGCACGCTTGTGCCACTGGGCCACGACTGGCCACAAGCATTTTTCTACACTAAGCATAATTACCTCAGTAACAACAGTATTTTTGTACGCATCCATTTCGTACATCCATCCATCAGTGCAGGGTGTGACTTCAGCTACGTCCATGTCAAGAATCGATTCTGGATAATTTCTCATCACTTCGCTATAGTTCAATTTATACATGTTGCATTGAGAATATTCGAGTTCCCCGTTCTTTAGTTCTAATGGTATGCTAAAATTATTAGGTTATTTATTAAAACCATATCTAATATACTCGTGCTTGTGGTGAGTGATTCCCACTCGAAATGTGGAAATTATATTTCCATTTTCTTGGCTCTGGTGTCGAGGTAAAGCGCGGCGTTAAGTTCCGCCACTTAACACGCAAGCCTCCGGGGTCCGCTAATTCGGCGGTGCGTGGGGAACGGAGTGTCTTAACGCTAGGTTCCCTCTGCCTACCCTGCTGTGTGCGGAATACTGCGTGAAAATAGAAAAAATAGAAACAGAAAAAAAATATACTCGTATATTAGATATGGGCTAGACCACGATCGCTGTAGAATTTTGTCTGGCCCGTGAATCATTGAAATATTATGATTAAAAACGCAAATATCAGTTTTTGTCAAACATAAATTGGTGCATAAAAAATGATAAAATATTATTAAGCAATACATTATCAGGGCCAAGTGCTCATCTGCAATGTGGCCCTACTATCAAAATATTAGCCCACCTCTGAGCTAGACTGTATACCTGATGGTTGTGGATAATATCCTATTAGGAAGGGTACTTTTTTTCTCCCGTGGGGAAACCCTGTTGCGGTTGTCCGAATGCTACATGTTTTTTTTTATGGAATGAAGGAAGCAAACGAGCAGAAGGCCCACCTGGTGTTAAGTGGTTACCTTCACCCATGCGTTGCCAGCCTCGGGGATGTAGCAGGAAAGAAGGATGGGAATGGTGGGAATAGGGAGAGCTGGCTTACATACCATCGAACCGGAACACATCTTCAGATGTTTGGCGGTTTGTCTTTGACATGATAGTGGTCGCGAGCCAGTCGGAGAACGAATCTCCTACCACCATGCTACTAAGTTACCCGCCTTTTACGGGACGCTACCCAGCGGCGGGGGGGAATTGTATTCTTAACCCGTCCCCCCGCGGGTAAAGCCATACGGATTATGCGAGGCTCATGCTTCTGCATCCAACTCACTAAAACCGCACGGTAGCCCACCAAACTACGTTACTCGAGGCCGCGGGTAGCGTCAAACTCTACCGGAAAATAGGAAGGGTTCACCACGTAATATGTAATATCTTGACTTAGGAGGAAAGTGTAGGGCCGTTTGTTTTGACAGTAGTACTCTCTCTGACCAAACTACTATGCGGACAAAACGTGAAGCTGAATAAAAAAATCGGGTTCCGTCTAATTATTTTTGTATTATTAGTATATCCTTAAGATCCATCCATTTTTTTTAATTCAGCCCAAACATTCCTTGTTTTTCTGATGAAATTTGTCGTTATTTGACTGTCATAACTTTAAAATATTTATACGAAAACTTATTTTGACATGTTTAATACTAAAATAATATCCATATGAGACCATCATATGGATATTATTTTAGACAGCTTCTTAACTATATACGCAACGATTGTGGGGTCTATTTTCGCTCCGGAAAAATTATTATATTTAAATTATTTTGGTTTATTATATTTGGTTTATTTGGTTATTTATAATTGGTGACAAGACAAAACGTGGCGGGCGGAAGATAGACCGAGTCTTGATATTACACTCTCTCTAATAACCTTGATGTAAGCGTGAAGCTGAAAAAAAAATATGATAAAATTATAAAAATATACCTTAAATTTTTAATAAGCTCTACATCAATAAGAGGTTCTAACTCCGGCACTTTGCACCAATGCTTGACGTCAGCTGCCATAAAGAGCTGCGCGTACGCGTGGAACCCGCACGGTATAACCGCGGGTAGCAAGATGAAGTAGATGACCAACTTCTGGTACCGCCCAAAAGTACCGACATCCTCAAGAATGGCGTCGAAATCCATGTTTTATGTTGTAAGATCTATTTAGATTTAAAATTAAGTGATATTATTATTTAGTATATGTAAAAATAAAAATTATTAAGTGGGAAACGGAGTGTCTTAACACTAGGTTCCCTCTGCCTACCCTACTGTGTGCGGGATACAGCGTGAGCCTGAAAAAAAAATATATATTGTAAAAAATAGTATAAGTAAATAAAATAAGCTATCGTGGCTTCGTGAGGCAGTGTCTTTATGTACAGTAATTGGTAGTAATCGATCCAAACTCAAGAGTATAATATTTTTGCTTGTAGCTTCACGCTGTATCCCGCACACAGCAGGGTAGGCAGAGGGAACCTAGTGTTAAGACACTCCGTTCCCCACTTTAACAATAATATTAAGAGTGTAATAATATTTAAATTATTTTTGTATAGAATTGAAGATAAAGCGCGGATTAGAGTTCCGCCACTTAACATTCAGCGTTTCGATTTTGACTAATAAGCTGAGGACAGAGTGTCTTGACAGCAAGGGTACTTAAATATCCAGCCATTAGGGAAAAAAGTTAAAACTTTATTTAAAAATTTGACATAATCTCTTGAATCTAAAAAAAACCTTTAAAGTATTGTACCTAACATATGTATTATAACATTTTTATGTGGAATTAGTAAATATTTAATAGCAATAACTTTAAAAATTAATTTAAAAAAAATAATACGTAACTGATATAAATAATAGAAAAAGTGGAGAACAGAGTTTTTTTACTCCATTATCGTTTTTCCGCTCGAAATTGAGAAATTATTTGTTAAGTTACGGAACTTAACGCCGCGCTTTATCTTAGATATCAGAGTGCAGAAATTAAAGTAATATTATCTGCTTTATCCAAGTGGGAATCAAACCCACGGCCCATTCGAAAACTGCCTTACTACTCCACTAGTAGTATAAAAACTGGCATATATATAGATATAATTTAAACCAGTTAATCAAACATGATTTGTTTAATAAAAACTTGTATCTAATAGACTTACCTATTAGAGTTAACAATGATAGTTAATTTTTTAGGGTCCCAAGCACTCTACATCGCCGGGCATGGGCGACTGACTCCGGGCACGAGTGGCAGGGTCTACTATACGGGGACCCTATATGCTACCGGTCGTGTACAGTGGGATTCAAAATTATTATGACTAAGAAAAAAATTACTATGATTTTATTCTTTTACTTTAGTTTGTTTTATTTATAAAACGAAATGTTTTTAGGTATTTTTTTTACGTTTTCTAAAACACATTCGAAAAATATAAAAAAAATATTTAATAAATTGCGTTTTCACTTGTTAAATAATTGTTCTTAGTTTGTAAAAATCCCTCTACAGGGATTTTAAGTATGAAATAAATTGTAAGAAACGTATAGGAATTTACAATTTTCGAAGCTGTATCATCTTTAAAGATGGTCTTAGTTTTTCTAGTCCCGCCACGTTCAATTTTTCATTTCTAAATATATTTTTCCTTTACTGTGTAATCAGCACAAATCATATAAAAATATCAGAATAGAATTCTCGGACATAGTAGTAGTTATTTTTATATACCCATATCCAAGTATTTTATGCCTTGAAATAGCCACAATAATTATTCTTATATATCTGAACACTAAGCTTTACGC
This sequence comes from Dryas iulia moderata, assembly GCA_019049465.1. Classification (NCBI taxonomy): domain Eukaryota; kingdom Metazoa; phylum Arthropoda; class Insecta; order Lepidoptera; family Nymphalidae; genus Dryas; species Dryas iulia. The sequence continues at coordinate 2,201,625 of CM032426.1, forward strand.
TTTTTCCCAAATAGAAGGGTAGGCAGAGAGAACCTAGTGGCAAAACACTCCGTACCTCTCTAATATGAAAACTAATTATATAATTTGATTATTACCAATCGGTGTAACAGTTCAGATATCGAAGGAACTAGCTAATTTTTTTCCTGTACTTTTTTCCAAAATTGAAAAATTTGTTGACTCATCAGCATACTGTTGTACAGATTTTAAACTATTTCAATCTAATATCAGAGTTTGTATTACACGTATATTATGGGATTTATGTTAAAAATGATCTGCCAACCATGGATTTGTTTAGTATTCATTTTATGTCCTTTGCTCATCTCAAATTTTGGTTTTTAGACAAGAAGGTACTAGGTATCTTATTCCGTTTCCTACTCTCTGATCATTTTTAGACACGTTAAAGGCTTCGAAAGCAATTTCCATTTTTCTCTAACCAGTTCCGGGAAACTTCAGAATTTGATGCCCAGTTACCAATAAGAATGAAATTCTAACAGACAACGTTGTAGTTGTTTGCAGGTCTTTAAGGCCCCTGTAAACTAAGGTGCCCCAGTCGTAGGCTCTGTTTATTCTTATGGCAAGGATTATAATGCATATTACATGCATGCTTGCAACTGGAACTGCATTTCCTATAGATTTTAAGCTGCAGCTAACCTGTTCAAATGAAACGTGTGGGACGTTTTAAATATATCAGATTGTATTAAAGACGAATTTAATGTAGATTTTATAAATGTTTAATCCTAATATAATGCTTTTTGTATTGACATCACCCAATATACATTATGGGATGCGCGTGTGCAATTATCTCATTCGTAGAGCACAGTCAGTCAATTCGATTAGTGCATAATTGGAGCAGCGAAAGGCCAGTCTGACCAATCAAGGTCGGAGTTGATGAAACAAAGGGCGGAATCCATTGAAGAATTACTATAGAAACAAAAGCGACGCTTTTAGAGAAGCTGGCAATGGAGTTTACGTAAACCTGCAATAAGGATAGCATACAGTTGTCAAAGGAAGACCAAGGCTCTGTCATGGTCGTATTACAAACAACAAACAGAATATATAGTACTATATATAGTACTACTAATATATACTATTTATACTGGCTGCGCCCGTGACTTCGTCCATGTGGAGTTTAAGAAAAAAATATTAGTTAATTAGTAGACTTTATAATAATTTCTTAATTCTATATTTCTCGTCTTTCGTTTAAAAATTGCTCTACTATTTTAATTAAATGCACAGGAATGGCAAGCAGTGATGGTATTAGATTTATATATTAAATTTAAAAAAAAAATAGCCTTAGCTATCTTCCATTGTTCCAGCAATTTCAGAGATTGGCCGGAACAAAAAGACCGATAGGCAAAAATTGTAAAAATTTGCTCCACTTTCTTTTATTTATTTATATAGATAATTAGGTATAATATATAAATAGAAATTCATTTTAATATTGAGAAATTTAAATTTAAATTTGAAATTAAACTTGTAATATTTTGATTAATTTTTAAGTACGCTGAACGGAACTTCTTTTTAATTCTGTTTATTTTTTTTTGAATGACAATGTATCGATCTACAATTTAGTACTTAAGTGCTAGTAAAAGTCTAAAAGTAAATTTAGTTTTAAAAGTAAACTTACTTTTAGATTTTTAGAAAATGGACTAGGCTATAATATTGTCCGGGGTACGCGGAAGATTCGGGTACCTGTGGCCCCGGATTGTGGCGGTCGAGGAGGAGCACCGTGAGGTTTTAGTGGGTATGCGGACGGCTCAGTCTGGAGTCCCACATAACCACGTCCGAGTCCCCAATCGGGCTGGTATCCGTAACGGATTTCCTCACGTAAAAAAAAAAAAAAAAAAAAAAAAAAAAAAAAAGGCTATAATATTGTAATTCTAACGTCTTAAGTCTTAATCTTAAACTTATCGGGTTTTCGTGTAAACGTTTTGTGCTATTGGGAATATATATTCAGTAGGAATAAATAAAAAGGACAATTTCAAAACTATTTTAATTATAAAAAACTTAGTCCAAGTTATAATACTTAAATTCCAATTATGTATTTACTAATGATATGGCTTCATTATAACGTAAAACAACATTAAGGTCCATAACATAAGATATATTTACTTATGAAAATAAAAAAGGAGCTTGTACTTTCCCCACATAACAGAGGACGTAGTGTCAAGACACTCCATGGTTCTTTGGAACCTTAGAGTGTCTTGACACTGTCAGTACCAAATTAACGAATAAATCAAATTTTATGGCACATTTTCCTATACCATTCGGGATCATTTTTAGCGGCACTCTCCGGGCGACCGTCTTTGTGTCGGTAGTGGAATTCTGACACGCCTCGTCCTGGTACGCCGTTCACGATGAATTTGCAGAAACGCTCCACCATTCTTGCGTCCCAATCTTGAGATACGTAGTGTATAGATTCATATTCTACTAAGACCTGGAAAATTACAAGTTATTGAATGTTAGGTTAGGTTACGTGCTGACTTACTGCATACTGGACGTGGCGCGCTGAGTGGCGGCAATCAACGCCACTCTTTGTGTTATCAGATCTTTAATTCTGAATGATTTTTAATTTTTAAAAATCATTTTCCCAAGTGGAGATTGAACTCGCAACGAACGTGTGCATAGCGAAACTAGTGACTGTTCGCGACCTCGCCTGTGCAATTCTTTCATCTCCTATTTTAACGCTTTAGGAATTGATTTTAGAAAAAAAGTAGCTTTTGTTTAGCCCTGTGTATACAACTAACGACATGGTTTCATTCATACCTTACTTTTCATTCATAAATTCCCTTCCGAATTTCATTTAAATGAGGCCGGTAAATTAGCCGCAAGAGCGTAACAAACAGACAGATATGACATTACATTCATCTAATAGTCTAATTACAAGTCTAATTACATGTAATAATATCTACCTGAACAGTATAGACTTCGTCCCCCGCTTCCATCCTAAAAGCGTAATCGCGTGGTGCTGTTCCGGCTTCACCATGCTGGTACAGCTTCAAATCCACCCACTTGATGGGTAAGACGTCACCATTTGGTAGCCCCACAACGCCCGCCTCCATACTAGAATTTTGTTTGTAATTCTAAATAAATTTTTATATAATAAGTTAAATTAGCCTTTAATTGTGGCGTATAAAGTGCCATAAACAGAAATATAAAGACCATGCTCGATTTATATCAAAATAATTTTATAGAACAGTCCTTGATAGTTCCAACTATCAAGGACTCAAGGATCTACTAATAATAATAATAAATTATATTTTCTAGCTCTAGTAGGGTAAAGTTGAGTAGCGATATCAGTGTCTTGACACTATACTTTTACTATCTTCAATGAAGTATGGTAGCACATATATAGTGTGAAATATGGTATTTTCATATTCTACAGTTGAATCTTGAATTCATAAGTTTTTCATATATTTCATATATGTATTTAAAAGGTAAACTTTACCATCCAGAAAAAAAAAAGAAATTTAAAGCATCAATCAGTGATATTACCTAGTAGCGGTGCACGGTTGACAGATGACACCCACACTGATGTTTGTGCCGTCTTGTAAGAAAATGTGATGAAACGCGTAACGATGCATCAACGTCCAGTCTCGAGTATGGCCTGTGTGAGATAGAAGAAGCAGTTAAAACTAACGCATCTAATTCTTTGAACGCATGGCTTAGTGGTTAGAGCGCTTATACGGTTTAGAGACGGCGTGGGCTCGAATCCCGGTGCGTTCAATTTTTTAAACGTTTTCTAAAATTTTTTACGATTAGTGAGTTTCTAAGTTTGACTAATTATTACAGGATTCAAACCAAATCTTCAAGGAAAGTACATATCTATATCATTAGTTTTAGATGTTGTCCCTTAGCTAAAAACAGCTTATGTCATTTTCACCAACTTTCCAGAAAATATAAAAATCATTTTATTTCAAAAAATAAATGGGCTTTAATAAAAAAAAATAAACTTGATAAGAGCAATATTTAGGGCAGTAAGAATGACTAATCAAGTAATATTAACCCATAAACCCATTCTATATTTATCTTTTGAAATGCAGTTTTTCCTGTTTCCTGTAAAGTTGGTGAAATTGACATTATTGTTGTTATTAGCTAAGAGACGGTATACGTTACCCGTCAGTCAGTCAGTCAGTCATTAACTATAACTAGCCAGTATTAAATATCTTACCAAAACTATGATCTCTAAAAGAGGGAAGAGTGTATTCAAAAGACTCGTTTTCAATCTTGAATTTACATTTAAGTGCGCCGAACTGTTCGTAATGCGACTGGTGAGCTCTGAAACAAAATAATACGTTAAAAAAATCTCTACGTTTATTTTTAATATATTGTGTACAATGTTGTAAATATCAAATATATGCAATGATGCGTTATTTCCCATTCTTTCAAGCATGATTAGTCCTTTCGTTACCAAAGTTTGTTTTTAAGAGATCTCTTAAACTAAAAAGACCTCCTTTGCATGCATTTTATGTTTGTATATGTATTTTATTGTTTCCTGTGTATTTGCTACTACAACAAATTAACCGTTACAAAATAACCGTCATTGTTAAATTTAAAACTGTCGATTTTTCTCACAGCGATATATAAATATTAAGTTTAATTATAATTATAAAGTAATTTGTGGCCAGTCATGGCCCAGTGGCACAAGCGTGTGACTGTAAACGACTGGTTGTGGGTTCGATTCCCACTCGAGGAGTGGAAATTATATTTCCATATTCTTCGCTCTGGTGTCGAGGTAAAGCGCGGCGTTAAGTTCCGCCACTTAACACGCAAGCCTCCGAATTCGGCGGAAAGTGGGGAACGGAGTGTCTTAACACTAGGTTCCCTCTGCCTACCCTGCTGTGTGCGGGATACAGCGTGAAGCTAAAAAAAAAAAAAAAAAAAAAATTATAAAGTATTTCTGTTTTATTTTTAAGAATACCAACGTTTTCAATCCTTCAAAGTATTTTCGGCTCCATTTTTCCCTAGCAATGGATCTGATGACGGCCGGCGGGTGCAGGTCGCTATCGTAGTCGAAATATTTCCCCGTCGCTGTCCACTCGCCACTGAATTCCACTTCTACTATTTTACTTGGATCATTTTGATACCTGAACAAAAATATATTTTTTTTTGTATAGATTATTCTATGTATTTTTGATTTTAAAATTGATTAATGAACATGCTTTATTTCTTAGGTAAATGTTTTACTGTAAATATACAAAGTTTTTGTGTCACTTTTAACTAGTGAAAAATTGAAAATAATGATGTGAATGATGTGAATAATGGTTGAAGATGGTAATTGAAAGATTTTTCTATATATACAATGTGTCCTATTGTATGTATAGTCTAGCATAGCGTCTGAGTGCAATGGTTGTGGGTTCGATTTCCACTGGGGTTGAATTTTGGGGTGGATATTTAAAAACATTCAAAACATGCTGTGATAACAAACATGCTGTGATAACAAAAACAAAGCGCAGCGTTGAATTATGCCAGTGTATTGACACTAGGTCCTTTTTGACTATCCCGCTTCGCGGGAAAAAGCGTGGAGCTGTTTTTTTTCTTTCCTAATATACAAACCACATCGGTCCATTGTAAGATATGGCCCATTTCTTCATCGGCTGGACTGGCTTTATTTTAATGCCTTCAGCTGCAAATTCTCCAATGGGTGCACCAAATAACACTGTATCTGGTATCTTCTTGCTGCAAAGAAGACCTTTTCCTGGTAGCTATGAAATAATATATAATATTTTGAATAATTAGACTTAAATTCATTATTTTTTGTCTGAATTTTATTGTATTTTGTAAATTAAAGCGTTTTGGGGGTCCTCGGAGGTTGAGGGTTTTTTTAGCTTCTCGCTGTATCTCGCATATAGAGGTATTGCATGTTGAGTGACGGAACTTAACGCTGCACTTTGCCTCGATACCAGAGCAAAGAAAATGGACAAATTAAGTATTTTCACTCCTCGAGTGGAAATCGAACCCGCAACCAGTCGTTTACAGTCACACGCTTGTGCCACTGCGCCACGACGGGCTGGTCGGCTGGCTGGCCAAAAGGGCTGATTTCTTTGTAAACTATAGTTATATTAAAAAAATAAATATTAGTTAGATGTATTTATAACAGACTCATTTCGATTCATTCCTATTAATGATTAATCAACTATGTACTAGACATGTGTAAGTAATGCGAGTGATGTATTACATGTAATATCACTCGACCGCGTACTGTAACAGCACACATCACGCGGCCGAACTAAACATCACGTATTACTTCTAAACATCACATTACACTGCTCGGACCGCTGTCGGCCGAGCGTCGTGCCCGTGCGCTGTGTGAAGAGGACGACATGACGTGCGTCTCGTGTCGTGACGCGACACTTCGCTCACGAGGGTGGCTTAATGTTTATTTAGAACTGTATTATTATAAACATAAGGCTTATATTTGTGCCTGCACATTTCTTAGAGTGCGAGGCAAGAAAGCGCTCAGTTAAATGATAACAATTAGTTTATTTATTTGCGGAATGCTACAATTAATAAATTCATATATAATTTTTTGTAAAATCATGAGATAGCTACAAATACTCGCGGTATAATTTATGTTGTTGCGACTATTACCGTACTATGAAACCTGTATTACGGTACCTATATAAAATTCAGAATTGGTATCAAAAGTAATTATTATTTTTTTATAATATTGTGGGACCTACATTACCTACCACACGCAGCGTTCATACATAACATGAAGCATATGACCGTCGCGAGCCGAAGGCGCGCGGTTACTAAAGCGCAGGAGCACATACGCCGAGTTTTGTATGGGCGTTTTTTTTTTTTTTTTTTTGATTGTGGAAATGCTGTTGACCCTGTGGTCTTTACAGCGACACCGGGGGGTGAGGGAAGAGGGTACTCAGTCCCTGCGAAATGCAAGCACTAAATGGCTGCTCGAGAGGGAACCGACAGGCGCAAGGGCACCCCCTAGCGGGGCTAGGACCTCGGCTTGCGTCATCGGTGGGCGGGGGGGGGGGGGGGGGGGGGTGAACCCTATGCTAAACAACCCGGCCGCGACACAGAAGCCGCGACCGGAAGTAATTAGACTAGTCTAAGGGAGCCTAACAGTCCCTAACCGCTGGACCCGGCCACGCCAACGCGCGGACGAGCCGTCAAATAAGTACGACTTCGCCGCCGAGTCCGTCGGCGGCGGTGTGTGTGTCTTGAATGTCTAGTGTTATTCCTACCTACGTAAGGGGCATTGGCTTCCGTAATGGGGTCATTGGCATCTAGTAGGACGCTACGCGGGCGTCTTAGTAAGGGGTGCGCGGACGGGGTGTAATCACTCGCCCGTGCTATTAAGTGGTTCGCGTGAGTAGCTGCGCGCTCAAAATAGCGCCTGGATAAGCCTTTGCAGTACTCTTTAATCGATTCCAGTTCGAAGTCTCTATGAAGATCTACATTACGAACGTACCAGGGACAACCCGATGCGATTCGTAGAAATCTATTTTGCACTCTTTGCAGGGGAGTTAAGTTAGTGTGCGCGAACGCAACACTAGCATAAGTCAGAACGGGATTTGTATGGACGCAGACAGGCGCATATTTATATGGCACCCCCCGCGGTGACGGTGCGCCCCTCACCTCTTGTACAATTCGTAAGAAATAACCATTGTTCTTACATACTCACTTGCTATTGGTAGAAAAGCCAGTGTTTTGATTTGTACATAATTTTACTAAAGATTTTTATTTTTAATATAGCCCTTCTGATTGGTAAATCAGTAATTAAATTATAACACACATTATAATCCAATTTCATTCGATATTATAATGTGAAAGTTTTTATTGGAGACGAATTTCTGTAAATATTGTTTATTGGTTATTTATAATTGTCATTTTTGTATGTATACCAGTGTAATTTTCAAATAAAATCATTCCACCTGAAGCATCAACAAGTGTATTACTATACCACCAAGAAACCTCCGAAATAGTTAGGGAAGTAATGATCCCCTACAATATAAAAGTAAAACACTGTTTTACTGTTTAGATAGCTAATTTTAATATAAATATCAATACCGCAGGAGTGATAGTAATGTATGGCATTACGTGCAATTGCGTGTTATGTTTGAAATAATGGTAAAACCATACGACATTTCGAAAAATCAAGAGTTAGCTACTATTCAATCACCTTTAGTCCATTGTACAAATAGCGGTGCGATGGGCATGCCGTATTACTTATTACATTTCATATTACATGTCATCAGTATCTCAGTAATATCACATCACGCGCTGCCATGTGTGATATTAGTGTAATGTCATTACGCGACATTACGCGTGATGTTTAAAGTAATGCTAAAATGTAATGTCACGCGGCACGAAATGTAATGCCATATCACATCACTTCATGGCGCACTGTTTTGCGCATGTCTAAAATATACTCGTATTTGGTATTTTGGAAATACATTTTAGAAAACTAAACATTTCGAACACTATAGCAGTCTATGTTCAAATATAGACGTAATTTCGCATACCAGAAATACACGCCAGTAATCCAAATAAAACAGTTTCATTTCAAATTATTTAAGACTCGCGAAAATTAATATCTTATTATGTATGCATAATATAGATTAATTAATCGAAGTAGGTACTTACGCCGATATAAAACAATCCATTACACATGCCCATGGGTCGTCGTTCGCAGCCCGATATCACGTACACGCCCTTATCGCCCTCGTCTCTTTTCGCTGATATAAAGAACACTGCATCAAATGCCTAGATAAAATTTATATAAATTAAAATATTACCTGTGTCAAAATCAGTTGATTTATTCATTACTCATTTCTACACACTATTTTATGAAAAAAAAACATCTTCAAGCTTGAAAAAGACATTTAAAGAAAACGTATAAAAATTTGAACGCAGCGGGATTCAAACCCGCGCCTCCTGAATACCGTTCAGGCGCTCTCACCACTGAGCAGTCGTCAGTGATCAGTGGTGAGAGCTTTCTTTAAATGTCTTTTTCAATGTTCCTAAGTGTGGAATAACATTTTAAAAATGTTTAAAAAGTATCTTCAAGCTTTTTCCCAAAGCTACTCAGGGGGGACCTAGTGTCAAGAAACTCTGTCATCCACTTTCTGCTCGAAATAAGTACGATTCTATAAGTATTAATAAGTACAAGCTATGATCTATTATTAAACATTTTTTTACATTTTTAAAGTGTTATTGACACACTTAGAAAATTGAAAAAGACATTTAGAACACGCAGCGGGATTAGAACGCATGGTTTAGCGGTCCGAGCCGTTGGACGGTTTCCAAAAGGCGATGGTTCGAATCCCGCTGCGTTCAAATTGTAATGTACGTTTTCTAAATGTCTTTTTTATTATTAAACATGCTACTATTTTTTATTTCAGATATTGCCAAGAGGTTTTACTCTCCAATTTCAGCCCGAGTTTAAGATATTGCATGTTGAGCAGCAGAACTCGACGCCGCGTTTTGTTAGATATAAAATCTTTTTTGTCTTCACGCTTTATCCTTTACTGGGTAGTCAGAGAGAACACAACGCCAAACGCTACGTTTTCTGCATAGTTCTTTCGTCTCGACCACTGTCACTGATCTCGTCATATATACCTGTTTGGGGGCCCTCATATTTTTACGCGACATTCCTCAAAAATCACCTACAATTTGTTCCCGAAGGTTAAAGGTTTGGAAGGTGGAAGGTTTCCTGAGTTTTCATTCTACACCTCTTCTCGTTCACCTTATGTAGGTATTTATTTTTTCTTAATTTAAATACAGGAACAATAACAGCTGCATACTTTTTTCCGCATAGCATAAATGGCATTTAGAATACGTATAAAAATTTTAACACAGCGGGATTCGAACCCGCGCCTCCTGAATTCCGTCCAGGCGCTCTCAGGGTTCGAATCCCGCTGCGTTCAAATTTTTATACGTTTTCTAAGTGCCTTTTTCAATTTTCCTAAGTGTGGAATAACACTTTAAAAATGTTTAAACGTATATCATCATGTAGTTTAATAAATAATTTTATATTTTATTCTTTTAATATATACCTTAGCATGTTCGCTGAGTGGTTGAGCTCTGTCCATATCAGACGGATCTGCATACGCCTTCACTCCTTGCCCGGCTCTTCCATCGTTGCCGACAGCTTTGTTTTTACTAGAGTACTGAAATAAATAATTGTGAAATACTGAAATAAGAATACTAAGATAGGTGATGAAATAACTAAAATAATTTTTAACTTTAAGTCTATGTAGATGTATATAATATATAAACACTTTGACTGATCGACAGACAATAGACCAAACAATTGGAGGCATGAAGCTGTAGAAAGTGAGTGTATTGTGGAAGCACTAAGAAAGTATTTCCCGAAATTGTCATAGGAACGTGGAAAAACGTTTATGCAAACGTAGTTGCAAGCTATAATTAATTTAATTATAAATAATATTGTATATATAACGAAGGATATACATAACAATATATACGAGTATAACATTGACAATTCACCATCTTTGAAACATCTTATACATCTGAAAGCTTTTCAATAAAAAAAAAAGAAATCAATTATGACATGGCCACCTGGGAAGGGAAATTACTCTTTTTAAACTAGTTTCATTTAAAAGTCTTTACTAACAACAACACTAGTTAAGATAACAAAAACTAATGACATTAACGGCCCACTTGCAGCTTCATACTACACAACTATAGCTGTTTCGTTATACAGTAGTCTATGATCTATGCCTATAATATGTTTGACCTTGGATCTTAAACTATTTTCATTCTGAATTTCATCCAAATCGGAACAGTTGATTAGCAGTGATACGCAGACTTTTGCTATTATAAAAGTAGAGTGGATAAGAATAAATTTAATTAATCTTGATAATAAAAGTGTAGTGTAGTCAAAGAGAAACGAACCGACAAGCAAGTCTGTTCCCCACTCTCCCCTTAAATAACAGATATTTCGCGATGGATATCGCTGTCATAGCAACAATAATATTAAATCAAAATAGGACCAGACGTGGCGCAGTGACACGAACGTGTGACTGTAAACGACGGGTTGTGGGTTCGATTAACACTGGAGGAATGGAAATATTTAATATTTCCATTTCTTTCGCTCTGGTATCAGAGGTAAAGCGCGGCACTTAAGACGCAATGCCTCCGAAATGGCGAAAAATGGTGAAAAAACGGAGTGTCCTAACACTAAGTTCCCTCTGCCTACCCTGCTGTATGCGGGATACAGCGTGTAACTAAAACAAAAAAATAGGCTAAAATTTAATGAAAATTGATAAATTACATACCGCAATCTGCTGTTGCGGTTAATCAAATAATTACAAAACGCATTATCTAATGAAGATAAAAAGACGGTCAAAGTACTGATTTAGCGTCAGATTTGTTTAAGAAATAGTTACTAACAGGACTATTCCACTAGAACGCCTTCATAGATATTTTAAACATGTTTAAAAGTATTTTAAATATGTATCATTTTCACGTCTTATGCCTTATAATCATAGAGTGTTAAGAAACATGGTTCTCCAGTTTCAGCAGGTAGTATAGCCATTGCGTTTTGCAACTCAACGCCGCGCTTTGGTCAAGGTACTAGAGTCCTTCCCTCCTAATCACTCCCCTGAATGGGAATACAATCCTATAATCAATCGATTTTATATTCCCATTGCTCCACGATCGCCTCTAAATTACCCTAAAAGTACCATAAGTTACTCTTTATTACATCAACAACAATCGGAAAGTTTTTTACATCTTTATTACATCAACAACAATCGGAAGAAAACAAGGGGAACGGAGAGTTTTAACACTAGGTTCCCTCGGCTTACACTGCTGTATGCCGGATACAGCGTGAAGCCAATCAAAGTCTCCTCAAAATCGGTCCAGCTATTCCAGAAATTAGACCGAACAAATCGGAACGCGAGTCGTCCAAAATATGAATCAGCTATGTGTGTAGTTCACACTGGCAAAGCTGCGAGCTAAGTCGTATTATTTTATTTATTTTAGCTTCACGCTATATCCCGCACACAGCAGGGTAGGCAGAGGGAACCTAGTATTAAGACACTACGTTCCCCACTTTCCGCCAAATTCGGAGGCATTGCGTGTTTAGTGGCGGAACTTAACGCCGCGCTTTGCGTGCATACCAGAGCGAAGAAAATGGAAATATTAAATATTTCCACTCCTCGAGTGGGAATCGAACCCACAACCAGTCGTTTACAGTCACACGCTTGTGCTACTAAGCCACGACTGGCCCCCTTTTTATATAGTGAACAATAATAATAAAGTTATTTTATGTAGTACGTATATAAATAATTGCTTTAATAACTATTACACTCAGGCAGATATTCCTTAATTCTAAAAAGTTAGGTACGTTTTGTAATCACGCATAGGTGTCGATAATTAATCAAAAATTAATCATATTTTTTCTATTATTTCTTTTTGTATTTACATTTATGACTTTCGTCAGAGACTATTTCCAATGACTTCCACGTATGGAGAAATGAGATACTGATTAAACTATTGAAAACTGTTTCAATAGTTTAACTGCTTGCCTACACAAATTAATGACACAGATTTCAATGGCACGGCGAAGCACTGTTATATTTTTTCTCTATTAAAACCCACATAAATAAGCCCACAACCACTTCATAGTAAGGGCTTCCACTACACCCATGGTAAAGAAGTCTAGCCTAGTCTAAACTAGCCCCTAATTTCTTTTTCCCATTCAAACGTTTTCCCGCACAGCAACCTAGTCAGAGAAAACTTAGAGTCAAATCACTCCGTTCTCCATAAAAAACATAATAATTACATACATTAATATAAAAACCATATAAAAATTAAACTTAATAATTTCCAAATGTTACCAATGCTCTCTTTGACTACCTCTTTTGCTATGAGCAGAAAAGCGTCAAGCTAAAAAAAAGTTAATATCACTTTAAAAAACACATTCAATCAAGCTTACCTTTCTATAATAATAAAGGCAGGAGAAAACAACATATTTCAAGTAATACCACTTTCCAGGCACCGTGTACACACCAAAAATGGGTTCCGGATCTTTTTTTCTAAGGAAAATTATCAATAATATAATAATTATAACCGCGGCGACAATGAAACATGTCATTTTGTTGAACCACAAGAACTTAGTGAACGTTATTTATTGTTTATCGACTTGATAACTGACGTCGGTGGGTGATAAGACGTATTCGTATTTCGTTTTGTGGTCACTTTAGGTCTGTTTACTTTTGCTGTCTAATTTGAATTCAACATATTTCAATTAATATTCAATTAATTGATTATTTAATATTCAATTAATGTGGCCAGTCGTGGCCCAGTGGCACAAGCGTGTGACTGTAAACGACTGGTTGTGGGTTCGATTCCCACTCGAGGAGTGGAAATTATATTTCCATTTTCTTCGCTCTGGTGTCGAGGTAAAGCGCGGCGTTAAGGTCCGCCACTTAACACGCAAGCCTCCGAATTCGGCGGAAAGTGGGGAACGAAGTGTAACACTAGGTTCCCTCTGCCTACCCTGCTGTGTGCGGGATACAGCGTGAAGCTAGAAAAAAAAAAGAAAATATTCAATTAATTGATTATTCAGCACGTTTTGGGGGGATAAAGCGCGGAGTTGAGCACCGCCACTTAACAGGCAATATTTTAAATTAATATTTAAAGGTATTTTGATGCTAGATTGTATTTAGATATCTTGATATGGGAGAAAAAAACGTAAAGCAGCTTTTTAAAGTAATTTGAAATATTAAAAATAAATCTTTATAAATAATAAATCTTTCAGAGAAACAGAAATAAGTATCTTAAATTTTGCCTTTTACTTTTTTTTATTTAAACACCTTGACGAATAAAACTTTTACTTCGATTACAGAATTTATTAATTAGATACTTATTCGATTATTATGATAAAAATATACTATTTATTATTAAAATAAGATAAATGTACACGTAATAATGTAATCGGATTATATTATTAATTATTATATTACTCGCTAAGTTTTCCTTTCTGTCATTCTAAGATTGTATTTTTAAAGTTATATTAGTGGCCAGTCGTGGCCCAGTGGCACAAGCGTGTGACTGTAAACGACTGGTTGTGGGTTCGATTCCCACTCGAGGAGTGGAAATTATATTACCATTTTTCTGGTGTCGAGGTAAAGCGCGGCGTTAAGTTCCGCCACTTAACACGCAAGCCTCCGAATTCGGCGGAAAGTGGGGAACGGAGCGCGGGATACAGCGTGAAGCTAAAAAAAAATAAAACGGTAACTATTAGAAGTAACAGTTGTGGGTTCGACTCTCAGGGGGGAATAATATTTAATTTATTTTCATTTTTTCTTAACAAAACGCTATCGTGTTTCACCATTTATTGTGCAGTATTAAGCGAAATCGGTCAGGTGGTTTAAATTATATATAACTTTCATCCCCTATTTCATTCCGTTAGGGGTAGATTTTGAAAAAAAAACAGTCTACGAAGTTTAAACTTGAATCTTCAACTATTTTCATTCTAAATTTCATCCAAATCAGGACTTTCACACTTACAATATTAGTATGGATTAAATAAAAACATACAATATGTTTTTGTTTATTTGTTTATTTTATGAAATATTTTACACCTTATCCTAAAATGGTTTATTATAAATACACATACTCGTATGCACAATGCACATTCACTCGTTATTTAAAATAACTACTTAAATATAAGTAAGTATATTTATATAAAATTGTATACAATATATATAAGTATATTTAAATAATATATATAACAGATAATTATATACATAATTTATATTTTTTATATGAGGCCATCGTGGCGCAGTACTGTGACTGTATTTGACTGCACACACGATGGTTACGGGGTCGATTTCCACTCGAAGGATTGTTTACATATTATTTCATAAGTATATCCTATTATTATTAGAAACGTGAAAGTTGGTAATGCTGTTACTCTTTCACGTAAAAACTACTGAATACGGAGAAAAAGACATTTTTTGAAAATGAATCCTAGGTAGATCAATTGTTCTCCTCTGAAACCTTCTACATAAAAAAAATCATGAAAATCGTTTGTAGCCGTCTCCAAGATCCGCATTATATCTATATACACATAGATACAAGAATTGCTCGTTTAAATATATAAGATAACTTATATATCAGAATAAAATATGGGCTACAATTTATAAAGACTTTTTGTGAATTGTCCAGTCATAACTGCTTTCGTAAATTCCGCACGGGCGGAGTCGCGGGCACAGCTTAATAAATAAATTAAAAAAAGAGGTCCAGAGTTCTTACACTTTCTTAGTAAAATAAATAAATAAATAACAATCACAAAATACTATCTCGAAGCTCCAATAATCCTTAGAATGAATAAGAAAATGTTTATAATATCTAAATACAGATTCAAAGCTGCAAATATGTATTCCTCGGGAGATATGCTGTACTTGTGCTTGCCACCCATCATCAGTTGCGTGTCGTACACGAGGTAGAGTGAGAATATGAGGGCGCCGGCCGCGGCGTACACCAATGATAGTATGTTACTTCGTATTATTATAGCTAAAATACCTGAAAAGATTATGTTTTAATGTTATTATTTTTTAGTATATCTTCACGCTGTATCCCGCACACAGCAGGGTAGGCAGAGGGAATGTAGTGTTAAGACACTCCGTTCCCCACTTTCCGCCGAATTAGGAGGCATTGCGTGTTAAGTGGCGGAACTTAACGCCGCGCTTTGCCTCGACACCAAAGCGTAGAAAATGGAAATATTAAATATTTCCACTCCTCGAGTAGGAATCGAACCCATAACCAGTCGTTTACAGTCACACGTTCGTGCCACTGGCCACTTGTTTATATTAAAATTTAATTATTAATATTGCGCTGATTTCATAAACAAAAAGAAAATAGAGTAGATGAGTCACTACGTTTTACACGGTTCGCTGTTCGCTGCATCCACGTCGAATATTATTTTATACAACTTATATACTCATAGAGTGATTTGAATACGACTTTTTTAGTTTTCGTACTTAATCTCTGCATACTCAGCATGTTTCTTTAATAATTATGTTATTTTTAAAAATGTCATTTAAAAAACCATAGATATTTATTATACCGATTTTTTTGGTCATAAAATATCGTGTTAAAACAGGAATTGTACCTTTGGATTTACAAGTACCTACCATAACTTTTACATAAAAATGTAGCGGGTTCGATTTTTCTTTGCTCTGGTATCTAAGACAAAGCTCGGCATTTAGGTCCACCACACGCAATGTTTTGATTTCGGGCGGAAAGTGGAGAACGGAGTGTCTTAACACTAGTTTCTCTTTGACTTTGTATAAAAAATATATTTTGAAGCTTACCAAATACAAGAAGAACCATGGAAAATGCTACCAAAGCGCCACCCATCATAGTAAAGTCCCATTTGGTTTGGAACGCGAATATCGTTAGCCCGAGGCAGACCGCTGCTGTTATACCAACCGCCATCATTACCTGTTTAAATTAAAAGAATAGTGAAAAATATGCTATATAATATCTATTACAAATAAAAAAATACATATTTTCTTATTTTTACCCGCGACGGAACGGCGACTGTATATGTGTTTGGGGTGAGAGGTTGTTTGTTTGTTTGTTTGTTTGTTTGTGTGTTTGTGCAAATTACTATGTCAATTATTTCCAAAACTATAAGTCCGATTTTAATACGGTTTTCTATGATAGGTTAAGGTTCAATTGGCGTATGTTCTTAGATATGTCTTATTGCCTTAACTCACCAGGGGGCGCTGCAGTAAGCATTTTACGTGAAAACGAATGTTTTCAATTATCTCAAAAAATAATAGTCTGATTTCAATAGATTTTTAGTGGTAGATTCAGGTTTAATTGGTGGATGTTCTTGGATATGTTTTATTGTGTCAAACCACCAGGGGGCGCTGCAGTAAGCGTTTGTTTGTACTTTTTTTGTATTTATTTGTCTAAAACCGAAACTACTAATCCGATTGAAAAGAATTTTCAGAAAAAGATTTAGCTTTGCTTGATACATATTTTAAGATTTTTCTTTTTTTGTTACGGGGAAACCTCACCAGGGGGCGCTGCACCAAACATTTGTTTATGCAGAGCAAAAACTACTAGTTCAATTTAGATGAAACTTTCAAAGATAAGTTTAGGCTTAATTGGTGCATCTTTTCATATATGCGTTATGGTGACCACTCATCAGGGGGCGCTGTAGTAAGCATTGGTTTGAGTTTTTTTGTGTAAAACCAAAATTTTTCTTGTATTTATTTGTCTAAAACCGAAATTACTCATCCGATTGGCTAGAGTTTTCAGAATTAGATTCAACTTTGCTTGCTGCATATTTTAAGATTTTTGTTTTTTTGTTACGATGAAAACTCACCAGGGGGCGCTGCAGTAAACATTTGTTTATGCAGAGCAAAAACTACTAGTCCGATTTAGATGAAAATTTCAACAATAGGTTACAGTTTAATTGGTGCATCTTTTCATATATGTGTTACGGTAGCCACTCACCAGGGGGCGCTGCAGTAAGTACATTTGTTTGTGCAAAACTAAAACTACGAGTCCGATTTGAATGCAGTTTTCAATGATAGATTCAAGTTTACTTAGTGCATATTTTCATATATGTGTCATGTATGTTTACTTAGTGCATATTTTCATGTATGTGTCAACTCTCTAGGGGGCGCTGCAGTAAATGTTTCCATTTTTTGTGTAAAACCAAAACGACTAGTACGATTGGAAAGAGTTTTCAGTATTAGATGCCGCTTTACTTAAAGCATGTTTTTAAATTTATATTACGGTGACAAGTCACCAGGGGGCGCTGCAGTAAACATTTGTTTATGCAGAGATAAAATGACGAATTTGATTTGGATGCAGTTTCAATAATAAGCTCAAGTTTAATTAGTGCATGTTCTTGGATATGTTTTATCGTGTTAACTCACCAGGGGGCGCTGCAGTAAACATTTGTTTGTAATATTTAATGCAAAACCACAACTACTAGTCCGATTAGGCAGAGTTTTTAGTATTAGAGTTACCTTTACTTGGTGTAAGTTTTTAGGTTTTTTTTACGTCAAGAACTCACCAGGGGGCGCTGCATTAAACATTTAATTATGCAAAGCTAAAACTACAAGTCCGATTTGGATGCAGTTATCAAAGATAGGATCAGGCTTAATTAGCGCATGTTCTCGTATATGTGTCATGGTGACACCTCACCAGGGGGCGCAGCAGTAAGCATTTGCTTTTATTTTTTGTGTGAAACCTATTTAGATGCGGTTTTCTGTGATAGGTTCTGGTTTAATTGCTGCGTGTTTTTATATGCCATATCTACCACGAACTACCGCGGGGCGCTCCAGTATAAATTAGTTTGTTCAAAATCAAAACTACTAGTGGGTTTTGTGATTTTCACTGATTTGGTTAGATTTAAGTTTCGTGGAAATGTTACGGTGACAATCTGCCAGGCGCTGCAATAAGCGTTTGATAACCAGAAAGCATTGAGTTTATAATTTTTTTTGGATTTGCATGAAGATTAATATAAAGTATTTCAATATTATGTAATAATATATAATGTATATCTATTCACTTTAAAAAGTTTAAAATAAAAAACAAAATTAAAAATTTTGAAAAAACCCACGACGGTTTAATTGTAATTGTAAAAGGATAAAATAACTATAAATCCCCCGCCTAAAAGAATATATGTAACGAGATGATGGGGACGACTTCGTCGGGGGCTGCCAGTTGCAACCTCTATTTTAAATATAGTAGCTATCAGTATAGATTTCGTTTTAAAGTCTTTAAAATACCAGTTATCAAAACTGTAAATTCATTTTAATATTTAATTTTTTTGCCAAAACTGTTTTAACAGCAAGAAAACCTATGAGAAGGTTTGTGCAAACTTAAAGTAATGACAGCCCCCGACGAAGCCGTCCCCATCATCTCGTTACATATATTCTTTTAGGCGGGGGATTTATAGTTATTTTATCCTTTTACAATTACAATTAAACCGTCGTGGGTTTTTTCAAAATTTTTAATTTTGTTTTTTTCGTTCTGGTGTCGAGGCGCGGCGTAAGGCTCCGCAACTTAACACGCAATGCCTCCTGAATTAGGGGAAAATGGGGAACGGAGTGTCTCAACAATAGATTCCCTCTGCCTACCCTGCTGTGTGCGGGATAAAAGTATAAGTAGTAAGTAGCTTAAAAGTATGTCTAATTATTTTATTACTGGCTGCTTCACGTTTTTTAACACATAGGCAAAGATAGGTAGGTGGAAAGAATACAAAAACAAATTCTCAGCTAGCCTCCTAAATTCGAGATTGTATTCAATTTTTTTAGATCAGGATAAATAATTTAAATAATAAAATTCCCCCAAGGGGGGATTGAACCCACGACTATTGCGTATATGGTCAAACACTGTCCTACTGGCATGATGGCCCATAAAATATTTTGACAAAATCAATAAGTTCCATTTAGTAGAAGTTTGGTCTTCCTTATGAACTTTAAGTATCTTATTTTGTTTAACTAGAATTTAAATTTGTTCATTAACTGTTGACTTGTGACACTCCGCTCTCCCTTTTTCATTTATTTACAAAAAGAAGAGCTCAATTCAATGACAATGTAGGTATACTATTCTTTGCCTAATTTTATCGGGAAATTACCTACATAAGAAAAGCAGCTTCACACTCTTACTCTTGAAGCATTGTAATCAGCAAAAAAATTCTGTCAACACACACATTTCTCCACTTTCTGCGTGAATCTGAGGGTTTACATGATGTGTGAACGGAACCAAACGCCGCGCGTTATCCTACCCCATATCGATGACGTCACAAGAAATAACAATTTAAATGTCAAAAATTAATCTTTAATATATTATCTTTAATATAGATTTAATATTTGAAATGCATACCTCTGAAACGTTGTACGTGCTTGTGGCAACACCCAAAAGAAAACTTTGAGCTATCGTAAATATTGCCAAAAATATGAAGTTCATAGGCGCCCTGCGACGCACCTCAGTGCAACACGCCATTACGATGATGCATACAAAAACCACTGCCATTGCTACCCAACTGTGAAAAAAAAAAAAAAAAATATTTTTTATTAGCTTCACGCTGTATCCCGCGCACAACATGGCAGGCAGAGGAAACCTAGTGTTAAGAAGCGCGTTGAAAGGCATTGCGTGTTAAGTGGGGAAACTTAACGCCGCGCAAAAAAAATGAAGAATATTTCGAAAAAAATAAAAAAAGCGACTTCACGCGTTTTCCCGCATAGCAGGGTTAAAGAGAACGTAATGTTAAGACACATCGTTCTCCACTTTCCGCCCGAAGTAAATGGGGAAACAAGCGCCGCGATGTCTTATGTACCAGAGCGGAGAAATGAAAATATTCTAAAAATCATTCCTCCAGGTGGGAATCGAACCCATAATCATCGCGTTTACAGTAAGACGCTGTCCCACTGCGCCTTAACGCGAGTGCCTCAGAGAAAACGTTCATTCCTTTAGCTTAGTCTAACTATACATTCTCGCGTAATAATAATAAGCTGTAAAGAGCGTGTGAGGATTGCGACGCGTTCGAATATAAGTTGAAAAATATTTTATATAACGTGTTAAAGTTTGAACGTGGCAGGAATCGAATTCACACCTCTTTACTCATTTCGCATTGTTCCTAAAAATTCAAATTGATTATTCCTAAAAATTATAATATGTTTTTAAAAGATATCAAAGAATGTCACTAACAGTTTTTTTTCAGCCTCACTCTTTTTCCCATCAGGGTAGTTTATTGATCTACAGTTATCTGTAAACTAATAAAATTATAAGCATTTTATTCTAACATAACGGAATAAGCGTTAACGTTAATCCTCGTATCTGAGTTAAGTTGCATAACAAATGTGGAGTTACTTACAAGAGATATGTATTTCGCCGAACAAATTCTTTAGTTGGTTCGTGGAATAAGAACAAGGCGATAAAACTCATAGTCACTAGAAGCTGAGACATCAGTATTGCGTATACCTGGAAGAAAAAGCATTTTTATTTTTATACTAGTGGCCCGCTCGTGGCGTCGCCGCGTGAACTACACAACCGTTTCGCTACATTGCAACCCTCGGGAGTGGATTTTTATAAAAATGAAGTAGCCGTAGTTTAAGTTTAGATTATCAACTATATATATTCCAAAATTTATTACAAGATTTTTCATATAAACTTTCATCCTCTATTTCAACCCTTTAGAGGTTGATTTTTGAAAAAATATGTAACCTATGTTTGACCCTGGACTTTTATTCAAAATTTCATCCAGATCGGACTGGTAGATTAGCTGCGAAAGCGTGACAGACAAACAGACAGATTTTCGTATTTATAATATAAGAATGGATGTTTATTCATTATTGTTATATGTTCATAGTATTATTATTGTTTTTTTTTTCTTTACCAAAGATGAATATGACTGGAAAGAGAATACAGGCTGTATCTCTCAAAATATTTGTAAATGCTTATATTAAAAGATATATAAAGTTTCATTTTTCCTTAGTTTTTTTTCTATTTGACCTAATTATATTGATATTACTTTTATTCAATAATTTATAAATATTTTTTGAAGTATTATATAAAAATATGTATTCATCAAATAAATAATTTGAACATCATTACCTTTCTAATGAATCCTTTTCGTATACTTTGTTCTGTAAAATCAAATGCATCTTGGGCTTCCCCGTTGACATCATAAGTGTCTGGGCCGTAGTACCCTGACTGAAAATAAAAAATAATGCAAAAAAATCATTATATGAACGTTAAGTATGAAATAATTGTGGCCAGTCGTGGCGCAGTGGCACAAGCGTGTAACTGTAAACGACTGGTTGTGGGTTCGATTCCCACTCAAGGAGTGGAAATATTTGATATTTCCATTTTCTTCATTCTGGTGTCGAGGTAAAGCACGGCTTTAAGCTGCACCACAAAGCCTCGAAGAATTCGGCGGAAAGTGGGGAACGGAGCGTCTTAACACTAGGTTCCCTCTGCCTACCCTGCTGTGCGCGGGATACAGCGTGAAGCTAAGTATGAAATATGACGCTCAAAACGATGAATATGTTATTGAAAAATACAAAAACCATTTAAAATACGAAAAACATTTTTAAAAAACATATAAAACGTTTATAAGCAAATCTAAGTTGCAATAGGCGTGTAAGAATTAGGACGTGGCCGTATTTTAACAATTTGAATGTTCCCAATGTGTTAAATGTATCGTTATTTAAGGGAAATAAATGAAATTTCGTAAGGCTTAAACATTACAGATACTGAAAATTTTATGATCTTTTTGAATAATGACGAAATAACACCGTTAGGGACGTTTAAATCGTTCTCCTGTAAACTGTTACACTCGTACTTAGTCTAGGTAAAAGTCATTGACTTTCTTATTAAATTCTTATCAGATTTACTTTGCTTCCATAAGCAATGAGTGAGTCACCTGTGTTAGTCTAACGTTTTGTTCTCATAGACATATACATATATATATGTTTTAAAGTATATATTTAAATAAAATATTATTATGGGGCCAGTCGTGGCGCAGTGGCACAAGAATGTGACTGTAAACGACTGGTTGTGGGTTCGATTTCCACTTGAGGAGTGGAAATTAATATTTCCATTTTCTTTGCTCTGGTGTCGCGGCAAAGCGCGGCGTTAAGTTCCGCCACTTAACACGCAATGACTCCGAATTTGGCGGTGCGTGGGGAACGGAGTGTCTTAACACTAGGTTCCCTCTGCCTACCCAGCTGCGTGCGGGATACAGCGTGAAGCTAAAAAAAAAAGAAAAAAAAAACATCATCATAATGGATCCTGCATAGCTGAGTGGATAAAGAGAAACTAGTGTCAGGACACTCCGTTCTCCTCCTGAATTAGAGACCGTTGTCCGTTGTCTTATTAGAATGGAGAAATAGAAATAATATATAATCTTTCCCCGAGTGGAGGTCAAACCAACAACCATTGAGATAGCACTGGCTGGAAAGAAACATTTATTTCTTTAAATTGAATAATTAATTGAAATTTTTATACCATAGTCAGTCTTAACCTAACATTTTAGTCTGAGGTCATTGACATCTAAGTACTTTAACTAACTAACAAGCTAAACCGACATGCTAACAATTGACGTGGTTGTTACAACTTTTTGCATCGTAAATTGTGTTCAATTGTTGCAATAATATTGCGAATAAATGTCAACTTAGTCACCAATCGAAGGGAAAAAAAGTCTAAGTCTAAGTAAGAAAAAAGGTAAGGTTAGGAAAAGTTTTAGACATTTTTAAAATATAACATAAGAATTGAAGAAAATGAATGAATATGTGAATGAAATTTAAGAACATAACGGTCCTTTAGAATTTTCGTAAATTTTATTCTCATTTTCGCATCTATCTGAGAAGATGTCATGTCTTTTGTGTTGACCTGACCGAAGCGAAGCTTTTACTGGTCAAAAATGTGTTTCGTTGTGGTTTAACTCTTCCTGGTCTATTTGTAGTAGACCTCTCTGAAATTTGCCAGGGATATCGAGCACAGTGTCTTGTGCGCTGTAAAGATTTTTGGTGACAATTGTAATTGTAGTTTTTGAATAAATGGTAATTAAATGGTCAAAAAGTGCTCATAGACTTAGGCTGTGGAACGTTAAGTGTTATGTTAGTGTTAAGTGTTTGCTTTTCAAACTTTAACATGTAATAATATTAAATATGAACTTCGCTCAGCTCTTTCCGCCATGCAGAGCAAAGAGGCGGTTCCTAGTTAGATTTATACCTATTGAGGTAGTCATAGAGATGACATTTTTACATGTTAAAGAGTATGTATTATTGAATGTTATTTTATGCTTTATTTCGAAGCCTTAACGCCTGTATTACATTATTATTATAACTTAAAGCTAACAAACGGATTTATTTGAATAAAAAGTATTTTATTCTTATAGGTTACTCTACTATTACAATTCAATGGACAATTGCATATTTGGCCCACAAGTATACTGTATGTGTACGTATGTATATTAGATAGGTATATTAGAACGATATCGTAAACGACAAGATAAGCTACAAATATTAATAGTACTTACATAAATCATATTCAAATTAGGTCGATTTTAAGTAATTGTAGTAGAAAAATATTTTAGGATTTATTTACTCAATATATAATTCGATTCCCACTAGAGGAGTGGAAATATTGAATATTTCTATTTTTTTCGCTCTGGTATCGAGGCAAAGCACGGCGTTAAGTTCCGCCACTTAACACGCAATGCCTCCAAAAATCGGCGGAAAACGTCATAGCACTACGTTCCCTCTGCTTACCCTTTTGTGCGCGGGATACAGCGTGAAGCTTTTGACCATTTTACAGGCTTTCGTGGCGCACTGGGACAACGTCTGGATGTAAATAACTTTAATATATTAGCTAACAACAATAGGTTTTACATAAGCGTAAAGGCACTATTTTGTGATATGGGACCTTTGGACCTACTAATTCTTGGTATTGTTAGGGTAGGTAGTGTCAAGACATTCCGTTCCCCACTTTCACCCTGAATTCGAAATAAATATAAAAAAACAGACTCTATTATATTTGCTTACAGACTGCACAAGGGTATAACCCACCACATGATAAAAACGGAGCTATGTATGCCACAGTTGAAAAAAAGTTTACATAATTTAAATAAATAAAGTTATAACCTTTGAAATTTATTATTTAAACGTTATTCGTTTCACAATTTCTTGTAATATTTATAAGAAAAAGGTAGAAATAACTCACTTGCGCCATGTTGACGTCCGTTCGCGTATCGTGTAACACAATCACTGATAACAGATAGGGCGCAGTGGCTGGATAATAAACGATAACGCTTTCATATGAATAACATCGGACTTTCCAGAATTCTTTTATGCAAAAAAACTAAAATTATATTTAAATTTGAAAATGAAGCTGGATTCGAACCTATGCCTCCTAAAATATGTCTCCGATGTCGTCATTGAGGTCCAGATGTGGCTTGTGGTCACAAAGCATCAAAGCATGACCGTAAACGACAGGTTGTGTATTCGATCCCCACTCGAGGAATTGATATATTATATACTAGCGACCCGCTCGCGGCTTCGCCACGTGAACTGCCACTTTCATCCTCTATTGCTCTTTGGGATTGTTTTTTTTATAAAAGGGGGTAGTCTATATTTGACCTTGCGTCACTAATGATGTTCTTGAGAAAATCATCGATACATCTAGTACAATATCTATACTGTTTGATAACATATAGCGATAACTGTTATAGTAAGAAAACGTACGAAATCTGCTATCATAGTATATTTATATGATAGCAGATTTCGTACATATATACCATCTGGTATATATGTACGAAATCTGTAGATTACCCGTGAAAACATAAAAGATATAGATATAGATTTTTGCATTTTTATAATAATAATATTAATGAGTACGGATATATCTAATACAATGTCAACTATATAATAACAGATGGCGCTACCTTCAAGAAAACGTAGTTACATCTGCTGTCATATAGATTATATAAAGTTTTATATAATCTATATGACAGCAGATGTGTATAGATCTTTAATAAATGTTATGCTTATTTTATTTTATAATTATTTTTATTAGTGATATTACAATATTATTTTGATGAAACAAATTTAGCTTCACTCGTGAACTATCGACATACCTTGAATGTTTTTTTTTTAATTTTATTTTTCTGCGGGAGTTGTATTGAATACCAGGATGAAAACTATCCCTTATGTTGCTCTAACCTCTTAGCTAAGTCCATACAAAAATTCATTAATTTCTACCCGGTAGATATCAGTATACAAATAATTTACTTATATCGGTTTTTTATTTTTTCCAAAAAAACTACATGGAAAACCGGGATAAAAACTATCCTATATGTACCTTTGGACTATAAGCTATTGCCATACCAAAATTCATCCATTTCTATCCAGTAGTTTTTGCGTGATTGACGAACAAATTAACAGACAGACAGACAGACAGACAGACAGACAGACAGACAAAAATTCTACTGAGTGGATTTTTGGCCTCTCTTATCGATATATTAACGCACCCAATTAAAATTTTTCTGAAATTTTTCATGTACAGAATTGACTTTTCTACTCTTTTATTATATATAGAGATAGAGATTAAATTTCCTTCGCTCTGGTGTGTACGCAAAGCACGGATTTGAGTTTCGCCATTTAAGAATTGGCTTCAAGAATTGGCTGAAAATATAAACGGAAAGTAGGGAACGGAGTGTCTTCGTGTACATTAGATTCTCTCCTACTACCCTGCTAAGTGTGGGGAAAATAATGTCGTCTATATTGTCCCCGCAGTGTGAATAACCAAATCGGGCTATCTATCCATTAAAATTATATTTTTTTTATCTAATATTATCTAACAGATGTTTTTATAATTGCACCCATTTTTGTTTTTCGTTCTACGGGAACGACATATGTGAAGATATCACACAATGTGTCCTTCCGCTCTGTTTACATAAAACACGGTATTAACTTCCGCCAGAGTCCGATTTCCGGCGGAAAGTGTTGAACTGAGTGTAGTGTAGTGAAGGCTATTACTTATACACAGATACAGAAGCCTTCAAAACTAACAAGGAACTATACTCTGTCGCTATCTGCACTGCTTGAGAGGAGGATAGCGACCCACCAACCGCCAGACCTGACTCTGAGAAGGACTGCTCCAGTCTCTTTATTACATAAAAAAATAAATTAAGGAACGTGTGACCGAGTGTACTCACTCGCTAAAATAATTAAAAAAAAAATCACAAACAGAAAAAAGAAAAAAGCTGGAAAGTACACGGACCTCGAGTCTGTGGCGTCTAAAAAACAAAGAAAGAAAAAAACACTATTACACCAGAGCGAAGAAAATGGAAATATTAAATATTTCCATTCCTCGAGTCTATCCCCACTGGGAATCTAACCCCACAACCAGTCGTTTACAGTCACACGCTTGTGCCACTGGGCCACGACTGGCTACTATTACTTAGTACTATTATTTGTAAATATTTTTATGACTTTTGATTTGATTCAATATCCTAGTATGTACGTATACACATAACAATGGATCGTTTGTTTGTGTGAAAATCACAATTAACAATTAATTCATAGTTGTATTAAGTGGCTCAAGCGTGTGACTGTAAACGACTGGTTGTGGGTTCGATTCCCACTAAAGGAGTGGAAATATTTAATATTTCCATTTTCTTCGTTCTGGTGTCGAGGTAAAGCGTGGCGTTAAGTACCGCCACTTAACACACAAAGCCTCCGAATTTGGCGGAAAGTGGGGACCGGAGTGTCTTAACGCTAGGTTCCCTCTGCCTGGTACCCTGCTGTGTGCAGGATACAGCGTGAAGCTAAAAAAAACAAAAAAAAAAGAAAATAAAAAATTAATTGTTAATTCCAATTAAATTTAGCCAAACAGTGCACTGGTGCGTAGTTACGTTGGTAGCCTTTCGTCTGATAAAAAGATAGTCGTGGATTTGATGTTCAATTGGGAAATATTAATTTAAAATACATTCATCGGTTTCATCAAGTACTTACAGACTTTATGTTTGACTTTATACTTAATGTTTGTTTAAATTTTGACAAAAGGCAGATAGTCTGCATATCAACTCGGTAGGATACATACTTTTTGTGTGAAAATTAACATTACTTTCTATCCCCAGACTACCCAGACGTGTGCGTATTGAGTGGTGGAAGTCTGTTCTATCACCAGAGCGAGAAATAAAAATAGTTTAAATATAATCATTCCCACGCGTGGGAATCGAACCCATACCCATCGCGTTGCAGTCAGACGCTGTCCCACTGCGCCATGACGGCAATATATCGTAGATATTCAAATAAATTATAGATGTTACATGAATCATCACTGCCATAGACTGTTTTCAGTAAACAAGTCGATAAAAGACCGTCATTATAAATATCCACAATATGTAGGTAGAATGTACGATAATAATCCATACTTATATTATAAATGCCAAAGTCTGTCTGTTTGTCTGTCACGCTTTAAAAACTGGTCTACTGGTCTGATTACGATACAATTTAGGAAGAAAGTAGTAATAAATCCAGGTCAAACATACTTATTTTTTCAAAAATCTACCTTTAAAGGGTTGAAATGTGTGATTCAAGTTTATATGAAAAATCTAAACCGCTTGACCGATTGTAATGAGTTTTGGCATTAATATAGTTGATAACCCAAGGTTAAACGTAAGCTACTTCATTTTTCAAAAATCCTATTCCAAGGATTGGAATATAAGGAAACAGTTGTGTAGTTCACGCGGTGAAGCCGCGAACGGGCCGCTGGTCTTGAAATTAATCAAACTTATTAGTCAAAGGCATATATACTATAATAAATTTGTAATAAAGTTGTGTCTGTACATTGATATTTTTTCTGTATTCAAATCTGTCCCAGATTTAAATGAAATTTTCTTTTTTGAATAGCTGTTAACCCTGGGTAGGCTTTAGGCTATAATTGTTTTCGAAGAGCGGAACATCTGACGTCGAAACATAATAGACCTGCCAAAATACACTGGTGGAAAAAATTAAAGGATCAAAATTTTTGAGGTTTTTAAGCGTCTGTATATTCTTCAAAAATGGTCGTATTAGAATTTAAAAAGAGCATTTTAAAGCTTTACGTTTCTAGTTTTGAGATCTCACCATGAAAAAAATATTCAAGCGACGTGTACCGCTCAATTGTAATGAATATGAAAAGATTTTTTTTTTTGTCTATGACGTTGGAAATTTTGTTTTCAACTAAACCACTTTGATTACTTGTTTATCTATTTTTCATTTGCTGTTTTTAAAAATTCGATACGTCCACTTCTCGCTATGGAACTCTGAATGGAAAAGGATCTTTTTGTCTTTAGCTATCAATATTTCAGCAACCGCTGATCGTACAAGAAGCGGAAAGAGAATTTTGAAATGTTTAATATATTTCTTTAGACTGAGGAAGTTTGAAACTATGATGAATGCTATGCTAGAAAACGAAGTTG
The DNA here is from genome assembly GCA_019049465.1 of Dryas iulia moderata. Classification (NCBI taxonomy): domain Eukaryota; kingdom Metazoa; phylum Arthropoda; class Insecta; order Lepidoptera; family Nymphalidae; genus Dryas; species Dryas iulia. The sequence continues at coordinate 2,230,567 of CM032426.1, forward strand.
AAGGGACCATCAGTCCAAAATAAAAGTACCGCTTTGTGACCTGCTTTGTTATCGGGGAATAGGGGGGTAAGAGAAGGCACTGCGTACATCTCCTTCTCCCGCCATACTAAACTATTCTGCATCTTTGTTGATCTCCTGCAAGTCGTCGTGGCTGTGGTTCTCTCTGGAAGTAGCCGGGGAACATTTTGAAGGTAATATTAGCCTGCAATAGGTGTCGATTTCCGCTGGGTGTTATTAAGTGGTATCGGGTAGTATCGGATTCACTGACGAGTCTCACAATATCATCTATTCGTGTGATATGCGGTGCGCACGGTTGGTCTGTGTGCATTGTATTGCCCAGCGATAAATTAAAGTTTTTAATGAAAATCCTTCATCTTTGCAGTGAAGAAGTTGGAAGTTATGGGCTTCTTTTTAAATATAAGTAAATACACTGTCTACTGACTAAAGTTCAGGTGTCTAATTTCAAAAAATTACGTAAGGTATACATTAGAAGTATCGAGAGTAGGCACCAAGCACAGGTGTATATTTATAAAATTATTGTTTATTCTCATTAACTGCGCGAGTGAAGCCGCAGGTAATCATAGCTAGTATAAGATGATATTGCGAGCATTTATCGATATAATAAAGTGTAATACAATTTTTTTTCTGTTCGTCTGCACTCTTATCTCAGAAACAGATGAATCGATTTCAATGCAGTCTTAACTATTGTAATTTGGTAATCTTTCCTTAACATTTAGATTTTATTTCAATCGGTTGATAAATAAAGAAGATACAATAATTTAAATGTTCTTTCACAAAATTGTTATAAAATTCAACCGGGGGCCAGAAACATAAAGAAATTTTAAAGGAGGGCCAGAAAAATAGGGATGGAAAAATGTATAGGAGTGAAATAATTTATTTAAAGAAAATTATTCTTTTTGTCATTTCGGCTGAAGCAACATACAGCCATGACATTTTAAAATTTAAAAGTTAACCAGATGCAATTATTATATATATTGGAGAAGCTACTTTAATTATTTGTATAAATTATCTTATCTTCTATAATCTGAAATTTATTCAGAACAGAACAAAAAGGTTATCAAAGTTAAGAAGTAAACGCACGTATTATCCAACATTTATAGTATTGCTTATTTATTTTTTTTTTTTTTTTGCATTAAATAAAGTTATGTTTTTGCACTATGGATATGTCCACAACCTGATGGATATGTTTTCTGACGTCCCATTTTTTGTTCTTCCCACACGTTCACTTACACTGTATTTGAGTATCACCTTTAATATATTTAATAAATCTTTAATATTACTGGGCCAGTCGTGGCGCAGTGGCACAAGCGTGTGACTGTAAACGACTGGTTGTGGGTTCGATTCCCACTCGAGGAGTGGAAATATTTAATATTTCTGGTGTCGAGGTAAAGCGCGACGTTAAGTTCCGCCACTTAACACGCAATGCCTCCGAATTCGGCGGAAAGTGGGGAACGGAGTGTTTTAACACTAGGTTCCCTCTACCTACCCTGCTGTGTGCGGGATACAGCGTGAAGCTAGAAAAAAAAGAACCTTTAATATTACTGTTACTCAAAGGAACTGATTAAAATTTCGTAATGTTAAACATTGCAGATACTAAAAATTTTATCATTTCTTTTCAATAATGACAAAATGACATCGTTAGGGACCTCCAAATCGTTCTCCTGTAAAGATGTGTTTTACATTTGTACTAATCTACGTAGGACCCGTTAAGATTCTTATGAACACTCAGATGTCGGGTAATTTAGCGAAAAAATGTGACGTCAGAGGTGAATTTGTATTGGAGGTGCCCATCAGGCCTGCAACAGTGGGTCCACTTTTTATTAATCAAATTTTAAAATAAGGAGGTTGGTAATATAGTAAGTGATACATTTAGGTCATATTTTATTTAAGTATTAAATTTGAAACATGCATTTGTTTCTATGAAGACAAAATGTTAGATTAACACATTTCACTCGTTGCTTATGGAAGCAATATAAATGTAATAAGAATTCATAAGAACGTGAACGGGTCCTACGTAGACAGGGTAACATGTAAAACGCAACTTTACAGACGAACGATTTGGAGGTCTTTAATGATATAACTACGTCATTATTAAAAAAAAATAAAAAATAAAAGAGGAACCAGTCGTGGCGCAGGCGCACAAAGTGTGACTGTGAACGCGACGGCTCGTGAGCTCGATTTCCACTCGAGGAGTGGAAATATTTAATATTTCCATTTTCTTCGCTCTGGTGTCAAGGCAAAGCGCAGCGATGTCTGCAATTCAATTGTATGGCGCAAATGATTTGTTATGGAATAGCAAATCCTAACACTACTACAATAAATCGTCATCGGGGGTACTAAATTGGATATACCTATTCCTGACTTGAAAAGGAAAATGACTACACTTTTGGCGTCGTATAGAAGACAAAAGTCCAAAATTAAGTATTCTGGACCTTTCTCTTCTATATAGATCTCTTCTGGACCTTTCTCTTCTATATAGATCTCTTCTGTGTGGTCTGGCTCTCCACCGCGGGGTGTTCGAACTATATCTACATATTGGCTCTCGCGCCAATGCTCGTCAACTCTGCTCGAAATTTGGTTCGCGCGGCTGCCGCGGTTAATTTGTACGCAGCTTAACCTATCGTATCATATTCATAAAAAAATCTTATGCTTGTTGTAACTTGTTTGAAATTTATCTATTCGTTAGAGAGATATATGTGAAGATAAAGAGAAAAAACGTATATAATTAGCCCTATCTGTTATCAGTGATTGTGTTACACGATACGCGAACGGACATCGATATGGCACAAGTAAGTTATTTTCTACCTTTTTTTACATAAATAATACAAAAACATTGAAGCAATTATCGTTTAAATAATAAACTTCAAAGCTTTTAAGTTAAATATATATTTATTTAAATTATGTAAACTTGTGCATTTTGCCTACCAACAGAGTGTCTTGGCACTAGGTCCTCTCTGACTATATCGTTATGTGGGAAATGGCGTGAATGCGTCTTAATAATGTGTTCTCTAGAAAGAGAAAGGTATAATATTTTTTTAATCATATTTTATTTAAATGTATACTTTGAAACACACATATGTTTCTTATACATAAAATATCTTACGCTTGTTTGAAATTTATCTATTCGTTTGAAAGATTAAAACCAAGTACTAAAAATGATTCCTAACGACATTTGAACTGGCTACCTAGTTTTCTTCGTTTCGGGGCCAGTCGTGGCGCAGTGGCACAAGCGTGTGACTGTAAACGACTGGTTGTGGGTTCGATTCCCACTCGAGGAGTGGAAATATTAAATATTTTTATTTTCTTCGCTCTGGTGCCGAGGTAAAGCGCGGCGTTAAGTTCCGAGACTTAACACGCAATGCCTCCGAATTTGGCGAAAAGTGGAGAACGGAGTGTCTTAACACTAGGTTCCCTCTGTCTACCCTGCTGTATGCGGGATACAGCGTGAGGTTAAAAAAAATCTAGTTTTCTTGCATAATAAATCTTTTGTAATAAATGAATCTTTTTCAGTTTTATTTCGTTAAATTATATTAAATTATTACTAATATTTTTACGATTAAAATACAGTTTTTTACTTATCTAATACCTTCTTTTGATATTTTGTGAAAATAAAATATTCATACTTTGAGTTCCAAATTCGTCGAATTCAACTTCAATTTTATTACTTTAATATTACATCAAATGCAAAATCGTCCTGCAAAAGAGCTCTTGTTGAGTTCATACCTTAAGTATTTTTTAAACCATCTTTCATTTCTAGCCAGGAAACTATGGCCCAGAGTCTTACGATGTCAAAGTCAAAGGGGAAGCCGAAAACACATTTGATTCTACAGATCAAAGTATACGAAAACGATATATTAGAAAGGTAAGAAAGACGACATTTTTTTCTTGATAAATACTTGGCCTAATATAGATTAGGCCAAGTATTTATCAAGAAAAAAATAGATTTACTAACATGATGATGATGAACTAGTAGATTTACTAACAGACGAGTAAATGTTGAGAAAATATACAATATTTTTGTTTTTTTTTTTCAGCTTCACACTGTATCCCGCACACAGCAGGGTAGGCAGAGGGAACCTAGTATTAAGACACTCCGTTCCCCACTTTCCGCCGAATTCGGAGGCATTGCGTGTTAAGTGGCGGAACTTAACGCCGCGCTTTGCCTCGACACCCGAGCGAAGAAAATGGAAATATTAAATATTTCCACTCCTCGAGTGGGAATCGAACCCACAACCAGTCGTTTACAGTCACACGCTTGTACCACTGGGCCGCGGGTTATAAGTAAGTCATTTTCAGCATTCTGGTAAGACAAAGCGCGGCGTTGAGTTTCGTCGCTAAATAGTTAATAGATGTCTTATAACTGTTTAGAAAAAACTGTGTTATGCGCGACAAAGCGTAAAGCTTTAATATTTGAAAGGAAATCGATACAGAATTCAATGACATCAGAATTTACTGAGTACGTACGTAGATGAAAAAAATGTAGCAAAATAGGCTTTTGAATTATCAAACTTTTACCTCCGATAGTGTGAGTATTAGTTCATGATCAAAAATAAAATAAAATGAAAACAATAATTTTTTTTTTTAAATATTTTTAAAGTGTTATCCAAAGTGTGTTAAAGTGTTTTTAAAGTCCACACTTAGGCTTATGCTAACAACAAAAATAAGTCGTAATAAAGCGTATAAGAATTTCGACGCAGCGGATAGTAGAACGCATGGCTCAGTAGTGAGAGCGGCTGAACGGTGTACAGGAGACGCGGGTTCGAATCCCGCTGCGTTCAAGTTTTTATACGTTTTCTTTAAATGTCTTTTTCAATAATATTTTTGTTTCAGGTATACATGATACTGATAACTCAGTTCCTAATTACTATGAGTTTTATTGTCTTTTTCTTTTTCCACGGACCAACACAACAATTTGTTTGGCAGAATGATTTCCTCTTGTAAGTAACTTCATATCTATTATACATACCATTCAACTCAGAGACGACAATTAACGCTCAACGCTCATTAGTTTCGATATCGATTCGATAAGCCTGTAGTCTACTTGGCACCTTTGGAGAGACTGCAGCACTTCCCAGGTCTCGATCGAATCAAACGCTTTCACATAGTCCACGAACGCCAAGCAAAGTGGTCTATGGTACTGTAGTGAAGGTGTGTTTTTTATATTTCATAAATATTTTACATTGAAAGAGAAAAACACTAAACAACCAAACATGTAAGTCCTGTTGCCGTCTAGCGAAGCTTACAAATAGACTTTTTGATGCAAACAAAACAATCTATAAAAATTAAAGCAGGTCATATTTAGCAATGGGTGGTATAATAATAATAACATTTATATGTATATAGTACAAACATATTTTGATTTTTTTTTAATATTCCTTTACAGCTGGATCGCATTTGCAATGGTTCTTGTATGCATTATCGTGATGGTGTATTACACAGAGGTCCGTCGCAAGGCGCGTATGAACTTCATATTCCTGGCAATATTCACGATAGCCCAAAGTTTACTTTTGGGTATCGGCACCACCGTGTACTTGTATTCACTGGTATGATTTTTAAATATTAATAAATAAATAAAGTTATTTACATTCAAATTATTATCCACTGTGAGGTTATCGTTGTGGTAGGATAGTTCCGCCACGCAACTATTTATCTTGAAAAAAAAGGTAGCTACTCCTCATTTTTCGTTGCTTTACGCTGTTTCCCGCACACAGCAGGGTAGGCAGAGGGACCCTACGTTCCCCATTCTCAGGTATTGCGTGTTAAGTAGCTGAACTTAACGCCGACACCAGACCGAAGAAAATGGAAATTCTAAATATTTTATTCTAGTGGGAATAGAACCCACAACCAGTCACATTCACAGTTACACTTTTTGCGCCTGCGCCACGACTGGCGTCTTTTTAATTTTATTTCTAGTAGTCTAGAACCCTTTGCGGTCTCGTAGACCCATTGTTAACCAGTGGTAATTTTTTAATAGCATATTTTTCACTGAAATTATACAAAATGAACCAGATACAGTAAGTAATGGGACAGTAAATTAATTAGTAAAACCTTATTCTTTAATTTCAACAGGAACAGGTAATAATAACGGCCATCATCACAGCAGTGATCTGCCTCGGGGCAGCGTTCTTCGTGTTCCAAACCAAATGGGACTTCACTACGAGGGGTGGCGCTATGGTAGCTTACTCTATAGTTCTTCTAGTATTTGGTAAGTTTTATAGTATATTTTTTTACATTTCTTCCCGAATAGCCTGCCTGACTGCCCTAGTCAGGGAGAACGTAGTGTCTACAAATTCTGTTTTACACTTACCGAAAATCTTGATCTAGGCCATAATCTAGACATTACTAGTGCTAAGTGGCGACACTTAACGCCCTTGTATTAGTCTCCGTAGTGGAAAAAAGCAAATGGTATATTACCAGTCCCTCGAGTGGTAATCAAACCCTATATTTTTAAATAAAAGTTACTGTAGGTACTTGTAAGCCCATAATGAAAAGGTACAATTCCAGTTTTTACAATATATACAATATTTGGTAAAGCAAGATGTTGGTACACATAAAAAGCAAATAAACAATTTGTAAAATCCTTCGACGGTTCGAAAGTAATTGAAAAAATAACTGGAAACCACCCGCGTAAAAGAATACGAGGGGTGATCAATAAGTAATGATAATATGAAACAGAACTATTAGATTAAAAAAAAGATTTTATTTTTCAACATAGTCTCCTAACGAGTTAATACACACAATATCAATCCATACTTATATTATAAATGCGAAAGTCTGTGTGTTTGTCTGTCACGCTTTCACGGCTAATCTGCCGGTCCGATTTGGATGAAATTTAGAACGAAAGTAGTAAAAGTGACTGGGTCTAACATAGGCTACTTATTTTTTCAAAAATCAACCTCTAAAGGGTTGAAATAGGGGATGAAAGTTTAAATGAAAAATCTAAACCGCTTGACCAATTGTAATGAATTTTGGCATAAATAAAGTTGATAGTCTAAGCTCAAACATAGGCTACTTTATTTTTTATAAATGCGCCCCCGAGAGTTGCAATATAACGAAATAGTTCACGCGGCGAAGCCACGAGCGGGTCGGGATAAGCGTAACGTGTAAAATGAACTTGTTGTGACTTATTACTTTCCCTCTCTCTGTATATAAAATCAGGCCACATAACCAAAAAAAGGTTACTTATTAAAATATAATCTTTTCAGGTATTTTACCTATAACATTACGAGGTGAATTGCTGTTGTTAGCCTACATTGCCGCTGGCGTGTTCATATTTTCATTCTACCTCGTCTACGATAAGGAACTGATGATGGGGGCAAGCACAAGCAGAGAATATCTTCCGAAGAATATATATTCGGAGCTTTGAATCTGTATTTAGATATTATAAGCTTTTTCTTATTCATCCTAAGGATTATTGGAGATTTCACGCTGTATCCCGCCCACAGCAGGGTAGGCAGAGGGAACCTAGTGTTAAGACACTCTGTTCCCCACTTTTCGCCGAATTCGGAGGCATTGCGTGTTAGGTGGCGGAACTTAACGCCGCGCTTTCACCTCTGACACCAGAGCGAAGAAATGGAAATATTAAATATTTCCACTATTGGAGATTTCGTTGCGAAGCGAAGCTCTTACTGGTCAAAAGTGTGCTTCGTTGTGGTTTAACTCTTCCTGGGCTATTTGTAGTAGACCTCTGAAATTTGGCAGGGATATCGAGCACAGTTTTTTGGTGACAATTGTATTTATAGTTTTTGAATAAATAGTGATTAAATGGTCAAAAAGTGCACATAGACCAAGGCTGTGGAATTTTAAGTGTTATGTTAGTGTTAAGTGTTTGCTTTTCAAAATGAAACTATTTTTAACCGGATTAATCGCGTATATTATTGGTATTCGAAAATACATTTTTAGAAACCCGACGTTTCGAACACTTTACAGTAGTCCGTGGTCACAGGTAGACTGAGGTGGCATTCGTCTGTCAGTTGATACATTATTATATCAAACTACCGCCAACGATTTCTTAGTTGCCTCGCGTACTGCCCTGGATTCTTGCAGAATGAGCTGACTGTATCATGCCCTCTGGAATGGTGATTTTGAGACTTCAAAGTTTTTAGAATTGGGTCCCAGGTGGTAGAAAGTTTCCAACCGTCTTCTCTATTGAAATTTGGATGTTTTTGTATTTCAATAGCCTCGCGGATCATTCTAGGGATATATCTATTTTCCCTAGCGAGGATATGTGGTTTATCAAACCTTATGTAATGGTTGGGCTTATCCGTAGCATGCTCACACACAGCTGACTTTGATGCACGCCCATTCTTGATATCTGAGATGTGTTCCTTCACCCTAGTACCGATGCTCCTCTTTGTTTGGCCAATGTAAGATAAGCCACAGTCACAGTCTAGTTTGTATACACCTGCACACTGTAAAGGAATATTACATTTAACTGGTCTCAAGAACTGGCTCACTTTTTTGTTAGGCTTAAATATAGTTTTTATCGAAGCTCTTCTTAAGATGTTGCCAATCCTGTCTGTAACTCCCTTCACATAAGGTAGAAGTAAGAAACGTGCAAGATATTTAACATCTATAAATTTCTTAAAAAGATGCCGCGATAATAATCTTGTGCCAGTTTGTGTAGAAATCGCGCCGAAGAAAGACATCAAATATTGCAAAAAGATACTCAATCAGGCAAGTAAAAAATTATTATGTCAACTCATCAAAGAACACCGTTATGATTTAAATCGCTTCGACGAACAAATAAAAGCCTTAAGCAATGAGATCCGGACGTGTTTATCTAAGACAGATTTCCATCAATGTGTAGATTTTACAAATAAACGGGCACAATATAAATATAATGAATATAAAATTAGACAAATACGAAAGTACGAAAAACTCGAATCCAAATCCAAACGGAAAAATGTCTATGGCAACACCGTAACGTCTACACAGGCAACACAAACGTCAGTTGTCAATCTGTCAAAACAAACAATCGATAATTCTACTATTGAGATTTTAAGTAAAGGTTTTAACTTTGCGCCGGCGCCGACAAAAATACCTTTTGAAGAAATAATAACGTGCGTTGAGGACTGCTTATATAAAAACCAGATTTTGAAGGAAGATTCGGAGGCGATTCGTCAAGATATATCTGCCATATTACGCCGTAGTAAACCACCTAAGTCCAATCTTTCTCGTGATGAATCTCAGGCTCTTAGAAAATTACGGCAAAATGAAGATATAACAGTTCTTAAAGCTGATAAAGGTAACGCGACGGTTATACTAGACGCCGACGAGTATAACCAAAAAATGTCAGTTTTGTTATCGGATCAAAAAACTTATAAAATTGTTGACAAAGACCCTACAACAAAAATACTCAAGAAAACATCCGATTTAATATCTAAACACGCGAAAAAACTACATCTTGACATTAAATCTCTCGTGCCTAGTTGTGTAAAACCACCTAAGTTGTATGGGTTACCAAAAATACACAAAAAAGATGTTCCGCTTCGTCCAATAGTAAGCCAAATCGATACGCCGACGTATAAACTGGCTCAACACGTTGCGAAAATACTTTCTCCGCTGCGTGGCCACACAACATCTTATGTCAGGGATTCCTACCATTTTGTTAGCGGACTGAAAGACCTTAAGTTAGCTAACAATGAGACAATGGTCAGTTTTGATGTCCAGTCGCTGTTCACCAGTATACCCATAAAGGACTGCATCAGGATTGTCAAGCGGAAGCTAGAGGAAAAACAAATGCCTATAGAATATCTTGAACTTGTAGAACACTGCTTAACATCTGGATATCTAGTGTTCAATCAAGTGTTCTATTTACAAATAGACGGCATTGCTATGGGTTCGCCTGTGTCCCCCGTAATAGCAGATATATATATGGAGGACTTTGAGGAGATGGCTCTCAGCACTGCACCCTGTCTACCAAGAATATATAAGCGGTATGTAGATGATAGTTTCACAATTTTACCTACAGATAACATTTATATATTCTTAAACCATCTTAATTCTATTAATAACAATATCCAATTTACAATAGAATTAGAGGCAAATAATTCTTTAGCTTTCCTTGATGTTTTAGTAATTAAAAATCCCAATGGCACAGTAGGCCACACAGTGTATAGGAAACCCACCCACACTAATAGATATCTCAATGGTGAATCTCACCACCACCCTACACAGTTATCTACCGTTGGCAAATCTTTGTTTCAGAGAGCCCACCACCTCTGCGACGCTGAACACCTAGGGGACGAGCTTCGACAGGTGAAGAATGCCCTTCATCAGAACAAGCTGCCAGTTCCCCGCCAGCGTCGTGGGAAGACCAACAAGCCGCTCACAGTGGAGAGACAACCAGCACTTCTACCTTATGTGAAGGGAGTTACAGACAGGATTGGCAACATCTTAAGAAGAGCTTCGATAAAAACTATATTTAAGCCTAACAAAAAAGTGAGCCAGTTCTTGAGACCAGTTAAATGTAATATTCCTTTACAGTGTGCAGGTGTATACAAACTAGACTGTGACTGTGGCTTATCTTACATTGGCCAAACAAAGAGGAGCATCGGTACTAGGGTGAAGGAACACATCTCCGATATCAAGAATGGGCGTGCATCAAAGTCAGCTGTGTGTGAGCATGCTACGGATAAGCCCAACCATTACATAAGGTTTGATAAACCACATATCCTCGCTAGGGAAAATAGATATATCCCTAGAATGATCCGCGAGGCTATTGAAATACAAAAACATCCAAATTTCAATAGAGAAGACGGTTGGAAACTTTCTACCACCTGGGACCCAATTCTAAAAACTTTGAAGTCTCAAAATCACCACACCAGAGGGCATGATACAGTCAGCTCATTCTGCAAGAATCCAGGGCAGTACGCGAGGCAACTAAGAAATCGTTGGCGGTAGTTTGATATAATAATGTATCAACTGACAGACAAATGCCACCTCAGTCTACCTGTGACCACGGACTACTGTAAAGTGTTCGAAACGTCGGGTTTCTAAAAATGTATTTTCGAATACCAATAATATACGCGATTAATCCGGTTAAAAATAGTTTCATTTCAAAATGTGTAATAATCGCGAAAACAAAAGATCATATTAAGTGTTTGCTTTTCAAAATTTTTTAACATGTAATAATATTAAGTATGTACTTCGCTCAGCTCTTCTCGACATGCAGAGCAAAAAGGCGGTTCCTAGTTTATCTAAATCTGGTGTTTTCTAAAAATGTATTTTCGAATACTAAAAATATACGAATTAATCCGGTTGAAAATTAGTTTCATTTCAAAATGTGTAATAACAACGAAAACAAAAAAAAATATTAAGATATAGATTATTTAAAGCACCTACAGCTTATACGACCAGTCGTGCCCAGGGCACGAAAATGTGTCTGTAAACGGTTGTGGGTTCGATTCCCACTCGAGGAATGGAAATATTTAATTGAATTCTTCGCTCTGGTGTCGTCGCAAGAACACGGCGTTGAGTTCCGCCACTTAACACGTAATACCTCACGAATTCGGTGTAAAGTGGGGAACGGAATCTCTTAACATTAGGTTCCTTCTACCTACCCTTCTGTGTGCAGGATATATATATATATATATATATATATATATATATATATATATATATATATATATATATATATATATATACATATAAAAAATATGATATAATCCTAAAAAAAACCACAGGCCCCATTGTCTTATAAATTTGAATAACAATTCCACAAAATTTTTTTTGCAAATTTTTCAACAATAAGCAGAAATAAAACAACATTATGTTACAATAATTTTAATAAAAATAAATCACAAAAACAAAAACTAAATTAAATAATACCTTATTCAAAACAACGCCATGTGTATATACAGCTGTAACTTTGAACTAAAACACTACCCGTGGATGAACAGACAAACATTTATTTATTTATATATATTTAAAAAGTTTTTTTTTCAAAATATATATAACTAATATTCTTTTTATTTAAAAAATAGGCTTACTGCTTATTAATAGCGGAATCATTTGAACTTTGTACCAAATGTCAAATTGAGTTTGACATATATATTTTTTTTTAATTTTAAAACCACTAATGTTTTGACTTTGATTATATAATAAAAAGCTAAAGGTGAATGATGTTCGTTGACATGTGATTACATTTTTTTATAAATATTTATGTATGACTCATGTATTGCATTTGAATGTATGACTGAAATATATATTTTTTTTAATTTCTCATATTGAGGCTGAAGCAACATACAGCCATAGACATTTTGACATTTAAAAGTTAATCTTATTTAATTATTAAATTGTTGTGAAGCTGTTTTAATTATTTTTATTAATTTATCTTTAATATTTTTATTATTAATAATAAAATACAAATTTCACAGTACAGAAAGGTTATCAAAGCTAAGAAGTAAATGCAACTATTATCTAACATTTACAATATTTCTGATTACCACTTGAATAAATTTATACATCAAAATTTTAAAAATAAACCAAACACATAAATTAAGGAAAGAAATGAAATTCATAATATACTCTCCTCGTAATACTCCACTTCTACTTTCCGCCCGTAGTACAGTTATTTCGTGTTGAGTGACGGAACTCAACGTCGCGTTTTTGTCCTAAGACAAACTGGTACCTAAGTACCAGAGCGAAGAAACGAGAATTTAAACAATCATTTCCCAAGTGGGAATCGAACCCGAAACCATTGCTTTACGTCAGACGTTGTTCCACTACCCCACGACGACCTCAATTTAATTTCTTATTAGAATTATAAAAAAAAATATCAAAATTTAAGGATTTATAATGAATAATTAAATTTAATTTCAAATACAATTGAGTTATAACTTGTAACATAGAAAAAAATGAACATATGAAAAATAGACATTATAATCATTATCATATAATAAACATCGACTATAACAAAATAAATATATTCTAATATTTATTTAATTATTTAATACATAATACATACCTAATTAGTGTTTTACATTCAAAAAGTTTCTTATTATTTAAAATACACATACAATATCAGAAATAACATTAATATTAATCAATAAGTAGATTCATAAGTATTCGACAAACAATAATAACTTCCCGCCATTTGTAAATTGACATGTTGAAATTTCACAATGGCGGATTTCAAATTAAAAAAAAAATAAAAACAGTCAAAGACTGGTAACGTAGGGTTTTTTTGGGATTTTATTGTCTGTTGCAATATAAAGTCCACACTTGACGCGTAATTTTTTTTGAATAAATATGTAATATGTACTGTTTAATAATTGGTTGAAGGAATGTTTCTAAATATTAGAAAAAATAGAATAAGTAGATTTTTTTTTATTATTATTTTTTTAATAAGTATACATTAATTAGATATATTTTTTGTAATACCGCCAAAAATTCTAAAACGAAATATTTAAAGCTTGTTTACACACAGATACACTATAAAACACCTAACTCCTAATAATCTTCGTCACGACTTAAGAAAAAAAAACACATAATACGTCAAATGCGGATAATTAAACGTTACACTGGCTTCAAATTAGTTATTTTTAGTTATATCCAAGCCATTGTTGAAATCAAAAAACATTCGCAATTAAAAAAAAATTCTATATCGACTAAGATTTTGAAAAATTATGAAAAAAAAAAAAAGTGTTTTCTAATTTAACAAAAATTAGATACATTATATCAAGTTCAGTGTAGCTAAACACCGTAAAAAAATTTAAAAAAAAAGAAAATTATTTTTAAATTAACCACAAATAAAATAAAAAAAAATTAACTCAAAAAAAAAAAAAGAAATTTCAACAATGGCTTTGCAAAGACCAATCTAATCAGACCTGGCAGCACCAATAATGGTTAAAATATAAATAAATATATTAATAATATCAAGATACAGGTTCAGAGCAGCGAACACGTACTCCTCAGGCGATATTGTGTACTTGTGCTTGCCGCCCATCATGAGCTGAGTGTCGTAGATCAGGTAGAGCGAGAAGATTAGAGCGCCTAGAGAAGCGTACACCAGTGTCATCGTTTTGCCAGGGACGAAGATTGCTACGATACCTGAAATTAGATTTTGAAAATGAAAAATAAAACATCGATATAAAGAAGTATGAATATCGACGTCGACATTTACAAGAAATAATGTCGTTATATCGATACTCTTTCAACAAGGGGTAGCGGGAATAACCAGATTTATTTAAAAGAGATTCTAGGTACCATCAGGGGTAGATTTTTTAAAATAAAGTATCCTATGTTTAACCTTGGCTTATCAACTGTATTTATGCCAAAATTCATTCATTAAAATAGGGGATACTCTTTAGAGGTGGATTTTTGATTTTGATAGAAGTCTATGATTGACCCTGGTTTTTTTACTACTTTCATTCTAAATTTCATCCGAATCGGATTCCGAATTCCGGTAGATTAGCCGTGAAAGCGTGAGAGACAACCAGACAGACTTTCATATTTATAATATAAATATGGACGACTTAGCAAATGGTCTTCAGAGTGATATGAATTTTGGATGCGAGCAGTTTATTTACTACTGTACTAACAATAAACAACTTGTATACAGATAGCGTCCGCTATAAGTAAAGTAAACGCGTGGATTGGAGTTCCAATTGGGGGAATGATTAAATTTAAATTTTCATTTCTTCCCTCTGGTACCAACCGCAGTGTTGAGTTTCACCACTCAACGGACACAGACGAAGGACAGAGTGTCTTGACACTAGGTCGTCTCTGACCACCCCGCTATGCGGGAAAAAGCGTGAAGCATGCAAAATAAATCCATACTTATATTATGAATGCGAAAGTCTGTCTGTTTGTCTGTCACGCTTACCGGTCCGATTTGGATGAAATTCAGAATCAAAGTAGTTAATAATTCAGGGTCAAAAATAGGCTACTTGATTTTAAAAAATATTAAAAAAATGAAACCCTAAAGGATGAAAGTTTATATGAAAAATCAATATCAATATGAATTTTGGCATAAATATGGCTGACAAAACAAGGTTAGGCGTAGGCTACTTTATCATTCAAAAATACACCCTCGAGGGTTGCAATATATTGAAAAAGCTAGTTCACGCGGCGAAACCGCTAGTAAATAAATAAATCTTACCAAAAAGCAGTAAAACTATAGTAGCCACGAGTAAAGCCCCGCCCATAACCGTGAAGTCCCATTTAGTTTGCATCGCAAATATTGTTAGGGCGAGACACACAGCCGCTGTTATGCCGACGGCCATCATTACCTGAAACAAAAATCAAATATAATTATTTTATAAAATGACTTTATACGCGACTGGTTGAGGGCTCGATTTCCACTCCGAGAGTTTGAAAATGTTTAACCTTTTTTTACACTGCGCGGCATTGATTTCCGCCACTTAAGACGCAATGTCTCCAGATTTCAGCAGAAAATGGTGAACGGAGTGTCTTAACATCAGGTTCCCTCTGCGTACTAAAAAGCAGGAAAGTTTAAAAATATATATTTTATTTTATTTCTCCTATGTAGCAAGTGTGGTAGTCAGAGAGGACCTAGTGTCAAGACACTCCATCTGTTGTTTCCGTCCGTTGAGCATTGTTTTAGGTACTAGAGTGTAAAAATGAACATTTAATTAATTACACAAATGGGATTTAAACTTACAACTATCACTTTACAGTTCAGCGCTTTCCACTGTGCCACGACGGGTTTATGTAGCTAATCTAGTGTCAAGTTACTCCGTCGCAGTTTTTACGACGTAAATTGCTTGAGTGGGACTCAACGCCCAACTTGAGTGGGAATGGGCCTCAACGCCATCATTTGTTAGGCCAGACCGAGTAAATGAAAATAATTTTAATATACTCATTACATAGTGAGGATCTAACCTACTGTCGATTGCCCCATTAAAATATTTTTTTTGGAGTACATATGACTTTATTGATAATGGTTGAGTTTTTAATGTTTGTTGTGAGTTTAGAATTGTATAGTTAAGTAATATATTTTGGTATAAGATATAATATTTATTCGCCCCAGTACACATTTTAAATTTACATTGTTAGCATCTAACCAGTCGCGTGCCTTAGCCCAGATATGTCCAAGACGCCGGATCCCTTAGGACCATGACCCGTAAACGACACAGACTAAATTATATCGAAAATATCCTAAAATACAGTTCAAAATACTTTGCATTTAAATCTGGACATACTTCAGACTATAAGCAACAAATTTTCGATCAAGGATTCTTTACGAACAAAAAATACTGTAACAAAACACAAATTCAATTTTGACGTGAAGCAGTAGAACGACTGTAATTTAGTTTTTAAATTGAAAAAATTTAAACTTAAAAGTTTAACTTAAAAAAAAACTCCTCAACTCACCGCATCACTCTGATACATGCTGCTAGTGACCCCGAGGAGGAAACTCTCCGCCACTGTGAATATGCCCAGAAAGATGAAGTTCATGGGCGCCGTGCGACGCACGCTGCTGCAGCACGCCATCGCGATCAGACACACGAACACCAGCGCGAAGGCTATCCAGCTGCGAAAAGTATTTAATATTCATATTTTTTTTAGCTTCACGCTGTATCCCGCATAATGCTTCCCTGCTTTCCGCCGAATTCGGAGGTATTGCGTGTTAAGTGGGGGAACTTAACGCCACGCTTTGCCTCGACATCAGAGCGAAGAAAATGGAAATAATAAACATTTCCACTCCTCGAGTGGGAATCGAACCCAGAACCAGTCGTTTACAGTCACACACTTGTGCCACTGCGCCACGACAGGCAGTCTCAGTCATATATTACATAACATAATATAAAAACTCTTTATTTCACCCTAACATTGATTCTAAATAGTATGAAGATCTTATCTTGGGGGCCAGTCGTAAGGCTGAGGGCACAAAGTGTGCATGTAAAACGACTGGTTGTGGGTTCGATTCCCACTCGAGAAGTGGAATTATTTTATATATACATTTCCTTCGTTTTGGTGACGAGACAAAGCGCGGCGTTAAGTTCCGCCACTTAACACGCAATATCTTCGAATTCGGCGGTGCACAACCATCACGTTTTCAGTAAGACGCTGTCTCACTGCGTCACAACTGCCTCTAAAGCTTTAAATATTTGTCACTCTCAAAATTAGCTTAATACGAAATTTCCACAATTATAGGCTTTGGTAAAAGCAACTATAACAAGCCTATTCTAAGATTATATTGTTAGAAAACAAAATACATTTTTTTGAGTTAGGTCACTTTAATTCTGGGGATGTGATACGATAATAATAAAAGTTTTTTTGAAACCAAATACAAGTTACAAATATACTCTAGATCAAATGACAATTTTCTTTGACATTTTGAATGTTGTTTATCCATACTTATATTATAAATGCGAATGTCTGTGTGTTTGTCTGTCACGTTTTCACGGCTAATCTACTGATCCGATTTGGATGAAATTTAGAATGAAAGTAGTAAAAATGACTGGACATAGGCTACTTAGTTTTTCAAAAATCAACCTCTAAAGTGTTGAAATAGGGGATGAAAGTTTATATGAAAAATCTACACCGCTTGACCAATTGCAACGAATTTTGGCATATATATAGTTAATAATACAATACTTTATTTTTCAAAAATGCACTACCAAGTGCTGCAGTATACCGAAACAGCCACGTAGATCACGCGGTGAAGCCGCGAGCGGGCCGCTAGTAAGAAATAAGAATAAAAATACTTACAACATAAACGTATTCTTCTGCACCCACGCTTTAGTGGGAGCGTGGTACACGAACAGAGTTATAAAGGCCATTGTCACGAGCAGTTGACACATCAAAATGCCGTACACCTGAAAATTAAATAATATATATGCTTTTAATTGTTATTCATAAGGGAAATCTTTTAAGAAAATGTAAATAAAATTTGAACAACGCGGCATTCGAACCTGTACCTCTTAGAAACTGATTAATCGTGTGTTATCATAAATATTTCATATATTTTCATATACATCACATACATATTTCACATACATCAAATTTTGTGTTATAATGCATATATTACTTACTACCATGTAAATTATAACTTCACTATATAGTAGGTAAATCAGAGAGAACCTAGTGTCAAGACACTCTGTTCTGTACTTTCCGCCCAGATCTGGGACATTTTATATTGATTGGCGAAACTCAATGCCGCTTTATCTTATGACTAGAGCGGAGAAATGGTAACAATTTAAATATACCCATTCCTCCGAGTGGGAATCGAACCCAAAACCATCGCGTTTATATTAGGACTTTGTCACACTAAAAACATACTTTTCAAAGCCTGCAAAAAGGTGAAATAACAAGATTTCAACGCAAATTCAGTTATGGCCTACAACAAGTATTATATAAATACATAAAGAACTATATAAAGAAAATGGAAGTAAACACATTAATTATTAAAAGAGTCGTGACTTATACAATATTGTAATTATGATAATTCTTATTTATGTAATTTATTTCGATATAATTATATATCGTCATTCGAGGTATAGAACTGTAGAAACATGCAAGTTATTCTTTATTTAAAGCCGTTGCAAATGAAACTTCGGGAAAATGTAGTATTTAATTTTTTTATACACTTTTAAAGTGTTATTCGCTTACTTAAGATATAAAAACACTTAAATAAATTGAACATAGCGGGATTCGAACCCGTGCGTCTTGAAATTCATCTAAACGCTCTGACTGCTAAGCCATGCGTTGAAACGATTCACATTTTCATAGATTTTCTAAAAATGGATTTCAGTTTAAACTGTTTTAGACAAAATTTTAAAAGGAAAATCTTATTATCATAATGTACTTCAAATCTTTTATACAAATATCTGAATATAAATAACAATTAAAATTGTTAGGTTTAATAAGCAAAAACTTGTAGGGGAGAGTTGCTATGATTGGACCACTTAACTTTATCGCATTATATCTCATGCAATATCACCGATAAATAAAAACCGATTGTTGGACAGTAAAGCTATTTATGTAAATTAATGATATATAAATTATTAATGATGATAGTTGCGATGTTTTAAAGGTATAGTAAAGAAACTCTTCAATGAAAAGTTGCTTTCATTGGACCACCGTTTCCTTGAATGGACCACTAAGTTGCCATGATTGGACTTAGTAGAGTAAGTAGTATCGGTTCAATTAAGGTGACTCAAATGAAACACAAAGTAATTTATTCAAAAGTTTTTATAATAAATGATTGCATAATTTTAATATAAATTTATTATTTATTGGTTCTTTTTAATGTGGCTTTTGGAACGCCATAGATTCGACTTGCTTCATTTAATCCGATATTTTTTTTCTCAAAGATTCTATAGCAAGTTTCATGCTTGTTTCATTCCAAGAACAATATTTTCTTTTGTTTTTCTCTGTTGACATTCTGTAACATAGAAATAAAATGTAGTTACAGTAAAAAGGTATGTATGTATATGTATGCATATATAAAAAGAAACAGTCGTATAACTTTGTTTATTAACTTTAATATTACATTTGCAATATCAATTATATTATTATAGTTAAACATATATTATAATAGTCAAACAGATAAAATTATTTGTTAGTATTATACTAAGTGAAAATAAGTGAATGACTTCTAAGTTTCTTTGATTGGACCAGTCCAATGATGGCGTCACCGTTGTGGTCCATTGATGGCAACAAGGTACAGGTAACAGAATGAAAGCGGAAATCAAATAACGTGCAAAATTATGTTAAAATTTTATACTCTCTGTAAGCGTAAATATATTTACTATTCTGATTTACTTTAATAATACAAAAAAGAATTATTACAATACTACTTACATCAGTTTGTAGATGACTCGATTTTTATATCACGGTCTCCGCTAACACAGGTGCCTACTTCACTACTTGCAACGCGTTGCGAGCAAACTGAGGTTTGGTAGGGGGGATATCGGGCGCGGCACTGTTGCCAAGCAACGTTTTAAACTCCTTGTGACAATCATAGTTTTCGAAATAATTAGGTGGTCCAATGAAAGAGCCGGTCCAATGATCGCAACTCTCCCCTAATGTTTATTTAATTTTTTTTTCTTACCTTTCTAATGAAGGATTTCCGAATGCTTTGTTCATTGAAGTCGAACCCTTTCACGTCGGAGTCCTCGCCCAAGCTGCCCCCCTGCCCCGTAAATACTGGCTATAATAATAATAATATAAAAAAAACATAGATATGTGAAGTTTTTAATAATTTTTAGCGTAAATAATTAAAAACTTCATATATAATGCCATAAATATTAAAATAAATAAATCAATTAAATCAAAATACTTATAAAAGATTCAAACTATTATATTAAAAAGTATGTCAATATGTGGCCAGTCGTGGCCCAGTGGCACAAGAGTGTGACTGTAAACGACTGGTTGTGGGTTCGATTCCCACTCGAGGAGTGGAAATTATATTTCCATATTCTTCGCTCTGGTGTCGAGGTAAAGCGCGGCGTTAAGTTCCGCCACTTAACACGCAAGCCTCCGAATCCGGCGGAAAGTGGGGAACGGAGTGTCTTAACACTAGGTTCCCTCTGCCTACCCTGCTGTGTGCGGGATATAGCGTGAAGCTATTTAATTTTAATTTTAAAATTTTAAAATGATACGTCGTCGGACGGTAAGCATGATGATTGTGGGTTCGATTCCCATTCAGGGGGATGATAATAAATTATTTACATTCCTCCGCTCTGAATAAAATCCGCCACTTTACACGTAATTACTCGATTTCAGGCCAAAAGTCTACGTACGTAAAAAAAAAACGTAAAGAAAACGTAGTATCCTGACACTAGGTTCTCCCTAACTATACTACTATGGAGAGAAAAACGTAAAATTTCATTTGAACATCTCATATAATTAGAAATACTAACCAAGAAATAGTTTCCCATCCATTCCATGTTTACACATGATTTACGTCAATTTACTAAGCGAGTCTATGGTCATTATATTATAGATATTTCTAAAGCAAAACCCACTAGATTAAATAATATAATATGTTTCAAAGATTATATTGAAATATTAAAATAAATATAAGAAAAGATATCAGTGTCTTTTTCTCACATAGCAGAGAGCAAAGAACTTAGTGTGAAGATAATCCATTCTAACTTTACGACTGAAATCCACACATTGTATGATAAGTGGCAGAACTCAACCCCGCACTTTGTATAAAGCGCCAGAGCAGAGAAATGAAAATAACCAAATTATGACCATTTATCCGAATGGGAATCGAACCTATAACCAATCGTGATTACAGTCAGACGCTGTTATACTGCGCCCACGATATACCTCCTTGACTTAAAAAACTAAGACAAATATAGTAAAGATTTAACTATATATTATACTAATAAATACTCACGTCTCCATAACCACCGTATCCGGACGGCTGGAAACCAGGTTGGGGAGGGGGAGGATAGCCACCCTGTGGGTATCCTCCCTGAGGAGGATAACCACCTTGCGGAGGATAGCCCCCTTGGGGAGGATAACCTCCTTGCGGAGGGTAACCCCCTTGGGGAGGATAACCCCCCTGAGGAGGGTAACCTCCTTGGGGATAACCTCCTTGAGGGTATCCGCCTTGCTGATCTGAAATTAAAATAGGTGTGTAAGCATATATGGCTTCCTAAATTACTAATTGAATAAAAGCGTTAACAATTATCAATATACAAATAATGTTTTATTTCGTGTATTACAGTTTTACAATAAATTTTAACCCTTAACGGCCGAGAGCGTTTTTTGAAATGCTCGCCCATAAGACAACGGAATATTAGAGAAATTCTAAAACTTTTATAAGGATGAAATTTTAAACTAAATATTTGAAATTATTTATTTAGATATGAATTCCATATATTTCAAACCAGGGATCTACTACATAGTTGCAATATTTGTAAAAGAAAACTACTATAAACAAATGATGAGAAACTTTTTTTACATATCCCCTTAGCCAGGTCTTTCGGCCGTTAAGGGTTAATGTACTGACAAGCTATAAACAGGAACAGAGTGTCTCGACACTAGGGGGAAAGCGGATATCTGTACTGGTAAATAAATTTATTTACCGGAACTTACCGGAGTTTCCTTTCAAAATTTCGAAATGGTAACCCTACGCAATCACAAATCTCATCACCAAAAGTTTAAATTCGGCAAAGCAAAAAGGAATTACTCACAAATGCCATAAGATTCTTTCGACTCGGACAGCGACCCTCTTGCAAAGAAGAAAAGAATTACAAAAAACCAAAAATAAATCACGAACAATGAAAAATAAGCTAGCCGCACTCTTTAAGTTAGCCAATAAATACATAAGAAGTGACTATGGAAAATATAGACAACGTACCTTAGAAAAACATCTTTACTTAACTGGAAGCACCAAAAAAGGCTACAAAGAACTGACGACAAGTAAAACTTGGATAGAATTCTTAAGGAAATCTGACTACACTCTAAATAAGCGCAAAGACTTCCTCACCACGGCAACTAACTTTTATAAAAACTTATACAACAGCCGAGCATCTTCAAGTCAAAACATTTATACCAAAACATGTGAGAATACAAAGATCGATTCCATTGAAAATAAAAGTGAAATTTACGTTAAATTAATAGATGAAAATGAAATCATAGAAGCTATAAAAAAGTTAAAATTAGATAAATCGCCGGGTTCAGACAGAATTGTGAATGAAGCTTTAAAGTCCGCATGCCATTTACTGGCCGCACCACTCGCTGTACTTTTCAACCTAATATTAAAAACATCTGAAACACCTACACAGTGGTCCGAATCAAATATTATTTTAATATATAAGAAAGGCGACCCCAAAGATATAGGTAATTACAGACCCATAAGCTTACTTCCTAGTTTGTACAAACTATTCTCTAGCATCGTAAATTCCAGAATAAGTCCAGTGATCGAAGCAAGACAACCTGTAGAGCAGGCTGGCTTTAGAAAGGGGTTTTCTACAGTGGACCATATACACACCTTAGAGTTAATAATAGAGAAATATCGAGAACAACAAAAACCATTATATCTTGCATTTATTGATTACCAAAAAGCTTTCGATTCGGTAACTCACGATAGCGTTTGGCGAAGCCTCAAACATCAGGGAGTCAGTGAAATCTATATAAATGTACTCAAAAATATATACCGGAAGAACATGGAAAGAATAAAGTTAGAGACACAGGGCCCGTGTTTCCCCATAAGGCGAGGTGTAAGGCAGGGAGACCCTTTATCGCCTACAATATTTATAGCTATACTAGAAGATATCTTTTCAAAGCTTAATTGGAATAATATGGGAATCAATATTCAGGGAGCCTTTCTAAGTCATTTGCGATTTGCCGACGACATAGTAATACTATCCGAGACAAGCTCCCAACTACAGATCATGGTTGAATCGTTACAGACAACAAGCGCTAAGGTAGGACTTGAGATCAATCCCACTAAGACTATGGTAATGACAAATAGCGATAGGAAACAAATAATAGTTAACGAAGACCCACTTAAATATGTCGATAACTTTATCTATTTAGGAAAAACAATTAGCTTTCAAAAAGAAAACAATGAAATGGAAATTGAACGAAGAGTAAATCGCACATGGAATAAGTTCTGGACCTTAAAAGAAATTTTTAAAAGTAGCATGCCAACTAATATAAAAACAAAAGTTATGAATTCTAATCTCTTACCATGCTTGACGTACGGATGCCAAACTTGGAAATTTACAACAAAAGCCAAACATAAAATCACAACGTGCCAACGTGGACTGGAGAGAAGTATGTTGAAGGTAAAGAAATTAGACAAGATAAGACACACTAAAATAAGAGAACTAACCAAAGCTACGGATGCCTTAAGCTATGCACAGACATTAAAATGGAAATGGGCAGGGCACATAGCAAGGCTTAAAGACAGGAGATGGACCTACAATACTACGATATGGAGAGGTCCACCGGGGAAAAAAAGAAGAGGAAGACCGCTTACCCGGTGGGACGAAGATATTAAAAAAATCGCCGGCGACAATTGGTGGCTAACTGCGCAGGATAGAGAAAAGTGGAACTCATTGGAGGAGGCCTTTACCCAGTCTGGGGACCATATATAATTAAGAATAGTTGTAAGTTTTCTGTAGTAAATTTATAGTTAAAAAAAACATTAGTAAAATCAAAATAATAATAAGTAATAAGTATGTAGTAAGTATATGTAAGTAATTGATTTGTCTTATGTTTAAATCAAAATGGTCAAATAAAGGCTTTTTTATTTTATTTATTATTTATATTCTAACCCTACGCAAGAGATGTAACTTAATAATATCAGTAATTTCATTTTATAGTGACTTAGCTAGTGCATTATTATATACCGAGAATAGGATAAATAGATCATTTAATTATGAAAAATAAACAAGAAAATTAAACAATTTTCAAAAAAAAGTATTAAAATTATTCATTTTCGTATTATCAATTTATTCACACGTGGGTGGACCCATTTAGGAATATTTAAATTTGTGCATAATAATATTTTTTTCTAACATGTTCTTCATGAATTTGTGATAAGTTTATTACTAAAGAGTATCTATATGACTTTGTTATCATAATCGATATTATTGATTTATATAGGTATTGAAGAATTCCTAACACTACCCAACAAGGATTTAAGTTATTTCGAAAAAGACGACAATATACAAACTTAAATGAACAAATTATTTTTGAGTATAAAGGAAATAACTTCATGACTTTAAGCAGGTGTTAGCAACCTCGAGCCGTTTGCGGTTCACTTAATAATTCCATGCGGCACGCGTTTTTATAGGTATATTTTTCCGCTACTCATTAAAATCTATTAATAAGTGTGATTTTCGTCTCCCAAAAAAATCTAAATTTGGATAGATTCGTTGTTTGCTTGTTTGTTCTTCCCGGACTTTCAAGTAAAAATAGCGTAACAAGGTTTTTTATTATAATATGTATTAGTAACAACAGGAGACGATTTGCCAGTCGTAGCTTGTGGGCACAAAGTTGCACTGTAAACGCTACTGGTTGTGGGTTCGATTCCTACTCGAGGAATGTAAATATTTAATATTTTCGGGAACGGAGTGTCCTAAAATTAAGTTCCTTCTGCCTATCTACGAAAGACAGCGTAAAGCTAAAAAAAAACAACGTGATCCATACTTATATTATAAATGCGAAAATCTATTTGTTTGTCTGCCACGCTTTCATGCGAATCTATCGATCTGACTTCGATGAAAGTTTATGTGAAAAATCTAAACCACTTGACCGATTGTTATGGATTTTAGCACAAACATAGTTGGCAATCCAAGGTAAAACACCGGCTACTTTATTTTTCAAAAGTCTACCCCCGTGGGTTACAATAGAGCGGAATAGTTACGTAGTTCACGAGACGAAGCCGCGAGCGGGCCTCTAGTCTATTATACCTAATGATAACGCTGTTACATTTTATTATAATAAAACTATCTTGTAACGCTATTTTCTCGCTTCTTGGGATTGAATGATAGTCATTCCGACGACGATAAATTTGTTATTAGCATACAATATTTTATACTACATGTAGCTTTCTCTTTGCTAGGGTAGCCAAAGAGAGCGGAACGCCACACCCCTTATACGGTCCAGACAAGTACTCCTTTCTCTGCCTTCTAGTAACTTAACACTGCGATCTCAATGTCTCCCTGCCATTTTCACTTAATTCTCTTAGTTTACTTACATTAATATCTAAGTCGTATTCTACTCTAATATTATTTGTTTCAGAAGGAATTCGAACTGGTTATTGTTCGCTAAGTTGTACAATTATTGTTGTATATTTGTCCTTCCTGAATGTCAGTCCTAACTCTACCACTATTTAGTGGTACAAATATAAAAATTATAATTATATAATGTAATTATTAAACGCGAGGCACAAATAAAAATTAATTTAAACACGCAAACGAAAAACCTTACCCCATTTTTTAAGAAAAATGTGTAGATTTTAATCTCGTAGGGGGACGGGTTAAGAATACAATTCCCCCCCGCCGCTGGGTAGCGTCCCGTAAAAGGCGGGTAACCCAGTAGCTTGGTGGTAGGAGGTTCGTTCTCAGACTGGCTCGCGACCACTATCATGTCAAAGACGAACCGCCAAATATCTTATGATGTGTTCCGGTTCGATGGCATGTAAGCCAGCTCTCCCTATTCCCACCATTCCCATCCTTTCCCTCCTTTTGTCCTACATTACCAAGGCTGGCAACGCATCCATAACTTGAATGTTGTGGATTTCTATGGGCGAAGGTAACCACTTAACACCAGGTGTGCAGATTATGAAATTTACCATACTTAAAACTCACATTCATAAATACATAAAGTAAGCCAATATGAAACATAATAGTGCATTGGTAACACGTAAAGTAATTATTACGTACATTTTGTTATAAATGTGACATACAAGTTGCTAAGGAAACGCATGTTTTCGGCATCAACATTCCACTAGTATATTATTAATGTACATACGTATTATCAATGGGGCCGTGGCCAGTGGTGGCCCAGTGGCACAAGCGTGTGACTAAAAACGACTGGTTGTGGGTTCGATTCCCACTCGAGGAGTGGAAATTATATTTCCATTTTCTTCGCTCTGGTGTCGAGGTAAAGCGCGGCGTTAAGTTCCGCCACTTAACACGCAAGCCTCCGAAAGTGGGGAACGGAGTGTCTTAACACTTGGTTCCCTCTGCCTACCCTGCTGTGTACGAGATACAGCGTGAAGCTAAAAAAAAATACTATCAATAAAAATACTATCAATTACACTCTATATGACCAGTATAGGTAAATATAGAGTTATGTATTATATTGACCTACTAATCAGGAAAAGTGCTCGTACAATACCAAAGTCCGATATGAATTCTGTTATTATTTTACCGAATAACTTCATCTTTTATGCCTTATAACTGAGTAGGCAGAGACAACCTAGTGTCAATACAAGACGTTGAGTAGCGGAAGTCAATGCTGCCTTATGTCTTACTAATAAAGGAAAATAAAAAAGATTGAAATATGAATCTCAGAATGGAAATTGAACCCACAATCATATTTTCAATTGGACGTTACCTTACTGCGCCACGATGGCTTTGACATATGTTAAAGAACAATTTTAAAAGCAAAGTAGGAATCTTTTTCCTCATACATTAGATTAGTCAGCATGAAGGAATAGGATAAAAATTAAGTCCAAGTACGTTAAGTAATTAAATTATAGCTCAACTAATACACTAGTTGAGGTAAAATAAGGTCTTTTAAAATGTTTTTTGGTACATCCATTGTGAACTTATTGTCTGTACCTTTTTTCTATTTACTAGGTACACTGTTTATTTGTTACTTTACATTATTTTTGAAATTAGGACTTATGAGTCAAGCCATATATGGCTACGTAAAAATTTCCTATAAGTTTCTAAGTCTATCTCAGTTTATACGAAAAAGTAGACAAGGAATAGATGTCAAACACATGGCAGTGTGTGTAATTTTTATTTCATAAATTTAAGGTATTTCTAATGTACTATTATAAAAAAAATCTACTTCATACATTCAAAAGGACATGAATTTATAACTTTACCATATTTCATACTGATACAGTATAATTTTCGAAAAAATGAGCTCAAGGTATTTGTTCCAGGTATTAACATAATGATAATTGACGTATTGTATGACATGCTTGTGGTAACGTTAATACTAACTACCATGAGACGAGCGAAGGTTCAAAGTTCAAATGTATACGGGGAAAAGTAATTTTTTTTAATATATATACCTTACTATTTCCCGGTATAATTTGAAATATCATAGCGGTACATTGCATTATTCTCCAAGTCAAGGGAAGTGAACCAAAAAAGATATTACTATGTCATCATTTTAATGTGTTATTCATCTACTAAAGTTACTTCTACTACATACTATAGATGTAGTTGAATAGAATATCTGAATTTATGGTCAAAACGGTCAGATAGCTATTAAGAGACGCGGGTTTTGAAAAAAACCTTAAAAGAAATAGCAATTTATTTTATACGTTTTAAATTTTTATACGTTTTATTTTTCCTAAGTGTGGAAATAACACTTTAAAAATGTTTAGAAACAATTTATTTTTCTACGTCCGTTCGTAGATATAACTAATTGGCTTTTGAAAATAGAAAACAACTTCACGTTTTTCCCGCAAGCAAGGTATATAGACAGAACCTAGTGTTAAGACACTCCGTTCTCCACTTCCCGATATCGAGACAATGCGTGTTCAGTAGTGGAACTTAACGCCGCGCTTTATCTCATATCTTGTCTATTTGAAAGTAGAATGAACGAAAGGAAGGAAGGAAGAATTCAAGGACCACTTCTTGAAAGTTTTTGTCGTAATTATGACTTGCGTATAATGAAATACTAGAAGTTAACATGTAAAACAATAAAATGAATGATTTCATACATAAAAAAGTATCCATTTGAATAATGTGACCGTGGCCTTTTACAGTCAGACAGACTGGCGACTGCAAGCTTAATGGTTTTATCGATTTCCTTCCAAAGGGGATGTAACAATAGTATAAAAATAACATAAAACAATAAAAGTGAGAAGGTTCGTTCAATTAATTAATATTAGTAATCTGAGTAACTTGAGGCCATCGTGGCAAAGTGGCTCTGATCGTAATAGTGACTGGTCGTAAGTTCGATTTTTGTTCGGTGTAATGATCATAATAAAATTTCTATCATTTCTCCGTTATGCTACCTAAGACGAAATGAAGAGTTCAGCCACTCAAAAGTGTCTCGAATACGGGAAAAGTGGAGTAAAAAGTACCTTAACACTTTCTTTCTGATTATTCTAGTATGTGGTAAAAGCGTGATGCTAGTAAAAGACAAAATCGATTTTTTTAAAACATTAATAGTGATATATTGTACTTTATTTACGATCAATCAGGTTAAATTAATTGTTAGCTTGAGGTTTACCACTTTCTACCCGCATAGGCAGAGAAAACTTGATGTTTAGAGAACTCTTCCTTACAAATGCGTAACGGCTAGTTCTTTAACGCGTATCCAGTCAGACGCTGTTCCACAACGCCACATGGCCTCAATAGGATATTTTACTAACAGTTAAATTTCACAATATTATAAATGATACATAAGTCTTGCGTCTATGGGGAAGGAAGTGACGTTTTATTAGAGAGAGAAGGAGAATGCGCTCACTGTTTACGTCACGTTAAAAATATATAAGGTAAATTATTTTTATTTAGAATGACATGATGCATCACTAGTTCAGTTATTAACACTTGCATAATAATTTAGTATAGGCTAACAAAAAGATCTAGATTTCATACAAAAGTACCAATTATATATACCTTTATCCTCCATTTCCCAACAATGAAATCACATACACAATTGCACTATATTTTATAAATAAATAATTTATAAAAATTATGACTCTATGTATATTCACTTTTATCACTATTTAACAACAATTTCCTTAACAAAATAAGGAAGAGTGTCTCAAACTAAACTAAACCGTACGAAGGACTCGTGTGAACTGCACTGACTGGCATGGCATGCAATTTTCAAGATGTTTCATACTTCGTTAAAGGTTATTCTATTTTCGCTTCTATTAGCTTTAAAATAGAGGCTATATTAGCTGGTATGGATGTTTCAACACATGCGTACTAAGAAGTTAGTTTACGTGTTAAACGGCGCCGTCTGTGAGCAGATGGGTTTCGTTTTCCATTGTTTGTTTAAATTAAAATTCCAAATATCCTTCATTCAAATAGATTTTTGCAAATATTTTTGAATCGTCGATTGAATATGAAGCTACAACCGGCTAGGAAGGCATTTCTGGTGAAGAGAGCCGACGAGACTCTAGATTTGGTATTTTCAAGTATAAATGTCATTTTTTTATTTAATGCAATGTTAGCTACACTGAACTCAAATCATATTACTTCAATACATTTTTGTGTTATAAATAAGCTTTAGTTATTAACAAAGTTTTTATAGTAATTTTAAATCTCTACAGTGGCAAATCTAAAATAGGTCATAGACAAAGTAAGGTTAAGGCGTGACGTCAGGTTCTTTACATTAAACGTAATGTATCTTTTAGAGTTAAAAAGCATAAAACGGAAAGCAATGCATAATACAGGAGAGTTATTAATGTTTTTTTAAGCATTTGTTATATGCAGGTATTAAATATGAAACTTTTCACCACAGTTTAACAATTTTTCAAAGGTCACAAGTAATTTCCAAAATTATGGTTAATTTAAAGGTTTTTCAAAAGGTAATACATCTATATGTACAAGAAAGGGAAAAAATTTCGACCTGTTTTTAAATATATTATGCAGACCGAAGAGTATTAATGTTGACAAAATTAAAGTCATTGCAAATTAATATTTTCCATAATTCCTTAAATGCGTACAGTTGAATTGTTTATAGCTGTTGGGTTTATTCTAAGAAGAGCAAGTTCAAACCTTGGTACGTTCAAATATTTTTTACAAACATTTCGAAACCCATAACTGCATTAAAAGTAAAATATCCAAACCCCTGCTTTGCTTTGAGCGGCATTTAGTTCCACCATTTAACACGCAATACCTTCAGATTTCGTCGGAAAATGGCGAATGGAGTGTCTTAACACTAGGTTCCCTCTACCTACCCTGCTGTGCGCGGGAAACAGCGTGAACCTGCTTTATGTCATGTTTTACATAAAATTACTTGTTAGTTTAAAAAGAAAATATACATTGTTCTTTGGGAAAATCCAGTCTTATAATCAGAACGTTCTATATTCGGAACTGTAAATACTTTAGACTATATATAAATATTGAGGTCATCAAAATCGCGAATGTTTGTTGATTCGATTCCCACTTGGCGGTATGATAATGTATATTATTTTTATTTATCTGTTCTGGTAGGTGTCTAAGGCAATGCGCGGCGTTGAGTTCCTCCATCTCAGCACGCTGTCTCAATTTCGATCAAAGAATAGAAAACGGAATGTTTTGTCACTAGGTCGCAATGTAGACAAGCGTAAAAATGTATTGTTATTATTTTCCAATATTAATCCATACTTATAAATGCGAAAGTCTGTCTGTTTATCTGTCACGCTATCACGGCGAATCTACCGGTTTCCGGTGAAATTTAGAATGAAAGCAGTAAAAAATCTATGGTAAAAGATAGGTAAATTTATTTTTTCAAAAATCATCCTTTCAGAAGGTGGAAAGTTTATATGAAAAATCTAAATCGCTTGACCCATTACAATGAATTTTAGCATAAATATAGTTGATAATCCAAGCTTAAACATAGGCTAGTTTATTTTTCAAAAATCCACCTCCGAGGGTTGCAATATAAAGAAACAGTTAAGTAGCTCACTTGGTAATAAACAATTACACAATAGTGAAATCTAGATAAAGTTCATACGAAGATCATTCTCGATGAATAATTTATCAAGAAGATTTCTTAAGATAAGACAAACAATATAAAAGATAAGATAATAACAAAATAGTTTTAAAAAAAGTAGAAAAACCCGTCTTAAAGCATATTCTCTCTGTCCATCCTCATCCTGACAAGGGTATCAGGCATGAGTTATGAAAATATTGTTTCATTGACCGGACCGGACACAAGAGCAACTTTCAAGCAAATCGAATAGTAAGAGTTGAGTTCCCCTACTCAACACGTCTCGGTTGTTTCGATTTATCGCGATTTGGGCCAAAAGTGGAGAACGAAGTGTTTCGACACTAGGCTCTCCGACTAACTTGCTATGGGGCAGAACTTGTGCAGCGAAGCAAATAAATGCTTGTTTTCGAAACCTTTTTATATAGGGAAACTAATATTAAAACATCTATTTAAGCTGTATAACAGAAAAAAATATTAATTACATTTAGTTAATATAATTAGTATACGAGTATATTAATAATATTAATTCCTCATTCTTATTATTTGGGTACGTTATGTTGCAACAAGCATGACTTACGGTTGGCTGGTTAACGTTCACATTGAAATTTATCAAATTATATTAGAAAATATTTCATTAATATATTATTAATATTAAAAAATACTAACAATATACAGCTTTACGTTTCTTTTTATGCATGGCAGAGTGGTCAAAGAGAGCTCAGTATTAACAGTTCCTTATTTCCCACTTAAATTTGCAACATTGCCTGTTAAGTGGAGAAACACAACGTCGCCTTTTATCTTGCACCAGAGCAAAGATATGAAATAATTTCCTCCAAGAGGGAAATGAACTCATAACCAATAGCATTTGCAGTCAGACATATTTCGATAAGGGTCGATGAGTTATAATCTAGGGGCCGTCGGCAGTCGTGGCGCAGTGGCATGAACGTGTGACTGTAAACGATTGGTTGTGGGTTCGATTCCCTCTCGAAGAGCGGAAATATTTAATATTTTCATTTCCTTCGCTCTGGTATCAGATGCAAAGCGCGGCGTTAAGTTCCGAAAATGCGGAACGGAGTGTCTTAACACTAGGTACCCTCTGCCTACTCTGTTGTGTGCGTGATACAGCGTGAAGTTAAAAAAAAAGTTATAATCTAAGTTTAAAGGAAGATGGAAGGAAAAACGGTCGTGAAATACATATTAACATTATAACCAGCCTGATTTGGATGGAATTCAGTTGATGACCGAATGATAGAGGTCATTTTTTTCATAAATCAACCATTAAATTGAATGAAAGTTTGTCCGAAAAATCTAACTTCTTGACTAATATCGATAAATTTTCGCAGGCAGACAGTTGGTGACTCAAGGTCAATAATAGGATAATTTATCTAAAATCAACTTCTATGATGCTGAAATAAGGAATGAAAATTTGTATCAGAAATATAAAGCGCTTAAGCTAAGCGAGAACACAAACCGAACCGAAAGTACGCTATAATAGAAGCAGCTATAGTTGTATAGTTCACGCGGGCGAAGCCAGAAGCGGGTTGCTAGTAGTGAAAATATATTTGAAACTATGCTTTTAGTTGTCAATTGTTCTTAACAGTGTAGGTATTCATCAACAAGTACTTATCGTACATTTTGCATTTCATATCAAAGGCAAAGACAAGCCATGTGTGGCCAATTTGAATATAACGCCCACAACACTCGCTTGATTCTGCATTTTAAACTCAATTAAACACGCCATGATGTCATTTAAAAACACTTTTATTAAAATATATATCGTTTAAAATCAGTGATGGGCAACCGGCCTGCTTGATAGTTTTAATCGACCCGTCAAGGATTTATTTAGGATTACAGATAATATCCCGCTACGTTATAATAATATAACAATAAAAATATATTGTTTTAGGCCTATGAAAAGTCATTTATTCTATAAATCCAGTGCAAAAAATGTTGCTTATCCCGTTTTTAACGATTACTGTTAAAAATAGCTTATCAATTTTATACATGTTTACTTTGTTTAAGCAAGACGTGTACATATTATATATGCATATGTACATATATATGTATTATCAGAGTTCAACACCCACGTTTAACGTCCGGGACTTCCCCGAGATATATCATGATTCACATGTTCTAACAAATAATGTATTGCTAGAAGGAAAATATCTCCTAATCATAATATGTGAATGAAATATAAGTTTTTAGACATTTTGTTTTAACGTTTTCTAAACGCTTTTAATGGCTTCACGTGGAGGAAGAGGTCACGTAGAGGAGGGACGTTGGTATATTAGACAAAGCGGGAAGCTGAGTTTTACTTGTATCTATGTAAATAAATTTTACAACATTAATTTACAATAATTTATTGTGGCCAGTCGTGGCCCAGTGGCACAAGCGTGTGACTGTAAACGACTGGTTGTGGGTTCGATTCCCACTCGAGGAGCGGAAATATTTAATATTTCCATTTTCTTCGCTCAGGTGTCGAGGCAATGCGCGGCGTTAAGTTCCGCCACTTAACACGCAAAGCCTCCGAATTCGGCGGAAAGTGGGGAACGCAGTGTCTTAACACTAGGTTTCCTCTGACTACCCTGCTGTGTGCGGAATACAGCGTGAAGTTTAACTTCACGCTGTATCCCGCACACTTCAACAAAATCAAACTTCAACAAAATCAAAGAAAAAAAAATCTATGTAAATAAATCTTACAGCATTAATTTAGACTTGATTTTATCCTTGGCAGGACGATCAGAATAAAAGAAATACTTTAAACGCAATTTAATTGTAATCTCTAATCTGCATGTAAACAATTTTAATATTTAACCCATAAATAGTTTAAAAGACTATCAAATAAATTATAATTTTGAGAGTCTAATGTAACAAGTATATTTTAGTAGTAATATTATTTTATCTTTATATAACTTCCGCTTTACACTAGCCCGTGATCACATTTCGGCCATGTTTAGTTCCAAATGTGTAAAACCGCACAAAGTTTTTATAAGTAAAAATAAGTATATGCTAATTTCATACATCTCTACTAATATTATAAAAGCGAAAGTGTCTGTCTGTTACGCTTTCACGACTAAACCACCGGGTCGATTTCGATCTTAATGTGAAAACGATGGTTATTGGGTCTATTACCACTCCAGCGGCCCACTCGCACGTTCGCCGCGTGAACTATACACCAGATTCGTTATGTTGCAACCCTCGAGGGTGGATTTTTGAAAAATAAAATAGCCTATGTTTAACTTTGTATTATCTACTATATCTATGCCAAAATTAATAACTATCGGTCAAGCGGTTAAGATTTTTCATATAAACTTTCATCCCTTCAACTCTTTAGAGGTCGATATTTAAAAGAATAAGTAGCCTATGTTTGACCCTGATTAAGAAACTACTTTCAATCAACAACACAACGTGAAAGCGTGACAGACAAACAGATAGATTTTTCGCATTTATAATATAAGTATGGATGAACGATTATATGCGGCGTTGAGTTTCGCCGCTCCACACGCAATGTCTCGATTTCGGTCAGAAAGTGAAGAACAAAGCGTGGAGCTAAGCGGAATTTGAATATACGTACATATACCTACATATAAAAGATACCAATATTTAAAATTATAATCCTAATCATAAGATATGTACCTTCATTGTATATTCATGTATCTAGAGATTACATAAGAGACCGTGAGAAAATATTTTTTAAAACCAGTTATTATAGTTAAGAATTAATTATTCATATGATAATTTTAGTATATCACTCTTATACAAAAAAAGAAGCCTTACGCTTTATCCCGCATAATACGACAGTCAGAAAGAATCTAGTGTCAAGACACTCCGCTCTCCACTTCCTGTCCGAAATTAAGACATTACGTATTGAATAGCGTAATTCAACGCCGCTCTTTGTCTTAGGTACCAGAGGGGAGAAACAAAAATAATATAAAATCATTACTTCAAGTGGGAATCGAATCCACAACAATCGCGTTTACAGTCACTGTCCTACTGCGCCACGACGGCCTAGATTAGATGCTAAAATATATACGTATACAGAGAAAAGACTTGTAAGTTAATTAGGTGGCCTACATTCCTGTAATAGATTTCCGCTATTTGCTTGTCCGACACGCTACTTTTAAGGTCAGCGAAATAAATGCAAAATTTACAGTCAAATTATTTACAAACAGATATTATATTATACATGTGGATGACAGATATACGAGTATATTGTAAAGGTCTAAATAAATTATCACAAAGTTATTGCTACTTTTACTTATTGCTATCACTAAAGTGAAAAATAATAATTTAAGAAAAATTGCATAACACTACAGAATAAACACAATTAATTACACTCAGGTATGTTATAAAACACCATTATCGTAACTATAAGATATACATACGAAGAAACTGTCCATAACTGTAATAAAATCTTATATACATTTGAATAAAAATATTCGTTATTTGTCCAGGGACTGAATTAGTTACCTATCATTTAAGAATAAGAGTCATTAAACACTAAACTATTTGGTAAAAAAAAATATATTGTACAGTTAAGCTGTTATATCATAACCATAATGGCCATGACCATAATAATCAAATTAAAGTTAAATTAACTAAAGTGTCTACCTACACCTCTTTGGTTCACAAATGTGTTTTAAATTATCAATTTACTTCACATTTACTCTTTATGTAACATAAACATTTTATTTTTTTAATTTTTGTTTTCAGCTTTGTGCTTTATATTGCATAGAAGGGTAGGCTTAATGAATATAGTGTCTTGACACTCCACTCTCCACTTTTTGGCTAAATTAAAGACTTTTAAACATTTTTAAAGTGTTATTCCACACTTAGGAAAATTGAAAAAGACATTTAAAGAACCTTTAAATGTCACCTTTGTGTACCTTTAAAAAACCTTTAAAAGATTTCTTTAAATGTCTTTAAATTAAAGACCTTCTAGATTAAGTGGTGGAATTTAACACTGCAACAACGAAAGGAAAATAATGGCAACTGTAATCATTCCTCCAAGTTGAAAATAAAATCCACAATTACCATGTTTACAGTCACATAGTGGCCCACTATACCACAACTGTCTATATGTTTGTATTCAGATAGAATATTACTAAACATACTATTGTGAAACAAATATATGTAGTTATAGAGCCATCTACCAACTAGTAGGGCAATAAAGAAAATACAATAACATATTTACATCTTAAGTGCGGTAGCAATGTGCATTCTACATTATATATTATTGTTATATGTAACAATTTTAAAATTGAATGTGTAATTTAACATAAGGCAAGAACCTTACTTTTTAAAGATATTTAAATTGACTATTACCAAGCTGCAACACTTTCAAACTCGTGTAAGGTTATTATTTCTAAGAACTGGCTTTCGGTTAAATGTATTGTGTATATACAAATCCATACAGTGCTTTGTGTTTAGAAGTATATGAGGGTAATAAAATTAAGCAAATTCAACATATATAAATATTAACAAATAAATGTTAGTAATTGCCAAGTTTTAGTGACATAAAATGAAGAAAATCATTTTCTTCATAATATGACAGCTTAATTAACAAGAAAATAACAAAGAAATAAAATAAATCCTGCTAGAAAGTAATATTGCCAACTTAGATATTACCAACACTTATATGAAATAAAGAGCTTCAAGTCATTTTTGCATATTAAAAACAATAGCAACAACAGATAATATAGAAGTGCATAAAACAACTGTGTTATAGTGCCATGTGATTAATGGACACCAATTAAGTAAAACTCAAATTATGAAAACTTGTTTTACTTTCCGTTTTAAAATAATGCAAAAAGTAGATTTAGTTATGCAATAATAATCCAGAACAATGTATACAAATGTTGAGTCATCAAGATTCAGTTAAATATACATTTTAATAATAAAATAACTATTTAAATTCTCTGGAACCATTATTGCTTAACAGAATGAAAAAAAAAAAGAATTTGGACAATGACACAGGGTGCACAACATTCAGTATTAAAAACATATATAACCTCCAGGATAAACTCCTTGATTCTGCCACATTGTCCAAAGCAATAGACTGTAAGAAAAAAAATATAAAATATTAAAAAAAATACATACACATTGTGTTGTAATTTGGTTGGTCAGATGTGTTTATCTTTTCGGATGCCGTTTTGACAACACTTCACTGCACTTACGGGTTAAAAGAGGGACACTGGAATAAAGATATAAGTTATAAGTCTTTAATTATACAATTAGTAAAAATTTTAAAGCTATTTTATTTATATGTTAATTAAGTTTCAAATATTAAGTATTCTATTTTTATACTTGAGTGTTCATTTATTATGATGGAATATGATAAGTGTTAAACTAATTAATGAGCTGTCTAGCCTTGTGAATTATGCATTGTAAACACTGTTTACAATATTAGTATAATTTTTGAAGTAAAATTGTCTAAAATTGTGTAATTTCTATTTTACGGTTAATATACGCTCAGTTAATACAAAAGTAGATTATAAATTTAAAAACATAAGCTGAAGTAACCAGTATTAATTACTAGTAAAAACTTTAATAACCATATTCGTTATATATTAAAATTAACAGCTGTTAAGAAGATTCTATTCACCAATATGAATCATATTATTTCTATCAATTTACTAATAATAATGACGCAATAGTATTCTGTTTACAATAACAATAGCATATTCTTTCGAACCTTTTGCCAAAAATACCAGGAATTATATCAAAAACAAACAAAAATTTGATTGAGTATGCGAGAACAACTTTCTGTTCAGTGCACAGCCTCTGGAAAGTACTAGACTACAGAATGAATGGCGCAACAAATCATCGATTTTATTTGTACAAAAGTTATTATTGTCTTACCTTTTTTAAACACTCTTTGTCTAAAGAGGAAACAGATTTAAAGAATACACTGGCACAAAGAATATCAAAAGCACGGTATTTGTGGCAAACAACGAGTGACCTCACTTAGTCGGTGATTCCGAAAACTTTTCACAGTGACTTCATTTGTGTGTGATAAAATGGGAAATGTCAAATGATCAACTCCAGTGCTGCCATTTGGTGTAACATTGAAATGGTTGTAATCTACAGATAGCTTATTAGTACGTTATTTCTTTTTTAATTTAAGTCTATTTAAATAAATTTGGTATATGTTATTATTTAGTTAGTTAGATATGAGTAAACTATAGAGTTTATTTTTCATTACATTTTAATTGAACATTTCTGCATTTTAAGGTCGAGCGAACTTTATTGAAACTGTAAAATATATTTTAATAAAGTATAAAGTGAAAAATATTTTATCTTTTAAAGAAAAATATAAATACTAAAAAATAAAGAACAAAAACTATATTAAGTAGAATTCCTCTATAAAATTAAAATATAAATAATAGAATAAAGTTTTTTATTTGCTTATTATTATGTTTTGCCATTGATATACAAGTATTTTTTTTAGGTCATGTAGTGCCTGAATTCAACTTTAAGATATAAAAAGACACGCAACGATAGTTTATAGTAATTTGTTGTACATGGTTCTATATTTTCAGAACTAAAATGGAAACGTCAACGTCAAATGTCATAAGGCTGCTATTGCAAATCTAACCTCACATCGAAAATTGATACAAATAATTCAAAATAATTGGAATTTATTGTACAATAAATTAAACAATGAGTCTGTTAATCAGAGATGTATGCTGTTCACACCTTTCAGGTATGGCCTATTCAGTATAAAGTTATTAAATATTTGCCAGTTATTTCTTTATATGTTATTAAAT
Source organism: Dryas iulia moderata (assembly GCA_019049465.1). NCBI lineage: Eukaryota > Metazoa > Arthropoda > Insecta > Lepidoptera > Nymphalidae > Dryas > Dryas iulia. The sequence continues at coordinate 2,269,641 of CM032426.1, forward strand.
AAATATAAATAACAAATATTGAAGCTAGTGTAGCCGAGACCATAATCATTAAGATATTTAACAAATTTATTTTGTAAATTACAGTAATAAGAAGATCGTTGAGCTGTAGTTCATCTTTATACGGCAAGCAGTGGAGAATAAGCAAAGGGTTGTCAGCTAATCGTAACGCTGAAGGAATCCTCACTGATGCACCTGATTATACATTTTTGGATGGAAGACCTACACCTTTACTGGTAACTTATTTATTTGTCTTTGTCTTTCAAAAATCGTTTTCACACTTTTCCACATAGCATGGAAAAAAGTAAGAGCCTAGGGTCAAAACCTTCTTCTCTCCTCTCCGCACGAAATCTATATTGAGTTTTGTCCATCCAGAGTAGAGAAATGAGAATAATTAAAATATAATCATTTCCCTTTATGGTATAGACCCACATTAGTAATTGTGTTTAAAATGAAATGATGTACTGATTACACTACACTGTATGCTGTATTACTTGCATCACAAGAGCTTCGTCTTTTGATTCATTAAAAGATTTTTTACTAAGGAAATTAATATTTATTGAGAAAAAAATATATAAAATAGCGTAACACTTCTGTTAATATATACTTCAGGCATTAGTTACATACATTAAGCTTAAATCTTATAGTTTAAGATTTGTTATTAAGCATTAATATTGGTTTTAGTTAAAATTTGTAATTTAATATATTTAAAATGTTCTTATTACAGCAAAAACAAAAGAAAAGGATGCTTTTACAGCAAGATTATGCGTCAACAATAGTCACATTGTGTTCCGAATTGGATTTTGCTAAAAAGAGATACCAGGACATGTTAAATGCAAAGGAAGCTGAAAAGCAAAGTATCATCAAGAATAGGCTTAAGCCAAAAGGCAAAGCACTCAGGAAATAAATTATTGTTTAAAATTTAACTATGTATAGATTATTTGCTAGTTTTAATAAAATATTTATAGATTATTTATGATTTTATTTTTAAATTGTTACTGGTGTATGTACTAATGTAATCTACACTAGAGATGAACAATGTTTTTAGCAATAGGCTATTCAAATGAAGTTTTTTCAGGGAGGCCAAAATCTTGCTTATTAATGTTACTTATAATTGTATTCATTTTATAGAGAATAGATTTGTAAAACATGATATGTATAAAAATTGGTTAAATACATAAATTACGACAAGAGTAACAAACTCATATTTACTTTGCAATTATATTGTTTGCTTGAAAAAATGATCATAACTTTAATTATTTTCATTTCCCCACTTTGGTGAACATGTTATAGTCAAGTATTGATGTCCAGCACTTAATAGGCGGTGTGTAAAATTCAGGCGGAGATTGAAGAACTAAGTTTCTTGAAACTAGATTCTCTCTGATTAACCTGCTATGGTGCTGCTAAAAAAAGTGTAAAGCTGTAAAAATACATTGTAAATTATTGTAGACAAAATTTCAGGTTTCATCTTAACTACAACATGATAATACGTAATGTAGGAAACAATTCCTTAACTGAAGAAACACTTGTTAAACTAGGAAGTAGTTTAAGTAATAAAATAATTAATTAATCAATTATAGTAACTAAATACACAGTTGGGGTCATTTGTGGCGCAGTGGTGCCACTGCGTGCACCACACAAAGCGTGTGACTAAACGACTGGTTGAGGGTTCGATTCCCATTCGGGGAGTGGAAATATTTATTATTTCTATTTTCTTTGCTTTGTTGTCGAGGCAAAGCGCGCCGCTAAGTTCCGCCACTTAACACGCACAGAGTATCTCAACATTAGGTTCCCACCGCGACTCTGCTGTGTGCAGGATACAGCGTGAAGCTAAAAAAAATACATAGTAGGTTATATTATATTGTTAAAAGTTATATATTAACAGTTGTTAATTTTGTTGTATTACCTATTACTGAAACAAACCGGATGATAAGAAGTGCTTCAATAATATCTTATTTTTCTTACATAAAAACGCGATGAAAGAATAACACTCTTTTCTCTTTTAATCTGTGTCTATCATAATATAATTATAGAGGCAAAGTTAGTAACTTTGTTTGTAAGGCGTAATCTTTAGAAATACTGAACCGATCGTGAAAATTCTTTCGCAATCAGAAAGCTACACTATTCAGGAGTATAAGCTATATTTTACTAAGATTGAACAGAAAGTTTAGCTTAAAGCTTAAAGGGGCGCAAATAGGGAATAAAAGTCGAAGCATCACTCGGCGAAGCCGCGAGCGGGTTTCTGTCGATATATCAAGTAATGTAAATTAAAAAGAGTGAATCATAAGTATATAATAATAAGTTAAGTAAAAGTTATAGGATTATGACCATTTAAATTCTTAGGTAATTTCAAATTCAACTTTTTATAAATGCCTCAATCAATTTAGCCTTTTCCTGTCTACTGCTAGCCGTAGGCCTCCACCAGGTTTCGCAAGAGGTACCGGTCCTCCGCCTTTCGCATCTATATAAACTCTTTATCGAGTCTTAAAATAAGACTATTTTAACGGCGTATATTTCTTTCCAATACCACATACATACATGTTAAAAAGCCCCACTTTTGTAACATTTTACAGTAATCCGTGGTGATAGTGTACCTAACAATGAAAGTATCAACTCACAGATTAATGCTTCTTCGAATCGTCGGCGCAACGAGCTGACAGGCACCCAAGCTGACAGGTACTCTCCTCTTACCGATTCGCGATTTCAACTCAAGGACTCATCTGCTGTAACGGTCATCGGCCTTTCGATATTGTGAACTCTGTCGGTAACCCTGTTCTTATTAGCACAACTTCATTTCTGATTTTCGCCTTTAGAGAGATTTAAAGAGATTTCTAGGTCAGTTTGTTCCATAGCACTTTGGGCAACTCTAAATTTCTTTACTAGACCGGCTGCTAGTGTCCACGTTTCGGCATCGTTATGGTAGAACGCACTGGTTGAAGACTTGTCTTCAAAAAGCTTGGTATAGGTGACATGAAGATTTGACGTAGCTTATCAAGCCTTGCCCAACCTACCAGTGTTCTTCGATCAGCCAGCCTTTCACAATTGTTATTAGCTGAGTTGAATAATTTGTCCTATTACCTAATTATTTACTTTACTTTGAGAGGAGATTAATGTACATGGACCCGATGTAAATATTTATTTATTAAATTGAGTTTTAAATAAGTGTTGTTCAAAAAAGTAAAACTTGAAAGAGGCAGTAAAATATTGTATTTGACTGTTTCAAAAAAATGACGACATTTAAAGTATTGAAAAGTCAATTATCATTTTACATAATTTATATAAAAAAGAACAGCCACAATTCGATGTGGCCGTAAAATTCTAATTCAAATATCATCTTGCCTCCTGTGAGGATTGAACTCACGACCCCTGGTTTACAAGACCAGTGCTCTGCCACTGAGCTAAAGAGGCTTGTGTGTACTTCGCTTTTATTGTGAAATATATTACAGGCTTAAACTAAAATTTAATATAATTACATGAAATATACAAGAACCTGTTATTTAAACATTTTTTTATAATTGCTTTTCTATTCTTACAAAATACAGGACTATCTTTGCCTTATAATATTAGGAGAAGAATTGAATTAGTTATTGTAATAGTGTGTTTTGAAATAAAGCACTGAAAGCACAAGCCTCTTTAGCTCAGTGGTAGAGCACTGGTCTCGTAAACCAGGGGTCGTGAGTTCAATCCTCACAGGAGGCAAGTTATTTTTTATGCTTATGTTACTAATAAAACTATAAAATATAAAAGAATAATAATAGTATTTTTAATTTCATTATGTAATAAATAATTAACATAATTTTTTAAGCTTCACGCTGTATCCCGCACACAGCAGGGTAGGCAGAGGGAACCTAGTGTTAAGACGCTCTATTCCTCGCTTTCCGATGAATTTTGAAGGTATTGCGTGCTAAGTGGCGGAACTTAACGCCGCGCTTTACCTCGACACCAGAGCGAAGAAAATGGAAATTATAAATATTTCCACTCCTTGAGTGGGAAGCTCGAGTGGGACCCCACAACCAGTCGCTTTACAGTCAGACTTTGTGCCTCTTCCCGACGACTGGCCCCTAAATCATTAATTTATTAAAATTTTAATGAGAATACAGATTGTAATGAATGCAGTTTTAATATGTCATCACATTCTGATAACAGGATTAGGAGAGACTAAAAAGTCCCTATTTATCCATTCACCTGACCTATATTCGTGGTTATGTCGTAGTATTACGTATTTCATGAACTGATTCACTACCTTATTGTGTTTCACGAAATAACCAACTGAATTTCACTATTTGCTTGAAGCTTAAACGATTTTGATATCGATACACGATAACGTCAGATTAAAAAAGGTTAGCATTTTGATGTGTCAGTAATAAAATATGTCAATCAGTCAGTAACAAAAGTATGACCAAGACATAGTCAACGAAAAAACACTAAAAATTGACGTAATTACGTACATACAGACAAAAAATATATAAAACGAAAATCTTAAATTTTATAAATGTACATTGATCCTATTTTCTATAGTGTGTCATTATTTTTTTAAGTAACATAAGTATAAAAAAAGCAACATGCCTCCTGTGAGGTTTGAACTCACGACCCCTGGTTTACGAGACCAGTGCTCTACCACTGAGCTAAAGAGGCTTGTGCTGGTAATGCTTTATTTCAAAACACACTATCAAGAACTACTCAATTAATTTCTAATATTATAGTACAAAGATAGTTTTGTTATTGTAACGCTTTTGTATTCAAAAGCGTTTTTTGAAAAAGGTTAGGAAGGAAGAAACAGTATTTATGTATGTCGTAAACGTATATTAAGTTTAAGTTTAAGCTTCTAATACATTTCACAATAAAACCGAGTTACACACAAGCCTCTTTAGCTCAGTGGCAGAGCACTGGTCTTGTAAACCAGGGGTCGTGAGTTCAATCCTCACAGGAGGCAAAGCACTTATCAATTTAGAATTTTTAATCCGCATGTCTTCATGTGGCTGTCCTTTTTTTATGTATCTTATACATAGCTTAAAAAATGTTGTGAAAGATATATATGTATATATTTTTTTGACACCAGCGAACTTCCAATGATATACATTGCGCCTTTTACATTTCGACTATTTAGACAACATTGTTTTAAAAATATTCTATGGATTTCAATTGAGACCGTCGTGGCGCAGTGGCAGTGTGTCTGAATGTATGCTCATTGGTTGTGGGTCGGCTTCCCACTTGGGGAAAAGTAAAATATTTTGTTATTGCCGCTCTGGTCCCTAAAACAAACCATGGATTTGAATTAGAACTCAAGTCTACTCAAGTAGTAGACCACTTAACACGCAAATTCTCAATCCCTCACGGAAAGTGGAGAACGGAGTTTTTTGAAGCATCAAGAGGCTTCTCTCTGGCTGTCCCGCTATACGGGAAAAGGGTGAAGCTGTAAAAAAATCACTATTAGTATCGATGATCAGCTTCACGCTGTATCCCGCACACAGCAGGGTAGGCAGAGGGAACCTAGTGTTAAGACACTCCGTTCCCCACTTTCCGATGAATTCGGAGGCATTGCGTGTTAAGTGGCGGAACTTAACGCCGCGCTTTACCTCGGCAACAGAGCGAAGAAAATGGAAATATAAAATATTTCCACTCCTCGAGTGGGAATCGAACCCACAACCAGTCGTTTACAGTCACACGCTTGTGCCACTGACGAATCACAATTAGAAAATAGTAAATTGTATGGTCAGAGCTAAGTGAACAAGCATTGCTTACTCGAATTAAATCTTGATGAGTGTGCGAAACGTTGTAGCATTCGCCTTGATAAATATCTTTACTTTAGAAAGATGAAGTATTATATATATATGTAGTAGCATTTTACTGTTCTACTTTTTCGGCTACTAAAACACGAGTAAAATGGACATTGAATTGTTTTTATTCGAAAATATTACCTTTTTTATTTAATTCCTTTATTTCTCCCGCCGTTAAAAAATATTCTATTAAACGTAATTTTCATTTTGATTATGAGAAATACGGTAAGTACTAAATTTAATAAGTTTAATAAGTTCAGTACTGTAATAAACGTTTAAATAAAACTTTTGCTTAGAATAGCAGCTTCATGATTCAGCGCAAGAACTTAGTTTCATGTTGTAATTGTGCTCTAAATTCCAAATTGCGTGTTGGGCAATAGCATGACTATAGTAAGACCAGGTGGTATAGTACACCAGGACCCAGGAGCTCCGGGGGATCCTTAACGTCAGCTTTAAAAAAACCAAAAACCCGAAAAAAAGATTTTCTTTTTAATGTTTTTAAATAGACAACCATAATAACAGAGATTATTTGCCCTATGCACCGAGGCTTTTGTTCATGGCTACGCTATTGGTGTCGAGTGGCGTAACTCAACGCCGCGCTTTGTCTCGTCACCAGAGAAAAGACAATAATTTAAATATAATCACTTCACACTATTTATTTAATGACTACACGTCAAATACTGTTAAGGAAAAAAAAAAGATACGAGACCAGGTTTTTGTAGTGTTTAAATATTTAAATAAAAAAAAAATCATAGCAAATAATATACGCATTTAGTCAAATAAAGGAGATAAAAAGGATAATAAATAAAAACATGATTTTAGGCATCTTTTACTACTATTTGCCTCCTGTGAGGATTGAACTCACGACCCCTGGTTTACAAGACCAGTGCTCTGCCACTGAGCTAAAGAGGCTTACGACAAAGCGATATTAATTGTTATACATACATATTTGTTACACGTAGCTTTATTTGTGTAGATTTTACCACATGCCTCATACTACATCTATAATTCTTTTTATAGTTTAATTACTGATTTTAATTTTGATGGTGTTTACGTGGTTTTTTTTATATTCACGCTGTATCCCGCACACAGCAGGGTAGGCAGAGGGAACCTAGTGTTAAGACACTCCGTTCCCCACTTTCCGCCGAATTCGGAGGCTTGCGTGTTAAGTGGCGGAACTTAACGCCGCGCTTTACCTCGACACCAGAGCGAAGAAAATGGAAATATAATTTCCACTCCTTGAGTGAGAATCGAACCCACAACCAGTCGTTTACAGTCACACTCTTGTGCCACTGGGTCACGACTGGCCACAACCTAGTATTAAGACATTAAGTTTTTTCATTGTACCTATTTGTTTTTTTTTCTCTCTCGTAAGAATGAGCCATGCACCAAGGTTCGATTCCCACTCAAAGGAGTTATATCAAATTATTTTCATTTCCCCGTTATGACGACAAGGTAAAGCGCGGCGTTGTGTTTCGACATTTAACACGCAATTTCTAGGATTCGGGCGGAATGTGGAGAACTAAATGTATTGTACACTAAGTTCTCTTTGGTTATTGACCCTGAGTCCTTTTATGATTACTGATAGAAGAAAGATTCTAGGGAGGGGCTAAAATTTAGGCTTATTTGTAAGTTAATTTTTAGCTTTCTGTATTTAGTACCATTGACCAGTCGAGATGGCCAGTCGTGGCCCAGTGGCACAAGAGTGTGACTGTAAACGACTGGTTGTGGGTTCGATTCCCACTCGAGGAGTGGAAATTATATTTCCATTTTCTTCGCTCTGGTGTCGAGGTAAAGCGCGGCGTTAAATTCCGCCACTTAACACGCAAGCCTCCGAATTTGGCGGAAAGTGGGGAACGGAGTGTCTTAACACTAGGTTCCCTCTGCCTACCCTGCTGTGTGCGGGATATAGCGTGAAGCTATTTAGCGTGAAGTACCATTGACTGTGCCTTTTATGCCACTATCCTATAACTTAACTATAATCAGTCCCTCGAATGGGAATCAAATCCACATCCATTGCGTATGCAATCATACCCGGTCATATTGCGCTACAATAACCTCGTATAATTAATTTTAATTATCATTTAAAATTACAGGTCATTGCTCTCTAAAAATAAATATCTAACAAAGGTCGTGTCCTCGAGATAAGACATATTCAATAATCACATTATAATAGAAACTTTTTTATACTAACAATATAAAAGAAGTTCTAATTAAATTAAACAAAAATCAACTTGCCTCCTGTGAGGTTTGAACTCACGACCCCTGGTTTACGAGACCAGTGCTCTACCACTGAGCTAAAGAGGCTGATATTCTTTGTCGTTTTTTTAAGATTCACATAGAAACTTGAGTTCATTGTGGCGCAGTGGGTGACTGTAAACACGATGGTTATGGGTTTGATCTTTAATTGGGAGACGTAGTTGATGCAAAAATGTATCCTTATTTAAAAAAAAAAATTAGAAAAGACAAGTGGAGATGACAGAATAATAATTTAGTGTGATTGATTGTGGTTCGATTTCGATTCAAAGGTGATTAAATATGAATAATTTTCATTCAGGGACCAGTCGTGGCGCACTGGCACAAGCGTGTGTTAATATTTCCATTTTCTTCGCTCTGGTGCCGCGGCGTTAAGTTCCGCCACTTAACACGCAATGCCTCCGAATTTGGCGGAAAGTGGGGGACGGAGCGTCATAACACTAGGTTCCCTCTGCCTATCCTGCTGTGTGCGGGATACAGCGTGAAGTAATTTCTCGATTTCAAGTGGAAACTGGAGAACAGAGTATATTAACACTATTTTCTCAGACTACCCTACTATATGATAAAACCATATAAAAGAAAAAGAAATTTAAATTATACCATACTTAGTTATTCAAATGTTATAAAAATATATTTTTAAAGTATTACTTATATACGTTTCTTTCTAACAATTTAAAAATAATATAGCGGTGCTTTTACAGAAAGAAAAGCTCATTTCAATTAGTTATGAAAGCTTGTTGAAGAAAAGCGCTTTACCAAGTGCTTGTACTCCTATATAGTTTAGAATACTATAAAAGTATTTTTCTATGAAATATAAGTTTATTTAACCGAAATATATTATTTTAAACTTAATTTTTTGATTTTTTTTTGCTTTTATGTTAGGAGAATGTTCCAATTTTATAAATATAATATATAATTAAGAAAATACATTTTTAAAATTTGAAGGCACAATTTGAACCTGCGCCTTTTGGAAACAGTCCAAGCGTTTTGACCGCTAAACCATGCGTTCGTAGTGTGTTCAAAATGTTATACTTTTTCTAAAAATGTTTTTCAATTTCCTAAGTTATGAATAACACTTTAAAAATGTTAAAAACACGTTTTTTTTCTATATAGCAGGGTAAGCAGAATGAACATAGTGTCAAGACACTCCGTTCTTTATTTTCAAATCCAATCTAACATTGACATTGCATTCAACTCCGCATAATCTTCGAATGAAATCTATACAGTCATACACTGTCTCTTTTCTTCTTATGTTTATATTTGAGCTACACAACAAATAGGGGCCAGTCGTGACTTGTAGGCACAAAGTGTGACTGTAAAGCGACTGGTTGTGGGTTCGATTCCCACTCGAGGAGTGGAAATACTTAATATTTTAAATTTCTTCGCTCTGGTGTCGTGGCAAAGCGCGGCGTCAAGTTCCACCACTTGACACACAATGGCTCCAAATTCGGTGGTGCGTGGGAAGCGGAGTGTCTTAACACTAGGTTCTCTCTGCCTACCCTGTTGTGTACGGGATACAGCGTGAAGCTAAAAAAAAAGAAAAAAAAACAAGAAATAATAAACATGTTTATTTAAGTCATCATACAGAGCAGAGAGCATGTAGTGACCTAACACTTTATTCTTTTTTTGTTTCTTTCTTCTTTTTTTTCTTCTTTTCTTTCTTCTTTCTTTCGCTTACACTTTTCTTCCATTAGTAATCGAATTGCAACTATCGTGTAATTAATCACAACTAACTTTCCAAAGCGCGAAGTGCTTCGAAGAATAACTAGTTAATTGAGTGTGTTAGAACTAAAAGTAATTTATTATCGGTTTTTTATCTTCGGTTGTCATGGTTACGCTTATTTACATATAGACATCCATATAAAGTCAGTTAACCTAGTGTCAAGACACTCCGCTCTCCACCTTCCGCCCGCAGTCAATTATTGCGTTTGAGTGACGTAACTCATCGCTTAGCTTTGTCATGTGTTACAGGGATAAAGAAATTAAATTAATTTAAATAAATCATTTATCTAGAAGAAATCGAACCCAAAACCATTCATTTTTGTAGTCAGACGCTGTCACACTGTGCCACTGTATTTTTAATTTGAACGTAGGTATTATTATTTTTAATTAAGTAAAAATATTTAGGTATATAAGTTTAAGTGTAAAAAGACTGACTTGCCCATATAGTTTGTATTACTCCACGCATTGTCATCAGCCTCTTTAGCTCAGTGGTAGAGCACTGGTCTCGTAAACCAGGGGTCGTGAGTTCAAACCTCACAGGAGGCATTGTAACTTTTTATTCTGTTAATAGTTAGATTTATAATATGCCAGTTGAAAAAGAAAGCTAGTCGTAATTTAGAACAAAATACAACTTGTATATTTTTTTTCTTTATGTCATAAGTTTAAAAAAATAAAATAAAAATAAATACTTTTTTAATAATGTAAGAGATAACAGGCCTTAACTGTAAATTTGAATTATTAAAAAAACCCATTGTATATAATAACTAAATTATAAATCGTTTTTGAAATAATAACAAATTAGTTTAAAAATGAAGCTAAAAGAACACTATAAGTGATTTAAACAAATTCTGCTGAGAAGACAAAGTACAGCGTTGACTCGGATTGAGGCGGAAAGTGGAGATCGGAGTGTCTTGCCACTACCTTCTCTCTGCTGTGTAGGAGAAAGCGTGAAGCTGAGTGACTTAAAATTATGTTCTTGCCATCTATTTCAATCTGGCAAGGATGCCAACTTTAAATAAAAGTATTCTATTCCGTTTGATTTGCTTGAAAATTTACATAATTATGTACATACTTGGGACATTCAAAATATAAAGCCTAAACCTTAACAAGGATGAATGAAAAAAAAAGTTAAGCAAGTTTCTCTAAATTTTCTTTGTTAGTTTCTCTCTTTGTTCTTATAATTGTTATTTTTTATAAAGAAATTTTGTAGACCGGTAATCCGGTTTTGGCCCAATAACACCTTAAATTCTTTTAGTAAGAAGAAGCATTTTTCAATGTTTCTAAATTTAGGTGGTAAGTAAAGAACGGAGTATCTAGACACTAGGCTCTGTCTGATTACGCTACTTTAAAGGAAAATTGTGAAAAGTAAAGCTGCATCTCTGCAAACTGCATTACAACAACATCTGTTTGGTATACGACTGGTTGTGGGTTCGATTCCCACTGATGAGTGTAAATATTTAATATTTTCATTTTCTTCGCTCTGGTGCCGAGGTAAAGCGCGGCGTTAAGTTCCGCCGCTTAACACGCAATGCCTCCGAATTCGGCGGAATGTGGGGAACGGAGTATCTTAATACTAGGTTCCCGCTGCCTACCCTGCTGTGTGCGGGATACAGCGTAAAGCTAAAAAAAACACAATTTTACACTGCAGTAGATAATCTTTTTAAACGAAATGCATATTATTTTTAATATAAATACGCTTACATATCAAGGGATTCAACACATTATCATTAACTTAAAGTAAATACGGTATAAAGCAATATCGTATTTACAAATAAAAATATATTAATCTTAATAATCATATGAGTTATATGTAATATTTGCACAAGCCTCTTTAGCTCAGTGGCAGAGCACTGGTCTTGTAAACCAGGGGTCGTGAGTTCAATCCTCACAGGAGGCAAAGTGTTTATATTTTTTTAATGAATTTTATAGGCAAGCTAGTTTTTTTAAAAATGTCCAAGAATTGATTTTTCTTTTGTTTAAGTAATTCAATTATTTTTAAATTGCTAATTGAGACCGTTGTGGCGTAGTGGGACAGCGTTTGACTGAAAAACGTGATTAGTATTGGGTTCGATTTCCATTCGGGGCAGTGATTATATATTAATTATGTTTATTTTCTTACTATGATGATCAGGTCAGACAAAGCGCACCGTTGAGTCGTTTCAAATGTTACTTTTTTAAAGAATATGAGTAAATTTCGGCCAAAAATTAATTAATTTATTTATTTATTCGATGTAACTTTCATCTCAGGTGCCTATTTTTTATAGAATCTGTTATTGACAGTTCTCGTTTAGACTCTGCTCAAGCATTTTAAATTATTTGTCACTTTATGTCAGTTTGTTACGGTTGTTACGCCATGTTACGGTTACCGAGAGTCACTTCGGATATCCGAAAGTTACGGTTACGGTATGGTACGGAGCTTCATAGTATTATTTATATTAATGTATAAATGTACTAGATTCATTTTATTCTTTTCTTTTTTAAAATAAAATGTGTATGTACGTTATCATCCTTAGATACCTTCTTTATATGGAGCATGTGCTATTGAACTCACTTCCTTGATCTTATTAGGGTGCCTGTAATTTAAGGAAAATCTTGGAAAAAACTATTATATAGGTATGTCTATACTTATAATCTTTCTATACATCTAAATAGTGAAATCATAGATTCATATATATACGTATATCCAATTAAGTACAAATCTATGGTTTTAATTTTCTTTCATCATCTATTATCTGTTACTGGAGGGGTCTATATGACTTTTTTGCTGTAGGCGTAGTTATAAAAATATAATAAAGAGATAAAAATCTCTGGGCAGGATTCAGGGTTTCAGATTTCTTGATTTCAAAAAGTCGAACACTTGATAAAGATTCATAGTAGACAAACTACACTGCGGAATTTGCTATTAATTATTTCACTTCTTTTGTTTAGACTTACACTGGTAAACACTTGTTGTCGACTGACAAATAAAGCACAGCCAAAAATAATACTGCATCTAGAAAGCATAAATTATGTAAGTTCCTTGTACTCTGTAGAGGAATACCAAAAGAGGATTACTCAATATTCTTACGGGAATGGGAAAAGCCGGGTTTCCCGTGAAATGCAAATCAAGTTGCGACTAACAATTCGTATTTTATATGCCGCAAAGTAATGTTTTTGTTAGCTTCACGCTATATCTCGCACACAGCAGGGTAGGCAGAGGCAACATAGTGTTAAAACTCTCTGTTGCCCATTTTCAGAATTCTGGAGACATTGCGTGTTAACACGTGGCGAACTTAACACCGCGTTTTACCTCGACGCCTAGGCCAAGAAAATGGAAGTATTAAAATACTTTACTGTTATATAATGTTGAATAACTGAAAGAGTGAATTAAGTTAGAGTATCTTCATTTACTCAACAAATGGTCACTATAATCTTAAGTGAATACTGAAGAGCTTTCGTGAAGGGCTCAAGGGTCGCTGTTAACATGTCAAGTCGCCTATTGTCGGAGGATATCGGTCAATTGTAAAGAATTACAGCTTACTATATACAATAACTTTTTGTAACTATAGATATGTCACCGACCGGAAGAGGAAAAGAATGTATGCGAATTGATCCTGTTCTGTTGATCTTTTTTTAGAAGAAGCTAGCAACGAAGCTTGGCTTGAATGGCACATCAATTTATTTCTTTGTTTTATACAGGTGGACGCGTTGGAATGTAATGTTTTGCATTTTTGCATTTGCGTGACAAGATTGTGGTTTCGATTTCCACTCGGTTGTATCATCATAAACACACATTTTCCCGCATAGACAAGTAGTCAGAGAGAACCTAGTGCCAAGACACTCCGTCCTTCACAATCATAAATTATTTATTTTCGTTACTCCGATCTAGCGAAGAATAGAAAGCGCGGCATGGACTTCCACCACCTCTACACGTATCTCTTCAGTTCTGTTCTTCCATCTAACACGCATTATCACGATAATGAGCGAGGAAAGAACAATGAATTGTCCTACCAGTTCCACCAGCCTGGTCTGCTTTATGTGAGCGATGTAAAAGAAGAGCTTCACGAATAGTCACAGACAACCAGTGTCAAGATACACTGTTGTCCACTTTCCGACCTAAATCGAAATATGGCGTGTAAAAAAAACTTCAAAGTTTTTTTATCCTAAGTACCAGAGGGGACAAATAAAAATAATTTAAATATAATTATTTAGTCTAATGGGGAATCAAACCCCTACCGATCGCATTTACAGTCTGACGCTGTCCCAATGCGCCACTATAGCCTTAAGAATATTTTATTAATATACAAGAATTTCACATTTGTCATTGATGGGTCGATCTTACTTTTGCTTTTACGTTTCATGGGACACAACCATTAATTTGGTTGAAATAGTTACATTTCAAAATATGAAACATTTGCTAAAACAAAACATCTAATTATCATTATCCTTGCCCCAACCAAAAATATGAACGCAAAACCTCATGACAATACCTCGCAAACCTCACATGTGAAGCCAAAAGTCAATTAAATATTATAATAAACGTACAAAGCAGTACTAACGTTTGAAATCCAACATGTGATTTCCAACGGATCCAATCAACGCTGCGAGTGTAAATTAATTCAAAATGAAGGGATTGATATCCATAATTACATTTTCAGTTATTAAAGCCTTTTGGTCTGCGGTTGAAATTTATAACTGACTAATTTTATTGAAATATTATTATTATTTGTTCGTTTTGGTATAATTGTTCTTTGTGTTATGTGGTTACTTGTATAATGTTTGCTCGCGGTTTTGCTTGTGTTGTTTAGAGATAAATAGTAAAAAAATCTCTTTATTTCTCGATACGGAGCAGAAATTCACGAAAGATGGACAGTAGAAATTGCGAAAAGTATTAGATTATTTTGTTTAATGTTCTTTTTACACCTTTAGATTTTGTCCTGCAAGGGAGGCTGGATGTCGTGAAACAGGACATGAGAGCCAATGGACTAACCACCAACGACGTAGAAGATCGTGCAAAGTGGAGTAGTTTAAGTCGGAAGGCAGACCCTGGCTAGGCCGGGATAAATGCCAAGATGAAGAAGAGATTTTGTCCTGCATAATAGACTAGTCAGAGGGAGCTTAGAGTCAACACACTCCATTTTCTACTTTCCGTCCGAAATCAAGACATTGCTTGTTGAGTAGTGCTTTGGTGACATGGAAATAAAATACAATCATTCCAAGGAGGAGCCGTCGAATCCACAACCATCGCGTCAGAGTCAGATGCTGTCCTACTGCGCTTAGACAGCCTCAATCACATTTTAGATTGTAAGTTTATCATTTTACTTAATATAGTTGTCATTTAATAGACCAAAATATTTATAAAAAGTTGTGGTATTCATGATGTTTTAAAATTCAACTTGACAAAGGTTTAAATGTAGAATCAGTAAGATAAAAATCATCTCGTTTGCGTACATGAATGTACAACTGGAAGAACTCTTCTCATCGAAAATTTACCTTTCAATGTCCAAAGATGGCCAGTGTTTTTGTGTTATCTAGACTTGTACGTACAAACATTGAATTACGTAGGGTGCGCCTTGATCAACTGATCAATATTTGGGCCCAGGGTTGGAGGATCCCAATACATGCCTCTTCAATCTTATTATTTATATGTTCAGCAAGTTTCAGTGGTTCTAGAGATATATTTGGGAATTAACAATCAATTCAAGCTTAAAAAGTGTTTATTACAAGCCACAAGCTGTTATGGTCAACGCCTCGGAAAACAGTGGCTTGACGCTAACTTCATTCTGCCTACCCTGCTATGCTGGAAAAAGCTCGAAGCTAACTATTTAAAATAATAAAATTAAAATCTTAAAAACAATACATTCTTTTTTTTAGCTTCACGCTATATCCCGCGCACAGCAGGGTAGGCAGAGGGAACCTAGTGTTAAGACACTCCGTTCCCCACGCACCGCCGAATTCGGAGGCTTGCGTGTTAAGTGGCGGAACTTAACGCCGCGCTTTACCTCGACACCAGAGCAAAGAAAATGGAAATATAATTTCCACTCCTCGAGTGGGAATCGAACCCACAACCAGTCGTTTACAGTCACACGCTTGTACCACTGGGCCACGACTGGTCACAATACACATAAAACAATTTGCAAAACTAGAAAACAAACTTAAAACGCGTAGTGTTTACATGGAAAAGAGAAACTTGTAACAGTAACTGTATATATAATTAAATTGATACGATGAAACTGACATGCCGCTTAACTAAAATAACTTTTGGGAAGATCAAAAAATGTGACGTCACATTCATCATGTACGTCATGAACACATTCTACCTTAGCTTAGTTACTTTAAATAATCGTCTTTGACAAACATCTTATACAACAACCCCAAACATCTTATACAAAGTAGCATGGAGGTTGCTATGGCAACGAACTGTTTACGCGATAAACGAGAACTAGTTTAATCAATTACATTATTGATACAAGTGATTTTAAATACTAAAAGCCAATAGCTGTATTATTATATATTTTGTGCTGTATTCGTTATGTGGCTCGTTGGTCTAGGGGTATGATTCTCGCTTTGGGTGCGAGAGGTCCCGGGTTCAAATCCCGGACGAGCCCACTTTTGCTATTTTATTTTTGTATTATTTTATTCTATTCTTTTTTACTTATGTGTATAGTATTTCTTTGAACAATAACATCTACTCAGTCAACAAATTGACTGGATCAACAATTACTGGTAATAATATATGCAAATTTTAACACTCTGAAATTTAATCATTTCCTATGAATAACTATAAAATTATAACTTTAGTTAACTTAAAATCACTCTCCGGCGTTTAACGACGCGCTTTGTCTTGTTCACTAAAACGAAGAAAGAGAAATAATATCAACATTTCCCTAATGTGAATCGAACCTACTACTAATCGCGTCTGCCAAACGCTGTCCCACTGCACCACATGACTAAAACTATTTAATAGTATTAGCTTCACGCTGTATTCCACACACAGCAGGGTATACAGAGGGAACCTAGTGTTAAGTCACTCCGTCGAGGAATGTGCGGAACGGAGTGTCTTAACACTAGGTTCCCTCTGCCTATCCTGCTGTGTGCAGGATACAGCGAGAAGTTAAAGTAGAAAGAAAACAAAAAATACTATAACTTAATTATAGTCTTAACCAATAACAAAACATACTTTTATTTATAATATACACATAAAATAAGGCAGAGGGTTAGTAAAAATATCACCTAACTTAAAAGGTGTTATTAACCCTATTTTTATGTATGTTTTTTACGTTTCTTTCTACTTACATATATTAATAAAATTAATTGTAAAAATTTCCATCAATTTTCTATTTTTTTTGTGAGTGTCTGACCTTTATTTTTCCAGAGTCATAACATTCTCCATTACGTTTCGTATTAACGACCGAGTCATAAAATAAATAAAAAAATATTTTAAATAAGTATAGACTTTACCTCAAGTAGAATTTGAACTAATAACCGTTAGGTGTAACCTAAGAACTTACAAGGGAACCGCGACGGTGTCGATAGTAATTTTTTTGTCAATAGTATTTTTTTTAGCTTCACGCTGTATCCAGCACACAGCAGGTTTGGCAGAGGGAACCTAGTGTTAAGACACTCCGTTCTGCACATTCCGCCGAATTCCGGAGACATTGCGTGTTAAGTGGCGGAACTTAACGCCGCGCCTGCCTCGAAACCAGAGTGAAGAAAGTGGAAATATTAAATATTTCCAGTCCTCGGGTGGGAATCGAACCCACAACCAGTCGCACGACTGGCCCCTGTTTATTATGTCATTATTTAATCAATTATATTATTGACACAAGTAGTTTTAATTTTAAAAAATCAATGAATGGCCATTTCAAAATGTGATAGCAAAGAATAATATATACGACAATGCTTGATATAGTCATCTGGCTCGTTGGTCTAGGGGTATGATTCTCGCTTTGGGTGCGAGAGGTCCCGGGTTCAAATCCCGGACGAGCCCTCTTTTGCTATTTTATTGTAGGTTTTTATAATATTTTTTTTGCATATTTTTTATTTTAGCTTCACACTGTATTCCGCACACAGAAGGGTACGCAGAGGGAACTTAATGTTGAGAGACTCTGTTCCCCACTTTCCAATGCAACGGAATGCAAGGAGGCATTCCGTTTGAAATCGATACTAAAGCGAAGAAAATGGAACATATTAAATACTTCCACTCCTAGAGTGGGAATCGAACCCACAACCAGTCGCTTTATGATCACACTTTGTGCCTCAGCGCTACGACTGGCCCTATTCGTATATTTTTTCTTACTTATTTTATTTTATACAACTTTACACTTTTCTCGCATACCAAAGTATTCAGAGTGAAAATAGTAAAATGACGCTCCGTCCTCCACTCTCTTCTTCTTGTTCATCAGAGCGGAGATATTAAAATAAATAAATTTCAATAATTCCATCAAGCAAATCGAACCTACAACCAATCGCAATTATATATTTTTTTATGGAATAAACGAGGCAAACGAGTGGAAGGCCCATCTGGTGTTAAGTAGCCTTCGCCCATAGACATCCACAACATTAGAGTTATGGACGCGTTGCCAGGCTTAGGGATGTAGGACAGAAGGAGGGAGGAGGGATGGGAATGGTGGGAATAGGGAGACCTGGCTAACGTGCCATCGAACCGGAACAAATCATTAGATGTTTGGCGGTTCGTCTTTGACACGATAGTGGTCGCGAGCCAGTCGGAGAAAGAATCTCCTACCACCAAACAAAATATAGTATAGTTAGACTTCACCTCTCTTCCCCACTCTCCCTATATTAAAATTTCAAAAACACATTATAATACCGTTTAATGCTATACATATTATACGAGTATATATATGAAAACCTAAGGCAACAACTATGTACGCTTTGACATTCAGATAACTAAAGAACCCAGTCATGCGACAACTTTCCACTTACCTCGTGATAAATTTAAATCCCTGAGAGAGATTTCGATTTAAATAATTGATACGTAAATATATTTCGAGATCCCTCTATAGATAGAGATTTGTTAAATTTTATTTTGTATACGAGCTATTTATTTGTTGGAGTTTGCAAAAGACCTTTGAGATTTCGAATTTCAATTAAGAAATAAAAAAATAGGTTCAAGCTTTTTTGCGCATAGTGGGAGAGAGAGGACCTAGTGTCAAGACACTCTGTCTTTCACATGAAGAAATAAGTAGGTAACATCTATCTGTCTGTCTGTCTGTTCTGACTACTCTCTGGAACTACTGGACTAATTTTGACAGAACTTTCACAGATAATACATGATAGAACAGAAACTTATCCATACTATTATTATAATATTATATAACGTGAAAGTGTGTTATATGTTGGTTTTTACAGGTTCATTCTTTTCTCGCATAGCAGGGGAGTCAACGGAACGGAGAATCTAGTGTTAAGATACTCCGTTTTCGGTTTTCCACCCCAAATTGACACTTTGTGTGTTGTGTGGCGGATCTCAATGCCAAGGGCCTTCTGCACCTGAGAGGAAGGAAAAATGAAAATACTTTAAATATAACCATAGGACATTTCTCAATAAATATATTTTCCTTGATTAAGTAACGGTTTTCAGCATAATGGAATCAAACCCACAACCAATCGCGGTTATAGTCACACGCTATCCCACTGTGCCACGACGATAATAACAAAACTTTGTATTATTAAATTTCAATGGCATTCTTGTTTAATTTTATTTTTTAAATATTCTGGATATTTTAGTTCTTAGAGCGTCAGATGTTGAAGTTTTCAAAAGTATTTAAGTAAATAAACTAGCTGAACTCTAAATTTTGTCTTACGTACCTACCAGAGCTGAGATACGTAAATAATTTCTTTTTTTTTTTGTAGCTTCACGCTGTATCCCGCACTCAGCAGGGTAGGCAGAGGGAGCCTAGTATTAAGATACTCAGTTCCCCACTTTCCACCGAATTCGGAGGCATTGCGTGTTAAGTGGCGAAACTTAACGCCGCGCTTTACCTCGACACCAGAGCGAAGAAAATGGTAATATTAAATACGTAAATAATTTCAATATAATAATTTCCTTGAGTGGGAATCAAACCTATAACCAATCGTGACTACAGTCATTTTCACAGCCAGCCAAAATCGCCTCAATTTATTTATTTACTAGCGGCTCGCTCGCGGCTTCGCCTCGTGAACTACTTTATTGTTTCGTTGTATTGCAACCCCCGGGGGTGGATTTTTAAAAAGTAACGTAGCCTATGTTTAAGCTTGGATTATCAACTATATTTATGCCAAAATTCATTACAATCGGTCAAGCAGTTTAGATTTTTCATATAAACTTTCATCCCCTATTTCAACCCTTTAGAGGATGATTTTAAAAAAAAATAGTAGCCTGTGTTAGACCCAGTCACTTTAACTACTTTCATTCTAAATTTCATCCAAATCGGATCGATAGATTAGCCGTGAAAGCGTGACAGACAAACACACAGACTTTCGCATTTATAATATAAGTATGGATTGTGTAATAATTTCTTTACGAGAGTTAAATTCCTTATAAAATAACCATTTAGCGAAAACTGTGCTAACCTTTGCCATTAATTGAATATTAGGTGGTACAAAATCCTACGGGTCAGTTAGTTTTTATAACAATTAATCTAATTTAATACTATTGAAGGGCCAGCCTTGGCGCAGTGGCACAAAGTGTGACTGCAAAGCGACTGGTTGTGGGTTCGATTCTCACTCGAGGACTCTAATAAATATTTTCACTCCTCGAGTGGGAATCGAACCCGTAAACAATCGCTTTGAAATTACACTTTGTACCACAGCGCCACGACTGGCCAATTTTTTTTTAAGTTATTGTCTTAAACAAAAACAAAATCAGTTATTAATTAATAAAGTGTTGTCAATTTTATCTTTTTCTACCGATAAATCTTCGGCATGTGTTCGCTAACATAGTGATTTTCGTTAAGTGTTCCACGGGCACATTCGAAGTGCCTAAACATTACCTGTAATAAGACAGTTTTTATATCAAAACTGTATTCCCCTTTTTGGTGTGATTATTTTCGTACAAGTTAAGTTCGTAAAGTTTAAGAATTCATTTATTTCTCATAAGAATTTTACATTCACTTACTGAGAAAAAACAATATTACATGTTGCGGTCCAGCGAAGCTTACAAATATAGTTGATAAAGAGTTAAATAAATAACCATTAATAAACGACTGCGGTGATATATTGAAAGTTTAACTTTCATATATAAAGTTAGAAATGTATTCTTATTGCCCAGTGGCACAAGCGTGTGACTGTAAACGACTGATTGTGGGTTCGATTCCCACTCGAGGAGTGGAAATTATATTTCGATTTTCTTCGCTCTGGTGTCGAGGTAAAGCGCGGCGTTAAGTACCGCCACTTAACACGCAAGCCTCCGAATTCGGCGGAAAGTGGGGAACGGAGTGTCTTAACACTAGGTTCCCTCTGCCTACCCTGCTGTGCGCGGAATACAGCGTGAAGCTAAAAAAAAAACAATTATAATAATTACCATTTCGGCTTCTGTGGCTCATTTGGCTGTTACCTTACAACAGTGCTTATTGTTAAAAATACATTTAAAGAAAACGTATAAAAATTTGAACGCAGCGGGATTCGAACCAGCGCCTCCTGAATACCGTTCAGGCGTTCTACAGAGATGCTAACAACAAAAATAAGTTGTAATAAAGCGTATAAGAATTTCGACGCAGTGTATAGTAGAACGCATGGCTCAGTGGTGAGAGCGCCTGAACGTATTCAGGAGGCGCTGGTTCGAATCCCACTGCGTTCAATTTTTTGTACGTTTTCTTTAAATAACTTTTTCAATTTTTCTAAGTGTGGAATAACACTTTTTAAATGTTTAAAAGTGTTTATTGTTCTCACGCGAAATTCATATATTTTTTATGTACATACTATGTTTATGATATGTTAAAGACATTTAGAAAACGTATAAAAATTTGTAAACATCAAGTGTAAAAATCAATTTTCCTAAGTGTGGAATAATAATAATAATAAATAATAATAAAGCTTTATTTAATTCCATACAGATAAATTACATGTGTATTAATTACATTACTAGTTACCTAATTACAATAGTACTAGGTTAATTTTAGTTATGTTAGTTTTAATCATTTATTTAGGTTTTTATATACAATTGTTTTTTTTTTCTTTAATTAATAACTGTATAATTTCATTATTATTTAGCTGTTAGTAAATGTTAGTTTGGTTAGGATTTTATTTTAAGTAAAAAATATTATTTGAAGTGTTTTTTTTTCCCTTTTTTTTTTTAAATATTATTATTTTTTAATATATATTTAGTTAATTCAATTTAATTATTATTTTTTAATTTTAAGTGGCGTTATTAATTTTAGTAATATATGTTTCTTTTAATTTTTATTTGAGTTGTACAAGTTTAATTATTAGTCAATTTTAGATGACATTGTTAACTTAAATTTCATTTTATCTTGAGTTATTTTAATTAAATTGAATTAATATTTGATATTATTTTAAGTAGTGTTTGTTTTTATTGTTTAGTTATTTGTATGGACCCCATTTGGGTAAAAGCCTCCCCCAAGGCATGCCACAAATCTCTGTCTTTAGCTGTGTCCGTCCAATTTCCACCTGCTATTGCAACTATTTCATCTGTCCATCTGGCCCTTGGTCTACCTCTTGTTCTAGTGCCTAGTGTGGAATAACACTTTAAAAATGTTTAAAATTATGATATGTTACTTTCACCTTACCTTTCACTTCTAAGGATCGGCTTGAATCACTTCTACACAAATATCACCTTTGTCAAATTCAATTGTAGTTTGTATTTAACTTATTTATATTCCAACTGCCGTCGTTCAATTTCTTACTTAATTTTTTGTAAAGCAAGAAAATGATGTTTTATTTTTTCTTTATTTATCTATTTATTTGTTAAGGATCGTCAACGGAAGAAATATTACAATATGTTGAGAATAAATTTTATATACAAAAATAAACTATTTTTTTTTTTTCAATTAACGACAATCACAACATGCAATAATAAAATAAAGTAAAAAATACAAAATATGAACATATGAAAATTTTAAAAGATAGAACATGCTTTGAGCTGACTGTAAATATAATTAGTTGTTTGTTTGATCCACATTCGGAGGAATGATTTCAGTTAAATTATTCACGTCAGAGCGAAGGCAAGACAAAGCGCGGAGTTGAGTTCGGGCGGAAAATATAGAATGGAGTATCTGGGCACTAAGTTTGCCCTAGTTAAATACTTGATATTTAACTGGGCCAAACCTAGTGCTCAATTTAAATAGTTAATATATAATACAAAATAATCAAAAAAAGCTATAATAAAGTAGAAAAAGTGGGCTCGTCCGGGATTTGAACCCGGGACCTCTCGCACCCAAAGCGAGAATCATACCCCTAGACCAACGAGCCTGATGATTGTTTGAAGCATTATAATAAGTATGTTTCGTTGGTATCAAATTTTATAATAGCCATTCATTGGTTTAAAGCCACTTGTATCAATAATATAATTGATTAAATAATAAGTAAATACCTTTAATACACCATTAGGACGCAGTTGTCCATACTTTGGCTGTACATGTTGGTCGCTACTTCGAGTCCCATTTGAAGAGTTTAATTTAATAATTCTAACAAACTCCTATTGTTTTTAATGTTGTTCATACGACACCTGTTCTACTGATCTTATTTATTCACAACGACACAATCAGAAATAGGCACAAAAGGGGGCAAAAGTTATTACAAATCTGGCGAAGTAGATTTTATGTGAAAGTTAAGAGATAAAAATTTGTCTCTATAAGGAAGACAGAATAATTCAAATAAAAAAAAAATATTCAGTCTTCGTACTGTCGTGAATAATAAAACAGCAACATCCTGTTGCTGAAAACCACATCAAAATGAGACCCGAAAATGAACCCAGGGTAAGTCAATGAACTTGTATCTAGACCAGAAATACGACGTCACAAGTATGGGCATGGGCATGACCGCAACTTAAATGGTTGTGGTCATGTCCTATAGTGTCCACTACGGTGGATCCACGTCTTAAGTAGTTATAGTTTTGGATATAAGTGGCAACATTTGTTTACACAAATAAACGAACAAATTACAATCAAGCATTCTGTCTTTGGATTGAGAATGAACCGTCGAAATTTAGGCGAGATGAATTTTTAAAGTAAAACTGAAGGTTCAGCCTATTAAAAACAAAAATCAGAATGCATGCACTCATCTTCAAAATTGCTGAACGGATTGGAATTAAACTTTTTTTATTTTATAGCTTTTAAGCTTAGGCTATAATTGATTTTGAATAGTAAAACACTAGAGCCATAATAGACCAACTATACTATAAGATATAATGATTTAGCGCTTCATTAAAAGTTGTTCAGTGTGATAAGTAAGGAATAAAGGAATATGGAATTATCAGCAACTTATAAATAGTGAAGAGAAAAAAAAACAAATTTATGTAATTTTTTTACGTATAAAAAGAAGCAAACTACCATCAGGACCATCTGATAGTAATTAGTTACCTTCGCCCATGGACTTATGCAGTGGACATATGTGTACACATACATGGAGAGTGGATGAGTTACCGTCCTTGAACGTGAAGGAGTGTAAGGATAGGTGGGAATAATAAGAGCTGGCTTACAAGCGATTAAACCAGGACACATCTCAAATATTTGGCGGTTCGTTTTTGACATGATTACTATCATCATCGTGAGATAGCTGGAAAATGAATGTCCTACTACGAAGTTACGAGATTTTTACGAAGTCCCCCCACGGGTAAAATGATGTGGATAGAAGTGATTTTACAGCACTTTTATCACTCAGGGCAGTGATCATAATCAAGGAAGTTAAAAGTAAGAACTATAAAAAGATTTACCTTAGCTATTTCACGAAGTTAAAATATTAAATCATAAAGAAATTCAATAAAAGGTATAAAAATTAAAACTGCAAAAGTGGGCTCGTCCGGGATTTGAACCCGGGACCTCTCGCACCCAAAGCGAGAATCATACCCCTAGACCAACGAGCCACGTGACTGTTTGAAGCATAATAAAGTATATTCCTTTCTATTAAATTTTATATTAGCCATTGGCTTATTATTATTTAAAACCACTTGTGTCAATAATATAATTGATTAAATAGTTAAATATACTGTAGGTAAATATCGTCGACGTATAAGAGTCGATAGTGAATGACTGTAAACGCGACGGTAGTGGGTTCGATTCCCATTCGAAGGAATGATTATTTAAGTTTTTATTTCGTCCCTATACTGAACTCCTCTCTACTGAAGACAAAACGTGGCGTTGAGTTCCGCCAATCACACACGCAATACTCTAGGTTAATTCTTCTTCTTCTCTAGGCTAGTTTTTCCTTAACAAGATTCCCTTCTTCTTTATTTTTAAATGTCATTAATGTTTATGTTGTGTTTAGTCCTTAATCCATACTAGTCTATACAAATATTAATAATGCGAAAGTCTGTCTGTCTCTGTTACGCTTTCACGGCAAATTTACTGGTTCGATCAGGATGAAATTGAGAACGAAAGTAGTTGAAGGCTCAGAAAAAAACATAGGCTACTTTTTTTTCAAAAATCAACCCCTAAAAGTTTGAAGTATGGGATGAAAGTACAAACTTTCATCTCTATTTCATTTTCATCCCCATTCATTTAGATTCTTCATACAAATGAAGAATTTACACAACTTGACAGATTTCGATGAGTTTTATCAAGAAGACATTTGATAACGCAAGATCAAACAGGCTGAGTATAACTTACCATACTATAGAAGATATAATCAACGAAGATAATATAACATAAATAAAGTTTATTTCCCAATTTAAAGAGTGCATTACGTTAGTTGCTTTACGAAGTTAGAGTATGAAACAATGAAGAACTAAAACAAAATATTACATAAACCAAAAAAAAACATAAGCGGGCTCGTCCGGGATTTGAACCCGGGACCTCTCGCACCCAAAGCGAGAATCATACCCCTAGACCAACGAGCCAGATGACAGTTTGAAGCATTATAATATATATTTTTCCTTGCTATCAAATTTTATTCAGCCATTGGCTTATTAGGATTTACAACCACTTGTGTCAATAATATAATTGATTAAATAATAAGTATATATTGATAAACACCCTCACGGCTCAGTTGTTACTCGTTTCATAATACACTACGGTTACTAGTTTAAATTTGAGTCATTCTTATTTTATCTAAGATGCTTGTTGTATAAGAATTTCTTTTCCGCGATATACATACATATATTGTATGATATTATAATTAAAATTAATAAGTAGAAGTTGTGAATATTCAATTAGTTCAAGAATTTCATAAGATAGATTTCACGCGGAGGGTAGTAAGAGAGAATCTAGTGTCAAGACACTCCCTTCTCCGCTTTCCTTGCAAAATTGAGACATTGCGTGTTGAGTGACGCAACTCAACGCCGCGTTTTGTCTTCCTCAACAGAGAGAGGAAATCAAACTAATTATATTGTAGTAATTCCATCAATCGGGCATCGAACTCACAAACCATCATATACAATCAGTAGCTGCTTCACTGCGCCATGACAGTCTCATAAATATTTATAGTATAATATAATAGTATCTTGAAATGTGGAACGTAAATGAAACTTTGTTCATATAACTGTTCTCTTAACATAAATTTTGTAAAAGCTAAATTAGTTTAGGCTTCATTCACATAGGACTTCAAAATATCTAAAAATAAAAATTAAGGATAATTAAGGATTAATTTGGGGCCAGTCGTGGCGCAGTGGCACGAACGTGTAACTGTAAACGACTGGTTGTGTATTCGATTCCCATTCGAGGAGTCGAAATATTTAATATTTCCATTTCCTTCGCTCTGGTATCCGAGGCAAAGCGCGGCGTTAAGTTCCGCCACCTAACACGCAATGCCTCCGAATTCGGCGCAAAGTGGGAAACGGAGTGTCTTAACTTAAGCTATAAAAATAAAAAAATAATAAGGAAAATATATTTAAAAGGACTATAAGGTATATAAAACAACATTTTAGTAAAGTATACTTCTCCTTATAACTTATACCACACAAACATCTAAATTTCAGACTGAATGTCTCACGACATTGCGTGTTGACTTGCGGAACTCAACGCAACGCAATTACTTTGTATTGTTACTCGGGTAGAGAAATAATAATAATAAATACAATCCCTTAAAGTTGAATTGAATCACCAATCATTCCATACAGAGTCACACTGTGTCTGGTGTCGCTCCGTTCCCCACTAATGAATTAATTTAGGCTTCACGCACACATCACACAAGTCCCGCACACATCAGGGTAGGCAGAGGGAACTTAGTGTTAAGACACTTCGTTACCTACTTTCCGCCGAATTCGGAGGCTTTGCGTGTTAAGTGGCGGAACTTTACACCGCGCTTTGCCTCAACACTATTAAATATTTCTACTCCTCGAGTGGAAATCGAACCCACAACCAGTCGTTTACAGTCACACGCTTGTGCCACTGCGCCACGACTGGCCACATATTTAAATTTATTTTAATAAAAAAGAAGAAAATACTATAAGACGATCTAATACAAAGTTTTATTAATATAACCATTTTCTCATGACTTATGCCACTCAAGATATAAATCTCAGACTGACCGTGGTTAGGCGAGGAATTTAATCACGGGGTTGGCTTTCGTGCAATTGTGATACCCTTCGTGTTCACTGAATGCTACTTAACTTTAAATGTAATTTATTACTTAAAGTCGAAATCAAATAATTTTATTTAGTATAAGTTACATGTTTCATTTTTTGAATAGTTTAAAATCGTCTAAGTCTTGTAAATAACCGGCTCTCTTTTTACTTTTTTTTAGATTTTTATTTTATTGTATTGCATTATTGCCTCTATTAGAGGCGAATAGTATCGCAGAGGCACTAGATGTGACTGCAAACGTGACTGGTTGTGGGTTCGAGTCCCATTTGGAGAACTAAAATATTTCAATTTCTTCGCTCTGGTGATAAGACAAGGCGCGGTGTTAATCCTGGCACTAAATTGTGTTAATTTCGAGCGAAAAGTGGAAAACAGTTGAGGCCAGTCGTGGCTCAGTGATACAAACGTGTGACTGTAAGCGACTGGTTGTGGGTTCAAATTCCACTCAACTTCCACGAGGAGTGGAAATATTTTATATTTCCATTTTCTTCGCTCTGGTATCGAGGCAAAGTGTGGCGTTAAGCTCCGCCACTTAACACACAATGCCTCCTAAATTCGGCGGAAAATGAGGAACGGAGTGTCATAACACTAGGTTCCATCTGCCTGGAGGCCTCCTCCAATCTCGCCCTTCGCCGCAGACGACCGGGTCGCCGGAGGGCGGCTCACGATCGTCGCCTTCCGCCCTAACCGGCCAGAGGGCGATCAGCTTGGGAAAACGGGTCGCCCAGTCACCTGGCCCGAGTAGGCGTGCGCAGGTTGCTTCCGCGCGCTACTTAAACCAGACCGTCGAGGGTGCCCTACCACCCTTGACTCCGCAACGTGCCTTGCTGCTCCCGCCTCCGGGTTACGTGGAAGATTCGGGTACCTGTGGGGTCGAGGAGGAGCACCGTGAGATTTTAGTGGGTATACGGACGGCTCAGTCTGGAGTCCCACATAACCACGTCCGACTCCCCAATCGGGCTGATATCCGTAACGGATTTCCTCACGTAAAAAAAAAAAAGGTTCCCTCTGCCTACCCTGCTGTGTGTGGGATACAGCGTGAAGCTAAAAAAAAACAATAAGTAAAGAGGAAAACGGAGTGTCTTGACATTATGTGGTCGTGAAACTGTGTGGTAAGAAAAATATTTTTTATATCTATTGTTTAATCGTTTTTTGTTCTATAGTTTCTTCGTAACATACATACATATGAATACTTTTAAGATGAGAGTAGATTATCTCGTTATTTATACCAAATATTGAAATTCGGCAATGAACATTATATTGTATTATTATATACAACTTCAGAAGCAATATTTTTGTGGCATTGAGTCAATTTATAAGGTAAAAGCTCTATTTATTTTGTTCAACTCGATTTGACATGAAAATAAACAACAACATTGAAGGAATAAAATAACAGTCAATTACGTTTGTGTAGTCTGTTATAATATACATATTTATTTTGTTTAGAAGTAAATAAAATACTTATACATTATACCATATTATACATACATATATACAAGAAAAGGAAAACCTTTACTTATTTTTAGCTTCACGCTGTATCCCGCACACAGCAGAGTAGGCAGAGAGAACCTAGTGTTAAGACACTCCGTCCCCCACTTTCCGCCGAATTCGGAGGCATTGCGTGTTAAGCGGCGGAACTTAACGCCGCGCTTTGCCTCGATGCCAGACTGAAGAAAATATAAATAATAAATATTTCCTCCTAAAACTCCTCGAGTGGGAATCGAACCCACAACCAGTCGTTTACAGTCATACGTTTGTGTCACTGCGGCACGACTGGCGCCAACCTATACTTATTAATATTTAGTTAAGGTCCACATTTTTTTTGCGTAACATGGTAACCAGAGTGACCTTAGTGTCAAGATACTCCGTTTTCCACTTTCCGTTCGAATTCAAAGTAGTGTGTAGTAGTGTTGAGTGATAGAGCTCATCGTCGAACTTTTTCTTGATCACCAAAGCGGAGTCATAAAAATAAATAAATTATGATCGTTCAGAAATAAGATCTTTTGTTTTCGCTTTTATTACACATTTTGTAATGAGATTATTTTTATTTGTGGTATTCGAAAATATATTTTTAAAAAACTCGCCATTTCGAACTCTTTAAAGTAGTCTGTGGTCCGTGGTCACACATGTGGTAAGCCTACATGTAACCATAAGATTAATCTGGTTAAAAGTAGCTTCATTTCAAAATATGATCATACCACCGAATGGAAATCGAACCCACTACCGACCGTGATGGCTTATTTAGTTGAAAAACCACATAAAAATATAGACTTTATTTTTGCCCTTTTATACAAATATTTAAAGTAACCTTCATTAAATGAGAACAAATATGAAAAGTTAATACTTTGACGGTTCGTTTGATCTTGCAAAGTACGTATGAGCATTTGTTACCGAGTTAAGCTTGGTAAGGATTTTATTTATAATCTGGGATTTTGGGTATGTTTCCAATACATTTAACAAATCATATACCTTTTTTAACGTATGCTAAGTGAATATGTTGTATAGTCGGTCACGATGAATGTGTTTTTATATTAAAATTAAGGAGTGATATCGTTTGTGATTATTATATATTTTTTAGCTTTACGCTGTATCCCGCACACAGCAGAGTAGGCAGAGGGAACCTAGTGTTAAGACACACCGTTCTCCACTTTCCGCCATGAATTCGGAGGCATTGCGTGTTAAGTGGCGGAACTTAACGCCGCGCTTTGCCTCGGACACCAGAGCGAAGGAAATGGAAATATTAAATATTTCCTCCTCATCTCGTGTGAGAATCGAACCCACAACCAGTCTTTTCCAGTTACACGTTTGCACCACTGCGCTACGACTGGCCTCATTTTTTGTGATTAATTTACATAAATCCATTGTTTAGTGCTAGTTGACCTAAATAATTATCAATGCAGAAGTCTTGCAAATAAATCATGTGATGTCCCTAAAGATTGACTTTGAGAGATATATTTTGACAGAACGAGAAACGTATAAAATTTGTACGACAGAGAGAACAGAGCGCTTGGATGGCTTCCAAGAGGTTCAGGTTCGAATCCCGCTGCGTTCAGTTTTCCTAAGTGTGCGAATAACACTTTAAGATGTCAAAAAATATTTAAACTTATTAGTTTTTATGCCAAGATTGTAAAAGTAACAACTGAAAAACATTTTACTATAGGTTTTTATTAATGCTATGTGTGTATGTTTGCATGTCTATTTTCAAGCATACGAGTATATCCTTAAGCAATTGAGCTGAGATTATGTTATACGTATTTATTTATCGGCCTTAAGTTCCGCCACTTAACACGAAATGCCTTCAAATTTGGGCGGAGAGTGGGTAACGGAGTATCTTAACACTAGGTTCCCTCTGCCTATCCTGCTGTGAGCGGCATACAGCGTGAAGCATATTTAGTTTTGATGATAATGCAGGGTTGTCTTATGTAACGTAATTCAAAACTCAACATGGCGGATTACCTAAGATGGCGGAGTAATTATTTTAATGCACTTTAACAATATGGATATTATATAAAAGACTTTACTGAGAATAATTCGTAAAAGCTTATATTCATTTTTTATTACTTTTTAATAAGTTTTTAGTTCGATGAATTACTCAATTACGGTACTACTATATTTAATATTTAACTACGTAATTTTATGTATTAAATTATAAATAAAAAAAGATAAAAGCAAGATATGATATATATTCAAGACCGGAAACGAAAAGCTTCGATGTGGCATGCCTATTGGAATAACATCAAAGGCGCGTCAACTGGAGCGTACACCAAGCTAACGTACTACGTGGTATGAGGTAGTACCTATGTACTGCTATGTAGACCGATAACTGTGTGTTATGGTAAATAATAACTAGCTTAATATTAAAAATATATACTTTAATTTGTTTAAATTTAATGCAATATTGAATACTATTAAGTTGGCGGAAAGTAGGGAGGTTGTGGAATTATCTATATAGATTTTTTCTTCTTAGCTTGTAATATATGATTTGTTAATACTTATATAAAAAAATCACGATTTTTCAGAGAAAATTCAGTGTCAAAACACTTCGTTTTCCACTTTCGACCTAAAAGCGAGGCATTGTGTGTTTATCGATGGAACTTAAAGCAGCGTTTGGTCTTAGATACCAGAGAGAAAAAATGAAATTTGAAATGTAATCTTTCCACTAAATAATAATTAATTAAACTCAAAATCAATAACGTTTACTCCATTTCAGTATTTAAAATGTCTCCAAAATGAATATTTACTTTCATATACTATCAAATCTGCCAAATAACTACAACCTAACCTATACAAGAATGGACATATACGAGAACTAATGACCTATGGTTTTTGAAAATATGACATATGTTATTATCAAGCAAATTTAAGCCCTAAGTTTATGTCAAAAAGTTCATTTTTGGTATGTAGATAATAGTGGATATATAACATTGCAGTATAGCTTAATACAGGGGTGAGCAACCTTTTTTAGTAACGGTCCTATTCGAAGTTTTCAGCGGGCCAAAATCATATTTTTTAATTTTATAATAGTAATTAAAATTGTATTCATATTATTAACATCAAATTACAAATACTCGATATGTTATATAAATATGCTCGTATTCATATTACATGGAACAAAAAAGCAGCTTCACGCTTTTGTACACATAACAGCATAATTAGTAAAGAGCTTATTCACGTTATTTCCCACTCGATTCCATATTGCCATGAAATTGAGACATTGCGTGTTAAGTGGCAGAACTGAACGCCTCGCTTTATCTTAGGTCCCAAATCGTAGGAATAGCTATAATTAAAATATAATCATTTCTCTGAGGGGAAATCGAAACCATAACCAACCGTGTTTACAGTAAGCTATGTTTTGCTACGCCAAGATGACCTAATGCTTGGAGGGTCGCAATAAATTACTGAGCGGACCGCAGGTTGGCCACCACTGGTCTAATAGAGCAATATTAACCGCGTCTACCTCACTGTACGGTTCAATGACATTCGTTCTACATAGAAATGGGACTTGTTTATATTGTATGCCACAATATGGACGCGTGATAAAATTTTCCTCACAGATACAACTACGCAATTTACTTTATATGTACATATATAGAGATGTGTAAAAAGGTATTTTGTATCTGATACGATAGTTTATTTACAAGTTCACAATATACTTTGCTGGAGATTTTGAGTCTATAATAAAAAAAACATGTATATGATTGTGCTATGATAATAGTATGTTTATAAATATGAAAATCTATGTGTCTGTCTTTCTGTTACGCTTTCTCGGCTAATTTACCGGCACGGATTGGATGAAATTAACGTATATATCAAAATATTACATACATGTATGAGGAGGATCATTTGAGGGCATCGGAAGTCTCCAGTCCGGTCATTATCGATTCAATGTAATTATTAGATATTATAGGGACACTTTGCTTATAGGTATACTAGCGACCCGCCCGGGGCTTTGCCCGCGTGAACTACACAATCAAAGCTGTTTTCTATTTTCAGAACTTCCTGCTTAAGTTAAGCGGCTTATATATTTTAATGTAAATTTTCATCCCCTATTTCAACCCCTTGTTTTGGTTGGAGTTTTGAAAAAAATTGATAGTATCTGTTTAACGTTTGCGTTGCGTCATAAACTATCTTCCTGAGAAATTGTATCGAAATCGGTCAAGTGGCTTAGATTTTTCATTTAAAGTTTCATCACCCATTGCAATCCTTTAGAGACTTAAAATTAGTTAATTTTTGTATCCTGGATTTTTGGTTAAAGACAGACATACCTTTGTATTTACATTTTTTTTATTATAAAAGGACGTAAACGTGCAGAAGGAGCACCAAGTGGCGAGTGGGTGGCCTTGAGGATGAAGGTGTCTGTATACTCGACGTTTGGAGGCCCCTTAAATCTTAATTTACAGGGAAAACCTCAGGAGGAAGGTCATTCCACAATTTACAGTTCCTTACAATTTACAGGAAAATATTAGTATGGATTTTAAACGGTAGCTGACAATATATGTAAGTTTGAATAATATATAGATTTTAGATATCTCACGCAGGATTTAAATCGGCAATGGCCACAGTGATTTAGCATTAATCCTTCTTACATTACATTGATTTTTTCACACACGCTATAATAGTTAAGTAAAATTTTTATGTTATTTTAAAAGTGTTGGTAATATAATTATTGGGTCATAAATTGTGCAAACTTTATAGACGCTATAAAGTCTTAAGATAACTCTCAGACATCGTTAAACCAGAAAATACGATTTTCGTTACATTTTATTTAAAATCACTTAAAACTAGCTATAAAATATAAGAGTCGGGGCCAGTCGTGGCGCAGTGGCACAAGCGTGTGACTGAAAGGGACTGGTTGTGGGTTCGATTCCCACTCGAGGAGTGGAAATATTTCATTTTCATTTCCTTCGCTCTGGTATTGAGGCAAAGCTCGGCGTTAAGTTTCGCCACTTAACACGCAATACCTCCGAATTCGGCGGTGCGTGGGGAACGGAGTGTTTTAACACTAGATTCCCTCTGAAGCTAAAAAAAAAAGAAACAAAACAAAAAAAATAATAAAATATTGACGAAAATCTAAAATAAAAGTAGCAGGAATAAACAGACAGACAGCCAAATATTGAAAAAAAAATATTTTGGTATAAGTACCGTATACATAAATAAGCATTTCATAAAAATCGATTATTTTAACATTTTTGTCTTTTGTTTATGAAAGGGGGCAAACGAGCAGAAGGACCACCTGATGGTAAGTGATTACCTTCGCCCATGGACATCCACAACATTAGAAAAGTTGGGGATGCGTTGCCGACCTTAAGATTCGTCTTTGACATGATAGTGGTCGCGAGCCTACCACCAAGCTACTGGGTTACCCGCCTTTTACAGGACGCTGCCTTGCGACGGAGGGGAATTGTATTCTAACCCGTCCCCCCACGGGTAAAGCGTTATAAACAGACACTATAGATTTTTAAGCCTCCTCTCTGGTGAACGAGACAAAGTGCGGAGTTGGGTTCTGTCACTTAACATGCAGTGGTGAACAGAGTGTCTTAATATTATGTATTCTCTGACCTACTACTAAACCCATACAATATTAGAAAGTAATTTTCAGACTCACTTTCTACAAAGGCAAGAAGTTATTATAGTTTACAGTTATCTTAACTTACTTCCATACTAGGTATTCTATTTTATACTATTCGGAGACATTGTAGACTTAATAGTCCACTTCTACAACGTCGACGAATTCCAATCAATATTTGCAGCAGATTAAAATATATATTTTGTAATTTAAATTGCTTCGATATATATTTTATAATTTATTTTGCTTGTGGCCAGTCGTGGCCCAGTGGCACAAGCGTGTGACTGTAAACGACTGGTTGTGGGTTCGATTCCAAATTTTCCCAAATTATATTTCCATTTTCTTCGCTCTGGTGTCGAGGTAAAGCGCGGCGTTAAGTTCCGCCTCTTAACACGCAAGCCTCCGAATTCGGCGGAAAGTGGGGAACGGAGTGTCTTAACACTAGGTTCCCTCTGCCTACCCTGCTGTGGGCGGGATACAGCGTGAAGCTAAAAAAAAATTGCTTCAATTTCAATACCAAAGGAAATCTTATTAAAACCGTATATATGGTTAAATCTTGCAGATTTTTTAATTAAATGGGATAATGAAATTCCTTATCCCATTCAATTAACAAAGCAAGGAATACTTAAATACTTTTTAATTTTTTATTCGAAAAGTACTTATGTTAATCATTATATTAATAAAAAAGTAGCTTTACATGGCGGTGGCTTTTCCGCGTAGCAGGGTAGTCAGAGAGGTTAATTAATTAAGAAATATTATATTTATTGAAGATAACTTGTTGTCAGTCGTGGCACAGTGGCAAAGTGACTGGTAGCGCACAATGCCTCCGAATTCGGGGGAAAATGGGGAACGGAGTGTCTTAGCACTAGGTTCCCTCTGCCTACCCTGCTTTGTGCGGGATACAGATACAAAAAAAAAGAAACTTGTTGTCAAAAGAATCCACTCTCCGTTTTCCACCCGAAAACGAGATATTGAGAATTCACTCCGCATTTTATTTCCATAGAAAAATATTTTCAGAACACGTATATAAATTTGAATTCAGCGGGATTCGAACCAGTGCTTCTAGGAATCTGTACTTACGCTCTAACCATAGAACCGTTGAACTTACAGCTCAAAATAAATAAATAAATAAAATAAATAAAAGTGACTGAGTCTAACATAGGCTACTTATTTTTTAAAAAAACAACCTCTAAAGGGTTGAAATAGGGGATGAAAGTTTATATGAAAAATCTAAACCGCTTGACCAATTGTAATGAATTTTATAAATATAGTTGATAAACTAAGCTTAAACATAGGCTACTTTATTTTTTAAGAATGCGCCCCCGAGTAATGCAACATAACAAAATAGTTCACGCGGCGAAGCCGGGAGCGGGCCGCTAGTTTAATATAAAAATTATAATTTAATTATTATAAAAATGTTTTTCTATATAAAACTTGCAGTATTAATCACCGCAAATTATTTCTTGCAATTTGACCCAGTTGGATGCACATGAAACCTGCAAAAGCTCAATTTATAAAGCGAGGGTAGAGGGTACACAGTAGGGTGTGAGGAAATCTGCACTTAGCGTTAACGTTAAAGAAAAGCATGTTACGTTCAAATGTTTCTACGTATGCTCCCACAATATTGTCATTAGGGATGCCACTACTGACTTATTGTAAATGCACACTGCATTTCTTACGAATAAATTGTAACTGACCAGTGGACCCCTTTGACTAAAACTTTGGACCCGTGGGGGGACAGGTTAGAATACAATTCCCCTCCGTCGCTGGGCAGCGTCCCGTAAAAGGCGGGTAACCTAGTAGCTTGGTGGTAGGATATTCGTTCTCCGACTGGCTCGCGACCACTATCATGTCAAAGACGAACCGCCAAACATCTGGTGATGTGTTCCGGTTTGATGGCATGTAAGCCAGCTTTCTTTCCCTACTCCCACCATCCATATCCTTCTTCCCTTCTTTCCTCCACCCCGCTTAAGGTCGGCAACACATCCACAGCCTTTCTAATGTTGTGGATATGCATGGGCGAAGGTAACTACTTACCATCATGTACTCCGTCTACTCGTTTGTCCCCCTTTCTTAAAAAAAAAACCTGACTGAAATTTAGAATATATTTGGAATGAAAATTAGAATATATTTGGAATATAGTAAAATATAAAAAAAACGCGGCGTTAAGTTTCGCCACTCAACACGCAATATCATGCAAAAAGTGAAATATGGAATGTCTTGACACTAGGTTCTCTCTTAAAAGAAAAAGCTTGGAGCTTTACACTTTACACTTTTTCACTTTAAACGGTTAATTAGTATATTATTTTACGAAAACAGGAAAAGAAAAGTTTAATAAATATTTGTACTTGGCCTACGAGATTATTGCTGTATAGAATATAATCTATTTGTGTGTCGCCATTGTCATTAGGTATGTCGATAGTGCAGTTAACTTCTCTATTAAGCCAATACTACGAAATCCTTAAAAAAGGATTTTGCTATAATTAGAAAATAAAAAACATTTTTAAAAACAGTGCTCATCGATTCGACGTAGCCGGATGTAGAACGCATGGTTTAACATTTCAACCGATTGGGCAGTTTTTAAGAGGCGCGGGATCGAATCCTGCTGCGAGCAAATTTTTATTTTACGCCTCTCAAAATTTTAAAAACCATTTTGTCAACCCTATTGACTAACTTGGTCAGTAATATACAAAGTTGTTACACGGAAATATATGGACATTTAAAATTAAGCTATAATCCTTGGTCTTAGAGCTCAAAATGTCTTTACTTTCGTCCTCATTGTTAAATGCTAGAATTTATCGTTTATAATGCAAATTAAAATCTACTTTGCTACTTCGAAATAAGGTTTACTTTTGAATAAAGTTTCAGGATAGTTATTGTGGTAGAGGTACGTTTCATGTTTTGTGACGTGTTAATACCAGCTACGTACTCGTCCTTAGTAAATGTGCAAGCTTTTGTACCAATTACATTTATGTTTATGTGATACAAAGTTAAAGTGGCTATTTATTATGTTTTTACTTGCTATATAAGAAATAAACTTGAAGTAATGTGCAGCGTTGAGTTCCGCCACTTAACAGGCTTGAAATAAGGAGGAAAGTGGAGAACGGAGTGTCTTGACTCTAAGTTCTTCCTCCCTTTTTATGCGAAAAAAAGAGTGAATTTGCTTTTTATACAAGATTTTTTGAGTTAAAAATAGACATTAGCAATTATTTTTAGTTATTTTTCATTATTTTGGCTGTTAAACGTATAATATATATACATTTTTTCTTTTTTGTAGGAATTTCACGAAATCCTCTCTTAGTATTCCTTAGGGAACCTATGCTAAAGAGCTTTCTACGCCCATTAGTTTCAGCTGTGCGTTGTCTGTCAGTCAGGGAATTTAGGTATATTGATTGGTGATAAAGTAGTTCTGTCGTAACCAGCTTAAATAACATAATTTGTTACCAATTTTGTCTTATCCTCAAAATCGCAAGTGATTTTTTTAAATATTTATCTTAGAAAACTCTTTTATTTCATACCCTTATTAAATAACCCTTATAAATAAGTATATTAAAAATAATGACTCCACCATCTTGGAAGTTCCGCCACGTTGAGTTTAGAGTAGCGTCAAACATGCATTGTCATTTAAATTAAACGTGTATAAAAAATTTCAGCTCAATAGTTTAATATGGTTCAAAATTGAAATGCAAGAGTTAACCAGAACAAATATACATAAATTGCAAGTTAAATAAACGCTTTTAAAAAAGAAAATTGTCAGCAATGATATACAAAGTTCATCCTTAACTTTTATACATACGACTATTTTTTTAACTAATTAAGTAAAAGTTATGATTATAGAAATGTGTACCTATATTTTTATCTAATTTGTACCTAAAGATATTTAGATATTTATTTGGTTTCACTTGTCATGAGCGTATTTTTTTTGATATCAATAGAAGAGATTTATTTTTAAAATCTCTTGATTTTGGTTTATCAAAATATGGGATTGGGGTCCAACAATCAACGTGGTGTTTTTTATTTAATAAATATATATAATATTTTGAAAAGTGAAGGAATTATACGGTATTGATAATTAGTAGACAAAATCGTGGTGTGTCTGACTGTAATCGCGACGGGTTGTGGGTTCGATTCCAACTCGTTGAAAAGATTACATTTAAATCATTCGTTACTCCGCTCCGTTTTTAGTAAGAAAAAAGGTTGAAAATCAGTTTAATTGTCACAATTTAACTATTTTCATTTTTCTGCTCTGGCAAACAAGACGAAGACAAAGCACGGCATTGAGGTCAGCCATTCAATACGTAATGAAAGTGGAGAACGGAGTGTCTCAACACTAAGATCTCCCTCACTACCCCACTGAGCATGAAGCTGTAACCGTAAGCGTTTACATAACATAGCATAAAAAACAATAGCATCCAATTAATTAAAAAACATTTCAGTTTCAATTTTAACACAAAAAAACAACGATTCATCGATTAATTACCAACACTTTCGTCATGGAAATTGCCTAACGACATCAATCCGACAAACAAGTGAAGCCCTGCCGCGCCACGATTGATATCCCAAATAGAGATGATCAACCTTGGCTAGGGCTGACCGTTATGTCCCTTTACATATGTTATATCTGTTTCATATGTTCGTTCATAATGCGAAAAAAATAACATATGGAACGAAAATTGAGTGAGTGTGTGTGATATCAAAATATATAAAGCAGCCCAGTGGCACAAGCGTGTGGCTGTAAACGACTGGTTGTGGGTTCGATTCCCACTCGAGGAGTGGAAATATTTAATATTTCCATTTTCTTCGCTCTGGTGTCGCGGCATTAAGTTCTGCCACTTAACACGCAATGTCTCTTATTTCGCCGTTGCGTGGGGAACGGAGTGTGTTAACACTGGTTCCCTCTGCCTACTCTGCTGTGTGTGGGATACAGCATGAAGCTGTGTATATATATAAAAGCGCAGTGAGTTGTGCGTTTAATCTACATGTTATATATATTTTTTAAATCTTCAAGTTTCCTACGTAGCGTGGTAGCCAGAGAGAACTTATTGTCAAGAAACCACTTTCCTCCACTTTCCACCGGAAATTGAGATATTTGCTCTCCCTCTCTCACTCTTGTCAATAGTTTTCCAAGTGATGTTTAAAGGGTCTAGTCTAATAACAAAATATATTATACGTTAAAATAATTATCTCGGTCGTAATAAAAACTAGAAGAAGAAGAAGAAAAAGCTTTACTTCTTTTCTCATAGCATTCGCATAGTCAGAGAAAATCTATTGTCAAAATATTCCGTTTCCCACTCTCCGCCCGTAGTTGAATTGAGTGGCGGGTTGGGTAGTGAGTGGCTGAACTTAACACCACGATTTGTCTTCTTACCAAAGTAAATCGGTAAAAATTATTTAAATATAATTCCGTCGAATGAGAATTGAACATAAGTATTTTTTAAAACAATTACTGATTAAGATATTTAGAAAAAGTATAAAAATTTGAACGCATTATTTACTGAGATATATTACAGATTTATGTTCAGTAAGAATTTTATACAACTTTTCACTTCATCCCGCGTAGCAAAGAACATAGTCAAACATCAAAATACTCCGTTTTCCTCTTTCCAAATTAAAATAAACAGAAGAGATTTATGACATGACTAGTGATGAAAATCAACACCATTATATTTTTTTTAGTAGATTTTCATTTTTTTTACTTATACAAAGAAAAAAAGTCTTTCCACAGCCCTAGACCGCTGCCTTTATCACGCGTTCTACAATGGATAGGATTGGGGCGGGCATTAATTAATAAAGTAAAAGCTTCCATTGAAATAATATTGGACGTACAAATGTGCGTTGTTTAACGATTCTCACATATATTGTATTTTATTAACTAATATTTATATAGTATATGGTTAGAAGGATATTTTTAGATGTGTTCAAATTCAAATTTAATAAAATAGTATAGTGGCCAGTCGTGGCCCAGTGGCACAAGAGTGTGACTGTAAACGACTGGTTGTGGGTTCGATTCCCACTCGAGGAGTGGAAATTATATTTCCATTTTCTTCGCTCTGGTGTCGAGGTAAAGCGCGGCGTTAAGTTCCGCCACTTAACACGCAAGCCTCCGAATTCGGCGGAAAGTGGGGAACGGAGTGTCTTGACACTAGGTTCCCTCTGCCTACCCTGCTGTGTGCGGGATATAGCGTGAAGCTATTTAATTTAATTTAATTTTAGTATAGTAGGATAGTCAAGTGGAAATTAAGTGGAGGATGGTGGAACTCAACTCCGGACTTTGTCTGGAGCAAGGTAAAAAAATGAAAATAATTTGAATATAATCAATGCCCTGAATGGAAATCAAACCATCGACCGATCGTCTTATACAGTCAAACGCGTATTAACAGGCGATTTGGGGTCTTTATAACTTTCGCGCGTAGCATGATAGTCAGAAAGAACCTAGTGTAAATAAATACTGTTTTCCATTTTCTGCCCGAATTCCAGATATAGCGTGTTAAGTGACGGAACTCTCGCTAAGAGCGTAGAAATGAATATAATTTAAATATGCTATATATACGCTACTGGAAATCGAACCTACTACCAATAGAGTTTACAATAGGACGCTATCACACTGCGCTATCATGGACTTAATCTGATATAGGCATAAGCAAAGGCGAGACAGATCTCTATCCTACATTAAGCCTTTTGATTAAATAACGCGGCATTCAAAGAAAAAAGTAACAACGCTATGAAAATTTTTCATCTTCATTAAAAACCTCTTCTTTAGACGGGAAAAGGAATGGATGACATTTAAAAATGAAAATACCGTATA
The DNA here is from genome assembly GCA_019049465.1 of Dryas iulia moderata. Classification (NCBI taxonomy): domain Eukaryota; kingdom Metazoa; phylum Arthropoda; class Insecta; order Lepidoptera; family Nymphalidae; genus Dryas; species Dryas iulia. The sequence continues at coordinate 2,310,936 of CM032426.1, forward strand.
TTTCACTTCGTATGAAGCATTTATGAGAAGAATTTCATTTTAGTAAGTCATATTCGAGAATCGTAGAACGTTTATAGCTTCACGCTATATCCCGCACACAGCAGGGTAGGCAGAGGGAACCTAGTGTTAATACACTCCGTTCCCCACTTTCCGCCGAATTCGGAGGCTTGCGTGTTAAGTGGCGGAACTTAACGCCGCGAACGTAGAACGTTTATAATAGCATTGTAAAATATTTGGAGATGCAGTGGGACAGCGTCTTGCTGTAAACGCAATGGTTATGGGTTCGTTTCCCCTCGGGGGAATTATTACGTATATTTATTATCTAATTTATCTAATTTGGGCAGCAAGTGGAGAACGGGATAATTTGATACTAGGTTCTCTGTGCCTAATGAAATCTACTGATGAAATTTAAACCACTTGACCGATTTCGATGAATTTTCTTAAAAAGACAGTTGATGACACCAAGTCAAAAATATTTTATCTATTTTTACAAGAAACGACTTCCAAGGAGATGAACATTTATGTTATGTTTGCGTAGTTCACATAGGCGAAGCCCCGAGCGAGCTATAGTATCTTATAAGTGAATTTTAAGCCCATTATATCCATTCAATTCAGTTGAAATTTTGTATACGTTTGGTGTGGATAGCAATACACAGTTAACAAAGCCATTTCCAAAGCCAATGCGAGCATTGGAATAACTTTTGTTTGTTAAAAAATGTATTTTTAGCAGTTCTGCGCTTTTTCTGCATAGCAGTATTAGAGATTTCTCGGCTCTAGTACTTAAGATAAAGTGCAGCGCTGAGTTACGCCACTTTATTCGTAAGGTCTCAATTTTGGGCGGAAAGTGGAGATCAGACCAGGCTCTCTCTTCTCTCTGAATACCCCTCTGTGCGGGAGAAAGTTTTAAGCTGTTTTTTTTTAAAAACATTTTAGAACACTTCAGTTGTGTGATTGGTTTGTGTATCTGACCATAGACGTGTTAGTTGCAGCTCAATTAGAAGCGAAATTATATTTACTTGATCTGGTAAAAACGAATGTACCGTCCAGCTAGCCAAAAGCGCGCACCAGGTGTATCCCTAATTTTTTTCTGCCTGTAAACACGTAAGCGCAGAGATTCCTTAAAAGTAAAAACTATTATATTATTTATATAATGATATACATATATTACATTTTAAATTAGTAGTAAAAGCAATATATCCTAATATATGATTAAATCTCCTACACTCCGTTTTCTAAATAGCGAGTATTCAGAGTCTAGTGTCAAGACACTGTGTTCTCCACTTTCCACCCGAAATAGAGACATTAAGTCTTAAGTGGCGGAACTTAACGCCGCGTTTTTATCTAATATACAAAAGAAAATTTATTATATTTATCACAAAATCCTAAACATAAATTAAACTGAACAATCACGTCAAAACAAATAGAAATTTGAATAAAATATACATACATATATGAAATTAGCGTGGCAGCTAAAATCGGGACAGGTTGACCTCTCGGCGCTGGTAATTCGCGCTCGTGTTAAATTTGTTTAAGCTTACAAACATGGACCTCGCCCAAATGCTACATATATTCACTTTGAGTTATTATATGTCGTTTTAATGGGATAATGTGATTTTTATTTTTTACATGTTAAAAGCTGTTGTGGCACAGCATCTGACTGTATGTAATACACGATTGGTCATAGGGTTTTTACTTTTAAACATTTTTAAAGTGTTATTCCACACTTAGGAAAATTGAAAAATACATTTGGTAAACGTATAACAATTTGACAGCAGCGAGATTCGAACCCGCGCCTCCTGGAAACTGTCCAAGCGCTCTCACCGCAGAACCATGCGCTCTTCTACCAGCTGCGTCGAAATTCTTATACGCTTTATTACAACTTATTTTTGTTGTTAGCATCTATGTTGACAGATTTTTACAAATTTCTGCTACCTATTATTGTACCATTATTCTACGAATAATCGTTTGGCAAGAGAGAATGCTATTTGTTAAATACTTTTAAACATTTTTCAGTGGTGAGACTGGCGTCTGGACGGTATTCAGGAGGTACGGGTTCGAATCCCGCTGCGTTCAAATTTTTATACGTTTTCTGAATGTCTTTTTGGTCATAGGTTTGATTTACACGCACGGAAATTATTCTATTTTAATTATTTTTGTTATTTTGCTCTGGAAGAATAAAACGTGACGGCCTTAAGTTTCACCTCTTAGCCAGTAATGTCTGAAATTTAGGTGAAAAGAGGAGAATAAAGTGTCATTGTATAAGTTATTTTTAGCTACCCTGCTATACAGGGTAAAATATAATCCCAAAGAAAGTAACAGTCAATATGGAAAACAAGCAATATTAGACAAAAACTTAGAAGCAATTTACGCGCAAAATACTTACAAGTAGTTTAAGAAACAATTTCGGAAAAGAGCAAATTGATAGCTCTTCAAATGTGGAATCGATTATCATTAAACATAACTAAGAACCACCGCAAAGAAACTGGCTTACGTATGAAAAAACTGCATTGACATTGAAATACAGTCTATCTGTTTGAGACACAGGTTAAAAAGGACCTTTGCATATCCTGCAATACATACCTACGTGGGAAAGAGTACACATAAAGTAATAATACTTAATTCGTAAAGCAAAAATTAGAAGAAAGAAAGAAAATTATTTAAAAATAAATTTCTTATTTTTTTTCAACTATTCTCTACTTTTAATGACTTTTAAACATTTTTAAAGTGTTATTCCACATTTAGGAAAGTTTTCTTTAAATGTCTTATTCTTATTATACTTAACGATGTACTAACATTTATCACATTTATAATTCAAAAATTAAATACATACACAATATATAAAATTGACAATATAGTTAACCAGAAGCCAGAATTTATAACGTAGATAGCATTTCACATATGAAATTCAATCCACAAGGCTTATACATATACCTACCAACAACGCTTAATTGTTTATTGTATGTACGTCCCACCAGAGTAGCTAGTTTATTATTGAAACCTTGTATATATTGCAGATATTGCAGTATTCAAAATATGAAGCATACGTTAGTAGAACTAACCTAAAACATTTTTTTTCTTTTTTTAGCTCTACGCTGTATCCCGCACATAGCAGGGTAGGCAGAGGGAACCTAGTATTAAGACACTCCGTTCCCCACTTTCCGCCGAATTCGGAGGCATTACGTGTTAAGTGGTGGAACTTAACGCCACGCTTTACATCGACACCAGAGCGAAGAAAATGGAAATATTAAATATTTTCACTCCTCGAGTGGGAATCGAACTCACAACCAGTCGTTTACAGTCACACGCTTGTGCCACTGGGCCACGACTGGCCACAAAATATAATGTAATAAAAATGCGGCTAAAAAAAAATGTAATGTAATAAAAATGTTTTGCTAACAACAAAAATAAGTTGTAATAAAGCGTATAAGAATATCGACGCAGCTGTTAGTAGAACGCATGGCTCAGTGGAGAGAGCGCCTGAACGGTATTCAGAAGGCGCGGATTCGAATCCCGCTGCGTTCAAATTTTTTATACGTTTTCTAAGTCCCTTTTTCAATTTTCCTAAGTGTGGAAGAACACTTTAAAAATGTTTTATAAAAATATAATGTATTTTAGTCATAACAATCTTCTATGGAAATCCGGAAAAAGTGACACTAGGTTCTTTCAGTTTACTTCAAATAGTGTGTACACTTATTAATATTAATAAAAAAAAAAATATTTAAAAATATATTATTTTTCATTAAGGCTATTAGGTTAAACAGCGTTTCACTGTGAATCCAATGATTATGGGTTCAATTCCCACATGATTATTTTTAAGTTTTCATTTTCTCCCCTATAGTAGGTACCTACAACGAAGCGCGCCATTTAAATGATGTTAACTCCAATGTCTCGATTTCGGGCAGAATATGAGGATCGGATTGTCTTGACACTAGGTTACCCCTGACAACCTTTGCGGGAAAAAATGTGAAACTTTAAAAAAAACATAAATAACCTTGTACATAAAGCAGTGTCTAACTAAGAGCTTTCAACAACAGGTTATTTGAAATATACATGACCAAAAAGGAAAGCAATATGAAACAAAAAGAAAATAAATAAATTATTGGCCAAAATACACCCTAATGCATAGGACAGAAAATCTTTGGACTCGTTTTATGAAAATTATGGGAGCAGGGCAATTTCAAATTTGACATACTTTAAGTTTATATAGAATAAAAGGTTTTTAGAATTAAGCATATATTATTAATTAAATTAATAAAATCATCATTGGGGCCAGTCGTAGCGCAGTGGCACGAACGTGTGACTGTAAAGAACTGGTTGTGGGTTCGATTCCCACTTGAGGAGTGGAAATATTAAATGTTTCCATATCTTCGCTCTGGTATCAAAGGTAAGTCTTTGGTTAGTCACTTAGGAACATCCATTTAGGAGTGTTTTAACACTAGGTTCCCTCTGCCTATCCTGCTGTGTGCGGGATACAGCGTGAAGCTAAAAAAAAAGAAAAATATTACACACACTATCAAGTGTTTGATACACTTTTACATATTATTATGCTCTAGTTGTTGATATAAACACTCATTCGCGTTTCCATTTTAAACTAGAAACAATATTGATAATTATCAACGACATGTTTGATATGCGTCATATTGACATTTATAACAATTTATATTTGAAGTGACATTTATACCTATATATAAATAAATAAATGACAGTAGAATCGATTTTGTCTAATAAGTTTGTAATTTGTGTTAAGTACTGTTAAGTGTGTTGATGAGAATCACCTGAGAGATCAGGGTGATTCTCGTGATGTTAACTAAGAACTGATTTTTTAAAAATTACTTTTGCTTAGAATTTGCTTAGAAAATGTAACCAGTTTACGGTTTGTGCAGACTGTTAACATGTATTATTATATTAAAAACTTTGAAATATAGTAAGTCCGCTTAAGTGTATTATTCTTTGGAGTGTATTATTAATAATGTTTTTAGCTTTACGCCTTTCCCTCATAACAGGAAAGAGAGAAAATAGAGTCAGAACATTCTGTTCTCCACTTTTCTACTGACATCGTAGCATTGTGAGTTTTTTTTTAATCTAATATGGAAGGGCTTTGTTGCTAAAGCAAATATGTCGCCCTGGTAGGTTTATTCACGTTATTTTAACTTCAAAATAATGCCTGCCTGTAAAGTACTCTAGCTTCATCCGAAAGGGGTGAAGCCAGGACACTGTTACAGTACCCTAGCCCTCTAAATTTACCCGATATCTTATTTCTAAAATCCTGGTTAATCACATATTCTAAAAGAAAGTGAAAAACGTCATCTATTGATTTATTGTTACAAAACGAACAAATGGACACTACAGATTTACCCTTCAGACATAAATACTTATTGGCGTTGTGAGTTGAGTGGTGGAATTCAACGCCGCAGGTACCTTGACAAACCGCCCAGGTCCGCGGACGATTGGGGCAGTGCCCGAGACCTGGACTAGTGGCGGGAGTAGGTTTTTAGTGGGTAAACGGAGGAACGAACCGGAATCCCACATAACCGCGTCCCGGGTCCCCACCCATTACAGGATTTTCCTGACATTAAAAATAAAAAAAAAAAAAGGTACCTTGACAAAGGAATGGAAATAATTTAATGATGATATGACCATTCTTCCGGATGGCGATCGATTCAACCATGACTATGATTTCAGCCAGCTGTCGCACTGCGCTACAACGTCAACAATAACGTGTGTACGAAGGAGTTCGAATTCGACGGAAAGTAGGGAACGGAGTGTTTTAACACTAGGTTGCCTCTGCTTACCCTACTGTGTGCGGGATACAGAGTGAAGCTAAAAAAAAAACGAAGAAGTTCTAAGATTTTCTTATGAATTTAATTCAAAACACAAATATCTGAAAGATTAAGCTAAATAAAAAAAACTTTTAAAAAGGAATTATGTATTTTCTAATGTTTCATATACCGAATACAAATATAGTTCTTTTGTATTGTGTTTTATTCTATAGTGAAACTTGAAAATGTATATTTTTTATCATACTTTTTAATTGGCTACTCTTTTTAGTTGTTTAATTATTTTAAGCTTTGACAATATCAAGGCTAATTGGCCTTACATTTGTTTTTGTTACAAATTTGAAAAAAAAAATAAATAGAATTAGTGGCCAGTCGTGGCACAAGCGTATGACTGTAAAACACTAGTTGTGGGTTCGATTCCCACTCGAGGAGTGGAAATTATATTTCCATTTTCTTCGCTCTAGTGTCGAGGTAAAGCGCAGCGTTAAGTTCCACCACTTGACAAGCAATGTCTTCGAAATCGGCGGAAAGTGAGGAGCGGAGTATCTTAATACTAGGTTCCCTCTGCCTACCCTGCTGTGTGCGGGATACAGCGTGACGCTAAAAAAAAGTAGAAGTAGAAAAGCTGCACACTTTTTCTGTATAGTAGGTTAATCAGAGAGAACCTAGTGTTAAGACACTCCGTTCTTTGCTTTTGCTCGAATTCACAGCGAAGAAGTGAAGATATTTTTATGAAAAATCATTCCTCCAATCGAGGATTTAACCCACAAACATTGTTTTCACAGTCACTCCATCATAAATCGAGAAAAGATTGAATTCTTTCTTCATTCTACTTTATATGAGAATATATCGTACGTATGTATATGTATATATTTCCCATGTATCTCTATAAATCTCTATCTATAAATTATAATATCTGTCACTGAATGTAAATGCATTTGGTAGTGGGTTTGGTTCCCACTTAATGAAGTATAAAGATTATATTGCTGTTAAAACTGTATAAAGCGGAAGTTGTAATCCACTTTACAAACATTGTTTCGATTTCGGGTCTAAAGTAGAAAGCGGAGTGTTCTGCCACTAGATTCTCTCTTATTACCCTGCTTTACGAAAAGATCATAAAGCTGCAAATAATAGGTCACATCAAAATTCATATACACAATATTCCATACGTTAAATGGTATTTTGGCACGTGTTGTCACATAGAGGCTCATTATAGTATGCCTGTACGCCGCTGCCAACTGCCGTTTCCGTATCCGTTCCAATTTAAAATAAAACTACATTGAAAAATGTATTCTGTGAAAATTTAGTATTATATTAGCATTCGAGGCCATAGACTGAATGTAGACACGATTGGTTGGGGTTCGATTTGCAATCGATTATATTTAACGTTAAAATTATTTCCACTTCTCCGCTCTGGTAAGATAACTCGGTCGACATGCTATATCTCAAAAAAAAACTTTTTTTATTAGCTTCACGCTGTATCCCGCACATAGTAGCAGGGTAGGCAGAGGGAACCTAGTGTCAGGAAACTCCGTCCCCGACTTTCCACCGAATTCGGATGCATTGCTTGTTAAGTGGCAGAACTTAACGCCGCGCTTTGTCTCGGCACCAGAGCAAAGAAAATGGAAATATTAAATATTACCTACTCTTCGAGTGGGAATCGAACCCACAACCAGTCGTTTACAGTCACACGTTTGTGCCTCTGCCAGTGAAAGTCTCATCAAAATCTGTCCAGCTGTTCTAGAGATGAGCCAGAACAAACAGGCTGACAGAAAAAAATGTAAAAAAATGTTATGTACATATATGTACCGTGTATCCAGTAAAAAGGGCTTATTTTAATATTACAAACGGACACTCCAATTTTATATATTAGTTAAATTAAATTAAAAAATTAAATAGCTTCACGCTATATCCCGCACACAGCAGGGTAGGCAAAGGGAACCTAGTGTTAAGACACTCCGTTCCCCATTTTCCGCCGAATTCGAAGGCTTGCGTGTTAAGTGGCGGAACTTAACGCCGCGCTGTACCTCGACACCAGAGCGAAGAAAATGGAAATATAATTTCCACTCCTCGAGTGGGAATCGAACCCACAACCAGTCGTTTACAGTCACACTCTTGTGCCACTGGGCCACGACTGGCCACTTATATATTAATATAGTATATATAAGTAAATATATTTTCCTTTGACATTAATAATGTTATTTGTTGTGGTCAAAACGCCTGAACGGTAACGTTTTAACACGATCGCTGAACATAAATCATCTCACATGATGAGTTATTTATAATGGGTGTTCACAACAAGGGTACGAAATAACGTCCTATTTTCTTCATAATCTTATCGAGTTACTCGCACCTGCTTCATTTTAAAGGGTTTGGGTTCTAGTTAACGGCATTGTATTCGACCGAGTTTTACGTATAATAAAAAAAGTAATTCTTTGTTTTTAGAATAAAACAATCAATAAAATTATAAATGAGTAATTCTATAATAATAAATATTGATAAGTATTAATTTTGTATTTGGTAAGTCACAATATCTTTGCAAATAAATAAAATTGGAGTGTCTGTTTGTGTAACTGTTTTGTACTTAAGACACATATACCCAGTATACATTTTTATTGCATTTTTTGTTTATCTGTTTGTTCCGGCTCTACGCCGGATAAAAAGATTCACTCCACACGCAGATCAGGTGGAAAATGGAGAACAAAGTGTCTTGACATACGCTTTCTCTAACTACCCTCTTATAGTAGAAAAAGCATGACTTGAAAAAAATAGCAACAAAAGGTAGTATTAAATCTGCCAATATTAACGAGAGGAAGATAAACAAAAATGGGTTATGAAGCACGTAACGCTCTATGCGGAAAGGTTAGAATATAACTGCGAAATATAACTGATGTTTTTCACAGGAAACAGTTTTTGGTTAAAATCTAGTTATATATGCCACAAAAATAGAAAAAAGTATACTGTAGTCAGATCTTTTATTTTTGTGATTTTTACACATTTTAAAAATAAAAATAATAATTGGCCAGTCGTGGCCCAGTGGCACAAGCGTGTGACTGTAAACGACTGGTTGTGGGTTCGATTCCCACTCGAGGAGTGGAAATATTTAATATTTCCATTTTCTTCGCTCTGGTGTCGAGGTAAAGCGCGGCGTTAAGTTCCGCCACTTAACACGCAATGCCTCCGAATTCGGCGGAAAGTGGGGAACGGAGTGTCTTAACACTAGGTTCCCTCTGCCTACCCTGCTGTGTGCGGGATATAGCGTGAAGCTATTTATTTTTTCTTTTTTTTAAATAACACTTGAGGCCGTCATGGTGCAGTAGGATAGACTGTAAAGCGATCTTTGTGGGGAATGATTGTACTTAAATTTGCATTTCTTTACCAGAGCAAAGATTAACAAAGACATATTGCGGATTTTCAGGGGAAGTGGATGACGGTGCATCTTGACAGTAGATTACTTCTCTTACTACTACGCATTGAAGCTGTAAAAGATACATATTTTTAACTGGTTTAATCGCTTATATTTTTGATATTACCCAAATATATAGAATCAGACAAAATATTAGACCAAAATATATAGAATCGGGCTTTAGAAAAATAAAAAAATCTGTATTCAGAAGTCGGTGGTCACAGGTAGACTCATATAACCATCAAAAATATAGGCGATTAATTCGGTTAAAATAGTTTTATTTCAAAAAAAATAAACCAATAATAAAATAAATACGTTCAAAAAGCATTCATTATATTCAAAAGTTAAAATGACTGTAAAGGATTGACATAAGTGAGGTTATATGACTCTTGACAATAAACGTCATCGCCATAAGCTTTAGGATTTAAAGTATTTTAAAATTAATTCCCTGATTGAATCCACCGATGAGGGCATTGTGACTCAGTGTGATAACTGTCCCTCCGACTGTAATCACGGTTGGTCGTGGGTTCGATTCCCGATCCTTACTCAGAGGAATTTGTACTTAAATTATATTCTTTTTTCCTCTGGCGTTAAGGCAAGTCGAGGTGTTTGGTTCTGAGTTTGGGTGGAAAGTGGAGAATTTGTCTCTTGACACTAGGTTCTCTCTGCAATACGAGAAAGAAGCCTTTGCTTTGAAATTCCTTTATATTTCTTACAAATTGTAATAGTTATAGTTAAAATATAATTGCTATAGTTATAGTTAAAATATAATAAAATATATACACAATAAGTAAACTAGGGACATAAAATGACATGTAAGTAAGCTAGAGATACGTGACGAATAACATCACTACGTGACGCAGTCAAATAAGAGGCGAAGATAAACAGGAAATGATAATTAAGTTTTTAATGTAAAAATATATTTATTTATCACAATTACTTTAATTTATTTATGTGTTCTACATAAATTAATTAATTATAATCAAAATTTAACATTAGTTCCACATTTGCATATTGATAAGTTGTTAAAGTTGAATAGATAACGTATTTGAATAAGTAAATTTGGAATTTTTAACTTGTCGTATTTTGAAATTAAAAAATAAAATTACAACAACTTATGTAAATTTTATTTCATATCTTTACTATTATATAAAGAGATACAGTTTATAATTTTCTTTGTAAGGGAAGGGAAAATCTACGGAAATATTGAACCGATCATGAAAATTCTTTCACATTCAGAAAGCTATACTGTACTGGAGTGCTATAGGCTACTTTTTATTTTATTAATATTTGTTCCATTTTTCTTATTAGAAAAATAAAATTGGGCAGGATGTGATGTTTTACCGGTGGCCCATTAAACGGTTCAAACAAACATAATTTTCGTCAAAAATGTTGGTCTCTATTAGTTTGTATGAAAAATATAAAGAACTTAACCGAGAAATCGGGCCGTTGCAATTACACAGTAACTATAGTTATGTAGTTTATGCAAACAAAGCTGCAGGCTGGTCGCTAGTATATAATAAAATTATAACTGAGCACTGTTTGTCCACTAAATACATATGTGTAAGAATATTCAACCTTAAACATGAGGATATTTAATAACCCACCCATAGTACCCATAACAACTATTGTTTTTTCATTACATTTGTAGACGCTTATCTCTAAAACAGCTTAAATCGCTTAGATTTAAATGCAGTTTCGACAATCGTATTTTAGTAAGCTTTCCTTAACATTTACTGTTTATTTTATTACAATTAGTTCATATATAAAAAAAAGTTACTATTTAAATATAAATTTAAACAAAGTTTATGGGTAAAGTGAGAACCCGAGCGAGCGCAATAACAAAATAATTATATATTATTTACCGCTAGTTTGGCCAGTAATTGACAATATATAACAAATATACTAAACAAAGACGCGCTCTCATACAAAATATTTACCTTAAATGTTATTCTTGCCTTAACTATTTCTATTTTCATAGACCGCTCACCAAATAAGACAACTAAACAAATACTGTGAGTGAGGTGGATGTGACAGTTTCAACAATGGCTACCAATAACAATGAGATTCCGGTCTTTAGATAACACTGGAGTAAATTATATTATATCATAGTCTCCTACTGTTGGACGTAATCATTATGTGTATCTGTACGTATATATACTTATATTATAAATGTGACAGTTTATCTGTCTGTCTACCTGTTCTGATGTACCTTCCAGATAAGTATGAAATTAGGAATAAAAATACTTGAAAAACAAATATTTATCCTTTTTAAAGTCACATCAATATAGGATTAAAATGGGGGTGTAAAATTTCAGCAGCCAAAGTCGCGAGCGGTCACAAGTAATACATATTTTCAAATATATTGCTCTGGACGCGTAACGTCATAATACGAGTATGTGTCTCTTAAATTACCCATCTTTGTTTTATTAAACTTTGGAAAGTTGTTTGTGGGTTCTATTCCCTCTGGATGAGTGGAACTATTTAATATTTCCATTTTCTTTGCTCTTGTGTAGACGCAAAGCGCGGCGTTAAGTTCCTTCACTTAACACGCAATGTCTCCAGAATTCGGCGGAAATGGGGCAACGGAGTTCCCTCCTCCCTTTAGGTTCCCTCTGCTTTCAGGGTTGCTCTGTGCGGGATACAGCGTGAAACTAGTTATTATTATTTTTCACTAATAATTCAGACCATCTAATTAATAATACAAAACATACATGTTTTCTAGTTGACATTCTTCTTCGTCAGAATTTAAATCAATCTATTTACTGCAATATATTATAAATGCTACAGGTCAAGTAAAATACTTATGTTATAAGCTGCTGCCAATATCTTCCCACGCATATTTAACCCCATTCGACCCTTCAACGATTTATTTTCATAAATTTCTTCTTGTTAAACGCCTACAATTTATATGTAGGCGATGTGAGTAGATAGTTAGTGTTCAGTTCTCTATGAGCGTAGGTTAAAATTTTATAACATGTATTGTGTGGTGATAGTATGGCATGTTCTCTTAAGCGCCGGCAGCAAGGGGGTGCAATTGCCTTGTAATTATTAAATATAAAAATCAATAATAAAAAGTACTTTATAATATTCATTCTGCACAAAGCGGAGTAGGTAGAGAGAGTAAAGTCAAAGTCAAAGTCAAATAATTTTATACAAAATAAGGAGTTTTACGCTTCATTTTTTGAACGTCAAATAGTTTATCATCCATTCACTAAAGATAATGCCTCAGACCTGAGAAGAACCGGCGCAAGAAACTCAACGGGACTTCATTTTTTTAAAGCAATTGTGATATACAGATTTAAATGCAAACATTTCATTCAACTTCAACAATTCAAAGAGCAAACATTTAATTCCCAAGGCGTGTCATCATTACCTAATGTTAAGACATTCCGATCCCCATCAACTCCACGCGTTGCCTCAACACCAGCGCGAAGAACATGAAATTTTAAATATTTCAATTTCTCGAGTGGGAATCGAACCCCCAACTAGTCGTGTTTACAGTCACAGTGTGTGCCCCCGAGCTATGACTGGCCTCATTGAATTATTGACTTTAACTTTGATAGTCAGGTTTTATGGCCTAACCTTACAAAGAAACAAAAATATTTTTAAAGCTTAAATTGTAAAATAAAGATTTGATTGATAAAATTTTACTTTGTGTTGTTATTGTGATAAAGACTTTCAAATTTTGTCTAACAGTAAGGTAAAATAAAATCAAATTATAATAGTTTTAATAAAATAAGTTCTTATATGTTTTATATTTAAGTAATATACTTCATAAGTAATATACATTATAATAATTTAATTTGTCTCTTATTCAAAAATATTTAACATTTATATAAAGTGACACTTTAAGCTCAATTATTTTGTAAGCTAATCCTTTCTTTACTTTGTTCATTCATTTTTTTATATCAATTTAAATTATGACTATCTCCCGAGCATCGAACCTGGAAAAAAATGAAATTAACAGAGAAACAGTAACAAAACCACGAAAGCTTTACCAGTCTTTACAACACAGTCGTATTCACGACAAGCCTTTGTGTACTTCAGTACGAGAGGATGTTGAGTAATCAACGTAAATATTTAAACAGTCCACTTACTTATATTGCCAGCTTCAACTTTGCTCTTTTAAAAGTTCTTTTCACACTACACGATTTCTTTGTTTAGCTTTTTTTTTTTTATTTTGAGATTTTATTATAAATGTCTTTAGTTGTGGGTTCGATTCCTATTCAAGGATAGACTAGGTTTAATTATTTTTATTTCTTGGGACCAGTCGTGGCCCAGTGGCACAAGCGTGTGACTGTAAACGACTGGTTGTGGGTTTGATTCCCACTCGAGGAGTGGAAATATTTAATATTTCCATTTTCTTCGCTCTGGTGCCGAGGTAAAGCTCTGCGTTAAGTTCCGCCACTTAACACGCAATGCCTCCGAATTCGGCGGAAAGTGGGGAACGGAGTGTCTTAACACTAGGTTCCGTGTGCCTACCCGGCTGTATGCGGGATACACACAGCGTGAAGATAAAAAAAATCTCCGTTCTCATTTGACAAAATGTAGCGTTAAGTTCCGCCATTCAACACATAATGTCTTGATTTCAGGTCATTCATTCAAACATTAGTTCAAATTCAAATTTAAAACATCTTTATTCAAATAGACTTTTGCAAGCACTTTTGAATCGTCGAATGAACACAAAACTACCGCCGACTCGGAAGGCAGTTCTGATGAGTAGAGCCGGCAAGAAACTCAACAGTTGCTCTTTTCAAATATATATATATTTTTTCTTTATGTTTGAATATTTTTATCTTTATATACTCTGTATTAGATAAACCGTAAAGCATCTTTTACTTAGATTTTTTCTATTTCAAATTAGCTTTCAAGTTGTCAAAGCGTAAAATAATTGAATTACTAAAAAAGTTGAAGCCAATTAAAAACTTTTTAAAATAATTGTTATTCTTTGTAACTTTACTAAAAATTATATTTATATCTAGAATAGTATATAAAGCATCAAAAAAGAAAATGAATTTTTCATCTGCATGGCTCAGCGGTCAGAGCGTTTGAACGATCTTCAAGAGTCGCGGGTTCGAATCCCGCTCCGTCCAATTTTTTATGTTTTCTAAGAATGTTTTTTTAATTATTTTTATTTTATTTTTTTCATAAATTTAAACTTATTCGCTTATTACATTAATGATAATTACATATTACATTATTCTTTTTTTTAGCGTCACGCTGTATCCCGCACACAACAGGGTAGGCAGAGCGAACTTAGTGTTAAGACACTCCGTTTTCCATTTTCCGCCAAATTCTGGCGGCATTGCGTGTTAAGTGGCGAAACTTAACGCCGGGCTTTACCATGGTTTCAGTGAGGGGCTGTTCTGTTGCGATACTATGGTCTAATGCTTGTATTAATTATTATGTAACTATTTGAGATTCAAAGACTGACATGGGATAAAACAAAACACAATATACACAATAACGAAATTTATTGTCAATCTGTTTATATACAATAGCTACATTCATTATAAGGATAAATAAAATCGTCAAAGGTAGTATTAATGAATCATTTGGATACATCAAATATGCTTAATTAATGTAATAATTAATATAATATATTTAATAGAAATTTATAAAATGGAGCCAGCGAGGCGAAGAGTGCGTTTAGACTCTTACGATTTAAAATGAAAATTAATTATGAACACTTGTTTAAATTACATTTTAATTATCAAATATTTGATATATTATAATTATTTTATTTTTAAACATTTTAAAGAAATATCTAGAATCTAGTGATAATTCACTCCGTTCTCCATTTGCCCCTCATTTTAGGAACATTCCGCGTGAATGCCCGCGTTTTGTCTTACTGGATCGGGGAATGACCTGAATTTTGAAAATAAATATTTTCCCCAAATTTAAACTCACTAACACCTACTTCAATTAGGCATGTTCTAATTACGTCATATCGTACATTTGACTTATAAGTAAAAACATTTATTTATATGTGTCTCTTTTTTCAAATTCTTTCATGAGTCTTCTTAAATCATTTTCCTGTATATATTTTTTAATTATTCAAAATATAAAAGAATGAAAACGTAAATTTAAATTCTTATCTTTACCTATATATGGACTTTTATATAAGTACTAACATACAGTGCAAATGCATACTTATTCTATACTTAAAATATACAATTTTTGAATGAAGTTGCTTTAAATGAAAGTATTTTAACCGGATTAATCGCGTATATTATGGTATTAGGCGTTGTCCTTATTGGTGAAGATTGCACGATGATACGATGCGTTCTCGTCGTACGATGAGTTCAAACATACAGATATAATCAGAGTGTCCTATTTGAACCTCGCGAGTAATCGTGCGATACGTTTAATACCGATCGTACGATATGTTTGATCGTGCTATCATGTACCTAAGCAAAGCAACAGATCTCTTTTGCGTGTCCTAATCGGTTACCTACGGACGCGATGGACATCGCGCGATCTATTAGGACACCTGTGAGGACATCGCACGACTACTTTGATCGTACGATCGCACCCAATTAGGACGCCGCCTTAGGGACTAGTTGTGACCACGGACTTGTGTAAAGTTTGAAACGTCGGGTATTACTAAAACCAACAGTTATATTAATCCGGTTATAAAAAGGTTCGTATAAAAAGGTATAAAAAGCGATAAACAAAGATCTTAAGAAATTATGTTTGTACGTAAATAAAAGCAATATTATTATAATTATTGTGTGTTAAAAACTTATTACCTAATTGAAGATTTTATAAATGATACACGCCTTGGGAATGAAATGCTCGCTCCAGGCTATTTCAAAAGTATCACTGTCAGCAATAAATCTGTATATCAAAATCACTTTAAAAAAAAAAAGAAGTCCCGCTGAGTTTCTTGCGCCGGTTCTTCTCAGAGGCATTAACTTTCGTGAACCGGTGGTAAACTATTTGACGTTCAAAAATGAAGCTTGTAACTTCTTATTTAGAATAAAATTATTTGATATTGATAATAAAACAAAATATTTACTAGTAAAATCTAAAATATCTGTATGATATTAATATGGACCATGATTTTTTAATTTAATACTTTATAGATCAATTCTTACACATTTATTACAATAGTGTGGTCTAATTACATTATGTACATGCGGACATCGGATCGTAGCGTTCGTTCCTACCCCGCTAGAGATAAAATGTGAAAAAAAATATTTAAACTAATTTCATATTACCCTAGACCGCAGAATGTACTCTTACCAGAAAACTGAAGCCTCCATTTAAAATAAAATGTTGATTCTTTTGGTAAACAAAGAAATATATTTTTAAGATATTTGACCTAGTTTTCCAAAGAACTACATCGATTTTGAGAAAACTTTTAGATATTTTCTTTGTAATTTCGTGTACATATCTGAAGGTCTGTGTGTATTGTTATTGGATTTAAATCTAAAATAGTGTAACTGTCTCTCTTTTTTACCAAAAAAATCGTTTTGTGTTGTTCATACAGTTAATTTTAAAAGTAGTTAATTACAATTGCTTAAGAGAAGTCCCGTGGAGTTTTTTGCGCCGTTTCAACTCAGGTCCTAGGCATTCACTTTAGTGAACCGGTGGTAAATTGTTTGACGTCCAAACAATGAACCATGTAACTTCTTATTTTGAATATAATTATTTGACTTTGACTTTACTACATGACGTCATCGAAATGACTTTTGATGTACCGGCCAGTTCAAAGTGCCAGAGTTAGAACTGAGTAGAACTAAAAGAGAGTCGTTTGTATGTTTTTTTGAATTTAAAGAATTAAGAGTGTCTTGTCATTATGTATTTACTCACGGACTCAACGGGCGACTCACGGACGTTAATTAACGATTAATTTAATTTTAAAAAATGCAAGTGAATGCCTTTATAATAAATACTGTTATTTATGTCGGAATAAGCAATAACTTTCATTATTAAGTGTGGTGACTCTGGCTAATTAGAAATTTAAATCATAGTTAAATTTAATAACGGACTGATATTCTAAATTGTGTAGGTTTACGAGGATGTAAAATTTGAAATAAACTTTTGTGGTATTCAATATTCATATAGATGTTGGTCTCCAAATTATTACACATTCTAATACTGGGATAAAAACTTTTACTTGAAGACCTCAAAATTACCTTAAAATTGTTATTTTGGTTACCAATATATAATAATTACTAGCGACCCGCCGCTGCCTTAACTTCATAGCTGTTTCGGGATATTTCAATCTTAGGGAGTGAATTTTTGAAAAATAAAGTAGCCTACGTTTAACCTTGGATTATCATCTATATTTGTGCCACAATTCAGCAGAATCGGTGAAGAGGTGTAGGTTTTTCATACAAACTTTAATGAAATAGGGGATTTCAACCCTTTTGAGGTTGATTTGTAAAAATATAGCCTATGTTTGACCGTGGATTATTTACTACTTTCATTCTTAATTTCGTCCAAATCGGACCGGTAGATTAGTCGTGAAAGCGCGACAGATAAACAGTTTAAAGCCAGACGGTTGACCAAACAACCGCTTGACCAGTTGTAAAGAATTTTGGAATATATAGTTGATAATCCAAAGTTTAACATAGGCTATTATATTTTACTTTACAAAAATCCACCCTCGAGGGCTGCAATATAACGAAACCGCGAGCGGGCCGCTAGTTCTATATAAATTTCCACCGTTCGTATTGACAGTCTGTAGGTATTTCGAGAAATCCTCTCTTAGCGCTCGTTTACACTCTAATATCGTTTAAAATCGTTTAAAATCAAAGAACCTACATGTCAAAATACGTCTGTCAGTCACTCAGTGAATAATGGAAGATATAAAACATATACGCGTTTATATTGATTATAACGATATTTTTATTTCTTTTCTGTTTTTTAATATATTATTACATAGCAAAAGAAGAAACAGATTGAAATTTGCCGCTGTATTTGTCGATAAAGCAGTAACTATTATATATAACCTTATATTTTATATTACTAAATATATTGAATATGTATTGAATAAAATACGTCTTAGCTTTTTAAGATAATACATATTATAATAAAAAGAACATACATAAAAATTTATCCATGCCTCTAAATAATTAATACATTTCGTTTAATAAAATTAAGCTTTCGAAAGTATATCGTAACCAGCATGTTCATTCAAGAATTTTCCTTCGCTCATAAACTTTGTTTTTCTGTATTGTCTCCCCCATTAGCGGGAAGCTTTTAGTTCCGCAACCTAGCCTTCTAAATGTCTAAGCTAATGTGGATTACATGATTGATATTTATGGTACAATAGCATGTAAATTTGACATAATGTTTAATTAATTACTCCAATATTCAGCGGAAAATGGAGAACGGAGTGTCTTAACACTAAGTTCCCACTGCCTACTCTGATGTGTGCGGGCTACAGCGTCAAGCTAATTAAAAATAAGAAGTAATTTATTTAATAAAAAATGATTTTAAAGAAAAATAGGGTTGAAATGTTAATAATAACATTATCACGGTAATATGAACTTTGGTTAAGTGCGGCAAGGGGACAGTCTGTACTCCAGAAACCCATGAATAAATTAAAACATTTTAGTACAGTTTCTAGTTTTTAGCGTTAAAAGGCATAATTCAGTAAATAAATAAGAACTGGACTCATTTAGTCAAATATATTTATTTTTTTCTAAAATATAGTTTATTTAAAATTTACGTATTTCAAACGGATTTATTGCATTTTACTACGTACAAAAATCGTGAACAAATCATATTCTTTTTTTTCTTCCTTCATTAGAGACATAGATAATTAATTATAATCTTATAAAGAATAAAATAGTGCATAACTTTATAGAAATATAGTGCCTATCATACCTTTATTAATTTAATACAATAGATATGTATATAAGTATACGTATATATGTATGTACGTAAATATTTTTTTTGAAATAATCTGCAACAGACGAGTTTTCCTCAGTCGATTCCTCTTTTTTTTTCCAAACAAAATTTTGAATCGATATGAATCACGTAGAATTTGAATAACTTTTAATACTCAATAAAATATAACAAAATTCATAAATATGACAATATTTATACATATAGCATTTTTACTAAAGACTGATCGACTGTCTCTTAAAGGAGAACGGAGTGACTTATGTATATTAGAAAACATATATAAGTATTTATATATATTGTAATGTCACCCCATTAACGTCAAACTTGATAAATGGGCTGTCAAACATAATGTTGTCACGAAGTGTCACTGTCATTTTATATGACTCGTGTAATTTGAGAATGAAGGTTGTATACAAAATTTAGATCAGATTTCTATTGTTTCTGTGTTTTGGGTACAGATAATTTAGAATTTAATAATAAATTAATTATAAACTTTTATGACAATGGATTACTTTGTTTAAATATCCTTTATTTGATGTCTAAAATATTAAATATCTGTTGTGTGTACTGTTTTTTTTTAATTTCTACTAAATGAGACTATTATTTACAAATGAGAGTTTTGTAATTAATTTGATAAAATGTATAAATATCTACACTATATAATATTAATTTAATTATTTTACATTGACGTATACAGTTAAAATTATTTTACGCGAAAATTTCAAGCATATCTATTGCAGGAATAACTATAATATAATATAATATTAATAATAAAAGGCACTGGTTTAAATACGAAATTTAGTTACAAGGGACAAAGTCAGAAACAATAATAAAAAAAATTGTAAAGGTAGAATATTTATAAACGGAAAGCAGTTTGACGTAGGGCTTTTTAAAGCCTACGATTAAAAAAAAAAAAAAAAGGATTCTTATTTATACTGTTATTTTTTTGTACACGATTCTTAAACCGTACACCTCACTTCTGAATGTAAGCTATGGGAAAGAATACATTGATTTTTATATCAATGAAGTTATTTTCTAACTCCATAGATATTTTCTTGTGATTTTCGGAATTAAGTTAAACGAGATATTAATGAAACCTGTAAAAATGTGAAACATTTAATAAAACAAGAAAAGCTTAAAACTGTAACATTAAGAATATATCATTAATTATTATTATTACATATAATTAAATTTAAACTATGAATCACAAAATGCTAAACATCAATTTTTTTACATTACTCAATCAACATCAAATCCTTAGTGCATTTGCAATTTGTATATTATTTACAATATAACTTATTTACTAAAATTATTCTAGATGACGTGAACAATTATGGTCGTGATTGTTAATTCGATTACTACTAGGGACAATTTTTTTTACTTTAATACTATATTTGTAGAAGTAAGTCGGAGAATTTATATTTTCTTTACGTTACGTTTAAAAAAATAATAAGATTTTCTTTTTGCAAGTGGTTTCTTTTGATTGTTTTTTTATGTAACTGTTACAATAATATGAAGAATAATTATATATATATGGATAACTTTTACAACACTAAAATTAGTTGGTTATATTCTTTTTTACTGAATACTTTTTGTGATCTCTCTGATACCCCGCAATGGATACAGCGTGAAGCTAAAAAAAATGTGTGTGTATTTTAATTAGTAACATATGGAATTCAAAAATTATCGTAATATTTTTGTGCCGGTATTTGTGTCAACAAATAAAAGTATTTAATCAAATATTTGTTGGTTTAATACGTCAAAATATGTCATATGTCATATTTAATATGTCATACATGACGGAATATCTATCTTTAAAACTAACGGATTATATTATGTAGGTACGAGTTATATAACGTCTTAGCATTGAATATTATTAATACAAAACCTTTTAAATTAAGCATCGCTTCGATATTAAATGAAAAGAAAATATACTTCAAAGTACTTTCTCATTATCCTGATCTTCTGGATGTCATTGTTAATATTGTCATCGAATCCGGACGCGTGTACAAATTTTCAAATAAATTGGACGGCGAAAAGTGGGTTAGAATAACGGTTTTTATGAATTACTATTAAAATTCAAATCGAAATTAGAATCTGTCATATACTTTGTAGAATAAACTTATTTGATTTTTTTAAAAAATCTGCAAGTATTTAAAGACATAATGAAGTGTGTTCTTAGGCTCTCCAATTACTGTAGTGGATAATTTTCGTAAAAATGTAAATAACTTTTATCAAGTAGGTATAATGCTTAAAATGGAAAAATAATAAACTACAGATTAACTTTATAATGAATGTTTTAATATATTGAAGCCTCATAAAAAAAATACCTAGCTCAAATATTTCACAGTTGCCACTGTCGAAACATAAAAGCTGTTTATGGTCAGATTCCAGAATCATAAGTTACAGTTTTTCTTAGTTAAAACGAAAAACCTTTTAATTGTAAAATATATCTAGTTTTGTAATAAGTGGCAATTTAAATTATAAAAATACAATCAACCTTTTCACCTAATTGATTATGTAATAAGCAACTTTTACTTAATATTTAAAATCAATACAAAGAACTGTCACTAGACGCCAATGATTGTATGACGTTGATTGTTCTAATAAATGTTTTTCTTCGTTTAAACTCTGAAAGAATAACACCCATATGTTTGTATTAAAAACGAAATTTAGAAATTGAATTATATCTTCAATTCCCAGTGGCACAAGCGTGTGACTGTAAACGACTGGTTGTGGGTTCGATTCCCACTCGAGGAGTGAAAATTATATTCCCATTTTCTTCGTTCTAGTGTCGACGTAAAGCGCGGCGTTAAGTTCCGCCACTTAACATGCAAGCCTCCGAATTCGGCGGAAAGTGGGGAACGGAGTGTCTTGACACTAGGTTCCCTCTGCCTACGCTGCTGTGTGCGGGATACAGCATGAAGATACAAAAAGAAAGAATTATATCTTCAAATGTTTGATTAATTCAAGAGTTTATTACAAGAGGTATAAATATTTTGTAAATTGATAAGTGCTTTGTAAGCAAAGCAATGATAGATATTTTTAAAACGTAATATTATATTTATACCAGAAAAGTGGTTGGACGTGGAATAATTCCTTAGGAAGGCAGTTTCAGTGTAAAATTTATAATAAAGGTACGTGATTATTATAATATTTTAATACAAGAATAAGTATGATTATTTTATAAAATACACAGCAAATGGTCCAATAATATTGTAAATTCATTTTAATATTACGTCAAAGCTTAATAGGTATTGTAAAAATGCTTTTAAAGATGGTGGAAATGACGTGATTAGCCACGTTTATACACTGTTAATTTAAAAATATTTTACAGAGATATTTTTATAATTTCAAAAGCATATTTACGATACTTATTCTATTATAATATCTTATAAATACTATTACAATATAAAACTACAAGATATATCTAGTATTGCTGATTATGATACATGCTTAATGATTACACGTACATATGTTATATAGGTATAAACGGGGGAAAATACTGCGTCGTCTTATATTAAGCTACAGAACGATTAAATTTCATCCAAAAACTTGGCACATACAATTAATTTCGACTTAATTATCTTTGGCGTTAAATATGATACACCTATATGTTACACAATCTTTAATATACAGGCGCCATGTTTAAAATTTGACAGTTGACAGTTGACACTTGACACTTAGTCCATAGATTAAATATATTACATTAAAAAACACGCCACAGACTATAACTTAAACTCTAAAATATTTACCACCCGCATTCAACTGTCTATTACACAAACACGGGGCCGTCACTCTCTACTCACAGGACGTGTAAATTTTCACAGTTTTTGAACTTTGAATCTTCTTTGCCGAAAATCCAAGTGAGCATCTGTCGTGCTTTCATACTAGCTCGGACGACGCCTCGAGATTTGTACCAGTGTGCTGGAGACGACTCCCTGCCCCCTTCAGCTGAATATTGCTGCTTTTTCAACCGAATCTGGTTGAGAATTCCCACAAGAAGCTCATCCACGTTGTGGTTGATCCCAACGGAGACTTCGATAAACTTCGCTTTGTACGTGCACGCGAGGCACTTGCCGTCTGGAAAAGTAAATCGAATTTAGCGAAATTTTAGTATGAAATTTTATTAACGTAATAAAAGTACGTGGAATAATTTATTAGTAAAAATCCCTTAAGTGTAGTAATAATTGTGATTTTTAACGATTCCAACTTTTTATAAGTTTGTGTAGTAGTGTAGAGTTAAAAGTGATGGTTTCACAGACGTGTACAGCCAATTCAATATGTGAGCTTAATTTCTGCTACACAAAGATTGTTTCTAAGAACAAACAATCATACATTTAGGATAACGCACTTGTATAGACTTGTATATATAATATATAAGATAATTTGTCAATTGTCCAAAATGTCAAGTAAGTAATCTTTCGTAAATTCCGCGCGGCCGAAGTCGCAGGCATAGCTAGTATGCATATAAAAAGACCATAAAAATTTTCGCTTATAACTAGTTTATATAATAGCTTCTAGAGTTTTCAACTTTGTTTTTTCAGAATTCCTAAGTTGGTACAAGTTTTAATAGAAGGATATAGAAGTTTTGTAAGAAAATATAAGCTTTTATTTTAGCATTCTAAGAGTCCAAGCTTATACAGTGATTGTTTTTTTAATACTTATTATTTGTTAATCGATCGAAAAAGGTAAATCGATATTTCAAAATTTTTCTACTTGTTACTTGAATCTTATGAAACTTTGTCTACAATAATATTTTAAGGAGGTAAGCTTTTGTGACTTTCTACGTTTGAGTTAGCTAATCTCCGAAAACTGATTTTTCCTGTTTTGGTCAGACAAAACGTGGCGTTGATTTCCGCCAGACAACACGCAATGCCTCTAATCCCAATCCCAAAAATAGAGAACGGAGTATCGCGTCACTACGTCCTATTTGCCTACACTGTTCTGTTGGATAAGACGAGAAACTGGTAAAACTAAATTGTTTAAAATTGTTAAGTTAATAATTTTACTTATGACAAGTAACAAAGATCAGATAGAAGTAAAAAAAGACAATTTTTCTTGTTTCAAGTAGCCAATATTTAAAGGTAATCAATAATGGGGATAATAAAGTTACGAGATCGGTCCTCAGATATCTTCAACGATGTTTTATATTGAGCTCGCTTTAGGCGAATTATGACTGAAAATTAGATTGTCAATTACATGACATGAGGGAAAATGTACAAATAAAAATTAATCGCCATAGAAAAATGAATTTCCAATATTTATGACCCCTCGAGGGAACGATGACATTTAAATTGTTTTTAGTGTTCTGTTTTTAATGGAGAAGGGAGTGTCTTGACACCAACTGGTCTACTGGACTACTGAGAGTCTTTATGACTTAAATATTTAGAGAATGACAGGACTAAATGCGACCGATGTGGGTTCAAATTCCTTACAGAATAAGAGTACTATTATAGAAAAAAGGAAATTTAGATGTCATCAGTGTACTGGCCTTTTTGGGTAATTATCCTGATATAGATTAACTGTCTTGGTTTATATGTTATAAATAAAGTTTAATGCGTCACTCGATTCCCAAAGAACGAATTAATGCTTTTGAAATTTTTCACAAGCAGGAAAATATTATAAGCAGGTTCGTTAACGTTTCGTTCGTTCAATTTGTAATAATTTTTTCCTGCCCAGCAACTCTGCTATACCAGCCAGGGAATATCTACCCAATTTCATGTCACTTCAATGTCTTCTTTCCTCTTGAAACATGTATTGAGTTGCGGAACTCAACGCCACATTTTATCTTACATGAGACATTAAGGTAATTTCAATATAATCATTCCAACAAAAGGGCATCGAATCCACAACCACTCGCGAATACAGCCAGATACTGTATCACGGTGCAACGATAGCATCTTAAAAAAATATATATTTTCAATAACAAAAATATTTCGTTTATATTTCATTCACAAAATTCAGCCCCGTTTTATTTGGAATGGCAATTGAAATGACTATGTATGTAGGTTTATACGTATATTAAGGTGGCGTAATGTTGCCTGTTGAAAATAATGTTATACATTTGTTACAGACAGACCTAGGCATGAGCTTGACGTTTAGCCATTAAGCCAAATTTCAGTTCGTCCTTTTATGTTGCATGTTCTTCTTGTGTTTAATATATAATAAAGAAACTTTGGCCCGTATAATGAAAATGTGAAAAGAGTATATTAATGATAATTAAAAGTTCACGCTTTTTATCGCGGAGTAGTCAGAAAGAAACTAGTGTCAAGACACTCTGTTCCCCACTTTCCTTTCAATTTAGGAGCGTCTGATTGTAAACGTGCTTGGTTATGCTTTTGATTCTTATTTAAAATATTTTTATCTTTGAGCTCTGGTACCTATGACAAAAAATGGCGGATGATTTTCACCACCTGATACGTCATTTCTATTTGAGGCGGAAAGTGAAAATTTAAAAATAATTCAAACAAATTCTTGTACCGACTTGATGTGAGATAAATGTTAAATGATATTATTTAAAAGCGAGTTTCAAGCTCGAAATTATTTTCATTTATATTATACTTTTAATATTTTAAAGTGTTAATCAGACACTTAGGAAATTGTAAAAAACATTATTCCATATTAATATTATATATTTTTTAAAAATGTCCTTTATTTCTATTATTTTCATACCTTGTGTAGAAACAGCCCTGCTTCTCGCGAGATCTATCTTATTTCCGACCAGCAGCGCCGGTCTCGACCTCAGCATGTCGCAGTCTAACAGCCTCGCTAACTCCTGTTCAGCTTTCTGAAAGGACGCCTTGTCGACCACCGAGTATATTACTACGAACGCGTCCGGCGGCTCTGCACGGTCGATTT
This sequence comes from Dryas iulia moderata, assembly GCA_019049465.1. Classification (NCBI taxonomy): domain Eukaryota; kingdom Metazoa; phylum Arthropoda; class Insecta; order Lepidoptera; family Nymphalidae; genus Dryas; species Dryas iulia. The sequence continues at coordinate 2,336,847 of CM032426.1, forward strand.
CTTCCTATAAAATAAGAAAATTTGCTCAGAAAATGGTAAAAAAATATAATATTAAGGTATACAGCCTTATGTAATATTAATCGTAACGTATTGTCTCTCCCGCGTGGGAGGTACAGAGAGAAAAAGAAGTCTAAAGTTAACTGTGGCCAGTCGTGGCCCAGTGGCACAAGCGTGTGACTGTAAACGACTGGTTGTGGGTTCGATTCCCAGTCGAGGAGTGGAAATATTTTATATTTCCATTTTCTTCGCTCTGGTGTCGAGGTAAGCGCGGCGTTAAGTTCCGCCTCTTAACACGCAATGCCTCCGAATGCGTGAAGCTGAAAAAAAAACAGTTCTATTTAGTCTGTTTTATTTCAAATGGTGGAACTCAACACTGTGCTTTGTCTTATACACCAGAGCAAAGAAATGAAAATAATTGAAATTGTCATTTTTCCGAGTAAAAATCCGACCGATCCAACCGATTGGATCACAGTAAGCATACGTGCTGTTTTATGATGGCTTAATGATATCATTTTTTTATACTTTTATTTATATATTTTTTATTTATATTATTATTTTTGAATAAACATAATTTGCTCCTTATAATGTTTTTTGAAATACGGTTGCCTTATTACCAGCAAAATTAAAACGCAATTATAACGCGTAATTAAGTTCCTATTACAGGTTTCATTTAAATATTTTCCTTGTAAATGGAGCCTTGACGCTAAGGAGTGAGATATTATACAAATTGGTATAAGGTAAGGAGCTGTAATATATAAGGCCTACTTGTATATAACAGGTATCCTTATCAAGATTTGATTGCTTGAAGAATGAAACCCAAGCTGGTATTGTGTCTATTTTAATATTTTGAACTATATAGCTTGTTTTTCTTATCAATTTTTTTGCCTTCAAGGTGCAATAAGACAGGTTCCAAATGTAAAAGCGATTGGTTGTGGGTTTGATTCCCACTCGGGGGATTATATTTAAATTATTATTAAAATATTTTCGTTTATCATTTCTGGTTATAAAGATAAAGCGCGGCGTTTAGATCCACCATTTAATATACAATGTCTCGATTTCGGTTAGCAAGTAGAGAGTAGTGTCTTAACTCTACGTTCTCTCTAATAACCCTGCTATGCCGGAAATAGAGTGAAAATGGTAAAAAGATTTCACACAAAGTGTGACAACATAATAAGAAAGGCCAATCAACAGTCAATTATTCTAATTGCCTTCATAAATCCAACCGTAACAGACCTTACTAACTTTTTGTTCACTTTAATTTTCTTAAGATTTTCTTAAGCAACGCCTTAATTTAAGAAAAGGGAGAATATTTGAAATGATTTTCTTTTTCCAGTTTTTAAATATTAAGTAGGGATGTTTTTTCGTAGCTTTCTTGAGTAACAGTGGTTAGAGATGACGTAGTGTTATTACACCATTTTCTAACTCAGTTCTGAGGCATTAACTTTAGTTAACCGATGGTAAACTATTTGACGTTGAAAATGAAGGATGTAACTTCTTATTTTAAATAAAATTATTTGACTTTGACAGACTGAAATCGAGACATTGTGTGTTTAGTGGCGGAGCTTAACTCCGTGTTTTGTTTTACTGGAGCAGACAATAATATCCTTTTAAAAGATAAAAAAACATACTAGTGACTAGGCGTGACATTTCATGAAAAGTATCCTTTTTCAAAACAACTCTAAGCTATTTTATCATCCTATATTAAAAACCAAAAATGAATTTAAATTTCTATTTAATCTACTGCAATAAGTATGCTTATTACGGAAATTCGGCAGTATTGATCTACAAGTGTTTATAAGTTATATAATTTATTTTTTTGATTTTCTTGACTTTAAGACGTGTTTAAATTTACAATTTTAAGGGATTTAATTTTAATGTACACTCTCTATCGTCTATTTTTGTTTCTTATCAGATTTGGATGTGTTTATTGTCCAAACTGTGATATTTTGAAATTAGAACTAAGTTTTTTAGTTTAGGTCTCAAGTAAATAATTTAACTATCTTTTGTGTATTAAAATAGTGAACAATTAAAGCGACAAAATATTTTAATAATTACCTCAATGAATGAATATACATATGTACGTATATGTATATATACAATAGATACACTAAACAATAAACAATCACAACACAAAAGTACTTTATTAAGCACTATTGTGCAAAAAAAGAATTAATTAACAAATTAATACGAACAAGTACTTTTATATAAATAGTTATTTGTTATTTTAAATCAATAATTATCATTAAAATGTATTTAACCATGGATTGTTCCATACTTAAACATTTTTTTTTAGCTTCACGCTGTATCCCGCACACAGCAGGGTAGGCAGAGGGAACCTAGTATTAAGACACTCCGTTCCCCGCTTTCCGCCAAATTCGGACATTGCGTGTTAAGTGGCGGAATTTAACGCCGTGCTTTGCCTCGACACCAGAGCGAAGAAAATGGAAATATTAAATATTTCCGCTCCTCGAGTGGGAATCGAACCGACAACCACTCGTTTACAGTCACACGCTTGTGCCACTGCGTCTCGACTGGCCCCATTTGGTACTTAAACATTATTAATAGAATTTCTGTTTTTCGTAACCGTGGCTTACAACGAGTAATACTTTTCTTATTTTTTGTTTTTTTTTCGCTGGGAAATGCAGTTAACGCAGACCATCCGCACGTAAGACAGGCAAACTACCTTACGGACGGATGATACTGTGAGACTCACCGATGAGTCCAGTACTATCCACTAAAACCCAGCGGAAACCCTCTCCACCCTCATGAGACGTCATAGGTTCGCTCGCACATTCACAACGAGTAATACTAATTGAACTAAACAAAGTTTTGCACACTCTGTTCATTGCTATGGGAATGAGTAGCGCCCATGTTTTTTTAATCAGTATGAATAACAAACTAAGGGATTGCGCTGTTTAAAATTCATGTACATGCATACCATCGTGGTGAAAACGGGCCGTATGGCTGTGAGCGACGATTTGTGAGTTCGAATATGTTTTTATAACCTATGAGTGGTTAAGTTTTCTTAGTCAAAATCTTAACTTTATTCAAAACAAGTATATAGTTTAGATATCTCTAAATAACCTGTTCACTAAAGTTATTGCTTCAGACCCAGAAAGAATTGGCGGCACATGATTCGTGCTAGATTTGTCATTAACTTATTCACATGATTATCGCTGAAAAGGACACCTTTTAAATAGTCTGATTTAATAAATTGTATAAAGGAAAATAGAGTGTTTTGGCACTAGGTTCTTTTTGTCTATATATACTGCCTATGCAATTGATATATCCAGTGATATTCGAAAAAAAAATCAGAAGCTGTTCCTGCTTACCGATTATAACATATATTTTTTTAAAATACTCAAATAGTTAAAAAAAAGGACACCATTTTCTACCGGAAACTGTAAAATATAGAAAACTTTCCGTTTCAAAATGTAACTACATGTCCTAATAAAGCGCTGTAAATGTTTTCGTGTGTAGCAAAAAAAACAGAATCTCCGTGTTTTCCCAATTTATATACAACAAAAATATATACTATAGATAGTAGTATACTAGTTGTTTATTTGTACTCCGCGTGGGTTTTTAAGTATTAGGTAGTCAATGTCGCTTTTTAAAGTAAAATATAATATAATATTAGTGGCCAGTCGTGGCCCAGTGGCACAAGAGTGTGACTGTAAACGACTGGTTGTGGGTTCGATTCCCACTCGAGGAGTGGAAATTATATTTCCATTTTCTTCGCTCTGGTGTCGAGGTAAAGCGCGGCGTTAAGTTCCGCCACTTAACACGCAAGCCTCCGAATTCGGCGGCAAGTGGGGAACGGAGTGTCTTAACACTAGGTTCCCTCTGCCTACCCTGCTGTGTGCGGGATATAGCGTGAAGCTATTTTTTTTTCTTTTTTTTTTTTTTAATTTATTATTATAGAATCAGGAAGATTTTAAACTAGTGGCAGCTTGCAACTTCTTCTGCGAAAAGTTTCATATATATTTTTCGGAGTTTATACCGTAACATCCTCACTTAGCGCTCCCTTATAAATCTCCCTCCAAGAAATCAACTTGGTGATTATTATACAGACACAGTATGTACAAATACGAGTACAAAATACACATCATTCACATCACTCATGCACAAATCCATTACACACAAACAGAAGAATAAGTCACACAAGAACTTAATTCATGTTGTATAGATATTTTTCATAGCTAATTATTTAATTTTACTAAGGGAATTGACATTGTATGCCAAAATGTAGGTAACTTCTTAATACTTAGTCCGGCTAAGGAACAATAATTATGTTTATCAGGGTCGTTACTGAAAACCTAGTGTTTCAATTTCGAGAGGATAGCGGTTTTGCCCGAGTGAGAACATAAAAATAATTTAGATATTATCATTCTTTTCAGAGGGATTCGAACCCACACCTAAACGCATTTAGAGTCACACTGTACCACTGCGCCTTCATAGATTCGTATCTTTGTATATTTTATTATATCAATAATAGATTCAATTATTTAGAGATCCGGATATTTTATAATACTGTTTATTTATATTTTCTTAAATTTTTAACATTTAAGTATAAACATGTGTACATTACCTTTGTACCTGTGCAGTTTACAAAATATAATTCGGATTCTTCACCATTGAGCATTATGGATACTTTCTGTTCTGAGCTGTCGACATCTGAAACAAAATTAAACGTTTAAATTTCTTTGTTTTAATTACTATTTTCTTTACTAAAGATAAGGAAAAGTTACTTCACAACTTTTTATCACAAGGAAGTCAGGAACAGCAGTGTCAAGACACTCCGTTCTCCACTTTCTAGAATTCAAAATATTGCGTGTGTAAGGTGGCGGAACTTAACGCCGTACTTTGTGTTAAAGCAAGGCAAGTCTTTTTCTACTTCCTTCAATTAAACTTTCTAAGCATATTAAATTTCGACTTCTCACAATAAATAAATATATCAATCTAAGCGAATCGAATTCTTTTTCATAGCTCTAATCTACTCTATAAGGAGATGGCATTCAAAATGTCAAAACAGTTTCGCTTCGCTTCGCTCACTTCAATAAATCAGTAACTATATTTATTCCGCAAGAAACTTATATGAATATATTTTAACAAGAAATATCGATAGCTGTAATACCATAAATATAAAATCCTGTCTTGGATGATCAAAGATACAGGATGTAGAAAAATTTATAATTTAAAAGAACACGTTTCAGCTCTTGATATAAATTGGACTGTGCACTTGGCAGGTGTATGCTGCGAGCGACGAGACCACAGATTATAATAGAAAAGAAATGAAATGGATGCAGTAGATACTAGCAGTAGGGCCAGTCGTGGCCCAGTGGCACAAGCGTGTGACTGTAAACGACTGGTTGTGGGTTCGATTCCCACTCGAGGGGTGGAAATTATATTTCCATTTTCTTCGCTCTGGTGTAAAGGTAAAGCGTGGCGTTAAGTTCCACCACTTAACAAGCCTCCGAATTCGGCGGAAAGTGGGGAACGGAGTGTCTTAACACTAGGTTCCCTCTGCCTACCCTGCTATGAGCGGGATACAGCGTGAAGCTAAACAACAAACAATGAAATGGATGCAGTAGATACTAATATACATTTTTAAATTGCATTTTAATATTGTATTTTAAGGTTAACCATTAACAAAGAATATTGTTAAATTAACTATAAATGTAATTTTCATATGTGTACTTTTACAATTAGATAGAGATTTTTTTTTTACTTTTTAAACATTTTTAAAGTGTTATTCCACACTTAGGAAAATTGAAAAAGACATTTAAAGAAAACGTATAAAAATTTAATGACTCATAAGATAGATTATAGATAGAGATTTAATCACTCTTTTTTTTTAGAATGAGAACATTATTTTAAATTATTAATAAAGTAACATTATATTTTATACTATAGTCAAAATCAAATAATTTTATTCAAAGTAAGAAGTTACATGCTTCGGTTTTGAAAGTCAAATAATTTACCAACGGTTCACTAAAGTTAACACCTCAGACCTGAGGATTATTTTACCTACAGGCATATTAATACAATATTAATAAGCGGAAAGGTTATTCTTAGAATGTGAGTTACGTTCTGTCTTGCATGAAGATATAATAATAATAATAATAAATATATTTATATAATTGTGGCCAGTCGTGACCCAGTGGCACCAGCGTGTGACTGTAAACGACTGGTTGTGGGTTCGATTCCCACTCTCGGAGTGGAAATTATATTTCCATTTTTTTCGCTCTGGTGTCGAGGTAAAGCGCGGCGTTAAATTCCGCCACTTAACACGCAAGCCTCCGAATTCGGCGGAAAGTGGGGAACAGAGTGTCTTAACACTAGGTTCCCTCTGCCTACCCTGCTGTGTGCGGGATATAGCGTGAAGCTATTTATTTATTTTTTTTATTTATATTGTATTTTAAGGTTAACCATTAACAAAGCAGCATATTGTTAAGATGTTCGAGCACATCACGCGGAGGGAGAACTCTTTGGAACGTCTTGTCATGCAAGGAAGAGTGGAAGGGCAGCATTTTCGCGGTCGATTACCCACAAAATGGACGGACATAATAAAATCATACACCGGTCGTTCCATTAACGACTGCACACGCATTGCTGAACATAGGGAAAAGTGGAGAAATCTCATAATCTCGCTTTCAAATAGGAAAGACATTTCATGATCACGACCACTCCGACAGGAGTGAACGACTTAGAAGAAGAAAGATGAACACAGAATATTGTTAAATTAACTATAAAATTTAATTGTAATTTTCATATGTATACTTTTACAATTAGAGTACTGTCTTAGTATTTTTTTAAATAGATTATAGATAGAGATTTAATCACTCTTGTCTTCAGAATAAGAACATTATTTTAAATTATTAATAAAATAACATTATTTTTAATACTATAGTCAAAGTCAAATAATTTTATTCAACGTAAGAAGTTGCATGCTTCGGTTTTGAAAGTTAAATAATTTACCAACGGTTCACTAAAGTTAACGCCTCAGACCTGATAAATATTATACCTACAGGCATATTAATAAGACAATATTCATAAGCGGAACGGTTTTTTTAGAATGTGAGTTACGTTTTGTCTTGAATAAAGATATAATTTTATTACAAAAAATATAATAAAACATTTTTTGGTAACTATTATGTGTTTAATAAGTAATATTATATATTTTTTTCTTCGCTGGGAAATGCAGTTTACGCAGACCATCCGTTCCTATGGCAGGCAGAACTACCTTACGTACGGTGGATACTGTGGGGCTCATCGACATGTCCGATACTACCCACTAAAACCCAGCGGAAACCCGCTCCACCCCTGTGAGACGTCGCAGGTTCGCTCGCGCATTTTGCTACGACACCTCGGTGGACAGCCCGCCTATTGCGGGCCACCGTCGTCTTCAGGGTGCTCCGGGGTTAAGTAATATTACATAAGCCAACTTTCAACATATATACAAATTGTTTCATTTCCCATTATAACACTTCTGTTTCACGTGTTCTAAGGTAAGTACACGGACGACGTGAAGCCTAAAGCTATGTCCTTTCAACTAGTTTCTTGGATCAAAGTTCAAAATGGTGTTAGAAATTTATAGTGCTTTCATATAAACGTACGTCGGTTCTATATTTCTTTTTATTTTATTATTTTTTGTTCGCTTCACGCTGTATCCCGCACACAACAGGGTAGGCAGAGGCAGGGTAGTGTTAAGACACTCCGTTCCCCACTTTCTTTCTTTTTATTTTTACACATATTCTGCAAATGACTGTAGGGAGGCAAATAGAACTCATACCTATGGCGGTAGATAGTTAAAACTTTCTGCCCTATATTTAGACATTGTTCTTAAGCGTAACTTAACGCTACGCTTTGGTATGCTAGCACGAGGAAATTGAAATGAAAGATATATATATATAAAAATATATAATATACATGAATATGTAATAATTTCTAAGTCGATTTTGGTCAGCGTCAAATTTCATAATATTAATTGACTTCACTTCATATTAGGGTCTCTATGTATCTAAAGGTTTCCCTTTCATAATTTAATACATCTGCAATCTAACATGATTCAAAATCAACCGTTTCCCTATCTACATATGTGTTGAACAAGAAATAATTAAAAAAGACATTTAGAAAACTTATGCAAAGCATGCTCAGTGGTGAGAGCGCCTGGACGGTGTTCAGGAAGCGCGGGTTGTAATCCCACTGCGTTTCCTAAATGTCTTTTTCAATTTTCCACTTTAAAAGTGTTTAAAAGAAATAATTACATATATTTTTTAAAATTATATTTAGAGTTTAGCGACATTGAGTTTCGCCACTTAACAGGCGATACCTAATTCGAGCAGAAATTCTGCTTGCTGAGAACGGAGTGACATGACACTAGGATCTTTTCAATTATCCTGATATACATGAATAAAATTAATTTAATTAATAAGTGGGGAACGGAGTGTCTTAACACTAGGTTCCCTCTGCCTACCCTGCTGTGGGCGGGATACAGCATGAAGCTAAAAAAAAAAAAAAGAAATAAAATTAATACCTCTTGCTTCAAAAGCAGTTATAGCTAAATAGCAGGACTTTAATGAAAAAAAATGTTTTTACTTTTAATTAAATATGACGTAAAAACGTATTTTGTTAAACCTTTACAAGTTTATCGTTGACTGGCAGAGTGCTACACGTATACACTATAAAACTACAGGGCCTGTGCCCTATACTCTCCCGAATCTGATCCCGCAACCATCGTCTTCAGTCCAATTTCAGCGCCACGATGTCATCTATGTTGTTTATAGTATAGACTTTGACAAATGAAGCAGTTACAATTTGATTTATTAGGCCTCAAAAGCGCTGAGTAATTAGGGAAAGCCCCCGTTATTACTATCGATTAACAAGAAAAAAAAATACCTGTTCGCTTGATTACACTCTGTAAAATTAGTATGGGCATTTCCGGGTATTTTTTTTAAATAAAAAGTTAATATTTTAACGCTTTTAAAGTGTTATTGACAAACTTAGGACACGTAAAATATATTTAGAGAACGTATAAAATTATTTGCGCTATTAGCCAGAATAAGCATATAAGTATTTATTTAAAGACATTCAAAGAAAACGTATAATTTTTTTTTTAAAGTTTTTAAAGTATTTACTTATATTTATGAAAATAGATTTTAGTCGGTTGTAAGAATAGTTTAGCGGTCAGGGCGTTCATAAGAGGCGCGAGTTCGATTCCCGCTGCGTTCCGATTTTTATACTATTACTAATTTTCGATTTCAAATATACAATTATATCAAACTTTAAAATTTCAAGTGATTTCATATTTTTATAAGATTTTTTTTTATTTTGTATATATAAATCAGTTACACGCATATGTTATCCTGCATAGTGAGATAGGCAGAGAGAACCTACGGTCAAGACAGTACGTTCTACGTGTTGGTTGAAAAAACTTTTTTTATCTAAATCTTTAATTCCTTTTTTTTTTAGCTTCACGCTGCATCCCGTACACAGCAGGATAGGCAGACGAAACCTTGTATTAAGACACTCCGTTTCCTACTTTCTGCCGAATTCTGGAAGCATTGCGTGTTAAGTGGCGATACTTAACAACGCGCTTTGCCTCGACACCTGAGCGAAGAAATATTATATATTTCCACTTCTTGAGTGGGAATCGAACCAACGACCAATCGCTTTACAGTCACACTTTGTGCCTCTGCGCCACGATTGGCCCCTTAATTATATTCATTTTGAACGTATAATTTATCTAATTTATAGGATTTTTGCTAACAAATTTCGTATTTCGCAATCAAGACTATTAAATTTACATTGAATACGTTGTAACGAACACATTCGTTTGGTTATAAAGGTATGTAAATGAATTTAGTGCGTTGATTACATAGCTACTTGTATTATAGAAAAAAAGGTGTAATAAAAATAGGTGAATGACTTTTATATGAAAATATGAAGTAAAACAGCGATGTGGCCAGTCGTGGCCCAGTGGCTCAAGCGTGTGACTGTAAACGACTGGTTGTGTGTTAAAGGAGTGGAAATATTTAATATTTCCATTTTCTTTGCTCTGGTGTCGAGGTAAAGCGCGGCGTTAAGTTCCGCCACTGAACACGCAATGCCTCTGAATTCGGCGCAAAGTGGGGAACGGAGTATCCTAATACTAGATTCCTTCTGCCTACCCTGCTGTGTGCGGGATACAGCGTGAAGCTATATAAAAAAATACATATTAATTTTCCATATGTTTTGTATAAAATGACATTGTTTTAGACTTTTCTTAGGCAGTGCGTTTCTAACTTGCATGTCAATGTATCCACTAGTGTAAGCAAATACTATATAATTATATAAAAAAAATCGTCACCAAGAAACGAACAGACAGGACCAAAGATCTCAGAAATAAACACCGCATTTCTTAAACACCAGAGTAGACAAATGAAAATAATATATCAAATTCAAATTCAAAATATCTACATATATTCGATGTTCTGCTGAGAAGAGCTGGCCAGAAACTCAGCAGTTCCTCTTTTCAAATATAAAAGTTACAATTTTATTATTTGATATCAATACAATAATCTTTTACAATCCTCGTAAAAACATTACGGAATACAACACTAGATTATATAGCAAATACATAAACAAACAACGTAACCTCAGTCTATATTACACGAACGTTTCAGCATTTCCATTATCCTCTTTAGCTACTGTACTCGCACTTAATCTACTTATAAGTTCCAAAGCGTGCATTCGGATGGTGCAAAGCAATTCTATTATATCCATACTTATATTATAAATGGGAATGTCTGTGTGTTTGTCTGTCACGCTTTCACGGCCAATCTATCAGTCCAATTTGGATGAAATTTAGAATTAAAGTAGTAAAAATTACTGAGTCTAACATAGGCTACTTATTTTTCAAATATCAACCTCTAAAGGGTTGAAATAGGGGATGAAAGTTTATATGAAAAATATATACCGCTTGACCGATTGTAATGAATTTTGGCATAAATACAGTTGATAATAAAAGCTTAAACATAGGCAACTTTATTTCTTAAAAATACAGCTCCGAGGGTTGCAATACAACGAAACAGCCACGTAGTTCACGCGGCGAAGCTGCGAGCGGGCCGCTAGTAGTCTGACTGACGATGATAGAAAGCAGTCATTTTTTATTATTTTATAAAGTATTATTCTCTTACGATAAGAAAAACATTTATAAAATAGTATAAAAATTCTAAACGTAATTGGACTCGAACCTGCGTCTAGAAATCTTATACGTTTGTTAAACTTATTATATATGAACATTGATATTATATACTTACAAATATATTATACATCTCTACTAATGTAATATAATATTCTTATATAATACCTCTTGGTAAAGCTTGTAACTTTCTTTCCAAGGGCTAATTTACGGAAATACTCAACTGATCATTAAAATTCTTTCACAATTAGAAAGATATACTATTCAGGAATGTTATGGCTATATTATTATGATTGAACAGAAAGTTCGGTTTACGCTGTTGTATCCCGTACACAACACGGTAGGCAGAGGAAATCTAGTGTTAGAGTCTTGTTTGTAGCCGAATTCGGAGGCATTGCGTGTTAAGTGGCGGAAACTAACGCCGCGCTTTTTCCTCTGATACCAGAGCGAAAGAAATGGAAACATTAAATATTTCCACTCTTCGAGTGGAAATCGAATCCACAACCAGTCGTTTACAGTCACACATTCATGCCACTGCGCCACGACTGGCCCCAACAGAAAGTTCAGAGAATCCCGAAATGGCTCAAATAGCGAGCAAAAGTTGCAAAACACGCGGGAAAGCCGCGAGCTGCTAGCTAGTGCTATATATTATACATTTAATAAAGAATATATTTATTTAATTCATCCGTTTGCTTAATATTAAAAGGCAAAACATTTTAAACTCTCTTTTCTCTGTCCCGTAAAGAATAAAAACTCCATAGAAAAAAGCTACCTCGCTATAAATCAATAATTAAAAACAATTGACACGCGCAACAAAATTGTGATTGACACGAGTATCGAGATGCAAAGTAGCGTTGATTGATGGTAGGGTGACGTTTTTATTCTGGTTAGCTCAGTATATTGTCAATCAGGGCCGGCTTTAAGGCTTTTTAGAATTCTATATCGGAAAGAAGCTCTGAGAATAGGATTTTTTAAGGATATGTATATAACATATGATTTGACAGATGTGGCTTCAACAAGATGGCTGTTTGACACCAACTGTCAAAGTTCAGAAGTCTCTGTTGGATAACCTGTTAATAATGTTTGATTTATAAAAAAATATTCTTATCATTTTTATCAGCTGCTTATTCCTGCATAGCAGGGTAGTCAGAGAGAACCTAGTCTCAAGACACTCCATCCTCCACTTTCCGTTTGAAAGCGGATAATTCATTGTTCCCCGGCGGAACTTAACGCCGCGCTCTGTCTTAAACTACTGTAGTAGTGGAACTACTAAGTCCTCAGATTTTAAGTTGCTCAAATCTGCTCAAATCAAATCAAAGTACGGCGTAGTCATCCAAAATGTATAATTTCATATTTAAGACACCATCGTGGCATAATGTACTGTGTGTACAATACTGTGTACACGATGGTTTGAAAATCGAACCTACAACCTAACTGAATCATTATGAATGATTACCAATTAAGGGCCAGTAATTGTAGGGCCTGTCGTGGTGCAGTGTCATGAATGTGTGACTGTAAACGACTTATTGTGGGTTCGATTCTCACTCGAGGAGAGGAAATGTTTAATATTTCCATTTCCTTCGCTCTGGTATCAAAGATAAAGCGCAGCGTTAAGTTCTGCCACTTAACACGCAATGCCTCCGAATTAGGCGGATAGTGGGGAACGGAGAGTTTTAAAACTAGGTTCCCTCTGCCTACCCTGCTGTGTGCGGGATACAGCGTGAAGCTAAAAAAACAATAATTTCATTTTTTTCGTTCAGGTGACAACACAATGCGCGGCGTTAAGTTCCACTCAACACACCAGTCTCAGACGTACAGCGGAGAATGTCAATTAAGCGATTATTCGTTAATAAGTTTAATTAAGTAGTTTATTATTTTTTTAAACAGAATGAGTAACCGCTAGGCTCTCAACTAACGCAAATTCTTATTCTCATTTACCGCATCAACATTTATATTATTTGTGCCTACTTCATAAATACAAATACAATATTTCCCTTACAACGACTGATTTACAAGTACTTTTCTTACAACATTTTTTATTTGAAAAGGTCTTTTGCGTACTCTAAGCTTATTTCTTTTCAACTTTCCTACTTTGCTTTCGTCAAAGCTCACTTGTAATCTAAAGCTCGGGCTCATTTATTCGTGAAACCCTTGAAATATATAATTATGTTCATTTATTTCATAATATAATCTGACATTTTCACGCAACATAAAGTAAATATTCATTTTATACAGCAATTTTTTTAGGCAAAATATATTATATATAAATACGTGAAAAATATATACACAGAACACATATCAAAATAACATTTTTTACAACTTTGGCCTTTCTGTTTGTCACAGTTTGTTTGTCATCTTTGGAACGGCTGGATCGGTTTTGATCAGAACTTTCAATGACAGATAGTTGGTTTAATAAAGAGTAACTTAGGCTAGTTATGTTTAAAAATTATGATTAATATATAATAGTAATAAATAACATTATAATATTAAATAAGTCTACAACTTAATTGTTATATATACAACGCACGTATTCGTTAAATAAAATACTTTTCACTCCATTCGATACTTTTGACCTCAATTTCCATAAGAGAAAATGTTTATACAATTATTTAGGTTATAGTTGCACTGTGGAACAGTGTCGGCTTTAATTGCAATGGTCATGGGTTCTATCTCCAATTGGGGAAATAATTGTTATTTAAATTACTTTAATTTCTGAGCTTTGCCAAGACAGCGCGCTTGGTTGAGTTCCGCAACTCAACACACAATGTCATTAATTCCAGTGGAGCACAGAATAAAATATCCAAACATTATATTCTCTCCGTCGTCCCTTCTACTTGTGATTCAGACACGCAGCTTCAGGTTTTTTTCATATGAGAATATTCAGAGAAAACTTAGTGTCTAGACATTCCGTTCTCCATTTTCACAAAAAGATCAAGAAAGTGCATTTAGCTTTAAGTGGTGGAACTTAACACCGCGCTTTGTCTAGCTTACCAAAGCATAGAAATGAAAACCATTTAATTAAAATCATTCCACCTCGCGGGAATCGAACCCACGACCAACCGTTAACAGCCAAACATATGTAGATGAATAATAAAACACTAACAAGAATTATTTCAAGTCTCCGGAGACATTTATTGCAATTACCGGGGTAAATTGAATCAGCGGACGCCACTCTTTCATATAAGCCCTGGAGGGTTAGTTTTGATGGAGCCAGATCGAGTTTAACATTATTTACTTATGCTTTACGGGTTTTAATTTTAACTGTGCGTTTCGTTTGGTTTTGTTTGATGGTGGGAAATGCTTAATATATTTTTTTAAGCTTTAAGCTTATTTCGCTTAGTTTTTTTCGCTTAGCATGGTAGAGAGAAGAGAGGTAGAGAGCACTTAGTGTTATGAAACTATGTTTTCCGCTCCGTCCAAATTTGACACTTAGCGTATTGAGTAGCTTAACTTAACGCCACGTTTTGTCTTACGAAAGTAGATAAGTCAAATAATTAAAAAAAAATATGTAATATTTCATGGGATTGTTAAAAAAACTATGCAAATTTTCCACAAAATTTTGAAGCAAAGTTGATAGAATTTTCTGAGGGGAATTTTTTAAAGGCCAAACGTAAGACGTTTATGTAAATATCCAATGTGAACCGGCTGGGGTTCGTCATTTACATGATTGTACTAGTTTTTAAATTTACTTTGAGCTCAAATTAATTTTCCTATTTTTTTTTCAATTTTTTGACACACTGTATACATTAAGGCCAGTCGTGGCGCAGTGGCACAAAGTGTAAATGCGACTGATTGTGGATATGATTCCTGCTTGAACAGTGCTAATATTTAATATTTCCATTTTCTTTGCTCTGGTATCGAGGCAAAACGCGGCGTTAAGTTCCGCCACTGAAGACGCAATGCCTCCAGAAATTGGCGGAAAGTGGGGAACGGAGTGTTTTGCCACTAGGTTCCTTCTGCTTACTCTGCTGTGTGCGGGATACAACGTGAAGCTGTACATTTAATATATCGGATGGACCCTACGTATAGTATCTTAAGTGTATTTTACTAATGTAAATTACAAATACGATAAAAATAACATACAGAATTTAAATTAAATTGATTGCTTAAAAAGGAGGATACAATAATTAGTGCATTTGTTATTGACTGTCATTTCGTGAAACTCAACGCCGCGTATTGTTTACCAGAGCGTAGAAACGAAAATGATTAAAGTTATGATCTTTCCATCCAGTGGGAATCGATCCCACATACATCGTATTTACATTCAAACGATGCTGCACTGCGCCACGACAAATATTGTACTCATCTATTATATATAGAAGTTACGTCGTAGATAGGATCTACGAAATTCTTTTCTACGTGATGTGAATTTTTGTTTTTACCCGTAGCTTTAGTTTTTTACTTTTTCTAATAATGATACTGTATAATTTTATAAAGTACCAATTTTTACTTTTTTCAATTGCATCCAAGTGGTGAAAAGTGGGAAACAGAGTGTCTGGGGACTAAGCTATAACTTGAAATGTAGAAACAATCAAGTAAATGATCGAAATCTTTTTGCCGTATAGTGAGTAAGTAGTCAGGGAGGACCTAGTGTCAAGAAATTCCGTCCTCCACTAAACCCCCGAAGAGTAGTGGTACTAAAAGCTACGCCGAGTCTCACTGAGTCTTAGGTACCAGAGCGAAGAAATACAAATGTACCAGAAAGAAAAAAATTAAGAATACAAATTTAAATGTAATCCTTCGTCGAGTGGGAATCGAACCCATAATCATCGCTTTTAAAGTCAGACGCTGTCCCACTGCACCACGACGACCACTTTATACTGTGAGCTTTTTACTAATTGAAAAATCTCAATGTAACGTAAATACATATTATATTGCAAAATAATATTCATCGTTACACTAATGTGTTTCAGATGGATTGATTACTCCCACTAATGGCGCAATAACAGTTAAGAAGATATAAATAGAAGTTGATTTGATCGTAACGTTTATTAATATAAATGTTATAGCTGTTCTGTTATGACGCAGCAGGTGTTTAACGCCGCGGTTATATTATTGGTTTAAGTGAAACGTGGCGTTGAGTTACGCGACTTAATGTGGAAAGTGAGAACCGACGTTTTAATAGATTCTCTAATACATATCCAATCTCATATATATTTTTTTTTAATTTTTCTTAATTTTTTTATTTCTTTTTTTATTTTTTTTTTATATTCTCTAAGCCTAACCTGATATGATTCAGAAGCGTATCATACTTTATTTCTTTAAACATTTTTTATTTATTTTTAATTTAATTTATTTGTTTCACCAATAATTTTTACACAATAAAAGAAAAATACAGAAGCAAACAGTATGAAAAACTTAAAAACTATGTTTACAATTATGTTTAAGGTAAACACTACATGCTAAAAAACTATAACTCATACATAAAACCGTTGTGGCGCAGTGGAACAGTGTCTGACTGTAAACATGGTTGTGGGTTGAATTTCCACTTGAAAAATAGTTATGTTTAAATTATTTTAAATTCTCCACTTATAGAAAAAACACATAAGAAAACGCGGCATTGAATTTAACCACTCGATATGTATATATATTTTTTTAGCTTCACGCTGTATCTCGCACATAGCAGGGTAGGCAGAGGGAACCTAGTGTTATGTAAGTGTTGGGTTGACACTCCGTTCCCCACTTTCCGCCGAATTCGGAGGCATTGTGTGTTAGGTGGCGGAACTTAACCTCGCGTTTTGCCTCGATACCAGAGCGAAGAAAATGGAAAATTAAATATTAACACTCCTCGAGTGGGAATCAAACCCAAGTGAAGGAAAACGAAGTGTCTTGATTCTAAGTCCTCGAAGTTGGGTATGAGTATTAAAATGTTTTTAATTTTTTTTAGCTTCACGCTGTATCCCGCACACAGCGGGGTAGGCAGAGGAAATCTAGTGTTAAGACACTCCGTTCCCCACGTTCCCGTTTTAAATGAAATCGAAAAAGCTTTTCTTTATGTAAAAAGAAACTAAAATGAATAAGTTTAATAATTTCTTACATATTATGATCATATCGGTTAGGATAATGTTCATATAATGGATATTAGATAGTAAATTGTTCAAATAGAACGGACTGCAAAAAGTGAGTGGAAATCTCGTTGCAAGTTTTTGCTACGTAGATTGATTGATAGATAGACAGTACGAGTGGAGTTAATAAAAGCGTGTTACAAATTTAATTTTCATTTCTCTTTTTTCCTTATTACTTTTATAATTATTTTCTATTATTTCACAATTGGCATGGCAGAGGAGCCAGTCGTGGCTTGTGGGCGTGTAAGTGTGACTGTAAACGCGACTGGTTGTGGGTTCGATTCCCACTCGAGAAGTGGAAATATTCCATATTTCCATTTCTTGCGCTCTGGTGTCGAGGCAAAGCGCGGCGTTAAGTTCCGCCACTTAACACGCAATGTCTCCAAATTCGACGGAAAGTGGGGAACGGAGTGTCTTAACACTAGTTTCCTTCTGCCTACCCTACTGTGTGCGAGATACAGCGCGAAGCAGATAATTTAGGGTGCCTCTAGTAAAAAGTCAGTCTGTTACCTACTCTTTCAAATTATTTATTAAAGAAATGTTTTTTTGAGTGGTATATACAATGCCGCGCAATGTCTTATCAATAATATATGAAATAAAAATAATTTAAATTTAATCATTCTTTATTATTGGAAATCATACCCAGAAGCATAGCGTATAAATTATATGGCTTTGATATATTAACAACTAGCGGCCCGCGCAGGGCTTCGCCGGGTGATCTACGTGGCTGTTTCGTTGTATTGCAACCCCCGGGGGTGGATTTTTAAAAAACAACAAAGCCTATGTTTAAGCTTGGATGATCAATTATATTTATGCCAAAATCCATTACAATCGGTCAAGCGGTGTAGATTTTTCATATAAACTTTCATCCCCTATTTCAACCCTTTAGAGGTTGATTTTTGAAAAACGAAGTAGCCTATGTTAGACCCAGTCACTTTAACTACTTTCATTCTAAATTTCATCCAAATCGGACCAATAGATTAGCCTTCAAAACGTGACAAACTATTATAACACACAGACATTCGCATTATAATATATGTATGGATTTAATATAATTTTACAAGGAGACATAAACCCTTAATTTTTATGGTGTATTTTTCTATAAAAAGTAATATTTAACAACTCAATTTCCCAAACGCCTTACAAAATTACTATAAAAAATAAAGATAGCTGCCATCGCGTGTACTCGCTCATTTACCATAATCTTTTCAATAGGCTTTATATAAAGAAAATATAAAGGGACCATGCTTTAAATAATAAGGCATTAGTACCCCATGGGACTGTAGCTAGTCATTTGTCTTGGAAGACTAAGTAAGGAGATTAATTTGAATATTCCTTTTGGTTCTGTTTAATATTTTTTATGTATATTAAGAGGCTTGGTGGTTAGGTAATATAAATGTTTTTGGTTGTGGTTGAATTCTCGGATATAATAATTACTAACAATAGTAATTAATTAACGTAGTGTCGCAACACTCCGTTGTCCACTTTCCGCCAGTAAGAGAGACATTGAGAGCGTGTTGAGTGCACACCAAGGCCGCACTTTGTCCTGGGCACCAGAACGAAATAATAAAAATAATTGGGGCCAGTCGTGGTGCAGTTGCACAATGTGTGACTGTATAGCGACTGGCTGTGGGTTCGATTTCCACTCGAGGAGTGGAAATATTTTAAATTTTCATTTTCTTTGCTCTGGTGTTGAGGAAAAGCGCGGCGTTACGTTTCACTACTTAACAGTCAATGCCTCCAAATTCGACGGATAGTGGGAAACGGAGTGCCTTAACACTATGTTACCTCTGCCTACCCTGCTGTGCGCGGGATACAGTGTGAAGCTAAAAAAAATATATAATCGTTTCCCTGAACACAAACCTATAACATGCTGATATCTAAAAACTACTATAAAATTATTTACACTTGAAGTAAAGTATGAAAATGATTAAAATAGAATAAGTTTAACTGTCAAGACTAGAACTTCCCTTTAAGACGTCGTCGCGTCGTCGGAATTTGTAACTTTTAATTAGTCCCGAGAAAGCAATTAGAACTAGGAATTGTTAGAAATATTTTTAATAGAAGATATTTTTGTTAAATACTAGCTAGTCGTGGCTTGTGGGCATAAAGTGTAACTGTAAAGCGACTGGTTATAGATTCGATTCCCAGTCGAGAAATGGATATACTCGTATTGATATTTCCATTTTCTTCGCTCTTGTATCGAGGCAAAGCATGGCGTTAAGTTCCACTACTTAATATGCAATGCCTCCAGAATTCGATGGAAAATAGAGTGTCTAAACACTAGATTTTCTCTGCTTTCCCTACTGTGTACGTGTTACAGCATGAAGCTAAAAAAAAACTAGCGAGCTGCTCATAGTTTCGCCCGTGCGAACTAAATAACTAGTTGGTACTTCCAACATCCCGTGTTCTCGCTTAGGTTTTGTATTTTTCATAGAAATTTTTGTCCCCTATTTATGTGCTCTAAATTGGTTTAAAAAACTGTTAGCCTATATTGGACGTTCCATTATCAACTTCCTTCTTAAGAAATTCATCGACATTGGTCAAGCGGTTTAGATTTTTGTACAAACACTCCAACCTTTTGGGCGTTAATTATTTAAAAAAATGTAGCCTATGTTTGACCTCAAGGGTCATCTATTTTCATTCCAAATTTCATATAAATCGGGCTGATAGATTAACCATAAAGCGTAACAGACAGACAGACAGACAGACAGATGAACTTTGGCATCTATAATATTACTTAAGTTAACGTTTCCTTTATGTACTGTTTTCTGTCCCATCATGGCCCAAAGTAAAATGGTGTTTTACTGTGAATGGCTGAGAGTTTGACTGCTAGTCAGAAAAATGATTACTTTTATTAAAAAATTTGCTTTTTCAAGACAGAACGCGTAGAGTTCGGTATTCAACACTAACAATAGTGACTAGAATTTAGGTGAAAAGTGGAAAATGGAACATTATAACACTAACTTTTCTCTAGAGTAGGCAAATATTAAAATTATTCTTTTTATATTCAATTCTACATTTTAAATAAAATGTTATATGGTTTAAACATGTTGCAATAATATATAAGTTCTATTTCTATCAGGATATAATTTATATAATTTTAATAATTATATTTCATTATTAGAGTATTTGGCGTAAGAATTAAAAACGATTTCAAGTCTTATTTTATATATTTATTATATGTACTATAAAAAATAAACGTTTAAAAAATCCAATTTCATGAAAGAAAAAAGAACGAAAGTAAAATATACAAAAGTATGCATTAGTCGTTCGGAGGCAGATGGCTTATAGAGCGAAAGGCTTTATTTGCTCTGTGAAATACGATTAGTTCCCTCCCTAGAAATGACGAGGAAATCTAATAAAAGTAGGTCTAGGGGGTTATTAAATGTTTTCTTTAGCTAAGTTTGTTTGCTTCACATCTTTTCCTAAATTGTGAGGTAGTGAGAGAGAACCTAGTGTTAAGGCACTACGTTCCCCACTTTCCGCCGAATTCGGAGACATTGCGTGTTAAGTGGCGGAACTTAACGCCGCGCTTTACCTCGGGTACCAGAGCGAAGGAAATGGAAATATTAATTATTTCCACTTCTCGAGTGGGAATCGAACCCACAACCAGTCGTTTACAGTCACACGTTCGTGCCACTGCGCCACGGCTGGCCCCTAAGTTGTGTAGTGTATCGTTTATTTTTGCACAGTAAAAATTAGTCGCTTTCTTACAAGCTTGTCATTAACATACGTCCATTTTCACACATTATGTGTCAGATTAAGAAGGTTTCAAACTAACTCTTTATTTTTTGCTACCAATTTAAAATTTAGAAAGATTATCATATCATACCATAAAGCGCGGCGTTAAGTTCCGCCACTTAACACGCAAGCCTCCGAATTCGGCGGAAAGTGGGGAACGGAGTGTCTTAAAACTAGGTTCCCTCTGCCTACCCTGCTGTGTGCGGGATATAGCGTGAAGCTATTTTTAATTACCATATCTATGAGGTTGAATTCAGCTGGTAGCAGCTAATATGTATGGCTATAGATCATTTTAAAAACTTGATATTAAAACGTCAAGCGGCGGATCGCTATACCGTCCACCCCAAGGCGTATAAAGGGGAAGTTCTTAAAGTTATTCTTTTATAACATTAATTGAATTTTTAAGCCTTTGTTTTTTGTTCGATCTTCTTTTATTCTTTAATAAGGTAAAATTACGTTTAACTTTTGCACCAATACCTTATTTAAAAGACGCCATAATGACGCGGGGAAGTGGGATAGCATCAGGTCGTAAGTACGATGATGGTGGGTTTGATTCTTATTTGGGCGTATTAACTCAGTGTTGGGCAAAATTAATTGCAATTAACAAATGAATTATAAAATAATTATTTGTTTGGTTGAGTACCACATAAAAACACACTTAGCTGAAAATTAAATAGTTATTAATTTTTTACTTAACAATGGATATACACACTACACAATACACTATAATTAACAATGAATTAATTGTTAATTGTTAGTTTCGCTAAAGCAAATGATCAATTGTTAATATTTAATTGTTAATTGCAATTAAATTTTGGCCAACTATGATGATTATATAATATTTTCATTTCTCCACTCTAGTATCTAAGACAGGCGTTTAGTTTGGCCACTTTACCAGCAATGTCTCAATTTCGTGTGGAAGTGGGAGATCGGAGTATCTTGTGGGTTTTCTCTGACTACCCCGGTGTATGGAAAAAGCGTGAAGCTGCTCGTGTAATATATACCTCGCTTGTCATTAAAGTTTTTTATAAAAGTCGTATAAAAGTCATATTCAAGAAACATTACTACTAATTATTAAAATATTGTATAGCACTATGTGTACAGTCTGTTATTTGTAAATGAGTTTATAAAAAAATCGAATTTTCTTTTCAGCTTAAAGATTTTTTTCTCATTGGTAGCTAAAGAGAAACTGGAGCCCGAATCAAAGTTATTGCATGATGTATGGGGAAACTCTTTGTCTTGTCATCAGAGTGGAGAAATGGAAATAATTAAATAACCATTCCATCGAGTGGGAATTTAATCCATTGCAATTATATAACCCATCGCAAGAATTAAACAATTATCGCGCCTAAAGTTCGAAATTTTAAAACCTTAACTACCTTACTGTTTGACGTATAATATGAATGAGAAATATTATAAGAATAGATATTTCAGAAATATGTAAAAATCTACTTTTTTCCTTTATTTTGGAATCCGCAAACGTATTTTGCATTTATATAGAAAAATAAATGATATCATGATGAATGATGTGGTGGCCAGTCGTGGCCCAGTGGCACAAGCGTGTGACTGTTAACGACTGGTTGTGGGTTCTATTTCTACTCGAGGAGTGGAAATTATATTTCCATTTTCTTCGCTCTGGCGTCTTAATACTAGGTTCTCTCTGCCTACCCTGCTGTGTGCGGGATACAGCGTGAAGCTAAAAAAAAATGATATCAAACTTTCTTTCACCTCTAAGATAAAAAATTGTTATTTGTTTTTTATTTTGGATTTTCAATAGTTTCAGTTACGATTACGGAGTTCCGTAAACGGAGTTTGTTAAGGCATTCCGTTCTCCACTTTCCGCCGAATTCGGAGGCTTGCGTTAAGTGTGTTAAGTGGTAGAACTCAACGCCGTGAGTGGCGGTACTCTACGCCGTGAGAGAAAAAACCGTTATGGGATCTGCGATAGGGCTTGATATTTCATATAAAGCCGTATGTTTAGAAAAAAATGTTAGTACGGGATCTACGATAAAGCGAGATCGAGTTATTTCTCTCACATGTCATAACCATTAATGACTTGATTCTATAGAAATTGGACGTAAGCGTGTGAAATCTAAGGCGTTATCAATATATGTATACTTATTTGTAACTACTTTTTTGTCTCTTTATTCGTGGAACAGTGTTTGTGTTTTATTATAAAAAAAATATATATATATATATATATATATATATATATATATATATATATATATATATATATATATATATATATATATATATATATATATATATATATATATTCATTATTTTAACCTTTAGCGCAAAAAGAGGTGTTAGAAGTTTTTCGTCGATGCTATTATTATATTATTTAAGAGAAAACTTTTTACTTGCTCAATTTTGAATAAAACCGGAAGTCACATAAACGTGTTCTAAGCTAAGCTTAACATTTTGAGTCGGGCTACTTCCTTTCTAAGAGTAAGAACAAAATTTCATTGAATATATTCAAAAGAAAAAGCGCGGCGTTAAATTCCGCCATTTGCTTTACAATATCTCGAAATTAGATGGAAAGTGGAGAACAGAGTGTCAGTTCACTAGATTCTCTCTGTAGAAATTACTAGCTGAAAAAAATGCGAAATACGAAATATTCATATTCAATCATATTTAGTTCAGAATGCAAATATAACATTATTTGATATTTCTATTAAATTAAATAGGTACGTCTAAAACGAACTACAAAGCCTTTGCCGGATATTACGTTGCTATTTCCCGTTTCGTGCAATACAATATACTCATGTTTTATTACAATCCTTATATATTCCTCTTATAAACGAGACTTGAGCCATACTTAGAAATAAAGTAGTTTTAAATTTAGTTTTCAAAGAAGGGAGTATTCATTTTGTTTATTTTACTTTAAGCTTCATGTTTTTTCTTGCATAAAAAAAAAATAATAATAATTCCAGTCGCCCAATAGGGGCCATTCGTGTCGCAGTGGCACAGACGTGTGACTGAAACGACTGCTTGTGGGTTCGATTCCCACTCGAGGAGTGGAAATATTTAATATTTCCGTTTTCTTCGCTCTGGTGTCGATGCAAAGCGCGACGTTAAGTTCCGCCACTTCGGCGGAAGGTGGGAAACGGAGTGTCTTAACACTAGGTTCCCTCTGCCTACCCTGCTGTGAGCGGGATACAGCGTGAAGCTAACTAGAACTAAGCTAAAAAAAATTCATAATAATCCTTTCTCTACTATCCGCCTGAAACCGAGACAATGCGTGTTGAATGGCGGAACTTAACGCCACGCTTTGTCATTGGTACCAGCGGAGAAATAAAAATATTGCGCCACGATATTTTCGACTTTCGATCACAATTATTGCTATGATTTTAGTTTATTTTAAGTCTTTCATATTTTGAAATAGTAATATATAGTAAAAAGATCTCAGTTTATCCGTCATCAGTTCATTTTTAGAAAGTATTTTAAAGGCAGCATTAGTAAGGCGTTTTTGAGGGAAGTGTATGTACTTGTAGTTAGGTAGAGAAGAGCTCGGACAGCGGAGGCGTGTTAATATGTATTTTAAAGGGGCACCCTAAATCTACACTTGGGTCGCTAATCCCAGGCATTGTTACGAGCTCCTTTCTTTGCAACGGGATGTAAACCCCCACAGTGAATCTGTGGAATGCTAAGGCGTTTCTTGTCCATTACAGTTATCTTAATATTTATAATTATTAATTTTTTTACAAAATAAATTTTATCCCTTAACTTACCAAAGGGGCGACATGAAAATAATTTTAATATAATCAAGTGCAGATTGTATTCACAACCATCGCGTTTATAGTTAGTTAGCCTTTGCGCAACAACGGCTTAGAGTTATTGAAGCCTATTTAAAGAAAAAGCTATTTCACGCTTTTTTTCGCATAGCCAGAGAGAACCTGGTCAAGACACTTACCACTTTCCGCCTTCATTAGAGGTATCCCGTTTGAGTGGCATAATTCTGTCTCTTTGACTAAAACATTGTATGTTTTACGACATAGACAGATAGATAGATAATTTTGATACTAAATATTACATACGATTTGTAGAACTTAAGACTAAACATATAATGAAAAAAAGGCGGCCTTATCACTAAAAGTGATTTCTTCCAGGCAACCGACTTATTAAAATCTAAAGACAAGAACGGGCATAGTGCATTTAAATAACAACATAGATAAGCCTACGCATATACTCAACACAACAATGAAATTAAAAATAACAATATTAAAAAGGTCATTCTTCTTTCAAATCTTAACAGCTATCAGTAAAAAGACATTTAGAAAACGTTTAAAAATTTTCAGTTACTCAGGAGGCGCGAGTTCGAATCCCGCTGCGTTCAAATTTTAATACGTTTACTAAATGTCTTTTTTCAATTTTCCCAAGTGTGGAATAACACTTTAAAAATGTTTAAAAGTAGCTATTAGGTAGTAAATTTTATTAACGATTTAAACTTTGATTGCCAACCAATCTCGTTGTGATCTCAATTCGACTCAACATTGGAAATGTAATTTAGGTTCAGAAGTCACGTCTGAAAGCTGTAATTAAAAAACTAATCGGAACTTTGGTTTAGAACGAGGCTATGAAGGAACGTGACAATAATTCTATTGAATTAGAAAATCTTAAAAGATAGGTAGAAAGACATAATTTAGGAAAACTTTTTTTTTTTAGCTTCACGCTGTATCCCGCACACAGCAGGGTAGGCAGAGGGAACCTAGTATTAAGATACTCCGTTCCCCACTTTCCGCCGAGTTCGGAGGCATTGCGCGTTTAGTGGCGGAACTTAACGCCGCGCTTTACCTCGATACCAGAGCGAAGAAAATGGAAATATTAAATATTTCCTCTCCTCGAGTGGGTATCGAACCCACAACTAGTCGTTTGCAGTCACACGGTTGTGCCACTGGGCCACGACTAGCCACTAGCAAAACTTAAAATAGATAGACTTAAAAATGACATTTTTATACGTTTTCTAAAAATGTATTTTTCAATTTCCTAAGCGAGTGAATAACACTTTAAAAAACCTTAAAAATAGATGAACTTATTGGGAATATTAGTAATAATCTCTTGTATAATAAGTCGAATAACTATTATTGATCTATTTGGTGAATGTTTTATTTATTTTAAATACATACTGTAAGAAATATATAATATATTGGGGCCAGTCGTGGCGCAGTGGCACAGACGTGTGACTTAAAACGACTGGTTGCGGTTTCGATTTCCACTATATTTAATATTTCCATTTTCTTCGCTCTGGCGTCAAGGCCAAGCGTACCGCCACTTTGTTAAGTGAACACACAGGGAACGGAGTGTCTTAGCACTAGGTTACCTTTGCCTTTCCTGCTATGTGCAGGATACAGCGTGAAGCTAAAAGAAAAAAAAAATAAGAAATATATAAAGCAGTTTTACGCTTTTTCTCGTCTTTTTCTCTCGAGTACTTACGCGGGTTTCTAAATGGCTACAGTGGGTATTTAGGGAGAACCTAGTATCAAGATACACTCGTACTTTTATTCATTTTACTGTTACTGTGTAACGTAGAATAATGTTTATTTATATGAAATAATTAAATAATATTGGTCAAAATAATACAACGTGAACTCTCTTCACGTCACGCAAGTTAATAATGCGGAACAAAGTAATATTGTGTCAGAAGTTGTTCGTGCATTTACGAAATTATTGCGAGATAGATGGAAGTTTCTTATTTACACTATTTATTCCTTTCTTTCTTTGCTATCTATTTAGGAATAATATATAATTGTATTAAATTAAAAATAACTATGTTTCAAATATCTATACATTGAATTATATTGACTGTGGCCAGTCGTGGCCCAGTGGCACAAGCGTGTGACTGTAAACGACTGGTTGTGGGTTCGATTCCCACTCGAGGAGTGGAAATTATATTTCCATTTTCTTCGCTCTGGTGCCAAGGTAAAGCGCGGCGTTAAGTTCCGCCACTTAACACGCGTGCCTCCGAATTCGGCAGAAAGTGGGGAACGGAGTGTCTTAACACTAGGTTCCCTCTGCCTACCCTGCTGTGTGCGGGATACAGCGTGAAGCTATTTTTTTTTATATCTATATTTATTAAAAAAATATCAGGCATTAGCAGAGTAGAGTAGAGTCAGAGAGAAACTATTGTGAAAACATTCCATTTTTACCCTCTTAAATAGAAACCTTGCGTGTCAAGTAGCGGAGTTCAACGCAGTAGTTTGTCGTACCAGAGCTGCGATACGAATATAATTTTAATATGGTTATATTATAGTGGGTTTGATTGACCATTCCTACTAACATTATACATGAAAAAGAAAATAATTAAGGCTGTCTGTTCGTCTGTCTGTCCTTTTAAGCGTAACAATGCTTTTACGCCTAATTTACTGGACCGATATGGATGAAATTTGGAATGAAAATAGGGTCAAACATAGTCTACATTTTTTTCATTATAAATCAACTCTTAAAGGGTGGATATAGGGGATGAAAGTTTGTATGAGGAATCTAAGCCGCTTAAGCGCTTACTTCTCTTAAAAAACCACCACCTAAGTAGCTGAAATAGGGTATAAAAATAGTAGTTCAGCCAGGCGAAACCATGACCGAGTCACTAGTAGACTAAAAAAACAGTTCTAAATTTTCACACAGAAAATAAAGTCTTAAACGTGAAGTATATATAAAATTTAATATTATAATAAAGCTTCACGCTGTATCCCGCGCACAGTAGGGTAGGCAGAGGGAACCTAGTGTTAAGACACTTCGTTCCCCACTTTCCACCGAAGTTAAGTGGCGGTACTGAACGCCGCACTTTACCTCGATACCAGAGCGAAGAAAATGGAAATATTAAATATTTCCACTTCTCAAGTGGGAATCGAACCCACAACCAGTCGCTTTACAGTCACACGTTTGTGCCTCTGACTACGACTGGCCTCAACAAATATACACTATATTTAAATTCTTCTATATTCAGAACAATGTGTAACATATTGTAGTGTGTATTCTACACAATAACGTAAGGAGATGAGAAAGTTTCAGGCGAATTCACCGAAACGCCAAAGGTATGGTATATGAAGAAGGTTTTCATCAAACAATGCCTACGTGAAAAAGGCCCCCAGGACATCATTCCAACAGACCGAGTTGCTTACGGCTGTACATTTTAAACAACATATTCGAAAGTTATGTAGAAATTCGGTGTAAAAATATGTGAATAAATATAGGGATATTTACTTAAAAGTGCATTAGTTTTATGATATATTTGGCATTTTCATATTTTTTTTAGCTTTACGCTGTATCCCGCACATAGCAGGGTAGGCAGAGGGAACCTTTTGTAAAGACACTCCTTTCCCCACTTTCCGCCGAATTTTGGAGGCATTGCGTGTTAAGCGCCGGAACTTAACGCCGCGCTTTGCTTCGGTACCAGAGCGAAGAAAATAGAATTATTAAATATTTGCACTCCTCGCTTTATAGCTTTATTTTTTTTTGATATTCTCGCATTTATATGGCTTGTGTTAATATTTTGCGAATACATTTTGCCATTATGGTGCTTAGTGAAAGCGTCAGATTGTAACGCGATTGGTTGTGATTTCGATTTCCCGGTGCAATGATTATATTTAAATTATTTGCCTTGCTATATTTCAATCTGGCTAAAAGACATCGCGCGGCGTTCAGATCCGCCGATCAAGACACAATGTCTCGATTTCAGACAGAAAGTAGAAAACGGATTGTCTCGAGGTAAGTAAAAAAAAGTATATATTCGATTCTACAAGTTTCCGTTCCATACAACATGTATGGAACTACAACTGAGTTACAATAACATCTTATTTCTTTTGTATATAAGGTAAATTACAAAATTTTGCTACACAATTTTGGACCTCTCCTTACCGTCTAATTTACTTGAAAATTCCCACACATGGCGGGCTTCTATGGCAATATGTAAAATATTTTCGTTACGTGAACCTGATGTGTTCGTGACGACGATCAGGATAGCGAATAAAACCTTTAAGCGTATTTCTTCGTTAAGAGGCTATCGTACTCGTAGCTTAGTGGGACAGTGTTTGACTGACTGTAAATATTACTTATATTAAGTATACATAGCAGGGTATTCAGATAGAATTTAGTGTTTTTTTAACTGTTTCTATTTATGCTCTACGGACACGAGTCTGTACCTTTTGTTAACATGTACATTTTATTTATTTATTTATTTTTTTAAGCTTCACGCTGTATCCCGCACACATCAGGATGGGCAGAGGGAACCTAGCGTTAAGTTAAGAAATATTAAATATTTCCACTCCTCGAGTGGGAATCGAACCCACAACCAGTCGTTTACAGTCACACGCTTGTGCCACTGGGCCACGACTGGCCAATTATTATATTTTATAGAATTAAACTATACCTAATAACTTCAAAAATTATTGTGTATCTTACATGATATAATCATTCTCCCAAGTTGGAATCAAACCCACAACCATTGCCTTTACAGTGTGACGTCGTCTCAATTATGTACATTTTCCCATACAACGTCTTGCATTTTTGTGAAAGTTGAAGAAGGGAGTGTTTTGACACTAGGCACCCTCTTACTATGCAAATATGGAGATATGATTTTTTTCTTTGTACCCTAGTAGGCGGATAGAGGTCTGATCTTTTTTATTTTATCATCCCACCGGTTTAGGTTAATAATTGATGTACTCGCCTGAAGGCAACGGCAAAAGGCATGTTATTAAAAATAATCTATTGAAAAAAAAATGGAATATTATTTTATTATATTAAAAACAAACAAACGTTTATAATTTGTATCTTTTGATCAAAAATATGCACTTTTACTTTGCAGTGTTGATAAAATTTAAAATGGCTTTTTAATAATTATACAGTATTTATGATTTATATACATATATTTTTACTACCGAGGCAGTTTTCTAATCTTTGAGTCAAGGCAATGTTTGTGGGTTTACATTCGTTTTCGCATTAAAATATTTTTTAAGATGTATTTTTAATGAATAATGAAGAATATGTTTGTCTGTTTGTCTGTCTGTTACGCTTTCACGACTAACCTACTATCCTGATTTCGGTGGAATCCATAATGAAGACAGTTAAAGACTCAGAGTCAAACATAGGCTACTTTCTTTTCAAAAAACGACTCCTTATGTGTTAAATCGGGGTCGAAACTTTCTATGAAAAGTTGTACGCAGGCGACGCTGAGAGCGGTCGCCAGTAGTATAATAAAATAATGGTGAAAGTATTTTTGTACATTGAAGAATATATTTATGAAACATAGAATGAACCTCGGTATTAAATCCAAAAAGAAAGATATTAAAATTATGATTGACTAGGTGAACTATAAGAAATAACTAAACGCCGCATGAGTAACAGTAATTTAATGTAGGTGGGCATTTTACTTTAGTATATAATTTAATTCATTGAACTGAGCAGCCAAGTCGGCCTACGCGTTGTGTGTGTGGGTTTGATTCCCACTCGAGACGTATTTATATTGATTTAATTTGTTCTCGTTAATAAGTTCAAAGGGCCAGTCGTGGCGCAGTGGTGCAAAGTATGACTGTAAAGCGACTGATTGTGGGTTCGATTCCCACTCGAGGAGTATTTCCATTTCCAATCAATATCAAAAGTTTTAATGTGGAAGTAACTCCGCGCTTTTTCCGTAAAGCGGCTGCCCTGCATTAGAGAGATCCTAGTGTCAAGAAACTCCGTTTCCCACTTTGAATGTAAGTTTCATAAAGTACACAAAGTCAAATTTAAATAATTTTATTCAAAATAAGAAGTTACATGCTTCATTTTTTGAACGTCAAACAGCTTACCACCGGTTCACTAAAGTTAATACCTCAGACCTGACCAGACCTGACCTGACCAGACAAACATAGTTTCAGTTATCAAGTAATTTATATACATATTAATATAAAAATATAAAAATAAACCAAAATATTTATATATTATATCTCAATTCAAATAGGTACTCAAAGTACTAAGAAGAAATATTTCAAGGAAAAGATTTTCTTAACAGGTACATAAATTAATAAAGAGCTTGATAAAGTCGGAAAGCTTTTAAAATTTCAAATGGTTTTTCAATATTCTACTGTTTGATTGTTAATTAACAAGTTTATTTCGTAAGATATTGTTTACATTTTTTTTAGCTTCACGCTGTTTCTCGCTTAGGTATTCGTAGAGAATCTAATGTCAAGACACTCTATTCTCCACTTAATATCTAAATTCGAGACATTGCGCGTTGAGTGGAGGAACTCAATGCAGCACTTTCAGACGTGATCCCACTCTTTTTCAATGTGCGTATACTACAGCGTTTTTAATAAGACAAAAGACTGCTTTTTTACCAGTCAGTAACAATATATTAGTTAACAATACAATTTCAGGATACAACACTAAAAATAAAAGCTAGAAGCGAAATCATCGCACTAAATTACAATTGGATAGATTTATTTAACTGCGATTTACGTTTAGTTTGCATCGCCTTTGATAGTATCGACGTATGTTTGTTTTACTACAAGTAATAAAATAGTGTTCTAGCCAATTTTTAGTACAATTAAACTGGAATAGCCTTGAAGAGATTTTCTTGGATTTTCGATTTTATTGTTTATTTTTTATCATCTTGTGTGTTAAAAAGAGGCCATCGTGGCACAGAGATCTTTAGATTGTAAATATGATTGGTTGTGGGTTCGATTCTCTGTAGGGGGAATGCTTATATACTAACCCTATGTATTTTTCCGTATAGAAATAGAAATATATATTTCTCCGTTCTGGTACCTAAAACAGTTCTGCCACAAAAGCGTAAATTTGAAAATTGTTAGAAAGGAAAATTTTAAAAGTCAATATAAGGGATCTCCTGAGTGGATCTTGAACCCACAATTGTCGTGTCAACGATCGACTCTGTTTGGATGTCATTTAACCAATCTGTTTAAAACCATAACCAGATTGAACAGCCTACTTAAATGAGGAAGAGGAGTGGGGAACGGAGTATCTTAATACTAGGTTCCCTCTGCCTACCCTGCTGTGTGCGGGATAAAGCGTGAAGCTAAACAAAAGAGAAAAAAACTTAAATGAGACCATCGGAACTTAACGCCGCAGTCTCAATGCACCACACACTGGTAAAGCGGCGTTAAGTTCCGCCATTAAATAGGCCATGTATCAAATTTTGATGGAAAGTGGAGAACGGAGTGCCTTTACACTGGGGACTCTCTACCTTACTATACGGCGAAAAAGGTGAATAAAAAATGCAATAACCTGATATAAGCGCAATATAAAATGACAATTAAGTGTGAAAGTTCAGAAAGGGGACCAACGTCCTTTATACGATACAGTGCTAATGTTGTTGGGAACAAAAAGAGAAGTATTTTTCATTTTCCTTGAAACTGGAATAATTAACGGCTTTGTCCTGTTTTTCTAGTGCAAAACGAAGTTTAAACTCGTATTACGTTTTAATAAATGATTTTATTTATCTTTCGCACGGAGTTCTTTTGTGATACTCTTATATTCTTAACGAGCAAAGTGCGGCGTTAAGTTGCGTTATTCAAGACGCAACGTCTCGAAATTGGGTACAAAGTAAATATTACTAAATTATGTGACTCATGAAAATATGATTATTGTACATTTTTCATTTCTTTCTGTGATTATTTTAAATAAGCCAATATTTAAAAGGTCAGCTAATTAGAAGTTCGTTCTGATCAGCTCTAAAATTATTTTGTTAGCAAACTTAATCAATGTTAAGCGAGTGGCGAAAATTTGCAACCTAGTATAATATTTTAGCTGAATTTCCTTTTCAGGGAAAACATTTAAAAAATATATAATTTTATTAAAATTCGAGTCCGTCGGCCAGTTCCATAACTCAACGAGCAATATCTCGGATTTGAGTGGAAAGTTGACAACGTCTTCGTCAACGTCACTCGTCAACGATTGTCTTGGCACTAGGTTCATTCTACCTAATCTTCCATGGGGGAAAAAGTAGGCTAAAAATAGTTTCAATCGGTTCTTTTAGTTATTCTTGGATTGTTGACCCCAGTTATCCCATATAAAGTATATATACGCATGACGCTTGAATGTCAGCGAGAATATAATCAAAATGACGACCCGACGCTACCTGTGAACGTTCCTCTATTCGTACTGTAATTATCAGTTCATTTTGTTCTTAAAAATCTTTTTCTTAAAACTTCAGATTCTGCATCCAAATGCTAGCAAATAAAATAAAACAAACGAATAGACCTTTCACTAAAACTCTCTTCCGCTATTTAACACGCAATGTCTCGATTTCAGGCGGAAAGTGGAGATCAGAGTGTCCTGACACTAGGTGCTCTCTGATTACCCTGTTGTGCGGGATAAAGCGAAGAAAATGGAAATATTAAATATTTTCAATATCTATAATCTTTCGCTAAACTACAGGAGAAAAGTAAAAACCATTATAAAGCCTAATGGGGCCATTCGTGGCTTGTGGACAGAAGATGTGGTTGCAAACGCGACTGATTGTGGGCTCGATTCCCACGTAAAGAGTGAAAATATTTAATATTTCCATTTTCTTCGCTCTGGTCTCGAGGCGAATCGCGGCGTTAAGTTCCGCCACTTAACACGCAATGCCTCCCAAATTCGGGTCCCCCTGCCTACCCTGCTGTGTACATCCCGTACACAGCGTGAAGCTGGAAAAAAAAGTAAAAAAATACAAGGCTTACCTCTTTGCCTATCATACGCGTTAATACATTCGCTGGTCTGGAACTGGCTGATCAGGGCAGTCTTGCCCACACCAGGGGCTCCGACCATAGCTACACGGTGGCAAGCAACTGGCCGTCGTTCTTGAGATTCCGGTGCAGATTGTGCCGGAGATGATGGAGCTAGACTTCCTGATCTGGAGCGACGTCGGCGGAAAGAGTCGCCTCTGTTGACTATGCCTGTGAAGAGAAGAGAGTTTTGAGTAAGAAGAATAATGGTTTGATATTAAAAAATACATTTCAGACATATGCAGATACAGATACATCTGTCGATCGAAAGAACGATCTTTGTAATACATTACAAAGATCGTTCTTCATATGCTGAAAAAATTAGTGAAGACGGAGTGTCTCAACACTAGGACCTCTCTGATTACCCCGTTATACCGGAAATGGCGTGAAAGGGAAAAAAAAGATTCAAGTAATTTTGGGCTAGTCGTGGCGCAGTGGCACAAGCGTGTGACTGTAAACGACTGGTTGTGGGTTCGATTCCTACTCGAGGAGTGGAAGTTATATTTCCATTTTCTTCGCTCTGGTGTCGAGGTAAAGCGCGGCGTTAAGTTCCGCCACTTAACACGCAAGCCTCTGAATTCGGCGGAAAGGGGGGAACGGAGTGTCTTAACACTAGGTTCCCTCTGCCTACCCTGCTGTGTGCAGGATACAGCGTGAAGCTAAAAAAAAAGAAGTAATTTTCCACAAGCACAGCGCATGCGTAACACGATACAGATACAGTGAGAAAGTTTAGAACGTATCGGGCGCACTTCTCCATTGACGTCAGAGCCATTTCACAACAATAAATCTGACATCACATGTCGAAACTGCTACTGAGCTTACAATTTGACCTCTTTTTAAATTTATCTTACTTTAAAATATTGATATCGTCGAAGATTAGTGGTAATGTGTGGCTAAAGCTAATATATGTATGAGATTAGGGGTCCAAATCCATACGTAAAAGAGGAAATTATAAAGGCCATCATGATTTTTTTGGTAGCATTTGATTATAAACTAAATATTGTTTTGTTTATTGGGGCCAGTCGTGGCGCAGTGGCACAAGAGTGTGACTGTAAACGACTGGTTGTGGGTTCGATTCCCACTCGAGGAGTGGAAATTAATATTTCCATTTTCTTCGCTCTGGTGTCAGGCAAAGCGATTTAGGCGGAAAGTGAGGAACGGAGTGTCTTAACACTAGGTTCCCTCTGCCTACCCTGCTGTGTGCGGGATATAGCGTGAAGCTAAAAAAAAATTTAATTACTTTCTTACTATGACACAAAAGTTATAAATATAGTATTGGTAACTCTGACGTATTTGAAAGTACCGAGCCCTTACAATCATACCTTAGGCATTGTGACGCATTTCCTGTTACACTTCTTAGAAACTTATGAAATTAATTGGCAAGCTTAATCTTAAGTGATGCTTGGTTTATTAATAGTGTTGTATACGATTTTCACTTTAATACTATCACGTCATCTTTAAATAAAAAATAATATGGACCTGGCGTATTACTTTTTTTTTATTACTGATTTATATTTTTTAAAAATCTAGTGATCATTCCGCTCTCCGCTTTCCATGTGAAATCGAGATATTGTTTGTTAAGTGACGGAACTCAACGCAGCGTATTTTTTGCAGTCATTCACTAGAGGGGGAAATTCATATAATTTTTATTTTTATTTTAGCTTCGCACTGTATCCCGCACACAGCAGGGCAGGCAAAGGGAACCTAGTGTTACTAGTGTTAAGACACTCTGTTCCCCACTTTCCGTCGAATTTTGAGACATTGCATGTTAAGTGGCGGAACTTAACGCCGCGCTTTACCTCTAATAACTTATACAGTTAATTTATTTTATGTGTAGTTTTAACCTAATATATTATAACTTTAAGTGCTTGCTGTGTTTGTATAAAAAGAATACAACCATTTGTAACATATTTTTAGTTTAGTTTTAGTTTGATTCAACAGAAAAGAAATATTCCTCCGAGTGGTAATCGAACCTACTACCATCGAGTACACAGTTATTGCCACTATGCCACGTGACCATAATACTGTACACATAACATAAATATTACATTGTACCAGATTTTTGCACCATTTTGTTAATAAAGTATATTTTTGCCAGGATTTATGGATGGATGCGTATTGCCCTGGGACTGAAGTCTGCAAAAACGAAATGTATTTCATACACATTTGTTTCTGCCATGATATCTGTATAGAAAATATTTATATGATGTTTAAATATTTTAGTTGAGTCCGTCTTGGTGGAGAATGACAGGAGTAAGTTCGATTCCCTGTCGAAGAAATTGATGATTGTATTTATTTATTTTTTTTTAGTTTCACGCTGTATCCCGCACACAGCAGGGTCGGCAGAGGGAACCTAGTATTAAGATACTCCGTTCCCCACTTTCCGCCGAATTCGGAGGCATTGCGTGTTAAGTGGCGGAACGTAACGCCGCTGTATTTAAATTCTTTTCTTACATTCATATTGATGATAAAAAAGCAGCATTGAGGTCCACCATTAAACATACAGTGTTTTGAATTCAGGCGAAAAGTGCAGGACGGAATTTACCTTAAGATTGAACGTTTCTTTTAAGCGTGGACTTTCAATATCATCTTAAGTTATAACGAGGCCAGGACGAATCTTTGACGCCTTGGTATAGTAGACAAGTACCTGACTGAAACCAATAGCTATGGGTTCAATATGACTTTGCCCAGCAACTTCCCATAAATTTCGAACGCCACACGTTACTAACATATATTCATCCTAATTTAGGCTTTGACGACAGCTACCCAGATGTAAATTGAGCAATTAAGTTGACATGACATAGCCTTGTTTGACCCAATCCAATATCAAGCCAAGGGGAAATACGGCTAGTATCTGAACGCAGGCTGAGTGCTCTCGATATAGTAATTGAATGGTGGATAACGAAATGTTACATGGAGCTTTATTGCGTTGGGGATGTTTGTATGTGTAATACAATAGTTTGGACTTTACGCATCGTCACCTAGAAACCATAGGAGCAAGCAAAGGTAAGGAAAAAGAGTTAAGCCAAAGTCATTCAGGTTTTCATTTTTCACAATTTTTAGGTTTATTTCGTTATTAATCTTGGGATTGTACTTAGGACGTGGCCCCTTTCCTGGGCGAAACTTAACGTCACGTTTTATAAGTAAATAAACAAAATTAAATTCTCTCCTGAATATTGAATACGTAATATTGTCAACGCGTCACCACGTCATCACGTATACTATTAGTAAATTTTGAATTTTATGATATGTGAACGATGTCAAAGTTCTTTCTTATTGATTATTATCAAAGATCAAATTCTATTATGAAATAAAAAGTCAAATTTGACTTTTATTCCTACGATATTTAGTCTGTATTGAGTGGCAGAACGCAATGCCGCTTGGTTTCTTCATTTGAACAAATAAAAAAAAAAAATGATAAGTCACACACCGAGTGGGAATCGAATCTACAACAAACGCAGTTATGATCAGACGTTGTCATTTCTTAATAATGTACGAGTATATAAAAAATACAATAACCCCTGCATAAAAGAAGCTTTTAGATACGAGCTGGTTAATGACCATAAAAAAGCTTTGTGAAACTTTAAAAGTACGTAAAGCACACGGATTAGGAGTGGATTTGCATATTACGACTATACTTATATGTAAATTGAAATTCTGAATACTCTTCTATTACATAACGAGAGTGGCTTAAGTTTTATATTACTTTACTTGAGCTGGGAAAATCTATTGATTCCACTTTTAACATTTTTGAAGTCCACACTTAAGGAAATTGAAAAATACATTTAGAAAACGTATAAAAATTTTGAATGCAGCAGGATTCGAACCTGCGCCTCCTGAATACCGCTCAGACTCACTGACTGAGCTCAGTGGTGGGAGCGCTATTGCTATTGATTCCATTTTAAATAGCAGCTTTACGCTTATTACCGCGTAGCAGGTAGTCAGAGAGATCCTAGTGTTAAGACATTCCGTTCTCTACTCTCTTGGGGTTCTCATTTTTATTATTGCAATAAAAAAATGTCGATTTGTAAGATAGCACCAGAAAAACTATTACTAAGGTTTATGTTCAAGCAATCTGAAATGTCATTAATTAAATGTATTTGATGCTCACATAGAAATACAGCGTCTGTTTATAAGATATTATCATATTTTTTTACAATAAGACATTATGCGGCCTTGAGTGTCTCCTTCAATATGAGAAAAATTAGGTGTTTCAAAATCATCTTGGCTTTCTCTGCCGGCCAACTAAAAACCTACCTACCTAACCTAATGTGCCAACCTACGAAAAGCGTGAATCTTAAGCAAAAAAATACAATACTATTGATTTTTTTTTAGCTTCTCGCTGTATCCCGCACACAGCAGGGTAGGCAGAGGAAACCCAGTGTTAGGACACTCCGTTCCCCACTTTTAAAATTAAAATTTTCCGCCTTCCGCAATTATTTTCCGATGGTAGCTTCTTATAGGCCTGATAATACGTGTTGTTAACTAATTTTTTGATTCAAAAGTGTTTATAACAACTTATTCCAATATATTTCCCTAAGTTCACCACTTAGATTTTAAATCATTTTCGTCTTACAGTATATATTTTTCACTTACGAGGTATATAGATAAAGCGAATGTTAGTAAATCTTTGAAGCTCTCCTTATTAGCATACAGAGTGACTGTCCCAAACGACATGCTTAGTTTAACATTTTCTATGAAAGGGACATATCATTTACTCGTACATATAAAGATCAAATATATGTAATATATATGTAAATAAATAAAAAGGGCAGGCAGAATAAAATAATAAAAAAATGACTGCTTAATTATTAGTCTTTAAGCTGCCGGACCGATTTTTGCAAAACATATCTAAGAATTTGGAGCCAGTCGTGGCGCAGAGGTACAAATTGTGCCTGCAAAGCGACTGGTTGTGGGTTCGATTCCCACTCGAGGTGTGGAAATAGTGATTATTTTTTTTCCATTTTTTTCGCTCTGGTGTCGAGGCAAAGTGCAGCTAAGTTCCGCCACTTAACACGCAATGCCTCCGAATTCGGCGGAAACTGGGGAACGGAGTGTCTTAATACTAAGTTCCCTCTACCCACCCTGCTGTATGATACAGCGTGAAGCTAAAAAAAAAGAAAAAAGAAATATATCTAAGAACTATCGCAAGAAATTTGGCTTACGAAAGAATTGCATCGAAATCGATGCATCTGTTCGAGAGCTACGATGCCACACACACAGACATTTATCTGTCGAGGGTTAAAAATCTTCCTCGAATAGGATATGAACCAGAAACCACCACTATTCATATTGAAAACTGTGATAACATCATTCATAATATCTTTAAAATATATATCAAAATTTCTTAAAGCATTGTATAGGACTTATTTAGTATGTATTTCCGTGAAGCTTACCTTTAAGCAATTGAATTGCACTGGTAGGTTCAGATTTAGCCCAAACCAAACTCAAAACAGTAAACACGGATTGACGTCATACTAAATGCAGCGAACAATGATTCATGGCCGACTTGAGAGGTGTGTCTGTTGATGCACGTATATTTAGTCAATATCAGGATGGCTGAGCTTCGACCGGCTTTTCTTTTTGTTAATTGTGGTTTTTGAAATTATAGTTATATTAAATTGGCCAGTCCTGGCCCAGTGGCACAAGCGTGTGACTGTAAACGACTGGTAGTGGGTTCGATTCCCACTCGAGGAGTGGAAATTATATTTCCATTTTCTTCGCTCTGGTGTCGAGGTAAAGCGCGGCGTTAAGTTCCGCCACTTAACACGCAAGCCTCCGAATTCGGCGGAAAGTGGGGAACGGAGTGTCTTAACACTAGGTTCCCTCTGCCTACCCTGCTGTCTGCGGGATACAGAGTGAAGTTTTAAAAAAAAGTTATATTAAAAAATGTTATAACAAAAAAATAGACTAAAATAAAAAAAAAACTACTACAAGCGGATGGCTGAATTCGAACGTGGACTTCCTCTTTCATAACTGCCCTATTCATCAACTGAGCTATTACAACATTGTCAATAGATGCGAAAAAATGAAAATCCAGTTAGAAAAAACTATATTTTCTAAAAATAAAACCTAGCTAGATCCGTTTTTTGCTCCTGAAATCTCCTACATATAAATTTCATGAAAATAGTTGAAGACGTTTTAAAGATTCAGAATACATATTTATGTATATACAAGAATTGCTGGTTTAAATATATTATATAGTCAGATTGGTAATGTATTTATATATGTCTTGGTTATATCGTAGAATTGTTGGTATCACAAAATCATCGATTATATCATGAAATGGTATGCAAATTCATAAAATTCTCTATTTCCGATCGACCATATCGTGGTGTGGGTTGACCACATTAATAATAACCAATCGTTTAACGATATAATCAACTAAACGAGCACGTACTTCATGAAATCGTCAATCGTCGAATTTAGTCAAATAAGATCGACGATTTCATGGAGTAAAAAATATTGTTTCCACAAAACTAATATTTTTTTTAGCTTCACGCTGTATCCCGCACGCAACAGGGCAGGCAGAGGGAACCTAGTGTTAAGACACTCCGTTCCCCACTTTCCGCCAAATTCGGAGGCATTGCGTGTTAAATTGCACGCAATACGCCTCTTAACACTATATTTTAAGATTTGTATA
Organism: Dryas iulia moderata; assembly: GCA_019049465.1. Taxonomy (NCBI): domain Eukaryota; kingdom Metazoa; phylum Arthropoda; class Insecta; order Lepidoptera; family Nymphalidae; genus Dryas; species Dryas iulia. Next base: position 2,377,185 of record CM032426.1, read on the forward strand.
ATTAATTAATATACTTTATTACTGAAAAAGAAGAAAGAAATTATTTTATATGAAAGATAATGTTCCTACTTCTTACTTAAAATATTATCCACACACTTAGAATCTAAAAATAAATAACGTGGTAGGATTCGATTGCGTTCCTAAAACCTATCTAAGTGCTCTAGCCAATTAAGCTATACGTTTTTATCGAGCTGAACTACCTTGGAGTTCTTATACGCTTGTTAAAAGTTTTATACGTTTTCTAAAACTAGAATAGCTTATTTGCTAGTGACTCTCTTGCTAGCCGGTTTGTTAGTGGGTTCGAATTCTTTTTTGTTTTTTTTTTAGCTTCACGCTGTATCCCGCACACAGCAGGGTAGGCAGAGGGAGCCTAGTGTTATGACACTCCGTTCCCTATTTTCCGCCAAATTCGGAGGCATTGCGTGTTAAGTGGCGGAACTTAACGCCGCGCTTCGCCTCGGCACTAGAGCAAAGAAAATGGAAATACTAAATACTTCCTCTCCTCGAGTGGGAATCGAACCCACAACCAGTCGTTTACAGTCACACTCTTGTGCAGTTGCGCCACGACTGGCCCCTTCGAATTTTATAATATAAAAATTGTTGCATATTAAAAATATTTCGTAGTTGATTATTTACAAACTAGAGATCGGCTCGCGGCTGCGCTTGCGTGAGGCTAAGTGGATTATATTCCCTATTTAAGCTACTTAAGGATTGTTATTAATAAAGAATAGGGTCTATATTTGACTTTGTGTCAAATTAAAAAAAAAATATCCAATATCCCAAATATATCATTGAAATCGCTTAAGTGTTTATACAAATTTTCTTGCCCTATTTCAACGCTTTACGCATTATTTTTTGAAGAAAACTCAACTATTTTCATTTCGAATTTCATCCAACTTGGGCCAGTACATTAGCTATAAAAGCGTAACAGATAGACTTTTGCAATTTTTAATATTAGTATGGCTAGTATAGAGTTCACTTTTTTTACAATAAAAATAATTTTGCTTATTTATTTAAATACATTTTCAGGTCAGGTTAGGGATAAGTAACCTAAGTTAGTCTAAGGAAAGAATGAACTTTCAAAGAAATGCTTACCTTCTTATAACTAGCAAGTCATGTGGAAATACTATTCCATCACTTAGAGAGAAGGATTGAGTTTTTATTTGAGCTGAATATAAATAAGAATGGAAACCGAAGTTGTTGCATTGTTATTACTTTATTTTTTTGGCTTCACGCTGTATCCCTTGCGGGGTAGTTAGAGAGAACGGAGCGCCAAACGCTACGGTCCCTGCATACTTCTTTCGCCTCGTCCACTGTCATCAACCTCTTCATACACGCCCTCCGGAGGCGTGTATTACTTTTTTTAAATACAAAAATATAAACTATAATAAGCTTAAAGCCATCATGGCGTAGTGGGATAGCATCAGACTAAATGTGAACAGGTGTGGGATCGATTCCAACTCGGTGGAATATTTATATTAAAATTGTTCTCATTTCCCCGATCTGTTAATCCGCGGTGTTGAATTCTGCTACCCACGCAATGTCTGGATTTCGAGCGTAGTGAAGAATGGAGTGTCTTGATATAAGGTTCTCTCTGACTACCCTGATAAGGGAAAAAATTGTGATACTTTTTTTTAATAAATCTTAATTATAGAACAAAAGAATTTTAAAATTTTTAAATGCTCCAAAATTTTTACACTTTTACATACTCGTTGTCAAGTAAATTTTTTAACTTCATATATTTCTTTCCTTTTTTTTACAAAATTACATTTTTTTTAACTTTACGCTGTATCCCGCTACACCAGCTACACTATCCAGGGTAGGCAGAAGGAACCTAGTGCTAAGACAGTCCGTTCCCCACAATAACAAATCATAAATACTTCCACAAAAAGGAATTAAACCCACTATCATCTCGTTTACAATCAGGTCATCTTAACTACGCTAGAATGATACCAGCTAAAATTAAAATTCAGTATTAAAATTCAATTACTCTCATCGTTCCATGTACCAGGGTCTTACGTATTTTGGTCACGCGCCAGCGTCTGCATTGCGGCTTCAAAACGATTATTATATTTTGATGGTTTTTAGGAACCGGTTGTTTTTCCCATAACGCTTGTTGTTATGTGTAAAAAGATATTAGGCCCTTCAATTCTTACATCTGGGGCCAGTCGTGGCTCAGAGGCACAAAGTGTGACGTGTAACGCGACTGGTTGTGGGTTCGATTCCCACTCAAGGAGTGGAAATATTAAATATTACCATTTTCTTCGGTCTGGTGTCGAAGTAAAGTGCGGCATTAAGTTCCGCCACTTATTACGCAATGCGTCCGAATTCGGTGGAAAGTGAGCTGAAAGTGGGGAATGGAGTGTTTTAACTCTAGGTTCCCTCTGCCTACCTTGCTGTATGTGGGATACAGCGTGAAGCTAAAAAAAACCTTATATCCTTAATAGAATTGTTACTAATTGTTGGCGCTCGATTCCATTCGACGGAATTAATGTTACTGGACTAAAAAGCTAGGAGTGTTTGATATAAATTTTTATGCTTTTTTTCTAATTTTAACTCAAAAAGGTTTAAGGTCGAATTTGTTTCTTCAATTTTATTTAAAACCCCGATATTATAAAACAGAAACCTTTATTTATTATTTCTAGTCACTGTTATAAAATATTACCATGTCCCTCTGGTATGGACAAATCATGGAGTTAACTTTATTATCTCATATGCTGGTGATAATGGCGGAGTGTCTTGACACTAGGTTCTCACTGCCTACCATACTTCACTACATATAAGAACGTTATAAACCTATTTCTACATGAAATTAATATATAAACGCCTTTAAATTATGAAAATTTACAATATAAGCAAGCTATGTTTACTTTCTTCGCTAGTTGAAAACTGTTAAACAGTGTTCCTGTAGTAGCGGAAACGGATATTAGTTCGCTAATAATAGTTCTCAGTCGAGCAAAGGAAACATACTTTGAATTGAAAACATTGTATTACGATTGTTATATTGTATGTTGTTTATAAAGTTTTAAAATTATATTCCTCGCTCTCCGCTTTTCGAAATTGAGATATTGAACGGAAATTAACGCCACGCTTTTTCCTTCTACAGTAATGAAAATACTTTAAATACGATTACGATACGATACGATACGATTACCCTAAGCGAGAATCGACTCACGACTAATTATACTTCAACTTCTGTTAATTTGAGTATATAAGAATATATTTAACATTACGGTAAATTTGCTAAACATATTAAAATCAGCGTCTGATTTTGAACGTGAATGGTCGTGAGTTCGATTACCTCTCGACAGAACGATATATAAATTATTTTTATTTTTCCTTTCTGGAGACAAAACAAAGTCTCTCACAATCTCTCCGATTCGAGCGATAAGTAAATAACAGAGTGGCTTAACCAAAGATTGTCTCTATCTACTCTGTTATTCGAGTACCAAGCCTGAAGATATGAAAAAAAAGGTCTTACGAAATACCTTAGAACTATTTAGTAAGCTTGTATATAAATAAATACGTAACTGTCACATATAAACAGTAGGTACAACGTATAAAGTATACTTAACGTGACCAGATTACCCATTTTGAACGGGACTGTCCCGTTTTTCGCTGAACTGTCCCGATGTCCCAAATACTTCAATAATGGTTGCAAAAAAACAAGAATGTTATTTTTTTTAATATTTATTATTATCATATTACTGATACACTTTGAAGTATATGTATGTATGATTGTATGTATGAATGTATGTATGTATGTATAGTATATGTTTGTAAGTATGTTTATTATAGCTTTTATTTCAAATTGTCTCCTGTTCTGTCATCCTCCAACCTAGATCTCTGTTTATAAATACACTATCAATAAAAGGTTGTCTGTAAGAGATCGTTTCTCGTGACAAGGCCGCCGTTGCACCGATTTATTTTTAGTATAATTGTCAAAGCTTTCTGTAATTTTTGTACAATAAAGAGTTTTTATTATTATTATTTGATATATAACATCTAAAAACCTAAATGATTTGAGCCAATGTTAGAATTATTTAACTCTTCGCACTACGTATTCTCTGACTACCACCATGCGGGGATAAGGGAACAAAAACGTAATAATTTAAGTGTATTGTAAAAAATATTTAAAAAGTTATTGTAAAAAATAACGAAAGCTAAAATATTTCAATGACACATCCCTATCTACGCAAAACGTTTTAAAATCATAGTCTAATAATTGTGGCCAGTCGTGGCCCAGTGGCACAAGCGTGTGACTGTAAACGACTGGTTGTGGGTTCAATTCCCACTCGAGAAGTGGAAATATTTATTTTTTCCATTTCGTTCGTTCTGGTATTACAGGTAAAGCGCGGCGTTAAGTTCCGCCACTTATCACGCAATGCCTCCGATTTCCGCGGAAAGTGGGGAACGAAATGTCTTAACACTACCTACCCTGCCTACCCTGCTGTGTGCAGGATATAGCGTGAAGCTAAAAAAAAATCTATGTTTTAAAATCCCGTCTATCCCGTTATTCCCATTTGTCCCGTTTTGATTAAAAAAAATGGTCACATTACGTATCCTATATATTATAATGGAGATCAAAGCTTGCGTTTACAACGTTTGAAGTCAAAATACAAACAACTATGACAGAAAATAAATTACAAAAATATTTATAACATTTTTCAAACATAAATCGTGTTTTGTATAATTCTGTACTGCAATATCGAATTGCCTTTGAACGCTTGTGTATTAAATTTCATACTTCAATAAAGTTTATTTCAAGTTTATTAATTGTTAGAAACTCTTCATAGATCAGCTTACCTTGAGATTATGATATCTAGTTTAATATTATTATTAAATTTTTATTTACTTTTTATAGCAAGTAGGCGGAGAGATCAAAGAGTCAAGACATTTCTTCTTTTCTGCCTGAATTCCGGGCATAGTTTTGAATGACGGAACTCAACGCTGCACTTTGTCATTCTAAATTAAGAATATGATAATATTTGTATTTTATCATTCTCCTGTGTGAAATTGAACCCACAAATTATAGCCTTTACAAGTTCCACCTGGCGAAGAACAATTTAGCCGATGTTTAGAAAACGTCACACAAAGAGGAGCGGGTTCGAATCGAGAAATTTTTAAACTTTCTCTAAATGTTTTTTCCATTCTCCTAAATGTGTAAATAACACTTAAAAATGTTATAAACTATCCGTTCTGTTTTCTCTTAAGAAGCAAAGCTCAAAGCCACGATTCATCTTCCCAAGGCGAAGAAGAAATTTTACTTAATTAATTTAATACAACGTTCCCCCAAGTCCCACTTGGGGGAACGTTGTCGAACCCATAGACATCACATTTGCAGACCAACAACATCCAATCGTCTTGCAAACATAATATAAATTAAATGCATTTATAATTCACCGGCTACATTCACTTGTGGAGTTAAAAGCAGAAATTGTTTGAACCATTTCAACTAAAACATGCTTCATATAAACGGCTCCCTCATGGGGCTTGTGAATTCATACGTAATTGCTAGCTAGGCTGCTTCATATTTAAAGGACTTTCATCTACTCGAATAGCATTGCTGTATAATAAAATATCTTTTAAAAGAGTATCTTTTGGTATAGTCATTTGGATATTGTGTCTTACTTTTTAACATATTTTTTTTTTAATTCAGGTATTTTCTTCATTCAGGTATCGAGGTGAAGCGAGGCGTTAAGTTCCGCTACTTAACGTGTAATGCCTCCATAATTAGGCGGAAAGTGGGGAACGGAGTTTCTTAATACTAGGTTCCCTCTACCTACCCTGCTGTGCGCGGGATACAGCGTGAAGCTAAAAAAAATAAATGGAAATCGACCAATGTGTGGACAATTAGATGCGCCAGCGTCTGCTTTAATGCTATGCCTACTTTTATTTTTAAAAGAATATTTCCCCTATTTAATGTTAATGTTAATTAAGCAAGTATAGTCGTACTTAAGCCACTAATACTCTGAAAAATTTTTGAAAACGGAATATAGAGAGATGAATCACTAATAAATAAACATAATAAATAGAAAAAATAAACTAACAATAAGTATATACACCTGTCATTTATATTAAATACATACGCAGGTATAGCCGTAGAACATCGATCGCATAGAAACGAGATAACGTCTGCACAGCATCCCTAACAAAGCCACTTTTGATCCGCCGATAGCTGTCTACTTCCGCCACGCCCCATTTACTTGGTTGAGTCTTCCGTACCGCACAATATAAGTCCCACGCGTCAAAGACAATAGCTAGTTTGAATATATACATATAACGAGTAAATATATAATAGATTATTCCTATTTTTTGTACTTAAATTTGCAATTCATTTAAGATATTTTGTAAATTATTATTTTTTGTTTGCTTAACGCCTTTTTCTTTGCTTTAGGAGGGTAGTAAGAGAGAAAGTATGTTAATACGCGCCTTATCCCACTTTCCGCTCAAAATCCAGCTATTATGTATTGATTGGTAGAATTTAACGGAGAAATAAAAATATTTCTTATATGCATTTATGAAATGAAAACATTTATTATATACATTTTTTATTAAATGCAGATGTACTTAACACCAAACCAAACCAAACTGAATATAAACACGAATGATTGTGGTTTTAAGCTCCATTCAAAGGAATAATTATAATGGAATTGCTTTCATTTGTCCTCTTTGTTATGAAAAACTGCAGCTAGACTTCGTCGTAAAACGGGAACGGAGTGTCTTAACTCTTTGCTCTTTCTAATTATTGTGTAAATGAAAAATACGGAAGATAGAATAGAAAGTAGCCAAACGAAGATGCGGGCAACAGCTAGTATAAAACTTAGTCCCGCTGAGTTCCTTAGGTGTGAGGAAGTAACTCTAGTGAACTGATGGTAAATTATTGACATTTGAAAAATTTAGGCATTTTCTTATTTTTAAGCAAAACTCTAAAAATGTATAATTGTAAAATAAAAGTAGCCTAAGTTATTCCTTATTATAATAAATGCAAGTGAAAGTTCTAGCAAAATTGCTCCAGCCATTCCATATATTATCCGAAACAAATAGATAAAAATTATAAAAAAATATTATTTTGGTTTTATACCGTGTATACATATTTTTTTTAACTTCACGCTGTATCCCGCATACATCAGGGTAGGCAGAGGGAACCTAGTATTAAGACACTCCGTTACCTACTTTCCGCCGAATTTCGGAGGCATTGCGTGTTAAGTGGCGGAACTTAACGCCGCAGTTTACCTTGATACCAGGCGAAGAAAATGGAAATATTAAATATTTCCACCCCTCGAGTGGGAATCGAACCCACAACCAGTCGCTTAACAGTCGCACTTTGTGCCTCTGCGCCACGACTGGCACGACTGACTGGCCGTGTATACAAATGAATTTATTAAAATTAAATAAATTAAATTTATTATTATTTTAATTTATTATTATGGTAAATTTTAATATTACAAACATACATTCCGATTTATTTATATATCTTTCCAATTTTATTTATATTCTACAGATAACCCGTTGACATTTTTCGGACAATACAGTAACTTTTCATTTATTACTAGATAGAGTATTTTGATAAAGAACTTTTACAATACATTTTATACGACAGTACCCTTATCTTAGGAAGTTCGTTCGTGTTTTGAACAACGGCACTTGTTGAGTTGATATCGGGCGGCAGGTGCTTTCGACTGACCCTATTACAACTTTCATAGAGTTTTTTGCTAGGGAAATACTGATTTGAATATATCTAAAGTAGATTTAGGGACATAGGACAGATTCTGATTTTGAATCCGATTGGTTATGAGTAAGATTCCTAGTTTGACGCTTTTTATAGCATAGTAGGTTAGTAAGAAAGGACCTAGTGTTAAGACATTCCGCCCTACACTTTCCGTCCGAATTTAAGACATTGCATGGTGGCGAAACTCAACGCCGCACATTGCCTTTAATACCAAAGCGAAGAAATGAAAATTGAATTCAATTGCTTGTTATTTAATAACTATTTATATAAATCCCGCACCTAGTATTTCAAAGGTCGCAGGACATGACGTTCTTTTCAATTCGTATTGCCAATTACTGACCATAAAATAAATTTAGACGTGGGGAGCGGGATGTCTTAATACTAGGTTCCCTCTGCCTACCCTGCCGTATGCGGGATATAGCGTGAAGCTAAAAAAAAATCAGGGTAGCTCTAAGAAAAATATTTAGTATTACTCTAATCAGCATTCGTATTTGAACCCATTTCTATTAGCAAAGCAGGATAGTTAGAGAAAACCCAGTGTCAAGACACTTCGTTTTCAACGGTTTTTTTTCTAAAAGGCGCTCTCACCACTGACGCACGCATTGCTCAGTGGTGAGAGCGCCTGAACGGTATTCAGGAGGAGTGGGTTCGAATCCTGCTGCGTTCAAATTTTTTCTTTAAATGTCTTTTTCAATTTTCCTAAGTGTGGAATATCACTTTAAAAATGTTTAAAAAGTTCTTTTCTATCAAAAAAAATATCAATCAAAAAAATCTCAACTGGGACACAACAATCTTCATTGTGTTTTATTAAATTAATAACAACGTTTAAACGTAGCCCCGAAAAGGGCTACCGTAAACGAAGCGATGTGATAAATGTACTAACTTAATAACAAAAGGTCTTGCTTTATGTCACGTTAATATTGATTTATACTCATGCGTGTTAGCTTTATTTAGTATACCCTTTTTTGTAAGTGTATCTGACTTACGACTGCAAGTATTTCAAAATTTCGTAGAAAAGAGAAACTTGGAATACTGTGTTCTCTATTTTTCGTAACTTTTAGAGACACGGTAAATGGCGGAACTTAACACCGCGTTCTGTCTTTCCAGCCTGAGCAAATGAAGATATTTTCGGTGAATCTAATTCTTCTACAAAATCTCTTTCGTATTTTGTGAGGGAAGAATATTTTTGGAAATGTCTTGTTCATGGCGAAATTGTCATATTTGGAATTTTCAAACATTTTTTTCTTTATAATTATTGAAATTGTTGTCCAAATGTTAATGTACTTATGTATGTACTCATAATTGTGCTACAATAATTTATAATAACTCTAGTAAGCACTTTGTAGATTCTTCACGCCTCACAAAATAATAGAACTTTACGCCCTGCGGAAATTTTGCAACATTTTTTTCTTAGCGCTTTTTCCTACTTAGTCTTAAGCCAGAGTGAACCTAGTGTCAAGAAACTCTGTTCTACACTTTCCCTTTTGGATTTGAGACATTGCGTCTTGAGTTGACCTCTCTGCCTCATTTTCATGAGACTCATGAGATTCGTTCACGTGCGCGGAGGAATAAGAATAATTAAATTATGTTCATTAGGGGCCACTACCCTGCTGTGCGCGGGACACAGTGTGAAGCTAAAAAAAATATGTTCATTCTTCGAAGTGTGAATCGTACCCACACCTTAATGCTTCTACCGTCCGACGCTGTCCCACTGCACCATGGTCTTTTATGATGGGGTTTATTTCTGATAATCCATGTTATTTAAAAAAATAACCTTTGAGATGCGGAAATAGGGTATGAAAATATGTATGAAAAAAGTATATCGCTTACTTAGAGAACGCGGGTCGATGAAAATACGAATAAGCTATATCTATGTAGTTCACATAGGAAAAGACGCGAGCAGGTCGCTAGCTATAATATTTAAATAAGTACTTTGACAACTGTAATAGAGATGAAATTTGAAAATATAATTCAAAACACCTACATATTTAGAAAGTATTTTAGCCCTTTTTAGTTTGAACATCTCTATGCATTATATAACTAAGTGCACTTCTAACAAAAATAGTTTGCCAGATTTTAATTCAGTTTTAAATGAAAAGGTTCAGACAAAAGTCAATGACCTTACGTCACGTATACTTCATAATATAAGTTGAAACCTGCAACTTTGCCTGCGTGTAATTCATAATTCTTCGGACATTTCCTAACTTGTAACTTTGTTTGCGTGTAATTCATAATTCTTCGGGTAGGACAATCAGAAAGAAGTTAGTGTTAAGACACTCTATTCTTTACCTAAATTTAAGACGATTCGTGTTAAGTGGTGAAACTTAACGTTGCACTTTGACTTAATTCATTTTACTTATATGCTTTGCGGGATACAGTGTGAGGCTAAAAACAAAAATGTACAGTTCGGCAACATCCGTATTCACGTGACAAGTAAACGGAGTGTTTTAACACTCGGCTCTCTCAGACGGCCCTGATATGCGGGAAAAGGCGTGAAGCTAAAGAAATAATACATTTAGACAATCACAACAAAACCAAAACAACCCTTTTCAACAGAGTATAAAAATGATGTAATATAACCAACATAAAAGTACGACGAAGCGTTTAAAACTTTACAATTTACGTACAAACCTTTCTCGTCCTTTATGTTTTATAACGCTATTAAACTTCATATGGAAAAACTAAAGTGGCATTTCCCAAAAAGATTGTAATTTGACATTTGTATAATTTACTTTTGTTTAAGTTTTATTTTCTCCATATAAGAGATTTGACTGGTTTGACGATGGTTGTGGGTTCGATTCCCATTCGGAAAATAATTATATATTATTTTCTTTCCTCTGGTACGGTACCAAGCGGGGCGTCAATTTCTACCACTTAACATGCACTATGCACATGTGTCAAGTCGAGAAGCGAAAATGGAAATAATAAATATTTCCACTCCTCGAGTGGGAATCGAACCGACAACCAGCCGCTTACAGTCACACGTGTAACTGTAAACGCCACTGCGCCACGACTGGCCCCCAATCAATGTATTAATTGTTATGTATATGTAAATAAAACAACCGTCATATATATTATAATAATATTTATATTGTACAATACCTATCTTATCAATATTTATCTAATTTAGTACTATAAAAATATTGGATTCAAAGGAAATGATAGAAGCTTAAATATATGCATTATTAAAAATTAAATGTGGAAGACGGTTTAAAGATTTTTTTATAATTTTAGTTTAAAGTTTTAATGGTAACATAGTATATGGCATAGTATATGGAAGTATATTCATGATAATAGACTAATCAGACAAAAGCTAGTGTTAAGACACTCCGTTCTCCACTTTTAGCTTGTATACAGAAATAATATCTCATTTTCTTCCTAACATATAAGACAAACTTAACAGATGAGACCTCAATGAATCTTCATTTTGTTAGCACGAGATAATCCTTATTAACAGAAAGTTGGTAATTGATGGAAGGACAGCCTAATCTAATACACGATATTGCCCTACAGCGTTAATTAAGTGGACAATTGTATGACGACTTCGTGAAAGCTTAGCTTAGAAGTACTTAGGTAGATTTTAATTATTTTTTTAATTATAATTTGGTGATAGACACTTACTATGTCCACATATTATTTATTTTAGCTTTACACTGTATCCCGCACACAGTAGGGTAGGCAGAGGGAATCTAGTGTTAAGACACTCCGTTTCCCATTTTCCCCTGAAGGCAAGGCATTGGGTGTTAAGTAGTGGAACTTGACACCGCGCTTTGTTGCGACACCAGAGCGAAGAAAATGGAAACATTAAATATTTCCACTCCTCGAGTGGAAATCGAACCCACAACCAGTCGCTTTACAGTCAAACTTTGTGTCTTTGCGCCACCACTGGCTCCTAGAATACAGATATAAAAAGCTATTTCATAAGTACATATATGATGTACCACATACGCTTTTACATCGTATGCGGTACATAATGTAAATGTAAAAACGTTTTAAGCTCGACGAAGTAAGAACGGCGTTCTTTCACTCTAGCTGAGATACAATTATTTATTTATCCTAATTTAGACACAAGAGTGGTTGTGTCGAAGTTTAGATACTTGAATGTTTAAGTAATATTATTTTATTATATTAACGTATATATATTTTTTAATAGAATTTAAAATAAAATTAAGGTTTTATCAAAATCCTCCGATAAATACTTGACAAAACTTAAGTTTTGCTTCTTTAAATATGAATGAGTTGATTATGATTATATTTTTTTTAGCTATACGCTGTATCCCACACACAGCAGGGTAGGCAGAGGGAACCTAGTGTTAAGACGTTCCGTTCCTCACGCAACGCCGAATTCGGAGGCATTGCATATTAAGTGGCGCAACTTAACGCCGCGCTTTACCTCTGATACCAGAGCGAAGGAAATGGAAACAATAAATATTTCCACTCCTCGAGTGGGAATCGAGCCCCCAACCAGTCGTTTTACAGTCACACTTTATGCCACGACTGGCCCCATGATATATGCTTATAGTGCAATTTTCAATCGTATTTTACGTTGTCCCACTGATAATGACTTTTATTTTTTCTATTTTTGTATTAAAACATGTCTTAATTATAAAAGTAAAGGTTTACCAATCATATTTGATATCTGCTAAATCAATTACTCATACCTAAGATATTAAATCTATACATGTATATAACAATAAAATAAATATAATTACGAAACCCAACAGAGGGCAGTTAAGTTAATTCATTTACAATAAAAACTTTTAACAATTCCTTACCTAATCCAAAATTTTATTGTTAAATGTAAACAATATAGCCCGCTGAGTGCGATTTGGCAAAATTATTACTATTGGATCGCGCCCAAAGCTGAGAATTTATAGACCTGAGTTTTGTAATATGTATAGCTGAGTAATGGAATAAAAATATATTTGTGAAATTTCTAGCCAGTTCGACTGTCAGAAGGAGGTTCGAGGTTCGAATCCCGGAGTGGGATTTTTCCCCGACACCCTCTAAAGCAGTCATGTAGTGTTTGTTTTTTGCTATGCTTATCCTTTTTCTTCAATTTAAAAACTTTAACTCATATAGTTGCAGGTTCTAAGGCGGGATGGTAGAATTTTCTCTGCTTGACGCTTTAACTTGCAGGATACTTTGAAAAAACCTAGTGTTGAGACACTCTTTTAGTCACATGTCGGTCGCATTCGGGATTTTGTGTGAAAAATAAATATAGTAGGTACTAGCGGCCCGCTCGCGGCTTCGCCGCGTTATCTACGTGGCTGTTTCGGTATATTGCAACCCTCGGTGGTGGATTTTTAAAAAAAGAAATAGCCTTAACTTTAGCTGAACCTTAAATTATCCACTATATTTATGCCAAAATTCATTACAATCGGTCAAGCGGTGTACATTTTTCATATAAACTTTCATCCCCTATTTCAACCCTTTAGAGGTTGATTTTCGAAAAACTAAGTAGCCTATGTTAGTCCTAGTCATTTTTACTACTTTCATTCTAAATTTCATCCAAATCGGACCAGTAGATTAGCCGTGAAAGCGTGACAGACAAACACACAGCATTCGCATTTATAATATAAGTATGGATATACAAATGGGAAACGCTGCGTTTTATCTTGTTCACAAGAGGAGAGGAATAGAAATAATTATATGATAGTTTGTATCCATCATTATAAATATGATAATTTCTCCGATTGGCAATTGAAACCACTACTTAGGAAAAGTTTACATTTATTCAATATTTCTTCTTTATTTGCTTAGAAAAACCGCCGGTCACAAATATTCACAAAGTGGGGAATAAAAGGATTTATCTTAATACATTCGACAATAACTGGATGCTTAAAGTAAAATAAGTGTATATACTTGAGTATAGAAATGCATTTTTTTGTTTCAATTAACACAAGCAATTTATTTATTTATTATTATTTACAAAAGGTAAGCTTGTGGGAATCCGATCGGTAAATATGATCACTTCGCCACGATATATAGTATCTTCTTTGCAAAATATTTTTTTTAGCTTCACGCTGTGTCCCGCACACAGCAGGGTAGGCAGAGGGAACCTAGTGTTAAGACACTCCGTTCCTCACTTTCCGCCGGATTCGGACGCACTGCGTGTTAATTGATGGAATTTAACGCCGCACTTTACCTCGACAGCAGAGCGAAGAAAATGAAAATATTAAATAAATAAATAAATATTAAATGTAATATCATCTAAATTAATAATGAAATAGAGGACACCTGACTGACTGAGGGCCTAAAGTTTCGATATGGACAATACCTCAAACAATACCTCAAATCCGGGTGGAAAGTAGAGACATCTTGACTCTTCGCTCTCTCCTTTTTTTTTTTTTTTTTTTTTAGCTTCACGCTGTATCCCGCACACAGCAGGGTAGGCAGAGGGAACCTAGTGTAAGACACTCCGTTCCCCACTTTCCGCCGAATTCGGAGGCTTGCGTGTTAAGTGGCGGAACTTAACGCCGCGCTTTACCTCGACACCAGAGCGAAGAAAATGGAAATATAATTTCCACTCCTCGAGTGGGAATCGAACCCACAACCAGTCGTTTACAGTCACACGCTTGTGCCACTGGGCCACGACTGGCCACAATTCTAAAATTCTCTCCTTTCTATGTTGAAAAGCAACGTGATACTAAACAATAATAAATATAGAGCAATTGCCAGGAAACTGCGGGTAGATCCGTTCTAAATTCAACTTTGAATAGGTTTGTTGTATTTACTATCCGAGTTAATTAAATAAGTTTAGTGCCTTTGATATTGAACACCTGTCATAATGCATTTGTGAGGGTTTACTCATTGGTGCATTTTACTCGTTTTGGTAACAATTCTTATAATAAGTTCATATAATAATAAAAAGAAAAGAATAAGAGTAAAAGAGCTTTAAGCTTTATCTGCTAAGCGTGATAGTCAAAGAGAACCTAGTGCCGACTTTCCGCTCGAAATAAAAACATTTCTCTATGGTGGAACTCAATGCCACGCTTATTCTTATCACCAGATTGTCGCAATGATAATTTAAATATAACCAATAAAAGGGGCCAGTCGTGGCGCAGAGACACAGACATGTGACTGTAAGCGACTAGTCGTGGGTTCAATTCTCACTCGAGGAGTAGAAATATTTTAATATTTCCATTTTCTTCGCTCTGGTGTCGAGACAAAGCACGGCGTTAAGTTCCACCACTTAACACGCAATGCCTCCGAATTCGGCGGAAAATGAGGAACGTAGTGTCTTAACACTAGGTTCCCTCTGCCTACCCTGCGGTGTGCGGGATACAGCGTGAAGCTATAATCAATAAAATGAAAAGTTGTTATAAAAAATATTACGTAGACATAGTTCGCGTCAGTATTGGAAATTTATAATTAAAAAAATAATTAGAATCTACCTAAGTACCTCTAAGCTAAGCTTTCACGAAGTCGTCATACAATTGTCCACTTAATTAACGCTGTAGGGCAATATCGTGTATTAGATTAGGCTGTCCTTCCATCAATTACCAACTTTCTGTTAATACGGATTATCTCGTGCTAACAAAATGAAGACTCATTGAGGTCTCATCTGTTAAGTTTGCCTTATATATTAAGAAAGTTAATATTTTTATTATTTTTTTGTTCATTTTCACGTTTTTCACCACATAGTAAGATAGTTACAGAGAATCTAGTGTTAAGTCACTCCGTTTTCAACTTTTCAGCTGAATTCGAAACATTGCGGGTTGAGTGGATCTCGGTAAGCTTCTTCATTATAGTGGAGAAATCAAAATAATTATATTATGATCGTCGTCTTTTCGAGTGGAAGTGAAATTCAAAACCAATTGCGATTACATTTAGACAATGGGTCACTGTGTCACGATGGATATTTTTGTATATTTTTTTCTTTTTTTTAGCTTCACGCTGTATCCCGCACACAGCAGGGTAAGCAGAGGGAACCTAGTATTAAGACACTCCGTTTCCCACGTTCCACCGAATTCGGAGGCGTTCCTTATTAAGTGATATTTTTACTCCTCGAGTGGGAATCGAACCCACTACCAGTCGTTTACAGTCACACACTTTTGCCACTGCGTCACGACTGGCCTCTATTTTATATAATCTTATTATTTAAAATATCCATTGTTATTTATTTTGCAAAACTTTTGTTTTGGAAAGATTATGTGCGATGTTGCTTTAAAAATATGCGGAAAGTAGAGAACGGTAAGTTTTTAGCATTTCTGATTGTATACTCAATGTCGCAGAGGTTATGGGTTCTATTCCCATTTGGGGGAACGGTTATATGTAAATTATTTTCATTTCTTCGCTCTGGTAAGATATATTAATTTAAAAAATCGCAAATCACAATGCAATGTATGAGATTTTAACGATAAGTAGACAAGGGAGAATCTTGACTCTAAATTCTCTCTGATAACCTTTCTAGGTGGGAGAAAGCAAAGAAAATGTCATTTGTAGATTTGTATGAACTCAATTAGTATGAAACTTCCACCGTGAATTGCCAAGTTAATGTATGCTAAAGGAAACAGAAGGAAAGGGCAATTTGCATTTTAATAATGCAAAATAATTAGTTTATCATGAAGCTCAGACATTATTTACATATATAATTGATTTTTAATTTGATTTTTCTTCAATAATATATATGCACCTATACACATAGTTTAATGACTGCGGTTCTGAGCTATTCAACAGGTTCTCAATGCTTGAAATTCGTTTTTTTTTTCGATATAATAAAAATTCTGAATATCCGAATATTATATTATGCAACAGTGTTTTACTGTAATACGATGGTTACGGGTTCGATTCCCATTCGGGGGAATGATTATATCTAAATTTTCATTTCTTCGCTTTGGTACTAAAGAAAAAGTAAAGCATTGAGTTCCACACACTTTCTTCGAATCTTTCGCTTTCGGGCGGAAAGGAAAGGACGAAGTGTTTTCACACTAGGTCCTATTACTTCTCTGCTATGCTTGAAAAGAGCGTGAACTTACTAAATAAATATATCAAATAATATTGTTTACAATATTTTCATTTAAATTAAAAAATCAAAAGATTTTATATGCATGTTGTAGAGTACAATAAATATAGCCCGCCATCTTGAATATTCTTCCATATTCGATTTAGAATAACGTCACACAGACAGCTAACCATGCAATGACATCGTAACTAAACGTGAATGCAAAATTTCAGCTCAATCGGCCAAAGGCAAAGCAGATTCACGATTTCCTCCATAGCAGAGTGCCAAGACACTCCGTTCTCCACTTTAAGGTTAAAGATATATGATTCAAAATTGAATTTCAAGATTTCACCCAAACATATATTGCAAGTTAAATAAAAGCTTGGAACAAATTGATAAGGAAAATTTGTCACAAAAACTTAGATATCACAATTTACCGTACCAGGGTTCCGGAAAAAACGCTTTGTTAGCCACCTCTAGCTATTATTTTTTTTTTAGCTTCACACTGTATTCCGCACATCAAGGTAGACAGAGGAACCTAGTAGTAAGACACTCCGTTCTCCATTTTCTGCCGTATTCTGGAGGCATTGTGTGATAAATAGCGGAACTTAACGCCGCGCTTTGCTTCGACACGAGAGTGAAGAAAACGGAAATATTAAATATTTCCACTCCTCGAGTGGGAATCGAACCCATAACCAGTCGCATTTACAGTCACACTTTGTGTCCACAAGCCACGACTGGCCTTTATGCGTGAGCTTTTATTCAAAAATTGAAAATCAATATCAAGTTTGCGTTGCAGTTACTCTTACTTTAGTTATCGTTCACAATTTCTAGGCGGACTTTGCTATATGACGTTTGGGACTGTAAAATACAAAAAATCAGTTTGCTTGGGTGTCCTGAAATTTCGTAAATAGTTTCGTAATTACACTCGAAAGACAATTAAATTTTGTCAAATTTCAGTTCAGTTCAGTTCATTTTTAGACAGTATGTGTAAATGAAGAAGTTGATTTACAAAAGATTTTAGTACTCATTTGCAAACTTAACCCAGTTAAGCCTACTGTCCTATATTTAGGACAGTAGAAATAAAAAAAAATATCAGAATACCCTCTTTATCTAAGATTATTTAGTCTTATGATTTGCAGTAAGAAACGTGCCAGTTTTATTAGAAAAAATAAAAAGGCAGTTATTTTAACAGTTTTTACCTTATATTTTAGCTTATAAGTGTGTAATAAAAGTGCGTTGCAGACATGGCAAATAACAGGTATGTATAAAAAGTTATATTTTACTTGTGAGTTGTTTTTTTCTGTGTTAATATCTAGTTGATAACCTTAACTTTTGTACTAAATAAATATTCTAGCAAAATAATATAAATAAATTACGTATAACTTGTTACAAATACTAGCGTACTATATATAGGACAGTAGGATAATATACATGATTTTAGTACAATAATACAACTTTTTCTTTACAGACCGTTAGCTGCGCATGAAATTTTAGATGCTTTAGAAAATGTTTCTGATAATGAAGAAGATTATAGAGAACGACTGATATGTATTCTACCTCCTCCTGTTGATCCTGACTGTCTCACTGACGAAGATTCGGGTGAAGAAGATAATGTAACTTTGAATAATTTGCCACGAAACATTCTGCTTCAACCGGCTGAAGTAATGATTCAAGGGCAGATTATGGTGAGGGATACAGAAGAAGAACCTTCTGATTCTACAGGTAGAACTAAACGTAGGCGTACCTACGCATGGAGAAAACGGGACTTGGCAAAAAATCCCGTGAATTGGCCAGATGTTCAAGGCGCTTGCCAAGATAAGCGCCCAATTGAGTGGTTTGAAAACTTCTTAGATGAAGATGTTATTTCGTTGTTGGTGTCAGAGAGCAATAAATATGCTGTCAAAAAGAATTTGCCTGGAGACATAACCACTGAAGATATGAAATGTTTCATCGGCGTATTGTTGGTTAGTGGTTATTCATGGCTCCCCCGTAGAAGAATGTATTGGGAAAACTCCCCTGATTCAAAGAATGAATTGATCAGCTCGGCTATGACTAGGGATAGATTTGACTTTATTTTTCGCCACCTTCATGTCAATGATAATCTGGATTTGCAAGACAAATACACAAAAGTACGCCCCCTAGTTACACTTCTAAATAAAAAGTTCTTAGAGTTTTCTCCTCTTGAAGAGCATTACAGTGTAGATGAGGCCATGATCCCCTACTATGGTAGACATGGCTGCAAACAGCACATAAAAGGTAAACCTATTAGGTACGGGTTCAAAGCTTGGGTTGGTGCTACACGGTTAGGGTATGTTTTATGGATGGAACCATACCAAGGTGCTACAACTATGTGCAATCCAATATATAAAGAATTGGGGCTGGGTGCAAGCGTTGTTCTCACTTTTTGCGATGTGCTGATTTCACGTGGCTTCGACCTTCCTTACCACGTAGTTTTTGATATTTTTTTTACTGGGACGCCCTTGCTGGAAGAGATAACAAAGAAAGGCCTTCGTTGCACTGGGACAGTTCGAGAAAACAGGACATCTAGTTGTCCTCTGATTACATCGAAGTTACTGAAAAAAAAGGAACGTGGTGCTGTCGATTACAGAACGACACATGACAACACGTTCATTATTGCTAAATGGCATGACAATAATATATTCAGTATTGCTTCTAATGCTGTAGGAATAAATCCTAAACAATCTGCCAAACGCTTCTCACAAAGTGAAAAGAGAAACATTGTCATAGAAGAACCACATATGGTGTCCATCTATAACAAATATATGGGAGGAGTGGATCGGTCTGATGAAAATATTTCACATTACCGAATTGGTATACGAGGTAAGAAATGGTACATGCCGTTGCTCACACACATGATTGATCTTGCCGAACATAATGCATGGCAGTTATATAAAATAAATCATGGAAAACTGGATCATCTTGGCTTTCGCAGAAGGGTAGCAATTGCTTTGATTGAATCAAACAGAAAAAATGCCAAAAGAGGGCCTAGCCGACCCTCCCATCATGAACATGCTGATAGTCGTAAAGACCAAATGAATCATCTGGTTATTCCTCAATCGAAGCAAACACACTGTCGTCAATGTCACAAAAAATGTTTGACACGTTGCAAGAAATGTGATGTTGGAGTGTGTGTCAAGTGTTTTGAAACATATCATTCATAAATAGTGTTAATCTAGTAAATTACATATAACAATGGGTAATATAATCAATAGTTATCTAATAAACTACACTTTTTGATTACATTCTGTTTTGTCATAAATGGTCTTTTATTTCCTCTTATTATCCTACTGTCCTACATATAGGACGGCTGTTTCCCTGAAAGCCTTACACTTATTTTTTTTTTTCATAATTTTTTTTATGTTGCAAAGATCTACTAAACTAAATAATTTAACTTTTTTCAAAATTTTCAGAAAATTTTAGTTTCAGGCTTATCTGGGTTAATACGTATATTGAAATTATATGTGTTTTTTACTTGCTTCACAGATATATCAGTGTAGAGAGTGAAATGTCACTCACCTCACTATTTCATGGTCTTTAAAGAATGCTTTTTATCAGAAACCCTGGATATTTTATAAAATACATGTTGCGTGAGAACACATCGTAAAACAGATCCTTTAATACCTTTCTTTTGTTGTTTACTAAGTATAAATCGTACATCAAGCGATTTTCGATATAACCTTATGAGTGACTATATTCGTTTTCTGATAGCATATACCATTTTTTCAGCAATATTTTTTATCTCAACTTTTCCCTGCAAAATAGGGTAGACAGTTTACAGAAAATCTAGTGTCAAGACGATCCATTCACCGCCTTCCGTCGAATTCGGGACACTGCGTATTGAGCAGCAAAACTCAATGCCGCGCTTCGTCTTGTTAAAATATTAAATTATTTTAATTTCACTGAGTGGAAATCGAACTTACAACCAATTAAAATAACAGTCAAACACTCCCACTGCACCATAACGCTTTATCTAAGTATTTATTTAAGTGCACTATAAAGCAAAGAAAACTTTTTTAAAAACACAAAAATAACAGTTCATACTATGAACCCACACCCACCTTGTTCATTTGCAAGTCCTAAAATATGACAGAAATTATAGAACCTTCTTTTCATGTATAAGATTGAATTTCACGTTTCAATTGATCAACGTTGCTCTGCAATAACGTAATAGGGGGAGTTGGAAAAGGAAGACGAAACAGTCTTTTGTGAAAAACGACAGACCCAGCATAATGTATCGAGTGAAATTATGTTTGGGACACACTGAGCTTTTATTTTTTAAGTTTAATTTTATATAGTTTTTTTTAGCTTTACGCTGTTTCCCGCATATAACATACCCTGGTAGGAAGGAACAGGCAGGGGGAACCTAATATTAAGACACTCCGTTCCCCTTTTTCCGCCGCATTACGGAGACATTGCGTGTTAAGTGGCGTAACTCAATGCCGCGCTTTGCCTCGACACCAGAGCGAAGAAAATGGAAATATTAAATATTTCCACTCCTCGAGTGGGAATCGAGCTCACAACCAGTCGCTTTACAGTCGACTGGCTCCAGTATGCCCATATACTACAATACATGCGTAAAGTAGACAATATATAAACAGTATATAAATACGTGAAGAAAAAACTTAAAAAGAATCTTATTTTACAAAAATAGGTGAATTTTATCATATATAAAGTTTGTGTCTCCATATATACGTCAACTCCTTTTATATTTTTATAGTAACCCTTCAGAAATACATGAAATTCGTACATTCGTCTTAACTCTTTCTTATTCTCATTATTTTAAAATTAAATTCTTCTTTTCTAAATAGAACTCTGTCCGTTAAATAGCTTCACGCTATATCCCGCACACAGCAGGGTAGGCAGAGGGAACCTAGTGTTAAGACACTCCGTTCCCCACTTTTTTTTTATTTTTTTTTTACTCTGTCCATCGTCTCGCAAGTGCCCATATCATTTGTCAGTACTTATTACTTCGTAGTTTGCCACGTTTACAATTATTCAAAACAATTAGAGACTTTATTATTAATCTTATATTCAATAGAAATTGTACAAATTGCTTAGCCAACGAGTTGCTTATTAACAGAATCTAGTAACAACTATACAAATAGTATTTAACAAAACATAGGTACAGTGAAAACCTTTTTTTTAATTTTATACACAATAAGTTCGAAGAAGGATTTGTGTTCATGCGCATTCAATAAGTCTCAGAGCTTTCATATCCGACTTTAATGAAACTGCTAACGTTGGTAGTAGTATTGTAGATTCTTAATATTTGAATATTCGTTTATTATTGTTATTTTAAGTATTTTTTGTATAACAGGGCGTTATCACGTAGGGAATAAAACAATAGTTCCACTTGTTTGTAGGTATTAACAGCTTTTTCTACAGATTCAAATTAATTCTGTAGAATAACAGAATTTTAACAGTATAAATATTTCAGCTTCTCCCTCTTTCCCGCGCAGCATAGCATTCAGTTAGAACCTAGTACTACGTTATCTACTTTCTGCACTAGAAATACAACGAGAATAATATAAATTTATTCATTGCTCCAAGTAGGGATCGAACCCACAATCAATCGTTTAGAAATATTAAAAAAATATAAACACACAATATCGATTAGCAATCGATTTCAAAACTTTCACATACCCAGCCAGATATTTCACCACTAAAATCATAATATATATGTAAGTAAGGACAAAGTCACAAATAATAATTATATGTAAACAGCAGTAAATTGTTATAATTTATATGGTAAAGACGTGTGTTTACATAAATCGTTCGAAAATATTCTTGTATTTTAGCGGCGCGTGCGCACGAGTTACATTTACCAATAGTGTAGGGTGACGATAATGTAATAATTGAAATATAGGACGGAGTGACTTGACACTAAGTTCTCTATAACTACTTCGCTATGTGAGAAAAGGCAAGATTTTTCATTACTAAAATAAAATATAATTATTATGCGAGGCCAGTTGTGGCGCAGTGGAACAAAGTTCGACTGTGAAGCGACTGGTTATGGGTTCGATTCCCACTTGAGGAGTGGAAATATTTAATATTTCCATTTTCTTCGCTCTGGTGTCGAGATAAACCGCGGCGTTAAGTTCCGCCACTTAACA